>CM070677.1:8390659-9805659 GCA_036346265.1 Melocanna baccifera | reverse complement strand
GGCGTCGCCTCGCCTAGGCGTCCAGTCGGCTCGGAGCGGACGCCGTGGAGGCTCGCCTCGCCTTGGCTAGCTAGGTGGGCGCCCAGGGAGACACGGCGTCCACGGCGGAGACAAGGCGAGGCGTGGCGTCGGCTGGGCGGGCGCATGGCGTGTGGTCACGTGAGCAACTGAGCATAAGAGAGGTCTCCGCCGCCGCCGCCGCCGGATCCGCCGTTGCCGCTGTCGGATCCGCCGTTGCCGCCGCCGGATCCGCCGTCGCCGCCGTCGGATCCGCCGTCGCCGCCGCCGGATCCGCGGTCTCCTCCGTCGGATCCGCGGTCTCCTCCGCCGGATCCGCCGTCTCCCCCGCCAGATCCGCGGTCTCCTCTGCGTCGCCGGCCGGTTCTCCGCTGCCTCCTCCAGTCTGCCGGCTGCTGCTTGGAGGCAGTAGAGAGCGGCCGCCGGCGAGCGGCCTCGGCCTCGCCGGTGCCAGAGGGAGACGAGATGGGGGAAGGGAGAGGGAGAGGGAGAGGAGGAGATGGGGGGCGACCGGGCGAACTGGCAAAGAAATCAGAAATGAGTCGAGCAGTCGAGAAGCCGAGTGGGGGGCTAATAAGAGTGATTTTGGCTTTTTGCGAGTGAGCCCTATCAATTTTTGAAATTACAATATGGTCCTTCTTATATGCATTTCTTCTGTATAGGCTCTTTTCTATATGCATTTCTTAGCTCGCCTAGCAACGCCTAGAGAACGACTAGGCGCCCGCCTGGACGACTAGGCGTCCAGGCGCTCCTTAGGTGCCGTGGTCACCGAGGTCGCCGTGACAACCATGCCCGATATACTTGATCATTCTAAGCCTTAACTCCTTCACGAGCCTAGCCCTGATCCTCGCCGTTGACCATAGTTAACTCCAAGCGACTCTACATGTCCAAAGACCAAGAAATCATTTTCAGAAACAAGTTCTTCACAACTTGACTCACGTTAGCCAAAACATACATCATGCAATCTTGATGCAATTATCTAGATCACTTCAACTCAATCCATGATACAAATCCCAAATTCTCAATTTTTGCCTAAAACCAATCCTGACAATGTGCGATCTTTGCAAAACTAAATAACCACTCCGAAAACATTGCAATAGTTCATTACAATATTAAATAGGATCTTCTCACATGATCCTTCAGTAACTATAATAGCGAACTTATAAACTGATTTGAGCACTGCCAGAATCTAAACTTTCATATAGGAAGATAGTAGGATTGTAGTGTCATGTGTTTAGTTAAATACGATTTGGATTTTGGGCACTGATAGGATAGCACATTGACACCACACAAGTACTTGCTTCTACTACATATGCTATGCTAGTGATCGATGCTACTAATAATAACTTGCAGCGTTAATAGTACCTTGCATTTATAAGGATGAAGGCAAGTAGACAACAATCTAACTTCAATTGAATTTTAAATTACATTGGTTGACTGTAGATGGACCTGAGGCATGCTTCTTTACTTTGCTCATGCTTATGGTAAATTCAATCCATATGCATTTTTTTTAATGGGCAGAAGCACTGCCATATATTAAAAGCCGAGAATTCAACCCATATGTATTGTTGCAGTGAAAAATACAAAATGCAGCTATACTCCCTTTGAAAAAAAAAAGATCAATAGCAGCATCTCTACCATAACCTTCAGCCTGATTGGTCCTCAAAACTAGTGACTAACAATTTTCACGGACTCCTTTAAACTCCACATTTCAAACGTGAATAGTATTGGATGTTCTTCACATATCTTCTGATTTTTATTTGTTGATGACCTCAAACATAAATACGAGGTGCTAATGCACAATTTTAGAATGTTTCTTTACATTTTAATCAATATTGGGAGCCATTCAATTGATCAAATCAAATCTATGATATGTAATGCAATATAGTTGCTTTTTGTTTGTGTAAATGATGAAATGATGATTATGGCGTACTGATAGCAGTATTTTTAATGTATACAGATATTCGTTGCCTATGGCCTTGTATTACTATGGACTACGGGACACAGCTGCATCCTATGCTGTGATCTTCTCAAGTTTGACCCCGCTCGTCGCTTTTGTGCTGTCCATACTGTTTCGGTAAACATTTGAACTGAAAGGAATCAGTACCATCTGATTGCCTCCTATATATGTTGTTCCTGATTGATATTTCAAGGTTAAACTGGCTTTGTTTTAGTAAATTTGCCAAATTTTCTCAGTCAATGATATCTTTGCAGTTACCATCTACTGCTATCTTACAAGCTCCAATGTGCATTTTTTTTGCCTCAACCTAATAGAAGTTATTCTTTTATGAGTTGAAATTGTATCACGTTAAAACATCTAGAATGAAATGATCTAAGACCTAAAAGGCTTAAACCTTCTTAAATACATACGTGCTGAAGTTATTGGGCCTCAAATGCTTTGGTTAGTATCATTTGATATGTTACTATAAACTTCAAAATCATCGAAACTTCATATTACCAATAGCTACCAGAATTTCAGATTTTCTGTAATAGGATAATCATTTTTTTTATACTACATCAGATCTTTATATTTCATTAGCATGGTATTCTCCTTATAGCAGCGTCGTTATTGTCAATGCTTGATCTATTAACTTCAGAAGCCTACTAGAAGTACAAAAAAATTATGTACCGTGCATAATAATACCAATTAGTAATGGCTAACTATGCAATGGATGGACACTAATTTATGATTCCCTGGAATGAAAGAAAATAACTGCAGGACTTTACGCATGATATGTATATATGCAAGATTGAGTTCAATGTATAACTTCATATGTACATATGCTAGCAGAGAATGAAAAAATGTACATCCTAAAGTTTTTTATACATCTATCTTTTTGCAGCATGGAGAACGTGCGCATCAAATCCAAAGAAGGGAGTGCAAAGGTCACTGGAGCAATGGTGTGCTTTGGTGGGGCCCTACTGATCAGCCTCTACAAAGGAAAAGATTTGCATCTGTGGCGTGCGATTATAGGAGGGAGCCATAAGAATTCCAATGGAGCTGCTGGGAGGCAGCATCTGCGGGGCACCTTGCTTTTGTTGGGCGATTGCATAAGCTATGCGTTTTGGTACCCCATACAGGTATGTATATTATAAATCCTTTGTACTTTTCCGTACTAATACTCGTATTCTATTTAAGCATAAGGAAATGATCCACTTTTTAATCTGAACTCTTGATCTAGATTCGTTTTTCAACCCTAAACTTTAAAACCGTCTAATGAAACCCTCCAATTTACTCCCAAACTATCGTGTTTTGGCTGAGGTGACGTATACATGAACAAATTTTAGTGACGTGAATGTCATATGTCTGCCGCATCATCTTCTTTGACCACAACTTCTCCCCTTCTCTCCCTCTGTTCTTTTTCATCCGCAATTCCACCCTTCCTCCCCTCCAATTCGACACCCACCGATGGGCCGCGCTGCCACAGCCTCTCGACCCACCTCGTCGTCGCGCTCTCCATCCTCACCGACCACATCCGCCACCTCGCGACCCTGTTCGACCATGTCGACTCCGTCTGGTCGCCCGCATCGTTGCGCCGGTGCCAGCGTCACCGCTGGTGACGAGCCGGTCCAGCTGTTCATCGATGATTCGGTGGGGTCATCACTGTGGGAGCTGCTCCTCGGTGGCGGCTGCTGGCGTGAGCCAGAGCGGCAGCATGGAGAAGAGGCGTGGTGGCATGCCTGATGTTAATCTCAAGGAGACGAAGATTTGAGCAAAACACTCTATGGAACTAAGCAAGAACAGGCAAGCATTGACACGAAACAACAAAGCATCAACTTTAGAAACTCTGGACGGATACCTCTCTGGCTAAATCTTCCAAAGATTCAACTTTCACCACCGAAATCAACTGGAAACTAGCATAAACTTGCAGCACAGACAAAATTTTCCTCCTCAAATCCACCGTGCCAGAAACAACATCGCTACAACCCCGAGAAAGGATATCGCAGCTGCACACACGAACGCGCAACAAGTACCTCCCTTGGTCACACACTCAACGCCTCGCACTGCCACCCCATCACCTAGAGGTAGCTGCAGACGAGCGCGGCCTGCGTGGCAGCGCGTCGGGGTGCAGCAGGGACTTGGACGCCTTGTGAGCGGACTGGAGCCAGGAGAGCTCGTCGCGCAGCGCGCCTCCCGCAAATGGCGTGCGGCGGCGAGGCCCCTTGTGTGGTGGCCGGCGAGCCGAGCCCGGAGGCAAGGCAGGCAGCTGGTGGCTTTGCCGTGAGCTCAAGGGGAGGTGGAATCTTGGCCACAGTTTGAGGAGAGAGAGAAGTAGAGATTGGAAGAGAAGAATGGACAAGGAGATGATGTCGATTTGAAGATTTTTTTTTTGTTTTGTGGCATCCAAGTGTCATCTACTCAGTGAACTTGGCAACTCACATCACGTGGTAGCCATATCAGTAACACGGGTTCACGTGGATGACACGTAAGTGCAAAACAACATTGGAATGTGTTAATGGTTATGTTTTACACGGTTTTTATAGTTCAGAGTTGTTTTAGACGGTTTCATAGCTCATGATTAAAAAATGAATTGAGGCCAAAGTTTAGGGTCGAAAATTAGATTTTTTTCCCTTAACATAATAAGTTGATATAAATTTAATGGCCCTGTTTATTTTCTTTTTTTTTTCTGAAATAGCCTCGCTCGTTTCGGCTTTTTTTCGGCTTCTGCTTTTTTTACTATTCAATATTTCACTTTTTTCTGAATTTGTTTAGATATTTTAGGTTTTTTTGTATTTTCTTTTTTTCCCGTGTTCCTTTGTATTGTCTCTAATGGATTAACATATTTTTTCTATTTTTACATTTTTAAAAAATTAATTATCTCTAAAAAGCCAAATCAGCTACAGTAAAAAAAATCAGCTACAGTGAAATTTCAGCTAAAAGCCATAAGCCATCGCTTAAACGAGCACCCCTTAGAGAACTGAACTATTTTCTGTGAAATTTCTGTGTTCCAAATAGACCCTTGGTCTTACTCTTGTTCTTTTGTTTGCCATGTATGTTTACCACAGCTAATGCATAAATGCTAACATTTCAGGTGAAAGTACTAAACGTATACCCATGGAAGCACTGGTCCTCAGTGCTGACCTGTGTTCTAGGAGGTCTGCAAACTTTTGCAGTAGGCATAATTATGAGAAGGGACAAACTTGCCTGGCAAATAGGATGGAATATTCAATTAGCAACAATTGTCTACTCGGTAAGGCTTTTTCAGAATGTGTGTTTAATCTTAGAATGGCTTTTATTTGGCCAAAAAATGTGATAAATGTCCTTTGTTGTCATGTGAAATTCCATTACTTTCCATATGTTTGTTTAGACGTAGGTACCTTGTGATTGCACAAGTTAGTGAAAACTACAAGCCATTTTCTCGTGCAAAAATCAAATTGTTCACCGGTATGCTTATTTTGTTGTGTTAGCTATAAGCACATTTTGGAATTGTAAGTTAATTGCTGTCGATTCAAATATGTGAAACTTGCCACTGAGAAACACAATTTTGTTTTCTGTACTAACTGCATTTGTAACTGTAGGCTGCACTTGGCACAGCAGCCAAGTATTGGCTGAATCTGTATGCTGTGGCAAAACGAGGCCCTGTTTACCCACCGATGTTCAGCACCTTATCTGCAGTTTTCACAATAATCCTGGGAACACTGTTACTAGGAGAGAGCCTCACAGTTGGGAGGTAAGTAAACAGTTGCATAAACAAGAATACCCAGATCGTTGAAGCTGCATTTTTCAAGGCATTTTGAATTATAAAATGTCACAACATTTTACTGTTTTATGGCAGCTTGTTGGGCAGTGCACTGGTTTTCATCGGTTTGTATCTATACCTCTATGGGAAGGCGAAGGAAAAGGCTTTGTCGGGTCCAAGGGATGAGGAACTTCAGGTGCAGACTACGCTTGGTTCAAGGAGTGAGATGGCAATATCTGGCCTTTGATTTGGGGGAAGTCGCGATTGGTGTGAGGCTCTAGTCGAGCATTGGAGTGCATGCCAGAATGAGTACGATGTAAATCTAAGATCAGTGAGATTAGTCATGGTGAATCAGTGTTTCCTTGTAATGTAAACATGCTGTGCATGTCAGAAGTCAGATTATCTCCTTGAACTAGTACGCAGCCACGATGCTAGAATTGTGTAGTGTGGTTTCACTTCAGTTTCAGAACATATGGAATAGTGTGAAGTACTGTGGTGAAAATCGTTGTCAGTTGTCTTGCATCATATTGTGCCTTGCTTGGAACAAGGCCCAACTAGCTAGACATTTCTCGTCAGGAGCATTTTATTCTATTCGCGTGCAATAAAAATATAGAGCACATGGAAATCGGAGAAAATAGCTCTGCCAGCTGAAATCATTCGAGTTCTTCCCAGAACAAAGTATATACTGCGCCCAACGATTTAATCTCGGGCATGGATTATCAAGGTAAGAGGAAAGCATAAGTAAAATTTTGGAAGTGTTCATGGTCCAACAGAAGCAGAGGGTATTGTTGGTTTTAGTTATAACCCCCACTCCATCGCTAGAAAAGCCACTGCTGAGTATATGCCCTTCTCTTAAAAGGGTTTAGCCCTTTTTGAGTCTTGCACTGACATATTCTATAGACTAGTAAGCATGCACGTGCAATGTACGTTTTTTCTAATATATCTTGCTTTAAGATAACATTACTGATAATCAATCCATGTCGCTAAGAAATAAAATTGAAAATAGAAATAACGTTTAATATTATCACTTCTTGCATAAGATTGATACCATGTTTAAAATTTTTGAAAGATGTATTGAACAAACAAAATCAATTAACAAGCAGGCATTCTAAAGTTGAAAATTAATGACAAGATAATGTAAGCGTCCACGTGCAATATACTTTTTCGCAATATATATTTTACGAAATATATAATCGCATTCAATTGAATTCTAAACCACACACTCAGCCTGTCCAAACTGAAAAATGGAATTATGATCCATAATTTGAAACAAAACGAATTATTGAAACTCACTAGAAAGCTTGAAGCCATGACGCCATAGATAATAGAGCATTTAAATTCTGGCTACAATGAAGGAATAAAACAATAGAGAAAACAGAGCAATATAGGCTCGCACGTTGTTGTGACTTATCATAGAAAATCAATTCAATTCTAAATGTCGCACAACAAAAAAATTGTTTGTATCAAGTTGCCAGAAGAATTGAGACGTGGTGTCACACTTTTTTTTTAACTTAATTACAACTCACATCTAAAAATCCGAATGCCTCAAATAGGACATCTGCAAGCACCAACTTAGTTCTTTTTGTCCGGCCATTCTAAGGGCTTGTAACTTTTTGTAAATACCTTTTTTTTAAAAAAAATCCCCCAGTAGGGACCTTCCCTGCTGTTATCCGTAAAAAAAACTTAGAATTTTTTTGTCCAGCTTAATTTAGAAAACCCTGAAATTTTCCATCAATTACTTTTTTATCATAATGAATCTACTACGTTTATCGACTGTTGTGAAACTCCAAAACCTTCAACCAGAACCTCTGCCTGGAAGGTACACAAATATTTAGAACAAGCTTATGTGAATTAAATGGCAAAAAGGCTAAGTTATGAGAAAATAAACTTGATAACCATGTAGCACATATTTTTCAGATTTACAATAACAAGCAAGGTAGAGAAAAAATAGTAATAAGCAAGGTAGTGAAAAAAATCACAAGTACATGTAGTTAGCCAGTTAGGTTTAAACGGGTAAATAAAAACTGCTGTATGTCAAACTATAAGAACAGGGCAAGTACCTCTAATGATGTATGCAATTCAAATAGAGAAGCTCACACAATAGCAGCTACAGATAATGTACATGGAAAAAACATATGAATAGCCCACAGGGCACTGGCACTGATTATATCTTCACAATCTGGCTCTGTATTTCTAGGCATGTACTCGTTGAAGTATAAGTGAATTGGTCACATTTTTTCATCAGCTTAAGCTTTTTAATGAATTAGTTAATGCATGTAACTTAATATGGTATTAGAGTCAAGTGGTCTTGAGTTCGAGACCCAGTTGACGCAATTAAAAAAATAATTGCAGCCTACATTTATTCCACGTATTAGACCTAACAGAACCTACATATGAGAGGGAATATTGAAGTATAAGTGAATAGTCCACCTTTTCTTATCAACTTAAGCTTTTGGGTGAACTGGCTGGTGTATGCAACTCAATAGATACCATATTGAGTTGCATGCACCAACCAATTCACCCAAAAGTTTAAGCTGATGAGAAAAGGTGATAAACTTATACTTCAACACTCCCCCTCACGTATAAACTTTCTCAGGCCTAAAACGTGAAATAGAAGTGAGCTACAATTATTTTTATTTAATTACGCCAACCAGGTCTCAAACTAAAGACCTCTTGGCTCTGATACCATATTGAGTTGCATGCACCAGTCAGTTCACCTAAAAAACTTAAGCTGATGAGGAAAGGTGAGCAATTTATTTATACTTCAACAGTACTAAAAAGGTATATTTGTGTGTTTCTGTGTGCATTGTGGTGTGCGCGCGTGTGTGGGTTTACCATATAATCGAAAAAAGGTGAACACATTAGGATTAAGCCTCAATGGAATTTATAATCTAGAGTAAAGCCAATGTCCTGTAACTCACCAAATACGATTTGTGTTTGGCAGGCTATTTGCATATCTGCATGTTATTTTTAGTAGAACTCTTCTTAGGGCTTGTTCTTTGCGGCTTCTAAAAGCCGCTTTTGGCTTTTGCTACAGTAACTAACTTTTAAACGGAGTATTTTTTTTAAGATGGGATCTACAAGTTCATTGTAGTACACGTTAAAAAACTAATATCTGTATCATCAAAAATCACAAGCGAGTATCTCTCTTTCCGTAATCTCTGTCGCAAATAGCCAAAAAGCCATCAGCCGCAGCCAAAAACCATCAACCGCAGCCGAAAAGAACAGACCCTTATTTTCTTACCAATGTATGACACCTAGTAGACAAATCTGAAATGTAAGTTGCATCTGTTACATAAGTTAGATGGTTGAGATCTTTTCTTATATTAATGTAAGAATTTCTAATTTTTTATTAATGTGGGAATTTTGACCCTGTTGCCTCCTTTTATGGAATTTCTAGGTTATTCAAAATTTTATTGTATTCTTATCTATACAGCAATTGACTTCAATTCGAATAAGTGAATATAACTTCAAAGCTCAAGCATATTAATTTTAGTTTTTATTCCAAATTTATATAAATTGGATAGAAATATTTTAGTTTGGAATTTTAATTTGAAATATGAAAAATTCTAAATTTGGAATTTTGTTTTTTGAGCTGTACATCCAAAATGGGAAATCAAAGAGATGCTTACATATATTTTCAAGGAGGCACATTCGCATACTACGAAGGTGAGTTTTCATGGGAAACCATCAATTGGTAGGGTGGAATTGTGGGAAGTATGACTCTACCCATTAGGATTAAAATCATGTGTCCACCTTTAGGCATATGCAAGTGAGGTCTAAGATTTTATCCTTTGGCTCTGTATTTCTAGTCGTGTACTAAGGCTTTATTTTTTTATGGCTTCTAAAAATCGTTTTTAGTTTTTACTACAGTAACTAATTTTTAAATAGAGTATTTTTTAAGATAGGGTCTACAAGTTAATTGTAGTACACGTTAAAAAACTAATATCTGTACCATCAAAAATTGCAAGCGAGTATCTCTCTTTCCGCAATCTCTGTCGCAAACAACTAAAAAGCTATAAGTCGTAGCCAAAAACTATCAGCCGTAGAAAAAAAGAACAAGCCTAAAAGGGTGCACTCATGTGTCTGTGCTTACGTTGTGGTGTGTGCATGTGGGTCTACAGTGTAATCGAAAAAAGGTGAGCGCATTAGAATTTATAATCTAGAGTCACTATAGTGAGTAGAGCCCATCCATGCCACTCTTTGTTACTAGCGAGCCTTGCCACAGCCAAATCGTGTAGGTGGGCCGAGCCCTATTTTCCGACAGGGAGAGGATAGCCGAAGGTGGATCGGGTCGATTAGTGCATGTTAATAGGATCATGGGGAGGAGGACCCAACGCGAAACCCTAGCCACTCTACTTTTGTTTTTTAGCCGCCATCGCATCTCCCATCTACCGTCGCTGCAACCACGTGCTAGCGATCCACCGCTCGCCGAGCGATAGCCTTCGCCACGCACCGAAGCCTGATTGCCACTTGTGCATACCAAGCCTTTCTCTTGCGTGCGCAGTGGCCGCCAGCTCTTCGATTGACTCCATCGATTTTGTTTACTGTCGTTGGTCGCTAGTCATCTCAGTACCTTTGCTTAAGGACGTACTGTTTTGTTGTAGGATATGTTCTTTTCAATTTCTCAAAACGGCTTTTGGTTTTTGCTACAGTATTTAACTTTTAAACGGAGTATTTTTTTTAAAATAGAGTCTACAAGTTAATTATAGTACACATTAAAAGTTCAATATCTGTACCATCCAAAATCGTAAGTGAGTATCTCTCTCCGTAATCTTTGTCACAAATAACTAAAATTCAAAAATTTCAACCATAAATCGCAGCAAAAAAGAACAGATCTGTAGTACTGCGCCATTGCAATGCCGACAGTTGGCAATGGCGCGTCAGCACTCATTAGCGTTGAGCCACTGACGCATTTTTCACACGCACTTTGCATTGGGCACTCGTATCCGCCACACTACCGGAGGTTTGCCACGTGGCTTTCAGCGCACGAACTAGAGGAAAAAACAAGGAGGCAAAAATAAGAGGAGGAGAAAAGTTAGAAGGGTGAAGAGAAGTGAGAAAGACCGTGTTCTAAGCTTTCATCTCGAGGGTAACAATCTAGTTATTTTTCATTATTTTATTTATTTAATTTAATATTATAATCTAGATTAGAGAGAGAGGTAGTATGTGTTCTTCATGGGGTCGAATAGTACATCGATTAATATGTTATATTATTGTACTGTGATCATGGGCACCATATAGGCATAGTTTAGAAATGCCATCTACTAAAACATTATAGAGAAATTTGAAAGTTTTCAGTCGAATATTTATTCATGTCGATCAAATAAGTAGATTTTGATATATAAATTTTGTAAGCCTGCTGATCAATAAATTTATCATGTTTTGGTAGTACATATTAATTTGTAGATTAAAAATAGAAGGTAGAATAATTTGGAGATTTGGTCTGCATGAAAAATGTAGGTAATTTCTTAAGAGTTCCAGAAAGTCCAATAACATGATTTTCGGATGAGTAGAACAAAATTTATAAATTTTGGGAGTCTGCTGTCCAGAATCAGGTTGCTGCTATACGCACTCATGAGAAAACATTAAATTGATTGATTTAATGGCAGAATTGAATTTTAGACATAACTAGGAAGTGATAGATCTTATAGTTTTTGAAAATATCATAGCTCAATATATTTGCATATGTAGATTAAAATATATAAAATTTTAAGTATATTATCCAGTAGCTCAATATATTTGCCTGAGTAGTAGTTCTGCCTTTTTGAAGAAGTTGTAATCGAAGTAGAACATAGTCATAGCCAGTCGTGGTCGTAGTCAAGGGATCCTCCATAGCTACTCGAAAGCCGTCCGATACTTTGATGTTACTCGAAAGTCGTTCAATATCACTTATCCGATCGGACTGGTTCGAACATCTTTGAAGCAGAGCATCATCCAATATCCATTGCTATTCGACAGTTGTCCGATGCCACTTACCGATTGGACTGGTTCGAACATCTTTAAAGCCGAGTAGCAGCCGATATCCATTGCTACTTGACAGTCACCCATGCAAGCTTGCTCAAGACGGAAGGAATCATCAGTTAACAAACAGTAGGCTAATTATAATAAGCAAGCTAGTAACTAGTCATCTGAAACATGGAACATGGCTCGTTAAACTAATCAGGGCATTTGTTCTGTTGAACTGAACAGACAGACAGACAGACAGATCTCCTTTGCGTCCATCGAAAGTACAGAGGTCCCTTTCTGACCGCTCGTGAACGTGCACACGTACCAAACCGTGACTTGACACTTGCAGCTAGAGTTTGCTAATTGACTGCTAAGTTAACTTGTGATACTAGTAGTACATGATAATAATACGATGCATACTAGCTAGAGGGTGAATTTAAAGGAGGTGTAACTTTTGGAAATTTCTGCCGCGCTGCAGCCAACAGGAGCTCGTCTCGCCCAACAACTCCAGGAATCCACGGGTCACTTGGGCTTTTGACTTTTTTGGCACTGTTTTGTATTGTTTTAAATTTATTTTGTATATAGCTGTTGTCAGGTTTTTTAGCATAATTATTTTTTAAAAAAGACAAAAATAGAAAAAAAAGATATATAATCTCGAAATAAGGAAAAAAGATAAAAAAAAGGTCCAAAAACTAGCTAAAAAATCAGAAAAAACGAAATTAAGAAGTTAAGAGCATAAGCCTAAATGAGCATAAGCTTTCTGACGCTTTTCTTGACTGCCCCTCTTGCACTGCAGACCGAGCGTTTAAAGTCATCTTTCTTATATATATAACTTCAGGGCCGAAATTTGAATCCCGACCAACGCTAATTTGCCCATGCATCTTCTTGTCTTTGCAACTTTTATGCTGTTCAAACTGACTACCAACTTAATTATGTACTCCGGTGTGTAGTACTGGTAATTGTCAAATTCAGAAATTGAAGTTAGCCTCAATTATCTTACGGTTCCGCTGCACAACTCGATCTTTGCATGCTTCGTGTTGCTAATAACGCGCGTGCATGTAAATATGCTCACCACACAGTTAACGTTACGTGCGCCACTAAACATTCACGTGCGGTCTCATTCGTTTCCTCACGAGATCGACGGCATCGTACTAGCTGGAAACCTCGATCGTTTTACTTTTCCATCACTTCTGGTTGCTTTCTAATTCAGTGTTCATCTGCACTTGCTTGTGAGTAATTACTGCCGATAAAACAAACGGTGGTAGATTAAACTGCCCGACCAATGAATGGCCAGTCAAAAAGCAACGCGGCATCGCAGCGATCAATCATACGTACAAAGCGTCTGCCTAACCACACGACCGCGCGCTCATGTACCAATCGCCTTCCGTACCAAACCCTAATTAACGAGTAAATAAGCTCTCGAGTCTTGACGCAAGCGCGTGCGTGCCCCGGGGTCGGATGGTCACGTCACTATAAATACACCATGTCCCTTTGCAAGCAACCAACAAGCGAATCCTTTGCATCTTGCAGCTGAATTTAGCTGTACATAGAGAGAGATTGTGTGATTTCTGTGTGATGGGGAGATCAGGGAAGAAGTCGGTGCTTGCGTCCTTGTTCGGGTTCAAGAATAAGAAGCAGCAGCAGGAGGAGGCGGAGGCGGCGGCGGCGAGGCAGCAGCAGCAGAGGTACTACCGGGGCACAAGGGTGCGGCCGAGCGACGACGACGACTACTACGGCCGGCACTGGTACGCCGACCCCGACATCAACCGGAGGGCGTCCGAGTTCATCGACAGGGTGCACCGTGGGATGCTCGCCAACGACCAAGACGGATAGGCGCGGCCATATACGTTCATACCTGCATGCATGCATGCGGGCTAATGCATTTGTGGTACGTCTTGCTGCTAGCTAGATCATGCAGCCCATGCACGATTGCTTGCGTGTGTGTGGTTAGTTTGTTGGATTGGTTTTGTTGTTTCTACCTACTATATAAGCTAGTGCGTGTGATACATCATGCTCATGACATCGGGCATGTACGTGGTGCTCTTGCATGAAGCATGCATGCACCGCGCGCTGTTTGAGGTGATGAGTGTTGTAAAGTGTGCGTGTGCATCATTTGTGTCCAATGAAAAAGAAGATGGTTTTATTATTACACAGTTATCTGAAATTTTCTTTATTTTAGTCATTTAAAGTTATACTTTTAATCACTTAAAGTTGCAGTACTAATTCCCCCTCTTTAAAGTTGCACTCTCAGTAATCTAAAATTGCAATGCTAATTCTTCCCCTTCAAAAAAATCTCCCATTCAAAAAAAGGGCCGACACATGATGCTTATCCAATAGATAAAAAAGTGACTAAAATGATGAAAAATTTCAATCGTTGGTGCAATAGACACTTCCAAAGAACAAGTGCTACAACCTATCAACAGAAAATCTCAGGGATTTCAGTAGAATTTCCCATCGTTGGTGTGCCCCGAGATTCACCCACCCATATCCATCTCCTACGAGTGTGGTCGCTTTTGACGAACACACGAGCGAGAGCATCGTATCGGACGTGAGTGTTGCTGTCTTCAGCAAAGCAGGCTCAAGGTTAAATGTTTCGGCCTCAAAAAATTTTCGGAGGTCATCGGGAGGAATGAAAGGACAAATTTTCATCCATTTCGTTCAAAAATTTCGATGAAAATTTTAAATTTTTGATAAAATTTAATCAAAATTTGGATAAAATTTAAATGAGGATAAATTCGGTCAAAATTTGACCAAACTATTGATCTTTCCGAGGGTAATGAAAGAGATAAAATTTTGGTATTTCGATGAAATTTCGAATGAAAATTTTAACCCTGGGCAGGCTGGCTTCCTAGCATCTCGTGCCGTGCTCTGACGAAACTGGCTCTTCGCCGTAGTTGTCGAATGAAATATTCAAAATTTTGAGTTATCAAGTCACTAGAGGTCGCCGCCGCCTTTGTCACGAGGTGGAGTTTGCATGTGGGCATTGGCATGAGAGAGGTGCAGGAGGTAGTATGGGGTAGAAGTGGTGGCGCGACAACATGGGGGAGGTGGTGGCGGACCGGAGAGCCGGAAGGGGAGCGCGTGGCAGCGACAAGAGGGAGGATGGCGGTGCGTGGCGATGCATAGGAGAGAGGGGGAAGAAGCTAGATAGCCGGACCTGACAGTTAAAAATCCAACCGATCGATTTTCTTGTTAGATCGATAGGCGGTCCCATAAATTCAGGAGGAGTATCCATGTTCCAAACTATAACAATCGTTATTAGTGAATAGGTGATGGTTATTTAAATTCTTTAATTTTTTATCGTAAAGTCGTCGATATATGCTTCTAGTGTAATCCAAAGATTCCCGATGATCAAGACTAAATCTGCAACAAAATATTGCAACGGAAAATATTAGAAATATTGTAGCGATGGTTGGAACAAAATAGAGAAAAACTAAACAACGCTACGTTATTTTTCCAAAACCAACGGGATATGGAATAGCAATCCGATTCAAACTACGGATGCATCAGATCTTTGCTTCAAGACTTCGTCCTTATCCATTGGACCCTTACAGATTTACTTCTTCCTCCTTCCCAGTTCCTACACAGGCGTTAGGGTTTTAAAAATCGGTTTCTAAATTTTACCGAGGGGGTCAGATATCGCCGATTTTTAAAAACTTTTGGTGGAATTCGGCCAAAATTTTCAAATCAAAACTTGATTGTTTTGAAATTAAAACGAAAGGGATGAAAAAGTGCAATTATGAGGACTCAAATCCAAGACCTACTTTCTAGATGGCTAGGAACCTTACCACGAGGGCACATGGCAGGTATGTGCTTTGACATGGTTACAATTTTTTTTTTATATTTGATAAAATTCATGTGAAAACAATTTTTTAGCTAATTTAAAGTTTTATGGGTTCGATAGAACCGATTTACCCAATTTTCTGCGAGCCCATCTCCATCCGTCAGCAGATTCCACCTGGAATCATTGATTCGCCGCATCATTGATGGATCTAACAGTACGTGAGACCACCTTGCAATCGCGGGGCTACAGTGAGCAACGAGTGGTGATTGGGCGAGGAAGCCGTTGTAGGGCTCACGCGGCGCAGGCGAGCGCAGATAGCGGTGCAGGGAGCGATGGTGAGCTCATGCGGCAATCGTTGCCTCCGGTGAAAATGTTTTTTTTTAAACTTCTCTTAGACTCGAAGTTTGCGACAACATGTGTTAGTAATTTCCTTGAAACTTAATTTCTCATATGAAACTTCCCTGAAACTACTCTGATAATTTTTCGGTATGGAATTCACATGTGTGCGTAACTCGCCTAAAACTCTTCTGAAACTTCAAATTTTTGGTACAAACTCTTTTGAAACTTGAAGGTAGGTGTGAAACTCACATAAAACTTTTGTGAAACTTCAAATTTTTAGTGCGAAAATTAAAGCTTTCGATCTGAAACTTGCTTGAAATCCACCGAACCACAGTTTATCTGGACCGTTCAAGTCACATGGCGCCACCCCACTGTTCGAACTCGTCTTCCATATTTCCCGCTTTTTTCGTGTCATGCTTGAGCTCACTGTCTCACCCGACATCTTCGATCGTTCTAGGCCTCCATTTCTCTATAAGTCTAGCCCCGATCATCGCTGTAACATCCTGTTTTTCTGTCAATTTTAAAGCCAGGATTTTAAAAATGAATTTTCTGGAATTTTCTGAATTTAATTCAAGCTTTAAATGAATTTTTAGAATTTTCAAAGATTTAATATGATTAAAATAAACATTAACATAAGCTGAAAATATTTTATTTGGATTCTTCAGGTCTTAAGGAATTTTCTGGTATTTTTGGTGAATTTTTGGGATTTATTTGCTATTTTCTAGAGCTTTTAGAAGTTTATTTGAATTTCTGGAAAAAGAAAATAAAAAAAAATCTCCCCGCCGCCCGATCCTCCTCCCCGCCACGCGTCGCGCATCCCCGCCGCCGCCGTACCCCTTCCCGCCCTCGCCCGCTCGGAGCCGCCCGATCGCCGCCGCCTCCACGCGTCGACATCCGCCCGGCCGAGAGCCGCCGCCCGCGCCCTCGCCTTGCCACGCGGAGGCACCAGCCGCGCCCGCGCATCGCGCCTCCCTCAGCCGCACGATCCCGCGTCGTAGCTCGATCCCGACCGTCCGCACCCGCCCTTACGCATAACCCTAACCCTAGCTTGCGCTCGCCCGTCCGATCTTGCCGCGTGGCCGCATCCTAACCGTCTAACCCGAGCCGCTGCCGCCCCGAACCGTAACCGATTGGAGCTCCTCGGTTCGCGTGTTAAAACCCGCCGACGCTCCTCGGTTCGCGTGCCCGTCTCCCGAACTCGCCGCCGCCGCTCCTCGCCCGTCCGCGCGCCCGCGTCGCCGCTGGAGACGCTCCGCCGCCGTCCGCGTTGCCCCACCGCCGCCTCCGACGTCGCCGGAGCCCCGCCCTCATCGCCGTTCTCGCCGCTAGTGAGCCTCTGTCGCCCGAGTCGCCTCTGCGTCGCCCGTCGCCTCGCCCCGCGCCTCGCCTCGGTCGCCAATCCGTTCCCCGCGCCGGCCACGTGTCGCCATCGCCTGCGTTCCCGCCCGCGCCCGCGCGACGCTTCGCGTGACGCGCCACGCCACGCGTCGGCGATCCGCCCGTCGCCCGTGCCCACGCCGCTCCATCGCCACCGTCGCCTCAGATCTGGATTGACGCCCCAGATCTCGTCGCGTGTCGCCTCCGCGACCGTCGGATCCCCGCCGCCGCCGCCCGCGCCGCGTCAGCCCTAGGCCACGTCAGCCCTAGCTGACGTGGCATCCCACGTCAGCGCCACGTCAGCCGAGACCCGCCCCCAGGTGCCACGTGGCAGCCACGTCAGCTGCCACGTCACCCGTGCCACGTGGCAGCATATGCTGCTGCCACGTCAGCCCTAGCGTGCCGCGTCGCCCGCGCCCAGCGTGCATCAAGCTGTGGACCGAGTCCACGGTGGACCCGGTTTCCCGTGCGCCCGGTCCACAGCACAGTAACTTTTTCGATTTTTCCCGATTTAATTTAGGTTTTAATATTCTGAGAGCCCGTTCTCCTCCGTCCTAGCTCCGATTGACCCCGTTTTTTTTCTAAATTCATCTAAAATCGAGCTCTAGCTGTTGGTTTTGGTTTTGTGAATTTTGGAGTTCATTTTCTTATCATTTTATGTGTTTCTTTGTTTTTAGTCGTTTTCTCTCTCGTTAGATTCGGATTCCGGAGGAGCAGGTTTCGCGCCCGAAGATCAGGAGTACCCCGCTGAGCATAACCAAGGCAAGTCGTGTCCTTTGATCATGTTGAACCCAGTTTGCAACCTATTATTTAATTATTTTGTTTGAAATTACATCGCATCGCTATTTTTATTCAATCCTTTGCACTGGTAGTTATCGTCCCAATTGAGATTATACCTCCTTGACACTTTGGAATGCCATGATACCATTGTCACCATAGGATGGAAAACTTACTAGTGATGTATGATTATTGTCACATGGGTTGTATGAGTAGATGCTTAGTTTTGCTTACAATTGTGTATGGTCTTATCATCACCTGTTAATCTTTAATTTGATTTAACGATATATAAAATTGTGGTTGGTGCCACATTTAATAAAATTGGTGCCACGTCATTGGTGTGTCGTTGGCTTGGTTATACAAATGTAGTTTTTGCACTCGGGCGAGTGATCGTGTAGTAAAGGGGGAAGTACAGATGTACTTTGGGGGATGTGGTAGTCTCGCCCGGGTAATATTAAGGACTTAACTTTGTGCGCCATTGATCTGAGCTTAAACGTGCAAACCACATGTCTAGTATGGGATGGACCTAGCTGATTAATTTGTAATATCTCAATTCAATTCTGCCATTGTGATGGACATGGTTGCTGATTTCCATGTGGCGCAAGGGGGGTGTGATGCGAAACCCTAGCAGGCAGGATGGGGTTGTGGTAGAGCATTGTAAAGGCCTTGTTGTGATTTTCTGAGATCGAGGCTAATCACATCGTGTGGGTACAGTTGTACAACCTCTGCAGAGTGTAAAACTATTCGAATAGCCGCGTCCTCGGTCATGGACATTGCTCGGGGATTTCACACGAGGGTTAGTGTTTCACTTATAACTTGGTGGTTTATGTTGGAGGTGGACAGGTAGTTCACTGTTGGTCTAGCTTGTGAATTGGTGTTCACAAGTGGTTCATGTTTAATCCTTTGATTATTCATTATTACTGTTTTCAGTTAACCTTCGCTTTAAAGTTATTTATTATATTTCATTGTGAAATGCTTTTATGCAAAATTAACCTTTCAGCTTTCCTTTGGTAAGCCTTGCATATTATATTGCATTCATTTGTTACAAACGACTTGCTGAGTATCAATGTACTCACGGCTTTACGCCTATGTTGCTCAGTTGAGGGAGAGGAGTACTATCAGCAGGAGGTTCCAGAAGGAGAGTACTACGACGACTTCACGGATTAGGCTTCGTTCTCCACTCGATAGCCTGTGGGCTTGTCGATTGGCTGCTACGCTTTATTTTGGATTTCCGCTGCTATTTTGTTAAGCCCTTCCGGCTAGAGATATTGTAAGCTTGGCTTTAAGGTCGTACCTTTCATATTTTATCGATATTCGAGTATTCTTTTATTATTATCGTGTGTATAACTGTGATGACATCTATGTTTGACTGTGTGCACTAGCGTGATCCTGGACTAGTGCAGTTTACACAGAGAGACCGAATTTGCATATTCGGGTCTCGACAATCGCCATTAATTACAGTTGACTCCAAACGACCCTGCACATCTAAAGACAAAGAAATTATTTTTAGCCACAAATTCTTTACAACTTGACCTACATTAGTTATGACATGCATCATGCAACCTTAATCTAATGACCCAGGTCATCCTAACTCAATCCACGACTCAAATCACCAAACCCTTGTTTTTCTAGGAAGATCAGTAGTGCCGTGCTTACAATGCCGGTACTACCGCACTATGGTACGCTACTTCCACACCTTGTAAATCCGAGCTGAATCTCTATAGAAAAAAAATATATCGCTGTTTCATTGGTACTTCCGCCTTGTGGTACTACCGTAAAAACATCTGCGGTACTACCGCTTTACGGTACTACCGTATTAATTTACTCCTGTGGTACTTCCAATTTTCTTAACACTTCTAGAAAATAACTCAAATCAAATGCACTCTTTGTAAAATCAATTGACCACTCTACAAATATTACAATGGTTTATCACAACATTAAACAAAACCTTCTCGTATGATCCTTCAAAATGATGCATTGTAAAAGAGAGCTTAGGATTTAATTGCTGAGAAGTGCTTTCGATGCGTTTTGCGGTGGTAGCGTTGTAACATTGGTCAATATCCAAAGTTGTAAGGGTGTTCTGCTCCTTGGTCCGAGGAGGAATGAAAGTAGGTTTGTCCTGTGCAATTCAAATTCGGAAGTATTTAGCTAGCGGAGAGGTGCAATCCAAGTCAATGCCATCTTGGTTTGTCTCTTTTTTCTAAAAAAAAAACCTCTCTATTTTTAAACCTGTTTTTGATTCATCACCTCTTATAACCTTATCGGTCCAATAATACACTACAAATCAAATTTGAGATGTATTGAAAGATTACAAGAGTATTTATCATACCAGATTAACCTGCACAGTTGCACGGGCCAATCGATCTTGCCAGAGCAAAAAAAAAAAGGTAGAAGCTCCAACAGCAGGCATATTTGTTTTTCCCCCTTTGCGGCACGTACTCGTTGACTGTGTGTTGGTCTGCTGTCTGGACGACTGCGAAACCACTAGCTAAGGAAATTGGGAAGCAAAGAATGTCATTGGATCAAAGAAGCAAAGAATGTCGTTGGATCTTTGATCCAATGTTTTTTATCAAAGCATTCATATTATTTTAGAAAAGGTATGAGAGATCTATTATATCTGGATCTAACATTTTAAATTTTTTATTTTAGAGAAAGTATAAAGAATCTATTGAATAAAAATTCAACACTCAAAAATCAAAATGCTTTTAAACATAAAAAAATACTCGTTCTAAACACCTCCTAAGAAGGTTATACGTGACGAGCAAAGAATGTCATGCATGGTGTTCATATGCGAATCTGAGACAGAATCAGACAGCAGGAATTAGGGGGTGATCGGAATAGCGATGGCTTTTGGCTTTTGGCTGAAAAAACACTGTAGCTGGCTGAAAAAACACTGTAGCTGAGTTAGTGGATAGTGTAGTGAATAGTGAAAAAAAAGCTGAAGCTAGAAGCTGAAGCCGAAAAAAGCCGAAACGATCACCCCCTTAGGAGGAAAAGTGCCAACTCGTTGTACTGTCTGTCAGTATATGAAAAGGCTTCAAAAGGGGACTCTGTTTCTCTTATCCCGCCTTCTGCACGGGGCACAGTCAGGCAAACCTCGCTCAAACATTACGGCGCATTTGTAATTTCTGCGTCACCACACGCAGGGTGGTTGCAAGACGGGGCTCTTAGACCCTATTCAATTCAACTTTTTCTGAACTGAAATGACACTATAAAGTATATTAGCTTTTAACCATTTAATTAAAAAATAAAGAAGAAAAAAACATCATTATACCTATATCTTCACAAAAAATGCAAAGGAGAAAAAGAAAGAAAAGACGTGTTAAAAAATCAATATATTTCAAACGATTTTTAATTTTTAAAAGTTAAAAACTGTTTAGAGAGACGCTAGTACTGTAGCCTCTATTTCCACAGCGACATGCTGTATATAGTGAACCGCTATTTTTGTTGTAGTGATCATAGCTAGCTGTTACAGTAAGAAATTGCAGTGGAATTTCCGAGCCGTGATATGCCACAATAACCTGCTACTTTTTTTTTAAGGAATATAGTCCGCTATTTTTCCATTGATTCTTCTTTTAGTTCATTAACCATTACCGAAGCTGACCAGCGATCACTCGACACGATAAAGCTTCACACCGGGGGCAACGTACTAACGGACTTCAATTTCTAGGGTTTTATGTTCCTTCCATCCAGAGTCTTTGTTACTATTGAGAGTGTATGGCTGACAGATTTGACCACTGCACACCCACTTTTCTCGTATGAGCCCAATAGATTAGTGCAAGCCCTACGATGCCCAGTCCACCAAACAGCCCGATTTCATCTAGGCTAGTGGGCCTATACCCGAGACTAGCTCAATGGGGGTCATACCTATGAATTTAATCGCTCCAAAAATGTGATCCTTCGTAAAACTGGTTGGCAAACCGTGCATTTTTCAAGTGTTAGTTTTTTTAGCTTAAAGTATTTAGTCTCTATCTCAAAAGATAAAAAATTTAAAAATTTATATTATGGAAATAGTACATCTAATTTCGATTTTAACTTTAACTTCCAACTATTGAGAACCTGTCTAAATTTTACAAAGGACATAAAGTGCTCTCAACAACACTTGTATTCATACAATAATTGATGGCTTAACGTGACATACAAACAGTTGACACAGACTTTCTTTTTCGGTTTTAGATTGGAATCCGTACACAAATCTAGTTGCTAATTTTTATTTTAAATTTTTATTTTTTATTGTAGTTGATATGAACTCTTCCTTTTAATATATTATTTTATTTTATTTCTATTTCAGATTTAGGTTAGAATCCATGTACAAATTCAACTGTTAATTATCATCTACTTTTAGTTCTGAATTTTAGCTATTTCGGGGTTTCACTTCGGAGTTCGTATAAAAATTAAATTGCTAATTTTATTTTATTTGCTATTTTGAATCTTTGTCATTTTTTACTGTACTTGACATGAACTCTTTCTTTTAATCTAAATTTCATTTGTTATTTTATTTCAATTTTTAGTTTTAGGTTACAATCCATATACAAATCCAGTTAATAATTTTCATTCTAAATTTCAGCTATTTTGGGGTTTTACTTTGGAGTTCGTATGACAATCAAATTGCTAATTTTTTTCATTTCGAATTTCTGTTATTTTTTTATTGTGCTTGACATAGAATCTTTATTTTAATCTAAATTTTAATTTTTTATTTTATTTTGATTTTCAATTTTAGGTTAGAATATATATACAAATCCAACTGATAATTTTCATCTAATTTTTATTTCGAATTTTAGCTAGTTTTGATGTTTTATTTTGGAGTTCGTATGAAAATTAAATTGCTAATTTTTTTATTTTTCATTCCAAATTTATGTTTTTATTGTACTTGACATTGACTCTTTTTTTTAATCTAAACCATTATAACTGAAGTCTGCTAGATAGATGGTTAGATGTTTTTCTTTAAATAATAAAATCCAATGGCTATTATATTTCAACTTAGCTAGGGTCCACTAGATTAAGTGCTAGATGTTTTGCTTTTTTTGTGAGGATTTATAGCAGATTTATCTTTTTTAGCAATCGTATAATATCTATCATTGACTTTTAGTATATAATAGATGACCCAATTTAGTTTTTTTACATGAGCTCATATAAAACTTATCTGAGTTGGTGGTGACCATAACTCCAACTTGAGGATCTTCTGTGGATTGATCCGTGAATGAATACATATGTCTATGTATGCGACTCGTAGCATGATTCTCTCTGATTTGCTGATCAAATGTGAACTTTGTATGCAATTTCCAAATTCAAGGATACTTATTTCCAAATACGTAGGTCTCTTGCCACTCCTGGCATGGGTACATGGCCCTCAAGCTTCAGTTTGCCAAGGAACAAGAACTGATGGGTGTGGTAGTGCAAGCACCCTCACCTCCATCTTCGACCAGTCACCATGATTGCCGCTTCATCGCTCCTTCATCTCCATGCATCCTCCACCACCATTCCCACATCCGTTAGAGCAAATTTTGTCCCAGCCGAGCGCCAAGCCTGAAGCGGAGCTCCTGCGACTAGCCGCCCGCCCTCACCATCTGCTACTACTTCAGGGACTACCACCATGGTGCTACGCTGTGTCGGGCCTCTTCACCCATTACTACAGAAAGAGTCATCACAGACGGTTTAGAATCATCATCACAGGCGATTTTTGAACCGTTTGAATTTATATGTTAGTGATAACAGGTGGTTATCATATACAGTTTTTTGGTATTATCTGTCTGTGATAACTTACATATCACAGACAGTTACCTCTAAAAACCATTTGTGATAGCGGGCATATCATAGATTGTTGCCTCTAAAAACCGCATGTGATAGCGAGCATATCACAGATAGTTGCATTTACAAACCGCCTGTGATAGTGGACATATCACAAATGGTTGCATTTACAAATCATCTGTGATAGTAGTATATTATAGACGGTTGTATTTACAAATTGTCTGTAATAGCTATATGTAAATCTACATTATTTTCTATTTTTGAAAATACTAACCATGCCCTTTAAAAATAAACAAGTAGATCACATATATATAGCACAAGACATAGATCTCATAAATGAATTGATGACATATATATAGCACATGACACAGATATCACAAATGAATTAAACAACACAAGCAGATCATACATGACAATCGTTACATGTACAGATCTCACAAATAAATTAAACAACTGAATGAAGTACAATTGAAATAATTATTTGATTAAGTACAACTAAGTGAATTAGAATTGAATCAAATGTTTGAATAACTAATTATCATTTCCACTGGGGTAGAACTCTCCATTATGGTGAATGACCTCTGCCATCAAGAATTTAGAGAGCTGTCATCGAACTTTGGCGAGGTTGGCAAGATCATATGTACTTGAGTCAAATTCTATGCCCTGTCGCTAGGAGTGTTACAATCATTAGCATACACACACACATAGAAATTGATAATCATAAAATAAATATTAGCAGGTTAACAAACCTCTGGATCTTTCATCTTAGTGTTTAGGATTTTCAGCATATGTCTGCAAACGTAGAATCCACATACGTTACCCTGTAGCTATTGATGGTACTATAAACATAGAATTACATACATAGGTATGGTTAGTTATAGTGGCATTATTATGAAGTGTGATATAGGATTGTGTTATAACGGGTACCGAAAATTATGTCTTGTGTCACAGTACGACTCAGAATTCCCTGTGTCTCCCTCCCTGGGCAATCTAAGCACTGAATAACCTACGTGATTTTAAAAAGTTAGCCTCGGCCATTACAAACGAAGAAAGTATAATAGAGTTATGTATGGAGGAAATGAGTTTAATTACCAAACTCTCTCACTATAGTTCTCTTCTATATCGTGTAGAATCTGATCCAGATTGTCATCCTACGACCTATCGTCATTGAAAGCACAGTCCACAACTGGCATATCATTGTCTCTCTCGACGATGTTATAATTATCTTCCTATATAATCTCTTTACCGTGACTAGAAGAAAACATGTATACCCTTTTTTAAAACTCCAAATCATGTGAGTTTCGATCTGCGCTGAGTTGGTAAACATTTTAATATTCTCGCAATCAATGTATGGACAGTACATATATTCCATCCCCTTCTTCAACATATCCTACTCGACCGCTCTTCTAAAAGCAGACACACCATCAATATACTCTTCACTCATATGGTTCTTAACGTATATCTAGTTTTGGTCCATCTACGCTACACATGTAACAAATTACTGTCAAATTGGAATGTTAATACTACTATAGTTAACCAGCCTAATACTTACACATAATTGTAATTCACCTTATAATAAATTGTTCATTTCTAAATAAGTAGCTAGCCACATATTCATGAAACAATATATATATATATATATATATATATATATATATATATATATATATATATATATATATATCAAGTAAGAATATATTGAAGTAAACTACTAGTACTGACCCATTCTTAAATTAGAGCAAACTACCATCTCTCTCTAAACCTAGCTAGATCTAAAAACCTAGCTATTATCTCTCTCTATTACGAGACATATAATTAGAAGCAAATACTAACCTCTAATCACCAAGAGTTAATATATCTACAAGCTAGATCCACAAGCGATATGGTTTCACCAAACTTCTCAAAGCTGGCTGCCTAGCTCTTTCAATGCAGCGCAATGAACACAGATCTATCGAAACCCCACTGGTAGCTAGGCATTTAATAATGTGGCTTATCCCAGACATGTCCAACCATGAACCGTCTGCGATATATGCTTATAACAGATGGTTCATATTAATAACCATCTGTGATATCTAATTATTACAAACAGTTCTCATTAATAACCGTATGTGATAATTAGTTATTACAGATGGTTCTACATAATAACCGTCTGTGAAAGTATATTACAGATGGTTCTAAAATAGAACCGTCTGTGATAATGGTTCTAAACTCATTCTCATATACATAAATGCAAATTTATGTAGTGCCTCAGGAGTAAATATGTATTACTTAGTTATTTTTTACTGTCAATAATGCCATCATTTCGTTATACCAAGACTGTTTACATATATAGAAGACAGTTAATACAAATTTAACTGCTTTGACCAAATTCTTACAAAAGATAACAACAAAAAGTAGAAACTAAGTTTTTCTAGTGGTGGAGGTAACATGCTATCTTTGCCTTCAAAGCTTCGTAGGCGTTGTGGTTGGTATCAAACAGTTTGGGATCATCAGTGAACGAAGTCCGAAATGCATCCACCTACTAATGCACTCGTTTGAGTGTCTCCCGAACACCCTCCGACTGAACAATTAAGTCTAATTGAGCCTATAGGCTCACTTCCCTTTCTTGAAGGGTCTTAGCAAAGTCAACTCGGTCGCTCGCCACCTCGAGTAAGCACTCCAAGCGACGACAAGTCTCCTGAAGACATGTAACGTCGTTATGAAGGACCACATCGATGGTGAGGTTAGCTTACCAGAAGCGGAAGATAAACCAGAAGACGCAACAGAGGAGGATGTCAAGACGGTAGAAGGTGGCCTTCAATTTCTTTGAAAAATCCTTAGATATAGAAGGGAGGACACTCTTGGCATAGTGTGCTTCCGCAGCATCCGCCAGCATACTACCGGCGAGGTGCTCCTCTAAGAGGACCAGGTTGGCCACCAATGCTAGCAACAAGGAAGAGTAGGAAGCCATATATTTATTTGTGTGCTTGAGAGACAAGGAATTAATGCAAGAAAAATAGCCGACCGATGAGGTGCTCGAACAGGATCAGCGATGTGGGGATTAATCTCCGATGGTGGACAGTCATATTTATACTAACCGTCTGTGATGTCTAGTGTTATCACAGACAGTTGATATAAATAACCATCTGTGAAACTATCACAGACGGTTATTTGTAATAATCGTCCGTGATAGTTGCGTATCACAGACAGTACATGGTCACACTTGTATAATCGTCTGTGATATTTACAGCACAGATGATTCCTCATGAGTCGTCTGTGATATAGACGTCTAGTATATCTTTTTTGTAATAGTAACCGCTCGTGTACACCACCGCTCGCTACGCTGCTTGCAATGAGCCGAGCAAGAGGCTCCCGGAGCATGGAGCATGATCTTGATGGTGGTCAGTATAAATATATTACTATCATATACACTTGTATAAGTGTCGTGATTTCAACTTAATTTTAACCGATGATTGACGCAGGGAACTGGCTTCTTTCCTCTGCATGGTCCTCGTTGAGCTGATCAACACGGGGATGATCTTGCTTGGCAAGGTTGTGGTAAACGGAGGGATATTTGTTTTTGCATTGTTATGCTACCGAAGTTCCTTGGTTGCTATATATTTTCATTTTGCCATTTGCTCGTGTTTGAGAAGGTATTGACTTGATGATAATTACCTTGAAGGTTTTACTATCTATCGATAGAAATCCAATTGATAGATATGATAAAGGTCTTGAAGATCATAATAAATCCTAAAGATAGTTTATAAATTTTGAAGATAAGTGTTGCACCCTTTTTCTCTTAGTGAGTTTTTCCCGTTGGATTTTCTTATCTGAAGGTTTTTAATGAGGCAACAAATGTAATACAATTTAACGAGTGTTGTGTACTCTTTTCTTCATTCCATTTTTTCACTGGATTTTTGGAAGGAGTTTTTAGCAAGGCATATACATATCATGGTATGAAACCTCACAATAATGTATTTGGCTAAGGCGAATGATTTGCCACATCAAGAATTCATATGGTATAAACGCCGTTAATGACCCCACTATTATCCATGAAGATAATGTAATTTATGTGGCACAAATGCAAATGGGCTATGTTAGAAGTAATATCACGAAGCATATTGCTCCTAAATTATTTTATCCTCATGATCTCCAAAAGAACAAAGAGGTAAAGATATTAAAGGTTTTATCTAATAGATATATTCATAAAATCCCTCCCAGCCTCTAGCTTCCAAAAGTGCATGCAAGGCATAGAGATGAGACGACTTAGAGAATTGCAAGGTTTAGGAGGAGTAAATCTCTGAATCATAGCCCTTATTTAAGACTAGAAGATTTATATGATTATGAAAATATAATGTTGTACTCTTTTTTTTCTTTATGAGTTTTCCTGAAGTTTTTTCACGTGAAAGTTTTTAATGAGGCAACAAGTGCGACACAAGAAATAAATGCGATGTACTCTTTTCTCTATCTCTTTTTTCTCACTGATTTTTGGGAGAAGTTTTTAATGAGACACGTGCATGTTGTGATATTCATCTAAAGGGGAGTGTTACAAAATCTAGAAGGTTATGTTGTGGGAAAATACCAAATCTACCCCTAAGGGGTTTTGACTATAAATAGACAAGCCTATGTACATAGAGAATATGTTTGAAAATAATAAAGACTATGTTCCCTGGTGTTCTTTCCCTGTTGATTGGTTGCATAGACTGTATTGCGTAAACCCCATCTCCCAAAGCATTGGGCACAACCTAACTAGCTCCAACATGTCATGTATATGTGGAATTTTTTAAAATAATCTATTTTTTATTCTAAATTACAGTAATATATCTATATTTTTTATTTTACACTAATAACCCTCTATCGCTCCACCATTGAGCGACTAATCACCACCCAACGATTGCGCGCTAAGTATCCAAGTCATCCACTAATGAGCGACTAGTCGTTCAAAAAGCGTTGAGCGACTTATCCCCTAGTCGCTTAACCGTTGGGTGACATCCCCTCGTCACTCAACGGTGGAGTGACCAAGGGGACTATATCCCACGCGTGTGCTGGCTCAAGTGCATATTTTCCATTTTGGTCATGAGGAGGAGGCCGAGCACCCTTAAGAGGGAGGAGAAGGGAGGAGAGGGAGGAGAAGAGAGGAGGGAGGGAGGGAGGGAGAGGAGAGGTCCGCACATTGATGGTGGTGAGTCTTTTTGCAAATCTTTATAGATTTACTTTTGAAACCGTAGTAGGTTAGCAACTAAACTTATTATATGTGTAGTTGTGTTTGATACATCACATATTACTAATAGTTATAAATAGTGTAGTCATAGAACTAACGTCAATTTCATTGTCAATAGTTATACTTTCGAAATCATGGTAGGTTAACAACTAAAATCATCATATGTATAGTTGTGTCGAGTACATCACATATTTTTAATAATTATAAATAGTACAGTCGTAGAGCTAACACTAATCTAGTTGTTAATAGTTGTAATACCACTATGACTATACCTGTCGAGACCCGAATATACAAATCCGGACTCTCTGTATATACCGCACTAGTCCAGGATCACACTTGTGCACACAGTTTAATATAGATGAAATATCAATCATACACACGATAAAATAAAGGAAAACTCAAATATTAATAATTATCAGAGTACGACATTATGATCAAGTTTATAACTTACTAGCCTGAAAGCTTAAAATCTAGCAGCGAAAAAAATAAAAATAAGCGTAAAAACCATTCGACATGCCCATAGGCAATCAACTAGGGAGCAAAGTCCTAATCCACGAAGTCACTGAAGTATCCTTCCTCTGGTACCTCTTGCTGGTATAACTCCTCCTCAACTGAGCAACAGTGGGCATAAAGCAGTGAGTACATTGGTACTCAGCAAGTCGTTTGTAACAAATGAATGCAATATAATATGCAAAGCTTACCAATGGATGGTTGAAAGGTTAACTTACATAAAGCGATAATTTAAAGTAAATACGATAAATAGATTGAAAGTGATCTTTAAGGAAAAACAATAATAAATAAGCAATCAACAGAATTGAATAAACCACTTGTGAACCTTCCATCCGCAAGATAACCCAACAGTGAACCAACCATTCACTTTCCAACAATTACCCATAAGTTTTTAAGAAAACTCTACCCCTCGTGTGAAATCACCGAGAATTGTCTATAACCGGAACATTGCTATTCGAATAGTTTTACACTCTACAGGTGTTGCACAACTGTACCTATATGATATGATTAGCCTCATACTAAGAAAATCACAACAAGGTTTTTACAATGTTCAACCTCAACTCAATCCTGTTCGCTAGGGTTTCGCATCACACCTCCCTCGCACCTCATGGAAATCAGTAACTATATTTATCACAATGGTGAGATTGAAATTGAAATATCCCAAATTAATTAGCTAGGTCTATCCCATACTAGATATGTGGTTTGCATGATAAAGCTCAGATCAATAGCGTACAAAGTTAAGTCCTTAATATTACTCAGGTGAGACTTCCATATCCCTCAAAGTGAATCCACACTTTCCCCCATTACTGCACGATCACTCGCCCAAGTGAAAGCCTATTTGTATAACCAACGTCAATGACACATCAACGTCATGACTCAAATTTTATAACGGTAGAACCAACCACAATTCCATATTTCATTAGGTCAAATTAATTATTCACATATGATGATAAACCCATCGAACTATAAGCATAGCTAAGCATATAAATCGTACCACCTATGTGACATTTAGTATAGTATCACTAAATAGTTTTCCAACCTATGGTAACAATGGCATCATGATATTCAAATTATCAAGGGGGAATTACTCAATTGGGGTGATAACTACCGAATATAAGGGTTTGTAATAAAATAGCGATACATGATAATTTAAATCAAAATAAATAAATAATAGATTAAAAATTAGGTTCAACATGATCAAAAGACAGGGGTATGGTCGGCCATGTCGGTGGGCGAACCACTCCTGCGAGCTTCGAGGAAGGGGAAAGACGGGCCGTAGCACGATGGGGATGGACAGGCGATCAGAGAGGCATGTCGCACGGCGGGAGCACTGTTCCGACCGCTGGGCGCGAGGGAGGAGCGGGGCGGTTAGGGGAGGTGACGCGAGAGTGGGGGTAGGTCTTGGCGCTGGCGGTTGCTGACGCGTGGAAGTACAAGGACTATGGCGCCACGGGAAATGGGGGCAAGTGGCCGCACGACGCACGGGCGTAGGGGGGAGGAAACGGCTTTGGGCGGGCACCAGCGAGGGAGGGAAGGCAGGGAGCAAGGGGAAGGTGAGCGCGAATCACAAAGCAAGATCAAGGGTTGAGATTTGGCTGGTTCACAAGCAAAAATCCAAGAAATATTCAGATTTGATTTTGAAATTTTAAGGTTGTTTCAGGTTGGTTGATAGTATTACTCATTGTTGTATAAGTGGTTTCAGATTTGAGCTGTCATGAGAAGAGAGCCATATATCCTTGGTGCGGATGGAAAACATTTTCCTGGTATATTTGAGATGCCAAACGGTGGATTAAGGAAGAAGGCCATCACTATTACAGATCAGGCTATATTGGACGTCTTATTACAGACAGTTTACGAAAAACCATCAGTGTTACAGTTATCACAAACAGTTTTACAAGCATGACCGTCTATGTTTCTAATGATGACAAGAACTATCTGTGATACATAACTATCACAGACGGTTTTGGTAACAGTCGCTTGTAATGTCTCTGATTATTATAAAGGGTTTTAATTAAAACTATCTATGAATTATCATGGACGATTTTTAAAAAGAACTGTTTGTGTTTTGTGTCATATAATCTGTAGAAACAACTGGGCTGCTGACTCGGACGGGTTGGGTCCATGGGTCTACGACTGACAGTGTGGGGCTGGGCTGTCAGCCTCTCGGCTCACGGTGGACCATGTCCACGAAGAATGTGAACCGTTGGCGACGCGCGGGTGCGGTCTGACGACAGCAAGATCTGACGGTCGTGGTGTGAACACGTGGCACAATCTCGGCCGTAGATTCAGATCTAGATCGACGGTGGAAATGGGGAGAACGGACCATCAGATTGTGGGGGCGTGCGCGGGCACGCGGTCTGTGAGCGGCGTGGCGCGGGCGAGTGCACACTGGCGCGGCGAAGGTATGGGTCCGGCGATGGTGCGGGGACGGCGGGGCTCCGACGAGCGACAAAGGAACATGAGGCAGCGGCGAAACTCACCGTTTGAGCGTCGAGACGGCGGCGGAACGGCGTGGGCGCAGTTGCGAGCAAGGACGGAAACTCCGGCGAGGCTCAGGACGGCGTCGGCTTCGGCGATGGTGGCGGCTCGGGACGGTGATGACTTGCGGTGAGAGGCGATGGCATGCTTGGGGCTGAGGGCGGCGGGGCGTGGCACTTTTATGCATGGGAACCAAGGTGTCTCACTCGGACACGGCGCGCGGTGAGGCGGAATCCTGGTCGGGCACGGACACCGAGAAATGCACGCGCGGGCGGCGGTGGAGTTCCGATCAGAGACGACGTGCGGCGGCTCGACGCATGGACAGTTGGATGTAGGTGCGCGAGGATCAGGCGATCGAGGGAGATTGCATGGGTGCACAGTGCACAAGGCCTTGGATGCTTGACATGTGGCACGGGGAGGGATAGGGTGGCTGTGGGCGAGGCGGTGGTGTGGGCGCGCGGATGTGTGACGCGTGGCGAGCGCGAGATCGGGCGGCGGCAAGCGGCTGGGCCGGTGAACAGTGACGGGCTGGATCGTTACTGTTCACAGGGGTTTTTTGAATTTTTCTTTTTTAGAAAATCAGATAAATCCAAATGAGCTCTAGAAAATAGCAAATAAATCCAAAAAAATTCTCAAAAAATTTTAGAAAAATCCCCGAGACAAAAGGAGTCCAAATAAAAAAATTTTAGCTTATTTTACTATTTATTTAAATCAGATTAAATTCTTTTAAATTGTCAAAAAATTATTTTAAGCTTTAATAAATTCCAAAAAATTCAATTAATATATTTTTATTTTAAAGGCTTTAAAAAAGGCTGAAAAACAGGATGTTACAATAACCTAACCTCTTAACCCTGTACCCTAACCCTTAACCCTAACTCCTAAATCTTGGAACACTAAACCCTAAAACCCTAATACTGAAATGCGGCTATGGCTATATATGTTGAGAACTATGCTAAATTTTTAGATTTTTCGGAGCTACGCTATAAATAATTAAACCACTAATTTGTGTCGTAATTGCTAACTTCAAATTGATTTGTAGGTATGGCTCATGACCTTGGTGATTCGGACTAGCCTTTCGGCCTGCTGGACTGGCATGTTGGCATGCAACACTGCGCTAGCCATCATGTCCCACATCCTGAGGGCGAGGATGAGGCGACTCAGTTGGGGGGTGGTTCATACGCGGACACCTCGATGGACTTGGATACTAGACCAACGCTGGAGAGACATATTTGTCTGCAAACTATGGCACTTTTTATCATATTTTCACTATGTATTGACTTTTTTGTGCTTTGCAGGCTGAGCGATGCTGGCCTTATACATCTCGCGTGGATGGTGGAGGCCACCAATGATGATGGCACTCTGGTTGAGGACGATAGGGAGGTCCAGACCGACCCAATGTGGTCACGATAGTTCCCATTCAACTGGTCGCTGCAGTACATCACGATGTTGCTTGGCTTGCCTATCGCGGAAGTCGTTGTCTCCTCACTGGACATGCCTGCCAACTAGCATGATGACCTACTGGGCAGGTTTGAAGGGGTTCTTCTAGCCAAGGCTGCGACAGCGTACTACATCTTCCCGACGCAACAGAGGTATGGCTCACCCCTGCGGTGGCTTTCGTAATTTTTGGTACGTGGGCTATCTATTTTTCCTATTTAGTGATGCACTATCCTTGCTATATGACGGGCTTACTAATTTTTTATTTGTGCACAGGTTGAGTAAATGGACCTAGAGGCCAGCTAGTTCGAGGTGTCGTACCACCTCAAGGCGTACTTGCAGTTGTTGTTTGGCTATGTACTATTTACCAGCAGCCACGATGACTCCATCGACGCCCACCTCGTGGGGTATGCGAGGGCCATCGTCGACAGGGAGGAGTTGCAGATCAGCTAGGGATCAGCCATACTTGCTCCGATGTACCACAGTTTGTGCAAGGCATGCTGCAGGACAAGGCCAACCTATGTCCTATGTCCTCACAGGCTGTCCCCTCCTGCAGCTTTGGTCGTTAGAGCAGTCCATACAGTAGGGACATGTACCATGAGGGCACGGTGGACCGGCCGACCGTAGGGTCCCTTTAATGTCGTAGATGGGTACGTACTCTCTTGGATCTTTACTGCACTTGTATTATGAGTCATCCTTTGTAAGCACTATTTTGGCTCGTAGGCATAGTTTGCACATGTGCAAGTCACACGTGTATACGAGCACTTCATCGAGCAGCTCGACTGCCTCACCACTGATGACATCCGCTGGGAGCCATACTCTGCTCAGGAGATGGAGGACCGTGCTCCTGCCAAGTTATCCTCATTATACTGGCATGACCAGGTGTACTTGCTAACGCAAAAGAAGCTCTTCTTTGATGTGTTCATCGAGGAATACGCGGTGCATAGGGAGATGCACTAATTCGGCATCCGCGATTGCCACTATCGCCGGATCCCTACCCGGTAGCGTTAGAGCAGTATTTATTGTTCCCTGACTTGGTCGGGCACGGTGGGTACGACACTTGGAGGCACGCTATGGCCCATGTCAAAGGTACGTTTTTCTCTTGATGTTTGTTCGCGTCAATATATTACATGAATAAACAATATTTGTCATGTAGGTTTTATGCCCTAGCGGGGAGTTGAGCTAGCCCTGCACAAGGAACCCTGAAGGACGTGTTCGACTTCTTCGCAGACGACCTAGGGGAGATCAGGGGAGCACCTCAGCCCGCACCCATTGACGTTCTTTCCAGGTCGCAGCTCAGCGGTGCCCCAGTAGCCACGTAGGCATAGGTGGAGTTGACCCCCTAGGCCTTGGAAGCACAGGTTAGCAAGGCTCCTGAGCGTCTCACCCTGTTAGGGCGCCGACACCCACGCTGGGGAAGACCAAGCGGGGTTGTACGGGTGGGCACCAATCGGGAGTGGGATGTGGCGATGACAGATGAGGTGATGTAGGTGGTGTAGCGGACGGCGGGTAGGGGTCTTCATTATGATTTGTATAGTTGTATTCATTGTATACATATATTACTTCATAGGTACTATGACATGGTTGTGTATGAATTCCCTCGTGCATAGTAATATAACTTACCTTCCTACTTATAAATCATTGATACCTTAATCGTTCTTACAAAATTTTTCAAAAATTTATCACACTACAACAACATACGATGATCGCAAAATGTTATTGCGAGTCTAACAGATTTCATACCTTGAGAATCTACGAAAATCACAAACATGCCAACTTACCTTGTCTACTCTTTTATTTCCAAAACAAAACCTGCACACAAGATTTGATAAATGTATTACCTACAAAAATTATCATTTATTCCCCATAATATTTTTATCAGATTAATAAAATAATAATATTATTAATTTAAATCGTCTAACCGGTGCACGACTTGTTAAGGTGTTACTCCACCATTGAGCAACTAGGACTAGTCACTCAATAGTTGAACGACTAGGATTAGTCGCTCAACTGGTGAGCGACTTGGACACTTAGCACGTAACCATTAGACGACTAACCTAAGTAGCTTTACAGTGGAGCGATAAAGGGTTATCAATATAAAATAAAGAAACACAATATATTACTGTAATTTAAAATAAAAAATAAATTATTTAAAAAATTCTATGTGCACCTACCATCCTATTGGAGTTGTTAGGACCGATTACGTAATAGGTTGGACAAACTTCCACGCAAAAATATATCTTCGAGGCTGAGAGTACAAATTAATGGCCTGGGAGTTTGTCTCGATGCACCCAAATTAAGGCCCCCAAGTCAGTGCTAGTCCACGTACGACACTCGAATGGACTGTGGAGAATACTGTAGTAGTAGCGAATCAGCGTCAGTTCGATTCGTCAGATATTGCAGTAAACATCATTCACACGTAGGTATAGATTGGTTTAGACGATTAATGCTCGTATTAGACATAAGTAACGTAGCATGAGGTCCCAGGCCAGGCCGGGCCAGGCCACTTAGAATTAAACGACCCATACAGAGCACGAAACCCACGTTCCCATTCCCCTCGCGCGGCCCGGAAGTGTAACTGCATGCGGGCCGGCCTAGACGGGTTTGGATGGCAAGTTTCGCCGCCGTGCTAGCTGCTCGTTCGGGTTTGATCCTTCGGCTCCGTTGGGCCGGAAAGCCCACTGGGAATTGTATGCTGCAGACAGCGTGAGGCGTTGTTGCTCTGTCTGTCTCTGCTGTGCTACTGGAGTTGCGTCCCGTCGTTCGCCATCCCCTCCATCGTGCGCGTTGAGACGATGACGCCTTGGAAATCGACTTGAAATCCACCTTGACATCGATCACCTTCTGACAGCACAAGGAGGCAGCTGCGGCGCAGCCTTGCTCCCGCGTCCTGCTCTAGGTCCCACCGATGATGACGTCTACTCTGGCATCGAGACCGTGGGTGAGCAGAGGTCCGGGCAGGCTCTCAGTCACGCCTCTTCTCCGAGAGGGGGTTGAGTAGCACAGGTGCAATCGGAATGGATGTGGATAGATTTCTCTTATTTTATATCATATTTTATATTTTTTTAATTAGAGTCGGATAAGAATAGTACCAGATATGAATACGAATGTGGACAATCTCGGATACGAATACGGAGCGAATACATGCTGCTCCGAATACGGTTAGTCTCAGTCACAAATATTTAGTCGGATAATACATGAAAATAAAAACCATATATACCGCACGTATAAAGATCAATCAACCATATTACATATCCAAAATACAACTACATTAGTACATAGTAGCTTAGCAAGCAAATTTAACTATATCTACGATGACAAGCAATAGAAAAGGCTAATATGATAGGGAGTTACAGATTTTACCTCTGTCAAATCACGCGCATGCAGGATGTCCCTTCTTATTGGAGGGACAAGCACTGAAACATGAGGTTTCTTGTTTGATGGATAACTTTCTGCTTACAATTGTATTTTGTTCAAAAGAAAGATAAACTACACTTTTCATGTACACAGTTGAATCATTTCACTTCTTCAAGCGTGCAAACTTAAATTCAAAGAATTCAAGCATTCCATTGAGTAAATACCAAAAGCAATGATTTAAGTTAGTTCTAAGTACCAAAAGAACATTGCAATTTGCATTAGAGAACAATTAACCAGACACGGAATAGCTAATTTTAGGATGATGTTACAACATACCAGTTAAAATGACACAATAATTACAGAAAGTTGTTAGGTTACAATAGTAAATGCCTATATTTTGTTTGAACGAAATGTTTTTAGTTCTGTACGTTTCTGGTGTTCCACTAAGCTAATTCTAGTGCATCCCAGAATTGGCTGACGGTGCAGTCCAGAATTAGCAATTTTATTTTCTTTTTCCCCACAATATAAATAGGAATACAGACAGACGACCTTTGATCTGATAAAGCATTATCCTAAAACATTTTATTACATACCAGCTCGACTCAGGCACCCTAAAAATAGGATTTAGAGGGGGGAAATCAAGATAATACATACTTCGCCCAGCATGAGACCCCTACTGGCATAGCTCCAAATCCACCATCCAAGTTCTTACAGCTGACAATACAATCTATAGCCTTTTCCACATTGATGCAGCAAAGACAAGGTGCATATGGAAATATATGAGAACCTACAAAATATATGTTAAGTTTGCATTAGTATTTCACACGAAGTTGCGTTCAAATAAAAAAATATGGCCCAAATATCACCTGAAAACGATCCATGGTCATTTTAAAGTCCAGCAACATCTGACATGATTTAGATAGGAAAAAGAATAGGGAACCAGAATTCAAGCTCAGGATGTGGCCACTTCAATTTATTCAGAAAACTAAGATATTGCAAAAAAAAATACAAAATTATTATCTCATAATACTTCATTTCATGATGCCTAGCATGCAATTGAAGTAGAAAAAAAAAAGCAAGACCACCAAGTACCTAGGACTAGTTAATGCAGAAGGCGATTTGGAGCTTAGGGTTAGCGCTTTAGGGGGAGTCGGAGGGAGCGGCGGGACTGACTGAGTGAGCTGAGGAGCGAGGACTAGAGTCGGGTCAAGATATTTGGGTATTGTTATGTATTGGTTGTTCGTTTTGGATAGTTACTGATACTTTTTCAGATAATTTTGACTACTAGTTTGAATAGCTCTAAACTCGACGGATGCCTCCTTTTCGAATCTATTTCCGTATCCAGCAAAAACTATCTGGATTCGAATATGTTATCCGACAAAAAATCCAGATATCTGATTTTACACTCCGAATAGGATCCAAATTTATTCGGACGGATGGACGGTCGGAAATTATCCAATCTGTTTGCACCCCTAGTGAGTAGAGGTGAGATGCAGTTGTATCTCTTACATGTGGGACTCTTTAGGGGCTAGCTGACCATCTCACTGACAAGTGCGGTGTGGGACCTGGAGTTCAATATTGCATTCAAAATAGCGGTGTACCACGGACCTAGGGTTTTCTGCAATAAATATGCAATATATATGGTGTTATGGAAAAACATTTCTAAACCTACGGTGTTTCTTTTAAAAAATCAAGACTTTTTATAAGATGTAACGTGCAATTTACTCTTATTCTTTTCCGTGCGCGCGCTTTCATGCTCTTTTGCCATAACAGTTGGTATCAATGCTACTTGTTTCCAACGTGACCGAACCAACCAATGCTTTTGATCAATTACAGTAAAATTAACATTACTGCGTGGTACATGCAAATATTTGTTTACTGTAGGAATCAACACTCCCTGTTTTAGACAACAAGTTCTTAAGGCAAACATGTGATGCATGCCCCTATCAGAAAAAAAAATATTGATAAGATCAAAGCAGTTCACATGCATGTGTTCTAGCCGTACTATAAGACTTAACCGTTCGAAGTACGATGAACAGACCAACAGAATCATCCACTGCAGTTAAAACATTATGCAGGAGCCACTTGCCAACAGTGGCAAGCTGCAACTTGCAGCAGCACTACTATTGTGGAAGGAAGAGAGGAGGAATCCAGGGAACAGGCATAATTGGGGTTTCGAGTCAAAATAAACCAAACATATCCAGCAGTGAGAACCCGACCAAGCATATAGTCGCGGCCGGCGTATGGATGGAGATGAAGGATCGATCTTGGTCAGAATGTATCCTTTTCGGCTGTGATTTCTTATGGTTTTTTTTGACTCTATTACAAGTTTTCATACGAATGAACTGAAAGCCGATATACCATTTGTAAAATGCTATCCCGATAAGCCGCTTCAAAACAACAGCGGAGAAACCATCCTGTATGTTTGTTCGAGAAAAACCAGTAGCTTGCCTTTTGTACGGGCTATTTCTGAATCTTTTTTTTGGTTATTTAGATATATGTTATTGTAAAGGTTTCACTTTTGAGATATGACACTGCAATCTTCATTCTTTGAAATATACCACTACAAAGAATGAATTATTTGAACTATACCTTTATGAACAATTAAGACTATAATATCCATCCTTCCTACCTCCTCTCTTTCTCCACGTCCATTGCCATGACCGCCTCTCCATCTCTCTTTTCTCTCATTCCCCATCTCTAATGCCTCTCTCTCCCTTGCCCCAACTGCGATGCTGACGCCGACCCCGTCACTGGTGTGAACAAGCTTGAAGACATCGTCTTCTTCCCATGGTCACCAATATTGGCACCGTTCCCCTCGTCACCCCTCAACACACACCATTGTCTTCTTCCACACGACCATCACCGTCTGCACCTTCGACCTTGGAGCGGTGTCGAACAAAGGAGGCCAGATATGGATGAGCCGGACGCCTTGCCCCATCTACTCGCCGACCGTAGGGGGAAGGAGACGAAGAGGAGGGAGATGGGGGGAGGTGGCCATGGTTGGTGGGTGACAACGAGGATGTGCAGGTGGTGGGCGACCATGGGAGGCGGTGGATGTGGTGGGGAATGGGAAAGGTGGAGGAGAAAGGAAAACAAGGGGTATTGTTTTTTTGTCTATAATAGCACATCTCTAATTTTGCAGACTTAGCAACAGCGTACTTCAAAGAATGAATGTTGTAGTGGCATATCTCAAAAGTGAAAAACTTTACTTTTTTATCTGCGAAGTACTTAGTTCAACTCATAGATGTCCACACATGCACACTACCACACGCACACACAATGAGCGGAGCTTGACGAAAAAATGACGAAGACATCACTGACGTCTTGCTTACGACAGGCACGTCGTCTCTCACTAAAAGAAAATCCTGCTAAATAAGACACGCAGGGCCCAACATAGGGTTTAAACCCTGGTGGGGTAGAGGTACAACTACTTCCACTAGCCACCTAAGCAAAGCTTGGTTCTCAAAGTGAAAACTTTATAGTGCCATATATCTAAATAATTAATCTTTTTATGATTCCATATGATGGACATGTCACGTGATGAAAAGAGTTCCTGTTGGGGTCCAGAAAGAAATCAGATTTATCATGGGCATGGTACATGTGTAGCCATTGACAAGGAATTGAAGCATGCTAACATGCAGACATGCCGTTCGGAGCTTCGTGACCGTTGGATGAAGATTCGAGTGACATGGATCCAGAAGGGTGAGAAATTGAGAATTTATTGTAAGATATTGAAAGTACCTAAATTTCTCGTGTTGCGTGATCTCTACCATTGAATTTCGATCCAACAGCCTCGTAAGGCATGTCGTTAGTGCCGTTGCTGCACTAGGGCAGAGGATGTGATTCCCATCAACAATAGACTTGCTCTGAAGCTCATGCCATCTTTCGAGCAAACACGTTGTATAGTTAGTGTCGATTTTTCATGAAAGATTATGCAATAGTACTAGATAAAGTATGGACTTGACAGTTACGATTCACCTACTCGTTTCCTAACAGTCATGCACATAACACTATCTAGTTTTGCTACGAGATCTGTGTGTCAAGTTAAAAACCCTAGGGTCGATCTAATATTGTAACCCTAGCAATTGGTTCGCTAGCCAGCAGACGAGAGCCGACCGTAGTAGTGAAAAGCAAATTGCTCCGTCAGGTGACAAGCATCAATGGCATCGCCGATCGCGAAGCAGACAACACAACATTTTCTGAAAAATGTAGCGTTGCTGGCGGCGGTGACTGGTTGGCTGCATAACACTGGTAGCCATTGGGTGAGCTTTTTTGGATGTGATTGTGACTTTTGGTTCATAGTTTTTAAATTCTAGTATTTGTGTAGAACCAGATGGTAACAGAGGGAAGGATGAATGATGCATTCTTAAAATTTTTCCCTAAATATTTAAGATTATATTCTCACAAATTATAGAGTTACAAAAAAATAAAATTTTCATCTAAAACTCAAGCCAAATAGCTCAATAATACTAAACTCCGAAGCAACCACTTTCCGACGGTCTAACCGGTGTAGAAATGACGGTCTGACTGGTGCTTCAAAGGCGGTCTGATCGCTGCTACAGTAAAATCATGCACGTGAATAGTGTTTTTAGCTTGATTTTAAATCCAAAAATCGATAAAACTTTTGATCCGTAGATCCAAATGATATGAAATTTTGCAGAGATATTATCTAAGTTATCAAGAACATATTCCAACAAACGATTATGAAAATCATAGTCAAAGTTAAAACCTTTTTAGTTTACACAATATGCTATCTTTGCAAAACCAACTAACTATCCGCAAAATTTGCAATGGTTCATCACAATATTATCTTGAACCTTCTCATATGTTACTTCAATCTCACCCTTGATTAACCCATTGGCAATACTAAAAAAACATAAATAGGAGGTGGTTTTAGAAAAGAAGAATTTTGCAAAGAGACTCAAAATGGTCACAAAAGAAATGCAATAACTGAAAATGACCATATGAGGCAGAAATGGAGTGAAGTTATTAAAAATGATAAATTTTCTACAAAAAGCTTCAAATCCACCAAATAAGTGAGGAAATCTTACTCTAGGTCCATATTAAAGAATAATTAGTCTGTTTGACCTTGGTCATATTGAGAAGAGATCAAATGATCAAAAGAATTATAGCAAAACTTTAAAGCTCCAATTTAGCAAAAATTTGTACAAAAACTCTCAATCATGCTCCAGATATATATTTTTACCGATCTTTTCCCCCTTTGACAATTGAATCATCAATATACATCGAAGCAGATTGAGCATGAATGAAATAAAATTAATATATTTTATTCATTTTTAACATTAGGAGCCATAAAAAAATATTTAAAATGACTTTACAAGTATTACATCAAGCCATATTATGTGAAAGAGTTATCTTGATCATGGCAAACCACATATAGCACAGCTAAAGCTAAATAAGCAATAATATGAAATTTAAATAGATTATTAGTATGTTAAGTTGCTTAATACCATAGTTTAGCTAAAGGTATCTAAAAATAAGCCAAGCCATGTAAATATGTTAAAAGAAACCAAGAAGCTACAATTGAGTCAATTTAGACTGTTACAAGTTTAAAATTGAAACATTTTGTTCAAACACTTGGTAACACTTATTATTGAGCAAATTTAGCATATTTAGCATTTTCTAAAAATTATTTTTGGATTTATCTTAGCAAAGCAAGCCCTGGATTAGGAGCCATCCACAACTACCTCATAACCTTCAATCATTAGTCACAAATTTTATTTTCTTAGCCATGTGCTAGATCTCAAATCTTATGCAACCACCCCAAGCGAGAAGCTCAAATAAGTAATCATGGTTATCCAAAACTCCACTTGTGTTTGTGCCTAGTGCAACGGCAAGTAGTCTCATGAGAAAGAATTAGTGAGATCAGTTTTTTCACACAAAAGAGATCATTTTGTATTTTCTTGACATACTTCAAGAACAAAGAGCTAATACTAACTCGTATTTCAATAAAAAACTAGCATAACTAAATCTAAAGCTCAATTTAGATTTAAAACTCAATTTAGCTTATTTAACATGGCATGAATCCTAAGAAGATCACTAGAGCAACACTAGTCATAAGATCAAACAAGACATGATTTAATTCAAGTTCACATTTAATAAAAGCTAGCCTGTCAAAAGATAAGCTACACATAGAACGATATGATAATCATGTCACACAAGAATGATAATCAAAGCTCTATATATTTATATTACAATGTATTTTGCTGAATTTAAAATGCAATATGATATAATAGATGCAAAAAGATAAACTCCCCCTCAAAACTGGCCAAAAGGACTAATAACCTTCAACTCTCCCCGCAAAGAAGCAAAACAAGAAGAATCAAGAGTCTTAGTGAAAACATCTATAACCTATCGCTCAGACTCTACAAACTGAAGCACAACATCACCCTTCTCTATATGGTCTCTAAGGAAATGATATCTAACATCAATGTGCTTGGTTCTAGAGTGTTACACTAGATTTTTGACAATATTTATGACATTAGTTTTATCACATAAAAGAGGAACACTATCTAAGACCAACCCATAGTCCTACAGAGTAGATAAGATCTAGAGAACCTGAGAATAGCTAATAGCAGCAGCTATATACTCCGCCTCGACAGTAGACTTTGCAACAGAGGACTACTTCCTAGAAGACCAAGAGATCAGAGATGTACCTAAGAAATGATAAGTGCCAGAAGTACTCTTTCTATCTACTCTACATCCCGTAAAATCAGCATCCAAGAAAGTCCGAATGAAGAGTGTAGAATAAGAATAATACCATAGTCCAAAATCAAGAGTGCTATGAAGATACATGAATATGTGACATACTGCTTGACAATGAGAGAGACACAAAGGGAAGCCTGAAATTGAGTGCACAGACACACAATAAACTATATGTCCAGCCTCGACGTTGTGAGGTAGAGGAAAAAGCCGATTATGCTACGGTACTCCTTGTGGTCCATGGGCTCTCCATCCTCATCAGGATCCAATACGGTCAAGGTGGCAATTGGAGTAGATATTGGCTTGCTACTTCCCATGTGGAAGTGCCGAAGAAGGTCCTTTGTGTACTTTGATGAATGTAGGTCTCTTACTTTGATGAATGAAGACATAGAAGAAGGTTAGCACACCCATCACACTCATCTCAAATTTTCTGCTCATAGAATCTAAAAATTTGGATACCAAAGTATGAGAAGAATCATCGAATATGATGTTATCTATATAAATCTGAACAAGTAAAAAGTCACTGCTATGCCTAAGAGTGAACAAGATTTTATCTACCATTCCTATTTTGAAATCATTCTTAAGCAGAAAACTCTTAAGTCTATCATACCAAACTCTAGGGGATTGCTTCAATCTATACAAAGTTTTGAAGAGCTTACACATATGGTTTAGGAATTTAGAATTTTTAAATCCAAGTGGTTGCTTAACATAGACCTCTTTCTCTATAAAACCATTAAGAAAAGCACTCTTGACATCTATTTGAAATAGCTTGAAGCTCTTAGATGCCACGAAAGCTAATAAAATACGAATGGCTTCTAATCTAGCTAAAGGTGCAAAGGTCTCTTCAAAATCTAAGCCCTCTACCTGGGAATAACTTTGAGCTACAAGCTTAGCCTTGTTGCGAATTACCAACCCATCCTCACTTTGCTTTCTTTTTTTGAAAACCCATTCTGTTCCAATTACATTACGATTAGGTGGATGTCCTACTAAGATCCAGACTTAGTTTCTTTCAAAGTTTTCAAGATCTTCATGCATGGCATTAACCTAAGAGGAATCAAATAAAGCATGGGTGATATCTCGGGGTTCAAAAGACACAATAAAAGTAGAATGTGCATGAGAATATGGAGAGATAAACCTGAAGCGAGTAACTCGCTCATGGAGTCATGGAAATCCCCAATCATCTGCTCTTGAGGGTGTTGTTGCTAAATATGAAGAGGAGGTCCTGATGCATACATGACCTCTACCTCATGGGCTGTGGAGATAGGAACAGTGCCACTCGAATCGCTGGTGGGAGGAGGCTGTTCTCCTAAAGCTGAAGAGGTAGAAGCAAGCTCTCCAACTAATTCAGAAGTGACTAGAGGATGGATTTGTTCCTCATCCTCTTCGTCAAGATCATCGTCGACGAATATGCTCTCCCTCTACCGAGTACCTGTGTACTTGCACTATCGGGTCTGGTACCAAGACTAGCCTTATCAAAAGTGACTTTACATATCTTAACAATTTTGTTAGTATCCAAATTAAAAACACAATAGCTACGGGGATGAGCAAGATATCCAAGAAAAATACCATCATGACATCTATATTCAAACTTATCAAGGTTACCATATTTAAGAATGAAATACTTGCAACATAAAATTTTAAAATGAGAGATGCTAGGCCTATAACTAAATCTAAGCTCAAAAGAGGTCTTGCCTATGGCTGATTTCAAGAAAACCCTATTGGACACATAACAGGCAATAGAGATCGCCTCAGTTCAAAACCTCCTATGGGTGCTATGCTCATCTAGCATGGTCCGAGCCATCTCAAGAAGTGTCCTATTTTTGTTTTCTACCACCCCATTCTGCTGGGGAACTCTAAGTGAGGAAAACTAGTGCTCTAACCCTCAGTGCAGAAAGTGGCAAAGGACTAATTTTTGAATCCTGTGCCATTGTCACTCCTAATGGCTCTTAAGACTCCTGAGAGGTCATCTTTCTGAAGTAACCAAAGGTCTTATCCTTAGACACTAGAAAGTACACCCAAGAATACCTAGAGTAGTAATCTATAATAACAAGCACATATTACTTCCCTCTTATAGACTGGACTCTAGAAGGATCTACTGTGTCTAACCGAAGAAATTGTCCAAGTCCCATTAGTTATCACTAGAGTAAAAGGTGGATGAGAAGCAGAAACCATCTTACCATACCTGCAAGGTGTGCACACTAGATCTCTAGCACTTTTAAGCCTATGTAGTCCTCTAATCAGGTTCTTGCTACTAACTCTAGTCAGGTGGTCGAAGCCTACATGCCCAAGCCTTCGATGCCACAATACTAAGTAAGAGTCAGAAGCCATGAAACACCTAGGGCTAGAGGTAGAAGAGATACTGAAATCAGCACTAAAAATCCTCTCAAACCTAGATATCCCAAAGACATGCTTACCAAAGGAGTCTAGAACTCTATACTCACCACTCTTAAATCTCACTTCTAGACCCTTATCAAGTAGCTGGAAAACAGATAGCAAATTATACCTCAGCTTACTTACCAAAGCGATATCTTTGAGCATGAATTTGTCGTTGACACGCACAGTATCCTTGGCTATCATGGTACCGGTAGAAGCACTTCCAAACATCATCAACTCATTACCGGATGCATGTGTGAGAGAGGAGAACCATTTAGAATCTCCAGTCATGTGTCGAGAACACCTGGAGTCAGCAAGCCACATGTCCTCCTTCCTCACACGCCGGAATTACAGGGTACGAATAGGAAACATCTGTGCCTTAGTACTGGGGTTAGTAAGAAATAATTTTGGAATCCAGTACTGAGCCACACAATGCTTGGGATAAGCTGTAGAAAAAAAATTAACATGGTTAGCATGATGATCATGAGCATGCACAAAAGACCCACCTAGTCTTCTCCGAATCGGTCTATCAAAAGACCGGTACTCCCCCTGATTAGGTGCTACTTTTGGTCTACCCTCACGATGTCCTAACCTAAAGTGTTGCCTGGAACCACCAAAGGAGTTAAAGAAGCTTAGGCATATGTCTAGCAAAAAAGACAGGCTGCCTAGCTCTAGAGACAGTTAAGGGTGAAGGAACTCCTCTAACGCACCTCAAAGCACACTCTCTTTTTCCTCTCAACTTTAGCTCTACAGAACCAGAACTCAACTATGTGGCCATCTTTTTATAGAAGGTGCAATGGTACTTAACCTTTTGAGGGGTCTGACCTGATGAGGAAGAAGCACCTGTCTTACTAGAGAGAGTTTGGGCAAAACTTGCAGATCTAAAAACTATCTTAGATGGCTTAGGGTGTTCTACCTCAAATATGCCACTCTCAACGACCCTTACAACCTTAAGTGAGTGGTTTTTGGAATACTCTAGGGAATTAAAACCTAGGTCTCTCTTCTTCACACTCATCTTAGATTAATCAATGATCATATTGAGATTATTTTTCCCACTAGAAAATCTCTTAAGTGTCTTTTTGAGGTAGTCATTTCATTTAGCTAGGTTCTCACATGTGGCACACTCTTTTAACTTGGTTGCCCTAGCATTCTTCTCCTTATGAATAGCTACCTCAAGTTTTAGAGCCTCACAAGACACAGGGGCATTCTTAATTCTAGCCAACTGCTCTTGATACTTGACCCTAAAAGCCTCTTGCACTTCAGCTATATTATACCCATTCTCAACACAAAATGCACAAGAATTAAAATCAATGACATTTTTAGATGCAGTCATGGCTAATGATTTTTTTTAAATTTTAGCTTTCTATTTCAAAGTCTTGTTAAGAGCATCTACATCAATTGTGAGTTTAGGATGTTTTTCACATATTCCAATCCTAGAATTTCTTAAGAGCACTATCTAATTTTATCTCTAACAAAGCACAATTTGAATAAGAAGATGGAATAGCATCAAGAGCAATAGCATCCATGTAAACATGATCATAACTTGACTTGAGAGAATTTAGATCATCTAGATCATTTTTGAGTTGGTCCCTAACAGAGGAATGACCATATTTTAATGTAGACAATTCATCATACAAGCATAAGCAAGATTTACAATTCTCAGGATTAATTGGCTTGAACCTAATAATCTCTAAGTTTAAGTTATCAATCATCATGACCTAACTTTTAATTATTTTGACTTGCTTTCTTAGTTGTTGTTTAGTTGCAATGAGAGCTCGTTTCATAGCCTTGGAGGAGGGGCGTATCTCGTTAGGGTCACTGTAGGGCTCATCAGAGTCGAAGTAGTCAACGTCATGGTTGCTCCTTATCATGAAGCACAAGCTGATGAAGTTCTGAGCCTTCTTACTGTGGGAGTCATCCTCGTTATCATCTGTTCCCGATTCCACATCGCTCATGTCCACGAACTCCAGCAGTTGGGCTTCTTGACTTTTGCGTCTCAAGCTTGAGGACGCCTTTGAAGATCCTTCTCAGATAGTGTTGTCATTGATGGATGTGATTTTCACCCCTAGACCTTAACATTAAGAGCACCTAAGATTTGACATGCATTCTTAGACTCTAAGAAGGTCAAGCCAACAGCACGGAGGTTATAGAGAATTTTGTTGAACCTTTCCCATAACTTATCTAAAGACTCGTCAGGATTTTGCTTGATCTTAGAGTACGCTTTCTTGAGTTGATTTTATCTCACCTCCTTGATCGTGGTATAGCCTTCAAGGTAGTTAGAGAGAGTCTTCCAAACCTCGTGAGCAGATCTCAAGTGCGCGACTAGCTCAAACTCCAATCGATTGAGCCCCTGAATCAGGAAGTTACGTGCCTTGTTGTTTGCCTCCACACCTTGTTGGCCAGCAAGACATAAGGATTCTTATATCTTAACCAAATTGTGTGCACTTGGGTCTCAATGTAAGTATACATACGAGACTTCCAATACGAAAAATTCACTCCATCAAACATAGGAGGCTTGGTTGAATACTTATCTTTTGCCATAGATCATAACATCAGTTAAGATCCATTGAGAAGAGATAACTAGGCTCTGATACCACTTGTAGGACCGGATGCTAATAGAGGGGGGGTGAATGATGCCTTCTTGAAATTTTTTCACTACTATTCAAGATTCTATTCTCACACAATTACAGAGTTGTAGAAAATAGAATTTTCATCCAAAACTCAAGCCAAATAACTCAAAAATACTAAACCTCAAAGCAACCACTTCCCGGCGGTCTAATCGGTGTAGAAACAGCGGTCTGACTGGTCCCAAGCGGTCTGACCAGGGCTTCAAGGGCGGTATAACTACTACTACAGTAAACTCAGGCACGTAATTAGTGTTTTTAGCCTAATTTCAAAACCAAAAGTCAATGGAACTTTGGATTCACATAATCAAATGATATGAAATTTTATAGGAATCTTCTTTAGGCTATAAAGAATCTATTCCAATAAACGATCATGAAAATCATAATTAAAGTTGAGACCTTTTTCAATTTGAAGGAAATATGCACTAAAACTAAGCCAAAACCAAAATTGATGAAAACAACTTGCTCGTAGGTAGATGATGACCAAGAAAGTTCTAGATGTATTCTCATATATCCCGGCAAGCAAGAACACAAAAGTAATCATATCAGAAACCCTCGCATCAAGAAATCACACTTTAAGGCCAAATCAAGTAAAATTGGATATTCTTGATAAACTTGCTATCAAAATATTAGATGGGTGAATATAGTTTTTGAGAAGTTATCTTCATCTTTTATATATCCTTAGCATAGCAAGATCAAGAAAAAGGAAGAGAAGAGATCAAAATCAACTAAATCAAGAGCAAATCAATTAAAACATGAGGAATTCATGGAGATGATCAAAGATTGATGTATTGCTTACTTGAGGAGGTAAGTTTTACAACCATTCCACCTTAGAGGATAGAGAGCACACACCGCACCCAACTCTCAAACCTAATTCCAAGACATGCGAGGACAAGAGAGATAGATTGGATGGTTAACACAAGTCTCCATCCTAGTCCCTTTATAGAGATGGTTAACCAGCCACACCTAGCCCTTAGTGAATACTATCCACTTAGCATAATAAAAAAATCAGATAACCCCACACACGGTTTTTACTCATAGATGTTCACTTATGCACGTTTTTCAAAGCGTATAAACCCGAATCCGCTAAGTCCTTTACCTCGATTCATTTTGATCAAACCAGTTTCTTCTTTATCTAAACTGCTCTCCAAGCACCACTCATGCATATTTTGGTATTTTGGCCAAACTTACCAAAATACCCTTTCTTGACCGGGTCTTTATCTTCCATTACAAGCAATCGTCATGCTTACCATGTGTAGGTTCACCATTGGCTTACTACGCATCGGCAAGTCTCTTCTACTTTGGTTCTATCGAATCACGTCTTACTTAGATTAACCAAGCCATATGGTGAAAACCTGCCATTCGAACTTGCCTCCAATATTTCTTGCCTTTATTGTGCCATGCTTGAGCTCCCCATCTCACTCAGCATCCTTAATCGTTCTGGGCCTCGGCTCCTCCCTGAGCGTAGCCTCGATCCTCGGCCCCTCACATTCACAACTTTACAAGTTTGCATGCATGATGCAGAGGACTCCATGATGAGGGTGGTGAATAAAGAAATTAAACTCAAGATGGGATTGTATTTTGGGGTTTCTTGGCATCGAATGTGGCTACTCTATTTTTCCTTATATACTTGTATTATCGGATAAGAAATAGTACCAAGATGTTACAAAACTAGTGATAGACTACTAGATAGTGTTTATCTACAAATACAAAGAGACAAACACAACCTAAACAACATATCCTTAGCATACACGACATGATCTTATATGCTATTTTAACAGCCTCCCTCAATCACAACCGAGTTAAACAAGGTTTAGATTGCACTGAACTTCTAACAGAGTTGAACAAGGTTGAGACTACACAGCAATGCCATGAACAATCGAACTGTCAATGGTTTAGCAAGGATATCTGCAACCTGATCTCAATGATATGTAACCAAGGTTGAGATTGTGCTTAAGATTTGTAAATGGTTGAACAGCTTAAGACTCTATGAAAATATCTGCTAGCTAATCTTAAGAAGAGATGAACCAAATGTCTAGCAACTTCTATGCCACCCTCTCCCTAACAAAATAAAAATCCACCTCGATATGCTTTGTGTGTGCACTAAAAATTGGATTGGCTGAGAGATAAGTGGCTCCTAAGTTGTCACATCAAAGACTTGGTGGTCTGGACTGAAAAATTCCTAGCTCATGAAGTAGCGATTGTACCCATATTATCTCGACTGTAGCATTTTCCAATGCTTTGTATTTAGCCTCTGTACTAGACTGTGACACAGTATTATGCTCCCTTGAACTCCATGTGATCAAATTAGAGCCAAAAAACATTGCATATCCTTCGGTTGATTGCCGAAAATCAGGGCATCTAGCCCAGTCGGCGTCAGAGAAGGCGCTGATCAAAGTGGAAGGTGATCTTTGGATCATCAAATCAGTGGCCAAAGTAAGTTTGAGGTACCAAAGAATTCATTTGACCATCATCCAATGTAGGTGTAGTAAGAAAATGACATGCCTTGTTCACTAAAAATGAAAAATCGGGCCTTGTGAGAGGAATGTATTGCAAGGCATCAACAATACTTCAATACTTTGTTCTATCATCATCTAACAGCTCGCCATCTACCTTTGAGAGCCGCTCAAAAGAGGAGATAGGAGTGGAAACTCCCCTGCAATCCTTCATCCTAACTCGGGCTAGTAGGTCCCCAATGTACTTGTGCTGTGACAAAATGACGACATGCTCTCCTCATTGCATTTCAATACCTAGGAAGAAACTTAGATCACTAAGATCTTCTATGGCAAAGTCTTCCTGAAGCTGATTCAAGAGAATCTCAACTGCAGCACTTGAAGAACTTGCCACTATAATGTCATCAGAACTTGCCACTATAATGTTATCAATATATATGAGCATATAGATGGTGACTCCCTTGCTACCATATATAAACAAGGACACATCAGTTTTGGAGGGCACAAATTCTAGTGCTTGAAGCTTCGAGCTCAACCTTGAGAACCAAGCTTGTGGTGCTTGTTTAAGCCATATAAGGCTTTATCCAAATGACAAACATGGTTGGGTTAGAGCTTATCCTCATAATCGAGCATTTGCTTCATATACACCTCTTCTTTAAGATATCCATACAAAAAGTCATTTTGGATGTCTAGTTGTCGAAGACTCCAACCCCTTGAAGTAGCAATGGATAGTGCCACCTGGATTGTAGTAGGTTTAACAACAGGGCTAAACATGTCATCATAATTGAGAATATACCATTGCTTATAGCCTTTAGCTACCAACCACGCCTTGAACCTATCCACTGTACCATTAGCCTTCTTCTTCACCTTGAACACCCAATAATCAATGATGTTTGCACCACTCTTCAGTAGTACAAGTCTCCAGTTTTGTTTGTAAGGAGTGCACTAAACTCATCATCCATAGCCTTTTTCCATTGTGGATAAGCCCAAGTCTCCACATGATTAGTAGGTTTCTCAGGAACACCTGCATGACCACTACTACTGAGCATAGCTTGACGCCCTATGGAATAGCGTACCGTGCTATCTAAGTACTTCTTTGGCTGTCAAATGTTGCCTCGCAAGCGCGTCGTCATTGGATACATGTTTCATGACACGGCAGTAGGAGAACCAGTAGATGACATGACATTTTCATCACCAAAGGCATGAACAGACTCCTCAACGCTAGTGCCGATAGAGCCATTGCTTGGTACTGTTGTAGACCTTATCGGTACTGTTGTAGATCTGGCTGAATCACTTGCATTTGCTAAGATTCCTGCATTATCAAGGTCAGCACACACAGGAGATATATGGATATGCTCATGTGGATTATTCATAGAGTTAGGTTTGGAAGAATCTACAGATGCCGATGGAAAATCAGAATCTGTAGATGCTGATGGAAAGACTGATGGTAATAGAAGTGCTTAAGATGAAACAGATGTATGGCTAGCTGGATTTTTTGTGTTTAGAGCAAAGGGAAAAATCTTCTCGATGGATTCAAACATTTGTATCCTTTGTGCATGTTACTATAGCCAATGAACACCCATCTTTTGACCTAAAATCAAGTTTATGAGCATTATATGCCCAAAGATGTGGCCAACAAGCATAACTAAAAGCCTGTAGAAAGGTGTAATTTGGTCTTGTTCCAAAGAGATGTTCTAGAGGAGTTTCAAAATTGATAACTCGGCTAGGAAGATGATTTATTAGGAAACAAGCAGATAGAAAGGCATCATCCCAAAAAATGAAGAGAAACACAAGAATGTGCTAAAAGTGCAAGGCCGGTTTCCACAATATGTCGGTGCTTACGTTCAGCTGTTCCATTTTGTTGGTGTGTGTGAGGACAAGAGACCCTATGTGATATGCTAAGTTGTGTAAAGAACGAGTGGAGTTTTTGGTACTCCCCCCAGTCGGTCTGAACACACAAGATTTTCTTGTCAAGAATGCGCTCAACAGGAGATTTAAATTGTAAAAAGGTTTTAAACACATTAGCTTTATTTTTTTAGCAAATAGACATAAGAAAATTTACTAAAATTATCAATAAAGCTAATATAGTATTTGAAACTCCTTACAAATGTTCGAGTGGGTCCCCAACATCTGAACAAATAAACTCAAGGGGAGCACTAAACACATTACTAGACAAAGAGAATGGAAATTGATGACTCTTTGCCTACATACAGGCATCACACACATGATTGTTATACTTAGAACAACACAACAATTTATTGGACCCGATAACTCGCTAGACAGTGGCAAACAAAGGATGATCAAGTCTGGAATGCCGGTCTTCGGATGAAAGAGTGGCTACACTACTGACATGCTTGACAATTGGATCGACACTGGAAATGGATGGAATCTGGTATAGACATATAGCCCCCCTTGTGTGTGCCCTTAAGCAGAATATCCCTCATGACTGAATCCTTGATGAGAAAGAAACTAGGATGGAATTAAAAAAGACATGATTATCAGAAGCTATTTTCTAAAAATAAAGAAGGCTTTGACTAGATTGATGAACATGCAAAATATTTCTAAGATGCAAGGGTTGTTGCAAGGTTGAGAGATAGTGCTCATTGGTGCTCAGCTTGTCCAGTTCCAACATAATGTGGTCGGTAGACCCGATATATGCATATCAGTTGGTGTCAATGGTGTAGGCTGTTGTGATGCGCTCCTCCTGGTAGCCGTGGTTAAAATGGTTTTAGCAGCACGACGCTATGTGCCCCATCTTCCCACAAATTTGGCAAACAGGACATTCCTTGTTTCTGTGCTAGGGATGACCATCATTGCCCTATGGATTTGTTTTGCCACCATAGCCCTTCCAATTCTCCTTGCCTCCCTATGCATTGCCACCTTGTGCATTGCCATGAGAGACTATGTTGATAGAGGAGTCGCCTACAAAGGTCGAGCCATCCTGAGTTGCTAAGCACATCTTGTAACTCAAAAGGTGAGTACAGATTGTTCAGCGACATTGAACCAATCCTAATCATGATAGATGTGACAAGTAGATTGTATATGAGGGGAGGCCTGCTAGGATATAGCTACTGACCTCATCATCTCTGAGGGGCTGGCCAACTGTGGCCAGCGTAACGGCAAGTTGCTTCATCTTGTTGAAGTAAGCCACTGCAGAGTCTCCTTTCTTCGTATTGGCTAGCTGAAAATGATTTGTGATTATGAAGAGAACATGCTCGCTAGGGCACTCCACACAACTTGTGCGGTGGTGAGGAGGTGTACTTGAGCAAGTACTTCCTCAGTCAGAGACTCTAGGAGAGCACTTAGGACAAGTTGGTCCTGTTGCACCCATACCCGGTAAGCAGGATTAGCAACCCGCGGTGTCTCGATGCCGATGATCTAGGTGATCTTCGCACTGCGGCACACCGTCGTGCCGTCGACGTAGCCAAGCAAGTCCTGGACCCTGAGGTAGGCCATGACTTGCGCCTTACAAAAGAAACAAACGTTCATAGAAACAAACATTCGGCCATAACAAACTCAAACAAGAAACGATCAAAAAACTCCCTGCTTACTCGCTCATACCAGACCGAATCAATTGGAGCTAACAGACACGAGAAAGACGCTGAGAAACTATGATGCTACCAATGGAAAACACTTCACTCGCACAGGATTATGGCAACATTTCTCCCCCTAATCCTGACGCGCTCACAGCAGTGCTGGTTCGTCATCGGCATTCGCCTCAATGAGATATGCCTGCGCTTTCTCCCGCTTGTTGGGCTTTTGGCAATCTGAAGTAAAATATCCATAATCGTTACAATTAAAACACCTTACTTTTGTCTTGTCAACTCGTTGGTATCGACGGCCACCGCCGCCACTAGAACCACCTGAGGAGCCTTCACCTTCATGCTTCGACAATCAGGCCTCCCACTCTACGCGTGTCAGGAGCAAGTGCTCCTCATCTCTGTCATTGTTGCTGTAGCGATGTTCTCTCTCTTTCTGTGTCTTCAAGCGCCCGATTATCTCTTCGATTGACATATTTTTTTATGTCACCGAATCGCTCAATCATGATGACAACGGGAGAGAATCTCTTAGGCACGGCACGAAGAAACTTTCGCACGATATAGGCGCAAGTCATGGCCTGCCGTACCTAAGAGATTCTCTCCCGTTGTACTTGAGCAAGTACTTCCACGATCAGAGACGCCAGGAAATCACTGAGGACAAGTTGGTCATGTTGCACCCATACCCGATAAGCAGGATTAGCAACCCACGGCGTCTCGATGCCGACGATCTAGGTGATCTTCGCGCTGGGGCACACCGTCATGCCGTCAACATAGCCAAGCAAGTCCTGGACCCTGAGGTAGGCCATGACTTGCGTATTACAAAAGAGATAGTTGCCATCTGACAACCGAATGGTCACCATGTTGCCGAAGGGTGACGTGGCGTCGGTAGTCCTAGAGGTTGCTAACGCAGACATCTCGTTGGAGACACTTGAGAGCTCTAATACCATAAAGAAACTAAACTCATGATGGGATTGTATTTTGGAGTTTCTTGGCACCGAATGTGGTTGCCTCTATTTTTTTTGCCTTATATACTTGTATTGCCGGACAAGAAACAGTATTGGAAGATTACAAAACTCAAGACAGACTACAAGATAGTGTTTATCTAAAGATATGTTAGCCCAGAAAAAAAGAATTCATGCGAACAAAACACACACGCACAAAATAGTATGATCAAACACAACTCGACATCAAATTGACATACGCACTAGTCATGATGGACTCCGCCATGCATTCTTGGTTGCCTGGATACAACTCATGCACAGAGAAAGAAATATACAAAGAGCACTCTGAGCCGAACTGTTGCTTCATTCATTCCTTGCAGGCTCTTATTTATAGCAATGGGAAGCAACGTAACAAACGTTCACAAATGTTCAAGCTGAAAAATAGGATCTGCTGACTCGCTCACAGAAACAAACGTTCGGCCATAACAAACTCAAACAAGAAACGATCAAAAAACTCCCTGCTTACTCGCTCATACCAAACCGACTCAATTGGAGCTAACAGATGTGAGAAAGACACTGAGAAACTATGACGCTACCAACGGAAAACACTTCACTTGCGCAGGATTACGGCAACACTTCTCCCCCTAATCTTGATGTGCTCACAGCAGTGCTGGTTCGTCATTGGCATTTGCCTCGATGAGATATGTCTGTGCTTTCTCCCGCTTGTTGAGCTTCTGGCAATCTGAAGTAAAGTATTCATGATCGTTACAATTAAAACACATTACTTTTGCTTTGTCAACTCATCGGTATCGACGGCCACCGCCACCACTAGAACCACCTGAGGAGCCTTCACCTTTATGCTTCGACGATCGGGCCTCCCACTCTACGCGTGTCAGGAGCAAGTGCTCATCGTCTCTGTCATTGTTGCTGTAGCGACGTTCTCCCTCTTCCTATGTCTTCAAGCGTTTGATTATCTCTTCGATCGATATATTTTTTATGTCACCGAATCGCTCAATCGTGGTGACAACGGGAGATAATATCTTAGGTACGGCATGAAGAAACTTACACACGATGTAGGCTTCTTCCATCTTTTCGCCTTGACCTCATATCTTGCTGACGATTATCGTCAACCTCATCGCGAAGTCATCGATCTGCTCGGTGTCCCTCATGCGCAAGTTTTCAAACTTGCTTTTGAGGTTTTGTATATGCGCCTCCTTGACGCGATCGGCACTAAGATGCATCACCTTCAGGGTGTTCCAGGCCTCCTTTGTGGTCTCCTTCTTATCTAGAAGCAGCAGTATGTCTTCCGGCCCTGCGAGTAAGATTGCCGCGAGCGTCATTTAATCTTGTCTCTCGTTTACCTCCTCATCCACGATTGCGTTCCACACGCCTTGAGCGCGCATGAACACCTTCATCTTCACAGCCCAAGTCGTGTAGTTGCTCCTCGTGAGCATGGGATACGAGAGGGAGATGCTGCCCTCGTGCGCCAAGGCCTTCGGCACGCTTCCATCGCCGATCTTCTGAACGCTCCCATCGGTGGTGACGTTTCTCGACGAACTCGAAGATGACATGGATTAAAGTATACGAATACAAGCTCTGATACCAATTGTTAGTCCAGAAAAAAAATTAATGCGAACAAAACACACACGCACAAAATACTATGATCAAACACAACTCGACAACAAATTGACATACGCACTAGTCATGATGGACTCCGCCATGCATTCTTGGTTGCCTGGATACAACTCACGCACAAAGAAAGAAATATACAAAGAGGACTCTGAGCCGAACTGCTGCTCCATTCATTCATTGCAGGCTCTTATTTATAGCAATGGGAAGCAACGTAACAAACGTTCACAAACGTTCAAACTGAAAAATAGGATCTGCCGACTCGCTCACAGAAACAAACGTTCGGCCATAACAAACTCAGACAAGAAACGATCAAAAAAACTCCCTGCTTACTCGCTCATACCAGACCGACTCAATTGGAGCTAACAGACGCGAGAAAGACGCTGAGAGACTATGACGCTACCAACGGAAAACACTTCACTCGCGCAGGATTACGGCAACAAGATACAGAGGAACAAATTAAAGACAATCTAAACAGTATATACTCAGCATACATGACATCCTGATTTGATGCGATGCGTTGCGAGCCACGAAAGTACTGGAATGTTACGATCAATCCACTGTTGCGCGGGGCGGCGGAGACGACGAATTCCCGTGGTCCATGGCGCCCAATCATGCGCGCCACTGTTGCATTCATATATGCATATGGCGCTCTCTCTCTCTCTCTCGAGCTAGACAGCACGTGCAGCCACTGTGCGCTGGTTAACATGGCTGCGCACCTCGCTTGTCTCCCGGATCTTGCCTCCCTCCCTACCCTCTCCTCCAATCACCTCGCATCATCATGCTACTTTACGGATCACCTCATCCTCCTCCTCGTTACCATAATATATCAACATACGCTACGCCATGGTTTCTTGCCAGGCCAGCTCCTTTATCCTTTTCGCTAGTCTCTGCCGCCGTCGATCCTACAGCTCCGATCCGCACATATAAGTACACCGAGAGAGCTACGTATTGGCCCCTGTTGATTTGGATTTGCCAGTGCTAGCCTTCTTCTGCTCCTGTGCTCGTGCGTGCGTTTATATGGGTGGTTCTTGGGTGCGCACCATCACGTCGCCGTTCCGGAAAGCCTGCACCATCTTCGGTCCGCCACACAAGGACGGAAAGAAGCCACGGCAGCCGAACTCAGGTTAGCTTGCTCATCGTCGTTCGATCCATCTGCGAACAATTTCCGTGAAAGTTACGTTGTTTTAGTCATCCATGCAGTTCATTGATATCTAAAACTGGTAGATTATTGTTTGCATTCTTGCAGAGATGATGCAGCACACTGTCAACCCCGAGAGGTCGACGCTGCACGGGGAGGTGATGGCGTGCGCGTACGAGGACGTGCAGGTCATGTGGTCCATGCTCGACAAGGCCAGGATCCAGGAGTTCAATGGCAGCTAGCTAGCTAGCTCATGGCCAAGATTGATGTGCGTCTGCTGCTCGCAAGGATCATGGATGGATGGATGGACGGCTTCCAGTTCCATTTTCCAATCGAGCATGAATGCAACAGAGTATATAGCAAAAATCTCTTTACCCACCAATCCCGCTTCCTTAATTTTGCGGCTTGAGTTTGATGATCCTATGGGTTTCGATCTGCGGATCATCATGCATGTCCTCAAAGTTCCATGTTTTGTATGCACGTACGTAGCTTGTTCTTGGAGGTGTTTGTTCAAGAATTTGAATCCCCATTGGCACTCTTTTGGTTAAGGTGCTTAATTGGAGAGATGTATATTGCCACCACCACATTCGAATCTTGTCCATTGCATCTCTCTCTCTCTCTCTCTTTCTCTCTGTCTATCTCTATCTCTATCTCTCTCTCTCGATGGTATCTCTAGCTTAGCAGGCAATCTTCAAGATCTGAAGTTCTTGAAGTCTCAGAACAAATTAAGGTTCTTCCACCGTATTATTTGGCAAAAGCACATGTATGCATGAAGCCTATAGAAATGGTGGTGATATCTTAGCATCCAAGATTCCAAGACCGTTTGCTCTTGTCCGAAGATTCACAAGTTTCACTGCAAAAGATTGTCCCTGGTTGTTTCCTCTTTCCTAGTTCCTACGTTAAAATGAGGAGTCCGGATAGGAATAAATTATCAGCCTATCCGCAGAGGCATTGTAGGCCATTCGTTTCATGGGATTCGAGATGTTTTCAACATTATCCTCAGTGGCTCTACATGTCCTCCTTGTTCACACAAAATTTACCAAGAAGAACCAAATGTCAGACCCATCAATTATATCCAGCCCTGCATCCATACTCTACTCTAGTTTCATGCTTCAATTCTCTTCTCATTTAGTATGACATAACCTATAAATAGATCACTAAGATTCCTTTGGCCTTGATCTCCTTCACCCTCCTCTTGAGAGGAGATCCACTTGGAAAACTAGCCTAGCTAGAAGGACTCTTAACTAATCTAGATTCGAGATTTGGCCCTGTTTGGTTAAGCTCCACCTCTAGCTTTTAGGCGATCCACAAGCTACTTTTAATGTTGGAAAAATTCATCATACACCCTTTTCATAGATGAAAATCTAAGATATACCCTCCCTCTTACACATCCAAATTCATCATATACCCTCTTACACATCCAAATGACGAGACTACCCCTCCTCCTATAAATGGCGAGAGGAGGAGGAGGAGGGGTAGTCTCGTCATTTGGAGGAGGCAAAGAGGGTGTTTTGTAAAGCAAATAGATTGAAAGAGAGTATATGATGAATTTAGATGTGTAGGAGGGTATATCTTAGATTTTTATCTATGAGGAGGGTATATAATGAATGATCCAGAAGAAGCTGAATCCCAAACAATTGATGTGTTTTGCCTAAATTAATTTGTACTCTTGTAAGCATCGAATATTTTAAGAGTGGTTTCTAGAAAATTCCAGGATGCAGGGTAGACAATTCCGGCAATAACTATAGTAACTCTTAGTATGCCAGCAGGTAGAGTACACAAAACCGCCCTTCACACTGTTACGAAAATACTTCCGGAAAGATTAACACGGTATGTCGGTAGCAAGTACAACATCCTAGCTACGCACGCAAACTTAAAAATTGTCATAAATAGGTTAGCACGATAGCTTCTATAGTGCTCCAATTACAGTGCAAAATCAAACGTGTTATTAATATTTGCTATAATATACTTTGCCACCTATTTACAATGTTCATGTACCTTTGTGCTGTCTGTTATTGGCTCCTATTCTTCTCAGCTTATGATTTTTCTCAAACAAATAAATAAGATAGTTTCTTTATTATTTTTTAAAATGGTATCACTTTTCAAAACGGTTTATCAGCATTCAATTTATTTGCATAAATACTCGTACTAGAACCATAAACCATCAGCCGTAGTTGAAAAGAACGCACCAAATCCATAATAGTATTGCTTTCTCCATATGCAGAACTATTTTATTACCATTTCCGTAAACAACAGCCTCAACATCTTAACATTTAGAAATTTTTATCTGACAAACTAAACCCACTTTTCTGAAAATTTCAAAACTCAACCAGTATAGAACTATTCAAACTTTTCACTTCTTCTTCGACAACAAGAGAGAACCACTAAATTATCACATGATTCACATGACTAAATATATGTTCGAAGCAAATACGAAAACCTAGTTCCACATATGTAGCTCTTACACCGATCTCAAGGCTAGTCCAATGGCTGCACGGGTTATTCGAAAACACTATCAACAAATAGCATAGCACGATAACTTATATAGTACTCCAATTACACAGACACCAACTCAAACGCGTTATTAATATTGTTATAATACGTTTTGCCACCTATTTACAAGATTTGCGTACCTTTGCGCTGCCTGTTATTATTTCCATAACATTATTGCTCCATGCATATGCATACCAATTTTAGTAACATTTCCGCAAACTACAGCGTGATTGAACACCTTAACGTTTAGAAATTTTTATCTGACAAACTAAACCCACTTTTCTAAAAATTTCAATACTCAAGCCATATAGCACTATTCAAACTTTTCACTGAAATATCACAGACGGTTTTGTATTAAAAACCGTCTGTGATAATCTGGAATTATCATAGACGATTTTGTATTAAAAACCGTCTGTGATAATCTGGAATTATCACAGATGGTTGGTTTTTAAGAAAAAAATCGTCTGTGATATTCCAGTATCACAGACGGTTCATCGGTAAGAACCATCTGTGATACTCTTTTTTCCCGCTACCAACACCACAGACGGTCACCAAATTAAAACCGTCTGTGATAGTGTATATCACAGATGATTTTCCAAAACTGTTTGTGATTTGGCGTCTAGTATTAGATTTTCTGTAGTAGTGACATATCTAACTTCTTACACCGGTCTTAAGCAGGGGCGTAGCCAATAGGGGGGCTTTGTTGGGCTCGAGCCCACCCTCCGCTAGCATTGGTAACTTTGCACAAGGTATCTTTATTGTATTTTTTTTTCTTTTATCTTTGTTTCTATTCTATTTATATATGAATTTGGATTGTACAAGATTATACTTGTTATGTTTATCTTAATTTAGCTTAGTTTTCCTCGGTTTTTGGTTAAAAAATAGTTTAGTCCTTGGAGGCTCCCCCTCAAATTTCATTCTGGTTTCACCACTGATCTCAAGGCTAATCCAATGGCTGCAAGGGTTATTCGACAAAACGCATCTTGCTCTTGGAAGACCAACATTGAACCTAGCACTTCCGACTAAAAAATACATTGCCAAGGCTAAGCTAGCTATTAGCTCCTCCAGTCAGAACATGAAACACCCAGAAACTCCAGAAGCCTGCACCCTCTCCCTTGGAGGCCATTCATGTGGCCACTCATCGTGCTCCCCATCACGCTATCTTGCGCCCCATAAAATCACACGAACATTTCGTACATAGTTCATACGCGCTTGAGATCTTGGATTATATATACCAACAAGACAATCATCACAAACATATATATAACAAACCAGCAATATCATTGATCTAAACAAAGCAAAGGGATACATGCATGCATCCTACAGCTGACCCGGGCAAGGACAACATTGCATCCATGCATAATGAAAGACAACTGAGAATACATTAAGCATTCTTGTTCAAACAAAACTAACATGAAAGATAAACTATTCTGCTCATGGAGCAGAACATACAAGACACGAACAATACTAAGATAAAGAGTAAACCAAATGCGAGATAGATAGACATGCACGTAGCAGGCCATGCATGCATGCACTTCGAAGAGCCTCCTTACATGGGAGGGAAAGAAGTGCGAGGATCAGGCCATGAGAAGCCTGCACCCAGACTGGAATTAAAGCTGCATCATGTCTCCCCCGGCGCAGGTGCCGGCACCGCTGCGACCGGCGAAGCCACTGTAGACCACGGCGCCAAGTTCCCCTCCGTTTCTGGCAAAACGTCCATGGACCAGCCCTTCTGGTTCGGCGCCTGATCCATCGTCGGGGTCTTCACGTCCATGTCGCCGGGGGTGTGTGTGGCAACAGAGGCAGGAGTTGAGGAGCGACGTCTCCGGCAACAGCGTCGGCGGCGGCGCAGGGAGGACCTGTTGGAAATATGATAATATTTTAATTCTAAATTTTACTAAGAGATAAATATCATAAATAACTAATAATGTATAAAGCAGTTCTAAAAATAGGCAAATCAATATACTTCAAAATATATGTAGAAACAGAATTTAAATAAGTTGATCGATCATCTAAATAATTTACAGTTGGGTGTGAGGAAGAACATGAAGCAGCGCAGAACGTAGATGTCGTAGTGAAGCGAGCGGTCACGCAGATGTGCATTGCCTAGAAACTTTATTGCCGCTCCTGTGCAGGTCTTCACAGTAGCAACGGCTCGGAGATACTACTTCCCTTCTTCACGTACGGTGCACACCGGGAAAAAGAGTCGATGAGATTCAGACAGTACGCAATATAACAGCATAGGTTGTAGGAGGAAGAAATGGAGGCAGTGATTCTTCACTATACACTCTGGACATCTCCAGGCATAACTATAGATAGATAGTGAACTAACATGATTAAGTAGTCATTTACCCACTGGTAACTAACACATTTAACCAACCATTTACCCACTGGTAACTGTTTATCATCAAAACCCAATAAAGCCTCAAATTCAATTATTTAAATCTTATTCAAACAGAGAGAGAGACATGCGCAGTTTAGCAAAAAAATAAGATGGATTTGGTCTAACAAGTGGTGTGCCACGTCACGCGATTTTCACACAGAAATACGAGAATACACACGCGTGTGCATGCACACGTGTGTGATTAGCCAAAGCCCTCCTCATACCATCCCCATCAATATTCAAGGAGTGGTGGGAACTCCACCTTATAAATTGGTCTCCTCTACCTTGTCTTAACAATATGGTACTAAACCATACATGTTTTAAAATTACAAAAAATAGGTCTAACTTATATAGGCCTATTTCTAACAATCCTCTACCAATTCCAAAGCAAGAAGCAAACGGTTGTCGAAGATATTGTGCTGAAGTGCTGTTAATATACCAGTCTTTTAGTGTAAGTCTCGTACGGGTTGAACTTGCACATAGAATAACAAAATTCATCTTCTCACAGCTGATGAATAGATTATACCTTGAATTCATAGCTTTTCATGATTAGATTTCACTTGAAATCTCAACTAGTACTAGGCTACCAATGAACCACGCCTAAATAGAGCGCTATACGGTCATGCTATCTTATCTGTTTATGAGCTTTCTAGAGAATACCCTGTTCTCATAAACTGCAACCACACAGTTAGGTTCAAGTAGGTATATTCCTTCTAAGTATCCTGCAAGCTAATACCATTTTTTTATTTGGACAACAAAATACATTAAGACTTGATGCCAACCATCCATACAATCAAGAGTACTTTGTTTATTAGGATATAAGTACAATAAATATGTACTTTCTTATTACAACATCAACTTATTTTTTCCATTAACTAAGTTACGAGATTTTCGATCAAGAAGGTATGTATTACCATTATGACGTAACTCAAATGGGCCTCATTCTTATGTCCACAGATACAACAAAAAAAATTTTCTATGCTAACCCCTTGGTAAAAGGGTTCATCAGATTTTTCTCAGTGTGAATATAATTCAAAGCAATCCCTAACTATATACTGAACACACCCTCTACCTTATCCATTCCCCCTCCCTCTCAACCACTCAGTCATACCTCCTCTCTCTCAAGCCTCAACAACAAAATGTCCCCAATAGAGCGAGCTTTTGCGCGCACCCCTACCCACACTGCATCCCCAATGACCCGTCTCCCAGCAATGCACCTCTCCGGTGAGCTCCTCCCCTGCTCGCCCCCTTGCCCTCTTCTTCTTCCTTTTCCCATCTCCGCCTTCTTCCTTCCCCAGCAAGCTTCGTGCGCCTCCATCGCTGTCGCCCCCCCTCGCTTCCACCACTCACGACCAGCGACACCCTCGCCTTCTTGCCGCTTCACCTCCTCTTCCCCGCCACTGCTCCCTTCCCCACTCAACCTAACTTGTCTCGCCTGTCGCCGTGCTGCCCGCCACCTGCCTATTGGAGTTTTGGGCTTGGACCATTCGATAATCCAATTAAATCCTAGAAAATCCCAAAAGCCCACTCATGCATGGTGAAAGGTAGGAAGTTTAGTACCATATTGCTAGTCTAGGTGGGATGAGACTAATTTATATAGTGGAGTTGGTCTTACCTAGTTGAAGCAAGCAAAATAAGAACACACGCATGCGCTCGCTCGCCTCGCCATGCCATCGCCCGCCCGCGCATGATGTGCGCGTGAATGGTCCAGTGATTTCGTGTACTGTTGGGTGTGGAGCGGCAACTTCTTTTTGCACATCAAAACCATGCATACAATTTAGAAACTGAAAGTTTGAATTACACTGTTTAAATTGGCTTTCATGGAATGCATTAAACGCGATTAAAATAGTGTAATGACAATAATGATGGCAATTTCTTCTACTGAGGCTGACTATAAATAAAGGAGATCTCTCCTCTCAAAATTTGAATTGCCTTGCTTCCCAGTTCCTTTGTGTTGTGCAGCCTCGACTTCTCTATCCCTTCTTCGGTGTGCACTAAGTGGGGAGAGCAATGTCTCCGAAGCCAGCATCCCTCACGATCCTACATGGGTTGGGACGAATCAGGTTTTTGGGAAGCGTTCGCATGAATGTTCATGGCTTCCTATTTCTCCATCATTCTTTGCACGTCATCTTCATTGGATTAGACTATACCACAAACTTCGTTGGAGCGATTCTCTGATTTGTATAGGCCTTGTTTCCTAGATATTTGTCCTACTATGATGTTGATGACTACTTCTGTTAGTAGCATTCTTGTTCTAGGCTTTGTCTTGTTAGTGCATATATATGAGATAGATATATTTGAGTATATGATCATGTTACTATTCATAGTCCCAAATATGTCTTGTATACATGTTGTTGCTGATTCAATTATTGTTTTAGGAATTATAATAATCACAAAAGTGTACATATTCCTAACACTCCCCTCCCTCTAAACCATGGGGTCTTGGTGAATCCCTCTCTAACCATAACCCTAACAATGATCAGCCGTTGCCAGAGATGTAGGACTTAGAAATGGTATCAAGGCATTCAATAGTGGGAAGCAAGAAGATACTGTAACAGCCCAGCTGTTTATTTCAAAAATTAAAAAAATATTTAATTTAAAATAAAACATTTATTTTTGGTTGCTTAAGTTTTTTTTAATTTATTTGCCTGATTTTCTGCTTTTAAAAAGGGTTTTTCTTGTAAAAAGTAATTTAAGAAAAAATTATTAAATAAAGGACATTTTGAATTTCTACATGAAACTAATTCAAATTAATTATTTGAACTTATTTGGCTTTTAGTTGGACTTTCTGTGAATTTTGTGGATTTAAAATTTAATTTTAAAGTTAAACAGTATTTTATTATAAAATCTAAATACCATAATAAGTTAGAAATATTTTTCTTAAGTCTAGAATGATTCTAGAGAATTTTTTGAATTTTTCTGGAATTTTTGGACTTTATTTGGTATTTTTCCAATATTTTTTAGCCTCCTAGTATTTCTGAAACTCTGGAAAAGAAATTAAACCCTAAAACCCTCTCGGGCTGCCAAGTGTCGCCCTCGGATTAAATCCCCGCCCACCGGTCTAATTTGAGCCGCCCGATCTCACTTAAACCCCTCCTCGCCTTCCTCTTCCCTCTAGCCGACACATGTCGCTCGCTGGTCCGATCCGACCGCCGGCCGATCTAATCTCCACCACCCACTCCCACTTACCTCTTCGGCCGCCTTCTTCTCCCCTTGGGCCGCCATTTGTCACTCACAGGTTCAATCCCACCCCATCCGATCAATCACAGCCGCACCCCGATCACTTACCCCTTCGCCCCTCTCGTGGACGGTTCTGATCTAATCTCATTCCACCCGATTAATCTCGGCCGCCCCCACTCACTTATCCTCTCGCTTAGCATCTAACGGCCCGCTCTCTCCTCCTTGCCACTTGTCACTGATCCACCCCCACCGCTCTCCCCTCTCCCTCTCTCGCCGACATGCGGGCCCCGCTTTTCAGGCCATCTTCTTCCCTGCCCCTTTCTTCCTTCCCGCGCCGCCGCCATTACCGCCCCACCAAGCTCCGTGATTTTCGCCTCCCACCCGTTACTCCTTGCCATTAACGGCCCTTAAGTGCCCCTTCATCACACGCTATCAATCCCTGCCGTTTCCCGTCGGATTAAAACCCAAATTCCGCCAATTAAGCGCCATTAACAACCGCACTAACCACAGCTAGCCGTTACCCCCACTGGCGCCGCCCTCCGTCTATTAAAATCCGCCCCCGAGCACTCTCTCCTCACTCCGCCTCCCCCTTGCTCTCCAATTCGGGTGTTTGAGCCCTCAAAGCTGCCCCACACCCATTATCCGCCGCCGGCCTTATTCGAACTTTGGCAAGCAATTGGGGAGGATTCAGACCTCCTCGCTCCTCGCTGTCGTGACCCCCACCTTCCTTGTGCTTCGGCGATCACTAGCCACCGCTTCCCCGAGCTCTTTCATAACCGAAGCACCCCGGCCGCTGTGAGCCTCCTCCGGCCGCCGCATCACCGCTGGTCAGCTAATCTAAGGTGAGCTGCCCCGTCTTGCCTTGGCCAGCGTCCCTGGTTTCCTTTTCCGTTTCTTTATCCTTGCCGGCGAGTCATCACGGCCAAACTTCTGTTCGGTGCACTGTAGCGAGCTCCTGATGTGATGAAAACCAAAAGTGCACTTTTCATTTATTTCGTGTGACAATTTTCCAATCGCTCATTCTCCCTCATTCGAACTCCGAATCGAGTGATTCAAATTTCTAAAATCATAACATTTCTTCAAATATATATTTTATATTTTATGATTTTATTTGTATTTATTCTTTTATTTGCATTTATCGTTTCGCGCGTAGAACTTGACGTCGTCGAAGAATTTTCCGATCTGCAGCAAGAAGTTCTAGACCATGTGTAACAAGGCAAGTTACACCTTTGACCATATTGTTCCTACTATTTTAAATTATTTATGTTGTTTTACTGTATATGCATGCGTAATTTTATTCAAATATAATTTAAAAACGATTTAAACTTTAGTTACGCCCATATTCCTTTGTGTATAGCCAATTTGACCTCGATTTCACATGCCTTGTCACCTAGTTGAAAACTAGTTGGTACAGTAGTATTAACTAGAAAATTTTTAATAAAATTGCTTAGCCATGCTTAGAAGAATTTAGGGGGATCAACTGTTTCACATGAAATGATGAATCTTGAAAATACATTCTTGACTTCGGTGAGTCAAGGATAGTTTATAAAATGGTTTGAAAATAAAAATAGAAAACTTTGGTTTGGATTTAGGCTATTGGTTAGGCGGTGAGGTGCCAGCATGCTACGTGTTTTGTGACACGCAGTTGATTGTCGAGCACGTGGGTATGTGGTTGAGCCTAAGTCAAGTTAAGGACCATTTCTATTAACTATTTTACAAAGTCACCTCATACTACCACAAGTTCGGTATGGGACATACCTGGCTAAGTAATTTGTAACATTCCAAACATAGATACGCTGTAGGCTGAATGTGAGCGTGGCGTAGGCTACGAGAAGTCTCACATGGCACAAGAGGGGTCTCCAACTTGTGGATTCAAGTTATGGTGAAACCTTAGTGGCGGCGTAATTATTTTGGCTATGGAGCATTGTAACGGTCTTGTCGTGAACTCCCCGCCGCACGCCTAAGGCAGTGTGTTAATCGCTTGGCTCAAGTGGGAGAACACGTCTTGTAGGTAAAGTTGTACTCCTCTGCAGAGTTTTAATCTATCGTGGATAGCCATGTCCACGGTCATGGACATGCTGAGTAGAGTTTTTACAGATTAGACTTGGTTTTCATAAAACTTGATTTTTGGACAAACAACATTGGTTTTGACAATGGTCCGGGTGGGAGACCCGTGGTTAGGTTAGTGTAGGTTGGAACCTACACTAACGATAATACTTTGTTAAACTATTGTTTCATATGATGTATCAAATTCAACTTTTGTACTTACGTTATTAAATTTAAATTCAGTATCGCTTTTCCGCATAATTAACCATATTAAGCCTTCCTTTGAAATTCCTTATGCATGCATTCATTCTGTTATATTCCCTAGTGTACTTTAAAGTGTCCACCTTGCTTAAATCTGTTGCCAGAGTACGACTCCGACGACTTCGGTGAGAACCGTGGGCAGGCAGGATGGGCTGATCTTCCATTTATTTTCGCTATTTTTATTTTAGTTGGCCATGGGCATTTTATTGTAAAATTTGGCCATAAGGCCCGTACCTTTGCTTAATAATATTTTGTGGTTGTTATGCATGATATGTATCACTGTTGACTCTGTGTGCACTAGTTTTTTCTAGGATAGTGCGATTTACATAGAGAGGCTTGGAGTTGTTCCGGGTCCCGATAGATACACAGAACAATAGGCTACTGCTAACAGAGTACTACACCTCCTCATGTTACTCCAGAACTCATAGTTACAAAAGGGGTTCCAGGTGCTTTTATAGAGGACTGAACCAACTTTACACATAAATATCACTTGTAGCTAAACACAACTCATACATACCACATACAGCTAGAAACTTCATGCCAACATGATGCTCAACAGCTAAGTCAAAAAAGAGCTTCCTAGAATCTACTTGTTTGCCATCATGCACTTGCTTGCCGACATGCCTTCCTTGACCTTTTATGCATGCTCCTGAAACATCCAGTTTGCTTGGCTTTATACAGATGCTTTGTGTTCAAATTAGTTAGCTAAATGACAGGCAATAAGATTACAACAACAAGAGATCCCACCGCTCGTTGGAGAAGGTAAGTGATCATTGTCGTTTTGTTGTCTGAATTTTTCTTTTGTTGTTTGAATTTTTCCTCATCCTTGATTTAGAAGTTGTCATTCCATAACTAAGGATATCATGTTTGATAGACAGAAAACACCATGCTTGTATTTGTGAATGTCTAATGGTAAGTTTGTTTGTGAAATTCTACAAATTTGTAGGGTTCCAATCACTACGAATTACTCATTTGTTTGGTAACTGAAAAAGAAACTCAAGTTAAGGTGAATTCGACAAACCCCTACAAGTTATTTTCTAGTATTTTCTCACCCATAAGTACTCATCACTCCACTATATATAATTAAAATAAAACATTAGTGGTTATTTTAAAATGAGGGAAAACTTACAAAAATGATACAAAGCAACATGTAGGAATATTTATCATCATCACTTTGAGTTGTGGAGGTTTTTTCACCCTTGTTTATAAAAAGGAAAAATTTTGCACATGTTAGATATAAAAAGCCAAACAAAAACGTCGCATGCCCCTTTCTGCCATATCATTCCAGCCTCGCAAGAACACCAACCCAGCTAGCAAACAAAACCTATTAAACTCAACGCCCCAATCCCCAAATAAAACTGTCGAGATCGAATATGCAAATTTGGACTCTCTGTGTATACTGCACTAGTCCAGGATCACACTAGTACACACAATTAAACATAAATGACATAACAACCATATACACACTAAAAATAAAGGAAAACTTAAATATCGATAAATATTCAAAGTACGACCTTATGGCTAAGCTTACAATATCAATAGCCCGAATGGCTTAAAGTCTAGCAGCGGAAAGAAACAAAATAAACGTAGTAGCCATTTGACATACCCATAGGCAATCGATTGGGGAGCAAAGTCCTAATCCATGAAGTCGCTGAAGTATTCTCCCTTCGGTACCTCCTGCTGGTAATACTCCTCCTCCTCAACTGAGCAACAATAACGTAAAGCCGTGAGTACATTGGTACTCAGTAAGTCATTTGTAACAAATGAATGCAATATAATATGCAAGGCTTACCAATGGATGACTGAAAGGTTACTTTGCATAAAATGACATTTCAAGATAAATATGATAAATAGATTGAGAGCGATCTTTAATGCAAACAATAATAAATAAATAATGAAATTGAAATTAAACCACTTGTGAATCTCCCATCCACAAGTTAAGCTAACAGTGAACTACCTGTTCACTTTTCAACCATAACCATAAGTTTTTATGAAAACACTACCCCTCGTGTGAAATCACCGAGCATTGTCCATAATCGAGGATGCGGCTATTCGAATAGTTTTACACTCTGCAGAGGTTGCACAACTGTACCCACACGATATGATTAGCCTCGATCTAAGGAAATCACAACAAGACCTTTACAAAGTTCAATTCCAACCTAATCCCGCCTGCTAGGGTTTCGCATCACACCCCCTTATGCCAGATGGAAATCAGCAACCATGTTCATCACAATAGCGAGATTGAAATTGAAATATCCCAAATTAATCAGCTAGGTCTATCCCATACTAGACATGTGGTTTGCACGGTAAAGCTCAGATCAATGGCGCACAAAGTTAAGTCCTTAATGTTACTCGGGCGAGTCTTTCACATCTCACGAAGTGAGTCCACACTTCCCCCTTTACTGCACGATCACTCGTCCAAGTGGAAACCAAGTTTGTATAACCACGCCAATGACACACCAATGTCATGGAATAAATTTTAATAATTGTGGCACCAACCACGGTTCCATATTTCATTAAGTCAACTTAAATATTCACAAGCGATGATAAACCCTTTCGTAACATAAGCAAGGCTAAGCATTTTAGTCGTACAGCCCATGTGATATCTAGCATAACATCACTATGTAATTTTCCAACCTATGGTGACAATGGCATCATCGTGTACAAAATTATCAAAGAGGAATTTAATCAAATAGGGTGATAACTACCAAGTACAAAGGTTGTATTAAAATAGCGATTCAGAATAATTTAAAACAAAGTAGATAAATAATATATTAAAATCTGGCTTCAACATGATCAAAGGTTACGACTTGCCTTGGTTTGGCTCAACGAAGTACTCGGGATCTTCTGACATCGCTCCTGCTCCTCCGAAATTGGGATCTAACGAGAGAGAAAGCGACTGAAACAACAAAAATAAATCAAATAAAATTCAAATTAACACTAAAAATCTTAAAACTAGAACCAACAGAAAGAGCTTGATTTTAGATGAATTTAGAAAAAAGAACGGGATCAATCTGAGCTAGCACGGAGGAAAACGGGCTCTCAAAAAATTAATCTAAAGAAAATGCTAGAAAATCAAAAATTGCACTGTGCTGTGGACTGGGTGCACGACAGAGAGGGGTTCATGGTGGACCAAGTCCACAAAACAGTGCGTGGTGTTGCTGACGTGGCAGGCTGGCGTAGTGACACGTGGTAGGGCTAACATGGCATGCTGACGTGGCGCTTACGTAGCATCGGGGTTCGAGTTTTTGCTGACATGGCATGACACGTGGCATGCTGACATGGCTAGGGCTAATGTGGCTTGGCTTGGGTGCGGTGGCGGCGGCAGAAATCGGATGGTCGAGGAGATAGATACGTGGCGGCATCTGGGCCTTGGATCCCGATCTGGTTCAACAGCGATGATTGGGCGGCCGGGCCATGGGATTTTTGACGCGTGGTCCGAGGTGCGGCGGGGTCCGACGGGGTTCAGCTGAGGCGACGCGGTGCGGCGGCGGGGAACGACGTGGGCAGACACGGCGGATGCGGCGGAGACGGAGGGAGACGGTGGGGTGGCTCACCGGCGAGGACTGGGTACGGCCGTGGCTTGGGACGACGGCGAGAACGGAGGCGTCGGCGGAGAGGGACTATGTCGGAGCTCCGGTCGGCGGCGCTCGGTGAGAGAGACGGCGTCGTGGTGCTCCGGTGGCGGAGCTTGGAGAGAGAGATGACGACGAGGTGCTCCGACGGCGACAGGAATGGGTGAGAGGAGGCGGCGGGGGCGTCACGTTTTAAAGCATGCAACCCGAGGTTGCCCGGACAAACACGGTGCGGCGGCGGTGTCCGGGTTGGAGACTGGACACGTGGCGGCATCTATGGGCCACACGCGGCAAGGGCACGGATCGAACAGCTACGAGCAGAGCGGGAGGCGGCGGCATGCGGGCGTGCGGGGAAGATGGGGCGAACGCGTGTTGGGGGAGGATGGGTCGGGAATTCGGCCCAAGAGGCTTTTAGGGTTTTCTCTGATTTTTCTATTTTCCAAAATTTGAATAAAATCAAAATAGCTCCAGAAAATAGCAGATAAATCCTAAAAATTCACCAAAAATATTTAAACATTCCTTGAGACCTAAGGAACTCGAATAAAATATTTTTAGATCATGTTAAAGTTTATTTTAATTATATTAAATTATTCTAATTTCCAAAAATTCAATTTAAGCTTTATTAATTCCAGAAAAATTTAAAAAAATTATTTTTAAATTTAGGACTTTAAATACTTTAGAAAAACAGGATGTTACAAAAACCCTATTGCCTCTCCATGATTAATTGCCAACAGTGAAAATTCTAACAAGCGTTCATTGGCAATGAACACTCTACCATGGGCCCACCTAAAGAAAAATGTTGCTAAATTCTATTAGTGGTGGGACTTGGCCGTGTCGTGCCAGCATGGGCTTGGTGTGCTTCGGGCCACGTCATTCCATGCTAGCTCAACCCGACTACCCCCACCATGTTGTGTCAGTCCGCCTCACCTCTGGTCAGGCCCAAGCACGGCCCAAAGCACGACGGACTGGCTCCTTGCCAGTCCTGGTCTAACCCTAAGTAACTATAGACGACGAAGGCGACTATGACGATGGTGGCGGCAGCCGTCATCTTTATTCCTCTCGTGATGCCTCATTTAAAATCTCATTCAAATTAAATTAATTGTATAATTCTAGCTTTTTGTCTTGTCGTTCTAGACTAACAGTGGTAAGCGTATTAGCAAGCACCATGCATGTTGGAGACAAGATGAATGTGACAAAACGCCTAGCACTATAGGCACCATGCATGCATGCATTCTGAGCTTGCTAGCAAAAGGGATGCATGCATTAACTATTTGAATGACACTTGAATGTGACAAGATAGCACAGCTAGCGCTATAGGCACCATGCATGCATGCCTTCTGACATAGCTAGCAAAAGGGTTAAAGGGATGTATACATTAGCTGTCTGAATGGCACTGTTATTGTTGGCACTCCGCTAGCCTGCACCGTGCCCATCGTGCCTGCCTCGTTAAAAACCTAGTTTAAATTGAATTAATTGCGTAAAAATATGGGTATGTAAATATTTCAAAGGAAAAGTAAAATTTTCTTGATATTTTATAGATAAAATGTTACTGACTCATTAAAAATCTTACACTCCCTGAGAAAGGAAAAAAGTACAGTAACAACATGCGTATATACGAACTACTCCTTAATGTCTAGATCATTCATGTGTTTGAGGTCTGCGTACGCCTACACAATCTCTGAATCCTCTAGTTGAAGCTATTGCCGCTTTTTAGCCAATTCTCAGTTCTTAGCACATGTGATTGCCTCCATCATCCTAGGCATGAGAGATGTTCTTCTTTCTTCAATTATTCTCCCTACTACGCTGAACGTCACTTCTAAAGAGATGGTGAACACCGGTACTAGTAGAACATCATGTGCGAAATATGATAGCACAGGAAATACCCGCTTGTTCTTCTTCTACCACTTGAGTAAGTCTATCTTGCCTCCACCAGTAAGATCAGGATCAGTGTTTGTAAAATCATACTCCAGGTAGTGGTTCGGTACTAAGACAGAATTTCACTTGGGGACCACCTGAGGCTAAGAAGGTGAAGAACTAGATTAATTTAGCTTCTTCCACAAGTGGGCTACCAAGCTTGTATTTCCTTATTGTGTCAACTGTGAGTCCTTTGATCTCATGCTGCTACCAAGATTATCATGATACAAGTGAAAAACATGGAAAAGCTTCTTTTCGACATGTTCAAAAGCTTTCAAGAAATCAAAACTGAGACATTCACCTATTCTTTTCAGGCCGATCTGCAAACCTAACAACTTTTTTTATAGGATCAAAATTAATAGCAAAGCAATATAGGTATGAAATAGAACCGAAATATTTAACAAAATTTTCTTCTATTGCTGCAACAGCATGGCCTAAAAGGGGGTCCTCTCTAGATTTCACAATCTCGCCTACAATTAGTCAAATAAATTCTATAACTAAGTAAGAGGTAGGGTAATAAACACTAGATAAAACGTTTATTGCTTTATAAAAAAGATCTTAAAAATTCTCAAAAATGATTGGCAATATATCAATCTGAATTAGTAACTACCGTTTCATTAGGGTGAGGATGTTTATAGCCATCATGTTCGTCAATGCATTATCAAGAGTTATAGAAATAGTCTTATTATCTATCTTAAAATTATCAAGTACGTCTAATATACACTCGGTAATGGCCTCTCCCATGTGTGATTCATTAATTACCTTAAACCCTATGACTCTCTTGTTTACCTTGTAATAATCGTCTAAATAATAGTCTACAATACAAAGGTAGGAACTTCTCTAGTGTGAAATATCCAAATATCTGAAGTTATAACAAAAGAGAACTGAACTTGTAGAAATAGTTCTTTTAGTTCTACTAGTTTCTTATGTAGATTCGTAAAATATTAGATGTTATAGTTCTCCTACTAATATGTTGATACTATGGGCAAAAACCACGTTAAATTATTCTTTCGAACGCACGACTTTCACCCATGTAATCGGTTGATCTTTTGAAATAATATATTTAATAATTTCCTCACGGACAGAAAAGCAGGTTGTATACCCAAGTACCTACAGAGCTATCGGCCTTGAAGTTCAGCTGCGCTTGTACTTCTTCCCCTCGACTGCGTGCCTCTATCTTGCTCAAGCAGGTTTTGTAGTGTCGGTTCAAGTGCCACACCTCTCCACCTGTACGAGAAGTTAATTAAGCTTTGCAATAATTACAAGTTGCGATCTCTACCTTTGGCCATCTCGGATTTCTTGGCTCTAGATTATATGCTTCCAACAATCTGCCCTGCTTCCAGTGGTGCGGTTACCAGACACGGACCCACCAATGTTGCCGTCCGTGGATAGGGGAGAGAAATCTAGTGTCCCTATTGGCTCTGGACCACCTTGATACTCCTTGTACCCTCCGTACTATCCATATAATGGTCATTCATACCGTAGTCTATCATGCTTAATGAGAGCTGACGAGCATCAACAGGAGTTGGGGCCAAAGGAGAACATGGGGAGCAGTGGCTAGAGCTTACACTAAATCGCCTTACTACCTTTTTCATGCTACGGCTCCTCAATAGCATATCGCTCGAGAACTCCTTAGTGCTCCAACGTCTTGGTAGCATAATGAATTTTCTGTTGTGCAAAGTACATACTACTGAGACTACTGAGCAGGACAAAGAGAGGAGAGAAGCTTGAACTTGAAGTTTTAGTGATAAAGAAATGATGAGAGGGTGGATGGTGAAGAAATGAGGAGATGGGTGGATTTTATAGCCATCAGAAAGAAGGTTGTCGTATGATTCCCTCACGATTGTTACTCACTCCTCCATCCAACCATTGTCTGCACCTCCTTTGATCATTGCCTAACTCTACTCTCGAGACGCAGCGCAATCATGTCGTCCGATCGAGGCAAAGACAACGGCCCCCCATAGTCACAGATGCAAACCCTCATAAATGAATCATTTTTGCTGAACTATGGGGGCGTTCGGAATAGCGATAGTTTCTAGCTTTTGGCTGAAATTTTACTGTAACTAGCTTATTTTTTACTGTAGCTGAGTTGGCTTATTGGACATAATTAAATTAAAAAATATATAAAAATAAAAGCGGCATGCTAATCTGTCAATGATAATACAAAGGAATATGAGAAAAAAACAAAACATAAAAAAAGAAAAAAGAAAAAAAAAGAAAATGGCAAAATAGTGCAGAGTATTTCTATCGCGTGTACAGTGTTTTCATCGCTGATCACCATGTTTAAAAGCGAAGCTGAGCCCTGCCTATAGCGACTCCTTTTCTTTCCACTAATTCTCTTTCTTCTTCATTCCTTCCCTTCCTCTTCTTTCTTAACCATTTACTTCTCCACCAGTTCTCTCTCTCACACACTCCAGCGACTGCATCTGTGCCTGGCCTCCTCTGGCTTGCTTTGGCTCTACAGCTTGCTCTCGGCTCACCTCGGCTCCGGCTGCCGTCTCGGCCGAGCCGTCTTGCCTCCGCGCTGTGCCATGCTCCGGCGCCGTTGCCGCTAGCCATGCAGGCGCATACACGATGCCTTGCTGGACCACTTCACCGAGCCGCCTGCTGCCTCGTGGACTGTCCTTTTCTCGCCGATGTCATGCTCCCACGGGCGTTACGTTACGTTACTTGCCACAGTGCTCACTGGGCTGATGTTCAATTGGGCTCCTTTTGGTGGACAGCCAGGGCAGAGCAACACAGCCACTGCGGATTAGCGCTTCACTGGGCATGGTAGATATCTTGTGCGGTTTTCCCTGGTGCCCTCCAGCCGTTTCAATCCAAGTGTCGTCTTCTTCTGAACCAGCCGACACACAGCACCGCACCGCAGTGCAATTTGTTGCCTTAACCGTGCTGATCAGGTGACTCGTAACGGCCTTATTTCTGGAAGCATTAGTAATCTACAACTGCTTTAAAATCTGTACAGTTGTGACGTATCGTACATGAATGAATATCACAACAACAAATGCTTACACACATAAAGTCCAAAGTTTATTACAAGTACGACACGTTGGTCAAGTTTGGCACAGCGGGCGGCAAACCCAAATATAATTTTCATCACAAAAGAAAACCCACAAGCAAGCCTGATCGAGACCAAAACCTAAAACCACTGATCCTCAGCGCAAACAGGGTCTTCTGGGTCCTCCTCGTAGAATTGCTCCTCGCCTTGCAGGTGTTCTCTGAATTGTTGTTTAGCAAGTTTAAGTACAATCGTACCCAGTAAGTTACAATGGTAAATTTTAATTTACTACATGCAAGGATTTTCCAAGGAAGAGAGTATACATGTTTTATTATTTTATGTGGATACAATTTTATTTGTAAACAGCTTGAAACAATGAAACAATTAAAACTACTTAAGGAAAAAGGGGTCTTAAACATTATTTCTTTAATTTACACAAATTAAATCATCAGAATGCTACTTATGCTTTGCTATTGGATTCATCCATCAAACACAGCTCCATTAACCAGAAGCACGGTGTATTCGAATACTATAAAATTTCACTTTGCGGAGTTGCTCAACTTTATCCACAAGATTTCTCAATTTCATAATGTCAAGCTATAAACACACCCAGCTGGTGTGCGACTGAATTGAGAAAATAAAATCTTTCGCTGCTCAATTTACTGTGTAGGCCCTATCCGATAGGTTACGATCTTCATAGAACTGGGTATCCATGGACCAGTGCGGAACACAACCGTCCAAGTTTGTGAAGACCTATCGTTGTGAATACGATGCTGACGCATCCATACCACACCCCGCTACTCCTGTAGGGGTTCAATTAAAGTGAGCAGTTACCGGATCAGTATTGACGAATCAATACCTGTGGTTGAGCGATCACTGTGCTCTATACTCAGTATAAGGGTCTAGTCCTTACATTTACCCCTAAGACTGCCAACCACAACTGGTAACCGATACACAACTGTATCGACACCTGTCTGCTGCAACCTCCACCCTAGGGTAGGGTCGTGGACTTATCCACTATAGGGCACTCTATGGCTTCCGCCCTACTCTAGAACACTTTAAAAGATTTTACCGGCAAACTACCAAGCTACCCGATAGTTCGTTATTTTATATGAGTACATGCGATGGTTATTTATACTTTAAATAATTAACCCTAAAGTTGTCAAGGTGAATGTGGCCTCAAAGTAAAGTAGAGCATTTTTCGGTGTTAGGACATAACTAAATTTAACATGTCATTCTAAACATTTATTTTAATCAATTAAATTGGGCAAATAACCATAATGCAAATACAGTAAATAAATAATATGGAAATTCATGGACTCATTATGATCAAAATTTGTAACTTGCCTTGCGGATCTGCTACTTCAACAATCTCGTAGACTTCTGAGGGTTGCTCGGGGCCCTGCACAATTGCTTCGGACTTCTCAGGAACTAGCGCAACAAGCATAAAATAATATCAATTCTGCGCTTGCCTCTGATCAAGCTAGGGAAAATAAAATAATTAATCTATGAAAAAGAAATCAATACAATAAATATTCAAATGGGTTGGGTTGAAATTTTTGGGAGTGTATTTTGGAAAATCGGACACCAGAAATGGACTCAGGGCGTCGAAACAAGTCAAATGAGGATATTTTAGTAATTTTTCTCTCTCGGGTGAACAATAGAGCTACAGTGCTCTTGTAACATCCTGTTTTTCTGAGATTTTTAAAGCCTGGATTTCAAAAATGAATTTTCTGGAATTTTCTGAAATTAATTGAAGCTTCAAATTAATTTTTAAAGTTTTAAATGATTTAATGTGATTAAAATAAATATTAACATAAGTGGAAAATATTTTATTTGTGTTCCTCAGGTCTCAAGGAATTTTCTGGTATTTTTGGTGAATTTTTGGGATTTATTTGCTATTTTCTAGAGCTTTTAGAAGTTTATTTGAATTTACGGAAAAAGAAAAGAAAAGGATTTAATCCCGCCGCCCGATCACCCTCTCTCCACGCGCGTCGCCCGATCCGCGCCAGCGCCACAGACCCCTTTCCGCGCACACTCCGCCGCGCGCCGATCCGCCTCGCCACGCGTCGGCAAGCATCCACACTGACGCGCAAGCGGCACTGGGCCACGCCGCACCTCGCCGCGCCTCGGCGCTCGATCGCGCCGCGCGTGAACACACCGTCCGCTCACCGCGCCGCGCGAACCCTAACCTAACCCTAATCAATCTCGCCGTCCGATCTCGCCTGCGTGGCGCATCCTAGCCGTTTAACCCGTCGCGTCCGCGCTGCCGCCAGAATCGGATCGAACTCCTCGGTTCGCGTGTTAAAACCGGTCGGCCGTCCTCGGCCGCGTGCACGCCTCGCCGAAACCCTCGCCGCCGCCTCCGCTCGCCTCGCGCTGCGCCGTCCGCGAGCCGCTCCGCCGCCGCCGTCTTTGCGCCTCCGCCGCCGCCGAGGTCGCCGGCAGCAGCCGCCGCCGCGTCGCCGCCGGTGAGCTCCCCGCGCCGTTCTCGCCCGCGTCGCCTCCGTCGCCTCGCCCGCGCCTTCGCCCTCGCCGCGCCTTTTGCTTTAATTTATATTGCATTGCTATTTTTATTCAAACCTTTGCACAGGTAGCTATTGTCCCAATTGCAATTATACCTCCTTGACACTTTGAAATACCATGATGCCATTGTCACCATAGATTGGGAAATATATTAGTGATGCTAGTTTATTTATCACATGGGTTAGTACGATTAGATTGCTTAGCCGGTTTATATTTACGTTTGATCTCATCACACCTGTTAAATTATTAATTTGACTTAATGATATATGGAACTGTGGTTGGTGCCACGTGCATTAAAATTTGTGCCACGTCATTGGTGTGACGTTGGCTTGGTTATACAAATTGGTTTTGCACTCAGGCGAGTGATCGTGCAGTAAAGGGGGAAGTACAGTTGTACTTTGGGGGATGTGGTAGTCTCGCCCGGGTAATGCTAAGGACTTAACTTTGTGCGCCATTGATCTGAGCTTAATCGTGCAAACCACATGTCTATTATGGGATGGACCTGGCTGATTAATTTGTAATATTTCAATTCAATTCTGCCATTGTGATGGACATGGTTGCTGATTTCCATGTGGCGCAAGGGGGGGTGTGATGCGAAACCCTAGCGGGCAGGATTGGGTTGAGGTAGAGCATTGTAAAGGCCTTGTTATGATTTCCTTAGGCCTAGGCTAATCACATCGTGTGGGTACAGTTGTGCAACCTCTGCAGAGTGTAAAACTATTCGAATAGCCGCGTCCTCGGTCATGGGCAGTGCTCGGGGATTTCACACGAGGGTTAGTGTTTCCTTTATAACTTGGTGGTTTATGTTGGGAGTGGACAGGTAGTTCACTGTTGGTTTAACTTGTGAATTGGTGTTCACAAGTGGTTCATGTTTATTCCTTTGATTATCTATTGTTACTGTTTTCAGTTAACTTTCGCTTTCAAGTTATTTAATATATTTCATCAATAAATGCCTTTATGCAAATTAACCTTTCAGCCTTCCTTTGGTAAACCTTGCATATTATATTGCATTTATTGTTACAAGCGACTTCTTTGAGTACCAATGTACTCACGGCTTTACGCCTATGTTGCTCGATTGAGGAGAGGAGTACTATCGGCAGGAGGTGCCGTAAGGAGAGCACTACGACGACTTCACGGATTAGGCTTCGTTCTCCACTCGATAGCTTTGTGGCTTGTCGATTGGTCGCTACGCTTTATTTTGGATTTTATTGCTATTTTGTTAAGCCCTTCCGGCTAGAGATATTGTAAGCTTGGCCATAAGGTCGCACCTTTGATATTTTATCGATATTCGAGTTTCCCTTTATTATTGTCGTGTGTGATGGTGTGATGACATCTATGTTTGATGTGTGCACTAGCGTGATCTCGGACTAGTGCGGTTTACAGAGAGACCGAGTTTGCATATTCGGTCTCGGCAGAGATGGTATCAGAGCCATATCGACTGTAGGACGAAGCCCTAGTTAAACTGGTCGATAGCCCAAAAATCTATTTTCTAAATCAAACCAACTAAATTTGATATTTAGTAATATCTCTATCTTCTTACCTCATTCTTAAGGATTCTTATCTCTCGCCCCAACTCTTGCAAAATTCGTTTTTCCTAAAGTTATAAACCGATCTTTCCTTTATAAATGCATTAGATGTCCCAAACTTCCTACACCCAGACGGAGGATGGAGGTCACTTCTCGCGTTACATTGCGAGCCTCGGATTTAAGAGATCGCCGTCTACCTCACCAAGGATGAGAAGCAAAAGGTCAACGCATCGGGAGCATCTCCGTGCTATACTTCACCACCCGAGTCGGCAAGCGGTGCTACATCACGATTTCAAGAACACCGGTGCGGTGGGAGATGTCGGCTGAGGAGTTGCGCACAAAGCCATCCGTCGACTTTGCAAGCTATATAAGATCAACATGGCGACTCGTCCGGAAGTTCAAGGAGCGACGGAGCCACCCGAGACTACGAGCGATGCCTCGGAGGAGCCCGACCGCGATCGCCAAGACCTCTACCGTCGCCTACACCGCCGAGCCCAGAGGAGAGACGTCGTATCACCGGAGATCGCCGCGCTACCTCGCCGGTTCACTCCAGCCCGCCGAGAGCGATGCGTCGCGATCCGCAACTCGTGGGTTGTCTACAGCGATTCTCGAGGACGATAGCGAGTACCCTATTTGTCGGGACCGAGTGGGAGCCTTGAGTAGATAGTGCGAGTAGACACGTTGGATTTTATTTGCGGTTGTGTGTGATGTGAGCTGCAAATATTGCCTTAAAAGCATTATATTGCGATCATGTCAACCTTTTAATGGAGTTTATTTTTGTTCGGTTTCTTAGTTAGCCTTTTGGGCTAAGTGTTTGTTTAGTTAGGTCTCCATTAAGCAAAACCCCTTAGACGCATTTACCCCTTATCTATGCTTTTCCTCTCGTCTTTTACCTTTGGTCACTCGCCAGCTTGTTTTCTTTTGAGCAAGATGGTTGATACCAGAACTCCTCCACCGCAATCGGGGAACCAGGCGCGAGAGAACAGCGATCTTTGCGCAGCGGTGCCACCTACCTTGATCCCGCCCTCGGTCCGATTTTGATGGCCTGCACTCGATGATGCGACCATGATGCGAGGTATGCAGACTATGATGCAATGACAAAGACCACGAGCCGCACCACCGCCAAGACCTCGTCAGCAGACCGGCTATGCGAGTTTATGAGGACGAGACCGCTGTTTTCTCGGTTCGTTCGAGCCTTTGAGGCCGACGACTGGTCCGTTCGATTGAGAAGAAACTAAACTTGGCTCGGTGCACCGACGCGGAGAAGGTTTTGTATGCAAAGACATCGCCTGAGGACCAGCAGCAGAGTGGTGGGAGAACTCATCGTGCGCCCATGAGAACCAGCACAACATCACTTGGAAGGAGTTCGCCAAGGCTTTCCATACCGCTCATGTCATGGATGGAGTGGTCGAGATGAAGAAGGATGAGTTTCGGGAGTTCCAGCAGAGGAACCTGTCAGTGAGTGAATATCTCAATAAATTCACTCAGTTGGCTCGCTACGCGCCAGAGGATGTAGCGTCAGATGCAGCTCGCCAGAAGAGGTTCAAGAAAGGCTTGAACCCAGCTTTGAAGGTGCAAGTCGTAGGCAACGACTATGCCAGTTTTCAGCAGTTGGTGGATAAGGCCATTCTCATCGAGGAGAGTCGCCGCGAGCTCGAGGAGTCTCGCAAGAGGAGGTTGATCCAGCAGGGATCACAGTCACACCAGTCTCAGAGGCCTCGTTTTGGTTCCTACCAGCCTGCACGAGTGCCACAACAGCAGCAGCAGCAGCAGCAGCAGTAGTCTTGAGGTTTGGACCCACTCGGACACCGCGCGCTTTGATCGGGGCAGGCGTCCCGGTGGTTCCGATGGACAGCAGCGGCGAAGAGCAATAATTCAGCAGCATCCATCACTTGCTTCAAGTGTCATGAGGTGGGACACTATGCTAGCAAGTGCCCTCAGAGGCAGGCCCCGACGCCAGTTCGTTTTGACTTGGGAGCCACACCCGGTCGTACCCCTACCCCGGAGCGGATCGAGCGAGCACCCCGGCCTCGGGACAGCCAGCGGGGCCGGTGGTGAGAGGTCGGTGAATCACGTCACCGCAGAGGATGCCCAGCAGCACCAGACGTTGTGATCGATGCGTTTCGTACATTGGCCTCGCCATCGCTTTATTTGATTATGGAGCTTCGCATTCGTTTGTTTCTCGGAGTTTTGCTTTAAAGCAACAATTGAAAACTGTTGCTCTTGGATCTATTCTTTTAATCCAATCCCCTGGATCCGAGTTGAGATCCAACCTAGGTTGTCCAGGAGTTAGGATAACCATTCGTGGAGTTGAATTCGGGCCGACCGATTTTGTTGGATATGCACGATCCCTAGATGTAATCTTGGGAATGGATTGGCTTCGTAAGCGGCGAGCGATGTTGGATTGTGGGAGCAGAGCAGTGACCTTAACCAATTCAGATGGAGTTAAGGTACGATTCGTAGCGATGAGTGTCGGCAGAGCGACCATGATTTGCGAGCAAGGTAATCCAGCTTGAAGGGTGTACCAGTTGTCAGAGAGTACCCCGACGTATTTCCAGATGATCTTCCAGGTATGCCACCAGAGAGGGAGGTTGAGTTTCTGATCGAGCTTGTGCCAGGTACCGCTCCGATTTCCAAGAGACCCTACCGGATGCCAGCCCATGATTTAGCAGAGTTGAAGAAGCAAATTCAGGAGCTGTTGGATAAGGGTTATATCAGACCGAGTTCATCCCCGTGGGGAGCGCCAGTGTTGTTTGTCAAGAAGAAGGATGGTAGTCAGCGCATGTGTGTGGACTACAGAGCACTTAATGAGGTCACCGTCAAAAATAAGTACCCTCTGCCCAAGATCGATGACCTGTTTGACCAGCTTAAGGGAGCAGGAGTGTTCTCCAAGATTGACTTGAGATCAGGATATCATCATATAAGGATACGTAAGGAGGACATACCCAAGACAGCCTTCTCGACTCGTTATGGTCTATACGAGTTCACAGTGATGTCATTTGGTTTGACAAATGCTCCAGCATATTTCATGTATTTGATGAATAAAGTGTTTATGGAATATTTGGACAAGTTTGTCGTTGTATTCATTGACGACATTTTGATATATTCCAAGGATGAGGAGGACATCAGGAGCACTTGAGATTAGCATTGCAGAAATTGAGAGATAATCAGTTGTATGCAAAGTTCAGCAAATGTGAGTTTTGGATGAAGAAAGTCGCCTTTCTAGGGCATGTGTTGACAGCAGAAGGAGTCGCAGTTGATCCAGGGAAAGTAAGTGATGTTTTGGATTGGCAGTCACCCACTTCAGTTACCCAGGTCAGGAGTTTTCTGGGTATGGCAGGATACTACCGTCGCTTTATTAAGGGATTTTCCAGTGTGGCCAGACCCCTCACACAGTTGCTCAAAAAGGAAAAGAAATTCACTTGGACGCCAGAATGTGAGAAAAGTTTTCAGAAACTTAAGGAGAGTTTGACCACAGCCCCAGTGCTTGTGTTGCCTAATATAAACAAGGATTTTTAGATATTTTGCGATGCCTCGCGCAAAGGTTTGGGTTGTGTCTTGATGCAAGACAAGAGAGTGGTAGCCTATGCCTCACGCCAGTTGAGACCGCATGAGGAGAACTACCCTACCCATGATTTAGAGTTGGCAGCCGTAGTGCATGTTTTAAAGATTTGGCGTCATTATCTGATGGGTAACAGATGTGAGGTTTACACAGATCATAAGAGTCTGAAATACATCTTTACCCAGTCCGAGCTTAACCTCAGGCAGAGGAGGTGGTTAGAGCTGATAAAGGATTATAATGTGGGCATACATTATCATCCTGGGAAAGCTAATATTGTTGCAGATGCCTTGAGCGTAAAGGTATACGCAATTCGATGATGGTTCGAGAGAGTCACCACTTTGCATGAGGAATTTCAGAAGCTTAGCCTTGAGTTGGTTGAGCCAGGATTTTTGGCAGCTATGGAAATGCAGCCTACTTTGGATGGTCAGATTCGCCAGGCTCAGTCAGATGATGAGGCATTTCAGCGGATCAGAAAGAATTTAAGTGAAGGTAAAGAGTCAGGATTTTCAGTGGATGACCAGGGAACCTTGCGGTTCAAGCAGCGTTTGTGTGTACCCAACAAGCAAGAACTAAAGGATGTGTTGTTAAAAGAGGCTCATGAGTCGCTGTATTCAATTCATCCAGGCAGTACCAAGATGTATCAGGACATTAAGGATAAATATTGGTGGCCAAACATGAAGCGTGAGATCGCTGGGTATGTAGCCCTTTGTGATGTTTGTCAGAGAGTAAAGGCAAAGCACCAAAGACCTGCAGGTTTGCTACAGCCATTAAAAGTCTCCGAGTGGAAGTGAGAAGAAATTGGTATGGACTTTATAGTCAGTTTGCCTAAAACCAAAGAGGGTCATGATTCGATTTGGGTCATTGTGGACCGATTGACCAAGGTTGCTCATTTCATTCCAGTTAAGACGACTTACAGTGGTGACAGATTGGCAGAGCTATATATGTCCAGGATTGTCAGTTTGCATGGTGTGCCCAAGAAGATTGTGTCAGATCGTGGATCGCAGTTCACCTCTCGGTTTTGGGGTAGTTTCCATAAGGCTATGGGAACTCACCTGAATTTCAAGACAACATATCACCCCAGCATGATGGTCGACAGGCGAGTTAATCAGATACGGAGGACATGTTGAGAGCTTGTGTGCTTGATCATGGGTCTAAGTGGGACGATTGTTTACCTTTGCAGAGTTCTCATACAACAACGATTATCGTGCCGGTTTGCGAGATGTCACCGTTTGAGGCATTGTATGGCAGAAATGCGAGACCCTCTCAATTGGAAAGAGACGGGGGAAGGTCAGGTTTTTGGCCCGGATTGTTTGAAAGAAGCTGAGAATAAAGTCCGCTTGATACAGGAAAGGTTGAAAGCTGCCCAGGCCAGACAGAAAAGCTATGCAGATACCAGACGCCGAGAGCTGAGTTTTGAGCCAGATGATTTTGTGTACCTTAGGATCACACCATTCAAGGGTGTGAAGAGGTTTCAGCTAAAAGGGAAGCTTACACCGAGATATGTTGGTCCGTTCAGGATTCTGAAACGCAGGGGAGAGGTTGCTTATCAGTTGGAGCTACCTGCGTCTTTCAGTGGGGTACATGACGTCTTTCATGTGTCCCAGCTGAAGAAGTGCCTGCGCGTACCAGAGGAGGTTGTGCCAGTTGAGGCCGTTGACCTGCAGGAGGATCTGTCGTACAAAGAGCACCCAGTCAAAATCTTGGAAATGTCAGAGCGAGTCACCCGGAATAAAGCGGTCCGTTTTGCAAAGTTCGGTGGAGCAACCATTCCGAGGAGGAAGCCACCGGGAGCGCGAGGAGGATCTCGGAGCGGAGTTTCCAACCTATTCTCTTAGTTGGCCCGGATCTCGGGTCGAGATCTCGTTAAGGGGTAAGATTTGTAACATCCTGTTTTTTCGAGATTTTTAAAGCCTGGATTTCAAAATGAATTTTCTGAATTTTCAAATTAATTGAAGCTTCAAATGAATTTTTAAAGTTTTAAATGATTTAATGTGATTAAAATAAACATTAACATAAGTGGAAAATATTTTATTTGTGTTCCTCGTGTCTCAAGGAATTTTCTGGTATTTTTGGTGAATTTTGGGATTTATTTGCCATTTTCTAGAGCTTTTAGAAGTTTATTTGAATTTACGGAAAAAGAAAAGAAAAGGATTTAATCCCGCCGCCCCATCACCCTCTCTCCTCCACGCGTCGCCCGATCCTGCGCGCGCGCCATAATACCCCTTTCCGCGCACCGCTCGCCCGCGCCGATCCGCTTGCGCCACGCGTCGCGCATCGCTACCGACGCTGCTGCGGCACTGGGCCGCCCGCCCCCGCCGCGCCTCGGCGCTCGATCGCGCGCCGCGCGATCACGCCGTCCGCTCCCTGCGCCCGCGCGAACCCTAACCCTAACCCTAATCAATCCCCGCCGTCCGATCTCGCCTGCGTGGCCGCATCCTAGCCGTCTAACCCGTCCGCGTCCGCGCCGTCGCCGTAACCGGATCGAACTCCTCGGTTCGCGTGTTAAAACCGGTCGGCCGTCCTCGGTTCGCGTGCACGCCTCGCCGAAACCCTCGCGCGCGCTCGCTCGCCCTCGCGCCGCTGCGTCGCCGAGCGCTCGCCGCCGCCGTCGCTGCGCCTCGCCGTCGCCGAGGTCACCGAGCAACAGCCGCGCCAGCGTCGCCGCCGGTGAGCTCCCGCGCCGTTCGCCGCGTCGCCTCCGTCACCTCGCCGCGCCCGCCCCGCCTCGCCTCGCCTCGCGCGTCTGCGCCGCGCGCCGCGACCATGCGCCGCCGCGCGCCGCACCCGCCACGCGTCGCCAATCCGCCCTCCGCGCCCGACCACGCGCCGCCCGCCGCTGCGATCCCCGCCGCCGCCGCGCGCCGCAATCCTCGCCGCGCTCGGTCGGCGAGCCGAGGGCCCAATCGCCACGTGCCGCGTCCAGCCGTCGGATCCGCCGACGCCGCTCGTGCCGAGCCGCCACTCACTTCCTAGCCACGTGGCAGCACCAGCGCGTGCCACGTCGCCCTAGGCCACGTGGCATGACACGTGGCATGCCACGTCGGCGCCACGCCGGCCCTAGCCGCCCCGAGCCACGTGGCAGCCACGCTACCGCCACGTCGGCCGACGCGCCACGTGGCGGCATATGCCGCCGCCACGCCAAGACGCCCGCCGCGTCGGCCGCTGCCCCGTGCTGCATTCGTGGACCGCGTCTGGTGGACTCGGAATCTCGTGGACCGGGTTCACGGCCTGATAATTTTTCCGATTTTCCCGAATTAATTTTGAATTAATTTTTCGGGAGCCCGTTCTCCTCCGTCCTAGCTCCGATTGACCCCGTTCTTTTTTCTAAATTCATCTAAAATCGAGCTCTAGCTGTTGGTTATAGTTTTGTGAATTTTTGAGTTCTTTTGCTTGTCATTTTATGTGTTTCTTTATTTCCGGTCGTTTCCTCTCTCGTTTGATTCGGATTCCGGAGGAGCAGGTTTCGCGCCAGAAGACCAGGAGTACCCCGCTGAGCATAACGAAGGCAAGTCGTGTCCCTTGATCATGTTGAACCCAATTTTGCAAACTATTATTTAATTATTTTGCTTTAATTTATATTGCATTGCTATTTTTATTCAAACCTTTGCACAGGTAGCTATTGTCCCAATTGCAATTATACCTCCTTGACACTTTGAAATACCATGATGCCATTGTCACCATAGGTTGGGAAATATATTAGTGATGCTAGTTTATTTATCACATGGGTTAGTACGATTAGATTGCTTAGCCGGTTTATATTTACGTTTGATCTCATCACACCTGTTAAATTATTAATTTGACTTAATGATATATGGAACTGTGGTTGGTGCCACGTGCATTAAAATTTGTGCCACGTCATTGGTGTGACGTTGGCTTGGTTATACAAATTGGTTTTACACTCGGGCGAGTGATCGTGCAGTAAAGGGGGAAGTACAGTTGTACTTTGGGGGATGTGGTAGTCTCGCCCGGGTAATGCTAAGGACTTAACTTTGTGCGCCATTGATCTGAGCTTAATCGTGCAAACCACATGTCTATTATGGGATGGACCTGGCTGATTAATTTGTAATATTTCAATTCAATTCTGCCATTGTGATGGACATGGTTGCTGATTTCCATGTGGCGCAAGGGGGGGTGTGATGCGAAACCCTAGCGGGCAGGATTGGGTTGAGGTAGAGCATTGTAAAGGCCTTGTTGTGATTTCCTTAGGCCTTGGCTAATCACATCGTGTGGGTACAGTTATGCAACCTCTGCAGAGTGTAAAACTATTCGAATAGCCGCGTCCTCGGTCATGGGCAGTGCTCGGGGATTTCACACGAGGGTTAGTGTTTCCTTTATAACTTGGTGGTTTATGTTGGGAGTGGACAGGTAGTTTACTGTTGGTTTAACTTGTGAATTGGTGTTCACAAGTGGTTCATGTTTATTCCTTTGATTATCTATTGTTACTGTTTTCAGTTAACTTTCGCTTTCAAGTTATTTAATATATTTCATCAATAAATACCTTTATGCAAATTAACCTTTCAGCCTTCCTTTGGTAAGCATTGCATATTATATTGCATTTATTGTTACAAACGACTTGCTGAGTACCAATGTACTTACGGCTTTATGTAACAGCCCAGCTATTTATTCCAAAAAAAACACATTTAATTTAATTAAAAAAATATTTACTTTTGGTTGTTTAAGTTTATTTGCCTGATTTTCTGCTTTTAAAAAGGGTTTTACGTGAGAAAGGTGATTTAAGAAAAAAATAAAAACAATAAATAAATAAATAAATAAGGTATTAAATAAGTTAGTTTGAAATAAAAATTAAAGTTATTTGATTTCTTGAAATTTTAAAATTTTTAGCTAACTTTGATTTTCTGCTAAAGAAAATAGCCTTTCATTAAACAAAAAATATTTTATAAGGAAAAATATTCAAATTTGAGTTGGAATTTTTTTATAAGTTCCAAATAGCCTAAGAAACTTCCATGAATTTTTCTAAGATTTTTAAGCTTTATTGTTATTTATTGTATTATTTAAAGCTAGAAAAAGGAAAACATTTTTAAAAATTAAAATAAACGTCAAAAAATTCCGAAAATAATTTTTTTATTCTTTTCAAGTTCCAAGGATTCTAAAAATATTTTTTCTGGAATTTTTCCGAATTTTCTTTCTTTTTTCTTTTTCTTCCTTTTCTCTTTTTCTTTTCTCTTTCTCTCTCCTACCTTTCTTCTCCAACCGTGCGTGCGCGAGCAGTCCAGAACAGCAGCCATGAAAAAAAAAACGTTGAAGCTTTTTCAAAACCTCATAACTCGTGATTTACTCAACGGTTTTTAGCGAAATAAATTGCATTGAATTCCCCTCATCAAGCTCTTTCATTCCCCTACCGTTTCCCCCTCATTCATGAGCTATTTTTGCGGGATTTAACCCATGCCATTCGTGGACATGGTCCTTTGATCTCCCTCCTCAGACCTCCTCAACCCCTATAAAAGGGAGCCCCGTGAGCCTCTCCTCATCCTCACTCAACCCCGAAAATCTCAAGTCCCAACTCCCTCTCTATTGGCCGCAATCGGAATTTTATTTTTGTGTATCAAGCGGCGTTCTTCGGCCTTTTGTGCCTCGTCCGGTGGAGCGCCGCCGCGTTTGACCACACCGTTGGCTTCGCCTCGCCGCGTTCTACGCGGTGCTCACCTCGCCTTCGCCGGAACTTCGCCGGAGCACCGTCGCCACCGTGGGCCAAAACGGGTCGCCGTTCTTCGCGTCGCCACCGGCCGACCGTGCATGCCCGACCAAAACCAAGGTGAGCATCACGATCCCCACGCTCTAATCTTCGATTCGCCGCAACTCTCGCATGTTAATTCCTCTCCGTTTGCCCGGAACGCCGATGTCAGCCTGTAGGCCGCATAAATTCTTGTCCACCGTGTTTCGCTTGTCCGTTGGACAAGCCGTCTGCGGCGTTGAGTTCGTCTCGACACGTTCTACGCCGTGCTCCCCTCCGTTTGTCCAAAAACTATCCACAACTATTTGCGCTCGACACCTCGCCATTGCCACTAATGGCACTGCGCGTCCCTGCATGTCCGGGAATAATTTCAACGATCCGTCCGTGTCAAAACGTGCCAAACCATCCCAGGTGGCTACGTTTCCGACGGTTTTGGATTCGCCTGACTGAGCGCGAAGATATTGAATTTTTAGTGTTTCTGTACCGACGTCGTTCAAACGACGATTGCGTCGCCTCCGGTGAGTTTCGGCTTAGCCGATATTTTTTTCTAGACTCGCCTTACCGCGTTCTACGCCATGGTTACCTTACTTCTCCATATTCTTTGCCCGAAAATTATTCTTCTCTGCCGCCCTATGTCGTTGTCGCTGTACACGTCGTCACCGTACTCCGTTTGACGTGCTGTAACTTCCTACATGTGCCTCGGGTCCCTAGCAAACCATTTTGCTAGTTGGCTTCACCTCCATGCCTTTTCTCACCGGCGCCGCGACCAAAACAGTGGAAGGGCTGTTCTCTGCGCAGGAATATTCCCTTGGAATATTCCTGATTTTTCTTTTTTCAGGATTTTCTAATCCGATAATCTTCCAATCGCTCGTTCTCCTTCGTCCGAACTCCGAATCAGGTGATTAAAGTTTCTAAATTCATAATCTATTTTTCAGTATATATTTCATAATTTTTGGATTTTCTCAACCGCCCTTGGTTGAGTCTCCTCACCGCCGGAACACCCTCGCCACCGCTGCCCGAGTTGCGCCACCGCTTCATCTCGTCGCCAACCACCTTCCAACCACTTCTAGTATTGCACAAGAGCACGAATGCACTTCTTGCAATCCCCTCTCTCTTTTCTTTACCTCGCCACCCCTCCGCCGAGCAATCTCGCCGCCGGGTGTCTCTTCCGCCGACGTCCACGTCGCCACCACTACCAAATCTTCGACGGGACTACGCGCACCTCCTTCACCCTTTTTCCTGAGCCAAAATATGACCGGAGTACCCCACCGCCAATAACCTTCCTCAGGCCCGCGAACCTTGACGCCCTTCTCCGAAACAAGGCGTCGTCGGAGAGTCTCCGCCGTCGATAATTGTACCCCGCCTCCGCTACACCCTCGCCACCAATCAACTCTGCGCAGCCCGAACCTTGCGCCAAGGTGAAACCGGACTTATACTCTTCTCCCTCTTTTGTACACCCCCCCGGTCTTCGCCGCCGTTGGATCGCTCGGATCTTGTCGTGTGAAGTCGTCCGACTTCTCCCAGCCATCCGATTCTAAGACTCCGATATCCGAAGGCTCTTAAGACTCCGACGTCCAGAGGTTCTTTAGACTCTAACCGTTCGGAGGTTCCTTAGACACCGACGGTTCAAAGACTTCCTTAGATTCCGCTGACTCGGAGGCTTTTTAGACTCCGATCACGAGCCTTCGACCGACCTTGAAGACTCAATTTTGACTTTGATCTTCAGAGACTTCAACTCCAATCCTTTCAACCACAATTGTTTTTCCGACTACAGTCACTCTCGACCACAGTCGCTCCCAACCACTGCCGTCTCCATCTACCTCCGACCGTAGTCGCTTCCGACCACTGTCACTCTTCGCTCTAAGTCTCCGAGTACCTTCGCTTTTTCAGCAAGGAGTAGTTGGAAGAATACTCGGTAGTCGAAGTCGTAGCCGACTCTGAGTACCTTCGCTTTCCACCACCGGTGTTCATTTTCGTCCCGACCACTCGACTCCGACTACCATTTGTTCTCGACTGTTATAGTGTTCTTCGACCATCGCATGCAGATTTCGACCAAGTCTTCGACCGAATCTTAATCTTCGAATTCGACTACGCCTTCGATCATGGTTTCGACCATACACAAATATTGTAGCTCCCGACTACTTTTCCTTCACAAAGAAAAGAATTCAAAGAATTCCTTTTATTTATTTCTTTGGAATTCAAACTTCCAGAAGTCGTCCTCCTTCGCCCTAACTCCTTTTGGACCAATTCAAATTCCCAAATTCATATTCTATCTCCCGGCATTTATTTTGTAAAATTTGGATTTTATTTGGATTTTATTTGAGTTTAGTTTGTTCTTGCTTTCCGCGTGTAGACTACGACTATTCCGGAGAGTATAACTTCAGCGAACCTCAGCAAACTCCGAAGCAAGGCAAGTTACACCTTTGACCATGTTGAACCTAATATTTCAAATTTAATTATATTGTTTTACTGTATATGCATGCGTACTTCTATTCAAATTTAATTTAAATTCAGTTTAAACTTTAGTTATGCCCATGATCCTTTGATTATAGCCCATTTGAATCTCGAATTCATATACCTTGTCACCCTAGCTGAAAACTAGTTAGTACCATAGTATTGACTAGAAAATTTTATAGAGATGCTTAGCCTGGCTTAGTATAATTTTAGGTGGGATCAATCTTTCATATGAAATGTCAGACTTTGGAAATGAATTCTTGACTTCGGTGAGTCAAGGATGGTTTATGAAAATGGTTTAAAAATAAAAATGAAAACTTATGATTTGGACTTAGGCTATTGGTTAGGTGGTAGGGTGCCGGCATGCCTCGTGTTTGGTGACACCTGGTTGATTGTCGTGCATGTGGGTATGTGGATTGAGCCTAAGTCAAATTAAGGACCGGTCTGTGAGCTCATCATTGCAAAGCCACATCGTACTACCACAAGGTGGTATGGGACAGTCCTGGCTGACTAATTTGTGAGGTCCCAACTTTGGTCTCGCTATAGGTTGAATGTGAGCGTGGCATAGGCCATGGGAAGTCTCACACGGCACAAGAGAGGGCTCCAACTTGTGGATTCAAGTTGTGGTGAAACCTTAGCGGCGGCGTGACCAAGTTGAAGGCTTAGCATTGTAAAGGCCTTGTTATGGTTTTCTCGATCATGCGCCTACGGGCGTGTAATGGCGGCAATATGAGATAATCATATCTTGTGGGTAAAGCTGTACAACCTCTGCAGAGTGTATAATCTATCCTGGATAGCCGTGCCCACGGTTATGGGCAAGCTGAGTAAAGTTTTTCATGGATTAGACTTTGGTTTTTTTTAAAAATGGTTTCTGAAAAAGGCTTATGGATAGATGGATGGAATCCATGACCAGGTGGGATGCCTGTGAATAAGTTAGTGTTTGGTCGGAGCCTGCACTAACAAAATGAATCCATAAGAGATTTTGAAAAGCATATGGATAGATGGAATCCATGTGAAACGTTTTGAAAAGATGGACCAGGTGGGATACCTGTGACTAGGTTAGTGTTTGGTCGTAGCCTGCACTAACGATATTATTTTGTAAATTATTATTTCTATCTACTGTATAAAATTCAGCTTTTGCACTTATGTTATTGTATTTAAATTCAGTACTGCTTTTTGCACAAATAAACTTAATAAGCCTTCCTTTGTTATCCCTATGCATGCATTCACTCTGTTAAAACTCCTGGTGTAACTTGCGTAAGTACTTTATGTGCTTACCTTGGGAGTACTTTATGTGCTCACCTTGCTAAAATCTGTTGCCAGAGGATGACGTCAACAACTTCGGTGAGGATGGTGACGACTAGGCCGCGTCTTACAGTCATTCGCCTGTGGGCAGGCAGGATGGGCTGCTACTTCATTGGTTTTCTTCCGCTGTTTATATGTATTTTTGGTTTATGAACCATTGATGTAAAATTTGGCCATCAGGCCCATATTTAGTTAATGAATAAATGTCATTGTGCATGATATAAATCTTTGTTATCCACTGTGTGCACTAGCTTGATCCTGGACTAGTGCGATTTACACAGAGGATCCAGGAGTCGTTGCTCCGGGGTCCGACACTTTACGCCTATGTTGCTCAGTTGAGGGAGAGGAGTACTATCAGCAGGAGGTGCCAGAAGGAGAGTACTACGACGACTTCACGGATTAGGCTTCGTTCTCCACTCGATAGCCTGTGGCTTGTCGATTGGTCGCTACGCTTTATTTTGGATTTCATTGCTATTTTGTTAAGCCCTTCCGGCTAGAGATATTGTAAGCTTGGCCATAAGGTCGTACCTTTGATATTTTATCGATATTCGAGTTTCCCTTTATTATTGTCGTGTGTATGACTGTGATGACATCTATGTTTGACTGTGTGCACTAGCGTGATCCTGGACTAGTGCAGTTTACACAGAGAGACCGAGTTTGCATATTCGGGTCTCGACAGCTCTACAGTGCCGCCGGTCCTCGGATCGCGGCCACGTGGCCCGAGCGCGCGCTCGCTCGCGAAATCCTGAGTTAGTAGCCGTTGGATGGCGCTCGGACAGCTCAGATAGAACCACGTCACCCCCGAGGGGTCTTCTTCTTCCTCTGGTCAGCGCAGTGGCGGGAAAAGCAGAGCCGCGCACACCTCAGCGATCCGGCCTCGGGAGAGGGTCCCCGCGGCCATGACCGGCACCGAAAGACTCAAGGGAGTAAGGGGGGTTCCGTTTTAGGACTTGGACCGATGAGAGCGTTCACAGTGGTGATCGCCGGTGAGAGAGAAGGCGGCGGGTGAGGCGGCAACTCGAAGGAGTTTTGGAAATGCTCAAGCGAAATAGGCTTCAGTTTCATCATTCTTGGAGAAGGTGTTTCACTGGTGCGGGGTTGGTTTGGCTCGAGGAAAGCTCGGTTGAGCTGTCCACGGGGAGGTGGCAGCGGTCAGAGAGGGCTCATGGCGCCGGGCCAGTAGGGGCACGCTCAGGCGAAATTGGGCTGGGCTTTGAGTTTGCGGTGCCAAGGTGGTACTCTGGCCGAGGTTAATTGCACTTTAATTGATTGGAGAGGGAGTTTGGCTCGAAGGCTCACCGAGACCAGGGGTGATCGGTGGTGACGCTGGAGAGGGAGAGAGCTCATTCGGCTAGTTCTGTGAGGAATGGAGGAGTGTTGCGAAGCTCTCAGCGACGGGAATTGGAATTTAAAGGCCGGGTGAGGCGGTTGCAGCAGTGGAGTGGAGCGGGAGTCGTCGGCGCGTGGTAGGGGAGGACGGAGGAGCTTCGCCAAGGGGGTGGAATCGCAGGTGAGTTGGTGTACAGCCCTGAGACACTCAGTGGAGAGGTGAAAGCTCAGAGTACGACGGGGGACGCGCGGACAACCAATTTGTCGGCGCCGCGGCGGGCGCCGCTCCGTCAGTCTGCGTGAAGAGCGAGGGGGAGCAACAGGCGATTGAGGATGAGGCGGCGGCGGCGGGGCCACGGCGGTGGCGTTGATGCGGTGGGAGCGTGAGGAGTTGCGGCGCCGCAAATTGGGGGAAACAGGCGTGGGCACGTGGGCACTGGAGCAGCAGGCGCGATCGCGTCAGCGCAGGAGAGGGGAGGGGTGGTTAGCACGAATCTTAAGGCAAGCCAAGGAGGGTTTAGGGAGAGGGGTTAAGGGAGAAATCAAAGATCAAGGAAAAACTTAGATTGCTTTTGAAATTTGAGATTGTTTCATGACTTGTTATCCATCTCAGGTTTATGGCTTAGGGGGCGCTCGTTTTAGTGATGACTTCTGGCTTTTGGCTGAAATTTCACTGTAACTGACTTTTTTTACTGTAGCTGATTTGACTTTTTGGGTATAATTAATTTAAAAAAATATAAAAATAGAAAAAATATGTTAACCCATTAGAGACAATACAAAGGAACACGGAAAAAAAGAAAATACAAAAAAACCTAAAATATCTAAAAAAATTTAGATAAAGGTGAAATACTAAATAGTGAAAAAAAAGTAAAAGCTAAAAACTGAAGTCGAAATGTAACCAGTAATTTATCATCTCCAGTAATATGCTTGTTTCGTGGTACATGTAAGCATATAGCCTAGCTGGCTAGCTACAGCTGTAAGCCAACCTTTAGGCACATGTATCCCTATGTGAAAGAAAGGATTCGAAGGTGAGCCTATCTAGCACACACTTTCAACCTTTATAGGTAGTGCTATTTATCTGTTTAAATGTTTAATATTTTTCTAAATTAATATATCTCAGAGCCAACCATCAAATCTAATTTTTTAAAATCAGGGGCTATCAAATGAAGGGTTAGGTATTTTTTGTGAACTTTTAGCATATTTCTCTCTCTTTTTTAGCATCTTTGTTATGGTTTGTATACCTATTTTAAGACTTCGATTGTTTTGTAGCCACCGATGTCACGGCCATCAAATTAAGGGCCAGCTATCTTTTTAAGATTTCTAGTATATTTCTCTCTTTTTTTAGCAGGTTTGTTATGGTTTGTATACCTTTTTGAAGACTTCAATTGTTTTGTAGGCACCGATGATCACGGCGCCAATTAATCGTACACTTCTTTTGATCTATCAGAGGCTTGAAGTTTCTTTTGGCTGCACGTATATATGCCCTCGGAAATTATGTTAGCACAAAGGTCAAAAAAAGGGTAGCATAACACGTACGTAGGATGTGTAACTTCAATCTAATCCCTCGAGTGTGAAAAATAGCACAAGAACTTTTCCTTACCATGCATGCACAGTTGAGTGGAACGTCCATTCGTTGGGGTCGCTCCATCTATTCTAAGCATGCATCACAAAACTGATAATGGATTGCTCGAGATGGAGGAACCGATTTGGGAGACCTGCACCGGCCGGATGGGACCGATTAACATCTTTCTTTTTAACCCCGCTCCTAATTTTTCGTGTCTCTTTTTTTTATTCACGTGAGGTAGATGGAGACTTTTTTTAGATCGGCAAAGGGGTCTGTGTTACATATATATCTCAGTTATGGAATCTTTTTTATTTTGTAAGATTTTTTCTTGTCTTCTGAGCTTACATATATATAGGTACTTGTACTTAATAACATCCGGTGGTTATGGATTAATCATCATTTAGATCCACCAAATTAAGGGTAGAATACTTTTTTTAAAAAGAATCCGTAGCATATTTCTTTTGTTCTTAGCAGCTATGTAATACTACTCATTGTTCATATGGCCATTAATTGAATTTGATAAAACACCTATGTCGAGATCTAAATATGCAAATCCAGATTTTTTGTATATGCTACACTAGTATAGGATTATGCTAGTACACACAGTTTAACATAGATGAAATACCGACCATATACATAATAGAATAAAGAGAAAATTTAAATATTAATAATTATCGGAGTACGATCGTATGGTCAATCTTACAACTTACTAGCATGAAGGGTTTAAAATCTAGCAGTGAAAAACAGAAATAAACATAGAAGCTATTCGATATGCCCATAGGTAATCAACTGGGAAGCGAAGGCCTAATCCGTGAAGTTATCGAAGTATCCTCCTTCTGGTACCTCCTACCGATATAACTACTCCTTCTCAACTGAGCAACAGTGGGCATAAAGCTGTGAGTACATTGATACTCAGCAAGTCGTTTGTAACGAATGAATACAATATAATATGCAAGACTTACCAATGAATAACTGAAAGGTTATTTTGCGTAAAGTAATAATTTAAAGTAAATATGATAAATAGATTGAAAACAAACTTTAAGAAAAATTAATATTAAGTAATTAATCAACGAAATTAAAATAAACTACTTGTGAACTATCCATTCACAAGCCAAACTATCAGTGAATTAACCATTCACCTTCCAAAATAACTAATCAAGTTTTTATGAAAACTATACCTCTCATGAGAAATCACTGAGCTTTGTCCATAACTAAGGACACGATAATTCGAATAGTTTTACACCCTGTAAAGGTTGCACAACTGTACCTACACGATGTGATTATCCTCACGTTAAAGAAATCACAACAAGGTTTTTATAAAATTCAACCCCAACTCAATCCTGCCCGCTAGGGTTTCACATCAGATCATCTTTGTGTATCATATAAATCAGCAACTATATTCATCACAATAGCTGAAATTATAATATCCCAAATTAATTAGATCTATCACAACAGGCCGTGTCTTCCCCGGCCCACACCACGTGGCAGCACCGCGCCTCGAGAGCGAGACACCACGCCCGCAGCGGCGGCAGCACGAGCAGGTGGCCGCGCACACGCACACGCCGCGACCGACTGAAACTTCCCATATGACATGACCGTGGGCAGCGTCCACGCGCTGACGACCCTCCTCTCCGCGCTGCGCCGGCCGGCCAGCCCCGCGCACGCCGCGCAGCTCCACGCCTGCCTCGTCGTGTCCGGCCGCCTCGCGCACCCCGTCCTCCTCACGCAGCTCGTCTCCCTCTACGCCGACGCAGGCCGCCTCCCCGCCGCCCTCCGCGCCTTCCACCTCCCCACCGCCAACCTCCACACCTACGCCGCCCTCATCTCCCGCCTCGCGCGCCCCCACCCCGTCCTCGCCTTCTCCCTCTTCGCCCGCGCCCTTTTGCCCACCGCCTCCCGCCGCGCTCTGTGCCCCAACCCCCACGTTATCTCCGCCGTTCTCACCGCCTGCGCCGGCCTCCCGTCTCTCCACGGCCGCCAGGTGCACGCGTGCTCCGCCAAGGTCGTGCCGCCAGCCGACGTGTTCGTGTACACCGGGCTGGTGGACGTGTACGCCAAGCTCGGAGACATGGCAGCGTCCAGGAAGGTGTTCGACGAAATGCCGCGCCGGACTGTTGCGTCCTGGAACGCGCTCGTCGTTGGGTACGCCAGGAATGGAATGTGTCTCGAGGCGCTATGGGTGTTCAGGGAGTTGGCGGCACAGGGCCGGGAGGTGCCGCTGGATCAGGTGAGCGTGTCGAGTGCACTGAGCGCGTGCACCGGGGCCAGGTCTGTGTACTCTGGTTGGCAGGTGCATGCGTGCGTCGTCAAGGTAGGATTGGAGGTGAGCGCTGTGTGCGTCACCAACGCCCTTCTTGACATGTACACCAAATGCGGCTGCTCCCGGGAAGCTTTGGCTCTGTTCGATGCAGCGGATTGCAGGGATGTTGTTACTTGGAACATCGTCATTCTTGGCTGCCTCCACGACAGTCGCTTCCTGCAAGCTTTTGTGAGGTTCCGGTCCATGGTCAGGGGTGGGGTCTTGCCTGATGATGTGTCCTTTGCTACTGCATTGCATGCTTCCGCATGCTTGGCAGTATGGGCTCTGGGAGCGAGCATACATGCCTCTGTTGTGAAGACTGGGTTCTTGGACAGCCAAGGCCTCTCTAGCTCACTCATCGCCATGTATTCCAAATGTGGTTGCTTGGACGATTGTCGCAGGATATTTGAGGTGGCAGAAGATCACTTATCTGTAATGTCATGGACTGCGATGATCACTGCACTGCAGCAGCACGGACATGGAGGCCAAGCTATTGATCTGTTCGAGACAATGCTAGAGAAGGGCATCAAACCAGACCACATCACATTTGTTAGTGTTCTGTCTTCTTGTAGCCACAGTGGACTTGTTGAGGAAGGGCGCAAGTACTTCACTTTGATGACTCAGGTTCATAGGATCACACCTTGGAGTGAACACTATGCTTGCATGGTTGACATGTTCGGGCGAGCTGGCCTTCTCGGTGAGGCGAAGCAATTCACTGATCAGATGCCAGTTAAGCCGGATGCGTCAGTCCTAGGTGCGCTACTTGCAGCTTGCATGAACTGTGGGGACCTTGAGCTGGGAAACGAAGTTGCTAAGAAGCTGTTTGATATTGAACCACACAATCCCGGGAACTATGTCCTGCTTGCTAATATTTATGCATCACGCGGAAGATTGGAGGTGGCAAACGAGGTGAGGAGATGGATGATGATGCCCCAGGAGGTAAGGAAGGAGAAGGGATGCAGCTTAGTCAACATTGAGAACAAGACCAATGTGTCCTCAATGCTTCAGCAATTGCATCCAGCGAGGGCAGGCGAGCTTTACAAGGTCCCAGGGATGCTGGATGAACTTATTAGTCAGGAATGCTCGGTAGGTACTTGAGATACATAAAGTTAAGGGGTTTCTTCAGACTACAAGGAAAATGGACATGAACATCCTGGCAAAGGAAACTGCAGTAGATGATTCAAACCGTATAGACATGAATATCCTGGCAAAGGAAACTGCAGTAGATGATTCAAACCGTATAGCTGAAACATATGTGGACAAATTTGATACTTTTATAGTTTGTACTCTGCATAACTGGGCTACTGCCAGATATGCTGAAATACAGCACAGGAAGGAAAGAAGCATAGCGTCCTTCACAACCATTGGATTGTAATCCGATCATGGTTTGGATCACAATACTACGGTTGTTGGGAACGGGCCTAAAAAATCATCTGAGTTGTAGCATTCCACATTGGAAAAGAAACTGTTGTAGCTGATAAATTTTTTCTCAGCTCTTCACAGTTACATGTTCGGCAGAAATGAAGGGCTTAGAAATGTGACATCAGGTGGGTAGATTAACTTCATTTAAACTTCGCGTTTCATGTTTCTTGGCTCTCACCATTCAACCGTGGAGTTACAGGGATTCGCTGATTCAACATCGAGTGAGAAGTGCGGGAACCAAGCCTTTGGGATGGACTTGCAGACAAGAATATCCTACTAGAAGCCAACAGTGCAAATTAATACTACCTGCATATATTTTTCCGGTAGTTTTCTTCTTCACAGTGAATTCAATTATGGTACATATCTTAGAGGTACATCAAGTTTTAATAATAATGGAATTTGTTAAGTTATATCTGAGTATTGAGTATAAATATCTTGTTTGGTTTGAAACAGTTAAAGCCAGAGAAGCAAGCTATCCCCAACCCAGAGCCAGGTAAAGTGGTACTACATGTTTAGTCCACCCATTTTCAAAAAACATGAATAATACAAAATAGAAATGCTCTTTCTGCCATACAATTTGTTCCTTCAATGCTAGCACAGAAGATTAGCGAGTTAAAATCAGGTTTCAGAATGTCTGCTAAAACTTGTTAGCAAATTCAAAGAACTAAATAATTTCTGGAAACACACGTAAATACTCGTTACCTGCAAGAGAGGAGGAATATATGATGTTAGAGCCCATAAATTTCATTCCACCGGGGTGGAATGGATCTATGAATTGTCTTACAAATTCTCTACTTTCTTTACCAAATAGCCATGGTATTTACAAATCAGACAGAAACATAGAAAGAAATAGCAGACAGGATTTTTATACGCTTAGGCAGGTAATGGGGTTACATTTTCTTTACTATACTGTACACAGTTAGTATAACCTCAGCTTAACTTGTCCACTATGTTCAGCAAAATCTTTCTCAACTAACCTATAGGGGGAAAAAATCAAGTGAACCGCATCAATCAAGATTGCTACTTAGCATCTATCCCTTCTTGCGATCCTTAGTTTCCTTACACTGGTCAGGAAGAGCCTGCAGAAATAATAACAGAGATTCAGGTTAACTGAACAGCAAAATGAAAGGCAAATAAGTCATTTAAGTAGAGCAGAAACATACTCCCATGGTACGTCCCCAACCATCATCCAGTCTCCATCCTGGTCTTCATAGGTGAGAACATGGGCAGCCTTCTCGCGAGGAATTCGTTGATGGTACTCCATAACATCAGCGTCTAATCATATCACATATATGATTATACAGTGATCGAAAAGCATTGCCATATGTATATCATGACAAGGAAAGATGTGACCGCATGAATTGAATTAATCTATCTAATTTGACGTGTCAGACAAGAACTCTCAAAACGAAGAATTCAGAATTCGGTGGTGGGGTGCTAGCAAATACTAGTCACTATTCACTACTTGCTAGTGCCTCAAGAAAAGCTAGTGTTGGAAGAGTTCCAATGAAGCTACGACCAACGTTGTAGATCTACTCATTCTTACATTGATCGGCTGGCTTAGATCATGTGTTCGCATTGTCCTAATTTATGCAGTATTCTTATTCTTGAAAATTGTAGTAATGTAGCTTGGTTGGATGTATACTTACAGGTGATGGAGCTCTTGAACATGTGGCAGAGTTTGACGAGAAGGCCGTCGTACCCGTCCAGCAAAAGCAAATCCAGCTTCCGGCCGATTGGGACGCTCTCCATATACACCTTCACGAACAGTGTCCGCCGCTGGCGTGCGCTACCGGCTGACGCCGTCAGGGCACTCCTAAGAAACGGTTTGATCGGCGGCCAATCGGAGGGTACTTGGTTCCTGCCGATCACCCGTTCATGTTGAAACGGTTGTTAATTAATGTAGATGATGGGTACAAGCGACCCAATTAGGAGTACTGTTGGGCAATTAATTCGGGATGCACTATATTTCTAAAAAAATAATAATGACAACAGGAATCCTGAAGTGGTTGTGAAGATATATAGCAATGATCAAATAAGCTAGGCCAAAAAGTTTGGCTCAATGAGAAATCTGAAGATATCTCTTGCTATATTTGTATTCTGTAGTTATCAAGTTGATCATCGAAGTAAAAGTAGCTTATCTCCCCACAAGTCAAAGAAAGACTGGTGTAATCAACTGTTTGTCTGATCAAAACTAAAATTGAAGCTCGGTTTATTCTGAATATAAGATTCCGAGTTTTTGTTTTAGAAACTACTAATAAGAAAGAAATAATACACAGTTAAGAAAATGATATGATGATCAAGATCATATATATATATATATATATATATATATATATATATATATATATATATATATATATATATATATATATATATATATATATATATATATATATATATATATATATATATATATATATATATATATATATATATATATATATATATAGAGGAAAAAAGAATAATGCACTATCGATCTAGAAGATGCTTTAAGCTTACATATGGATCAGTTCGATCGTATATGTACGATTCAAGACAACTCAGAACAAGTTTTTCTTTAACCTAAATAAATCGGGATGAGCTCTATGTTGCATGCGCGGGCAGAATGCATGATCGAAGTGAAAACGGAGATCTACCGATCGAAGAGCATGAAGAACCAGATACTTGAAAAATATATCTATGTACCCCCATATATAGATGTTGGTGCACATCCTTGTAATGATCTAAAAGTGAATAATGAATGAAAAAGAAATCAAACAAAATTTACCAAAATAACTATGCATATATATTATTTTCTCCTGGGAAGAAGCCTAGCTTGCATGCATGATCTGTAGAACTAACACAAACATGCATCACAAACTAAGGTAGGAAAGGAAGGAGGAAAAAAACTGTTCAACAAACCTTGGTGTAGAAGGGATGCTCTCAGCAGGCTGGAGGCAGGACGACGACGTCGAGAGGCTAAGCCCTAGCCGGAGATCAGTGCTGAAGTCCCTCCTGGCCGCCGGCCGGCAAGCCGACGACGTCGTGGAGAGCGCCGGGTGGGTGCTGCTATCCATGGAGGAGGAAGGAGACCGGTCACTGCTACCCTTGCACTCCGCCATGCCTAGTACACGATTAGGACAGCGGCTGATAGATATGTATATATGTTTATGTAGAAATGGAGAGGGGTGGAGTGAAACTAACTACTACTCGTCAGATCAAGGAACTAAGGAGAGCTAGCTAAGACATGTCTACATATATGGTCTGTTACTCTGTTTTAATTGGTGTTTTAATTTGTTTCTCTTTCTAGCCTCTGGTGTAAAAAGTCAAAAACTAATATAAATACTCAGCTTCTTAAAGATACTTCTCTATTCCTTTCGCTCTGAAGATAAGGTAGAAGATCACGGAAACATCATACACTCAACTCCTCTTGCTCCCGTCTCGTGCACGTATCTCTTCCTCATTTTCTCTGCCGCTCGCACCTTTCTTCTAAATGCCATTTCTTTCAGCCACTAATATTGATTACAGCCAAAAAATATCAACCCTAGCAAAAAAATCATTCGTCACAGTCAAAACGAATACTCCTGTAGGTGGTGGTCAGAACTGAAAGGGCCAAACTGTTTTGAGTTAAAAAAAAATATGAAGCAATAATCAAGTAATTGAAGAGGTGGTAGAACAATTTGGCTGCTTCTTGTATCTGATTTCTTTTTCTAAAAAATTTAAAGTCTCCTTTTTGTGTCTGGTAGGTGGATACAACTGGTTCCAGATATTATATACTAAGCAGTATTTTTACTTTAATAACAAGTCCAGCTCTTTTTATAAATCATGCTCATTTCCCTTTAAATAGTTACAAATATGGTAGCTTTGTTTATGCTAATAGAAATGTGGAAACCTGTTATAACAAATCCTTTTAAAATCGAGTAATGGAACGATATGCTTAATTATATGCCTCTCCATAAGAAAGCTGCCAAGATTCTAAAGCACACATAGTTTCCGATAGATTTGTAGTACTTTTTTGCGAGGCAATAGATTGGTAGTATGTATAAGGTCAGTTAATTAATCAATCAAGGAAGAGTACAAGTTAACAAAAAAATAATTAATTAAAAAATTAAATATCTTATAGTATAATGCTAGCCACTCCATGACAGTGGACGTGTTGGGTTGGTATGTGATGCACTCGAGTGCAGGGGATGTGACCACCAAAATCTCCCGTGATGTGGGCCCCTATCCCCTCCACATAGCCCATCCTCCTCCACGCCAACACATGACTCTCTCCTCCCCCTCCTTCCTAGCCACGGATACCAAACTGCTCACACACATGCACAATCATGCGTGCACGACATCAGGTCCATCCGTCACACGATGGACGGGCATGCAGATCGGCTTGGATCAGCGCTTGTACGTGATGCAACAGTACATTGCCGTGCAGTAGAGATCAAGTCGCGCTTTGTTAATTGAGAGCGCGGAACAGACGACTAGTAGTAGCAGTCGTCGTCGTGGATCGATGGGGTTATTACATAGGGCTAGGCACGCACGGGGGCTGGTCGTGAAGAGGAGACCCGGCCCACCGGGTCTGGTTGACACTCGCGCAACGCCTGCCGCGGCAGAGGGCTACAGGCCGGCGACTCCGGGGGACAGAGCCGCGGGCGGTGAAAGGGAAGGTCGAGACCGGCTCGGCTGTTTCGTCCGTGTCCTCGCCCTGGAATTGACCCTTTCGAGGCGGCAGCAACCCCTGAAAAAGATGCGCCTTGGCCTTCTTTTATGAATGGTTGTCTTGGCACGCCTCGTCTCGACGTACGGCAGGTAATTTCGTACCCTGGGCGGCACCAGCCTGGCTGGGAGCTTCCCAGCCTGTGGTGTGTTTGGTTGCCGCCCTAGACACTTGTCTGGTCCAGGCTGGAACGCTAGGCTCAGGCGCTCGAAATGGGATGCCTGTGAGCCAGGCAAGTGCTTTCTATCCTTCAGGCTCAGCGTAGATTTCTGACCGAACAATCTGTCTTCAAACTTGACCACCAGGTAAAAGTCATCAAATTTTCAGGCTACTTCTAAGTAGCATATTTTGCCAAGCAAGTTGTCCGGATCTCCAACCAAACAAGCCCTAAGTCTAATTCCTCATTTCAAATAACTTTTGCCTTTTGATTCTAGCTTTTAGAAGTTTAAAACCATTTGAAACGTGTTGACTTATTAACATATTTTTGTACAGTCTGCGGAAATATTTACAGTGTTTCTATTTTTTATTTTCTCTTTATTTTTCTAATTGAATATCTCAAAAAAATACTAATAATCGCTACCGTGCCATTTCAAGTAAAAATCATTTGGAAAAAATCTAATTGAATGGGGCTAAGTTTGGATCATGAAAATTCCATAGGAATTTTAGAGGATAGGAAAGGTCCTCTCCCACGTAGATGTGGTGGGTTTGCTACAGAATTCTCCTGTGGATCCTACGTGTTAAACAACATCTTAACACGTTAAATTTAATTCCACCGGCGAACTCCAAAAATCACGCAAATTAATTCACTGAGATATGTCAAATGTGCGTGCCACAAACAGTTTACTCAAGTGCCACTTTTTGTCGCAGCTCCCCTCTCGATTCCTCCGGCTCTCACCTCGTTTTCGGCGACTCCACGGGCGCCTTGTGCCCGTCCCGACACGTCACCGCGATCGAGCTGCCCCGACCGGCCGGTAACACAAACCGTCTTTCTCCACGTCAATCCAGCCCGTGGTCGTTTTCCCGTCAAATCCAATGTTGGCGGGCAAGACTGAGAGATGGCGTCCCGTGAGCACGACGCAAGTTATGCCCCAAATTGTATGAGTGAAAGGTGAAACAACCCGCGTTTTTAGTTAACTTTAAGTGATAAATTAAGATGTTAAATAAAATTAATTACGTAACTAATGAAATACGGGACAATTTAAATGTTTTGTGTATTCTAAATTGAAATGGGCGAACTTTAAATGAATACGTTACTTTCACAATCTCATCATCGAGAACGAAAACGATGACTAGAGAGAAATAATATTCAATTGCACGACAAGTAAAATAATAACTTAATTAAAAGATATATATTTATCAGTCTATGGTACAACAGTTAATTAATTACAACTCTCAGATAATAAATCAGTTGCACCCATTAAATGACAATTAAAATTTACACTAAGTTAGTACAAATATTACAACTCATTGAAACCTGTAATTATGTCTGTTGTAGTATTACATTAGGTATAAAAATAAGATTATATTGTAGGCATTCCATTCATTTACAATTAACCAAGAGCTATAGAAAATATATATGACATTCGTATCATTGCATACAACAATTACTAATTATCTAATTTCTAAAATAGCCACAATTTTAATTGCGAGAAGAACTAATTGAAAGATACCAAAAAAAAGGCCTAACACAAGAAAATAATTCAAAGAAAAAATTATCATCAGAGCCTTAGAATTTAATTTCAGGCAGGACATTTCGGTCACCGAGATACCTGACCGTCCGGGGCCAGTTGGCACCTCTCATAATCATTAGGTCATCATTCGGCAATAAAAAAACCTGAATATTATTTCCGAAGAATCATTGTATAAGCCAACTCAAAATATGTTATCCCACCCCATAGCTCAGTGAAGTATATAAGTAATAAGGCCAAAGCCAGCAAAACTATTCGAGAAGGCACATCCAGCACAGAAAGGGTATTAAGGCAGAAGTCAGCAAGGCACAAAAGAGCAAAATTCCATTTGAACACCACCACAACCAACAGCCCAGAACAAGCTAAAGCCAACCAGGCAAGAGAAGCAAGACCCAAATTAGCCACCATCACACTACCAGCCAAGACACCAGCTGAAGTCCATCTCATTTCCATTCTCTCCAAACCCACCACCACCACCAACACAACTGACCAGCACAAGGGAGAACAAGACCAGCTGACAAAAGCAGGGAACCAGGAGGCCGGAGACCAAGCCGAAGGGGAGGAAGCCACCACGAGATTTCCCCACCTACAAGGCTAACGAGGAGGAAGGCGGCACCTCGATCATTCCTCAACCATTCCCCAAAAACCACCCGATAGCCAGCCGAACGAGGTAGGCCATGCCATCCATTTTCCCCATGATTTCATTATCCAGGACCACAATGCAGCATAGCAAAGCACTAAAGCACCACCATTAGATCATAAACTAGAACAATATAACAAAATCAGTGAGACCATGAAACCAGCCGAGCCATCATAACACCACAAGTGCCCACGACACTACCATAATACAAGTGAACCACCATTGCAACGAGATGGAGCGTAGGACAGTAAAAAGGAGTAGAGGGGAAGGAGGATGCCGAGGGGCGAGGTCGCAGTGGTGACGAACAAGCCACGCACACCCGACAACCGCTCCGAACTCCCCGACGAACAGAATAGTCTTGAGCCCCGTTGTAGCAAGCCATAGTAGCACCGCCCCTTGCATCCATACATCAAAAACAACTCAAATTGCAAGTTAATCAAATCAAGAATTAAAGGGAAATAACCAGCAAGGGTAGGAGTATAGAGAGGAGTAAAGGGGGAGGGTCACTGATGTTCGGCCATGGAGAGGCAGCACGGATGGAGAGGAGTCGAGCGGGGACACAGGAAAGCCGAGGCGGCATAGAGGCTAGAGGGCGTCCCGAGGTGGCGGTGCCATGGGGGCCGACTGCCGGAGCCAGGTTATGGGGCGGCGGCACAGATGGCCGGAGCTAGGGCCGGTCATGGATGGGGCTAGATCTGGGCCTAGGCCACGGATCCGACAGATGAAGAGGGTCGTGGGGGTGGCGCCGAGGGGGCCATTGAGCGGCGGCGCAGAGGCCGGGAGGCGCAATAGCCGAACAGATCGACGGCCAGAGCTGAGCCACAACGCGGCATAGAGAAGAGCCGGCTAGGTTAGAGGTGCGATGGTGTAGGGCATAGGGGCCGGATCCGGATCAGGTGAGCCGACTGGGGACCGGACGCAGGGCTGGAGCTTTTGGTGGTGGCGCCAGGGCCAGGGAAGGGCCAAGGCTAGGCGGCGCCAAGTGTGGGCAGCGCAAATGGGGAGGCTGGAGCGACGCACGGTGCCAAGCACCGGCGGCATGGCAAGGGGAGCTAGGATCCAGATCGAGCATGAGGAGAGAGAGAGCCAAGGGAAATGAGACAGGAGAGGAGGAAATGAGGAGCCAACCGAGTGGGGAAAGAAAAAAGGGAGGAGAGAGAGAAAAGGAAAAGAAAATAAAAGGGAGAAAAAGAAAGTGAAAATGCCCAATAAATATTCTGATTATTGCTAATCTTTAACTTAAATCATACTTAGCTCATTAACTTAATTAGCACACATCGATTTATCATGCTAGGCTATGAAACACCATTAATTAGTGTGTTTAATTGCGGACGAATGTCGTAGCAGACCAGAATTTCACATTTACCGGCTAGGTAAATATTACCAATTAAATCTTTTTTAGGCCTACTAGAATATTTAATTACTTTGTCGATTCCATAGCATTGGATAAAATCTGTTAGAAATTCTTAATACCTCTAGAATATGTTAATCGCTATTTGAAGTTTTAAAATCAATGTGCGATTAAATAAAAATATACGCGATAGTTAAAGTAACCAAAGGGAGTAAAAACTTAAAATGGTTTAGGATAGAACTTATATATCATACCAAGACGCTTAGTGAAAATTACTCTAAATAATTATTCCATATCAATTGTTTCCTTAGCACCAATAAGGTAAACTCTAGTACATACATCAACTACAGGATGGGAAACAGAATTGGAGAGCGAATCTTATCAGAGTGATATCGGGACCTCGAGCTTTCTTTTAAACTCAGGCAAGCATTCCTTTGAGCAACTGTTCAGAGTATATTCAGTAAAACAAGTATTTTCTTATTAATCTAATATCACGGTGCATGTAAATGAAAAATCTTTAAATCGAAGAAAGGCTATGAGAAAGAAGAGAAAAGAGATAGTCGACGACTGATGGAGCAGTTGGCCACTTAAAGTAATTAAGAAGGTGAGCAGAGTTTGCCTTGGTAGGTGACCGAGAGGCAGATTGGGATCTCTGCATAAGAATATAATATAAGAGATTATAAACTTCATCTGTGTGAATGGACCATACTAAAACGTATCAACCAACATTTTGTCCAAGGACAGACAAAATTAGTAATTCTATCAAGGTTATTATATTCTCCATATGGGTAAGTAGTATAACTAGGTGCAGGAACCCAGAATCAGTACAGAGACCGAGAGTGGGGGACGCAACCGTAGAAACCCAGAACTGGGAGAGAACTCAAAAGTGGGGGACGTGGACCGCAGGAACCCAAAACTGGGAAAGAGAGCCTAGCAGTGGGGGACGTGGAGCGCATATATTAGCGCAGTGGAGTGTTGGGTAGGGTTGAGCAGACCGGCCCAACCAACAACTATGTCGCTTGCGATGAGTGTAGGCTACCGGTTGCGAATAGTTGGGTGGAGATATAATATACTAAGATAGATATAAAAGTTCTATACTCTGATCTGGGCACTACATCTTAGGAAATGCAAAAATCCACAAGCCACCAGGATCAAAGTGATGATGGGTAAAGTGGTATAAGCTTGCGCAATGCTATAGAATCATGAATTCATGTCTGTCTCCGGGAAAGAAGATTATGGAAATCTGTGGAGGTTTTAGCTGTTCATACGAGTGTTCAGTAGCTTTCCAAAGTAATAAATCCAAAATCTTTCCTAACCAAAAATCATTATTTTCTATGAGAAGCATGAAAATGAGAGATAACAAGAGAGGTAGAATAGGAGCATACAATGCATATTTGTTATATAAGCTTGTTGAGTCTTCCATACTTATCCTTACTATTATCTTCTTTGTTTAGAGGGTAATCAGCCGAGATCTACCCTTAGTGGGAATGAGATATATACAGAGGAGACTTACTCTCCGTGGGAGAGAGATTGTACAAAAATCGAGCCATATAAGGATCACACCTTCTACGAGGACTGGAACAACTAGAGACCTAGGGACAGCTTGGACTCAACCACCAGGATACTTGTGTTATTAATGTATTGCAGTTGTATTATTCTCTCTTGTATGATTAGAGTTCCCAACTAGAATTTCTTTCCTGGTATTGTAATAACTTAGCTAAATAAGTTATACAGAACTTTAGCCCTGTGTGGCTATTTGAATGTATGTATTATATTATCTCTAATTATTATTCTGCAGCAATATTATGATGGGCTTATTATTCGTTTTAGTTAGAGCGATGTTCTATCTGCTAAAACGAATAATAATCTGTTGATTAGCGTTGTTACCACATGGTAATTATGTGGGTCGTCTCAAAAGGACTTAGCTAGAAGTAAGCTTGCTAGCGACATCACTCAGGCCCAGTGTTACAGACAGGTTTGCGGTGCAAGATTCACGCAGGATCGGAACAGGGAAACAGTGGGAGATCAGCTACATAACTACTACAACTACATTCCACCTTTATTGAGCTGATTAGTTAAGTGGAGGGCCTGCCATTGCCCATTGGAAATCCGTTTCCAGCCCTATTCTCTTTCGTCGAGAATTCTAAGGGAATACATGTTGGAACGCATGAACCCGCGTGAACTGAGGAAAATTCACACATTTCATACATGACTTAAGATAGTATATCACTTATTATATGATCGAAAGGTAACAAAAGAGGATAAATGGTACTGATTAAAATTTTTCATGAGTATTCTTAATCATTACTCAAATAACTACAAAGTACTGATATTAGGATCAACAACCAAAACCCAAAACAAACCACTCAAGAAATCAAAATCTAGAGAGAAATGAACTCTAGGCAGTCTGATCGCCTACCCAAGTCCGGTCTGACATCCTAGTGGTTAGACCACCAGTAGTAGGCCAGTCTGATCAGCCCCTTGGCGGTTGGACCGGGAATAGGGCGGTTTGACTGAATTTTTAGCTCAAGACGATTCAACTTTTAGCGCAACTCCAAAAATACAAGTTGAAATGATATGAAGTTTTGCACACACTTTGTTTAATGTATTAGGAACATATTTCAATCAAAGATCGCAAGTATTTATCTCAAAATTCAGACCTTTTTCAACATTAAACAAGATTGTACCAAAGCCGGGTTAAAATCGAAAATGGTGAATATAATTTACTCATGGATGAATGATGGCCAAGATGGATTTAGATATATTCCCACATGTTATAGCAAGCAAGAACACAAAAAAATCGAGACAAAACACTCGGATTAAGAAATCACTTGAAGAGGTCAAATCCAAATAAAATCAAGTTATTTAAAGAACTTGTCAACCAGGTGTCTAGATGGATGGAGATTGATTTCTAAGGGTTATCTCCATCTCTTACACGTTTTTGACACTGCAAGATGAAGAAGGGAAGAGAGAAGATCAAAACTAACCAAATTAAGAACAAATTAATCAACACAGGAGAGATCCATATGAGATAAATAAAGTTGATGTATTGCTACTTTACCGAGAAGACAAAAGAGCACATCACAACACTCACACTTCTTTAACTCTAATCCTAGAACACTTAGTTTCAATGAGCAAGGTTAGATGGTTAACTAGCAAGTCTCCATCCCAACGCATTAAATAAAAAGGCAATCAGCATCTATTTAACCATAATGGATACTATCTACTTCGCACAAATGAACACAACCCGTTAACCCTACACAACATGGGTTTTACTCACACACTACACTTATACACACTTTTCAAAATATATAAGCCGAATATGCTAAGTCTTTAGGCTTAATCCAACTTGATCTTCTCAACTTCTCTTTGACCTAAACCGCTCTTTTAAGCGTCACGGTTTTAATCTAAGATAGTTTCGGGTATTATGGTCAATTTACCAAAATACCAATTCTTGACTCGGTCTTCACCGTTCATTACAAACAATCGCCATACTTACCACGTGTACATACACCACTGGCTTACTATGCATCAGTAAGTATATTCAGTTTTAGTTCCATCGGATCACGCCTCATTAAGCTGACCAAGTTGCATGGTGCAAGCTATCGCTCAAACTTTCTCTTTAACATTTTTTTGTCTTCCTTGTGCCATGCTTGAGCTTAGACATTTCACTCGGTATTCTTGATCGTTCTGGGCCTCAACTCCTCTATGAGCATAACTCTGATTCTCACCGTTGATTATGGTTGACTCTAAGTGATCTTGCGCATTCAAAGACAAAGAATTCATTTTTCAAGTATAAGTTCTTCATAACTTGACTCATGTTAGCTGTAACATGCTGCATGTAATATATATACACTGATCTAGGTCAACCAAACTCACCCCATGACCAAAATTTCCAAATTACAAAAACCAACCAAACCAAAACAGCATAGCCAATCAGACCGTGGCACAATCTGATGGTTCCTATGACTCAACACATGTGGCTTTCAAAAGCAGTGCACTGGGGAGGTGCTACCAAAATAGGGGTACAGAGGCAATTTTATCTTCATTCTTTTGATAGTTTCCCATGCCAGGCTCTCACCGCTGCCATTAACCTCTAGGTTCATTCACTAGCAGTGCATCAGAGAGGTGCTATCAAAATGGGGTTATAGAGGCAATTTTATCTTTACTCTTTTGATAGTTCCCTATGCCAGGATCTCACTGTTACCATTAAACTCTAAGTTCATGCAATGGAAAATTCAATCACTCATCATCTCACGGCTAATTGGCAATCATCGCTCATTGCAGCTGCTAGCCATAATTACTCTCACCCTGTGGCCGCTCGCCGGTGAGAGTATTTGAGGTTGATTAGTAGCCATCACACTCTTTCCATTACAATATTAGATCACAAAGATAACATAATAGTAGACTTGCTGTTGTCCGCTGTCATCTTGATGATGAGATTTGAAACACACAAAGGATCAGAGTTTGGAGATAGATGGGGCATGAGTGGCTGATTTGAAACACACGAAAGATCATAGTTTGGGGAACACTTCTATTCATTCCTGATTGGCTGATTTTCAATAACTGACTAATTGTCTAATAAACATGAAGTCATCGAGCAATTGTACAGTTATACCCCTTGTTAATTAAACGGCTAGATGCAGTGGAGTTGTTAACACCTCCAACACCTCTATGTGGACCGAACCAAGGCTCTTGTTATTATTGCCTATGTGGTACGGTTTGCCAAAAGTAAGTAGAGCCGTTCTGGTGAAGTACGAGTGGATCAATTGATCACTGTTCATTGTACCCTATTTGCTTGTACTTTTCGGGTAACTGGTGCCCCGCTCGTTTCGGTTTCAGCTTCTGGCTTCTAGTTCACTATTCCTGAATTTCGTCTTTTTCTGGCTTTTTTGGGCTTTTTGTCTTTTCCTTTTTTTCATATTCTTTTGCATTATCCGTGATGGGTTAACTTGCTTTTTATTTTTTAAATTTAATTAAGCTAAAAAAGCTACCAGCAGCTACAATTAATGAGAAAAGGCCATAAGCCATAAAAGCCAAGTTGAGCAGGGCCATAAAGGCAACGACGAATGCAAAACTAAAATTTAGCTGGTGCTAGTAGGATACGGTTCCATAGATCAGTGTTTGGCCCTGTTCTTTTAGCTAAGGCTGGTGACTTGTTTGTTTTTTTTTTTTTTTGAGATGATAGCGGACGACGGAGGTATTGACACAGATGGTGTATATAATTTTGGACTTGGAAAACCGCTTAAAAAGTGGCTTCAAGAAACCACTTTATTTATTTTGACTTTCGAAAAAACCGAACTCAAAAGCCGTAAAAAACCTAAAAGGAACAGCACCTTTGATCAAAGCAAAGATGTCCGAAGGTTAAGGGCTACCAATCTCATACGAGGGAGAGTTGAAGGATGTAGTGTAGTGCCAACTACGTCTAAAAAAACTTAAGCATATGTTGCTTAAGTCGAGATTATGCTTGAACGGGTTGGTGTATGAAATTAATGTAGCATAAAGAGGACAAGGGACCAAAGTCTCAGCAGCCTCGTGGTGCTCACGCGCGCATGCAGTTTGATCGATCTATTCCCTCCATTCTTTTCTTAGTCTAGAATTTGTGACAACAAATTTTTTAAAGTTTAATTACTATTATATTTAAAATTATCTAGATTGGATACATAAAAACTATATCATCATATTTATTGTTAATATTACTTTTATAGTTTTATTAATATATAATAAAATAAAATTATAAAAAGTAATGATCGAAGTTAGTCTCGTTTACTGAAAAAACTAAAAAATATCATTTAAAAAGAGAGGAGTAATTGAAGGGGTACGATGAGGAGATTAGTGACGGTTATGCATTAACAATTGTTTTTAGTTTGGGTGAGAAGCTGCCGAAGTAGACAAGACAAAGCATAAAGCAGGGAACCAGCTGCTCGCTCTGCTTTTGTGAGAGGCAAGATTGCGAGGTGATTGATCAAGTGAGCAAGAAAGCATTCTAGAAGCAAAAAGGGAACTAGTGGGTTTTTTTTTCTATTTTTAATCAGTTTATACTTATAAAGATTATAGTAACTAATTTTTAAATAGTATATTTTTAAGACGGGGTTAATAAAAATATTATAGTAAAAAGTGTACTGAGTTCGGCTATACCGATCAAAATCGCATACAACTATTTTTCTATACGTACTATCTCTCATAAGCAGCTAAAATTCAGATATTTAAGCCATAAACCATAAGCCCAAAAGAATTCATTGGCAGCTAACTGCAGATCTGCATGGACTTTATGCAGACAAGGGGCACATTGTTTCATAGCAGACTGATGCTTGCTCGGTTAGTGAGGCGCGCCGTCATGCCGCCCCTGCCCGGGTTCGAACCCGGTGCGCTGCACTTTTCGAATGTACTGTTCATTTGAATAATACTTTCTGGGTATTGTTTATATGAATAGTGCCTCTCTAAGTACATACGTATGTGGGTGTTTCCATGTGGATGTGTATATGAATAGTGCCCTCTCTAGGTACAGAGTGATCAAAGTATGTACCTGTGCTCCTGGAGACTCAGGTTTCCATCCTGCCTTTGAACACACCCACATAGATATATAGGTGTATATAGTGTCATATGTGTACGTGTATGCATAAGTACATCCTTATTATACTCACTTAAAAAACTTTAGCAGACACAAGAGACAGACCAGCTACGTTGTTTCCGAACTACGGTTGACGGAGGAATTAAAGAAGCAAAAGCTATGCATATGCATGTTCATTAGGTTTCTTAGTATATTCAGTCATTCAGAGCCCTTGATTCGTTTCAGGAAAAGAAAAGAGAGGCTAATGAAACAGTGATATGAACTGCTGTATTGGAACTTAATTATCTACACAAAAGATCAAACGTGCAATCGGAAGGCTTTACGACGCTTTTGAGTTCTTGACAGCTGCAACACAAAAGAATGCAAGTCCGCAGTTTTCTATGGCCCTGATCGTTTCAGCTTTTTTTGACTTCAGTTTTTTTTCACTATTCACTACACTATCCACTAACTCAGCTACAGTAAAATTTCAGCCAATTACAGTAAAATTTCAGCCAAAAACTATCGCTAAAACGATCACCACCTATGTCTGATTGAGCAGTGGAGTAGATGGGGACAGGAGCGAGACATGGCTTCCGTGTCCGGCTGCCTCTATAATCCTCTGCTGCTTCGCATCATCACATCACATCACGTTTGATTATTATTCCAAATTTTTGTTATTTATGAATGCTACTGAAGTCGTATAGAAATTAATTTGCTAAATTTTCTATTCCAAATTTTAGTTAATTTAGATCAAACTTGATATGATATCTTTCTTTTAATTTGTTTACTTTTATTTATTATTATACCGAATTTTAGTTATTTATGGATGTTACTTTGAAACTTTTATTTATTATTAAATTGGTATTTTTCTTTATTTTTCAATTTGAATTTAATTTATTTCGCATTGTTGGGCACTTTTTTTTTAATTTGAGTTGTTATAACTCGTATCTGTTGGATAGATGACTAATCTTTCAGTCAACATGGTAACTTACTCTGAGTGCCTAGTTAGTACAGGGATGTTACTTTGGAAGTTATATAGAAATTTTGAGTGCCTAGTTAGTATAGGGATATTATTTTGAAAGTAAAACAAAATTAAATTACTAATTTTTCATTATTTTTTTTATTTTAAACTTAAGTTAATTTGGACTAAACTTAACATAGCCTCTTTCTTTTAACTTATTTATTTTTATTTGATTATTATTTGGAATTTCAATTATTTATGGATATTACTTTGAAACTCGTATGAAAATTAAATTGCTATTTATTTTTTATTTTTATTTCAATTTTCAATTATTTGAGATTATACTTGATGTGAACTTTTTCTTTTAATTTTGAGCCGTTATAGCTCGAATCCATCAGATAGATAGCTAGATCTTTTTGGTTAACATAGAAACTTCTTTGAAATATCTAATTAGTATAAGTATAAATCTTGCAGAACCGTCATAACTTCGGTCTGCTAGATGGATGGCTAGATCTTTTTAGTTAATATGAAAGCTTTTTATAGAATGCGTAATTAGTATAGTGATGTTACTTTGGAAGCTGTATGAAAATCCAGAGTGCCTATTTATTATAGGATGTTACTTTGAAAGTTGTATAGAAATTAAATTGCTAATTTTTCTTTATTTTTCATTCTGAATTTTATTTAATTTGGATTGAATTTGACATCAACTCAATTTTCACCTAGGCACTATGTGGGCGATGGGTGGCCGCCTAGCACCTAGGGCACCTAGGTGGCCGAATAGAATTGCACTACACTCCATAGTCTCTACTGCTACTACTGATACTGAATACTGAATTACTGATATGCTCATATGCTACTTGATACTCTGGCTATTGCGCAGTAATACTAACACTTCACTCAACTGCGCATAAGAGCAAAGAAGAGGTGGCTGACCTGAGGTGCGATGGGGTTGAAGGCGAGGGCCAGAGGGAGGAGGCGGTTAACTTAAGGAGCGACGGGGTTAGAGGCGAGTACTTCACTCAACTGTGCACAAGAGCAGAGATGAGGTGACTAACCTAAGGGGCGACAGGGTTGAAGGTGAGGGCTAGAGGGAGGAGGTGGTTGACCTAGGAGGCAACGAGGTTAGAGGCACGATGGTGATGGAGAGTCAGGGAGGAACTGCGCGCTACACAACCGAGAGGGGGGGAGGAGGGAGGAGCTGCACGATAGGGGCACACGATGTCGGCTGAAGAGGAGACGACAGCGTGGAGCAGCGCAAGAGAGGAGCAAGAGGGATGAAATCACCAAATTGGGTGGGCCGCCTCCCAGCACCGCTCCATATCGACCCACCCAGCGCCGCCTCTGAGCACCCAGCTCCGCCTAGGCTACCCAGCATTGCTTCATACCGCCTAGCTCCGCCGCGCCTAGCACAGCCTAGGTACGCTTAGGATCGGCATTGACTGCCTAGACGGGCCGACCACTCAGGGGAGCGCCTTTACCTGAGTCACGACGGGAAGCATACACCCAGTGCCTAGGCACCCGCTTATGGGAACATTGCATAGACTTTCTTTTAATTTATTAATTTTTATTTAATTATTATTCTAAATTTTAATTATTTATAGATTTTACTTTAGAAGTCATATAGAAATCAAATTGCTATTTTCTATATTTTTTTTTCAAATTTCGGTTTATTTTGGTTGTACTTTTGACATGAAATCTTTCTTTTAATCCAGGATGACTACATCTTTCTAGTTAATGTGAAAGTTCGAAGTGCCTAATTAGTATAAGTATAAAAGCATAGATATATTACGATCAGGAAAAAGATAAAAAAGTACAAATCACGAAAGAAGCCGCAAAATGCTCGTAAGTCTTTACTGCTCATGGTCTCCTCATCTACGCAACAAAATGAGGGGGGTCCACTTCTTCCATCACTTGTAAGCGTACTTGGTCAAGAAGTCAGATATTTGTGAGGCACTCTCATACGCACCCTCGACGCATCGGCCCAGGGCTACTCCTGCTACATAGTTTCCTCCTAGGAACAAACCATTGTGGCCACCTCTGCCCAGAGCAGATTTTGCAGCCTCAAGATGATCAAGATGCCCAATCAGGAACTGTGGTATGGCTCGTAGCCACACTCGGACGCCGAGGACTAAAGGGTCCACTGCTGTAGGATTTATCAGCATTCTCCTGAGGTCACGGTCAACTGCTTCTACAAGATCACTTTCAGTCTACAAATGAGATGGGTCAGTACAAATACAGAGAATAACAGGCAATCTAACAAATAGACCACGGGATAGAATATGGTACAAAACCAGTGGCTCAGATTACAATTAATTGTTAAATGCAGCTGGTACTTGCTGGTGAAAAATCCAGTCAAAATATCTATGTTGCTCATGAAATAACAAGCGATAAACATATAAATAAGATGGGGTCAGTACAAGATCACTTTCAGTCTACAAATGAGATGGGGTCAGTACAAATACAGACAATAACATGCAATCTAACAAATAGACCATCGGGATTGAACATGGTACAAAACCAGTGGCTCAGATTACAATTAATTGTTAACTGCAGTTGGTACTTGCTGGTGAAAAATCCAGTCAAAATATCTATGTTGCTCATGAAATAACAAGCGATAAACATTTAAAACAATCACAAAAACACGAGGATCAATCATCTTGACAGAGAACACTACCTTGGAAACGATACCTGTATTTGTAGCACCACCGATATAGTTCAGAAGTAACACCCTTCCAGCTGGAGCACGATTTGGAAAGAGTGAGGAGCTATAAATTGTTCCTAGAAAAGGGTACCACCAATCGAGAGAGAGAGAGAGAGAGAGAGAGAGAGAGGATATTAATCCCACGATAAATGCAAACTGGAGAAACCAAAGTAGAGTTTGTGGGTGTTTGGAGATTAAGACTCAATCCCAAGAAATACCTAAAGTCTCAACTCCTTGACTACGTGGATGCAACTGGCCGAAACCCTGGAGCTCCCCATCAATTAAGCATTCTTTTCTAATTGCATCCTTTGGATATGAAATAGTTACAGCAGCAACTGGTGGATAATAGAATCTTGATAGAGCATCCGCTGCATCACTCTGTGGAAGGGAAAAAAAACGTTCAATGAACAGGAAGTATGCCTAGACTACTTTAAAGAGACTAAGAAATGTAAAAACAATTACAACTTACATGTGCAACCTACCGGTTATAGAGATATTTTTGCAAGTGTAGAGTAAAGAGTTTCACATCTCGCTGGTGACTGGCAGTTAGTGGAAAGAGCTATTAATTTAAATATGACATTTTGAATTTCAGGTTCAAATTTATGCTTGAATTTGAGTTATAAAACTTTCCAGATTTTTCGGCCCCACTGGGAACCGGCGCTGGCCTAGCTAGGTCCAGGATTTTTTTTCTTGAACTAGTTTTTGAAACCTTGGGTAGGAAGTTCTCAAACTCTTCCCCAGACATTGACAACAAAATATTGGTTAATGAGGAACGAATTCAAGTGTCCAGTGCCACATACAAAACGTATTCATAAAAACAAAATTGCACAGGAATCTAGCAAAAACAGCCAAAGCCAACAGCATGTAAACCAATCTGGTTGACCTTTTAAGATGAGACATGAACTGGTTTGCCAGGCTCAAATAATATAGGAAACCTTACAGGGTGAAGGAGAATCATACCATTAAGGTGTCAGCCTATCACCAAAGCAGAAGCTGTTAACGGTTGATTGAGCTTAATGCATAGGCTTCTCATGCTGTGCAACTTAGATGCTCTGCACTATTCTAAAAATTGGCCGGTTAGGCCTAATAATCAGCCATATAAAAGGAACAGGTGCGCTCCTGGTTCCTCTATAATCAGCTGGTTATGCCAAAAGGTGGGGGTGACTGAACGAGTACCAATTACTGTTTTTAGAACACTGGTTCTCTGGCGCTTTATCTTTCCTCTCTCTTTTTTGTCGACATTTACTCTGTAGTTACAAACTCTTCACCTTTTAATATATAATAACTAGTCGAATTTCCCGCGTAATTGTGCGGCTAGATATTACAATACATATAAAGATAGTGTTGTATTTGTTGTCCAACTCCAATACTTATATATGATGGAAAATACAATTGTATTTCACTATTTCTCATACTACTTTAATCTCTCATGTAAATCTAATTAATCTATATCGTTATAATCTGGACCACCACAATCTACGCTGTAGATCTTTCTCTTTTTTCCTCCGGTCAATGTAGTAATTTCTAGCCCTTGAGAGCGAACATGGTAACTTCTTTTCTATCATTTTAATAATATAATACATATTATTCACATTGGTCTCTTGTGTCATTTTGTCAAAACATGATATAACTTTAGAAACCTACAAATTTTCTTGTTTATTTCAATTACTTCAAACATACTGTTTGATTGGTAAAGAAATGGTCCAACTTGTGAATCAGTGAACCATGACCAGGTTGGTCATCAAGCCAATTCTGATAGGTATAATCTGTAAAAACAAAATCATAACTTCCCATAAAATTTCCCAGTCATGTGTTCTATCCAGAAGATAGCAAATGTTTGTTGAGATGTCAGTCAAATCAAACAAAATGTTGTTTCAAGTTTGTTAAATGGCAGTGTAGTACGTTAAATGGCAGTGTAGTACTAGTACAACAGTGGAAATGTTGATGATAGCATAGCAGAAAGGATCAATCCCTAAACAAGTGCAGCTGGATGCTACTTCTTATTTCCCAATTAAGTGATATGGAGGATCTAAGGAAGCAAAGACTCCAGTGTATTTTGGAACATGAAAGTTTCATTACACACTTACTGCTAGTGGGCGCAAGATATCACTAGCAACATATGACGGAATGGTCATAATAACACTTTTAGCCTGCACTGAAACAACTCCTTCGGGTGTTTTATACACTAAAACATATCTCTGGTTGTCAGACTTTGTAATGCTCGTGAGTTTCCATGATAGTTTGACTTTAGTACCCAACCTGAAAATGGAGCAAATGCAGAACAGCACATTATTAAGTACTCAACTGACAACTAGCACCAAAATAAGTACTACTTCATGATCAGGAATATGTACAAGGAATTCACACACTAACATGCTCTATAAACTGCCCTCGTAAAATGTCTATCGGTGACTAGTCATCTGCTTACACTGTAGATAGCCACACGAAGCAGGATTAAAATGATGGGCCTGGTGCAACTAGTATCAACATTGTGAGAATGGTTGAATAAGTGATAGAGCCACCATATGCTTCAGATGATGATGCAAATGGTATGAGAATGAATTCCACAAACAATAGCAGTTAGTCTACTTGGATAGCTGTCCATCTGTCTGAAGCCTGAACGATCTACATTCTACAGCACTCATATATGTAGTTGAATCACTAGGTAAAAATACAAGGCACTGAGAACAAACCTAGATGTAATAGCATTCGGGAGCATGGCTAGACCCTTCCTGAAAGATGCAACCGTCTGCCCCTTTGGCGTTGGAAGGCGGCTAAAAGTAGTGAAAAAATATTAGTATAATAAAACAGCCAAAAGTACAGCCGTGCCGCGTGGTCAGCGCCTGCGCGGTGCAGAGGCCGCTGATGCCGCCGCCCACCACAACGCAGTCGGCGGACACCCGCGCGCCGGGCGCGGCGGGGGCCTCGGCCGCGTCGCCCGCGACCGCAAAGCGCACGTGGCCGCGGAGGTGCCGAGAGGGGGCACGCAGGCGGAGCTGCGGCGGCCGCGGCCATGGTGGCGGCGGCCATTTCCGTCGCTTGGGAGGGAACTGCGGAGTTGATGACGCGATGCGGCTGCGGCTGCGTTGGTTGGTTTGGACCTGGGAATGGCCTACTGGAATCGCAGAATGGATGGGCTGAGAATCGCATTCCGGTGGGCAGGGCGGCAGGTGATTGGTTCGGTGGAATTCCATATTGCGATTCCACCATGTCCTGCAGTGTCTGGTTAGGAGATGGGCCTTACCTGTGGTTGGGCCTTGCTTGTCCCCTTTTATTAGTTCACGAGTCACACCCGAAGAATTTTTTTTTAAAAAAAAGTCGCACCCGTTGAGAAAAAAAAAGATTGCGAGTCATAGACAAGTGTTAATGACTGTAAAAACTTAAGTGTAGGTTTGTAGAACATGACAAGGAAGTATGGTTAATTTAGTTGTTTGCATGATAATAGACGTCTAATTGGCTAACATCAGTATTCCAAAACTCTGTCTGCAAGAAAGCACTCCGAATGCTACAAAATCATCAATGGATCTTTCAGGCAATAATGAGGACAACTTTAATGAAATATAGCTCATTGTCCCGCATGACATCAGAAGATGCATTCTGAATAGAAAACACAGAGGAAAATAGCTAAATTTATATAGACAAATTTGTAGATTAGATATAATCTAGGATAAAACTGGGGCAAAATTCTAAATTTCTAGTATAGTTATGGAAAGGATCCTCATTGTCATTCCTTTTATTCTCGTTTAGTTTGATCACTCTTGTTTTAAATAAAGAGCTTCCTATTTTCTCTATGAAAAAAGCATATATACCTGAGTAATATCTTACTATCTCACTTATCATCACAAAAAGTTAATTTTCACAATCACAGATACTACAATTAACATCTTATGTGCAATAAAATGTGTATATGCATGTATTTACTTCCTCAAGTATCAATCTAAGATTCAATTCTGGAAGAATCTATAGTCGAGTTGACTTAACGCAACAAAGCACATGAGCTTACCTCACTCTAAAAAAGATCATGATCTACGAGAACGTATAATCAACTAGTGGTCATTATATGCAGATAATAATTGCAAAATGTGCAAGCACCTTTGAACTATCCCCATATATCTTTACTATTTAAAAATGAGAGTTGGTGGTGGTTCATCCCACTTCGTAGTTTATATACCTTCTAAAATCATCGAATCCACACCATCCATCACCAATTCAGAGATCCAAAACTCACAAGCGCTGCAACCCCCCCTGCGCACCCGCCGCCTCCCTCATGGAGATAACCTCCTCCGCCTCCATCCCCTACTATCCCTATCTCCCCTCTCCCTCCTCGCCACCCCGCACCACCGCCTCCTCCTTCCCACCCAGCGCCGCCGCCTCCTCCTTCCCACCCCACACCATCTCCTCCTCCTTTCCCACCCATTGCTCCCGTCGGTCGCCTCCTCCTCCCTACGGTGCAAGGCGCAGAGGTGTACACGAAGCAGCTCGTGCAGGCACGCCGGGACATGGCGGCCGCACACACGCTCTACCTCCGCGCGCTCTGGGCCACTAGCGCCATGCTGCTCCACTTCGCTAGTGCCGAGACCGACCACCCCCACCCCCACCCCCACGTCTCTGCTCCCCAGCCACCACCCTCCCCGCCTCTGCTGCCACTCAACCCTACCCCCACCACCACCTCCTGGATGACCAACTCCTCCTCAATCACCATGTCTCCGATCTTGCCTCCTCCGCTGCTGCCAATGTCGTCCAACAGGGACTTTTGGGACCCCTCCTCCCCCCCGCTCCGCCATTAAGGACATCGACTAGGACGTCGCCGCCACCACCATCGACACACCCAACGCCACACCCGTGGTCATGGCCACAGCGGCAGCGGCCTCGGCCCCGTCTGTTGTAATGTAACGATGGCCCGATCTTCCGATAGATACTAATAAGTCGATTGTGGAGAACTCGACGTTGATGATCCAAAGGCTCCGACCGAAATAGATCGATCCCCTCGCAATCACTACACCACTGCTCCGATGGTTATCAACCGTGCCGAACGCGGTTGACCTCGCTAGGAAGGCTATCTCCGGCAAGCGAATCGAGAACACAAGCAAGAGAGTAGAAGATACAATCTGAAATTGTATTGCGAATAAATATTGAGTTCACAAGTTAGGGTTCCTCAACCGAACGTGCGGTGAGACTACTAAGCAGAAAAATCTCTTAAGAAAAACCCGAGAAAAACTAAAAAGGTGCGACCTCCTTAAATAGGGGAGGGGAAAGCCGCACTTAACTAATAAAAGGGGGTGCGGTACTATTGAGGGTCGGCCAACACACATGGAAACCGAATAGGACTTGATTACAAGGCCCAAGGCCCACTTTGACTCGGACTGAAAAAGTGACGTAACTTGTTTTATAGTTTTTGATTGGCTTGGGTGGAATTTCGAGGTGAGACCAGATTCATCTGAAAGTAGACTCTAAAATCTTTCCAATGAGTACTCACGGGTCCTGAGAAACTTTCTGGATCAAAAGTTATGGCCGTTTGAAGTAGGCGCTGTCAAGCAATCCGAATCTGAGCTGAACTCGCGAATATGAGTTAGATTGCGCTTAACGGTTCCACTTCTACACTTGGGCTCGTGTGGTTCTAATCCATGGTTCCTAAGAACAAGAAAATCACAAGTCTTAGGAAGTATCGAATTCTCAGTGAAAATATTATTGACTCCTAAAATCGAGTTTACCTGATAGTTGAGTTGACGAGCACGTGCCTGAGTAATTGGACCTTGCCCATCATTCATGGAAGCGGCAAGAGGTGTATTCATATCAGTAGAAAGTGATGTCCTCATCACGTTGTCACTGCCACCACCACCACCTCCACGCCCAGCGAGCTTACCGTAGTTGCGGTGCCCCATGGCACGGCCAGGAAGAAGGACGTCACCGAGATTGCCATAGAGCTAGATGAGTACTTCCTCAAGGCCGCTGACACCGGCGCCGGCATTGCCATGCAGCTCGAGGCCCCATCTGCGAGCCTCCTGAGACCAATCTGTCGAGACCCGAATAAGCAAATTTAGACTCTCTAGTCTAGAATTATGCTAGTGCACACAGTATAACATAGATGAAATATTGATTATATGTAGGGGTGCAATCGGGTCAAATTCGGACAGATATTGCTTATACATATCCTAACCCATTTTTTCTTAGATTCGGTATTGAATACGGTCAGCCCGGATACAAATACGAATTCAGAATATGCAGATTTTCAAAAACGGTAACATCGGGGCGGATACTTGACGGATCCGAATCGGACAACGGATAATATAAACGGATAGCACGCTCATACAAAATGATACATTCAACATAAATTCTCGGCATAATACAAGTTCAACATAAATAGTAAATTGATATATAATTCATTAACCAACAGTTTAACACATCACAAATTCAACATAACGATTAATGGACCAAATTATTAGATGATGTATTGTTGAAAGAAAGTAGGGTCAAAAGGGTGTATTAGGATTTTTTCCTTGTGACAAATTTCTCACTGTTCCTAGATTTCCTCCAATAAGATATTGAAGTTAGTATACAACTTTCTCACTGTGAACTCGTAATAAATGTGATAATATTATTAAAAAAGCATTTACCAATATCAGTAAATGGAACATGAGAAACTACAATGCCATCAGCCTTCAACAAGCACATTGTAAGAAAGAAAACCTATGCAAAATAACTGTTATACTAAATAATAATTGACATGAGTGCATGCAAAATAACTATTATCCGAATATCCGACCGAATAATTATCCGATATCCGGATTCGGATATTCGACCGGATAATTATCCGATATCCAGATCCGCATATCCGATCGAATAATTATCTGATATTCGGATGCTAACACTATTCGGTCGGATAGCAGCTCTCCCGATTTCGTTACCGAATCTGACATGAACTATCCGGTACCGAATCCGAATCCGACCGGATACCAAATTCCCTTCCCAAATCCAATACTGACCGGATTCGATACCAGATCAGTTTGGATTAACCCAACCCATTTGCACCCCTAACTATATGCATGATAAAGTAAAGGAAAAGACTCAAATGTTAATAATTATCAGAATATAACTTTATAGCTAAACTTACAATAAATAGCCTAAAGGGCTTAAGAAACTAGTAGTGAAAAATATAATTAAGCATGGTAGCCATTCGATATGCCCACAAACAATCGACTGAAAAGCGAAATTCTAATCTGTGAAGTCATCCAAATATCCTCCTTTTGGTACTTCCTTCTGATATGGCTTTTCCTCTTCAACTTAGCAACAGTAGGCATAAAACTATGAGTATATTGGTACTGAGCAAGTTATTTATAACAAAAGTGCAATATAATATGCAAGGCTTACAATGGATGGCTGGAAGATTGTTTTGCAGAAAGCAATAATTACAAGTAAATACAATATATAGATTGAAAGTGAACTTTAAATAAAACAATAATAAATACATAACCCAAGGGATTAAATAGACCATAAATGAACTAACTATCCACTTAATAAACTACTAGCGAACTACATGTCCACTTTCCAATGTTATCCAACCCAATTTTATGAAATAACTACCCATCATGTGAAATCACCGAGCATTGTTCATAACCGGAGACACGGCTATTTGAATAGTTTTACACTTTACAGAGATTGCACAACTGTACCCATACGATGTGATCATCCCCGCGTTAAAAGAAATCACAACAAGACCTTTACAATGTTCAACCTCAACTCATTATCGCCTGTGAAGGTTTTGCATCAGCACCACCTTTTGCACCTCATGGAAATTAGCAACCATATTCATCATAATGGCAAAATCAAAGTTGTAATATCACAAATTAATCAGCTAGATCTATCCCATACTAAATATATGGTTTGCATGGTAAGGCTCAGATCAATGACACACAAAATTATCTATCCCATGCTAGATATGTGGTTTGCACGGTAAGACTCATATCAATGGCACATCAAATTAAGTTCTTAAAATTACCGAGGTGAGACTTCCACATCTCTTGAAGTGAATTCACACTTCTCCCTTTACTACATGATCATTCGCCAAAGTGAAAACCGATTTTGTATAACCAACACCAAGGACACACCACTATCACGGCATGCAAGTTTTATAATTGTGGTTACATCAACGATTCAATATCTCATTAAATTAAATTAGTTAATTGATCATATGTGTTGATGAACCCGACGAGGCTATAAGCATGGCTAAACATGTTAATCGTACCACCCATATGACAACTAGTATTGCATCACTAAATAATTTTTATTCTATGGAGACAATGGAATCATGGCTTTCAAATTATCAAATGAGGGTTTAATCAATTTAGACACTAACTGCCACATACAAAGGTTTGTAATAAAATAGTAATATATGATAATTAAAAATAAAATAAATAAATAATAGATTTAAAAACTAGATTCAACATGATTAAAGGGCATAACTTGCCTTAGCCTTACTCAGTTATGAATTCTTGATCCTCTGGTGGTGCTCCCACTCATTCGAATGCGCAATCTAACGAACAAGGCGTAAATAAATTTAAATAAAATTCAAATTAACTCCAAAAACTTCAAAATAAGAACTAATAGATAGAGCTTGATTTTAGATAAATTTAGAAAAAAGAACGGGGCTAATCGGAGATAGGACAGAGGAGAACAGGCTCTTGAAAAATTTAATCTAAAGAAAATACTGAAAATTAAAAATTTTACTGTGCTGTGGACTCGGTACAAGGAAAGGCTAGCCTACGGTGGACTCGGCTCATGGAACAGTGCACAGTGCATGGCTCAGATGACGTGGCTACTGACTGGACAACTAAGGCTAATGTGGCAATGACATGGCATACGGACGTGGCACTGAGATGGCTCGGTTGGCTGACGTAGCATCTATGTGGCAACCACGTAGGACTAGGGCTTGCATGGCTACTGAGATGATGGCTGACTTGGCTGTTGACTTGACTGAGGATGATCGGACCGGGCGAACTGTGCCTCGAATCTTGGTCATAGGGAATGATCGGACGACTGAGGAGTGAGGATGATCGGACTGTCTGAACGATAACGATGATCAAACAGTCCAACAACGATCGGACGGTTCGGGAGATAAGGATGTTCGGGCAGTCCGAATGGAACGATGATCGAACGGCTGAGGAGTGACAGCGATCGAACTGTCCGAACGATGACGACAATTGGATGGCCGGGGACAATCGAACTGGTAGAAGATGTTTGAATTGATCGAAGGGGTAACAATAATTGAACGGTTCAAAGATGATCGAAAAGTCAAGGAGATAAGGATGTTTATACTAGGCCAAAGGGGACGGCGTGTGGCCCTCGACGATTGGCTGCTGAAGGCGAAGTGGTGTGGCGACTTACGGTGGAGGAGGCTCGGCCGGATCGAAAGAAGAAGGTGGCGAGGGACAGTTGGCGAGGTAGGACCGCATGTTGCTCATCGGTGGTGGTGGACGACGATTGTGCTCAGCGGAGAAGTTGACATCAATGACAATCCTGTTGACGATGACAGTGGCTCCTGGCACACAGGTGAGGGTGAATGTTGGTGGCTCAGGGTGAGAAAAACCAAGGGGCGGCGGCGCTTAAATAGGCTCGGACGCCAGGAGTCCCTAGATGGCATGGGCGATGGCGACAAGGCAGACATAGACGTTGAGACCAACGCGAAGGCGGTAACGGGAAGAAGATGAACAATGCTCAGCTCGTCGGATGAGTGACACGTGGCCTGGTGTGGATCGAACAGTTGAGCTTGAATGGCACAGATGAACAATGCTAAGTGGTGCGATGGCTGACACGTGGCAAGGCGGGAAGGGGTACGACCTAGGCCGGTAGAACAGTGATGGCTCAGCCCAATTGGTTTTAGGATTTTCTATTTTTAGAATTCAAATAAAATTCATAAAACATTTCTTGAGACACAACGAACCGAAATAAAATATTTTTAGCAAATATTAGTGTTTATGTTAGTCAAATTAAATCCTTTTAATTATTAAAAATTTAATTTAAGCTTGTATTAAATTCAAAAAATCTAAATAGTGAATTTTATTTTAAAAGCTTCAAATAAACTCTGAAAATTAGGATGTTACATTCCGACATACACCCGAAAGGCTTGATTGGCTAACGTGGCATCCACATGGATTGACACATGGTGGCCACATAGGATTAGGTCATGCGTGGCTACTGAGGTAGCGGTTGGCTCGGTTGCTAACTCGGATGACCTACGGGTCTATGAAATAGTGCAAGCTGACATGTGGGTCCCATGCATCAGACTCTCAGTGCACCATGAACTCAGTCCACCGAGGAGAGAAAACGATGCACGGGCGTGGTATGTTCTGATGTCGGCCGATTGACGTGGGCGGCGCGTGGACCGGGCAGCGATTCGGCGAGCGAACGGGCGCAGCCGATGGCGGTGGGCTTCGTGGAACAAGGCGGTGGTGTGGCTGACTGGCGACGCACAGGAAGACGGTGGAGATAGCAGGGCACGACGGCGTGGAGACTCACCGACGACAGTCAACGATGGCGAAGCACGACTGGAGAAGATGACAGAGTGCCTGCCGACGATTAAGACGGCGACGCTCAGATGCGGCGGCTCGGCATGGACGGCAAAGGGGCTCGGCAAGGCGGTTGTTGGGTGCGAGGGATGAGGTACAACATAGCTTAAATAGGGGCGAATGCCAAGAGTCCACCGGTGGCATGGACGACGGTGTCGCAACGAACACAGATGCCGAAGTCGGCTCAAACATGGTGGATGACATGTGGCCTAACTAAGATCAGACGGCTGGGGTTTGGCTAGGCTAGGATGAATGTAATGGGCTCGACCCATTACCGTTTTAAGACTTTTGAACATTTTTTATTTGAAAAATTCAAATAAAATTAATTAAGCTCTAGAAAATAGCAAATCAATCCGAAAAATTTAGAGAAAATTCTAAAAAATTCCTTGACACGTAAGAAACCCAAATAAAATATTTTTAGCAAATATTAATATTTATTTTAGTTATATTAAATCCTTTTTAATTAATGAAATTCATTTTAAGCTTTAATTAATTCTAGAAAATCTAAATTGTTATTTTTATTTTAGAAACTTGAAAAAGGCTCTGGAAATTAGAATGTTACAACATGGCATGTGATTGGTCTAACATCAGATATTCTATGTGCTCTCAGTATTATAGCACATGAGCTTATGGCTGACTTGTTATAAGAATTTGTGGACCTCTTTGAGCCACCACGAGGGTTGCCACCGGAGCATCGACATGATCATAAAATCCACCTCCTACCGAGTACAACAGCTGTGGTGGTATGACCTTATCATTACCCACACCTTCTCAAGGAGCACCTCTCATTTTCTTCATCCGTCCTATTGGTCAAGAAATAAGATAACACATGGCATTTTTGTGTTAATTACCATGCTTTGAATGCCCATACTATGAAGGATAAATTCCCTATTCTAGTGGTTGATGAGCTTCTCGATGAATTGAAAGGGGCATGCTACTTCACTAAGCTCGATTTGTGTAGTGGGTATCACCAAGTGCACTAATGACATTGAGAGGACGGTGTTCAAAACACATCATGTACACTTTGAGTTCTTGGTGATGTCTTTTGGTCTGACAAACACCTCAGCCACCTTTTAGGTGCTCATGAATGACATACTCAAGCCGTTCCTCAGGAGATTTTTTTCTTGTTTTCTTTGATGACATCTATTTATGGTTCATCATGGTCTGAGCATTTGTAGCATGTTCGGATGGTCTTCCAGGTGTTGTAGTTTCACAAGTTGGCTCTAAAAAGAACCAAGTGTTATTTTGGCAAGACATCCATGGCCTACTTAGGTCACAATATCTCTGGCCAAGGTGTGGTCATGGATCTCGACAAAGTGTCGACAGTGCTAGGTTGGTCAACACCTACTTCCGTGCGAGCCTTGTGGGGGTTCCTCGAGTTGATGGGCTACTACCGTAAATTCATCAAGGATTATGGTACAGTGGTGTCTCCTCTCACCAAGCTATTGAAGATGGAAGCATTTGTTTAGTTCATAGAAGCCGAAGATGCATTCCAGGGCCTTAAGGTGGCACTGCCTTCTGCCCCAATTTTGCAATTCCTGAATTTCTCCTAGAGATCTGTGGTGGATTGTGATGCCTCAGGTTAAACTGGCTATGCAGTGGCTCCTCCACATGTTAAACTGGCTGCGATGAATGAGATCTCATTTGATTGGTTAAGGTAGTCCAACATTGGTGGTCATATCTCTAAGGGCACGCTTTCATGATTCGGACAGACCACTAGTCTTAAGTTTTTTTACTATATCCATGACTCTCAACTATACCACAACATCATTGGGTAATAAAGATTCCAGGTATGATTTCTTAGTGAAGTACAGGCTAGGGCATCAACACATCGCATCTGACGCGCTCTCATTGCATGATGAAGAGGGTGTGACAATACATGCTCTATTAGGTCCCCAATTTTTATGGTTCGATCAGTTGCATCAGGAGATAGCTTCATCATCTGAGCTGATGTCTGTTCGAGATTGGACACTTTCTAGACAGCAGGGTCCATTGTGGACCATAGCAAATGATCTCATCTTGCATAAGGGTAGAGTTTTCATATCCATTGTGTCGTCCCTTTTGCCGCAGGTATTGGTAGAGATTCGAGGTACAGGACATGAAGGAGTTCAGAAAACTATAAATCGTGTTTGTGCACACTTCCATATGACTGGCTTGCCATGGCTCGTGTGGGATTTCATCAAGGGGTGTTTGGTTTGCCAACATAATAAGACAAAGCATCTTCATCCTGCGGGACTGCTGTAGCCGTTAAAGTGCCACAGACAGTTTGGGTAGATATTTTCATAGATTTTGTGGAAGTATTGTCCAAGATACACAGCAAGTCTGTTATCTTTATTGTCATTAACCGTTTATCCAAATATGCTCACTTCATTGCTCTCTCTCATCCATACACTGCAAGCTTAGTTGCTCGTGCTTTCTTTGATGAAGTTGTTTGCCTTCATGGGATTCCTTTGTCTATTGTTAGTCACTGTGATCTGATTTTTACACGTAATTTTTGGAGGGAGCTCTTCCGTTTAGCTAGAGTAAAGTTACACTTAAGTTCTGCTTTTCACCCATAACTCGATGATCAGTCTGAAGTGGTTAATCGTGATGTGGAGGTTGAAGTGGGTCAGTGGGTTTGGTTGCATTTGCATCACCATCCTGCTACGTCTCTCACCAGTCATGTCGCATCAAAATTGACCCCTAAATTATATGGGCCTTTTAAGGTTGTCAAACGCATTGGTTCAATGGCGTATCAGCTTTAGCTACCTACACGTGCTAAGATTCATGATGTCTTCCATGTGGCATTGCTTAAGAACTTCCATGGTGATCCTCCAATTAAGATACCTTCATTACCAAATACAAACCATGGCCCAGCTATTCCAATGCCTTTGATGATACAACGTGCTCATCTTAACTAAGACCGTTTGTAGGATCAAGGATGACCCATTAAAGGGAATGAATAGGAGGTTTTCAAACTTTTTAGCCTTAATTAACAATTGTAACAAGTACGAGCTAATGAAAGGATCTAGCAAAAGTCAAGAGCTAAAGTTCAATGTTTCACTAAGGCACCCCAAACCTATGTCAAATGCAAGATACAATTCTCAATTCAGCACAATTAACAAGCTAGAAATGTAAATGCGGAAGAGTAAAGACAATAGGAAAGTCTGTAATGAAGACAATCGATGTTTTCTCATAGTATCAAAGATTTACCGATCTTCCCTAGTCCACATTGAGCTTAGCCCAAATGAATTAGATCGGCTCCACAAATTGAGCCGAACCACCTCAATCCATTAATAGTTACTCTTCCCCCGCTCCAAAGATGGCGATCAGCACACCACTCACAAACTTGTTGGGTCTCTTCACAAACTTGTTTTGAAGAGATCACCGCCAAAATTCCTCCAAACCATCTAGGTACCTGTAAATACCAAGAGTAACATATCACAGCTTTAGCTTGAAGGTTTTAAGTGCCACAAGGATTAACTAATGATGCAATGCACTTGAACGCTCTCAACTACCTCAAATGTTTGAAAATGGAGTAAATAAGTAGAGGAGAGTGCACCAATGTTTCAAGTGTATTCAATGAGGTCAAGGATGTAATGCTTGGTGCTGTTGAGGGGGGTATTTATATCCCCAACCAAAATTTCGACCATTAGGGCAAAAATCCCCAAAAATTCAATGTGCGCGGTATTACCACCATGTACCGGTCGATACTACCACCCCTATTGTTCAACGGTTATTTATAGTTCATTAAATACTCAAAAACTAGATGCTACACCTCAAATCGGTACTACCACCCTTAGAAGGGCCGATACTATTGATCATGCGGTAGTACCGCTCCCTATGTGCGGTACTACCATTTTCCAAGGGAGGGAAAAGCTCCAAAAAGACACCTCTATGGAAATTATCTACCACCATGTAGGTTTTGGTCCTACCATGGTATGGTACTACTGCACCTTTCATGTGATCATATTGCATTACGGTAGTACTGCTAGTAAGCAGACAGCCATACCACTTTTTAGGTTTAAGCATAGATAAGTTGCCAAATGCAGTTCCAAGCGCATGCATGACCATTAATTGATCAAAGTGGCACAAGATAAACTTTTAAGCTACTAGCCATGATCTCTCTTTGCAGTATGACATCTAGCCTCTAAATCTGGTCTTTCCACCAATCACTAAGACCAGTAAAAGCTACAAAAAGGTCCTTAGATATACCTTTATCTTAAGCCATGTTGATCCTTTATTATTTTTGCATGCCATTTCCATGTCGTCATTCAAAATTCAAGGCTAAACCTTTCAAACATATTAACATATAAATTAGTCCCTTTAACCATTGTTGTCATTGAGTACCAAAATTATTTTTAGGGGCCTAGATGCTTTCACCATTGGAAGATGTTGGTTCAATGAAAGGATTGTGCACCATCGGAAGCTTCCTAGATACTTCGTTGTAACATCATGATTTTTAGAGTTTATTTCAAGCCTTTAAAAGAAAATTCACCATTTAGATTTTTTCTGGATTTAATACAAGCTTAAATTGAATTTTCATTAATTAAAAAGATTTTAATGTAACTAAAATAAATATTAACATTTGCTAAAAATATTTTATTTGGATTTCTTGTGTCTCAAGGAATTTTTTGTGAATTTTTTTAGATTTATTTGATATTTTCTAGAGCACTTTTGATTTTATTTGAATTTTAAATTAGAAAATCTCCAAAAATCTTAGAACAACAATGGGCTAGGCCCGTCATTGTTCATCCCGTCCTAGCCAAACTACAACCGTCTGATCCCTATGTTGCAACGTGTCATCCATCTGGCAGTTCACTAAAGTCGACCATTGGATCTCTTCCTTATGACCCGTGTCAAGCATCCGGTCTAGGAGGCATTGCTCATCTGTGCTTTCTACTGTCGCCGTCCAATCTCCGTAGGTGCCACGTGTCATCAATCCAGGGTATTAGTCACTATTCATCATCCCTGATTGGGACTCTCTCCCCTACCATCTTGGTTCTTGTGAACGAGTCAGACTCCGCCGCTATCTCCGAGTAGGATCCCTCAGCGTCCATGCATAAAAGGCCATTGTCTCCCTCATTTTGCACACTATGCAACCATCGTGCCGAGCGTTCTCATCGTTTGTGCCGCGTCTCCGAGTCACCATCGCCATCCCGAGCCGCCATCTTCACCACCATCTTTGGCGCAGTTATTGCGCCTTTGCCATCATCGGTGGACGCCACCACTCCATGTCGCCATCCACCGAGTCTTCTCAGTAGTCGACAACTACCGCCGGTGAGTTCCACGCCACCGTACCATGTCGCCTCACCCCGCCGGAGAGCTGCCGCTGCCAATCTCGCCTCACCGCACCTGCTTGCTTGCCTGACACAACACCACATCGGTTTGCATGTCGATCCCCTCAGTTCACGTGTCGCCATGTCAGTTCGCATCCGTGCCTCTGTGACCCTTCATATTCCTTGTTGACTCCGTCCTCCGTGCATCGAGAGACTGACTTCCAGGCCCACCTATCAGGGCTACTGTTTCATAGACCCGTGCGCCGAGCCAGCCGAGTCAACCGCCACCTTAGCCTCCATGTCAACCCTAGAGTACACGTGTCACCATGTGTCTGGCCACGTTAGCTCCCGAGTTGACCCAAGTGCCACGTTGGCACGCCATGTCAGCGCCACATGTCATACCATGTATCAGTGACACGTCAACCCTAGAAGCCCAGTCAGCAGTCACATCACTGCCACATCAGCAAGCCCCATCACACTGTTCACTATTCCATACACCAAGTCCACCATAGACCAGCATTTTCATGCACCGAGTCCACAACAATGTAACCTTTTTTAATTTTTAGTATTTTTCTTTAGATTTAATTTTTCAAAAGTCCGTTCTCCTTTGTCCCATTCTTTTTTCTAAATTCATCTAAAATTGAGATATATATTTTGGTTCTGGTTTTGAAGTTTTTAGAGTTTATTTGAATTTATTTTATGCCTCATTCTTTTCCACTCTCGTTAGATCATGTCATCGAAGGAACGACAGCACCACCAGAAGATCAAGAATTCATAATTGAACAGGGCTAAGTAAGTCATATTCTTTGATCATGTTGAATCTAGATTTTAAATATATTATTTTTTTATTTTATTTTAAATTATCATGCATTGCTATTTTATTACAAATCCTTATATATCATAGTTATTGTCCAATTTATCTTAATTCCCCACTTGATAAGTTAAATATCATAATTTCATTGTCACCATATGATGAAAAATTATTTAGTAATGCTATACTAGTTATCACATAGGTTGTACGTTTAATTTGCCTAGTAATGCATATAGACACGTTGGGTTCATCATCACATGTGGTTAAATAATTAATTTAACTTAATGAGATATTGAACCATGGTTGGTGTCACAATTATAAAATTATGTGCCATGATATTGGTGTGTCATTGGTATTGATTATACAAAATTATTTTTCACTTGGACTAGTGATCGTGCAATAAAGGGGATAGTGTGGATTCACTTCGAGAGAGTGAAAGTCTCGTTTAGGTAATGTTTAAAAACTTAACTTTATACGCAATTGATCTGAGTCTTACCGTACAAATCACATGTCACCTAGGACAGACCTGACTGATTAATTTGTGATATTTCAATTTTAATTTCGCCAATATGTTGAATATGGTTGCTAATTTCCAAGAAACATAAGAGGAGGCAATTATCGACTAGGTGGTTAACCTAGTCGATAGCGAAATCTTAGCTGGTGAAATTGAGTTATAATTGAGCATTGTAAAAGTCTTGTTGTGATTTTCTTTAACGTGAGGATGATCATATTGTGTGGGTATATTTGTGCAACCTCTGTAGAGTGTAAAACTATTCAAATAACCGTGTCCTCAGTTATGGATAATGCTCGGTGATTTTACATGAAGAATAGTTATCTCATAAAATTTGGTGGAGATTAACATTGGAAAATAAATGGTTAATTCATTGGTGGTTAAGTTCGCGAATGTGTAGTTCACGAGTGGTTTATTCAATTTCTTTGATTATTTATTTATTATTATTTTCATTAAAAGTTTGCTTTCAATCTATTTATTGTATTACTTTAAATTATTATTTTATGCAAAATAATCTTTCAGCCATCCATTGGTAAGCATTGCATATTGTATTGCATCTTTGTTACAAACGACTTGATGAGTACCAATGTACGAACGGCTTTATGCCTACTGTTGTTCAGTTGAAGAAGAAGAACCATATCAGCAGATGGTTCTTGAAGAAGGATAGTTCAACGACTTTACATATTAGGATTTCGCTTTTCAGTCGATTGCATGTGGGTATTACCCTGATTTTCAGCTCGAGGACGAGTTGTTTCAACAGAAGGGGGAAACGTTGTGGACTCTTTTTGGGGAAAGTTTTATACCAGCCAGAAGGCCTTCTAACTGGCAAGCCATGATGGGTAATAGTGCGGCTGCAACAAACAAGAGTTCAAGTTCAAAAAAGAGTTCAAGTTAGATGGAAGATTTTAGTTTGTTAGGAAAGTATTAGTTGCTACATGTTAGGACATAAGAGTTAGATACTATTTAGGATTCAGAGTTTTTTTATTAGTAGGGATCAAGTGTTCTAGTTGAATTGTTACAACCCTTATATAAAGGACACACTCTGTAACTTGGAGACAATAAGAAAAGAACAATCTTCTCTTACCTACAGGCGTCCTCAGGTCCTCTTTGCTGGCTAGGAATGAGTCCTGTCATATGCACGAGGGTGAGCACGAGCCGTCCCCTATCCCCTGTGCTCTCATCCAGAATGTCAATCCAATCTACTTCCTTCTCTCGCTATCCACAGAAAAACCCACTCGAAGCCAACCCATAACAGGTAACCATAGTGCGTGGCCACTAGAAACTTGGCTAGAGCCAGTTGGCCAAGGATTCCATTGTATGCAGTTTCAAAAATTTTTATATCAAATGAGATCCTCTCCATTCAGAAGTTACTAGGACCTCTAAAGATAACCGGTAGATATACTTGTCTGATCAATTTGGTCAAAGATCCTAAAACTATGCCATAGAAGGCATACTTCACAGGTTTTTGTTAGACTTGGGAACTTCCATTTCTTCAATAGCTCCTGTAAATAAAATACTAAGAGAAGTACTCTCATCATCGACTATAATTCGATTAACCTTGTAGTTATTAATAGTAGGTTCTACTACAATAGGGATCTTACCTGATCGAGTCGAAGGGATGGGGCAGTCTTCTCTGTCAAAGGAGATGGTTGTTTCCAACCACTTGGAGGGCTTGAGGCAATCAAAGAATCAATGAGTAGGGGTGCAATCGCAGCGGATACAAATGGATATCACTCATCCTATATCCTATTTTGTATTTTTTTCCTCAAAATCAAAGTCGGACACGGATAACACCAGATATCCATTTTTTCATTCCGTATTTGTTCCATAAGGCTTTGAACAGTCAGTCGGATGGAAATTACTTGCTTCTTTACACAGGATATTGGATAGTAGGGTGCGATCAGAGTGAACACAAAGAGATTAATTAACAAGATATTGAAGTAAGAGTGCTCAATATTGTCTGCATGTTTAGATGTGATAATCCACCTTTATGTTATCTTATTCCTAAATGAAGTCACAACAGACTTTCTCATATCACTTGACATACCGATATATACGAACGGATATCACTCATCACATATCCTATTCCATATTTTTTCCTCAGAATCGGAGTCGAACATGGATAGTATCAGATACCCATTTACCTTTTCCGTATTCACTCTGCGACCCTTCGGTAAGTTGATTGGACAAAAATTATCCGCTCCGTTTGCACCCTATCAGTGAGATTCACCTCATGTTCTATGGTCTTCATTTGCCTTCTGGATTCGTAGGAAGCTGATCCACCAAAGATTACACCAATGGTGTGATTTGGCTCTAGATCCTCTATTTCTTCATCTCCACCTTTGTTCTTTTTGGTGCTTAGCTCTCCGACCTCCCGGATAGAAGAAAAAGACCATTTACCTGAGTAATAGTCCTTAAACTTCTTTTGCCAGGCATGACAGTTGTGGGGATCATACCCTGTCATTTAGTAGAGTGGACACCATCTCTTGTTTTTCTTAGATTTATTGATTGAAGCTTTTCCTTTCTTCTAACTGGAATAATCCTTCTTACCATTTCGGTGTTTTTCTCGGATCACAAGGATCCTTAGTGTTAAGCTTGCCATTCTTCTGTGACTTTTTGGCTTTCTTTCCCTTTTTCTCTAGGTCCGATTGAGAAATCTTTTCTATTCGATCAATGACTTTGTTCCACTTGACCGCTTCACTAGCTACGATATACTTGTCAGCTATGTCAAATAGCCAATGGGTTCTGCCTTTCATCAAATTTCTTGAGATTAGATAGTCAAAACTTATTCGGCTAGCGTACTACCTAGAGGCCTACCAAGAAAACTCAATAGCCTATGATTAAATCATGGCGTCTCCTCTGAAAAGGATCTAGATGTCAGTCTGTCAGAGATCTGTTCCTCTGGTAGTCGTAATAGGGAGCGATACCCCAATCCAGTCATGGACACCCGTATGGTGTCTTTGACTAGATGTTCGATTTAGATGATGTCATAGATCACTTGGACCATGTCCCCAATTTCATCCTTTGTGATGAGGGGGAGGGGTTACTTCATTATCAAAGAGTACGCTTCTTCCCTCATGGTTTCCTTGACGGAACCTTTGAGTGGGTCTTGCACCTACTGATGGATGATTATTAGTCCAACCCTGTTGGCTTTTGCCATGTGAAGAATGCATAGGGAAAGTTAAGGTTTGGCTTTATGACTGCCTCTGCTCTCGATACATCTTAGTGCGTTGCATGGTCCGCTGTAGGATCTCTGATTTCTTACTTGCAACTTGGACACATCCCGAGGTTTCTGCTAGAGCAGAGTCTAAGTTGTCAAGAATATCATGGATACGTTATAGATTTTGAATATTTATTGATTGTCTTGGAGCATTCCTATTGGCGGAAGGAGTTCGATGATTTGAGTTTCACCTTGAGCTCTCTACTTGCTCCACATGACTTTGTAAATGTGGAGGGGGAGGAACAGACGGATTAGGTTGTCATTGTCCACCAGTTCTATCATTTTTTATTCCTTCGAATGATGTAGGAGAGTTAGTACCATCTCGACCAATGGACCATGGGGGACCTGTCGTGGAGGGTCATGCATTGTATTTGCTGCGGTATCACCGATTATGTTAATTTTGCTCTTTCAGTAGGAATCTCCCAAGGAACTCTATCATTGATTGTGTTAATCTCGTGCTTTTAGTAGGAATTTCTCAAGGAACTCCCATCAAAATTGAGGGAGAGCCTACCATCGCTTCGGCAAGGAGCTTCTATGGCAGAGAATTATAGAAAACCATGATTTCTGGAGGACTATGTGGTGCCCTCAACCTGATATGGCGAATTGCCAATCAGATGGTGAGTATTATTATATTCTCTCAGCTTTCTACTAGGGGTAATTTCATCGATACCATGACTAGGTGTTGATCGGCTTTCATGCATAGGGGTTGTTGGTGAATAGTGGTTGCCCACGATCGAATTGAGAGTACTATAACCCTCAAATCATGGCATCGCATTCTCAGAGCCATATTTTTTGGCAGTCCGACAATGTTGGGATGCCTGACTCCCCAAGAGGTGTTGATGATGGGGGCGACGTGTCTTCTTCCATTCGATCGACCTCGCTAGGCGCAAGGACTGGTGATCCTAGGATGGACGACGATGATGAGGAGGCGTTGTGTTCCATGGTGATACATGCATCCATATCGAGGTTGGCGTAATCTGCCAAATCGAAACAATTCTCCCTATCCCAGTTTCCTGCCTTGACGCATAGGCAATATTTATAGAAACATGGATGATGTTGATGAGAACCTTGAGGGGCTCGGCGCTTCCTTCCCACGGACGACACCAGTTGTCGATGATCAAATCATCGATCTTACGAAATGTAGGGAAAACTGAGCCTCATAGATTGATTAAACAGGAGAAATGAGATTATCTTTATTGCTATATTGGGATTACAGTCTGCTCTCATAGAGCGATTACAAAGGGGTTGCTAATAGCCCTAACTTTGCTTATTCTTTGCCTCTGTTGTCTATTGCTTGATTTCTTCTTCTCTCTCTTTGTCTTCTCCCATAAGGTTTAAATAGTGCCGAAGAGGTGTGAGTTGTCCATAAGAATAGGCATCTTGTCGATTCCTCGTGTCTGTCCAAGCAAGCGGTTGCTGTCAGTGAGAGAGATCTAACAAATAACTATAGATTGGTTATTTGTCAATGGGAGAAGATCGTAGAAATAACTATGAGATAGTTGTGGTCGGAGACACATGGCTGAATCATCGTGTGGTTACTAGGGACTGAGGCGCATGTGCTCTATTTCACCACATGAGAGGCTACATGAAGTTAAACCCAATTATCAAGTCATAGAATCTTTGAGTAGTGGCTGGTCGGGTAAATGAGCAGTAATCCTCCGACCAAGGGTATTCAGGTAGTGTTGTTTTAGGTGATCTATGACCACAATAGCTTAGGACCTTAATTATTAATTAAAGTCATATTTGATGGATTATTCAATCCTCGTCAACTAGGAATAAGCTAATTGTATTTTTTATTTATGTTACCATTTATAATTTTACTTAGATAATCTTTCTAAAACATGCAAACTGATTTTGCCTTCTCCCATCGCAACAATTGAGAAACGTTTTCCTACAGTGGAACACTGTGAAAAACAAGCATTTTGTAATAATTGATTTAGTGATCAGTTCATAAATAATTTTATGATTTTAATAGAAAGTAGTTATAGTTCAAATTGGAACTTCATGTTATTGTTTCTACTTTATTAATTATTTTGGTGAAACTTCCCTTATTGTGAATTATAACATGCCTAATCGATCTAATCTAATTTTCCCATGTCCAATTAGAACTTTAAATTCGATTGTAGTTTCAAAAATGGCCCAGCTACCAATTAACAAGTGTGTTTTTTGAGCTTATGGCTGAATTTTCTATAGTAACTAGATTTTAAACGGAGTCTATAAGTTGATTGTAGTAGACACTGTCTTGACTTCATCTATATCAGCTAAAATTATATGTGAGTATCTCTCTCCATTCTCTCTATCATGAATAGCTAGAATTCAAAAATTTAAGCCAAAACACAAAAGAATTGTGATTGTATGTTTAGTTCTTGATATTTTTTTGTGAGGTAAATCCCCTCTATTTTTCTGGAGTAGCTATTGTTCAAATTGCAACTTCATGTATTTTTATTTATTTGGTAGCACTTCTACATAATTAATTATTTAAGTGAAACTTCATTTACTATGAATTATATCATGGCCTAAATGACTTTTATGCTAATTTTGCCCATGTCCATGTTGTAAATATTACGGTATAAGCATATATGAATATTTAATTCCAATATATTCTATAACAACAAAAGTATGATATATCAAGTACTTAAATGACTTGACTAACATATAACCATATGGGCTCTTCAAGTCATCAATAAAGAAACAAATGCTTCGAACATATATCATGTAAAACTCAGAAATCAACATATACTAATGAAAATAACTGCACCTAAAAGCTGATAGTTTCAAATTAACATTGTATTGCATGTTGTTAATTGCTCTCAGAGGGCTAGTTGCACAAGATTCAATTTTGGCCATCTTCGCATATATATATATATATATATATATATATATATATATATATATATATATATATATATATATATATATATATATATATATATATATATATCAATGATGTAATCAATTCAAACATTCAAATCACATGAGTATAATTGATCATAACAAAGTTTGGCCACAACTAAAATTTAACCACTAAATGAAATAGCATCAAACATAATATAGCTAATGTAATGATCAGAATATGCACAACGATAACAAAGCTAGCCTCACATTCATATATATCTATAATCTCAGATATTTTATTCCATCATAGAGCAATGTCACAGGATCACCTTTGCAATTTCCAGATCATAAATCACCGCAATATATCAATAAACTGCAAAGACGAACTGCCGGTGTACTCATAGTAGCTGTGATATTCGAAATCACCGTGAAGAAACCAAAATTGACAAGACAAGCACAAGCGCTGACTCAGAAAACCAATCACCTGGCTAGACTGAGCTAGTAGGTGCTGGCAATCGGAGATACAATGCCACACTTCACCGTCAAGGTTGAAGCCGAGGAACGGGGGATGCCACACAAGACGCTCGGGAGTTCTGGCCGAAGAACCCCAAGTGCACAAGACTCAATTTTCCACCTCTACTTGGTAAGGACCGATTAAGAGCTCTCAGATCCACACCTCCGAAACCCTAATGCCAACCTCAAGAAGAAGTGGCACTGGGCCTCAAAGAAGGAGAAGATCCGAGCACACAACCACTGGCACCGTGGAATAACTCTGAGGAGCTTCTTCTTCCACTGTCGAATCATAGATCCACCGAGAGGAGTGGGAGACCGAGGAGGAGAAAACTTACTGCTGCACGGCCAAAAGAGAAGAGGGAGCCGCCTCTTTATGGGAGAGCGGGGAGGGGGTGATGGGCTGCGGCAACAACCGACAGCTGAGGAGGCCAGGCCGTTGTGCCTCCGGCATCGTCGCCCCCCAATCCAGTCGCCGAGCCTCCCCATGCTTCGGTCACCGCAAGACTCGCATGGGCGAGAGACGCGCTCAGGCGAAAGACTCGATCAGGGAAGCTACACACAGGAAAGGTGACGCCTCTCCGTTATCTCTTAGCTTGGCCCACCGACAGGTGGGCCCCACCTATTTTTTCTTTTCAATTGAGAAATTACAAAAATGCCCCTACAATATAACAATCCCCACCAATTTATCAATGGATAACTGATACTCAAATGTCTTGTTTGATATACAACTGTTCGACGATGGGTACCTTGCGGGTTTGAACTCAAAGTCTAACAACAAGGACTATAGTTCTGCACAGATAAAGGAGGACTTCGTCTTGATCCAATGCCTTGGTGTGAGAACTTTCCCCCACGTTATATTCTATACTGAGTGGCTTGCCCCTTTTCCTCTCGGGTTGGGATGTTCCGGTCATGTCCCCAAACTTGACCTCACGTTTCGGACTGGTCCAAACAATAAGCAAACATGGCCTAATCCCAGTCATTAACCGTGAACCACTGGCCGAGATGAACACAAACTTTGGACTATCCGAACCTGTCCGCGTGTTGGGATAGTCTGAAATTGAATAGGACAAGCGAGCTGGCCCACTCGGCCGATTTCTTTGAAAATCAATCCCACGCAGGCTTTATCTAAATTGGGTCAACCCAATACTGTAGCAACTACTATTCATCTAACCCCAACAATTAATATTATACCCATTTTAATCGTTTCGAGCTGGTCTACCCATTTCTCAGCTCCATTTCCCCCCCATACCAACCCTTTTAAGCCCAAGACCACTTTCATTAGATTTTCTAAAATTTTATTTCTTTATTTTCTTTCTTTCTTTTCTTAGTTCATTCTTTTGAGCATGGATTTGTGTTATTTTATTTTTGCGCTAGCAAATGACTTTGTCAAGCAACCCATTCAAGCAGGAAATCAAGGACAAGCTTAAGATACCAAAGAGTATGAGCCTATAGAGTATTTTGAATTGCAAGGTAAGTCACATATTTTTTATCATATTGATCCTATACTTCTTTAATTATTTATTTATCAGTAATTTCATTATATTACTTACACACTGTTATTTCTTGTATAATAAATGTTTAGAGTAACATGGTATTAGTTACGACCTACCACCTAATAAAGCCTAGTTGAATTTGATGTTCATATTCACCTTGACAAGATTTAATAGTATTAAATATACTATTTACATAGTCCTGGTAGACCAGGAATTCAATAGTTTTACACTACTAAAAGATTTGGTATTTTGTCAGTAGAATTTTAAAATAGTTCTAGGATAAGGAGGTATCATAGAAAGCCACATGATGGTTGGGTTCCATAACCTTGTTTTAGGGTGGAGACTTGGACTGGAAAGGTGGTAGTGCGGATAGGCACTGGAACAAGGGTTGTGGTCGGAAGTTGCCTCAGTGAAAATATAAGGACTAGAATCTTATGTCAAGTAAAGAACATAATGACTACGCAACCACAAGCGTTGATTTGTCACACCTGATCTAGTAACTACTCAAATCGATTGAATTTCTACTAAATGGACATGATATAGTGTTCCAAAAAAGGGAACAACCGGCGAAGAATGTGGTATGGAAACGGCAAAACCATACATTCACAACTATATGCTCTACTCACTTTCAGGCCACCGTATCCTAGCGTTTGGTCCCATAGCCTACGGGGTAGAGGCTACATAAAGAGATGAGCAGTAAAAAACTTTGTTTTCTGAACTCAGTCATGAGAGTTGAGGAATCTTATGGGTAAAGTTGGGCAATTCTGCAGAGTCATTTATAAATGATATTCGAATACACCGTGCTTTCAGTAAATGAAGCCATGTTTAGTGGGTGATTCTAACAGCAAAGCATAAATAGATTTAGAAATGATTTGAAAATGTTGAAATTCGGTAATCAAGTTGTTAAAACCCCAAATTCTTTAAGAAGTATATGTTTTATTGTTTTGTATTCAAAATGTTTACAAATAAAATTTGCATCCACAAATATTTTAATAAAACCATTATATCCTTATTCCTTGAAAATCTTGTCAACTAGTTATATAGTCTTTCCCATGTGACTTGTTGAGTACGGTTGGTATACTCACTCTTGCTAAACTATCAACAGAAGATGCTTGGAAAAATAATGAAGGGACCATTGCGAAAGACCTTGAAGATTACTACGATGTAGACTACGCCTGGTGTTATGGTTTATTTTACACTCAGGCACACCTGTGGAGTTTTTTTGTATTGTAATATAACTTTGGGCCACATGCATTGCTGTGTAAAACTTGACTGTTAAGCCTTAATTTTGTAATAAAATTTGGCTTTTACGTTTAAGTTTGATGCCAATAATGTCACTCATCTATAGTACGTACTTGTAACTGAACAATTCTAAGCAGTTGAAAGGCAGAAATAGGGGCATTACAGAAAATATAAGCTGCTTATTAGATTGCGTTCCTCCTCAGATACGTTCGCTGAGCATTCCATATAACACCAGAGAGCATGGTGCAGAACACTCTATCAATGCAACTGAGAAGGACGGCATATATGTTTGCCAATTTGCAAAGCATAGGTAATATATATATAAGCCATTGAAATTATACATAACGGTGAAGCGAATGTCGCATGGGAGCCGTATGTCGCCATCCCAGGTTCTTTTGCCGGGAGCTGGACTGACGGCGACGACACCGGTGCAAATTCCCCCTCCCCGCCTACGTGGTGCGTCCATTTCCACCCAGTCCGATGCAATCCCCGTTCCGGTCTGTTGCACGTCGCCGTCGAGCACCAGGCCCGCGCCCACGTGACAGCGAGTGGCTCCCTTTCGAACATAGGGCTAGCGCATACAGGTGAACATCCTACGGCGGAATCAGGAATGGTAAAGATTTTCGAGAAAACTTAGTGACTCACCTGCGTCGTACCTCCTCGTCATTGTCACATCGCACTGCAGCTCCCTCACCGTCGCCCCTACGAGCCGCAGCCCCCTCACTGTCACCACCTCACGCTGTACTGCCACAGCCCCCTCGCACCGCACTACTGCAGCCCCCTCGTCATTGCTGCCTCGTGCCGCAGCCCCCTCGCCACCACCCCTGCGTGCTGCAGCCCCTTCACCGTAGCCCTAGCTCGCTCGACTCATGGTGATTGGCGGCTTGTTCAGGGGCACCAGCAGCGATGCGGGGTGGCCTAGGGTAGCCGTCCTGGCTTGCTCCGGGGTAGTTCCGCCACTATGAACATCCATGCGCTGTGCGTGCGCGGTGCCACTGCCACCTGCGCTCTGCGGCACTATGCCTTGCTACGTACTTGGCTCCCTCGTCTGTTAGGAATAATCCCACATTGATTATCAGAAAGAAAGAAGCATAACTTATAAGTGTGAGAAAAATCTTATCCACTGGACTAGTCTTTTAGTGGGAGAAGGCTCAATACTACTTAAAAGTGTGGTGCTCTGCGAGCTTAGTTATGTTCATCCCGTTTGGACCTGTTGCCCAGGGAGTAATCTCGTTTGGACCTGTTGCCTGGGGAGTAATCTTGTTTAGACCTAGACATACAGCAAGAGTCCAATCTAACAATTGGTATCAGAATTCAGGCGCCTAACATCCCTTAGATATCATGGTTGCAGAAATGTCTAACCAATGTGTGAGGAGTAGATTGTTAGGAATAATCCTATATTAGTTGTGGGAAATGATGAAGCAAAATTTATAAGTGTGAGAGAGATCTCACTCATTGAACTAGTCTTTTGAGAAGAGAAGACCTAATATCACTTATAAATATGTTGTTCTATAGACTTAGTTGTGTTTAGTCCGTTTAGACCTGTGATTCAAGGAGTAAATCTAATTGGATCTAAACATACCGCTATGATCCAATCTAACATCGTCGTCCTCGCAGAGCGCGAAACGTAGCCACGCGTCCGCGTCGACCCGTTCCCCTCGCAGGATTTGATCGCGCGGGTAGCTAATTGCCGACACTGCTCATTGGCTAGCTGCCAATTCGACTGCGAGAGGTGGACGGCGACGTTTCTTGCAGCGCGCGCATACGCATATGCTTAGCTAGTTCTCGGCGACCGCAGCCAATGAGCAGTGTCGGCAATTAGCTATCCGCGCGTTCAAATCCTGCGAGGGGAACGGGTCGCCGCGAACTAGCTAAAGCCTAAGCGCGCGCGACAAGAAACGTCGCCGTCCACCTCTCGCTGTCTCGCTCGGCGCAGCCAGCGCGGCCGAATCTGTGTGGGCGAGCCCTCGATCGATCGCTGTAAGCTCCACCACCTTTATTCGTTAGTTCGCCTCAGCCGCGGGAAAGTTGCAACAGAAAACGAATCTACGTACTATTGTAGTTTACCGATGGATCTAGGGCCAGCTAGCTTTGCATTGCTTGGACTCGAACAGTTGAACGTTAGGGCCTCTCATTGCAAGGCTTAGCTAGCCAGTGATACAGTACACTACTTTTCCCGAAAAGGGCAGGCTCAAGAGGGTGAGGCTCGAGGGGCTTTCGGGTGCCCACGCATGCCTTATGTGTTTTACCGATCGTTGAGGTGACGTGGATGACATCTAGCTACATGTTGGGTTTCACGATGTGCAACTTCAAAGCCACATGATTATCATCAAGATCTGTGTGGCATTTTTTGTCTGTGGCTTATGATATTTGGTTAAAATATGTGTGATAAATAAACTTTGGGGGTTTTTAGAATAACGTTGGTTTATGACTTTTTTACTGTAACTGATTTATTTTTTTTTACTTAGCTGAGTTGGTTTATTTGGCATAATTAAATTTAAAAAACTTAAAAATAAAAAAATATGTTAGCCCATCTCAGATAATACAAATGAATATGGAAAAAAGGCAAAAAAATCTAAAAATAAAAAAATAGAAAAAGATAAAATTATTGAATGGTGAAAAAAGCAGAAGTTAGAAACTAAATTAAGCAGTACCTTTGTCTTATATGATTTGAGTCAATTTTAATATATTTTTTGATGTTTGACAAGATAGATTGGTTGCATATACATTTGTGACAGAAAACATGGCACTCAGTCACAGTCACAGAAATTATATGTTATACCTTTGATCTTTCAAAATCTGGCTAATGCAATAAACATATATATATCTTTACTCCTTAAAAAAAAGGAGTTGGTGATTGGTACAACCTTTCTTACCTCCTTCTTATAAAAGAACTATGTTGACTGACGTGTGGACCCCTCCCACCCCAAAACCCGTGCGCTGTCTCCCCACCGAATCCCGTGCGGCTGCCTCCCCCACCACATTTCTTCCGCCCTCGCCTCATTTCTCCATCGCTCCTCCTCCTCCTCGCGCCGCGCGCCTCCTCCTCCTCCTCCTCCGCCTCACCACCTCCGCCTCCCCGCGCCGCCGCCACTCCTCCGCGCCCCCACGCTCCTCGCTAGCCCGCGCTCCCGCCCTCACCCCCTCCGCCCCCTCACGCCGCCACCACTCCTCCTTCTCCAACCCTTCTACACCTCCTCCTCAGGCCGGCTGAATTCCTTGATGCTACAATAGAAGATCATCATGTCCAGCTGAGGTGCGTAGAGAATGGTGTATATAAAATAGCAAATACATATAAGTTAAGGCTTGAACAGAGATAACGCCAGGTTAGTCGATGACTAAACCTTTCACAGATTCTGATACTTCCAGGAAAGGGGATGACAAAGCACTAAACAGTATTAATTATAATACTGATAGATTCTACGAAACCGTTTATGATGAGACATCCAGTATAACTTTTTATGTAGTAGTGAATCCAGGGATCAAACTTTGAATGGTAGATTCAAAACACCCCAGTTCCTTCCAGTGCCTGATTTTGCAACAACAAAGATGGTGATCTCATTAGCAGGACACTGTTTTTCTTTAGGACCATTGATCTTAGTAGCCATGGGCAATTAAAATTAATCTAGTGGAAGTCAAAACATGCATGGGGGCGTTCGTTTTAGCGATGGTTTCTAGTTTTTGGCTAAAATTTCACTGTAGCTGACTTTTTTTTTTTACTATAACTGATTTGGTTTTTTAGGTATAATTAAATTTTAAAAATTGTAAAAATAGAAAAAATATATTAGCTCATCACGGACAATGCAGAGGAACACGGGAAAAAAAGAAAAATATAAAAAAACCTAAAAATCTAAAAATATTTAGAAAAAAATAAATTACTGAATAGTAAAAAAACTGAAGTTAAAAAAAACTGAAACAAGCGGGTTAAATCCTCTCGCCCCCTTCAGGATCAATGATTAGTGGAGGCCTGCAAGTACAATACGTGACATTAGGGAGTAGCTTTCCCACGCTTTGTATCAACACATCATCAGCGGCACCTTTCGATCAGTGGAAGCTCTTCAGCGTGTCGAGTACTCATCATCAATCATCGCCAACACCGGCACCTTTCTATCAGTGGAAGCTCTTCAGTGTCTCGAGTACTCTTATCATCAATCATCGCCAACACCGAGACACCCCGTACACACACACATATCTGGGCTGGATCTATCTGGCCAGCAAAGTTGCGTTCTTCCTCTCTCTCTCTCTCTCTCTTCTTTTTGCTTCTGTCTAGTGTGTCCGGGCAGCGATGCCGCTTTTGGCCCTGCAGAGTGCAGAGTGAGTCCCAATCCCAGCCATGCACCACCACTTACATGCTCTGTGGTGCAGGCTCTCATTCATGGTCACAGATTGATCGGTATCAGCAAGTACATTTATGTGTGCAGCCCTTGTGCAGCTGTCAACTGCAGGGCACGAGCTGCCGCAGTGATCCCGCTGCTATCATTTCCTTGATTGATTTGGTCCCCTCCCATATATCACCGAATCATTCATTCCTCGCATCGCAGCTCGCTAGCTTGCTTGGTAAATAGCAGTTGCTACAACCAAGGTGAAGTGCGAATAATCAAAAACTGGTGCATCAGTTCATGATCTCATATACTGTATACCTACAGTTGAGATGATAGGTAGGTTCTTTTAAATTTACGGTTTAACTTTTTACAGTAACTAGTTTTTAAATAAAATATCTTTTTAAAATGAAGTCTACAAGTCAATTATAGTAGAACTACCTTAACTTTATTTATATCTGCCAAAATCACACGCGAGTATCTCTCTCCATACTCTCTCTCGTAAACAATCAGAATTCAAAATTTTAAGACAAAAGCTATAGCCCAAAAGAATCCACTTAATAGCTAGTTAACGCGATTGGTAAAATGAAAATAAACAAGCTAATTAACCATCTATAATCTAACTAGTATGACAAGAATGATATAGATTCTACGATAAGCATCCTAAATTGCAAGGCTAGCATGGGATCAGAACCTAGTACTTTAAGACTAGCAATAGTAACAGAGGGGGTGAATAATACTTCCTTAAAATCCTTCTCTAAGCATGTAGAAATCTTTTACTCTAGAGTTAAAGAGCTAAGAAGATCATATTTGATAACACTACTACAGAAAGCCTAATACTAGACGTCAAATCACAGACGGTTTTATGAAACCGTCTGTGATGTACACTATCACAGACGGTTTTTATTTGGAGACCGTATGTGTTGCTGAAGGAATATCACAGACGGTTCTTACTGATGAACCATCTGAGATACTGGAATATCAAAGACGGTTTTTAGTTAAAAACCGTCTGTGATATCACAGATGGTTTTTAGTTAATAACCGTCTGTGATATTCCAGATTATCACACATGGTTTGTAACTAAAAACCGTCTGTGATATTCCAGTATCACAGACGGTTTTTGTTAAAAAGCCGTCTGTGATAACCCTGCTATGTATTTATTACACTGCTCAGATCGCATCTGTCTTCATTTCGATCCAGATCTAGCCGGTGCTGCAGCTGGAGGCGGCAAGGCTTTCAGGCCATTTTATTTGGTGGAAGGAGGCATATTTGGCAAGAGAGCTTTGAAGATTCATCAAGTTCTTGGTTGCCTTAGATATGGTTAGTAATAAAATATATTTTTCGTTGCATCAAAATTTAGATCTAGCTAATTTTCGGTGACTGTTATATATATACTTTGAAGATCTAGCTAATTTAGATTTAGCTAGCCGCAATACATGTGGTATATATGTAGTAATAATTAATTAAATTAATTTTAATACTAAGTTGTTATATATGTGCATAATATAGGACCGAAGCTGGATGTATACCATAAACCGTGTGAGTGAAAAGTACATTAATAGTGTGTCTGCTTTTACAAGAGCTGCCGAGGAGAATATGTTAAGTAAGGGGGTGGAATATATGTATTATACATGCACTGAGTGCGAGAATTTAAAGATGTTTAAGAATCGAGAGCAGATTGAAGCACACTTGATTCGGAGGGGTTTCAAAAAGGGGTATACGTGTTGGACCAGTTAAAGGAATACGCGTAGGTTACGGAAGCAGAAAACAAAACTTTTCTATCGCGCACCCAAGAACATCATGCTAAGGAAGGATCATGGATTGTTACCACTTCGACGCGCAGCGCAGCGGAAGAAGAATTGGAAACCGATCCAATCACACGCGTCGAGGTAGTAGTGGAAGTAGCCGATCGTCCCGAACAGATCGCTCCTCCACGCACCCGATCAACATCGCAACGAGCAGCGCCTCCACCGTATCCACACGTCCGGGCGGAACGCCGATCGCGAGTGTACTAGCACTCGTGAGCGCCTAGGGTTTGGCTCGGGAGGTGGCGGCTAGGGTTTTGCTAGATGTTAACAGGACGAATCCTCACCCCTCGCTCCATATATATAGACCTCTCACGTGGGTCTTGCGGACCGAGGCCCATTAGGAGTCTATTCGATCTTTATCCGAATTGAGCCCATATCCGAATCATATTCGAATCGTTGTTCCAACCCGTTAAGCGTGCGATCAGAGGTTCACGATACTTGGTCGTGACCCGAAACGCCTTTCCGGTCACCTCGTTAATAGCGCCTCTAGTAAGACATATTAACCCCAAAGTATATGTAAAGATCATATTGGCTGAACTCGTAATGTTCTCTCATGTACGAATCCCTTTGCCTCACGATATAGATTGAGCTCAAGGCGAGACTCGTGTCATCCTCTTAATAGCTCAATCAATCTCTCGATTCGTGATGGATTATAAACTCGTGATTGACTCCTCAATCACCTTGGCATGGCCATGCACTTTCATAATCCATTACATCGAGGCCCGTAGATATCTCTCCCATAAGGAGGGGCAAATTCTATCTTGATCATTCACATCCCATTACATGTTTCATTGCAAACCCGAAGACTACTTTTATGACTACCCAGTTACGGAGTAGTGTTTAGTAGTCCCAAAATAAGCTACTACTCATGTTGGGAACCATGATGATCTCAAGTCTAAGGATTCTACATAAACACTACTTGAGACCAATCGATGACACATGGAATCTCTGCAGTTGTCTCATGGCAGTCTATCCAACATATGTTCACTAACACATGTCCATATTATTGATTTGGTATCACCATACCATGATCCATAAGACATGATCATCAATCAATACATATGCTGATCTTTGTCTTTGAATCATATTTGTTCATCATATGATATACGATCAGAGATCATTTAGAAATAGCAACATCTTAGTATTTAAGAGTCTCATGAATAAGTTACATACTCATTGATCAATAATGATGATGTCTATTCCAAGGAACAAAATAATGTATCATAAACATAGTATGTGATATATATACAACATCTCCATGTTGCCTCTAGGGCATATCACTAACACCAGTCATGGTGAAATCAATGATATACCGCCGGATGACATCGCCGGTGAAATCAATGATATACCGTCAGATGACATCGCCGGTTTAGTCAATGATATGCCGTCGGATGATGATTGTGATTCGGATTTGGATAGATTGCACGATGACAATCTAGATCAGATGCTTTGTAATATAGAAGAGAAGTATGATAAGAGAGAGTATATTAGATTTCGAGGGTTGATGGAGGACTAAGAGAAACCTTTATTCACGTGCTGCAGGTCAAAGTACACGAAGTTTTCAGCTGTGCTTGAACTGTTGAAATTGAAGGCAAGCAACGATTGGTCCGACAAAAGTTTCACAGCGCTGCTAGGACTTTTAGTGGACATGCTTCTGGAGGGAAATGAGTTACCTAAAACCACGTATAAAATCAAGAAGGTTCTTTGTCCATTAAGAATGAAAATAGAAAGAATACATTCATGTCCGAACGACTGTATCCTCTACCGTAAAGAGTATACAAACATGCATGTTTGTCCGGTGTCCAATGCATCTCGATACAAACGTAACAATCAATCAGATGATGATGGCGACGGAATAGAAGTGAAGAAATGACCTCCTACAAAGGTGGCATTGTATCTTCCTATAATTCCCCGTTTGAAGCGATTTTTTGCGAATCCAAAGGAGGCAAAACTGCTACGTTGGCACTCGGAGGAGCGCAAGAAGGATGGAATGCTGAGACACCTTACTGATTCCAGCCAGTGGAGAAACATCGATAGGAGCTTTGTAGATTTCGGTGCAGAACCGAGGAATATAAGGTTTAGATTGAGTATAGATGGAATAAATCTTTTCAGTAACATGAGCAGCCGACATAGCATATGGCCCGTGACTCTGTGCATCTATAACGTTCCTCCTTTGTTGTGTTTGAAGCGAAAGTACATTTTGTTGTCGATACTTATCCAAGGGCCAAAGTAACCTAGGAATGATATTGATGTATACCTAGCACTGTTGGTGGAAGATCTAAAAGTACTGTGGAACGAATGGGTACATGTATGGGATGCATACAAACGAGAGAACTTCACTTTGCACTCCTTATTGTTTTGCACCATAAATGATTATTCTGTCCTTGCTAACCTGTCGGGCCAGAGTACAAATGGTGTCAAAGTTTGTACTCACTGCTTAGATGGTACCGAGAGTGTGTGGCTAAAATACTCACGCAAAACAGTGTATATGCGTCACTGCTGGTTCCTTGGGAAAGCTCACCCATACCGCAAGATGAAGAAACAATTTAACGGAGAGAAGGAGGACGGTTCAGTTATAAGGCATTTAAGCGGAAAAGAGGTTTATAATATGGTTAAGAATTTAGATGTTGTCCTCGGAAAAGGACGTAAATTGAGGGCTCATGAGAAGAATATCTTGAAGAAAAGATTAATATTTTGGGACTTACCTTATTGGGAATATCTAGATGTTCGACACTGCATCGACGTCATGCACGTAGAAAAGAATGTATATGACAGCTTGATTGGTCTCTTACTGAACATTCGTGATAAAAGAAAGTACGGCGTCAACGCACGGCTTGACTTGGTTGATATAGACATCAAGCCTGAGTTAGCACCAACAGAAACAGATAATGGACGAATGTACCTTTCCCCTGTGTATTACACTCTGTCCAAGGTCGAGAAAACAGAACTGTGCTAGTATTTGCATGGAGTCAAAGTTCCGTCTGGTTACTCCGGCAACGTAAAGAAACTTGTTTCGATGCAAGATTTGAAGTTAAATGGCATGAAGTCTCATGATTGTCATGTGCTGATAACACAGATGCTCCCTATTACAATTAGAAATATTTTACCGATCAAAGTCCGAAAGACAATCATGAGGCTATGTTATTTCTTTAACACAATTGCCAGAAAGTCATCGATCCTGAAGGACTAGATGCTCTGCAGGACGAGGTGGCGATAACTCTGTGTCATCTTGAGATGTATTTTCCTCCTTCATTTTTCGATATTATGGTTCATCTCATTGTTCACATTGTGTAGAAGATAAAAATGTACGAGCTAGCATTTCCTGAGGCTAGCCAATAAACAGAAATAGATTTAGGGGTAGAAAAGAATATCACAGATGATTTGTAACTAAAAACCGTCTATGATAGATGATAATCACAAACGGTTTGTAAGTAAAAGACATATGTGATAGGTGATAATCACATATGGTTTTTAACTAAAAACCGTCTGTGATATATCAATATCATAATCCATATCACAGACGGTTTTTAGTGAAAAACCGTTTGTGATTATCACCAATCATAGACGGCTTTTACTTACAAACCGTCTGTGATTATCAGCTATCACAGATGGTTGTTACTTACAAACCGTCTGTGATATTTACACCACAGACGGTTCGAAAACCGTCTGTGATAACCTTCGATTATCACTGATCTATAAATTCAGACGGTTCAAAAAATTATCTGTAATGAAGTTTTTGAACCGTCTGTAATACGGTTTTCTGTAGTAGTGTAACCTAAATCCAAACCACAATCCAAAATAGCAAAGCCTCAAAAAATCAGCACCTAACCAGTCTGACCGCCACTGGAGGTGCGGTCTGAGTGGTGGACGGTCTGACCGGCCACAAACTCCTAGTTTGACTGGTAGCCGGTCTGACCAGGCCTAGGAGTAGCCTGACCGTTCCCTTATTTTGATAATAGAAAATCAGCCCGGGTCAAAACCACTTTCGTGCAAACATCAAAATCCATGATCAAATAGAGTGAAACTTTGCATATACCTTGCTGAGAGTATTAGGAATCTATTCCATCAAGGATCGCATCGATTTTAACCAAAGTTCCAACCTTTCTTTAAAACATGCAATGTTGCATAAAACTAGGCAAATATCAAAAACTTGAGATACAACTTGCTCGTTGGTTAAGACATATAAGATGGCTCTAAATGATTTCCCATATGTCACAACAAGCAAAATCACATAAAGAATGGAAGCGAAAAATCCCCGAATCAAGATTCCTCAAGAAGAGCTCCAAATCAAGCAAGAACCGGGTAACTTTAAAATCTTACAAATCACAGTGCCTAGATGGATATGATTTGATCGACATGAGAGATGAAGAAGGGAAGAGAAGAGGAGAGATCAAGAAGGGGAGAGAAGAGGCAAGAAACCAACAAGAATAAGAGTAAATCAATCAACACAAGAATACTTCATGAAAGATGAACAAAATTGATTATATTGTTTCTTACGAATGAAGGTTTCATAGCCACTCTATAAGAAGGACAAGAAAGCACACCACAACACTTACTCTTCTCTCTCATACCCTAATCCTAAAACACAAGAATGAAATGGTTGGCATAGTTACCTCGCAAATTTCTATCCCCAACCCATTAAATAAATAGAGCAACTAACCTACATCTAACCCTAATAAATACTATCTACTAGCACAATTGAGAAAAACCCGTTAACCCACACATCATAGATTTTACACTCATACTTAACTCATGCACGTTTTTCAAAACACATGAGGCCAAACATATTAAGCTATTAGCCTTTGATCTATTTGATCTTCTCAGCATCTCTTTAACCTAAACTAATTTCCCAAACACCGCTCAAGCGCTGCGGTTTTGATCTAATAAAGTTTTCGGTATTTGGCCAACTGTCAAAATATCCTCACCTTAACCCGGTTTTCTCATTCCCTTACAATCAATCGCTATGCATGTTATCTGTAGGTGTACCAATGGCATGCCACATATTGGCAAGTCTTTCCCACTCCAGTTCCCACCGGATCATGCCTCACTTAGACCGACTAAACTATTTGGTGCAACCTATCATTTAAGCCTTGCCTTCAATGTTCTTTGCTTTTCCTGTGCCATGCTTGAGCTTGACTATATCACCTAGCATCCTTAACTGTTCTGGACTTTGGCTTCTCCATGAGCGTAATCTCGGTCCTCGCCATTGACCATAGATGACTCCAAAATTTTTCACATGTCTAAAGACAAAGAAATTATTTTTGGGTATAAGTTTTTCACAACTTAACCCACATTAGCTTAAACATACTTCATGCTATATGAATGCACTGACCTATAACAATTTGACTCGATCCATGATCAAACCTAGCCAATGTAACCTCTACGCATGGCCGGTCCAACGACTCGACCACCAAGATGAAACCACGGACTGAAAATTCAAATATTTCATAAATCTAAATTTTAATTTAACATATATTAATAACGATTTATCATAAATATTTTTGAGTATCGGAACACGCCAACCAACTGCGTGGATCCTAGAAGTGTTGCACCCAACAACTCCTAGCGAACTAGAGCGAGAGATATTTGATCGTGCGACTAGCTAATCGTCGACACTGCTCATTGGCTGCCGTCGCCGCGAGCTACCCTACTCGTTTTAGCTTTTTTTTTCAGCTTCAGCTTTTTTTCACTATTCAGTAATTCGTCTTTTTCTGAATTTTTTAAGATTTTTTGGGCTTTTTTGTATTTTTTTTCCTGTGTTCCTTTGCATTGTCCGTGATGGGCTAACATATTTTTTTTCTATTTTTACATTTTTTTAAATTTAATTATACTCAAAAAGCCAAATCAGTTACAGTAAAAAAAAAGTCAGTTACAGTAAAATTTCAACCAAAAGTCAGAAACCATCGCTAAAACGAACACCCCTTAGGCCTATGCGCGCGCGGCTAGCTAATTGCCCACACTGCTCATTGGCTACGGCGGCCGCGAACTAGCTAAGCGTAAGCGCGCGCTGTCCACCGCTCGCTGTCCCGCTCGGTGCAGCCAGTGCGGCCGAATCTGTGTGCGCGAGCCCTCGATCGCTGTTAGTTCGCCTCAGCCGCGGGAAAGTTTCATCGGTGGGGCTTGCAACAGAAAACGAAGCTACGTACTATTGTAGTTTACCGATGGAACACTGGCGGTGCCCGTTGGGCATTTACTGTTACTGTAGCTTTTTTTGTTTTGTTATTTTTTTGTTATTTTTATATTTTTATGTTTTGTTTTTTTCTCGTATTCCTTTGAATTGTCTGTGATAAGTTAACGTGCCGCTTTTATTTTTACATTTTTTAAAATTTAATTATGCCAATAACCAACTCAGCTACAATAAAAAATAAGTCAGGTATAGTGAAATTTCAACCAGAAGCTAGAAATCATTACTATTCCGAACGCCCCTTTAAGACTAGCTAGCTTTGCATTGCTTGGACTCGAACAGTTGAACGTTTGGGCCGCTCATTGCAAGCCTTAGCCAGCCAGTTATACAGTACACTCCACTTTCCCCAAAAATGGCAGGCTCAAGATGTTGAGGTGAGGGGCTTTCCGGTGCCCACGCAAGCCTTATGTGCTTTATCGATCGCCGAGGTAATGTGGATGACACCTAGCGGCGGCATGTTGGGTTATATGGTTTGCAACTTCAAAGCCACATGATTCGATCACCAAGGTCTGTGTAGCTATATTACTTCCAAAAATAAACACTTGGTAGAAAGAGTCTTAAAAAAAAACGGCATGGCGTGAAGGGTTTTTTTTACATGTTGACTAGTACAAAAGATAATTCATTAGAGATATATCACAGTCAGCGATGCAATAACCACATAATCATGCACTGCAGCTTTAGTTTCGGTAGCTATGTATATATCTCCACTTGTTAGCCAAAGTGATATCATCACGCATAAGTATTATGAGATGAAAAAAATATACACAAACAAAGGTGCACACAAAGTTAACTCTTATTTTATATGATTCAAGTCAACTTGTGTGTGTATTGTGTTCGGTGCAATACATTTGTTGCATACCTGCAATCAATTGATATTGTGCGCAACTCCAATGGACACTCGCATCAAGTTATGTGATGCGAAAGAATTCAAATACATATATGTATCGCAATCAGTGATGCAATCGCCACATGTGTAACTTCTGCAATTCTTGGTCAACACGTGTCACCATTGTGACTCCAAAGATCATAAAATCTCTAAATATCGCATAACGATGTGCAACTATTTTCGTCATTTGAGATGTGCGATAAATTAACTTTGTCTTATATGATTTGAGTCAATTTTAATATCTTTTTCGATATTGACACGATAGATTAGTTGCATATACATTGGTGACAGAAAACATGGTACTCACAAATCATAGCCACATAAATTATACACCATAGGTTAGATCTTTCAAAATCTGGCTAACGCAATAGACATATATATGCCACATAAACTACAACTCACCACTACCAGAAAACAGAAATTTCAAAATAGTCAGCAAAATAGCAAAAACAAAAATGTCAGGTTTAATTTTCTTGACGAGTAACTGTTTGGTCAGGAAAATTAAATTTGTCTGATGGTTAATTGTTAAGAAAATTATTCATCATGATTTTTGCTATTTTGCTGACAGTTTTTTTGCCTATCCATAAAAGAATTTGGCTGATGGGTATTCACATAAAAAATGAACCGGTCAATTTTTTTGCCCATCCATGAAAAGAATTTTGCTGATGGGTAATCACCATCAACAAAAACAAACCTAATTGTTTTTTTGCCCATCAGTAAAATAGTTTGGTTGATGTGTATATTACCGTCAAGCAAATTAAACCTGACGGTTTTTGCCCGTCGGCAAAATGGTTTCTTGATTGCCCTTACCGTCAACAAATTGACTTCGTGACTGTCAGCAAGATTATACCAATGACAATTAATTCTTGCAGCCCAGATTTTAGCAATGCTTGCTGAAATTACCAATTATACATATACACGCATTAATGTTTCATTCACACACATCCATGCATCATATAATCCACAATACACATCCATGCATTACTCAACAAACAAATAAGAAATTCAAGCTTTAATTAGCATCAATTCAAACCCAATACCATCCATGAGGTTCACTTCCAAAAACACTTCTAATCCACCCAAAAGACATATGAAGTTTAGTACTGCACCACTACCATATGTTACCTAAAGGTCAATCCATCCAAAAGACAGCTAAAAGTCTAGTACTACCACAATATACCTAAAGACTAGTATAAAATACAAAAGTCACATTAGCACATCTAAAGTTTGATCATTATCATGACATTCATGTTCAGCTATTCAAAAGAACCGGCAAGATATCACCAAAGTACATGTGGACAATTAGTTGCATCCGTCGTAGTCAATGTCATTGGCATCATGGTTGTTGTCACCATCAATGTCACCATTGCAGTCATCGCCATCATTGTCAGCATAGTTGCCATCAATGCGTTGTCATTCGGCGGAGAGCCCACATGGAGGAACTAGTCCTAGTCCCATGCTGTAGGTCAATAGAGTGCGGCAAATTTAGTTTAAAAAACATGATTTATAATGCAAAGTTTCACTAATCACATCCTATATTAGCTATCGAACATTATAACATGTGATGACCTTCTAATACTGTCAATGATGGATTCGCCCATCTAATGAGTAATATGAGAAAAGAGACTGGATTCCTTGGAAATATTCAACAAAAAATGGGATGATCTTTATTGCTATGAACTAGTTACAAAGGGGCCTACAAAAGGAATTTAACTATCCCAAACATGCAATCTTTCCATTACTCAAAAGATGTTAGTTGCTTGACTTGTTCTCTGGATTCTCCTCTGGATTCGGGGTTGTCCTTCTATCTTCTCTCATCAACTTTTAAATACCATTGAAAGGACACCAGTTATATGTTTAAGGAGACGTCTTGTGAAATCAGTATGTCTGATTGGAGGGACGGTTGTTGTCAGACAGAGATATCTAATGACAACTGATCTTCAGTTGTTATCAGTGAGTGATAATCGTGCAAACAATTGCATGTAAGTTGTTGTCACAAATACATGGCCAGAATGTTGTGCTATTTGGGACGAATAAAGCACATATCTTATCCATTGCATGGGAGGAGTCCCCTGAAAGCGGGCCTTTCGTACCAGTTCACGAACTCTTTGAGTGGTCTACTGGTCAGGCAAAGTGCATAGTAGTCCTCCGACCAGGGTATTTAGGGAATAGCTTTTGAAAGCTTATGACCACAGGATCTTAGGGCCTTAATTAAGTATTATATCCGTTGGGCTTCAGATCAAGCAACTACTGCTTTACAGCTGGAAAAACCCTTATAAAAACTGGTACCAATGGTTAAAAGAGCTACTCTCTAGAAGCTCGTCAAATGAGATGCTAACATGGTTGGCAAAACGCCAATATTTTATAGTTGTGACATGGTAAAAATATGACACAAATGGGTACATATTATATACACAGACCCAAGATATAAAGAGCACTAACCAGAACAGCGGTATATGCATAGATGCGCACAGTACTGATGGTTTGAGAAACTCCTACTATGGGTTCATAGAGGAGATTTAGGAGCTGGACTATGTGCTTTCCAAGATCCCCTTGTTTCAGTGTCATTGGGTCCATCTCCCACAGATGAAGGTTAACAAGTATGGTGTCACTACCGTGAACCTCAAATGCGTCATATACAAAGACGAACCATTTATACTCGCTAATCAAGTCCTTCAAGTTTTCTATATAACTGACCCAGCAAAAAAGAACAGCCATGTAGGTCTTTATGGAAAAAGAAGAATTGTCGGAGTAGAGAATATAGTGGATGATGAATAATATAATCAATTTGACAAGTTGCCTCGTTTCAAAAACAGCATAAGGGTCAAGAAAGAACAACGTGACGAAACTAGCTACATATACGTCGATTATCATAAAGGGCTAATTTTTGAAGAAAATAAGCAAATGGAATGATGAATAAATTATTTATGTATAACATATTATGTATTTGCATTTATATATGTATATGAGAATGTGTGATATATATATATGAATTTGCATTTATATATATGACAATGTGTGATATGTATGTGAATTTGTATTTATATATATATGATAATGTGTGATATATATATATATATATATATATATATATATATATATTTTGAATTTGCATTTATGTATATGAGAATGTGTGATATATGGTTCCCTACAGGTATTATCACAGACGGTTGTAAAGTAAAATTATTTGTGATGATTTATTATTACATACGGTTCTATTTGAGAATTGTCTATGATGATACATATCACAGATGATTCTTAAATAGAACCATCTGTAATAAGAAATCATCACAAATGATTTTATTTTACAACCGTCTATGATGATAAATATCACAGATGATTCTCAAATAGAACCACCTGTGATTATTGCCCTATATATATTGCGCTCTAGGGTTTGCACTATACTAACTCAACACGAGCCCTTACTTAACGCCACCGCCTCCCCTGAGTAGTCACTGCCTCCCCTGACTCCGGAGGTCCTCCTCCCCTGCGCCCAACGCCCTCCTCCTCCTCCCCCGAGAACGCCACCTCCCCCGAGCCCGACACTGCCTCCCCGGAGCCTAATGCTGCCTCCCCCGAGCCCGTTGCCACCTCCCCTGAGCCCATCGCTACCTCCCATGACTCTGGCTACCCTTGTCCAGCACGCCCTCCTCCTCCCCTAAGCACACCGCCTTCCCCGAGCCTTGTGAGTACCAATTTTGCTGTCTTCCCCTAGCCCTAGTACCTTGGCCATATGCTATCTTCCCCTAGCCCTTCTTGCCATCACAGTGGCTTGGAGTGCCGCCGCTTTGTGAGATTGCTCTCTACTTCTTTTACTGTATATTGTTCATTTGTCAGTTGTGCTAGTTATTATTTCTAAAATTTTATAGTAAGATCTAACACTGGGAGATCATTTGCATAATAGATTGTGGGCTTTTAGTTACTCTATAAGGATCTATGTTAATTGAGATTACAATGACAACTTAGACTCATCTACTAGTATGTTCTTTTGTCTAGCAGTTGATTACCTTTGTTGTGTGTAATTGCTAGCTTTGTCAGTCATTTTGGTACAGTTTTTGTTTTGTCTAGCATACTGTTATTGATCCTTTGCTGAAAATATATGTGTACATGTTGTTCACGAAATTGCTAAATATACTAGTCATCTCTGCAGTGGCATAAATTTGTTATTAGTGATTGATTTCGGCTGCGGTCTGCTAGCTGTCTTTTATGCTATTGACATTGTACTGTACTGAGGTAATATTTGTATAATCAAACTAGTAGAAGTGTAAGGAGTTGTCACTGTGATTGTTAAAAATTGATAAAGAGTTTAGAAGGCTGTCGAGACCCGAATTTATAAGTCCGGACTTCTGTGTAAACCGCACTAGTCCAGCATCACGTTAGTGCACACAATATAAACTAGTAGCGAAAAATAGAAATAAGCATAATAACGATTTGACATGTCCACAGGTAATCAACTAAAAAGTAAAGTCCTAATCCGCAATGTCATCAAAGTATCCTCCTTTAGGTACTTCCTGCTGATATGGTTCTTCTTCTTCAACTGAGCAATAGTAGGCATAAAGCCATAAGTACATTGGTACTCAACAAGTCGTTTGTAACAAAAATATATCACAATATGCGAGGCTTACTAATAGATGGCAGAAATGTTATTTTGTATAAAATAGTAATTTAAGTAAATACAATAAATAAATTGAAAGAGAACTATTAATAAAGATAATAATAAATAAATAATCAAGGAATTGAATAAACCACTCATGTACTACCCATTCACGAACTTAACCACCAGTGAACTAACCATTCACTTTCCAACGTTAATCTCCACTAAGTTTTATGAAATAACTACTCTTCGTATGAACTCACCGAGTATTATTCACAACCAGGGATATAGCTATTCGAATAGTTTTATACTTTGCAGATGTTGCACAACTGTACCCACAAGATGTGATCATCCCCACACTAAAGAAAATCATTACAAGGCCTTTACAATGCTCAATTACAACTCAATTTCGCCCGCTAAGGTTTCGCTGTCGAGTAGGTTAACCACCTAATCGATAATTGCCCCCCTCTTGTGCCTCATGAAAATTAGCAACCATGTTCAACTCAATGGCTGTTAGACCCCGGAGCAACGACTCCAGATCCTCTGTGTACATTACACTAGTCTAAGATCAGCTAGTGTACATAGTGGTAACAGAGATAAACATCAAACACAAATAATGATCTTTATTAAATAAAAGAGTATGGTCTTATGACCCAAAGTTTACATCCATGCTCATTGGCAAAAATAGCAAAAGAAAAATAACTGTGGAAGCAACTGAAGAAAGCGAAGCTCGAACCTGCCCACAAGCAGACGACAGTAAGACGCGACCTAATCATTTTGGTCCTCACTGTAGTTGAAGTCCTCCTCCTCTGAGATGATGAAACAAGGGTGAGTACAAATTCGTACTCCGCAAGTCACACCAAAAAATACAATATAATGGAAAAGGCAACAAAAAAAGACTTATATGGTTATTTAAGCATACATAGCATTTAAAGAAATACAATAAGTATATTGAAATTACCGACTTTGATATAGAACGTAAAGATTGTAGTTCAAAATATTAACGTTAGTGCAGACATCGACTTAGCACTAATCTAACCACGGGTATCTCACCTAGACCATTATTCTCCAAAAAGATACCACACTTCCAGCTAAAATCTTTTTATGAAAAACTAAGTATAATCTGTGAAAAATCTTACTCAGCATGCCCTTAACTATGGGCATAGCTATCCCGGATAGTTTATACACTCTGCAGAGGTGGTACAGTTTTACCCTTAAGATATAATTTACTCATTGTGTAGGCCATTACACACTTCCTTGAGCGTGCGACTGAGTAACCATAATAAGGCATTTACAAAGCTAAGTCTTCAACCTGGCCATATCTCCACTATGGTTTCACTCCAATAAGGAATCCACTAGATCGGGGGCCCCTCTTGTGCCATATGAGACTTCCCATAGCCTACGCCACGTTCACATTTAGCCTATAGCAAGACCCAGGTTGGTACCCGCTAATTAGTCAGTCAGGACTGTCTCATACCAGTCTTGTGATAGTATGATTGGGTTTTATAGCAATACCTCATAGATCGGTCCTTAATTTTACTTAGGCTTAATCCACATGCCCCTTGTGCCTGACAATCAACATTGTGTCTCTGAGCAACAATGCATGCCAGCACCCACCACCTATCCATTGGCCTAAGTCTAAATCAAATTTTATATTTAGTTTTGAAACATTCTAGAGACCTTCTTGACTCACCGAAGTCAAGAATACATTTTAAAGCCTTCTCATTTCAAGTGAAAAAGTTATCCTAATCTAAAGTTATATTTATACAGGTCCTAGCATTTGCTACAAAAATTCTCTAGTCATACTACTATACTAACTAGAGATTTAATCTAAGGTGACAAGCTACAAAAATTTGCAAAGTCAAAGGAGTCATGACAAATGGTGATAACTAAAGTAAATCTAAAATTAAATTACAGGGATTAGAAATTAAGCATGTAATATAATTAAAAAAATAACATAAATTTATTTATAAACTGGGATCAACATGATCAGGAGTGTGTGACTTGCCTTGCTCTGCAGTTTGATGCGAATCATCGTCGTAAAATTCTCCAGAATCGTCACAGTCTACACGTGAAAAATAACTCTTCAAATTCAAATAAAATTTAAATAAACTCCAAAATTTAAAAACACTGCATATTTGGATAAATCCTGATTTTAGATGAATTTAGAAATTTTAACAGGCTCAATCGGAGTTAAGATGAAGGAGAACGAGCCTCTAGAAGTTTAAATTCTAAAGAAAATGAAAAACCATGATTTTTTTGGAATTATTTTTATACTAAAAAAGTGATTTATGATGTCAGCATGGATTTTGAGAATTATTTTTCCAAAGAAAAATCGTGATTATGACATCATGTTGATGTCAGCCCTTGGTTGATCGATACTAACCGGTGGGCTCGGTCTACCGTGGATCAAGTCCATTGACCATGGACAGATAGAGGTGATAGGGAGGGTGATGTGGTGTACATGTGGCGGCTGACAAAGATGAAAATACTGACGTGGCTACCAGGAGGCACTGACGTGGCCTGGGGCAACTTCAGGGGCTGACGTGGCATGCCACGTGGATGACACGTGGCGACCAGTGGACCTGTGCCATTAGGTGGCATGCCACATGGTTGCCACATGGGCGTGCGGTCTGACACAGCGGGCAGAGTGTTGTGTGGCGCTGGCGTTTCAGCCTTGTGCTGAGGTGGCGTGCCATCTGGCGCCATATGGACGCCACATGGGATGTGTCGTCTGACATGGCATCGCCGGCGTGGGGCAACACACTAGGACCGAGGGTCACTAGCGATGTGATCCACGACGGTGGCCGGTGATGGGTGCAATTAAAGGAGGAGAGCGAGGGTAGTGCATTGGTGCACGGTAGCGTTAACAGAAGTGGCTAGAGATGGGTCGGCAGTGACAGTGCTCTGGCTCCGGTGAATTAGCTCCTCTGGTGGTGATCACGGGTGGTGGAGGGGTCGTTGAGCTTCGCCGAGGTGCGGGAAAGCTAATGGAGACGGTGGTGCTCCTTAAGGGTGGCCGAAACGGCAGGGATGGCTCGCCGGAGTTCAACAGGGCCAGGCGGAGGTGGGAGCATGGTGCTGGGTTGCCTCGAAGCTCGAAGGTGATTGGGGGTGGGAAGGGATGGTGTAGAGGCTGAGGGTGCTCGGTGGGGGTTTATATAGGGCCAAGGGGGAGGAATTGCTCGTTAGAGATCGCGGCGGTGGAAATTTGATTGGAGGGGAAAAAGGAAAGGAGGGAGGAGGAAAGGAAAGGGGGCGAGGGAAGTCGAGGATTTGATCGCAGCAGCGCACATGGTTGCCAAAACCAAGGGCGAACAGGGGAAGGAAGGCTGAGATTTTCATAGAACAGGGGCGGAGGGATGGCTTGGTCAGCGAAGTGGGCTGATTTGGGCCATCCATGTGTCGCCCAGGGAGGGAGACAGGAAGGTTATAAAATTTTATTTTTGATTTTGATTTTCATAAAGCCTAGAGAATTCAAATAAAGGCTAGAAAATTGTAGGAAAATCCAAATAAATTCTAAAAAACTCCTATAAATTCAAAAAAGCAAAGAACCCAAATAAAATAATTTTAACTTATTTTGACCATAATTGCACAATTGATTTTAAATTATTTACTCTCCTGGCTTGATTTTTAAAATTTTAGAAAAGGGATTTTTAAATCCAGGAAAATCCAATTAAAGAAAATAAATAAAAAAGCAAAATTTTGGGATGTTGCAATGGCGAAATTCAAATTAAAATATTATAAATTAATCAACCAGATCTATCATATACTAAACATGTGCTTTGCACAGTAAGGCTCAAATCAATGGTACTCAAAATTAAGTCTTTAGACATGCACAGGTGAGACTTCCATATCCTTCAAAGTGAATTCACACTTTTTCCTTTACCGCACAGTTACTCGCCCAAGTGAAAACTAATTTTGTATAACCTACACCAATGACACACCAATGTCATGGCACATAAATTTTATAATTATAGCACCAACCACGGTTTAATATCTCATTATGTCCAATTAGTTATTTAACTATATGTGATCATGTACCTAATGAAACTGTAAGCATAGCAAAGCAAATTAAACGTACAAGCCATATGACAACTAGTATTGCATCACTAAATAATTTACCATCCAATGGTGGCAATGGTATCATGACATTCAAATTATCAAGGTGGAATTAATAAAATGGGCCAATATCTACCATAAATAAAGATTTCTTATAAATAGTAATGCATGATAATTCAAAATAAAATAAATAAATAATAGATTAAAAAACTTGATTTAATATGATCAAAGGATATAACTTGCCTTGGTCTTGCTCAGTTAATTACTCTTGATATTCAAATCTTGCTTTAGCTCCATCAAAGACGTGATCTAACAAAAGAGAAAACACAATAAAACATAAAAATAAATTTAAACAAAATTGAAATGAATTCTAAAAACTTTAAAACCAATACCAAAAGATAGAGCTTAATTTTTGATGAATTTAGAAAAAATAATAGGGTCAAACGGAGTTAGGACGAAGGAGAACAAGCTCTTGAAAAAATAAGTCTAAAAAGAAAATACTAGAAAATCAACAATTCTACTGTGATATAGACTCGATGCATGGAAATGTGGGTATATGGTAAACTCAGTGAATGTAACAGTGCATAGTGTATGGCTTAGATGATGTGACTTATGACTAGACAACTAGGGTTGACGTGGCAAGCTGATGTGGCACCGGAATGGCTCGGTTGGCCAACCTGGCAACCACGTAGGATTCAGGCTTGCACAGCTGTGACTCGGCTAGGGTGATGACGATCGGACAATCCGAAGATGATTGAATGGTCTAGGGGGATAAGGATGTTCGGACGGTCCGAACAGAACGATGATCGGACAGCTGAGGAGTGACAAATGATCGGACTGTCCAAACAATGAAGACGGTCGGACAGTCCAATGACGATCAGACGATCGGGGATGATGGGACTGGCTGAAGATGTTCAGACCGGCCGAAGCTATGATGATGATCAGATGGTTCGAATACAATCGAACGGTCCAGAGGGCTGAGGAAATTCGGACGGTTCGAACGATGACAACGCGTGGCTCTCTATGGTTGGCTGTTGAAGGTGAAGCAACGGCAGCTGGGCTAGATGGTGGAGAGGCCAAACAGGGCAGGAGACACAGTGGCACTACTCACCTTTAGTGAAGACAAAACCGACGACAACAGACAGCGAAGGCGAACGAAGCAGACGGCAGCGGTGAGCGACGGCATCAGAGAAGGCAAAGCTCGACGATGATGGTGATGGAGACAGCCGAGCACAGCGAACGACAGCAGGGACGAACTCCAGTGAGGATGGCAGTGCACGGGCGAGGGTGGGCGGCGACAGGTGTAGAACACGAGGGGTGGCGCAGCTATATATGCACAAATGCTGAGGAGTCCATGGCTAAAATAATACAGCGATGGCACAGACACAGAAACCGAGACCAGAGTGAAGACGGTGGAGAAATCATGAGGAAGATGAACAATAGCTGAGCGCATGGATGGACGATGTGTGGCTCAGCCGAAGAATGAATAGTCGGTGGTGGACGGCACAGATGAATAGTGCCGAGGGGTGGCGATGGCCGACATGTGGCAAGGCGGGAAGGGATGTGGGTTGGGCCGGTTGAACAGTGATGGGCTCAGCCCAATTGGTTTTAGGGTTTTCTACTTTCAAGAATTCAGATAAAATCAAAAGAGTTTTAGAAAATAGCAAATAAATTTAGAAAATTTTTTAAAAATTCCTTAAGACACAAGTATCCTAAATAAAATATTTTTAGCAAATATTAATATTATTTTAGTCATATTAAGTCCTTTTAATTTTTAAAATTTAATTTAAGATTGTATTAAATCCAGAAAAATCAAAATAGTGAACTTTCTTTTAAAGGCTTCAAATAAACTATAATAATTAGGATGTTACAAAGGTCAAGTTTCTAATAACTTGTGCAACTCCTCAAACTGAGAGCAAAAAATAGTCATTAATCTTTGTATTATGCTAGATTTATATGCTCACATGCTTGTTCTATTGAATATATTGAAATATGTTAATGTTCTAAATTGTATATCTGTTCGAGAGATAATACTTTCATGTCATTTTTATATTGATATATATATATATATATATATATATATATATATATATATATATATATGCTATCTTGCACTTAATTATAATTGGAATTAAAATGTAAATATTGCTAAAATTGCCCAAATTTAGAATTAATATTAGAACGCCAACATGTCATCCACTTATTCTTTGTCATCGTCACCGGATGCGTGTGATGCAACATCCTCTGCAAAATCCAAGAACCATAGAAGAGGATTATCGAAAAATCCTAATGGCCAATTTACCATCACAGATTTGGACATATCTGGGACCCTTCTCAATCCTTGCCGAATAGTGTCTACATTCCAGAGAATGGTCAAAATAGTTTCACGGGAATGGATTGAGATCACGTTCGATTTGTGGAAGACCGTGACTGAAGCTCAGAAAAGTGAGCTGCTCATGCAAGTTTTTTGCATCGTTCAAGATTCCAGAAGAACACAAGGACTCCGTGCAATGGTATGCGTTATTAGTAGCGTGCAAAGTGTGAAAGAACTTCAAGAGCCTACTTATCAAGCAATATGTGGAGAAGGATCTGACGCTCGTCCACAAGTATCCATTCTTGTAACCGCAATTGGAAGAGTTTGTGGCGATGAAGATGACAGATAATTAGGAGTGCAAGTGTGACGCATAGAGCCTCTAGGCAAAAAACACGCACCCCACAGACTGGCATAGCTGGGTATATGGGTAAAATCCTGTAATGGAGGAAGGAGGATGAGCAGGCAATCCTGCGGGACACCTCCCCGCTATTTGCCAGGATCCTAATGAGCGCACTCGAAACTAGATAAGAGTGAGGTCATCTACCATGTTATCGGGGGCTATCTCCTTTTGAAACCCCGTAGACAAGGAAGTATCCCATCGCCTGGTAAGATATCAAACTACTTAGTTTGTTATAACTCCATAACTTCATAGGAAGTGAAATGATATGTCGGGCTCTTACAGGAAGCGCTGAGTATAGAATCTTCCTAAGGATTATTCCAGGCAGTCAGGGAGAGATATACTCTCCGTGGCCCTGGGAAACAAGGAGCACCTGGGTCACACGAGATGCTTTGATCTTTATATTCCTTGGAAACATGGTTTCTTAAAGGACTTCAAATTGTACTAGAGTAGGAAGAGAGCTAAAGCCGAGTGCAAGGCATAGCTACGAGAGGACATTAAGGCATCTCTTAGAGTGGATCTCGCTAATTATGTCAAAAGTGAGATGGAAAGGTATAGAAAAAAGTAGCAAGAAGCCCCCGTCGCTCCTGTGCTAGCCATCCCCCCATCGTCGGATTAGCTATGCTTCCAACCCTACCTCGAAAAGCGACCACAGATTTTCTATCAATAACTAGTAATAATTATTATCTTTAGAATGCTTAATCCATTGATAGACCTGTTGGAGTAACTAAATTTGTATTGTTATGTAGGTGGCTACGAAGTACAAGCTCCAAAGTGAGATATGCCTCTGTTGCCCTATATGTTGCTTGGGGCTCGGTATATCCGTTCGGTCCTATGGCCTTAATGCACTATGTAACTCTAGTGTCAGGTTTCACAAAAGTGAATGTGGATGATGTTCATGCCAATTTCGAGGTCATCCCGCCGCAGATGCCCCCGAACGATGAGGTTGTAACTATAGGCAAGCCATTTGAACATTCATCCAGTGGCTCAAAAGGGACATCTGCTTGGAGGCTCATGCACCGGTGCCAAGTCCACGTGAGCTATCTGCACCGGTGCCAAGTCCACTAGAGCTATCTATACCTGTGCCAAGTCCACTGGAGCTATCTATACCTGTGCCAAGTCCATTGAGCTATTGCATCGGTGCTAAGTCCATAGGGGCTATCCGCACCAGAGTTACCTGCACCGGTGCCAAGACCACAGGGGCTATCTACACCGGAGCAACCTTTACGATCGACTACCAAGAAGTTGACCTACAGCCGATGTGGTAAGGGCAAACCAAAGAAGACCAATGATAATATCCCCTACTTACCGTTGCCCTAGAAATTTGTGCTAGACGAGCTGTTGGTTGTCCCGAAAAAGCGCCTCCTAACCCTAGGATTGGCTTGCCAGAGATTGCATGCATGGTACATGGAATAGACCAATAAGCTAGAGGGGCAACGCGCTCGGGTCTCACCATCAAGTTTAGGCCACATCATTTTCAGCACGATATTCATCACTATGTCTTTACGGTGACTTTTGAGGACTTATTTGATCTCTTCACACTCAATGCTCTCGACACCTTACTCATTCAATGCTGGACACAATAAGTGTATATAATCACAATCTACATTCATATAATACCGATAAATATCATATATAACTCAGTTGTTTTATGTGTGTGTATATACATGATGATTGAAGCCAGATTAACGAAATCTCCGGTTAGTTTTCTCGACCCACGCTTGGTCGCCATAGATACCATCGAGGAGGATACATCCTTTGTCGATAATTACATTACGATGACATTGGTGGCAAACCACAACAACAAATTTATACTTATGCCCTAAAATCAGGGATAAGTACTGCACTAGTGGCTATATTTGTTGATTTGTACAGTGGCTATATTTGTTGATTTGTACATTATAAGCAACACAAACTTAGATTTAATGACTATAACAACAGACTTATGTAGGTTCCTCTAAATTCTAATTATAATTATATCAAAATAGAACAAAGTAATATACATTGATTCTCTAAAGAAGAACAAAACCAACTTCATAGTTGTCCAATGATTAATTGACAGGTAAACACATTTTCTCCATAGATAACTCTATTATAGTCTTTTCTTTCTTCCCAATGACTAAGGCTAATTTTTTGGAATCATATAGGTCACTCACCACATACGTTGCAGAGGTACGAAAATCCAAAGGAGGGATCAACATTCTGCGACACGATCTAGATTTCCCTGTATTCGTTAGTACACACTAATCCTATATAATAATTCATACTAATGCCTCTTGAATTAACAAATTCTATTTTTGTAGTGCCACCAACAGCCGCTGGGCAATACCTATGGATTCTATATTTGCCACCATATGCAACTACTCCTCGATTCCTCGAAGACCAATGATCCTCAAGTTTGTCAATTTTATAATAATTATTTCATACTTATCAATTTATATATGTATGCACGACATTGATATTCCTACCAACATATTGCGTTCATCGCTACAACTACGTTGAAAGAGACTAACCTCGTGCAAATTCGAGGACCATGTGCATTCTTCTTGGTGTCTAAAGTCATAAAATCAGATATAGAGTTCCACAATGTAGAATAAATTTGTTTGGGATAAAATTAAGCTTAATTGTACATGTGTGTATTTATTGATGGATAATTTATTTTATTTCAGTTAATTGATTTGTAAAATTGATGTTCTTGTTTCTAAAATGAATGAATGTGAATTGGATGTATACTGTGTTGATCTGGTTATTTTAAAAGGTATGGCTAGCATTTCATGAGATTAGCCAACACACAAAAAAAGATTTAAGAATAGAAATAAATATCACAGACGGTTATTAACTAATAACCATTAACTATCACAGATAGTTTTCTGTAGAAACCGTCTATGATATCTAATATATCATAAACGTTTTCAACTTTAAACCATATGTGATAGTTGAATATTACAAACGGTTTTTATCAAAGATGATTTCAACTACAAATCATATGTGATAGTTGAATAGAAACCGTCTGTGATATCTAAGTATCACAGATAATTTGTTATTAAAATCATCTATAATAGTTATATCATGGATAATTCGAAAGATGTTTGTGATAATCTCATGTAATTACTGACCTATAAATCAGACTACTTATGTTACTAAGACATGCTGCGTTGCACATCTGCGCCTTATATGCGCGTCCATTTCCTCCGTCGGCCCCCGGCCAGGTCCCCGATCGCCCCAGCCTGCCTCTTATCCCACGCAGAGCAACAGTGCAGCTACCGCCCTCGCGCTCGCTGTTCACTCCATCTCTTCATCATCCCTCACACCGAGAGCTCCCCTCCCTCCCTCTCCCTAGCTCCCTCCTGCACCAAGGTACAGAGGAACAAGAAAGCAGCAGAAGCAAACCGACTAGCCGTCGCATTCGGCCGGTGGCTGATCTGAACTAGCACCTCCGTTTGTATCACTTCTCACCTCTGGCCGGGAGCCTGTGCATCTCCCACTTGTCCCTCACTCCCGGCCAGCCCGGAGATGTGAGTGCACCCAGCTCGACCCTTCTCCTCCAATCAAGTTGATGCTTTCGATCGGTTCTTGGTTGTGTGCAACACTGATGCTGATGCATGTGCCTCTCCGTGGTTGTAGGTCCGACGGCAACGAGTTTACCGAGCTGCTGTGGGAGAACGGGCAGGCGGTGGTGCACGGGCTGAGGAAGCACCCGCAGACCGCCTTCCCGCCTTTCGGCTATGGTGACACCAGCAGCAGCAGGGCCCAAGAGAAGCACCCCGGTGGCGACGCCGCGGCGGCGTTCACCAAGACTGGCGGCGTCTTTGGCGGCATGGGCATGGCGCCGTCAGTTCATGACTTCGATACCGGCTTAGACGCCACCCATGACAACAGGGACGATGACACCGTCCCCTGGATCCATTACCCCATCATCGACGACGACGACAACACCACCCCTGCTCTGGAAGGCGACTACTGCTCGGATTTCTTCTCAGAGCTCCAAGCGGCGGCGGCCAACCTCGGCTCTCTGCCACCTTCTAACCACAACGCCACCAACAACAGAGGTACTCCGGTTGCCACCACCAGCAGAGAACCCTCCAAGGAAAGCCACGGCTTATCGGTTCCCGCCACCCGGACTTCCGAGCCACAGGCAGAGCTTGCTGCTGCCAAGCAGCCTCGGCCGAGCGGCAGCGGCGAGGGCGTGATGAACTTCTCGCTCTTCTCGAGGCCGGCGGCCCTGGCAAGGGCAAGCCTGCAGAGCGCGCAGAGGCCGCAAGGCACCGACAAGGCGTCCAATGTTACCGCAAGCAACCGCATGGAGTCGACAGTTGTCCGGACGGCAAGCGGACCAAGGAGTGCCCCTGTGTTCACCGATCAGAGGACGGTGTCGCCACGGCCAAAGGAGGTGCGGTTTTCATCCACAGCTCCTCCGACGGCAACGGTTGGTAACCCGCAGCAAGAGATGGCTCGTGACAAAGTTGGCCACAATATGGTCGTGCACAACGATGAGCCAAGAAAAGCACCAGAGGCCCCAGTGGCGACTTCGTCGGTGTGCTCCGGCAATGATGCTGGGAACGATGAGCCCTGGCGCCAGCAGAAGCGCAAGAGCCAGGCAGAGTGTTCAGCGAGTCAAGATGAAGTAAGTAAACGACATATGAGACGCAGTGCATAGGAGATGACCATACCTTATAATACTTATGGTGGAATTGGTTTCCTTCAGGACCTTGATGAGTCCGGCGAATTGAAAAGATCTGGCGCCAGAAGCACGAAACGCAGCCGCACCGCCCATGTCCACAATTTGTCAGAACGGGTAAGTAGGACCAGGGTTATGATAACCGGTCGCAAAATTTTACAGGGGCAGGGGGGTAACGCTGATAGAACCGATTATCAGTTAATTTCGGTGGTTTTCGGCCCGAAAAATCCAAATGACATTTGAATTTCTAATTAAAATCGGCGGAAAAACACTCTAAATTGGAGTAAGCCTGTGTAAATCGTATTAAATCGGTGTAAATTAAGTTGAATGGGAAAATTTTGAGAACGGTTTGTACTCTAACCAGGGTCCCGATAGGACCAATTTTTCTAAAAATCGGCCGGTTGTCATGATCCTGAGCAGGACGCATCCCAATGTGTTGATCATCGTATGATCCTTCCCTTCAATCTCGTGCTGCAATTGTATTGATTGTATTGTAATGCAACAAACCTGCAGAGGAGAAGGGACAGGATCAAGGAAAAAATGCGCGCTCTGCAAGAGCTCATTCCCAACTGCAACAAGGTACAGCTAAGCCATTCTATCATCTTGCTTCCTCTGGCGTGTCTTTACATCAAGGACATTCGGTAGCATCAGGCATATTATCTTTTTGTAGATTGACAAAGCCTCGATGCTGGATGAAGCTATAGAGTACCTCAAAACCCTTCAGCTTCAAGTTCAGGTACACTGAAACTGCCTCATGCCAAATGTAGCATGATTCTGTCTGGTATATCTATACATAGATGCATTGAGATTGTACGGTTCTCCTGACACAGATGATGTCCATGGGAACTGGGCTATGCATTCCTCCGATGCTGCTACTGCCAGCCATGCAGCAGATGCAAATTCCTCCAATGGCTCATTTCCCTCTTCTCGGCATGGGATTGGGGTACGGGATGGGTGTCTTCGACATGAACAGCACCGGAACGATCCCGAGTCCGCCCATGCCCGGTGCCCACTTTCCTCGCCCAATGATGCCAGGTGCGGCACCACAAGGTCTTGGAATCCCTGTCACGAACACCGTGCCAATGTTTGGGGTCCCTAGGCAAGCAATTCCTTCGTCAGCATCTAGTGTACCACCATTTGCATCTTTGACCGGCCTTCCTGTTAGGCCAAACCTGCCCCCTCAAGTTTCAGGCGCCATGGCTAACATGGTGCAGGAGCAACAGCAAGGCACAGCGAATCAACAGCAGCAGTCTCTAAACAAGGAAGCTACACAGGGAGCAATCACAGGTGATCATCGTGCAGGGTACCCACTGTAATCCTTGACAGAGTGCAGTTTCGCTTGAGTAGTTTTTTGCTCTCTGAAGCCTTCCTGGACCATTGTATCTTACTTCCCCTTAGTTATAATATCAGATGCATGCAAAAAAATGGTTCTGTGGCTCTTCGTGAGAATAGGCTAGAACCAATTGTTTTCTATGTGATTTTACTTGCCCTGCTGTAACTATATAATGCTTCTCGTGCCAATAGTGAACTTACATGCTTCAGAGTTGTTTAGGCCCATGAGTCAGTCAGATTTAGGCCCCACTCGTTTCAGCTTTTTTTCAGTTTCAACTTCTAGTTTCTGCTTTTTTTTTCATTATTCAGTAATTTATCTTTTTCTGAATTTTTTTAGATTTTTGAGCTTTTTTTGCATTTTTCTTTTTTTCCATGTTCCTTTGCATTGTCCGTAACGGGCTAACATATTTTTTCTATTTTTACATTTTTTTAAATTTAATTATGCCCAAAAAGCTAAATCAGCTACAGTAAAAAAAGCCAGCTACAATGAAATTTCAGCCAGAAGCCATCGCTAAAACAATCACCCCCTTAGTCGGATTATTTGCAGCGTAAGAAGGAACACACTTAGAAGCACTTTCTTCTGAAAATATGAACTTGGAGCCAAATGATCACTACCCTGAAAGGTGTGGCAATAGCAAAAATTTAGTTGAATAGAAAATCATCTGAAGCAATTCCTCGATTGTATACACAACTAAGCATATTTATCACATAAATGATGTGTGTAGATTGTAGTCAATACAGTATTCACCTTGCTGTCTTCTAGTTTGCCAAAAGATACAATCAGTATGCTGTTGGATCAGATATTCTTTTTTAAAAAGTATGTTGCTCGGTTATAAGGACACATGCTACTGCAGGACACGCAAAAAGCTCAATCATGAGCACATTTTACCTGTGCTTGATCATATGTTTGCATCAGTATGTTGACTTCGAGTGTCGGCTTATTTTGTTAGTCCACCAGGAAACAGACATTAAATTATTAGTGACAATGTTATTGTTATACTATACTTAGCAATACAAAAATAAGCTTAGGAGCCAACATGTAGCCAGGTATAATGCAGGAACGCAAAGATGGGGCTCAATTTTACATGAAATGCTGCACATGAATGGACGGTCTTAAAAGTGTACAATTTTTGCCGGTGAGGAGCAGCACTCATCTCGTTGTAGTTGTACTACTAGTTATGACAGGCTACTGGTCCTTTTGCCCTGGCATTTTGAATTGTATGTCTTTCGTTGCCCAAGAACATTGTTCTACAGTAACCTGTGTACGAGGATAAGCCAGATGAGGTATCTAGCATTATTGCATCACTTAATGGAGGAACAGGATTGATTTCCGCCCTGCCCCCATTTTATTCATGATATGACGTAGACTGGTGGGGACAGGCATCTGATAGATTCATGCATCTATGCATGTGGAGAAAGCACAAGCAAAGTCCCCTCCAATAACTCAAAAGTCTTATCATGAATTTTCAGGCCTACGTGTTATCGTCAGTTTTCAGGCCGGGTGGGTTACTGGACTTTCTCCAACGAGAAAAGAAGATGATTTTTTTATTATTTTTTAAAATAATTTATTAGAACAATTTTTTAAAATAATTTATAGTATTTAATTTGTTCATTCAAATGTTCATACTAGAATTAAAAGCTATCAGCCGTTAATTGATGGACCTTGCTCCCCTCAAAACGAGGAAATGCTTTGCCTTGCGAGTTTATAATTCGCTTTTGCCAGCCTATCTTATACTTCTCTTTTCCTTTCATCCTCTCTTTTCCTATGGTCTATATTTTAATTTTTGTGAATGTGTACAGTCAGCTTAGTTCCATCCCGAGTTAGCTTTAAGTCTCAGTCAGCAACTATGTGTGCCCTGATCATCTACAGTACGGCAAAATTACAGAGATCGATATCTGAGAAAGGAAACGCTGATGTTCATATATTCAAGGACTGAAGTGGGTCCAGCCAAGAAAACCGGGCCGGTGAAAACATTTCATGTGGTGCTAGTTGGCCTTGTACATGCGCATGAATACATATGATAAGAGATCTCTATTGTCTTTATTCTAGGTATTATTCGAGCCAAACCCAGAGGTATACTGATTACTGTGATGGGCTCAACAATCACAATCATCTTAAGGCACGTACAACAGTTCAGACGATTGCTATCTGTATATATTTAGTTGTTTACAACCTCATCAAAAAGACAACAAAAAAGACAGCTTGTAAAAAAGACGACTCGTACAACGCTCGCAACGCTATCTCTTCGTCTAGGAGCACAAGCGCAAGCCGTCTCTTCGCGAGAGGACAGCTTGTGTCTCTCCTTTCCTTAATTATAGTCCACGTCAGATGATTTTGCTGTGTTAGCATGATAAAGATGGTACCTGTCTCTCCGTTGTACTTGACCTTACACAGTTAATCGAATTGATACCCTGCTGTTCAAGATTCTTCAAAGTTCAAACTGAACCACAGAAATCGAAGCAAGGGCTGGGGTATTTAACCAAGCCAGTTAAGGCTAAGCTGCATACCAATGAATTTAAGCCAATTTTGGACGATTTTATTACGCTATAATTCCATGTAGACAGGTATATCGTTTCACAATATTTTTCTCGAAACATGGAAAAGGGCACTCATAAATTGCATGATACGTCCTAAGTTCGTTGGAAATTGTCCACAATTGCTGTTATTTGGATAGCTGAATCCACCCTCCAGCATGTCAATATGTCATTGCAGATATACAACTGGAACTCCTGTGTTTGACATTTGACTAAGACACCTGTTTTGACTTGAATTAACATAACTATTTGTCTAAATGAATGTTATAGTTGCATTTCAATAGAGAGATAATTAAAATCACTTTCAGCATAATATTTTTAAATTTCTTTATATTGTGTAATATTTAAAAATTATGTAGCAAGCTATGTTCTCTTCATCTGTGTTGACATGCAAGTTGAACACTAAACTCAGCTGGGTGTAGGATTTGCATCCAACTCCATATGACACCAGTAGAAATTTGCCGGCTTCCAATCGAGAATAATCTAGCAGTCAGGCAACTGGCCAGGAGCTGGCATTGATGGCAGTTTTCTATTCCTAGACTGTTTTAGAAACCCTATTACTGCCTTGTCCTAACTTTCGACAAAAGTACAGGGTATTGTTCTCTAGCCAGCTAATCTGATTAGTAGGAGAAGCTCTGGCCCGCATCATTGTTTACAGAAACATTCTAATTCGTATTCATGATGCATTCTGTGATGAATCTTAGTTCATCAGGGTAAACATTATCGGAAGAAAGGCCGGACGGCGTCGGTTTAGTGGAATGAGAGATTTGACTATAGACTGGGATGATAGAACTTGAGGAAGAGATTAGATTAATTCATCTTCATTGCTTGATTGATAATAGATATATACTAATTTTTTTATAGGGATAACTCAATTTGATCTCCAAGAAACAATATCTATCTTTAAGGAAATCTATCTCTAATAAATAAAATATATTTGTAAGATAGTAAATACATCTAATAAAAAAACTAACTATTTTTATCTATATATATATCGTAATTCATCTAATCATGCCAAACACGTCTGCTACAGTACTGTGTTACTATGCACATGCATGTGAACAGTGATTTTAGTACGTGACACATTCATTAATAATTATAGAAAAAAGAACTTAGAAAAATCATGAATCAGTTTCAGGGTATATGTTCATATTTTGAATCTATGACAAACTGTTAACATTGGCATCTTATGATGAATCTTAGTTCATCGGGGTAAACACCGTCGAGAGAAACGCCAGATAGAGTCAGCTTAGTGAGATGAGAGATTGATTATAGATGAGGAAGAACCTTGGGAGGATAGACTAGAATAATTCATCTTCTTTGCTTTTTTTGCTTGAGAATAATGATTACAATAAACCTTTTTATATATAGGGCTTTCCTAACAATTATGGTTAAGATTAGTCTAAATAATATCTTTCCTAACTAATAGATATGATGCAAAACAACTAATCTTTATCTTAGAAAATTAATTAAACTATTTAAAAAATAGATAACTTAGTAAGGAACAAACATTCATCCTCATAGCCCTACCGCTATAGTACCATATTACTGTTTATGTATATAAACAGTACATATAAATAGTGATTTCAGCACGTGACATATCTATATAAATAATAGCTATACAGATAAACAAGTTCTAAAAAAAGCCAACGGACTCACCAGTCAAATAGATTCTCCAGTGCCTCTGCATTTAGTGTTGTTGGCCTTTTCTCGTATGGACCAAAGCTGATCCTCAAAATGTCAGCATCATGGAGGGATAGCAGTTTTCTGACCAATCAAATCCATTCTTTAGATTAAGATCCATCAATGCTTCTCTGCAACTCTTCGGGTAGCAACAATGATCAGAACTCAGAAGTGCTGGCAATTAAAAAAGATGGTTACGTTATATAATAAGTTTACTTTATGGAAGAATGAAGTTTGAACCTGCCACACATCAGAAAGAAACATCATATAAGATAGTGATCTGTAAGCCTTAATCTCAAAAAGTTCAAATATACCGTCTACAACTTTATGTGACCTTGTACTGTAGTAGTAAGTGTTCTTCAACATTTAGGATAGGCAAATATGAAAAGTGAACCACAAGTTTTTGGGCTTCATTATATAGCACAGAAATAGGCTCCGCTCGTTTGGGCTTCAGTTTTTGGTTTCTAGTTTCTTAATTTCATCCTTATCTAACTTTTTTGTTTTTTTAGACTTTTTTGCCTTTTCTTTTTTCTCATATTCCTTTCTATTGTCAAACAATGTCAAACAGTGAAAAATAAGTTAAAATGAGCAGCACCAATCCATAGACATCCTATTGGTAAGTCGAATATTAGTACAGTAAAAAAATGTCCCGGGAAAACTTCAATGATAAAGAGGAGCCATATGCTTTAATCAGTACATAGTCACTGAGGTACAATACGAGGCAAAATGTTGAGGTTGAAAGAACAATAAAGATTAAAGAGACATCAAGAATCATCACACTCTTATCAGGACTATTTCTGCAATGGAACTGCCCTTTTTTTTATAAGAGTATCGTCAGAAGGAACACAACACATACTGATGGGGCAAAAGACTTGAGTAGATCACACTATGTACAAGACACATTCAATAAGACTGGAGCGTATAGATGGCCTCAAGTTTAATGTTTGACAAGTTATTGCTCAATGGTTCAATAACTTTATCAGGTGATTCTTCATTGGCATGAGAAACTGGTTTCTCAACTTGCATATGAGGGATCTCGTCCTGCAACTCTGCTTCCATCTTACTGAATTCTTCCTCTATATCTTCTTCACCGTCCAATGACTGGAGTGGTACTGATTCTGCAAAAGAATCAGATCAGAATTTTACAGAAAAAAATATAGTACATATAAACATCCATTAATCCCGTTTATAAACTGAGGGAAACAAATTGATGTTGTTATTGTTGACCAAAAGGCCTATATATAGAGAGTGCGGGACACATATCTAAACCAAAGACAATATGGCACTAATAAATCTAGATAACTACAATTATATGCTTAACAAATCCAATTATATGTGTGAATTTTACACTGGAAGCAAGACTAGTTCGCACTAGGTACAAGTGAGAACATGATCATTTAGACAGAAATGGTTACCACTTACCAGTGAGGCTGAGAAACACAATGCATCTCTACCTTTTCTTTAGAGCTGGAGTGCATGAGGAACTCAAATGTGTCATGTATCATAAGATAAATAAAGAGTCGCATGATTGACCAAGTTGCACAAATCACACCATTGAAATAATACCGTCTCTAAGAAGAAATTAGTTTTCAGAACATAAAAAAATCCAAATTAGGTTCAATAGCCATTCATAAGGGCTGGGCTTGGTGCAGACTTTGAGTTCAGTTGGACTTGGGACGGCCTGAGGTCAAGCTGTATTTGGGAACTTGGGCTGGATCAGGCTTGTGCTAGATTGAGTTTAGGTTGGTCAGACATGGGCCAGACTTGGCAAAACTTAACTTAGATTGGTTGGTAATTAACAGTAAAGAAATTCTCAATATTATGCTCAATACAGCGGATAACTCTTGTTCTAGTATATAACTCGGACTCTTATCGCAAACTGTATATTAATTTTTCCATAAATAAAAGAACATCGCATGCAAATAACACTACCTTAAGTCCGTAAGATAAACTTCCTCAATTGGAAACTGGAAATTCCTAGTACAAAACATATGACAAGTTACCTAAGGCAGCATCAATTTCTCTTCGTGCGGCAACAAGGTCATCAACCTCCTTTATGTGGATGTTAACCTCCTCTATGCCAACATTATGATCCTTCATTGCCTGTGATTTGTATTGCTTCATAAACCTAGTAGATGTCCACATGTAAAGAGTTAATTGTTTATACAACATGTCCATGGTTTCTAATATGTCTACATTACTGATTAAACATTATATCATTTATGTAAAAACAGATACCTTCTTAGTAGATTAACTAGATTCAACACTAGCAATTAGGCTTATAATTTCTTTAACCCTTTCTAATAGTGATGTGCATCTGTTCCTGCTTTCTGAGAACATTTTGGACTGCCTCACGTATCGATAAGCTGTCTGTTTGTCCCAAGACTCGAAGGATACCAACGCTCTTCTCCTTGAACTATCATTAAATCACATTTATTACAGAGAAACATAATTCTAGCATTTAGTGCACCCTTCCCTAGTTCTTCATTTAATCTAGACCTCCCTAATGCTCTATTATCAACAATACCTGTGGTTAATTGGTTATGACGGAATCTCCAACCATGTGAACAAACAATTCATCTAGCATCAACCGTAGTAATATAAGATCCTAGAATGAAATGTATAGATGCCAATCTCTTAAATCACAAACAAAATAAGAAGGCAAGCAGAAACATCACAAAGGATGCAGCAAGTGAGAGAATCTGATAGCTGAAACTTAAGAATTTCCAAATATTTAGCAGTAGGACTAGCCTTTCGAATATCGGAATCACAGAAGACACATCCTAACAAGTTTACAAAATACAAATCACTATATCCATGGTTCGTTATTTTCTTGACATAGACTGATCATGTTTGACAACTAGCAAGATTTAATTTTGCGTGCACAACTGCAATCCCAAGTGTACAACTGCCCTATCAATTGCATCTTTCGAAATGTGTAGCCTTTGGGTCTCTTCAATCTACAAACAGAAAACCTATATATACAAAGGCATCCTTTTATAACACACAAGTGTTACATGCAATTTGTAGATAGCAAGCTGAGAAGTAGACTAACATTCCCCATCAGCGATCGAGCACACCAAGCTGCTGCTGCAACTTCTCTTCTGCCCAAACTAAATGCAAGGCGCCGTAGTCAAGCTTCGAGACTAGAGGTGGGAGTTGGGCCATGCCGGGCACGGCACGGCCCAAGCCCACCGTGCTTTGTGCCGATTCATGCCGTGCCAGCTCGGCCCAGTCATCCCACCGTGCCGTGCCGTGCCGGCCCGCCTCACATCTGGTGAGGCCCAAGATAGGCCCAAAGCCCGCCGTGCTGACGTTCGTGCCATGCCAGCCCAAGCCCAGCCAAAAATAACTATGCACGACGAAGGCGGCAGCGATAATTGTGGGCGACGTCCGTCATCTTCTGTTCTCTCGTACCCGCTTCGTTGAAAATTAATTGAAGTTTAATTAGTTGTATGAAAACATGAGCACGCAATGACGTAAATATTTCGGGAAAAGTGAAGTTGCATTAATATTTTAAAATACAATGTTACTGCCTCATTAAAAACCTTACGTCCCAGAGTAGGGTTTCCCGAATAAGGAAAAGAGTACAGTAACAATATCAAGGTTCTAAAAACAGGTTTACTCGGCCAAGTAATCACCCGAATACTTGTACTAGGTCCTCTCACCTGGTACGAGTAGGCCAAAACGAGTAGTTAACCGGTTTAACCGGCCGATTATTCGGCATAATCGGCTACCAGGCTGAGTAATCGCCGAGTCGCAACAGTGCAATTCAGTTTCCTATTTCTGTTTGCTGAAATTTCTTCACTGCTTGTGTACTGATTGCCTAGTAGCCATCTACTTCCATCATATGTTCAACCATGAAGTAGGATTGTGAGAGGATTGTCAGAGCATAATTACTTTCAAAGTGTTTTGTAAGTTTCATTAAAAGTTAAAACTGGTTGCATCATGACCACTCAACAAAAAATTTTCTAGGAAGAACCTGGTGGTCAGTGTGCATTGATCTTTGATCAAGGGAATAGAATCTCTTAGGTGAACTTCATGAAGTATTGGAGCTTGCATGTGTCTTATGATGTGAATATTGTCTCATATGGAACACTAATCTTTGACTTGTAATGTAGGGTATCAGCTGTGCTGATGTAGTAGATATTTGTGTCAAAGTGTTGCATAATTCCACTGCAAGAAATAAAAGTTTTGATGTAAGATTTGATTTGTCCTTCCATTTTCTTCTGTACTGTGATGCTTTTGTAACTGATAATAATCTTCAGTGGTGCAATAATTAACTTGTCACTATGTACCAATGTTGGAAATTATTTTTTTCAACCACCTATATATATCAAAAGTTCAAAACAATAGCATCAAATGTGGCTTTGATTTTATATGAATACACATATATAAATCCGTTATTAAAAATATAAAACCGGTTACAAGGCCGAGTACTGGGCCGATTCCCGTATAATCGCTACAAGGTGAGGTGACCGAGCGAGTACTGATTACCGAGTTTTAGAACCTTGAACAATATATGTACATACTAACTATAACAACATAATACATAGTAGCTACTCATCAATATCTAGGTCATTCATACGTTCGAGATCAGTGTATGCCTGCACGATTTCAGGATCCTCCAGTTGATGATGTTGCCGCTCTTTAACTAATTCTCAGTCTTTGGCACATGTGATCGCCTCCACCATCCTGGGCGTGAGAGATGATCTTCTTTCTTCGATTATTCTTCCTACCGTACTGAACGTCGCTTCTGAAGAGATAGTAGACACCGACACCAGGAGAACATCCCGTGCGAAATGTGATAGCACAGGAAATATCCGCTTGTTATTCTTTCACCACTCGCGTAAGTCTATCTTGCCTCCACCAGTAAGATCAGGATCAACATTTGTAAAATCATGCTCTAAGTAGTAGTTCAGCTCCGAGGCAGGATTCCACTTAGAGGCGATCTTTGCCTCGTTGCTGAGGCGAGTCTCCTTGAGAACGAGCATGGAACGCGCCCTAGCGAAGGAAGAAAACGGTATGGAGTTGGCGATGTCGTCGGCGGTGGTGGAGAAGCACGGGTTGAGGCCATGCAGCAGGTTGAGGATGAGCTGCGTGTCGTTGATGGGGTAGCCGATGTCGCGTAGCTCGTCGACGAGAACGTTCGCCTGCTGGCTGTAGTCGGCGAAGGACAGATCACCTTAGACGAGCGAGTGAAACTGGTTGTTGAGGAAGATCGCGCGGGACTCTTTGTTGTCGCGGTACAGCGCCTTGATCGCGACCCAAAGGTCACGTGCGATCTCTTGATCAGACATTGCTGAATCGAGGACGTCATCGGAGACAGAGCCATACAACCAGCTAAATACGGCGGAGTCGGCGAAGGCCCAGTTGGCCTCGTCGCGATGCGTCGTGTCGGTGCCGTCAATGTGGGAGAGGAGGGCGAACTTCACGCACATGGTCCGAAAGAATTTGGATCATCGGGAGTAGTTTGGTGTCTTCAAATTGAGGGTGGTCGGTACATGGGACTTGATGACGATCGTACAGTAGGGGTTGAGGACAATCGGAGGGGCGACAGGTGCAATCTTGGCGGCGGTGGCGGCGGCAACAGCTGGATTGGCAAGAGGGGCCACCATGGTCGGAGCGGTGGCGGCCTGGTGGTCAGCAGCTGTAGTTTTTTTACTTATATAATGCACTCGGATCGGCGAGATCGATCGGCCGGTCTTCTCGCTCGGCGTCTGATGAACCTGCAGTGGCCGTGGCCGGCGGCGAGGCGGCCGGCAGCGGAGTTTCGGTGGCGCGGCGCCAACAGTCGGCGGCCGGAGGCGGCGTCGGCCGGAAGAGAAGAGGCAACGACGTCCGACACAGGGAAGCGGACGGGCAGCGCGCAGCGGCTGGGGAGGTCGGGGAGGCGGCGACTTCCGAGTGGAGGCGGCTGCGACCCGGGGGGAGGTCGGGGAGGCGGCAGCATTCGGGGCCAGAAGGGAGGAGGCGACGGCGTGAGGAGGACGGCAGCGGCGCGTGCTAACGGGAGGTGGGAGGTGGGGTGTTTGCCTGGGGAGGTTTCGGCCCAGGGGGAGCAGCGGAGAGGCTCAGGAAGAATAATCTGATACCATGTAGAGAAGGAGAGAAGGATTGGCATAGACACCACATAACTAAAGGGCTTGGTGGCTTTGTATATATATAGCCCGGTGTAGGTATACAAGAAAAGCATATATAAGGAAAGTATATATGCAGGTATACAAGGAAAACATGTGCTATACAAGAAAAACACTGATAACTATCTAATAATGCTAATAATTCTAATAGGCCACCTTGATACGACAGCCATCTGGCTCACCCTCCTGATCAGCAGATACAGGCTCCCGCGGTCGGATCGATTAGCTCGGATTTCAGCAGTATCTCCCCATCGGCACGAATCTCTTCCTGAAATGTCGACAAATTTTGGTCCCTAGTTCGCTGTAACGACACCAATACAGAGGTTGTCGTGGAAACCGACCAGAACTTGCGGCAGGCAGAGCGGCGTGAGGCCTCCGCGGCGGGCGAACCAAGCACTCGTCACCTGCGGTTGCCGCCGCCGTCGTATCAGAATCAGAATAGGGAGCAAGCGAACTCGGGCAGGTGTGGGGGAGTGGAGACGCTTACGAGGTGTGCAGGGGCGGAGCAGAGGCGGAGGCGGCAAGCGACGCGGAAGAGGAGCTTGGGGTGGGGCCAGTCACGACGCTGCCCCGTGAAGGCCTTGAACCTGGCGCGGAGGTCGGCGCCGTCGGCGGGGTCGTCCCACCAACCGGCGCCCACCTCCTCCCGCACCACCGCCTCCTACCCTTCTGCTCCGCCGCCATCGCCGGAATCCATAAGCAGACGCGGGCACCTCCGCGGCACACACGAGACGTCGTTGCGGAGGTGGGCTCGCCGGGAAGCCGTACGAATTGTGGGGGGGTCTGTTTCATAGTGGAGAAGGCGAATTCACACCAATCCGCCTTATGAAAGAGCACGGAGCACAAAGAAAGGGAGGAGAAATTCAGTTAGGCTTGAATTTTGCTGTAAGCACGGCCCAGGTCGATCTCGTAACCGTGGCGCAATTATTCATGGCCTGACTCGAGCAAATACGGCCTACCCTTTCCTCAGGCCATGCTTAGCATCTTCGAGCTGGTTGCAAGCCCGGAACAGCCCAAGGCTAAGCTTTTCCTGCTGACACTAGCTCACAACTGGTGAGGCAAGTTGAGTAGAGCTGGATCATCGTAGGCTTCAAGGTTATTTTGAATACATTAGTTTTTTAACACTTTTTTGTTTCTTTTTTCTTTGCATTGTCTACAAAGATATACTAGTTTTTTCTTTAATTAAATATCTTAAATAAAATTAACGGTCGCTGCAATACTATTTTATCTAAAAATCAAAAGGTAAAAATCATTAACCATAAACTAACTAAACGGAGCTTTATGCCGATGAGGTGGAGTTGTCTGCATAGGACTGGGAACCGGAACGCGTCAGGTTCAAATTCCCGTGTCCTATTTTTACCCACAAGTGGATACGTCTAAGTGAAACCACTACGAGGTCAGAGATTTATTCTGGATCTCTGTATTTCTAGACTTGCTAAATGACAAACTCATGTGTAGACAGTAGACGTAACTGTAATGAAAAAAAGAGACGGCACACTTAAAAAAGAAAGTGGCTTAAAAAAAGCGACACGTCTTGCAAGCATCATCGATAAGCAGGCCACTAATTGCGGTTACGCGGATGCTGTAGTAGTGCGGCCTTGAGTTGTCGCTGTCGTCTCTGCCTACGGTTTTATATGGCCGACATCTTCTGTAGACGGCAATCAAGTGGCCACGGCCAGCCGTCTCATCTTTGTCCAGCTGCCACCTGTTCAACAATGAATGCCCAACGACTCGCTTGCTGCGTCCATACAACTGTCTCTATGCTACTGTACCTAACGAAAATATGTAGCACGATCAAGTCTCTGAGTGAGTGATGGGAATGTCGATTTGACGTGAAAATTTATTGATTTTGTCGAGATTCGTGCTACACTATGTGTTCTTTTTTTTCGCCTAAGAGTTTGTCTGGTTCATATGAGTAATTTTTGCAGGAAACTAAACAATTCCTTCAAAACTCCCACACGGATCGAATTCCCACGTGAACACGGAGGGCAAAGACACACAGGATATACTGTGAGATTATGTTATAACTGATCAGTTTTTGTAGAGAGTTTGCAAGAGAATTTTAGTACGCGAGTAACCTTATCTAGATTAGCACCTTTATGACCTTTGCCGGACAAGCTGCACATGCACATATGCAGATGCTGTTTCTATGCGCCGCCAGACTGGAACAATTTGCTCGATCGATCCATATGATCATCAATCGGCACCCGGCGTACCAGCTGATATGCCCTGTCCTTTACCCTAAATCTGACGACCTTTTCCTCACATGAATCTTTGGTCGTCTGATGACGACGGCTATTAGCATACTACATTAGCAACTGTTTGTAGATCCCCACATAGTACTGTAGCTAGCACACATGTCACCGATCGGTCAGGTCGTGAGATGGCTTAATTTGAACAATGAATGAATGACTCAGTATGTGATGAGCTGGAACTAAGGTACCGATGAATGACTCAGTACGTGATGAGCTGGAACTAAGGTACCGTTTGAAACGACTTCAAGTCGAACTAAATGTTCGGATTTTTGAAAACGACTTCTCTATAATTCTCATGCCATGCCGTGCTGCTCGTGGTTGGACGCCAGTCGACGGTGCCGCCATATGGTCCACTGTCGCCATGAGCTCTGCTGCCCAACGACATCACCACGCGCTCCGCCATCACTATGAGCTTCGCATACACCCCCGTGGCGCCGCCACGGGGTCCGCTATCGTCATGAGCCCCACCTCAGTTCGGCCGTCGTCGCCACAAGCTCCGCCCTACCCTAATGGCACTGCCACACTCTCCGACTCCTCCACAAGCTCCACCTCATCCGCCCCATCGGCGCTACCACATGCTCCGCCTCCACCGCAACGCCGCCGCCACAAGCTCCACCTCTGTCCCGGCTCAAGTGTCCTCCTTCCCCGCCATCGACCTCCTCCTCCGCTGTCGTCTTCCTCAGTGCCAACCTTCTGCATTAGATCTGATGGCCTCTACGCCAAATCTGGCGAGGTCGAGGCCGGATCCATCGTCCCAGCACCCTAGAAGGCCAAGAAGAGCATGCACCAAGCGGTAATTGCAACAACATTTGTTGTGATTTTTTTATTTGTTCTTGTAACTTGTTGTACATTCTTAAAGATGAAAAACCACTTGTGCCAATTTTTCTTTACATTTCCTTCAACATGAAATCCATGTAGCCCATGTACATCTAGGTATTTTTGTCATTTTCTTTTTTTCTTTTTTTTCTAATATAGACTAATTATAGTGTAATAGTGAAATTGATTAGTTATGTAATGATGTGATATGATGATTGTTATGAAGATTTATTAGTGTAACTATTCCCATCAAATAAGTTATTGTTTGCTTTAGGGGCAATTTATATATTTACCAAATTAACTTAACAAAAAATGAGAAACTTCAATCAAATTAAACACCCTACACTCTTAACCTATTCTACTTTTAATCGTTCGTATATAAAGCTAAAAGCTCCAACCAACCGGAAACGCCTCCTAGTCCTCTCATGAAGCAATAGTACATGCCTAGCTAACAGGACAGTACTGCCACCGCTACCAACATGAAGCGAAAGGAGCTTGTGATCTTGCCCGAGTACGGCTCTGCCACTCAGGGTGCTAGCTAGCTACTACAGTATCCTGCCAGCAGTGCTTCTTCTCTGATCTAAGGCTGGCGTAGGTCCTGGACGATGGCGTTCTGCCTTGTCTGGGTTTATCTGGGATTCATGCACTCAACGGCACTATTATGGCGATAGGACTGCAACTGATTGATCTTCAGATGCCGCAAGGACCGTTCCCGTTCGTAGTTGTATCATTGCCTGCATTGATCGGCATCTGCATGCTGTCCGGTTGTCCTGCGTTGTAGCCCCAGCTAGCTAGCGAGAGCTTGTTATGTCGCGATTTAAGACATAATCGCTGTCTTGCTTTTTAGACTCGCCTGTCAATCAGTTGATGCCACGAGATTTTATCAAAGGACACTAAAAGGAATTCGTTTTTTATATACAGGACCAAGAGCGGCAATACGAGGGGATGAATAGGAGTAAAAACAATTCAAGTTTTTTAAAAATCTTTTTTCAAAAAGAAATTTAAACTCTTCATTCTAATAGCTATTAAAAACTATCAATATCATAGATAAAATACTCACAATGAAAACTCCAAAAAGAACCAAGCAAAATGATCCTTCATACTTCGAGTGGTCTGACCTACCATGCAAACCGGTCTGACCATCTTGCAAACCAGTTAGACCTCTCTCCTCTTGACAAATCTAAAAATAACAGCTCGATCCAAACCAAAATCGACACAATTTTCATATGAAAGCTCCAAATGACTTCAAACTTAGACCAAAGCTAGATCACAATCTTAGCAAACTATTCCACCAAGAGAATTACAAAAACCTTACCAGATCTTTTTCCAATCAAAGACAAGTTGCACTGAAACCAGGTTAAAGAGGGAATCCAAGATCTATGCTTGCTCATGTATTCCAAATGATCAATAATCCTTAATTTTTGATTTATCTATAAATACTATTATTGCATCATTCTGTTCCTTAAGTATACTCTTTATATTCGTAAGGGGGAGACCTAGTCATGTGGTCGTGAGCCTTTCCACGACCACTCAATGGCCGTGAGCTTTTCTACAATCGCTTCATGATCGTAAGCCTTTCTACAAATATAACATAGTCATAAGTCGTTCTATGACAACCCTATTATCGTGAAGTCTTCTACGACTAGCTTGACTTCGATTAGCTTGTCTATGACAACCTTTTACACTGCAGGTTTGTCTGATAAAGTAGTTAACATATGCAGTTGTTCTTTGAAATAATTGCTCGTAACTTCTCCCTACCTTTAATGATAACCGCCTGGTGACGAGGAAGTATCACGTCACTAACAATAACTTCCGTTAGACAGTTTATTGTGTGATACATTGAGACATCTCTTGACATGGAGTAGTTGCCACCTCTTCGTACACTATATAAACACTGATGTCAGGAAGAAGGGTAAGAGAGAATCAAGAGGCACAAGATATTGAGCATTAGTTTTTCTCTTGATTGTAACTAGTACACGCAATATAGCCACATAGGAGTAGGTTTATTATTATCTCTAGAGAAAACTCAAACCTATATAAAATCTCTATGTCTTTCTCTATGTGGTCAGATGTTTGAGAGATCCCTCCACTACTACAAAAGAGACAATACTGGACACTTACATCACAGATAGTTCCCATGAACTGTCTATAATGTAATTATCATAGACAGTACATACGAATAACCATCTGTGGTATTTTCAGATACGGTTGTTTATACGAACCGTCTATGATAATGAAAAACATTACTCACAGATGGTTATTGATACAAACTGTCTGTGATAATGGCAGACATCACAGATGGTTCGTACTAATACTTCACAGACGTATGTTTCTCGAAAGCAAGTTTGGACTTGTCTGAGAGTGAGTTCAGACTAGTCCAATCCTACTTGCGCAGTCACAAATGAAATCCACGCTATTGGAGCCGGTTGAGTGAAGTCGCTAAAATGTTGTCTTCTCTACCAGTTTCATTGGCTTCAAAAACTTTAGAAAACAACAAAACTTCAATACTTTTCAATGGCTTGACAATACCCCCTCCTTAATAGAACCTTTGAATAAAAGAAGTATCTTTCCAAGTTATCATAGATGGTTTGTATTAAAAATCGTCTGTGATATGTTTCTCGTGTCGTAATCCCCTAAAATTTTATAATCTCTCGCTTGAGTTCGAGTAGCATTCCGTTCCGAAACACATTTAGTAAAATTTTTGATCTTCTCTTCAGGTTCGCCACTGCAAAGTTGTAGATCTCGTCGAAACCTTTCAAATGAGTATATATAAGCTATATAGAACTTTGTTATTTTATATTTTGAGACTAACTGTTTACATTGCATTGATATAGATATATATATATATAGATAGATATATATATATATATATATATATATATATATAGTTATTTATGTATCACAGACGATCTGTGGTTCAAACCGTCTGTGATAATTATGTTTCACAGACGATTTATAGTTTAAAATGTCTGTGATAATTATGTTTCACAGACGGTTTATGGTTTAAACTATCTGTGATAATTTGGTCCCTAACCATTGGGCCTATCGATCCTCCCCAACCTAATAGAAACCCACCAACTCCCACCTCACGGATCGTAGCTCCACCTCTCCATCCCCACGCCAAAAATTTTCTAACTCCCGTCTCTCCCTTCTCTATAAATACTTACCTGAACCCACCCCCTACCTACTGCATGCGCTCAAAATCTCTTCAGCCTCCTCACTGTTCTCCTCCTCGACCTTGACCCCAATGACCCTTACAAAGTAGACAGCACACACTATAGGCAGTAAGACACCATGAAAGCAGCTGACGGCACTCAAGTCAGCGCTTGCGACAATGGATGTCAAGGACATCCAGCTCGCGCACTGCATCAGGGGCGAGAGGGCCTAGGCATAGAGGCCTCGTCGGCGTGGTTGAACTTTCACTGTCTGCTAGGATCTCTGCTTCTTCTATATTTTTACCATATCTTGTGATCTTATGATGTTGTAATGGTGGATTCTAATCTTAATAAAAATAGAATGTGTTGATGTGTTTACTGTTGTATTTACTTATTTTCAAAGTGTATAGCTAACATTTCCTGAGTCTAATCGAAAATAGAAAAAATTTAAGTATAGAATACAATAAACTGCCTGTGAAGGACTATGACAAACAGTTTGAACCAAAAACCATCTATACTCACACATCACAGACGGCTCTATCTACCAACCGTCTGTGATACTTATCTATCATAGACGGTTGGTAGCTAGAACCGTCTGTGATTTGTGAGTATTACGATAGTTTTTTGTTCAAACCGTCTATGATAGTTGCCCCATTACAGATGATTTTTGGTATGAGCCATCTGTGATGTATGAGTATTACAGACGATTCTAGTTACAAGCCGTTTGTGTTGTATTTATCACAGACGGCTCACAAATCGTTTATGATAACTTCTTATTATCACTGATCCATAAATTCAGACGATTCAAAAAACCATCTGTGATGACAGTTCCGAACCGTCTGTGATGACTCTTTTTGTAGTAGTGCTCGAATCAAATATTTATACATAAGATCGGTATTAGAACACTGATAGTTGGCGCCATCCGTGAGAATACATCCAAACTCTGGTAACTCCTCGTCAACAAATTATTTTCTTTCTGATGTTTTCATAGCAAGGGAGTGGAACGAGGAGAATTGATTCGATCTAGCCGACTACGTAGATCTCGACATAGATGCCTGATATGACTACGAGCAAAATGTGTGCTTTCATCCGATGGTGATGCTTTCATCTGATGGTGACGCTGTCTTCAGAGATCCTCCACGAGATCCCGGAGATCTCCTCACCTTCATCAACAAGTCTTCATTCCTGTCAAAGATTCTCAAGAACGATTCCTTGAGTTTAATTCTGCATCCTTCTACCAGTTGTTCGAGGCTTATTATATTATTGCACATCTTTGGTATATAATATACCTCAGATAATAGTTTTTGATCTCTGTTCTTACAGTTCAGAAGCAACACCCCCTTTCCCTTAATCTGAACTATGGAGCCATCGTTGAATTTTACTTGATCAAAAATTTTCTCGTCAAGTTCATAGAACATGGAGCAGTCACTTGTCGTGTGATTGCTTGCCTGGCTTTGGTATTCTGATGCGTAGTGAACCAGTGCCACTGCCCTAGCCGCCTCTGTAGTGCCAGCGTCCCCGCCCGCTCGACGAACATGCCCTCCTAGCCCCAATGCAGGTCCCCTGTGCCCCTACCAAATGTCATTTTTTGTATCTCCTTTCAGCAACAACGCTTGCTCGTGCCACACTTGGAAACCTTTGAGCAATTTCTCATGTGCCTTGAGTGCACCCGTGATTTCTTCAATCTTTATCTTCATAAGGTTATCATAATACATGAGCGTGGTCACTACTGGGAGAAATTTCTCTAGCAGCATGCGCAAGTATTTCTTCACTGCTACACTCTCCTCCAGTTTGTTGTTAAGAGAGCGTATCTCGTTGACGACAGAATTTAGCTTACTAGAGAAATCATCCACCGACTGAGTTTCTCCCATATGTATGCTATCGAATTCAGCCCACACGATCACACGGTCGATACCCTTGTGCATTGTCTGAAGCATCGCCCACGCCTCACATTTCGTATCCTTGCCGATGAGTTGCCGCATTATGGAGTCTAGCACCACCTAGTAGATGATGGCCAAAACCATCTGGTCTACCTTCTTGTTCTTCCCTTTTGAATCGACTGCATCAAACTCCTTAGCCGTGCATATTTGCTTTCATCTTCAATGCCTATATCTGATAATTGTCAACGGTGAGAATAGGGTACTAAAGAGAAACTGGCCCATCCTTAGCCCTAGAAGTCGACGTTTTATCTTCCATGTTCTTTGATGGCATCACACGACGAGCAAGCCCTCTGCTCTGATACCAATTGTTGGTCCTATGGAACTTGGCGGAGCTCGACGAAAGAAAGAACATGAGGAACTTTTTGATCGCAAGCTTCGTCGCTAGTCTTGCTTTCTTCTCCTTTCCCTTACTTGGTTACAGGACTTAGCTTTGTCTTATATAGGCTGATTATACAACCAGTAATTGAACTCTACGGCCGACTCGGCTTCTACTCCTTGCACTGCTCGGACTCTTGACTCATATCCAAGTCTTATACGTCAACACAACTAAGAATATGGAGTAGGGACTCAATGAAAAGATTACTTTAACATCAAAGAGCAATGGTACATGTACCGTTGCATAATTAGGAGCTAGCCAATATATGTTGCTAATCTACCAAGTTGCTTTCTGATAAAACTACTACTAGCTAGCTAGTACTTTTCTCGGGGTTGCTATGGCAAATGGTGTTTACACGTGCTCTTTTCTTAATTTGTGTGGTACGTGGAAGAAATGTAGAACCGTATAGATTTTGGGTGTACTTTTACTTAGGAGCAGAGCGACAATTAAGGTGGTGATCAACTCAGCTTTTCTCGTCACTGGTGTTGGCGACGAAAATACTGTAACGAAAACACTGTAGTAGGTACTGTAAGCTACAGTACTTGCTACAGTAAAATTATTTTTTTTGATTTTTTTAAAAAATTTACTTACACTTTTTTTTCGTTTTTTGTTTTCGTTTTTTTTCAATTTTTTTACATTTAATTATACTCAATAAACCAACTCAGCTACAGTGTTTTTTCAGCAAAAACCAAAAGCCATCGCTATTCCAATCACCCCTTAAATCTGCGTAACGTTGATTTCCATTTCCGTGCGCAGAAGGAACATACTTGTGCCGTGAGTTGATTAGCCTTTTTTTTTGGAACGAATGGGCGATGCCAACCAAAAGTCCAAATATGACACAAATCGTTGAGAGTTGTATTTGGGTTCGATAAGGCGATTGGTTCTTTCGGAATTGCTATATGTTATGTGCATAATTATTTTTGTAAATTATTGGATTTTTTGACCTTACGATCTGCATCACGATTTGTATGCCTGCTCACCTCTGTCTCCATCTCCGACGATGGGGGCGGCGAGTTAGAGCTCAGGTTTTCTAGATTAGGGTTTGGGATTCACTAAGTCTAGCTATGGAAGAATGGCGAGGAGGTGAGAGGACCGACGGTGGGCAGGGCAGTGGTGCCACCGCAAGTCGGAGTAGGACGGTGAGTAGTGGAGGCTGGCGGGAGCAATAAGAATCAACTAACAATTAGGAGGCAACAAGTGGTGGTCGCAGTTCTGGCAATGGTAGCGGTGAGAGATGGAGATGCAGTAGACGAGGAGGAGGCGTGGGGAGGGGGAGGGGGGAGTGACGATGCAAGAGGCTGCAGCGATGTGAGAGGGGTGGGCTCGCAGGTGCCGCTGACGACATTGGTGAGGTGGAGGGTGATGGCACGTGAGGTAGGGCAAGGATGGCGGCAATGGCTGCAATGTGAGCAAGCACTTGGTGTGGCCATGCGAGTGTGCGATTGCAGACAAGGTAGGGTAAAGAGGAGGATAGGGATCCGAATGTGGCCACTCGATTTTGTGGGGTGTTCGAAATAACGATGGCTTTTGATTTTTGCTGAAATTTTACTGTAGCTGACTTATTTTTTACTGTAGCTGAGTTGGCTTATTGGGCATAATTAAATTTAAAAAAAATATAAAAATAAAAACGGCACACTAATTTAGAGCGGACGATGAAAAGGAATATGGGAAAAAAAATAAAACACAAAAATATCAAAAAAAAACACAAAAATCACTAGAGAATAAAATAGTGAACATTGCATATAATCGTTGAACAGTGGTTTGGTCGTTGAACGCGGCGTTGATCGAACGGAGCAAAATCGGAATGACAGGCACAAAAATTATCATGTGAATGACGAGTTTACGCTCCCTTGTTTTCTTGCAACTGTTTGGAGCACGCACGCACGCATATACTGCCTCCATTCTTCTTTTAAGTGACGTTCTCAAATCCGTGCCATCTAAAGTTTAGCGACTAATATGTTTAAAATTTCTAGATTGCTTACATAAAAATTATATATGTTAATTTTTCATTAATATATTTTTTTATTATTATATCATAAGATAAAATTATAAAAAATTACAGTCAAAATTACATCTCGAAAACAGTAAAAAAAAAACCAAAAACGTCACTTAAGAAAGAACGAAATAACTATACAGGTTCTTGTAAAAAAAATTGTCAACGTTGATTGACACAAATGAAATATTGAATGTATATTTCTTCAAATCGATAGTACTTTAGTTGCTAGCTAAAATGCTTAATATTTTTCTTTACGAAATACACACACATATATATACACACACCACCTCTTTAATATTCACTAGTTCATTAATTGAGTAATGGTTCTTTCAATTTGGCTTTTTGTGATTTTTTTTCTCAAACTACTTTTCTAAGCAGTATACTTCCTTCATCCAAGTTTATAAGGCATAGTTTTTTAATGGTTTTATTCATAAATATAGGACGTATTTTATATTCCAATACAAAATTAGTGTGAGGTTTCCTCTTTACCCCTAATAAATATCCAACTTTACTTTATTTTCTCTACATGCATGCATTGAATATAGTATTTAGAGATAATAATTAAATGTATTCTAGTCATTTTCAATATCTCCTTAGTATATGTGCCAAAAGAAAATATGAGTTGTAAATTTAGACGGAGGTAGTACCTCATAGTTAGTGAGTAGGGACAAAGCTAGCTAGCTCACAATAGTGGCAGGCTCAGAGGCTAAGCCATAACCATATTCACTGGTTTTCGGCTGTAGCTGATAGCTTATAGCTATGATTGATAACTTTTGTTTCTAGAGCTAGTTTGTGCGAACGAACTGAATACCGATAAATCAATAAGTTGCTTTGAAAATACTATCATGATAAGTCGCTTAGAAAAGATAATAGAGGAACTATTATGTTTATTTATCGAGAGAAATCATAAAGTATAAGCTGAAAAATGGATGATATGCTGCCGCCGCTTCGAAAAGAAAGCTAGTTGCAGCCGCTCAACCTCATCAGCGCCAAGTATTTAATATGCTGTGGAAGTAGGGTCTGTTCTTTTTGGCTGCGGCTGATGGCTTTTGGCTGCGGTTGATGGCTTTTTGGCTGTTTACAACAGAGATTGCAGAAAGAGAGATACTCGCTTGTAATTTTTGATGGTACATATATTAGTTTTTTAACATGTACTACAATTAACTTGTAGACCCTATCTTAAAAAAAATACTCCGTTTAAAAGTTAGTTACTGTAGCAAAAGTCAAAAGCGGCTTTTAGAAGCCGCAAAGAATAGGCCCGTAGCTACGTTTTGCCAGATTGTTTCTACATGTACATGCCTAAATAAAAAAATTGTTTTCTTATGTATTGTAAATTGTGTTCAAAACTTCAAATCGTAGTAGCAGAGTAACTAATGGACTTTGTATCACTACTAGAAAACGGACAAAACCTTATGGCTACAAATTATACTGATGGGTCTGTAACAACCATCAAGTTATACTATTTTGGTCATAAGAATAGTAACTCCCTTGGTAAAATTTTAAATTTTCTGACGGTTATAATAAAATTGTTAATACAATATATTTTTCTGATGGTTACAACCGTCAGGTTAAATGGTTGGTTCTTCACATGGGAAAGTTGTGTCCGGCCTCACAAAAAAAATTGGTGTCATGCCAATGTATCATGCGGGCGCGTGTGGCACATAAAAAAACCTGAGTGGCATTTTCCTAAATTAAGTCCACCGGCTAGTCGAAGCCTTCGGCCTCCTTAAATCCCTAGCTAGGTCTCCCCATCCCGCCACCGACACCTCTCCCCATTCACCGCCTCCACCAAGCCACCACCGGCACCTCTCCCCATCCGCCACCTCCACCAAGCCGCCACCGGTGCCTCTCCCCATTTGCCGCCTCTACCAATTTGCCGCCGGTGCCTCTCCCCATCTGCTGCCTCCACCAATCAGCCATAGGTGCCTCTCCCCATCCGCCGCCTCCACCATCTCCACCGGTGGCTCTCCCCAATACGCAACCTCCACCATCTCCACCAGCGCATCTCCCCAATCCGCCACCACCATCTCCAGCCATGCCTCTCCCCAATCCACTGCCTCCATCTCTGGCGGTGCCTCTCCCCAATTCATCGCCTACGCCATCTCCGGCCACACCTCTTCCTTATCCGTCGTCTCCACCATCAACAGTGGTGCCTCTCCCCAATCCGTCGCCTCCACGCCATCTCCAGCCGCACCCGCCATCTTCGGCCATGCTTGCCACCTGCACGCCCTCTCCAGTCGTGCCTGCCACCTCGATGCCATCTCCGGCAAGGAGACATAGAAGAACTCTTGCCCTAAAAAAGGCATAAAGAACCATGAGTTGTACCTTCTCTCTTTTGTAATTCTAGTTTTTTGATTGCTAACTTTTAGGGTATATGACTTCTCTGTGTGTTGAAATGAATTGTTGCATCTGTCCCTACTATTACAATTTTACTTCTATCTGATGTGAATTGGATCGATTTAATGTGCTGCGGGTTAAAACATATAACTAGTATACTGTAAGTCTGAAATGGCAAAATCAGGATTGCACATAGTGTTGTAGTGTATATAACTTCGTTGTACCTTTCTTGTTTTGACCGATTAGATTTATATTGTGATTCGGATTTGTTAAGGCCAAAAACCGATGATCTTTTATTTTGTTAATTCATTTGTAGAGCGTTATGAAATGAAGTATGTTTAATAGTGATTCCTACCTTTCTTAAATAAATATGGTGCTTTGAGTAATCAAAATTATGTCCTTTTGTTGCAAATGCAATGCTACCTCGGACCAAATTTGTTCTTGTCTTACGTATGTGTTATCTCACAAACCACTTCATGTGTTGATTGCTAAATTAATAATTATGTGCAGATTCTCTAATATGGGCATACCATCATATGATATTCATATAGTACATTTGCAAGATACGTAGTATCAGATAATATAACCAACTTAATTGTGTCATGTCGGTGTCAATAGAACTAACATATTCAAGTTGTTGAACATAGAACTATTTAATGGCAGGCCATGCATGGATGTATATTGGCTGACAATGTGGTAGTGCTCCCTCTAATGAATGGATTGATCACACCACATAATTCTTGGATTGTACATTCTCTAATCTAAGTTTAGTTGAAGGTGATACCATTAAGTGTCCGTGTGCAATGTGTCAGAACTATTTTAGGCACAACAGGTGCATTGTCGAGTTGGACTTGAGTAAATATGGGTTTAGGGCAAGTTGTCAAAAATGGATAACACATGGTGAGAGCCTTGTCGTTCGAAATGATGAATTCAATTAATCTGATCAGATGGATAATATGTTGGGTGACCTAGCTGGTGACCCTCCACCAACATTTGATGAGGAGCCAAATGCCTCTGCCCAGGCTTTCTATAGGATGGTTGCTAGTGCTGACAAACTAGTCCATGAGAATACAACACATTCTTGTATATCCGCTGTTGCTTATTTGCTAGCTATGAAGTCACAGTAGAATATGTCAATTGCACACTATGATGATGTATTACAAAAAATTCATGAGCTTTTGCCTCTAGAGTCTAAGTTGCCTCAAGACTTCTACCATTCGAAGAAACTATTAGAGGGCCTTGATATGCCATATGTGAAAATTGATGTATGCTATAATAGTTGCATGCTTTATTGGAAAGACAATGAGCATGAAGACAAGTTTAACTTCTGTAATACCTCTTGATATGAGGTAGGCAACAATAAAGTCCCACGTAAAGTACTGCGGTATCTTCCCATTACAAATAGACTACAAAGGTTGTATGCACATGAGAAAACAACAAAGCTAATGTGATCGCATAATTCCTCTACATCTGGTATGATGGCGCATCCATGTGATGGGGAAGCTTGGCAACAATTTGACGAGGACTTCCCAAACTTTGCAAGTGATTATAGAAATATGTGACTTGCTATAGCAACAGATGGTTTCACACTATTTAGTTTGGGTGCTGCTCCTTACTCATATTGGCCAGTGTTTGTGGTTCCATTGAATCTTCCCCCAAGCAAGCTCTTGAGGCCAGAATACATATTCCTTGCCCTTGCTATCCCTGGTCCTCAGCATCTCGAAAAGAAAATAAATATTCTAATGCACTTTTAATTGATGAACTTATCAAGTTGTGGGAGGGGGTAGAAACATGGGATGCTTCACTCAAGCAAAACTTTACAATGCATGCAGCATATCTATGGTCAGCCCATAATTTCCTGCATATGGTATGTTTGCTGGTTGGAGCACACATGGTTCATTTTCTTGTCCAGAATGCTTGTGTGAAGGTAAAGTATTTCAACTTCGTAATGGTCGCAAGGTTTGTTGGTCTGATTGTCATATACGCATTCTACCTAGGGACCATGAATTCAGAACCCAAGCTTATGCATTTCGAAAGAACACAACAATGCTTGAGGAGGCACCTAGGTATTTAACAGGAGAGGAAGTCGAAGCCCAATAGACAAATTTGTAGCAGATACAAAAAAACCTTTGGCTAATTGCACAATTAGACACACAAAAGATGATTTTGGCAACTTCCATACCATAAGAAATTGATGCTTCGACACAACATTGATGTGATGCACAATGAAAAAAATAGCTGAAGCTATATGGAACACATGCTTTGGTACACCCGATTAGACAAAAGATAATGCTAAGGCAAGACAAGATTTAGCTAAGATTTGCCATCGTCCTTCACTACATTTGGAGATGAAGGGCAATGGGAAGTGGCACAAGCCTAGGGCTCCGTTTTGCATCAATAAGAATGGCAATACCACTATCCTTAAGTGGTTTCAAGACCAGAGAATATATGGCTATGCTTGGCTGAGCTCAGTTTTTTTATAGGCAGTTATGTGCTAAAGACATAAGCAAGGATGCCATAGTCTCACTAGAACAGAATGTTGAAGTGCTTCTATACAAATTAGAGAAGATATTTCTTCTCGGTTTCTTTAATCCTATGCAACATCTAATCATACATCTGCCTTATGAGGCTTGACTAGGAGGCCTTGTACAGGCCCGCTGGATGTATCCATATGAGAGGTAAATATAAGTAGTACCACTATTGTTTTCTTTGTAGCCTGACTATACATCTAATTAATTGTCTAGTCCTTGTAGGTACATACAAAAACTTAAGAAGAAAGTGCAGAATAAGGCTCGAGTTGAGGGTTCCATTGTTGAGGCTTACCTAGTTGAGGAGGCTACAAAATTTTCTATCCCTATATTTAACCCAAAAGTTTGGTCAATTAGAAATAAGGCACCTTGGTACAGTGATGGTGCCTCTACATTTCAAAGTTCATGCAATCTTGACATATTCCAATACCCAGGTCGATACATTAGTCCCCAGGGTTGTCGTGATCTCACAATAGAAGAGTACAAGGTTGCCTTCTTGTACATATTGAGGAACTTAACAGAGATGGATGGATTCTTCGAGTATGTGCTTAAGCTATGCAACCAAAGTCACTTATCTATAATTATATTTGCATCATTCTAACTAACTTTGTTTATACAGTAAATTTTCTAAAGAGCAATGGAAGAGCAGAATGAAACCAAATGATGTATAATGCTCGTGTTGATGCTGTCATTTTGAGCAAAGATGAGGCAGAAGCAGATCAAGTGCTTGAAAATTATGCTTTGGATCGTGTGAAGCAAATGATGTATAATGCTGGTGTTGACGCTATCAAGAAGTACTATAGAAAACAAGGAGAGGATATTGATGACAAGCTGGCACATCCAAGAGAATTATCGTATGAGCAATACTTGATTGGTAGGATTTGGTGGTGCAATGAGCAAGTATGGCCACATCATTGTCGTAACTGGTGCAGTGACCAGTTCTTGAAAAAACAAAAGAGAGGTCAAGGGGCATGTTTCAAATATGAAGATGTTGCTCAAAACTAATCAGGTTCACGATCATACTAAAAAATCCAACAATATCTGGTATATTATACATGTTGTTCCCTATCTCTTTTCCACTTTCGGATTAGAACAATGCATTAGAAGGAGAGTACCACTTTTCTTTTCATATGTGCACTTTGCTAACCTTCAATTCACCGTATTGTAGGAACACAAGTTTAGACCAGAAAATGCTACGCTTGAAGACATATGTCGTAATGAAGTCTGGCATGAAAAATGTGGATAGTATTGGCAGCAGTGGTCTAATTTGCACCCAAAAAGCACAGAAACGCATTGTAAGTTCTCCCATGTTGGTACTAAACTCAAGTGAACTCAACTTCTATGAAAGCAAATAGTATGAAATGTTGTTTTTTTTTTCTAGGATGATTACTCTGTAGCTGCTAGTGCTCAACATCTAGATGGTGAGTGGGAGCAGCAACCATTTGATAGAGCAATACTTTACAACACCAATGGTGGCTTGCCCCATGGTCGTGTACCAATAGGGAATGGTGTTATCAAGTAACATTCCAGATCTGATCCTTGTCCTCGGTAGTTTGAACAAGATTTGCATACGTTAGTTCTCTTTACCATGTGCTCTTAGGGGTGGTCGATAGATACAAAATGTCATATGCACTATATTCATGAGGAGTAGCTTGGTTTATGCTATTTTCTGCGTACCATTGCATAGGTAGGTATGCACCAAAGACTACCATTACAAAACGCTGTGAGCAACTGATAGTAGAGGGATACTAATACGAACCATATAATGAAGAAAGATGACAATCTCAGGTGCAGACAATAATAAAAAAACAAACTATACATTGATCCACAATATTTCTTTAGTGTTACCTTCTCTTGTTCCTTGATTCCTTATGGCATATGTACACTACTACAGAAACACTATTACTAGACACCAAATCATAGACGGTTTCACAAAATCGTCTGTACGGTATACTATCACAGATGATTTTAATTTCGAGACCGTCTGTGTTGTTGCAGTCGAAAAAAACCATATGTGAAGGATTAATATCACAGATAGTTCTTGCCAAGAACTGTCTATGAAGTATTACAGATGGTTATTGCCAAGAACCATCTGTGATACTAGCAATATCACAAATGATTTTTATAAAAAAATTATCTGTGATAATCCAACTACATATTTATTGCACTGCTCAAAACCGCATCTGTCTTCATTTCGATCCAGATCTAACCAGTGCTGCACCTGGAAGAGGCAAGACTTTTAGGTCAGTTAGTTTGGTGGAGGGAGGCTAGTTATTTGGCAGGAGAGTTTTGAAGATTCATGAAGTTCTTGGTTGCCTTAGATATGATTAGTAATAAAATTTATTTTTTTTGTACGAAAATTTAGATCTAACTTTTAGTGACTGTTATTGAAGATGGTTTGCATCTAATTGACCATACATGATTAGTTCTCGTCATGTGGGAGGCCAAATTTGTCAAAATTGTTGGTTATAAATGGTTCCTCGATCGCTGGGGAAATAGTTGTTGTGTTAATATGAATTAAGCTAGCAAAGCCTTAATACATGTGGTATATATGTAGTAATAATTAATTAATTTAATTTTTAATACTAAGTTGTTATATATATGCATAACATAGGACCGAAGCTGGATGTATACTGCGAACCGTGTGAGTGAAGAGTACATTAATGGCTTGTCTATTTTTACAAGAGCTACCGAGGAGGATATATTGAATAAGGGGGTGAAATATATGTACTGTCCATGCACTGACTGTGAGAATTTAAAGATGTTTAAGAACCGAGAGCAGATTGAAGCGAACTTGATTCGGAGGGGTTTCAAAAAGGGGTATACGTGTTGGACCAGTCATGGCAAAGTCAATGATATGCCGCCGGATGACATCGCCGGTGAAGTCAATGATATGCTACCGGATGACATCGCCGGTGATGTCAATGATATGCCACCAGATGATGTCGATTGTGGTTCGGATAGGCTGCACGATGACAATCTGAATCACATACTTTGTGATGTAGAAGAGAACTATGATGAGAGAGTATGTTAAATTCCGGGGCTTGATGGAGGACTCAGAGAAATATTTGTTCACGTGCTACAGGTTAAAGTACACGAGGTTGTCAGTCATGCTTGAACTGTTGAAATTGAAGGTAAGCAACAGCTGGTCCGATAAGAGTTTCACGGTGCTATGTTAAATTCTGGGGTTTGATGGAGGACTCGGAGAAACCTTTGTTCACGTGCTGCAGGTCAAAGTACACGAGGTTGTCAGCTGTGCTTGAACTGTTGAAATGGAAGACAAACAACGGTTGGTCCAACAAGAGTTTCACGACGCTGCTACGTCTTTTAGCGGACATACTTCTGGAGGGAAATGAGTTGCCTAAAACCATGTATAAAGCCAAGAAGGTTCTTTGTCCATTGGGAATGAAAGTAGAAAGAATACATGCATGTCCGAACGACTATATCCTCTACCGTAAAGAGTATGCAAACATACATATATGTCCGATGTGCAACGCATCCCGATGTAAGCATAAGAATCAATCAGATGACGGCGAGGGAATATAGGTGAAGAAATGACCTCCTGCTAAGGTGGCGTGGTATGTTCCTATAATTTCCCGTTTGAAGCGGTTTTTCGCAAATCCAAAGAAGACAAAATTGCTGTGTTGGCACTCGGAGGAGCGCAAGAAGGATGGAATGCTGAGACACCTTGCTGATTCCGTCCAATAGAGAAACATCGATAGGAGTTTTGTGGACTTCAGTGCAGAACCGATGAATATAAGATTTAGACTGAGTACAGATGGAATGAATCCTTTCAGTAGCATGAGCAACCGACATAGCACTTGGCCCATGACTCTCTGCATCTATAACCTTCCTCCTTGGTTGTGTATAAAAAGAAAGTATATTTTGCTGTCGATACTTATCCAAGGACCAAAGCAATCTGGGAACGATATTGATGTGTACCTAGTACCGTTGGTGGAAGATCTAAAAGTACTGTGGAACGAAGGGGTACAGGTATGAGATGCATACAAACGAGAGAACATCACTTTGCGCTCCATGTTGTTCTACACCATAAATGATTATCCTGCCCTTACTAATCTGTCGGGCCAGAGTACAAAAGGTGCCAAAGCTTGTACTCACTGCTTAGATGGTACCGAGAGTGTGTGGCTGAAACACTCACGCAAAACCGTGTACGTGCGTCACCGCCTGTTCCTTCGGAGGGCTCACGTATACCGCAAGATGAAGAAACAATTTGACGGAGAGAAGGAGAATGGTTCAACACTAAGGCATTTAAGCGGAAAAGAGGTTTATAATATGATTAAGGATTTAGATGTTATCATCGGAAAGGGACGTAAATTGAGGGCTCATGAAAAGAACATCTGAAAAAAGAAATCAATATTTTGGAACTTGTTTTATTAGGAGTACCTAGATAGTCGGTACTGCATCGACGTCATGCACGTAGAGAAGAATGTATGTGACAGCTTGATTGGTCTCTTATTGAACATTCATGACAAAATAAATGATGGTGTCAACGTACGACTTGACTTGGTTGATATGGATATGAGGCCTAAGTTAACACGGACAAAAATAGATAATAGATGAACGTACCTTCCCCCTACGTGTTACACTCTGTCCAAGGCCGAGAAAATAGAACGGTACCAGTACTTGCATGGTGTCAAAGTTCCGTCTGGTTACTCCGGCAACATGAGAGGTCAATGGATCTAGTACCCCTCTCCTTCCTTGCCGAGCAGCGTACCCATTTTGAAGAATGGTCAAAATAGTTGCTCGAGAACGAATTGAGATCACATTCGATTCATGGAAGACCGTGACTGAAACTCAGAAACGTGAGCTACCGACAGAAATTTTTGCATCGTTCGAGATCCCAGAAGAACACCATGACTTCGTGCAACGACATGCCTTGCTAGCGGCGTGTAAAGTATGGAAGAACTTCAAGACCGTGCTTGTCAAGCAGTGCGTGGAGAAAGATTTAATGCCCTTTCATAAGTACTCATTCCTAGAACCACAATGGGAAGGGTTTAAGGCGATAAAGATGACCAAAAATTTTAGAAGTACAAGTGCGGTGCATAAGGCCTTGCAGTCAAAAAACACACACCCCCATAGACTCGGCACAGCTGGGTATGCGTGTAAAATCCCACAGTGGAGAAAGGAGGACGAGCATGCAATTCTGCGGGACACCACCCCACCATTTGCCACGATCCCGGATGAGCGTGCTCAAAATTGGATTAGAGCGAGGTTATCTACCACGTCGTAGGGGGACATCTCCTTCCGAAAACCTATAGACAAGGAAGTGTCCCATCGCTTGGTAAGATATCGAATTGGGTAGCTTGTAATTACTCCACAACTTCATAGAAAGTGAAATGACATATCGGGCTCTTGCAAAAAGCGTTGAGTGTAGAATCTTCCCAAGGATCCTTCCAGGCAAGTAGGGAGAGAGATATACATTCCACGGCCCTGAGAAACAAGGAGCACCTAGGTCGTACGAGAGGCCTTGGTCTTTATATTTCTTGAAAACATGGTTTCTCAGATGACTCTGAATTGTATCGGAGTAGGAAGAGAACAAAAGCCGAGCGTGAGGCACGGCTACGAGAGGAGATCAAGAGGCATGACATAGCCCTCATTTACAATTTTTTATATGCTTGGACTCATGGCCTGAAGATAAATAGACATTCTATTTTTCTAATAAGCACAATTTGAGCCATCAAATTGTGGTGCCTTTCCTATAGTAATCCCCTCTCAAGCCATCCTTTTCTCTCTAGACGGTTAAGTCTAATATATGAGAGACTAAGCTCTGATACCACTTATAAGATCAAGGATAACTGACTAGAGGGGGTGAATAGGAGGTTATAAACATTCCTTCTTTTTAAAACAAATTATAACAATTAATCACAAGGCAAATATACTAGATGAATTTAACATATTCAATTCGAGTAATCCTAAGGCACCACTCCAAATTAATATTGCAATGAACTATAAGTACACAATATATGACAATTGCAACACTATAAAGGTAAGCACTAAAGAAGATAAGAAATAACCACAAGTTGACACACGATGTTTTTTTCCGTGGTATCAAAGACTTGCCGATCTTCACTAATCCACGTTGAGGAAAGCTCAATCGCTCTTGGACCGGCTCCACAAATTAAGTCTCAACTCCTCGATCACTATTGGTTGCTCTTGCTCCTCTCCGGAGATGGCGAGCACTAAGCCACTCACAATCTTACTAAGGCCATTTTCACAAGCTTCTTAAACAGATCACCTCGCGATCAATCACTCGACCGTCTAGGTGTCGGCAAGCACCAAGAGTAAAAGATCACGCTTCGCTTGACGGCGCTTAAGTGCCAAGAATCAATCTAATTGATGTATGCACTTGAAATGGCTCACAACACCTGAAATAAATGCTCAAGAGAGAAAGAGGTATGAAATGAATGTTCAAGGCTCAAAGATATTTAATGCTAGCTTAGCTACCCGTCCTTGAGTTGGTGGGGGTATTTATACCCTCACCAACCAAAATTAGCCGTTATAAAAATTTATTATGACAAATCAGGGAAATCGAAACTACCGACGTTCAAAGTGCGGTACTACCGCAGTTCACTATAGCACACAGTAACAGTTAAGTCAGCGTCAGAACTAGCTGTTAAAAAATAATACAGTACTACCACCATTGTAAGTACGGTACTACTGCACTGCGGTAGTTCCACATGTCGGTGTGGTACTACCACACTGCGGTCATTCCGTTGTGCAAAGTACGGTTCTTACGATTTCTGCCAATCTAAGTTTTTTTGACCGGTACTTCTGAACATCGGTAGTTCCACTATTTGGTGCGATACTACCGCACTGCAGTAGTTCTATCGTGTTATGTCCGGTACTACCGATTTCGGCAAGCCCAAGTCCCAACAAGGTTGCTCTTTGGAAAAAATGTACCGCTGAAAATCCGGTACTACTGTGCGCCGGTAGTTCCGCAGTTTACATGGTGGTACTACCGGAGTCCGGTAGTTCAGCGGTTAATACGACGTTACTTAATTTGTTTTCAAACTTAATTTCATGTGCATGTATGATCCTAAATTGATCCAAATGGCACAAGAACATGCTATCAAGCTACTTTCTATAATCCCTCTTAATAATACGACGCATATCCTATAATCTGGTCTTTCAACCTTTCTCCTAAGACCGGTAAAATTTAAAAGAGATCCTATATTTTATGTAACTTGTTTTTGATCCATCTTGATGTCCATTTCTCATGCAACTTGCTTTTGTCCTTTGTGCACTTATAAGACTTAGCCTATGCAATCCTCAACACACATATTAGTTTCATATTCTTAAATCGTCATTAATTACCAAAACCAAATTTTTGGAGCCCAGATGATTTCAATCTCCCCTTTTTGGTAATTGATGACAACACTCAAATTTTAAGAGAGATAAGGAATAATTTTGAATATACCACTTGTATGAGGACAAGTTGTATATTCTATTGTGATTTTTAAAAGAGTAATTGAATTTTTCATTTTCTCACAAGAAGTTAAGTAATTCAATTTCTTATAAAGTCGATTTTTGGAAAGCTCCCCCTAAATATGTGCATAGATGAAACGAGATACAATTTGCACATATGAATAATAATATTTTGTTGAGCTTTTGAATCAAGAACTTCAAGAGAGTACATAAATTGCAAATGACAAAATGCACTTGAAGATCAAAGAGGCTAATAATCATAAAAGAGCTTGATATTTGCATAACATGAAATTCAAAAGCATGAAATGACATCACATCACATAGTTCATTACATCACATATAAATGTAAATGATAAACATCACGTGGTTCATTACACCATAATTCATTACATAATAATAATAAAGATAGAAGCAAAAGCAAAGCAAAGGCTTGGAGATCTTGATCATCATCTTTTTCTTCTTCTTCTCCCCTTACTTCTCCTGACTTCTCCCCCTTTGGCATCAAAATACCAAAAAGGGCTACTCCTATGGTCCTTGAGGAGAAGCGGCACGGCGGCGACAGTGTACATACTGGACCGGAGCAACTGCACCCTCGAGGGAAGTCATGCAATCTCCAAGAGAGGAGACAACAACCATCAGGGTGGACACGTTATCCGTTAGGGTATTCAGATTACCCTCGAGGCGAAGGACAGCTGAATAAACTTGAGAAAGGGTCACTTGTCCTTGCCTTATTGCCTAGAAGAGGAGCCTCCTGATGGCGCTCTGGGGCGCGGTGGCGCGGGAATTGGGGGTCCCTCTCTTGGCTTGTAGGGCTTGTGCACACCACCTAGCCCTCTTCTGAAAGGTCCAGTCTTATGAATGATTAGGGTCATGATATAAGATGCATAGTTAATCCTCTTGACCCTATTATTCTTCGTCACAGCCATCTCTCTAATCATGAGATCGACTACATCAAACTCTGTTCCAGTCATAATGTAGTCAATCACATTCCATGTATGTCCTCGGATGGCATCTAAGTTGCCGCTTTTGGGGAGAATAGTGTGATTGATAATTCGGTTGACCAAGCTTAGAATAGGAAGAAGTCCATGGAGTTTGCCCAACACATACCTCACATTTTTATCGTAATACTCAATGCATTGGGCAATAGTAAGTGCCGGTCTGTCAAAGACTTTCTCATGTGCACTTGAGAATGTGTTCAGGGCTATTTCAAATTCTTGTTTGTTGGAGTACAAATATCGGTCCCCGTCATCCAGGATAAGTGCTCAAAATTAGGAGATATATAAAGAGTGGCATAGAACTATCTGATTACCTCCTCATTGTAATCAGACTTGAGGGACACAATATGATGAACTCCTGCTCTTTGAAATAGGCGAAAGGTGCTCTCAAACTTGTCCATGCCATCCAAGTGATCCCAATCCAAGTACTTATGATCAGTAAATTGCTTGTTGGGACCATAAACCTCCTCATATACTTGCTCTTGGAACTTTGGATTTTCACTATTTTTTGGGAGCACAAATTGATTACGGTGCCTGAGGATGGCATAGTCATCACTGGACATGCGCAAGATATCCCTACACTCATTGTCAGCCGGTGCCATTTCTTCAATTGCTGCCTCAGGGATTGGACTTCTAGAGGGACTACTTCACCGTTCTGACTCAGTCTCCGAATCACTGGGTGTCTCGTTGCCACTGTCCTCTAGGGTCCTTTGAATCAACTCTTCATGAGCCATCTCAATCGTAGGTGACTCAGTGATATGAGATCCCTGTTGAGAGGATCCTTGTCCTGAACCACTTGCCCTTGCATAAAACTTCTTGGTTGCATTCCTCGTCTTCGGTGCCATCTTGAAATAAGTGAATAAGGAAGTCAAGGAAATAATGTGAAGTTCGGAAATTAGGTTGGAATTGAATAAAAATAAGATGCTGATTTTTCAGGAAAATCGTTAGTACCGCTGTTCAAACCGCGGTAGTACCGGCCTGCGGTAGTACTGGTGTGCAAACCCCGGTAGTACCGCTCTACGATAGTACCAGTGTACAAACTCCGGTAGTATTGCTATGCGGTAGTTCCGATTTTCCTGAAATTTTCTAGGGCAATTCATGCATGATTTGAAGTGATGTTTTTGTTGGATTGAATCTAATAGAAAGATGGCTAACCATCATCTTTACTATTATAAAAGAAGGAGTTGGTGGTTGGTACAACCTCCCTCCTCCTTCTCATAAAAAAGATCTGTAGATTGATGTGTGGCCCCCACCCCACCTCATGAAACCTCCCACACCACCTCACGAAACCGTGCCTGCCTCCTCCCACCTTCCCCCCGCCTCCCCATGTTCTCTGCGCTCCCCCGTTCTCCGCGCCGCCTCCTCCCCTCCCTCATCCGCCGCTCCGCCCTCCCTCCTCCTCTGCCCACTTCTCCGCGCCACTGCCACCTCCTCCCCCCCACTTCATCGCTCCGCCGCCGCCTCCTCCCCCGCCCCTCCCGCTCCGCCACCCCCGCGCCGCTGCATCCTCCTCCCCGAGCCGCCTTCTCCCTAGATCGCGCCGCTGCCGTCTCCCTAGATCGCGCCGCTGCCGCCCCCAACCCCCCGCGCCGCCGCCTCCCCCTCTCCGTCCCCCGCACCACCGCCTCCTACTCCCCCACCCCTGGCCGCCGCATCCTCCCCCTTCGCGCCGCCGCCTCCCCTCTCCGTCCGCCACCTCCTCTCCACTCCGCCGCCGCCTCCTCCCCCCACCCCACCCCATGCCGCCGCCTCCTCCTCCGCTCCACCGCCGCCTCCTCCCCCACCCCGCGCCGCCGCCTCCTCCCCTCCTCCCCACCTCGCGCCGCCTCCTCCTCTGCCCCTAGATGGCCGCCGAACCGGAGGAGCGCCTCGACATCCTCACCGCCGTTGGCGACAAGATAGGCGTCTCCAAGCCCAGGCACGCCTCGATTCCCACCTTGACTGGATTGCCACTTCGTTTCGATTTGATCGGACCGCATAATTTCCCCACCGCCGCTGTTGCTTGTTTTCCGCAGGTCGGAGGTGCACAAGGACGGCGACTACCACCGGGCGGTGCACGTGTGGATCTACAATGAGCACTGGGAGGCTCTTTGCTCTGGCGCCGCACGATCGCAAGGACTCGTGGCCAAGACAGTGGGACATCTCCAGCCGGCCACATCTCTGCGGGAGACTCCTCCCTCTCCTCTGCACAGTGAGCTTGCTAACCTCGCGCTTAGTTGTATTGCAAGAACGAAATACTAAATCTGAAAGCTGCACGGGGAATCGTAGTGCCGATTTATCGTCATGGAGAAACTCTGCTCAAAATTGTTTTCCCATGGGCATGGTACCCCTTCGCTTATATCTGCAGGGACTTTTATTCTGTGCGGTATTGCTGTTCATCTCATTGATGCAAATGTTACAAATCATTTGAACATATGGGATGAATGGTTGCACAACTGCTCTACATTGTTACACAGCGTTCGAGATATTGCTTGTACTTTATGCTAATTATTCCATGCCGTCACTGAATTACTTGCATATGTTGGCCAATTACCCTATAATGTGATTTTATGCTAGGTTAGGTAACTCTTGTATTCAAATGATGAGTTCTAATTGGTAGTAGCATCTGACATGGATCATCAGGAGGGAGCTCCATGAAGAACTAGGCATCAAGCTTCCAAGTGATGCTTTTGAGCTGATATTTGTTTTTCTTCAGGAATGGTTAGTATGTCTACCCTGTAGTTCATTATCTTCTTGCAACTTATGTTAGACACCATTCTCAAAATTTTAAGATGGTAGAGCAACATATTCTGATCATAACTGCAGGTGGATCTTTTACCAGTTCAAATAAGCATCAGTATACTGATAGACTTGCTAATTCGTATTTCAACTCAATTGTTGCACAAGTTAATTCTTAGATGTCTGCCAGTTTGAAATAGGAAAAAAAATGTAATGTAGACCTCTCCAATATCTCAATGATCTACCTTTAGACATGTGCAGAGGGAAATATCACAGTTCCGGACAACTAGCTTGCTTTATACTAACACTCATATTTTCTAGGAGTTAAATTCCTATCTTAAATTTGATGTTGGTGCCTGTGAGTCCATGCCATTTGTGTCAGCTAAACATACCAATACATATGAGTTTTTGTTGCTGTTGATAGCATGTTTACAATTGAACTCATCTCAGATGGCAAACATGAACTTAGATAAGATTGCTGAAAAAAATAGTCTAATGGAAATTAATGCTTTGCAGGTAATTCCATAGCAATGAAAAGTCTCGCTTATGCACCATCAGTCCACTCATTGACCTATTTCGTTCGCCGGTTAAGGTAATCTTACAAATAATGACTTGATAAAATTACCTTATTAACTGCAATGCTATGTGATCTGATGGATGGATAATCAGGATGCTTTGGATCCACCAGCCAAAATATTTCGATATTATTGACAAAATTTGAAGTCTTTTATGTTGCATTGATATATATAGTGCATGGTTCTACTCTGAGATTGGAATACTAAACATATTCTGTTGTCTGTTAGAAAGATAAATCATTCTTGTCTAAATTTCAGTGTTTATGGGAAATTTTCATGGGTTGTTTGCCTTTCTGTTTCATTTCTTCTTTCTCACAAACTTGTGGACAAAACAAATTGTGTTGTTCAACCAAAAGAGAAGATTTAGAGTCATAATTGCATAAGTATATTCCTTTAGGACGAGCATGCTTTATGGCTGTCACTGTTTTGCGTTACTTTGTGATGATGTAGATGAGCTTGAGCGGTCTGTTCAGGAGAAGTTAATTATAGTCTCTGTAATCATGCCTTTGAAGGGTTTGGCGAACACAGTTTGCAAAATTGTGGAACTCAGGTACAGTTAGAATGCAACATATTTATAACTATTGGCGTTTACACTGTTTACTATGATGCGATTAACACCCATAAGAAATACAGGCTACCTCTCTTTATGGGGGACCATTGGAATTATTGTTTGTATTAGAAAGCAAAGATGATCCAGCTTATCAAGCTGTTTCCTGTTTGATATCAGAGTATGAGCTAGGTGGAAACCCTCGTAAGTACTTAATAATATTTTTCTCCGTTATGCATCTCATCTACCCATACCTCTCTTTATTTGTTGTAACCTTTTTAGATTAAATAATTTTCAGGACAGATTGGAGGCAAAGGTGGTTGTAGCTTGTTAATGATAGAATGGGTGTAGAAAGCTAGAGAGGGATTGGCATACACCACACAACAAAGGGCTAGGGTGGCTTTGTATATATTGCCTGGTGCAAGTATACACGGTAAACGCATATATGGAAGGTGTATACAAGGTAAGCACATAAATGAAAGGTGTATACAAGATGTTGGTGGTTGATATGGCCTTTCCCACCCCCTTCTCATAAAAAGAAGGGATGGGTTGGTGGTTCTATCATGCTTCACTAATATGATGCTTGATTTATTTACGAGTATGAATATGTATGTTTTGTTTGATACATGATGACGTAAGAAAAAGTTGATATTTATTATTCAGTTTGAGATCATATTTGATAGTATGCATCACTTTTATTTGGTTTTCCGTTGCAACGCACGGGCACCTTACTAGTACATCACTAAAAATAACCATGTGCCTGAGAAAATAACATCACATTGTCCACATTTCAAAACTAACGTATTTGCACCTAGAGTTCATAAAAACGAGAAGAAGAGCGGGGTTTGATCCAAAATACCTTGAGAATCGAAGGAGGTGAACTCCAGTGATGCAGAAAATCACCTAAGAACGAAGAAAATCCCACCAGATTTGGAGATCGAGGTGGAAGATTTGAGATGTGTTCTTGGGGGTGAGAGAGAGGGAGGGAGGGAGGTGTACTGTTGCAATTGAATGTGAGGAGAGAGAGGGAAAGTTTGAGAGAGGAAATTAGGAAAGAATCCCGGAAGTAACTGCCCATTCCATGAAAAATCGGTAATTCTGCAGTTAATTCATGCGACAAGTGTTCAAGCTATATTTGAGTAGTCTAAAATATTTAATTCATTCCTCAGTTTACAAAACCGGTTCTCATCTAAGGGTTTTGTGAAAATATCCGCTAATTGATTTTCGGTTCTAATGTGGCTAATTACAATATCCCCTTTGCTCACATGATCTCTGAAGAAATGGTGGCGAATATCTATATGCTAGGTTCTTGAGTGTTGTACGTGGTTGTTGGCTATTTTTACCGCACTTTTATTGTCACATAAAAGTGGTATTTTATTAAATTTAATTCCATAATCTATCAAATTTTGCCTCATCCATAGCAATTGAGCACAACAACTACCCGCGGAAACATATTCGGCTTCGGCGGTTGAAAGTGCTATGGAGTTTTGTTTCTTGGAAGACCATGACATTAAGGACTTTCGTAAAAGTTGACAACTACCCGAGGTGTTTTTTCTATCCACTTTACAACCCGCATAATCGGAATCTGAATATCCAATTAAATCAAATTTTGCACCTTTAGAAAACCATAAGCCTACATTGAAGGAATGTTTTAAATATCTTAGAATCCTCTTTATGGCCACTAAATGGCATTCTTTTGGTGAAGCTTGAAACCTTGCACACATGCAAATACTAAACATGATATCGGACCTAGATGCGATAAGATAAAGTAAATTACCAATCATAATTTTATAAAGCTTTAAATCTACCGGTTTACCTCCTTCATTGAGGTCTATATACCCGTTACATCTCAAATTTCCAAGACATCATATCTCCAAATTCTTTACAAAAATCTTGATTAGTAAATCCAAATATAATATCATCAACATAGATTTGACATACAAAGAATTCATTATCTATAATTTTAGTGAACAATGTAGTATCAACCTTCCCGATTTTGAATCCTTTTAAGAGTAGAAACTCTCGAAGGCACTCATACCAAGCTCTAAGAGTTTGTTTTAATCCATATAACGCCTTTGAGAGTTTATACACATGATTTGAATTGTTAGGATCTTCAAATCAGGGAGATTGTTCAACAAAAATAAGCTCGGTTATTTTGCTATTTAAGAATGCGCTTTTAACATCCATTTGATAAAACTTAATATCAAAACATGAGGCAAAAGCAAGCAAAATCCTAATAGACTCAAGTCTAGCAACGGGAGCAAATGTTTTATCATAATTTAATCCCTCTACTTGAGTATACCCTTGAGCTACTAACATTGCTTTATTTCTTATCACAATTTCGTACACATCTTGTTTGTTTCAGAAGACCTATTTTGTGATAATGACGTTGTGCTCCTTGGGTCTTTCCACCAAACTCCAAACGTCATTTCTTGCGAAATTGTTAAGCTCTTCATGCATTGCATTTATCCAATCAGGGTCATCTAGAGCGTCATCTACAACCTTGCGTTCAAAAAAAGAAACAAATGAGAAATGTTTGCAATAAGAAGCTACTCTAGATCGAGTTTGGACACCCTTACTTACGTCACCCAATATTTGATCTATTGGATGATCCTTGGATATGGCATTGTGAATCTTGAGGGGTAAAGGTTGATCTTCTTTTTCTTCCACATCTTAAACTTGAATGTTGCTCGTTGTGGTAGAGGTTGGTGGTTCAACTTGTATTGATGAAGGCGAATCATTTGTATCTTCTTTTGGCTTAATGCCACTAATTTGCATATTCTCCATTGCACGCTTTAGTCCTTCATCACCCACATCATCTAAATTTTTTTTGCTCTTCTTGAGAGCCATTAGTTTCATCAAATTGAATATCATAAGATTTTTCAACTAAACCGGAGTTTTTGTTGAAAACTCTACATGCTTTACTATTTGAAGAGTAACCTTATAAAAATCCTTCACCACACCGGCTTTGAAATTGTAAGAGCCGAACACCCTTCCTCAAAATATAACATTTGCATCCAAATACACTAAAGTAGGAAATGTTTGGTTTCCTTCCTATGAGAAGCTCATAGAAAGTCTTTTTCAAAAGTCGATGCAAATAAAAGTGATTTATGGTATGACAAGCGGTGTTAATAGCTTTCGCCCAAAAGATGTCTGAAGTATTATATTCATCAAGTATTGTCCTAATCATTTCAATTAATATTCGATTTTTTCTTTCCACAACTCTATTTTGCTCCGCAGTATAGGTTGTGGAAAACTCGTGCTTTATTCCAAATTCATCACAAAATTCTTTAATTTTGGCATTTTTGAACTCATAACCATTGTCACTTCTAATTTTCTTTATTTTGAAATTAAATTCATTTTAGGCTCTTTTTTCAAACTTTTGAAAACTTCGGGAGCTTCACCTTTGTTATTTAAGAATAATACCCATGTATATCTCGAGTAATCAGCTACACAGACTAAACAATAGCTATTGGCCCCAATGCTCTTATAGGTTGTTGGTTCAAACAAATCCATATGTAAGAGCTCTAATGGTCTAGAGGTTGACAAGATACTTTTGGAAGGATAATAATTTGCAACTTGCTTCCCAGCTTGGCAAGCACTACAAAGTTTATTTTTCTCAAACTTCACATCTTTCAAGCCAACTACTAGATAATGTTTAAAAAGCTTTTTGAGTTGAATCATGCCCACATAACTCAACCTCCTATGCCACAACTATCCCAAAGATGTTTTTGCGAGTAAACAAGTTTTCAAACCCAAACTATTTGAGGTGAAATCCACTAATAAAGATTTCTAAATCTAAAACATTTGAAAATAATTTCTTTATCCTTTTCTTTTGAAATTGTAACTTCATCTTTAGAAAATGAGCATATTAATCCTAGATCACATAATTGAGCAATAGATAGGAAGTTGAAATTTAATGTTTTTACTAGATATACATTAGAAATTGAATGGTCATTTGAGATAGCAATTTTACCCAATCGTAATACCTTTCCTTTGCTATCGTCGCCAAATGTGATCTTTTCATTGCTTCCATTTTTGAATGTGGTGAACATTTTTTGGTCTCTGGTTATATGTTAAGTGCATCCACTATCCAGCACCCAATACCTTCCACCGTCTTGTAGTTCACCAACAAAAGAAAATCAAGTTCTTAAATAAATAGCATTCTTTTTTGTGCCTAAAATTGAAATGCCAACATACTTTACAACAATTTTACCACTATTAGATTTCTTAAATAAATAACAAGAATCATATAACGTAATAGAAGAAGTTTTATTTTCTTGACCAAGTTTACTATTTGGCCTAACAAACCTTGTGGCCTCCTTTGCTGGTTTCTTGCCTTTCTTGGATACATACCCAAGTCTCTGCTTATTGAATGAGCATTTTTGCTCACTCAATAGTTTGTCAAGGGTGGCTTTACCCTTCAAACATCTTTTCAAAATTTTGTTGAGTTGAGATACTTGTTCCTTCAATTTACTATTCTCAACAATAAGTTTTTTATCACATGAATTGACATTATCATCAATATTTGAAGTGCATGTCATAGCTAATAAGTCATCACATGATGTAGAAATGTTAATTCTAACAATCTCTAAACTTGGCAAATCATCTAGAATATTACAATTAATACCAATGCTAGTGCAAGAGTTGCTCGATTTTTTTGTGAAGAAGCAAGTTATGAGCTTCCTTTAACTCCTCATAGGAATTCTTTAGAGAGATATGTTCTCTCCTTAGTTTCTTGAATTTTGACTTCTCTTTTTCAAAAAATTCATTTAATTCAATTAACATATCTATTAATTCATCTTAGGAAGGCTCATCATTGATCATCAATAAATTTTACATTTTCTCTCTTTGCCATAAGACATATTGGAGTTGAGAAAAGTGATGGAGCTTCCTTAATGGTGATTCCGACTTGTCCCTTCTTCTTGGGGGACTCTTACTCATCGGAGTCGGAATCCGTATATTCTTCATCAGAGTTTCATTCTCCAATATGAGTTTCATTTTTCCCATCTTTATGAAGCCTCTTGAGTAGCTTCTTCTTTAGGGTGAAATCCTTCTTCTTTGATGACTCACCCTTGTCATCCTTTCTTGTGGGGCATTAGAAAGTGATATGCCCCTTCTCATCGCACTCATAGCAACGGATGTTGCAATAGCGCTTGTTGTCAGTGTAGGAGCATTGCTTTTTTGCTTATTCCTTGATTTGCGCTTCGGTATTGATGTCTTTTCATGAATTTCTTCATTTTTCTCATAAGGAGTGCCGTCTCCTCCTCGGAGTCCTTATCTTCATCCTCGGATTCTTCACTTGATATTACTTTGATCTTAAAGGTGGTGATCTTCTTACCCTTGGAGGAGTATTGCTCCAAAAGCTCCTCATTATCCTTCTTGTACAACTCATTGGTAATAAGATTACCCAAGAGTTGTGTTGGAGTCATCTTTGCCAACTCGGGTGAGTTGAGGAAGAGAATCATCAACATCTCATATTTCTTCGGCAATGCGCTAAGCATTTTTCTTACAACATCAATATCCATTAGTGACATGCCAAGCCTTTTGAGTTCATTTACAATGTTGTTTTAGCGATAATACATCTCATTTATGCCTTCATGTGGCAACATTGCAAATATCTCATATTTGATCTGAAGCCTATGCAGTTTGGCTTTCTTAACTGCGGATGTTCGCTCATGAATTTTCAAGAGAGTGGTCCAAATATTATGAGCAGTTTCTAGATTGCTCACTCTATTGAACTCATCCGCGTTTAAAGTTTCAAATAATGTATTCATGGCTTGAGTATCTAAATGAGCGTTACACCCTTCTTGATCTGTGGGGTGTAGTGGATCAAGAGGCATGGTATAACCCTCATTTACAATTGTTCATATGCTCGGACTCATGGCCTTAAGTTAAATAGGCACTTTAAATTTCCAACAAGCATAATTTGAGCTATCAAATTGAGGTGCCTTTCCTATAGCAATCCCCTCGCTAGTCATCTTTTTCTCTCTAGATGGTTAAGTCTAATAGATGAGAGACCAAACTCTAATACCACTTGTAAGATCAAAGATAACCGACTAGGGGGGGTGAATAGGAGGTTATAAAAATTCTTGCATTTTAAAACAAATTATAACAATTAGTCACTAGGTAAATATACTAGATAAACTTAACCTATTCAATTCTAGTAATCCTAAAGCACCACTCCAAATTAATATTGCAATGAACTACAAGCACATAACATATGACAATTGCAATACTACAAAGGTAAGCACTAAAGAAGATAAGAAATAACCACAAGTTGACACACGATGTTTTCCCCATGGTATCGAAGACTTGCCGGTCTTCACTAATCCACGTTGAGGAAAACCCAAGCGCTCTTGGACCGACTCCACAAATTAAGCCTCAATTCCTCGATCACTATTGATTGCTCTTGCTCCTCTCCGGAGATGGCGAGTACCAAGCTACTCATAATCTTGCTAAGGGCCTCTTCACAAGCTTCTTGAAGAGATCACCTCGTGATCAATCACCCGGCCATCTAGGTGCTGGCAAGCACCAAGAGTAAAAGATCATGCTTCGCTTGACGGAGCTCAAGTGCCAAGAATCAATCTAATGGATGTATGCACTTGAAATGGCTCACAACACCTCAAATAAATGCTCAAGAGAGAAAGATGTGTGAAATATATGCTCAAGACTCAAAGATGTTCAATGTTAGCTTAGCTACCCGTCCTTGAGCTGGTAGGGGGATATTTATACCCTCATCAATCAAAATTAGTTGTTATAAAAATTTATTCTGAAAAATCAGGGAAATCGGAACTATTGACGTTCAAAGTGCGATACTACCGCAGTTCACTGTAGCACACAGTAATGGCTATGTCAGAGCGTTAAAACTAGCTGTTGAAAAATAATGCGGTACTACCGTCGTTGTAAGGATGGTACTACTGCGCTGCGGTAGTTCCACATGTCGGTGCGGTACTACCACACTGCAGTCGTTTCGCTATGCAAAGTCCGGTTCTTCTGATTTCTGCCAATCTAAGTTTTTTTAGGGTTGCTTTCTGGAAAAAGTGTACCGCTGAATTTGGCTGGTACTTTCGAACATCGGTAGTTCCGCTATCTGGTGCGGTGCTACCGCACTGCGGTAATTCCACCCTGTTAAGTCCAGTACTACCGATTTCGGCAAGCTCATGTCCCAGCGAGGTTGCTCTCTAGAAAAAACGTACCGCTTAAAATCCGGTACTACCGTGCCCCAGTAGTTTCGCAGTTTACATGGCGGTACTACCGGAGTCTAGTATTTCCACGGTTAATATGGCGGTACTTCCGTTTTATTTGAGAGAGAACATTTTATTTTCAAACTTAATTTCATGTGCATGCATGACCCTAAATTGATCCAAATGGCAGAAGAACATGCTATCAAGCTACTTTTTATGATCCATCTTAATAGTACGGTGACTATCTTATAATCCGGTCTTCCAACCTTTCTCCTAAGACCGGTAAAATTTAAAAGAAATCCTATATTTCATGTATCTTATTTTTGATCCATCTTGATATCCATTTATCATGCAACTTGCTTTTGTCATTTGCTCACTTATGAGACTTAGTTTATGCAATCCTCAACACACATATTAGTCATATATTCATACATCGTCATTAATTACCAAAATTAAATTTTAGGGATCTAGATACTTTCATCTACACCGGTGTCATGTCCACGACTACCATGAAGTCGACCTACAGACGAGGCAGTAGGGGCAAATCAAAGAATACCACTGCTGATGATATCCTGTACCTGCCATTGGCCCACAAATTCATGCTAGGCGAGCTAATGATCGTCCCGGCAGAGCACCTCCTAACCCTAGGTCTTAGTATCCAGAGATTACACTCTTGGTATATGGAACAGGCCAATAAGCCACAGGAAGAACGACGCTCGGGTATCATTGTCAAATTCTGGCTGGATCATTTACAACACGAAGTTCATGATTATGCCTTCGCGGTGACTTTTGAGGATTTGTTTGATCTTTTCACGCTCAACACTCTCGACGCCTCACTCGTTCGATGCTGAACGCTGTAGTATGTACAATCACAGTCTTCGTTCATGTCATACCGATAAATGTCATATATAATATATTGCTTTTGTGTGTATATATATAGACACATGGTGACTGAAGGTAGATCATCCGAATCATCAGTTGGTTTCTTAGACCCACGCTTGGTCGCCATGGATATTATCAACGAGGATACATCTTTCGTCGAGAGGTACATTACAACAACACTACTGGCTCACCGCGATAAGGAATTTGTACATTACAACAATCAGGGGTTCCACTGGATTTTAATTGTAACTGTACCAAAATAGAACAAGGCAATATACCTTGATTACCTAAGTAAGAATAAAACCGACTATACAGTTATCGCCCGATTAATCGATAGGTAAGTATATTTTCTCCATACATAACTATATTGTATTCTTTCTTTCCTTTCGAATAACTAAGGCTAATTTTTTTGAATTACGTAGGTCATTCACTACGTACGTTGCAGAGGCACGTCACTCGATGGAATGGGCCACGCCCTGTAACATGTTCAAAATTTTTTGTAGTAATGTACAAATTCAAAGTCGCCACCAGCAGCCGCCGGGCAACACATGTAGATTCTACATTGCCACCATATGAAACTACTCATCGATTCCTCAAAGATTGACAAACCTTAGATCACCAATACTAAAGTTTGTCAATCTTCTCATAATTAGTTCATACTTATCAACTTATATATGTACATATATTGATATTCCTATCGACAGGCTGCGCCCATCCCTATAACTTCGTTGCAATAGACCGACCTTTCACAAATTCGAGAAGAGTGCACGTACTTTTTGGTGTCTACAGTCATAAAATCAGATGGAGAGTTCCACAACGTAGAATAATTTTTTATTTAGGATAAAATTGACATTAATTGTAATTGTGTATTTGTTAATGGATATTTTATTTCGTTTCAGTTAATTGATTTGCGAAATGGATATTTTTGTTTGTGAAATGAATTGAGATGTAAATTGGATGTATACATATACATGTTGATCTGCTTGTTTCAGAGGGCATGGCTAGTATTTTCTGAGGCTAGCCAATAAATAGAAGCAGAATTAGGGGTACAAACGAATATCGCAGACGGTTTTTAGTTAAAAACCGTCTGTGATAGTTGATTATCACATACGGTTTTTAGTTAAAAACCGTCTGTGGTATTTACATCACAGACGGTTCGAAAGCTGTTTGTGATAACCTCGTATCATTACTGACTCATCAATTCAGACGGCTCACGAAACTGCCTGTGATGACGTTTTTCAATCGTCTGTAATACGGTTTTCTGTAGTAGTGGTACTATCAGGGTGGTTTGAACTTTCTATTGGTAAGATTGATTATATTAGTGTTTTTTATTAGCACATGTTAATATACCATTTCTCAGTTATTGTAAGTTTTCAAAAAATGATCAATAATGACCTGTTTCCTTTTAGTTTTTGGAAGGGAGACCTATTTTCTTTTAACAACATTTGAAAAATGACAAGTATTTTTCAAATCAGGTATAGCTACATTAATATACAGAATGCTCTCTCTCTCTCTCTCTCTTGTATTCTCTACAGTACGGTTTTATTTCTGTAACATGGTGAGAATTTTAATTAATGGAATCCATAGGTTACATTTCAGTTATCTTTGATGGAGTAGTCCTTGACCGAACCTCTTCTTAAATACTGAAACCAGCTGGGTATATTGTATTCCGTTGACTTCATGAATTGCCAAGACCTTATGACATGGACAGAGAATTGATTCCATGTGAATCTCGAATTAATAAGAGCTCAAGTCAAATGGTTATACTACTCATATCTCCTCGATAACGACTCACTGTTCACTGATGAACAGGACATGAGAGGAAGCTGTGTCAATGTAGGGAAAATATTCTTGTATTCTCTACACCGTAGATTTCATCTCATCTTTTAAAAAAAATTCTTGAAAATGCGCTAGCTTTGCAAAAGGGAACATTTTGTTGATTTCATCAATAATATCACACACCTGTGTTCAATGCTGTTTCAGTATTAATGGAGTTCATGTAGCCGCTGCCAGCATCATTTTGTTGGCCATTGTGCATCACTGGATATCCTCCTGCTGTTGTTGGATTTTAATTTGATCGCATAGTCTAGTCATCTAGCATACATATCAGGATAATAGTGCCAATATCAACCATACCTGTGGTGTGTGGAATTGCATTCAGCTCCATTTCATTAGTGGTAGAGCTCCAGTTGGTTCTGATACCATCTTGTTCATGAGTACCGTGCATGGCTGAATGTACAGTTTTTGGAGCATTTTACTGTTAATAGTCGACCTATCTTCACGTGTTTAGACAGTTTTATCAATAACCACCATATCTATATACCTGTGTTTTGTGGCACTGCAGTATATGGCGTAGCCATATTGGTAGAACTCTTGTTGCTTCTGGTAGCACCGATTTTATTGTCATTGCACATCTTGAGTACCCAAATGCTGGAGCATTGGAGTGCTAATAAGGTGGTCATGCGTACATGTAATGAAAACTTTATCAATAATTAACAACCATACCTGAGTGGATATGTATTTTGCTGCCTTGCAATATTAGAAGAGTTCAAATTGGAACTGATGCCACCTTCTTGACGATCATTGTGGGTTGATGAATATCCTGCTTTCAAAGCATTGCAATGTTAATTAGGTGATATTGTATACATATATTGACAATTTGCTCAATAGCAACCATACCTGTGTTATACGGTGTTGCATTCTGTTGGATTGTAAGGGCCTTCTCACCTCAAAATTAGTTAGCTAATGAGGTGATGGACTCCTCTACTTTTAAATTAGGTCTCTTGCACTTCCACAACCAATGTGGGACTAATCCAATAATATCCCCCTTCACACGTTGGTGTCCCTCAGCCATTCACCGCCCTTTCACTATACACCGATGGTTCCTCAGGGTCACAGTCCATCAGGCATTCACATAATAGTGTCCATTGGACCGGAGATGTTAGAACCAGGCTCTGATACCACTTGTTGAATCGTAAGAGCCTTCTTACTTCAAAAGTTAGCCAATGAGGTGAGAAACTCTTCTACTTTTAAGTTAGCTACTTGCCTTTTCACAACTAATGTAGGACTATTCTAATAATAATTGTGAGACCATGTGAAAATCACTCTATGGTTGTGATGAGTAATTGACTTTTGGATTAGAATATTTGCAGAATTTGAGTTTGGTTTTTGAGTATCTTGCAAAGGTTGCAATTGCTTTGGGCTGCTCTCTGAAAACCCCAAAAAAAATCAGAAATACTGCAGATATAAGTGCGGTAGTACCGTAAGACGGTAATACCGCAAGTGTTTGCATGGTAGTATCGCAAGGTGGTAGTACCGACAGAACAGCGGTATGTTTTTTTTCCAGAGAGGTCAATTTGGGTTTGCGAGCAGCGGTAGTACCGCAGTGTAGTAGTATCAATGTGTTAATTGCAGTACTACCAATCTTCCCAGAAAAATAGAGCTTTTGGGGATTTGGTGATGGTTTGACCGAGCTATTGTTGCTTGTGTGCACTTGGGTTTACTATTTGGTCCTAGGCTTAGGAATAGTATTTTGGTTGCATACATCTTGCATTGTATGGAGTAATTATATCAATTGATGACTTTGCATATTATGCAATGCTGCGTGACGGTTTGCTTGTTCTTGTTAGTTGTAGGACTTTAAAGCTAGATCATGGTGAGACGTAGGAGGATCGGGACTAGGCACAGCGAGGTGCTGAAGTCCAAAACGGTTAGAGAGACGCCGAAGATGTCTAACACTTGTGTGGTGGTTACAAGCCGAGACGACGAGGAACCAGAAAGGGAACTACCGGTAGTGGACATGATGGGCAACGACAAGGTAGACTGGGATTGGACTTAGTGAGGAATTGAGGTCTAGATGGTCAAGAAAGCCGGGTACCATCATATGCGAGAAGTAGCATATGGTACATCAAGTGACTTGGGTCGTTTGTAAGAGAAGACGGTTCGATGGGATTCGGATGCGTGAGAGGCTTGGCGGCAAGTCATTAGGGCCACACGGATGATGGTGAAGCATGGACGTTGCCTCGTGGAAAAGGAAGCGGGAAGCTTCGAGTAAAGTGGTAGAGGGTATTTTGGTAAATCGCCTAATATTGGAAAAGTGGTGGTGTGCAAAACTGCGGCGTTGGCCTAAGTGGTTTAGATTTTGTGTGTGGTGAAAATGTGAAGTGGATCAAGTGTGATTTACTAATGGGTTAATGTTGTAAGCCGCTTTGAAAAGCGTGCATGAGAGTAAAGCCCAGTGCTAGGTAGGGTTAACGAGTTATTCTCGGTTTGGCTTAATGGGTGGATCCATTAGATTTTGGTTCAGGTCGTGAGGCTATATATGGCAAGGAGAGGCAAGAGTTAGGGTTTGAGAAGGTTGACTAAGTCTTTTGGTGGCTAACTCCTTCTTCCTCCTATGGGAGATAAATTAGGGTTAGAGTTCTTTGGGTTGAAACTTTGTGTATGTGTGCTCTAGGTTTAGAGCTTTGCTATTCTAAAAGATTGGCTGTAAAACCTACCTGCTCAAGTAGCAATACATCAATTTTTGATGATCTCTTTATCTATTTTTTATTTTGATTGATTTGCTCTTGTTTTGATTGGTTTTGATATTTTCTTTTTCCTCTTCTTGATCTTGTTGTGCCAAGGATGTGATTGAGATGCAGATAACATCTGAAAATCAATCTCCTATCATCTAGACATTTTGATAGCAAGTTCATGAAGAAACCTGATTTTCGTTGATTTTGGCCTCATAGCGTGATTTCTTGTTTCAAGAGTTTTTAGGTTGGGTTATTTGGAGTTCTGGCCTGCTATAACATGTGGAAATACATCTAGAGCCATCTTAGCCATTATCTAACCACGAGGAAGTTGTATTCTCCTTTTGGGGTTTTGGCTCGATTTCGATGTAACCTTCCAACAAACTAAAAAAGGTCCCATCTTTGGCCATAATTTATATGATCGTTTGTTGTAATAGGTTCACAATAATCTAGAGAAGATCCATGCAAAATTTCATATCATTTGGATCTACGGATTAAAAGTTCTCTCGATTTTTGGATTTAAAATCAGGCTGAAAATACTATTTCATCATCCTGATTTTACTGTATCAGCGGTCAGACCGCCATTAGAAGACCAGTCAGATCGCCTGGGGTGGTCAGACTGTTATTTGGAGGCCGATCAGACTGCCGGAAAGGGTTAGATTTTAAGTTTTGTTAATTTAGGTTAGTTGGTTTGATTTTTAACTAGAGATTATGTATTCTATACCTGTGTAGATGTCTGAGTATATAATCTTGAATACTATAGAAAAATTTCAGAGTTGATACCATTCACCCCTCTGTTGCCATATTCAGCCTTTCACATTCAACTGCGATGCAAAATTGGTAATGTTCCAGTTGCCAGTACTGCCACTTCATGGTCATTGCGCGCTATTGGCTTTTTTAGCATTGTGGAATTAATAATTGAGCTATACTTACACATCTAGAGAATTAGATAAATAACCACCATACCTGTACTATTATGAGGCATTGCATCCTGTTGCTTCCACCTTCATGGTCATTGAGCGCTGCTTAATATCCGGTTGTTTGAGTATTACAGCTTTAACAGGATATGTATACTACGTATCTAGAGAATCTGATAAATAATCACTAATTCACTATACCTGTATTATGAGGAATTGTAGTTTGTTGCTTTGTGAACGTGGTAGAGCTCCAGTTGTTGCCCCCAGCAGCAGCTTCAATGTCATTACAGGTTGACAAATAAGGTGTTAGAGCTTTGTAGTATGGAATTGCTACTTCTTTTTTTTAAAAAAAAAATGACTGCATTTTCATGATTTCATCAACAATGTCGTACCTGCACTATGTGGCATTGCACTATGTCGTATGACTTTGCAGTCAATTTTCCAACTTGGTTTTCTTCTTGTCCTCCCTATGGTCATGGAAGTTGGCTTGGAAGAGTTTATAATCATGCACCTTCAGTTGGCCCCTCTTCTACACATTCCAGCTTGGCACCAAATCCCACTTACTACGGGAGAACAATAATGCATGGTGGGTCAAAGTACAGACCTTCAGGTCGTGATTTTTTTGTGCACCGTGTGAAGTTTGCTGACAATTACCGCGTGTACTCCCGTAGCAACTTTGTTAATGGGCTGGAACTGTTGATGCTTTTGATCATGTACATAGCCTATGGGAGCTCACACGACAGCTCAAGTGCCTACCTATTTGTTACCTTTGTGCTCTTTTGTGCATACTTAATTTATATGTTGGCAATTAATTGAATCTGTAGGAGACATACTTGTGTTGATCGAAATAACTTAGCAACTAAAATTATTGCTAATACTACCAACAATATCTTATGAAAGTTACAAGATTGTCCAAACCTCTATCATTTGGAGGACTAATTTGAACTAGACACTAATACTTTTTGGTGTGTCTGAGTAACAACAAGCAGTGCAGCAGTGAGCGAGTGGACTCATGTTGAGTGTTCTATCATATGGGCTTAACCTCATTCCTATTTATTTACATGTTCATGGTAAGGTGGCAATGGGCTTGTCTAGAATTTTTTTAAAAACAGGCTTGTTATAGATTTCGATTGTTCCAACTCTTCTTTTAGCACTTATAATGGTTCTAATTGTGCTTAGGTAGACTCATAATGCTAGTGTTCAGTGGGTTGCTTTAGCTCTTATGTAGCACTTCTATTGGTTTTAATTGTGCTAAGGTAGACTTATAATGTTGGCACACTCTATTCACCTTACAGGAAGGGACAAGAACTGGGACTGGATCCTCCCATGTGGGCTCAGCATTGGATGACAATGCCATTGATGGCAATGATGCTAACAATCATGGCGACAACTATGATGTTGACATTAATGGTGGCAACAATCGTGATACCAACAACATCGACCGCGATGGATGCAACTAATTATCCACATTATCTTTGATGATATCTTGCTAGCAAGAACTTAATTACAAACCTAAATATGGAATTCAAAACTTGAAAATTCTTCAAAAGTCTTTGGGCTCTCAGCCCATTTTCATTTCTTCACCCGACGCTTCTCCCCCCTTTTTCTTCTTCTCCCCTCCTGCCCTGTTCCTAATGCCCACCCACCGAAAGACCCAGCTGCGCCTGCGCATCCCCTGCCCTGCGCTCCAACCCCCTGCAATCGCCCCAAGTTTCACCCCTGGATTCCGCATCATATCCGGGCCAGTGACCTCTACCACCGGCCTACCTCGGCGCCCCTATGCATGCGCTGCTCCATCGCTAGGCATCACTCCTTAGCAACGTCCCCATTACTCCCCTGTACATGCCTACCATTGGCCTGGCTGACCTCCTTCCTCCTCCACCACTTTGACTCCGCCCGTGCAAAGCTCGCGTCACCTCCCTCGCCTAGCTCTGCCCCTCCTCTAGATCCTCCCTTCCGCTAGCCAAGCTGTGAGCGATCAATGCTACTGCCCTGTCATTACTTCTCTACTCCTCTGCGCCCCTCCGCCTACACCCTCGTACCGGCCTACAACCGCCCAAGCCACACAGCACGCCAACGCCACTATTTGGTGTTAATCCTTGGCCGCACTCGTCTTCAATGTGCCAACAACCACCTATCCTGTCCAAGCTCTAAAAGCCAGTGACCCTTCCTCCTCCCTCAAGATAAGCTTGCCCGAGCCGCCCCTTGTAGCCCATCTTCCCCAACTCTAGTTGATTGGCCATCCGGCAATTGGAACCCCCACAGGCCAATTCCACAGAGCTGAATCCTCCTCAAAGCATGATGATGCACTCCCACCTTCGGCCGAGCTTCCCGCCGCACGAGCTGAGCCCGCACCGTGAGCTTCCATTGCCAGCAGCTGTCTCACGCCATCAGGCCACTCCCGGCACCCCCGAGCTTGTCCAAGTATTCAGGTGAGGTCGTGCCACTCCATAGATACTCCCATCTCAGTGAATTGTACTAAGACACTGTAGGTAGCAACCTCCCCACCTCCCCTATTCTGCCACCAAGGATCATCGCCGGTTATCGCGCAGCTAAATTGGCCAGCGAGGCTTCAGCTGTAGATGTGTAGGAATATAAGCATTCTATTTCTGAAATGCTCACATTCGGCCACCGCCCCTATCGCCGGCGGCGAGCCCTTTTATTACTGACGAAAGGGCGAGAGACCTATGTTGATGAAGGTAACCTTTTGGGCAGTCCGAACAGGTGCTCCACCATTCGGGCAATCCAAACCAGTGATTGGTCGGTCTGAAATAACCCTTCGTTGATCGAACTTATTCATCTTAGCTCTGAATTTGATGAAACAAATTTCTAAATTCATCTAAATTCAAGATCTATCCAATGTGACCAAAACTATGGATTTTGAAGCTTAATTGAATGTTGTAAATTATAGGATTCTCAAATCCATGCAAAGATCATTTCAAAGCTCTCAGTTAGGTCTCGACAAACTTAAATAACTAATCCACACATCCTATTAGATCACCCAAATAATAGATATCATATCTCTTTCCCCAAATCTGGAGGTTCAATGCGATCAAAGATAATTAGTATGACAAAATTTTGCCACACAAAACAATGATCATGATTTACTCATCTCTAAAGTCATGATACCTCCTTTCTAATTGATGTTTAAAATAATTGTTGGTAAAGTCCCCCATATTTATCTGTAAAATACCAAGGTTTAAATCACAAATAACCCTATGAGTGTTTAAAACCTTATGGGGACATCAATAATCCTTATCTCAAATCTTATCACTAATCAAACAGTTCTCAAGAATATTGTAAACTACTAATATTTACCCTAAGGGCAAATATTACAAAAAGATACATAAAATAATGTTACATGTGCCATTAAAATCCTTACTTAAAGAGGTCTACAAAAATGCAATCTTGCCTATTTGAAAAGCATCCAACTATCATCTTCGAACTCAAATTCATTAATAATATTTGAAAGCAATTAACAATGGAAAATATAACCGTTGGTTACTATATTAAAATTGTCAGTCAATAAAATAATAAACTTTATTCCTATAGATAATTTGTTAAGTAACCAACCCCATACCTTAATTAAGATCTTGAACTAATAATTCAACTATCTGGCAGCTGCAAATCTCAAATAGTGCTACATCCAGAATTATCTAGTTAATTTAAACCAATTAAATAATACTCAATTTTATGAATAATCTCTCCCATCTGTCCATAGGTCCTACCTGCATTACAGAACTTCCTTAATAAATATAAATTGAATACAGAGACTATTAATTAAAAGATCAAAATTTTGTATCCTGTCTTCGGCTATGTTTGACTACCTTCATTTCCAAGGCAGAATATTCCTATGGGTATTTCTTTACCCTTGATCTCTCCTTATCCTAATTTTTCTCTCACGGTAAAGTTGCTCAGCCACCTCCTTGTGCCCAATACTTTTAGTTCAGTGCCTACTTCACCCTCAAATGCTCTCTCAATTACTCAATCATAGCCAAACTTAAGCAAGCATAATTAAATCTATTTGAACTTCTGAAGTTATTTGGATTTATTTGGTTCTTTGTTCATTTGCCGTGTAATAGAATTGAAAGACTCGACAGATCGATAATTCGAGAAAGAACAAGACTTGGGTATAAACGGAGACAAGTACTACTGACTGATTGAGCAGGCTTTGAGTTAAATCAAGGCCACGGAAAAATAAGTGAGGCAAGTTATCACTTAGATCATATTGATCCTACATTTTATACAAACTTTTGTTCCTTTAAATTATCAAACTACATGTTTAATTTGTTATTCAAATGTATGTCAAATCGTAAGGTAGCTACATAACTACTTGATGTTGTAATGCTATTAATCAGCCATTCTTTGATACTTGAAATACCTGATCCTTGTCATCCTAGATGTTAATAATAACTCTACTAGCTATAAGTCATAATTAGTGTCATACTAGTCTTGTCAAGTTAGGGCATTAAATTGCCCTGCTCAGGACTTTTGAAACATGAAAACTTATTTTTGGGACAATCATTGGATGTAAGTGATTGATAATTTGTGACGATTTATTCTTCTCAAAAACTCCTAAAAACTTGCTTTACCTGTCTGGGTAGATAGTAAAAGAGGTTGGTGTGGATGTAACACGAGAACTTATGATTTGTGGTAAGCACCGTCTGAACAAATTAAAAACTTAATCATGTGACGATCTTTTAGGTTAAAATAGTACCACCACAAGCTGACAAAGTGTAGATATGGCTAACTAATTTGCATCGCCATTAGGGAAAAGCACCATTGGAGTGACCCATGGACTGTAATGTTGGTTTAAGCCGTCATGGACATGAGTCATGTTGCTGGCTTAAGCTACCGTGTAGCATAAGAGGGGGTCTGGGGGGGGCAAATATATCCTTGCCCCAGATGAAATCTTAGCGGGTGCAATCCTTCACTAGGTGTATTGTAAAGGCCATGTGGTAATCCTCTTGATCTACATGTCAAAGGAAACATGCGAAATATTACAATTGGATTATCTCTTGTGGGTAAAGATGTACAATCTCTACAGAGTATAAACTATTAGAACAGCCGTGCCTATAGTCAAGGGCGGACATAGGAACTTTCTCGAGTTAGTTCTATTTTAAAAACCTCTATGGGTAAGATAAAAATCTATCAGAGGAAAGTACTCTGACTTTAATTTTTCCTAGAGGGATGTACTCTGGTGGTGATAAAAACTAGCATTGGTGGAGGTAACCATGCACTATAAAAGCTACATGTAACCTATGCTACAATTAATATTGCATTCTCATATCAACTTCAGAAAATTTGGTTTAGGTAAAACTGCTAAGTCTCAGGAGTTTTTCTATTTATTGTACTTTTAAAACAATACTTTTAGCAACTAAAAGAACCTCAAGTCTTCATTTCACAGCATTGCATGTACTAGTATTACATCCTGTGTGGTGGCTTACTAAGTGCGGTTGTATTCACTCTTGCTTAATTACCAATATCCAGTCAGTCAGAAAAAGAAGCTCAAGCCCTGCGATACTATAAAAGGGATCGACAGAGTTAGAAGACGGTAAGCCCAAGAACTAGGTCGTGAACCCTAGTTGGCTGCCTGTGTGCGAGTCCTGAGGGTCCCATCTGTGTGAAGTTTCCGCTGTGCACTATTTGTTTTTGGCCTATTCGGCCCATGTGTAAGTTATTACTATATTAATTAACTTTCTGTATAATATGTTTTTGATATACAGTAATGTATCTGTGAGCACTATCTACTGATTCACGGAATAGTACGGTGGATTCACAGAGGATCTGGGTTTGCTGACCTGGGGTCCGACAATGGATATGTATTGTGGATCAGCATGGATGTGTATTGTGGATTATATGATGCATGGATGTGTATGAATATATTAATGTGTGTGTTTATGTGATCACCTAATTGACCATTTTTGCTAGCATTGGCTGCTGTAATTATAATTTTGCTGATAGGCATGGAGTCATTTTCATACTTACAAAAAAAACAATTTGCTCATGGCAAAAAATCGTTAGGTTTAATTTCCTTGACGGTATGGTCCCGTCAGCTAAACAAGATAACTGATGGGCAAAAAACTGTTAGGTTTAATTTCCTTGACTGTAATGGTCCCGTCAGCTAAACTAGATAACTGACGGGCAAAAAACCATCAGGTTTAATTTCCTTGATGGTAGTGGTCCCATCAGCTAAACTAGATAACTGATGGACAAAAAACCGTCAAGTATATTTTTATTGACGGTGATTACCTGTCAGCAAAATTTCTTTTATGGATGGGCAAACAAACCGTCATGTTAATTTTTATTGATGGTGAATACCGGTCAACAAAATTCTTTTTATGGACGATTCACAATAACCGTCAGTAAAATAGCAGAAACCATCAGGAAAAATTTGCTTGACGGTTAACCATCAAACAAATTGAATTTTCCCGACCACCTAGGCAGGCGGATCCAGAATTTCACATCAATGGTGTCACCATAAACTTGTCAACTAACGATCACGGCTTCTAGTAAATAAATAATACGCTAGAAAATGTACATAATTTAATAGCATTACATTATAACGGTAAATTAAAGTAACAAAGTTATAGAAACGAACCAATTTAGATGAACTCCCATATTAATCAAAAACAACCAAACAATTAAACAATGTAGACATAAGCATAAGCTGATATTTACCTCTCATAGAAGCATTTTGCAGTTACGATTTTTTATCTTTTGAAAGCAATCTATTACAACATTGTCTGGGATTGTTGGTAGAAAGGCTGGCTCAACAAAGCAAATGATACAGTCATTCATAAACTTGTTGCCAATACGGTTGCGTAATATCGTCTTCACAATTTTCATTCCAAGAAGCACCTCTCCACAGATGCGGTGGCAACAGGCAAAACAAGTACTAGCTTTAGAAACCGATAGACCAAAGGAAAAGTATGATGCTTCTTTGTAAACACCATCAGTTTGGCAAGTTCAGTAATGGTGTTCAATTTAGAAAATCTTTCATCAGGTTGAATATTGTCAATGTAAATAGGAAGCTCATGAGTAAGATCCTTCAATTGAACTGAACTGAAATCATCAGGATACAACTTAGCTAATTCTATTAAGCTCTCCAATTTGAAATCACCAAAAGAATCTTTGGGACTAAAAGCAGCCATGTAAGTAAGCAAATTAGAATTTGTTTCACCAAATCGATCATTGAACTCTATAAGTAGCAAGTCAACAACTGAGTTCAAACAATCCCATCTATAGTGTTGGTAATTGAATGGCTGTGTTATGATAGCTTGTTATCCCGCCTACATGAGTGTCTAGCCTTTTTTTGCTGTTCCATCCAAACCATCTCTTTATTACAAATGCATCATTTCCAGTCTGTCCTTCAATACAATCTCTAAACAGGTAGCAGTATAGGCAAAAAGCTCTATCCACCTTCTGACTATACTCTAACCAATCATATTGTTCAAACCATTCAGGGTCAAATCGTCGCGGCTTATCTACTATGATTGTTTGCAGATACTTGAAACCAGGTTGTGGTCTATGAGGACCTCTAATCAGGTATCTTCTCCTTATCTCTTCTTGTAGCTTAAGGTCAGGATATTCTATTATTCTCTTTCTATCAGCCGGATCATAAGGAAGTTCGTCTAAATTAACATCTTTTGATGATAGTATCAAAGAAGGACGAGTCGTAACATTGATGTTTGATGCACCTTGGTCTCTACGTGGAGTCCCTTCATCACTGGCTGCTGGTGGTAATTTTCTTTTCAAGAACCATTCCATCAAATTCATACTACCTGAACATGTACAATTAGTTAAATTAAATTACAAATCAGTAAACTAAAGCTCCTAGGTTGCTGGGTTCTGGTTCGCATGTGCACATCAGCACATCTGCACAAGAAAATGAAAAGAATACTAATTTTCCTACCTGAACCACCTGCCATCGTTGCCTCAAGGATTATCGGATAAAACCCTCTACCACCCCAACATTGTGCAGGTGGTCACGACCTCTCATGCTGTCATGCATATATCCTTGATCCTTCTCTGTAATTCTCCTGCATTCTCCGTGTGCTACTGTGCTCTGCTGCTTCAGAATTCAGATACCATATCATCAGGTGGTCACATACTCACATTCAGATACCTGCATTCAGAATTTCAGATACCTTATATACCTGCATTCAGATACCTTATATACTTTTGTAGTTTTCATCGCGGCGTGCAAGAAGCCGCCCGTGTACTGCATCATCACGGATTCGCGGAAATACCAAATACGGAATACATGTCAGTATGACAGTATGTCACAGAAATACTTCATACTTGTACCTGAACGGCTGAACAAGAAAGTCGCTATCATCGGACTATCGGAGACGATCCTGGTTGAAAGTCATTGTTGTCCTGTGACAGCACGGGTTGTATTTGGATCCGTCCTGCCTAGGCTTAAGGGGATTTGCGTGATGGTTATGCGTCAAGAAAAGTAAACCTGATGGTTTTTTGTATTTGCTGACGGTTTTAAGTCATTGGGAAATATCCGTTTTGTGGCAGTGCTGTTGCAAATCGCAATCATAGAGCAATGGTATGTACGTAAGTTGCTTAGGAGCTGGCCAATGGTGATAATTGCCAAGTTGCTGTTCTGATAAAACTACTAGTAGCTAGTACCTTTCTCCTCTTTTCAGTTCCATCTTGTGATCTCACTTGTATCACCTCAGATTTCGTCGGTGAATATTCTGCTTACGCAAGGCAAAATCAGCAATAAATTAACGGAGGTGGTTTCATGTAACAGTGTTGTCACGGGCAAAATGGTATTTACACGTGATTTTTTTCTTGATTTGTGCATAGGGAGCAATTAGAGTATAATTGGCTGCGTAAGGGTGTGCTTGGTTGGTGGAACCAATTAAAATAGGATGGGATTGCTACTTTTTAGGGATGAGATGGGATGGAATGGTTCAACTAGAGTGTTTAGTTGAGAAGATAGTACTACTACAAAAAGAGTCATCATAGACGATTCAGAATTGTCATCATAAAAGGTTTCTTGAATCGTCTGAATTAATGGGGTCAGTGATAATCAGAGCTTATCACAGATGGTTTACGAGCCGTCTGTAAAGGCATAATATCACAAACGGTTCTAACCACAAGCCATTTATGGAGGCATAATATCATAAATGGTTCTAATCACAAACCGTCTGTGATGAGGACATATCACAGACGGTTCAAAATAAGAACCGTTTGTGATGAGAGACATATCACAAACGGTTTTTGGTGGCAGCCGTCTATGATACGACTTCACATACGGTTTATACTACAAAACCGTATGTGATAGTACCTAAAATGTTTACTATTTTTTGGCTAGCTTCAAGAAATACTAGTCATGCGAAGTGATGTACCAAAATTTGAATTTTAGATATGAATTACATAGGAGGACACTAACAAATTCATGGTTACAAATTCATAAATATACTTACACTACAAGAAATTTCAGGCTAATTCAAGCTAGACTTACACATCCTTCATTAAACAATAATAAAAAACAAGTGGAGAGGAAAAAAATTCCAAATAGCAGAAACATAAAGACAACAAACACTATTTTCAGTTTCTATACCAAAATCAACAGAATGCCACACTTTTAGGATGTAACAAGTGGAAGCCCCCTGCCGATGCCAACGACTTGGGATTGTTCGGATCTGCCATTGCCTTCTCCATTTCTATCTTGCTTCAAGCAAAATTTCAGCTACAATTGCTGAATCGAACCCCTTCCCTCCCTTGCTGTGCACAAATGACTTAGAGTAGTACTGGTGGTGTTCGTTCTTCGAGTAGAGAGAGGGGGATTAATAGGGCGAGAGGTAGGGAGGAGACCGGTGCCTACTGTTCGATGCAAACAGAATGGACAGGTGAGATCGAGATCCTAAGGGAGATGTCACGGATCAGTGACGTGGCGAGGCTTATTACAGACAGTTCAAATTACAAACCTTCTGTGATATAGACATCATCTTAACAAAAACCGTCTATGATAATCGGAGATATCACAGACGGTTCTTATTAAAAATTGTCCGTGATAATGGACATTCGGTACAAGATAATATATCGGTGCAATGTAAACAGTTAGTCTCGAAAGATAAAATAGTAAAGTTTTATATGGCTTATATATACTCATTTGAAAGGTTTTGAGGAGATCTACAACTTTGCAGTTGAGGCAAAGCCCAAATTCTAAATAAAAGATAAAAAATTGGTAAAAATAGAAACCAAAAACTTATGACACAAATTCAGAGCCAAAGATGGCTGATTTTGGGGGTCTTAACGGGTGATGGGTGGAAGTGGATTTTTTTGGATCAGGCTCGTCGTTAGCTTTCTAACGAGTATAAGAAAATCGAAAACAGACATCGTATGCAAAAGTTATAACCATTTTGCTAAAAGATGTCGTGGAACAGAATCCTACTCAGACTCAGGTGGGATATTATAAACTTTTAGGGGATTGAGAGGCGGAAAACATATCACAGATGGTTTTTAATACAAACTATCATTATCATAGATAGTTTGTAATACAAACCATCCATGAAGTATTACAGACGGTTTAAATAAAAATCCGTCTGTGATATTTGGCAATATCACAAGCAGTTCATAATAAGAATCGTCTGTGATGCTTCATAGATGGTGCTTACCATGAACCGTCTGTGATATTATCTCTTCACAGACGGTTTTTAGTGCTGGCAGTAACACAGATGATCTCTAAACCAAAATCATATGTGATTGCATTTAACACTGACAGTTTTGGTGAGCAGTCTGTGATGAGACGTCTAATATAAGTCTTTTTGTAGTAGTGTAGGATGGTACGAGATTTAGTTTGGTTGAAGGAATAGGATGGAACGGAATGGTTCTAGCGGGTGTTTGGTTGAGGAATTGGATGGGATGAGATTGGTTTGGTAACCTTCTCTCTAGATGTGTGGTGAGAATACCTTTTTTCTTTTTTTCTTATTCTTTCTTCCCATACTTTTTTCCTTATTTATTCTTTCTTCCTGTTGTTAATTCCTTTCGATGTCCATCTTTTCTTGTTGTCCAGATCGGCGGTGACCCCAACCTCGGCTCCCTTGGCAGCGACCCTGACCATGACTCCCCTCCCCGGTGCTCGCGGCGACCTCGACCTCGATGATGACCCGGACCTTGGGCCATCAGCTCCCCTTGGCAGTGACCCCAACCTCGGCTCCCTTTCCCAGTGACCCTGACTTCGGTGCCCCTTTCAAGTGACCCCTTACTCGACCTCAACCTCGGCGGCAACCTGGACCTCGAGCCCTTGGCTCCCCTTGGCGACGACCCTAACCTCAGCTCCCCTTCCTGGTGACCCCCTACTCGCGGTGACCTCAACCTCGGCAGCGACCTTGGTGGAGCCCCTTCCCCTCGCCCACTGGAGCTCCTTCCCCTCTCCGCTGTTGGAGCACCCTCCCCTCGCCCGTCGGAGCTCCTCCTCTCTCTGTCGTCGGAGCTCTTTCCCCTCACCATCGTCAGAGCTCCTTCCCTTCACCCATCGGCAGTCTTCTCTCGCGTGTCACCAGTGCCACTTCCTATCACCGGCATCGGAGCTTCGTGCAGCATTGGTGCTACTTCACCTCATTGAGTGGTGACTGAATCCAAGCAACAAGGTCACATGTGCTCATGTGACATGTGTGCCCGACCTAGGATGATGTCAATCACTCGTTTTTTTCCCAGATGACGCTATCCCGGATCTGTGAGGAATATTCCTACATGTGGGATGGGTTCGTTCCATGTTGACCCACCTGTTCCACCAAACAAACACAGGAACAATCCCTCATCCCAGGATGATCCCATCCCGTTCAAGCAACCAAATGCCTTCTATGTTACCATTTGTATGTTTAACAAATTACCAACCTAGGTTCAAATATTTACCAACCACTACTACAGAAAGGGTCATAACAAACGATTCAAAATTATCATCACAAACGGTTTTCAAACTGTCTGAATTTATGTATCAGTGATAATAGGTGGTTATCACAAATGGTTTCCAAACCGTCTGTAATAGGTTAAAACATAGACAGTTTTTCAACACAACCATCCGTGATATGTCGGTACCACAGATGGTTTTTTATATTAACCGTCTGTGATAGCGGACATATCATAGACAGTTTTTTTAAAAATTGTCTGTGATAGCAGAAATACCACAGATAGTTTATTTTAAAAACCATCTGTCACATATATACATCACAGACGGTTGTTTTCCAAAACCATCTATGATATGTAGATATCATAGATGATTTGGTGTTCCGAACCGTTTGTCATAGCTATTTGAAAAATTACATTATTTTCTATTTTCCAGCTAGCCTCAGGAAATGCTAGTCATTCCCTCTAAAGTAAACAGAAAATTTCATAAATATGTAGTACAGGACGATCATCACACATATTTCACAAATAAGTAGTTTTGGACACTTGCTGCAAAGAGACAATCATGTTATTTTAGACCCCAAGAAGTTAAAGAGCTATTAATAGTTAGGTAGTTTAGTATATCTTAGCAGGCGTTGGGACACTTCCTTATCTACAGGGTTTTTGAAAGAGGAGACACTCAAAGACATGATTGATGACCTCGCTCTTAACTAGTTTTGGGCACGCTCGTTTGCGATCCCGACAAATGGTGGGGAAGCCTCCGATTCGATTGCGACTTCGTCCTGCATCCTCCAATGCGAGATTTTACCTGTGTACACCGCAGTGTAGAGTTTGTGAGGGTGAGTGTTTTGTGCCTGAAGAGCCTTGTGCACCGCACTTTGTTATTAAAATTCGGTCATTGTCTTCATCTTCACAAAGGCCTTCCATTGTCTTCATAAAGTGCGCATGAAATGCATCTATGCGGACACCTGAGTTCTGTAATGTGCTCTTTTAATCCTGATCGGATATATAAAATATGTACCCATTAATGTCGTATCTTTGCTATGTCACAATTATAAATTTTGGCCTTTTTAATAACCATTGCAGTGTTTCACTTAACGACCTCCTAGTGAATCGCACTTTTAACCATTCGTTGAACCAACGGTTGTGTTGTCTCGTGATCCAAACCTCTAACTGGCCTGGATTCTCTTGGCATAGGATGCTCTTGTGCTCTTCAATATACGGGGACACTTCAGTCAAATATTGCAAGACCATGAAATGGGCTGAAACATATGTATCCAGATCCAGAGTTATGGGGAAACCTATCGGTTCGACCTGAGCCATATAGTCAATGCAGAACTCAATGACCTCTTCGGTTGCATAACTTTTGATGATGCTACCCTCTAGCCGAGATCGATTGTGTACATAGGACTTGAGAATTCTCATGTACCTCTCGAACGGGTACATATGATGTAGAAACATAGGGCCGCATATTTTTATCTTTTTCAGAAAGTGGACAATGAGATGAACTATGATATCAAAAAATAATGGAGAAAAATACATATCAAAATGACATAGAGTCATCACCACCTCGATCTGCAAAACATCTAGTCCATCGGGATCGCAATTGCATTAAAGAAATAACATAGCCTTATAATTGTTACTCGATCCTTGTTCGGTAAAATACTTCTAATTGCAATAGGAAATATTTGTGTCATTAGCACATGATAGTCATAAGACTTCATGCTAATTAATTTTAAATCTTTCATGAAAACAAGTTTCTTCCTGCTGGAGGAGTGACCGGATGGAACTTTCATGAAAACAGTTTAGTTCTCTCAGACATAGACAGAGTGTAGCAAGCTAGGAGAAGGTATGTCTAGCCTTTATCGGTCTTTATCAGTGCTAACTCGGTTTTAATGTTCATAGCAACCAAGTCACGATGTGCATTGACACCATCCATTGTTTTTGTCACGAATGTTTAGTAAGAGACCAATCAAACTATAATATACATTATTCTCTACGTGCATGACATCGATGCAATTGTGAACTTCTAAGTACTTCTAATAAGTCGAGTCTAAAAATATTGACCTTTTCTTCCACATGTTCTTCTGATGGATCATCAACTTATATCCCTTTCCAAGTACAATATTGATATTCTTGATCATATCATAGACCTCTTTCCTTCTAAAAGTCCTTAGTACCGAGTCATCCTCTTTTTTCCGTCAAATTATTTCTTCATTTTGCGGTATGGGTGATACCTTGAAAGGAACATACAGTGCCGTATGTACGTAGTTTTGCGTAAGTTATTCAACCACACATTCTCGGTATAGTTTAAGCAGTGCGGATAGGTTTTGGCTCCTTTTGCACTCAACCTCGACAGTTTATCAAGGGCAAAAAAATCATTGATGGTGTAGAACAACATGGTACGCAGAGTGAAGTTCTCTCATCTGTCTGCATCCCATACCTGTACCCCTTCATTCCACCAATGGTGCTAGATACAACATCAATATCATTCTCTGATTGCTTTGGCCCTTAAATAAATAGTGACATCAAAATGTACTTTCACTTCGTACACAGCCAAGAAGGAATGTTGTATATGCATACAGTCATGGGTCAAGTGCTATGTCGGCTCTTCATATTACCAAAAGGATTCATTCCATCTGTACTCAACCCAAATCTTATATTCCTCAGTTCCACACCGAACTCTACAGACATCCTATCGATGTTCCTCCACTAACCAGAATCAGCAGCGTGTCGTATTATTCCATCTTTCTTATACTGCTTCGAGTGCCAACACAGCAATCTTGCATCTTTTCCGTTTGCAAATAAATGCTTCAAACGGGGAATTATAGACAGATACCACAATATCTTAGTAGGAAATCCTTGCTTCACCTCGATGCCGGACAAATATATAAGCTTGCATACTCTTTACGGTAGAGAATATAATCATTCGGATATGCATGTATTCTTTCTACTTCTATTCCTAATGGACAAAGAATGTAAGCTTGCATACTCTTTACAGTAGAGAATAATCATTCGGATATGTATGTATTATTTCTACTTCTATTCATAATGGACAAAGAATCTTCCTGGCTTGATAGATGGTTGTCGATAACACATTTGCCTCTAGAAGGATATTCGCTAGGAGACCTAATAATGCCATAAAACTCTTATCTGATTAAGCATTGCTTGCCTTCAATTTCAGTATTTCAAGAAAGGATAATAACTTTGTGTATTGCGGCTTGCAGCCTGGATGATACGCTCTGATACCAAGATGATACGGAGTCGCCCGATCTTCTCAACGTAGGATAGATACTCACAGGAGTCTTGATGAATCGCAGCGATCCTCCAATGCCAATGTAAGGGACGAACACTCTTTAATCCGCTCGCGTCGATTTCGCCGACCACCAAGCGAAGATCTTGATTCCTAGCGGAAAGACTGAACGATCTTGATTGAAGAACACTTCTAATTCCCTATGGAATTTCGTCAGCAATGATAAACTCGAACAAACTTTAGTAGATTGATTATTCTTAAACGTGGTCTGAACCCTAAGGCTGCCAATACATGACTTATATAGCCCCTTGGGACGTCCATAGGGTCTCCAAACCTAGTACAACTCAACCCTATATGGTTTTAGATACGAACTCTCACAAAAAGAAAACTAGATTTTACAGCTGTCATATTGTTTCGGTCATAACTTTTGATCCATGATGAATTTGATGTAGGTCTATATCCATTGTGTAGCCCTTGAAATTATCTTTCTAACGAGTACAAGAACACTCGAATCGGACTCCGTTTGTGAAAGTTATAACCTTTTTAGTAACTACCTGTCAGGCTGTCCCGAACCGAGTATACGATCGAGCCGAGCTCAAGCGAGCTTGAGCTTTGTTTTAGTTGAGCTCGAGTCCAGATTAAAACTCGACGACATTCTCAAACCCGCTTAAGCTCGGCTGAAGTTTCCACCAAATTTGAGCCTGTGGCTAATAAGGAGGAAGTGGAGAAGGATTAGGTATGGCAAACAAGCCTGCTTTCGGAATTTACGTGCTTTACGCATGTGTGGTCAATTCTCAATTAGAGTGAATTTTATGGAACTAAACATGTCTTGGCCAAATTGTTACGAAACTGCACTTTTAAGGAATGCTTTTTTTAAAAAAAAAACGACATGTTCTTTGTTGTAGCCAACTACACCTTTAACAAATACCTGACAAACTCTGACCTACGTGGCCCACCTGTAAACGACAGATGGTAATTTCCATGCCACGTGGACGGACGCATCAGCCTTTGACCCGATGGCGACGGTGGTGAATGTGGGGACTGCAGGAGCTAGCACTAGGCCTTTAGCCCCCTTGGTGCCACGCCATGCTACCAGGTTTAGGAGGCGCGGATTGCCTGGCTCGCACGACAGATCCGTCTTATGCTAATTGTTAGGTTAGCTAGCTAGTAGCTAGCCTCGCCGTTGAGCACCCAGCTACGTCGTGCATGCGTGCACAGATCGATTTTGGCGGCAAACAACGAGTCAATGACCACTTGTCGTCGGGAGAGCGGCCAGCAAAATGGCGCTCGTGTAATTTAGGCGCAACAGCAGGTCAGCATCGGTCGGGAGCCTTCACTACTACGTACGGTACGTACAACGCCACTAGCTACGCTTTCTTCCTTAAAAATATACATGCATGCATGAATGCCGCCTAGGTGGTCGGACAAATTCAATTTATTTGATGATTAATCATCAAGCAAATTTTTCGTGATGATCTATGGTGAACTCGGTCTTTGGAAAAAATGAGAAGGTTGTTTGGGTGGCTGGCTTGGCTGATGTGGCGAGCGGGTGCAGCTGACACGTGGGCAAATCAATGATATGGCACCCATGTGGCAAAAGTTAGCTCGAGTGACAGGGCAAAGTGAGATGGCGCGGTGAGGTGGCAGCCTAGGGCTGTGCTAGCGGCTATGTGGCACACATGTAGGCACCTCGTGTGGTGGTGGCCGCCACCGAGGATGCAGATGGCAGCAAGATCGGCGGTCGGACGAGGTTGTCGCCAGCGAGGCGTCCTTCGGCGAGGGGGCCTCCGGCAGGGTAGCGTGAGCTGCAGCAGGTGACGGCGAATCTCCCGAGTAGTTCGGATCACACGGAAAGGGTCGGCGCGGGGGTCTCAGCGGTGAAACTCCGTCAGCGATGGGGATCGGCGGGAAGGCAATGAGGGACCTCGGCAGCCTGCGCATGAGCTCCCCAAGAGTGCTGCGAGGCTAAAGGTGCAGGCGTGGAGATCACTGGCCCATTGGGACGGTCGGCGGCGAGTTTTAGGCGGTGGGAAGGCGGGGCACTTGGCGAAGGGGACCATCCAGCGGTGGAAGGAACTCGGCGAAGGGGCTTGGAGGACGGGCGTGACAAGGGGAAGCTACAGAGGGTGTCGGCGGTGTGGGAGACTCATCGGGGTGCGCGCAAATTCTCGCTGGAGATTGGGATTGGCGGTGGCAAAATCCGGTGTTCCTTGGCGGCTTGGGGATGATTCTTGGGTGCGAGCTAGGGCGGGCCGATGGGGCGAATCGAGGTGGAGGTGGCATGCGCTCGTGCGGTTCTTATAGCCCTAGGGGGTTGTGCAGGAGGGGGACTCCCCATGGTGGCGCCAGCGGTCCTGATCGAAAACGGGGAGGAGAGTCCGGGTTGGGGACGGAAACGGGGAGGAGAGTCTGGGTTGGGGACAGCCTGGGGCTGCTGCGGTCTGGCCCCACCGAGCAACAGGTGGAAAACGGGGGAAGGAAGCAGACGACGCAGATGGAGCGGGGGTGAGTGGCGAGCGAGGGATCGCCAACACGTGGCGGATATGGGTGGTGAACGGATGGGCCGGGGGCGGGTTGGATCGAGAGGCGGCTGGGCTGGTGCGGCGGGAAGGTGGGCTGGGGAATTCGGACCGAAGCGCTGGGGGTTTTCTAAAGATTTTAGAAATTCAGAAAAATAAATAAATTACCAAGAGCTCTAGAAAATAGCAAATAAATCCCAAAAATTCACCAACAATTCCAAAAAAATCCTTGAGACACAAGGAATCCAAATAACATATTTTTAGCTTATGGTAATATTTATTTTAATCATATTAAATCCTTTGTAATTTCTAAAAATTTGAATTAAACTTTATTAGTTCCAGAAAATTCTCAAAAATTCCTTTTTAATTAAAAACTTTAAAATTTCTAAAAAACAGGGTGTTACAGTTAACTTTTTAGAATCACGTAGGTCATTCGCCATATACGTTGCAGAGGCACGTCGCATGACGGAAGGGGCCAATGCCTTGTAACATGTTCGAAAATTTTTGGTATTTGCTAGTATACATTAATTAATCCTATACAACAGTTGGTAGTAATGCCTCTTGAATTAACGCATTCTATATTTTGCAGTGCCACCAGCAGCCACCGGGCAATACGCGTAGATTCTATGTTTGCCACTATATAAAACTATTCCTCGATTCCTTGAAGATCACCAATTCTATGGTTTGTCAATCTTCCCATAATTATTTCATACTTATCAGGTTATATATATACGCACATTGATATTCCTATCGACAGGCTACACCCATCCCTACAACTGCATTGCAACAGCCCGACCTTGCACAAATTCGAGAAGAGTGCGTGTTCTTTTTGGTGACTTAAGTCATAAAATCAGATAGAGAGTTTCACAACGTAGAATGATTTTTTATTGCTCTATCACTCCGGAATCGAGGTCTCGCGAAAGGAACAGATCCATAATCAACGAACTTGTCAGACTGCACAAGCAATACTTGGATGGCGATTGCCTGTTTATGATATAAGAAAAGGCATGTTACCTTCTAAGTACAAATGCAATATAGATCTTTTTATCGGTCTATCACTCCAGAATTGAAGTATCGTAAAAGGAACAGATCCATAATCGACGAACTTATCAGGCTGCACAAGCGACTAGTGCTTGGATAGACGATTGTCTGTTTATGATAGAAGAAAAGGCATGTTTGGAATAAGATTGATATTAATTGTAATTGTATATTTGTTAATGGATATTTTATTTTATTTCAATTAATTGATTTGCGAAATAGATGTTTTATGTTGGTGAAATGAATTGAGATGTGAATTGGATATTTTATGTCTGTGAAATGAATTGAGATGTGAATTGGATGTATACATGTACATGTTGATCTGCTTGTTTCAGAAGGTATGGTTTGTATTTCTTGAGGCTAGCCAATAAACAGAAATAGATTTAGGGGTAGAAAAGAATATCACAGACAATTTTTAATTAAAAAACCGTATGTAATAGTTATAATCACAGACGGTTTTTAACTAAAAATCGTCTGTGATATATAAATATTACAGACGATTTTTAGTTAAAACCGTCTGTGATATTTACACCACAGACAGTTCGAAAGCCGTCTGTGATGACCTCGTATCATTACTAACCCATCAATTCAGACGGCTCACGAAACCATTTGTGATGATGTTTTCCAGCCGTCTGTAATACGATTTTCTGTAGTAGTGATAGCAGATGCACATACACATGCATATGTATAAGCTAGTTCTTGTAAAAAAAAATTGTCAACGTTTATTAATTGATACAAAACGTGAACCATATCTTCAATGTTCAGAACATTTTATATAGAGGCGTCTTGATTGAGTTTCTAGCTACTGCTTAAGATCATAGCGGTTCCTTCAATTTGGCTTTTGTGAATTTCTTTTTCGAACTACTTTTGTTAAAGCTAGAGGGGACAATCTGTTAGTGTGTGTGTGTATATGTTTGTATAAGTATATATATACTGCAGCTATCTTAACCTACCATGTAGTTAGTGACTGGCGGGACGGAGCTAGCACACCAGTGGCATGCTTAGCGGCTGAGCCAGGACCGTACCCACACAGGGTTGAAGTTCTTGCTCTACCACGAGGGATATACCGTTATACATCCGCTCAACCTCATCAGCGCCGAGTAATAATAGGCTGGTGAAGTAGATTTTGCCAGATTCCCTAGACATTAGACATTGTTGAATTGGTCCGGTCTTGAAGCCCTTTTAATTTGCTCTTGTACGAGAATTCGCGCGCGCTACCTCTTGTACAATCGTAGCTAGCTAGCTCCGCCATCGTTAGTGAGAACGGAGCTTTGACATTTAAACGGACAACGGACAAGCAACGACTAATTAACCAAGATGCTAACCAGTACATTGGTTTAAGCTAGCTACCAACGGTTGGCGAACGTTTCTCTTTCAGCTGGAGAGGTCCCGGCCGGCCAGCTAATTAATTAAGGCCACGCTTAGAGCTAGCCCTAGCTAGACAACGGTGGATCGATGTAGTCTAGTACAAATTGTACAACGGACGAAGAGGAGGGGGACCGGGGAGAGGCCGCCCGTTTCTGTCGGGCTGTGTGTGTGTCGTCCCTCGATCCCTCCGCGCGCGCGCGCGCTCCGGTCGTGGTACGTAGGTGCGGTGGGACGTCGCGCGCAGGGGAAAAAGGCCGGCGTTTGGATCCATTATGACGGCCGTGGAATTCCACGTCTCGACGTCGACGTGCGTGCCCGGCCGGACCGGCCCGTCGCCGCAGGAGCCCACACCGCCGCCACGTGCTGCACATACACCTATGCGACGCGCTAGCTAGCTCCTACCAGCCGCTGTCGATCGGCCCCGCGCGACGTACATCTCTCCTAGCTAGCTCTTTTTTCTCTCTAATGATTTTCCCGGCTTAGTACTGCTGCCTCGCGCCGTCTATTGCTGCCCGCCACGACGGGGAGGGGCCATGCCGTAACGTACGTTGAGTTACAGTGCCATGCACACGTAATATACGGATCGAGGAGAGTGCGTACGTGCACGTACGCTAGCCAGCTAGTTATATATACGCGACGTAATTACGGCATGCATGCAGGCCACGAGGGTGTACGTACGTACGTACGTACGTACGAAGGTTAATGATGTATATACGATGATGCGAACGGTGCACTCAGTTTCGAAAAATCACTGAAAGAATCCGAACAAGCCGAAGCCCAAGACAAGGCCTATATCGACCGAGTCTTTCTCCACACGTACTGTCGGTGCACGGGTGCGTTCACGTCCGGGACAGCCTAGTTTCGTCGTCACTCGTCATCTGCTCAGAAAAAGGAAAAAATAATGCACGCGTGACGTGAGATGATGGCTACAATTAATCTGTAACGAAATAATCAACTGCTTGAATCGAGGAGAGGTACGTGCACCCATGGGAGTCACTGCATCGTTTTCAAACGAACAAAAGAATTAAGCCGCAGCCCTCTTCAAATAAAGGTTTTCGACCTTATTTAAACCAAAAAAAATCTGATTAGCTGCGTACGTACATAGGTGCTGGAAGGGAGAAAAATTATGTCAGTTCTGTGGGGATGACGGGGCTAGCTGTTGTCCGTATATGTAAATGCCCACGATCAAATTTCCAAGCATATATACGATCTTTTGTACCGTTTTCTAACTAATTTGGCCGTTGTTCCTTCGAAGGACAAAACTAATGGTCGTTAGTGATTTGATCTGCAGGTTGTTTGTACTCTGGAATTATGACATGTTGGACGCAAACGTCGTCGACGGCGACCTAGCTATCCACGTACTCGTACTGGTTGGTCGCGTATAACATCGCGCGCGGCCGGTATTATTAATTGCACGTACACAAGCTCCTTTTCTTTGAAAATGGAGTAAAATTAACCTTCTAAATTACAAACAATCCAAAAGAACTTATCATCATACTCCGCGTAGAGGTAGTGGACTCGGTAGAACTGGATCCATTCCAAATAGTAGGAATTAGCTAGAATTCTCGATCATCCCTCATATCTCCCTTTGGATTCGAAGACCGAGATGTGTTTACATATCCATTTTCAGATGCTCTCGATTTCATATCTCGCCCACCGATTTTCAGAGTTGGTAATAAAATTAACACGCATGTATTGCTCCCCACCATTCATGCATGCATGTATATTTTGAAGGAAGAAAGCGTAGCTAGTGGCCTCGTACGTACCGTACGTAGTAGTGAAGGCTCCCCGACCGATGCTGACCGGCCGTTGCGCCTAAATTACACGAGCGCCATTTTGCTGGCCGCTCTCCCGACGACAAGTGGTCATTGCCTCGTTGTTTGCCGCCAAAATCGATCTGTGCACGCATGCACGACGTAGCAGGGTGCTCAACGGCGAGGCTAGCCATTAGCTAGCTAGCCTAACAATTAGCCTAAGACGGATCTGCAGTGCGAGCCAGGCAATGCGCGCCTCCTAAACCTGGTAGCATGGCGTGGCACCAAGGGGGCTAAAGGCCTAGTGCCAGCTCCTGCAGTCCCCACATTCACCATCGTCGCCATCGGGTCAAAGGCTGATGCGTCCGTCCACGTGGCGTGGAAATTACCATCTGTCGTTTACAGGTGGGCCACGTAGGTCAGAGTTTGTCAGGTATTTGTTAAAGGTGTAGTTGGCTACAACAAAGAACATGTCGTTTTTTCTTTTTTAAAAAAAGCATTCCTTAAAAGTGCAGTTTCGTAACAATTTAGCCAAGACATGTTTAGTTCCATAAAATTCACTCTAATTGAGAATTGACCACACATACGTAAAGCACGTAAATTCCGAAGGCAGGCTTGTTTGCCATACCTAATCCTTCTCCACTTCCTTCTTATTAGCCACAGACTCGAGTTTGGTGGAAACTCCAGTCGAGCTCGAACTTGAGCTCGATCGTGTAGGCTCGGTAGCGCCTGACACTGCTACAGACAGGCCTATTACAGACGGTTCGGAACCGTCTGTTTTTATGTGTTAGTGATAATAGGTGGTTATCACACATGGCTTCCAAGCCGTCTGTGATAACTTACATTACAGACGATTTTTGCGGAAAAATCGTATGTGATAGTCAGCTTTCACAGACGGTTTGTTATAAAAAATCGTCTATGATAATAGACTATCCCAGACGGTTAAAAACAAAGACCGTCTGTGATACACACAATATCAGCAAAAACAGCGAAGCTCGAGCTCAGCTCGTGTAGGTTCGGTAGCGTATGAATCAAAGAATCAGCAAAAACTAGTATTCTATTTCTAACAAGGGCAATGAGGGAGCGATATAGCAGCAGCTTGTAATATATAACTAGAGGTAGGTTTGGCAAGTTTCTAGTAGTCACTACTACAAAAACGTTTATATTAGACACTTCATCACAGACGGTTCATAAAAACCGTCTGTGTTAAATGCAATCACGGACGGTTCTTGATAAGAACCGTCTGTTATATTATCACAGACGATTCTAAACTAGAACCGTCTGTTATATTTCGAATATCACAGACGGTTCTTAATTAAGAACCGTCTGTGATATGTTTCTTGCCTCCCGCATCCCTAAAATTTTGTAGTTTCCAGTCTGAGTTCGAGTAGGATTCAGTTTTAACACACCTTCAGTAAAATGGGTATAACTTTTGCATACGATGTCCGTTTTTGACGTTCTTGTACTCATTGAAAAGCTAACGACGAGCCCAATCCAAAACAAAATGACACGCTTGCGCTAGTCACCCTCGAAGACCCCTAAAATCGGCTATCTTTAGCCTCAAATTTGAATCACAAGTTTTAAATTTATGTTTTTGCCAAACTTTTAGATCTTCTCTTCAAAATTTGGGGTTTGTCTCGACTGCAAAGTTGTAGATCTCGTCAAAACCTTTCAGATGAGTATATATAAGCTATATAGAACTTTATTATTTTATATTTTGATACTAGTTGTTTATATTGTATCGATATATATATAGGCAATATCATAGATGGTTCTTAATAAAGAACTGTCTATGATAATTTCTTCTCTAACCACTGAGCCCGTCAATCATTCTCAACCAAATTCCTGCCAATAGAAATCGACCAAGTCACACCCCACGGATCGTTGCTCTTCTTTCTCTATAAATACTCACCCGAATCTATCCGCCCCCTCCCTTCAAATGCATCGTAAGCTTCCTCTCTCCATTGTTTCTTCTAGTATTTCATCCTGTAGGGTTTAGGTCTCCATCGTAACCTCCATTGTTGCTACTTTATTGAGTTTAGGGCTGCCTGGGAGCTTACAGTGAGGCGGCCGCGCGCTAAGAAGGCATGGAATTGGAAATGGGATGTTCTCTGCTAGTATTTGATTCTTCTCTGCTATCTTCTCTGCTAGTATTTGATTATTCTCAATTTATAATAGAAATGGAATGTTCTCTGCTATGTTCTCTGCTATTGTAATGGTGGATTATAATCTTGTGATGTTGTAATGGTAGATTATAATCTTGTGATGTTGTAATGGTGGATTGTAATATTGTGATGTTGTAATGATGGATTGTAATCTTGTGATATTGTTATGATGGATTGTAATGGAAATAAAATGTTCTCTGCTATGTTTGATATCGTATTTGCTTATTTTCGCTTGTTTTCAAAAAGTATAGCTAACATTTCTTGAGGCTAACTGAAAAATAGAAAAAATTTAGGTATGCAATGAACTATCACAGACGGTTTTGATGTATAAACCGTCTGTGATGGGAAAGTATCACAGACGGTTCTAGTTTAGAACCGTCTGTGATAGTATTTTTCACAGACGGTTCTAGTTACAAACCGTCTGTATTGTATTTATCACAGACGGCTCACAAACCGTCTGTGATAACAATCGATTATCACTGACCCATAAATTCAGACGGTTCAGAAAACCGTCTATGAAGACGTTTTTGAACCGTCTGTGTTGATAATTTTTGTAGTTGTGAGTACTGGTACAAAATAGATCAGACGTTCATGATAACAGAACAGGTTAACAACCATAACATATAAAAGTTTTGAATGGGAGGCCAACAGACAGCAGCATGATAACAAATTAAACCATCAGTCCATCACTTTCATCACAACCATGAACCATCACATGATGCCAGCAGCTTCTTGGAGTTGGAGATGCAGCAGCAGTAGGAGGAACCATCACAACCATGAACTATCACGTGATAGACTGCATGCTCTTGCAACAAAATAGCATTGATCAACCTATGGTATATGTAACATTGATGAACTAGCTCTTTTCTCATTGGGATTTCAGAATCTCAAGTGTCAAAGAAACATGGAATGGGGGCTATAGAGCTTATGTATTTGCATTGTGCAAAACTGTCTACTATAGAACACCAGTAGCCATTTTTTTCATTAATTAATATCAGCCTCATACATAGTAGATGAAATGATGAATCACCTCAGTCCAAGATTCACTATACTCATTGCTCAAGGTATTGTTATTTAAGCGCACACTAATGTGATACTAATTTGATAAGCTCACTATCCACAATTTCATGAATACGAAACATTAGTGAACATAGAAAAATGCATCATGGATACATTGCAAATGCATGCCTCAAATGAAATCAACCAACTATCCTACTTAACTGAGTACCACATTAGTAGTTATCAGCTACAAAGCTACCTATTTTTAAGAAAACGGGCACAGAACATAGCACAAAACAAAGGGTGCCCCTACCTGGCATGCCTAAAATGAAATTCACTAGTTATTTTTAACCAAATCTATAGGAAAATTAAACGAAAAACATATGTAATCTAGGAAACCATTTTCATATACATAACATGACTATTCTCCACTGAAATGTAAACTTAAGGGATTTATTTATATAACATCAATATTGCAAGTTAAATGAACAATGTTTTCTCATAATTGGTATTGTGAGTTGTGAGTAATAATGTTCTAATGTTACACCATACAGGCATACAGTACAAGTTTCCTTTCATAAGTTGATGTATCAATTGTAATAATACACCATACAGGTATATTGTATAAGCTTTCTTTCCTAAGTTATGTATAAGCACTGTGAAGACACTTATTATGAAATAACTATAGCGAGTATTAAGCATCTCAAGCTTTTCCCTATAGCAGCTTATTGATCCATTCAGTCACAAAGTGATAAGTAGGATGGTCGATTTATCGTCTCTTGGTCGGGCAGCCGTCGTTGGGTCTCTCTCTTCTCGTGACTTCGCGAATCGCAAGGGCAAAAGAGAGTGGATCTAGGGACTAGGGATGGTGAGCCATCGCCAGCTCACCGCTTCGAGGCAGAGCAAGAGAAGACTCAGGGTAAGGGCACAAGGCGGAGGACGGTGCCCATGGTTTCTGCCTTCGTGGGTGACCATCGGGCGACCGGGTCGGACTATCGGAGCTGGAAGCCAGGAGGGAGGGACGGCCGGCGGCGGCGTCGGTGGTGAGTAGAGACTGGATTTAGGGTTTGGGACTTGGGGTGGGGAGGGGAACTAGGGAGTTGGGGATCTAGGGTTGCGCTTGTACCGACATCTTTGTGGTCCTACAGCTGTAGAAGGGGAATAGGCGAATAGCAATGAGATGAGAATCTAGGGTTGGGAAATGGGGATTAGGGAGTCGGGGTGGACTTAGGCCTTGGGGTCTCTCCACGTCGCATTGCACGCACAACTACGCAAGGCCATGGGCTGTGACTTCGTGACTAACCCAATAAGGCAGTAACCCTGCTGGCTGCTAGCTCGAGCTAGGCCAAACTATTTGAGCTCGGTTCGAATAGGCTCACGAGCTTCAGACCAGACTTGAACTCAGCTTGTCTAGAGCTCGAGCTGAGCTCGAATCGAGCCTACGCCGAGCCAAGCTGGAGTAGCTCACGAGCCTTGAGCTATTTTTACAACCTTACTACCATTGGGGTTCATCACCCTCCTTCATACGTAGCCGTTGGAAAACTATTTGAGGGCATTTAAGTATGTGCATATATATTGTTGAGATATCGTGACTTATATCCAATCGCTTTAGGATTTGGAGAGGTAATTCATAGATGAATAATAATAGGATTATGATTCCTACTTCCTTTCAAAGTAAAATTTTCTATTCTCTTTAAGGAGAACTACGATACTATATAAACCCATAGGGGGTGGCCATAGAGAACCTAAGCAAGTAAAGAAGCAAGCCAAGCAAAAGGCGCTCATCCAAAGTAGATGTGTATAAGAGAGGATTTGAGGAAAGGTTATTATTTAGCACTAGATTCTTCTTGTACAGGGTAAAGATCTAAAGGTCTTAAAACTTCAAGAGGTTTGTGAGAGAATGGCAATCCCTTGTACTGTTTTAAGATTGTGCTTAAAGAATTTGTGGTTGCTTTGACATCTCGTTGTTTTGGTTTTCTCCACAAGATTCATTAACTTCGTTCTTGATATCGTACACGTTTGTGTCATATCTCACTGCTGTGGTTACAGACCAAACAGAGAGAAGGTGTAGTGGGGAGTTAGGTGAGATGTCCCATCCCCTTATGGCTGGCATCACATATGTATCTCCTTGCGAGGAGCATCTTTACAGGAATATCCTTCAGGGCATCTACGTCATTACACATGCCTCACTCGATACTTACGCCTTTACAGGCCAGTTGGGTTTATGTGGGGGCCACCCCCACAATAGGAGCCTATCATGGTGAAGGGCTTCATAGGCCGAAGCCGTGTTGCCGAGCCCTTTGGCCCCCTCCGTCCTTTCGGCCTGTGACCTACTGTAGAGAGAAGTGTAGTTGTGCAATATAGGCGTGCTTCGGTGAGGCGTCGAAGTCGTCCGTGGTCTTGGAGCCATCCCTCACGGTGCCACAGTTATCGGCGGAGGTATGTTGCGGAGCCGAAGGTGTCGCTCATGCGAGGCGTGGCGCAAAGACTCCCCTTGGCGCGGGCTGGACTAGGCCTTCCCGCGCAGCGTCGAGTTGATGAGGTAGGTCCTTGCCTGGTCCGGAGTTGTCATGCCCTGACAGCGACGCAGTTCGGAGATGACGTCTTACTTGTTGGCGTGAGGTGCGCGGAGTGCTGAAAAGACGGGCAGGCTGCTGTGGTCGTTCGCACGGTCCCGAGGGAGGGTTACACGTGGTGCTACGTGGTTGGTGCGTCGTGGGATGTCAGCGGTCACGTGACCGCGAGCCCGCGTCCGTTCCTGAGAGAGTCGGGACACGTGGCGGGCCGTCCTATCGACGGTTGCCCTCCCCGATCGTGGGGAGGCAAATCGACGGGCTCCCGCCGGTTGCGTTCCCGATCGTGGGGATGTGGAGGGTCTTCATAAAGCGTTATTGGCGGCACGCGGATGCGTCTCTCGCCCGTGCACCTTTGTCCGGTTACTCTTTCCTGTTGTGCGAAATCTGCGCCTCCTGCTCGTTCAGCCCTCCGCTTGGGAAGTGGGATGGCATGCCGTGGAGATTCCGGCCGCCGGCTTAGCGGCAGTGCCTCGTCGAGCCAGTGCGGTGCGACGCCACCACCAACGGAATTCTCCTTGGTGACTCGCAAGCCGTCGCAGGCCAACAAGCGGTACGACGCCATGCGGAGCTCGCAAGGGCACTGCTCCGGGGTGCTAGGGCGGAGTCATGCTACGGAGGAGACGATCGAGGCCCTCCTGCGGAAGAAAAAGATAGAGGAGCGCGCAGGTGCTCACCTTCCTACCCGCGACGAAGTGGAGCCTCACCCGGAGGAGTCAGAGGCGATTGTCTTCGCCGCATTTTTTGAGGCTGGGCTCCGAATGCCCTCGATGCTCTTCGTCGGCCAGGTCTTGTGAGCTTACGGATTGGAGTTTGCGCAGTTGACCCCAAACATGATAGTTCGCTTGGCTGTGTTTGCCTGGGCGGTCCGAGTGAAAGGTGCTCAGCCCTGCGCGACCTTGTTCGCTCTTCTTCATGATGCGCGCTATCAGCCGAGGAAGGTCGAGGGAGGGGCACTGTCCAATTTTGGCAGTGTCCACTTCGTGGTGAGGTCGGGCTGCGCGAAGCTGTTCCCCGCTCTGGTGACGCGGGAGAAGTGGGAGTCCGGCTGGATGCGGCGGTGGTTCTACTACCGCGTGACGCCTAACAGCAACCTTCGGTGCCAGGGTCAGCCAATAGCTTTCAACTGCTGTCCGAGGGTGGAGCCGGAGGGCAACAATTGACGGCAGGCGCAGTGACTCGCCGGCGTCGCCCTCCAATTCAATATGCGTGATCTCGCGGAGGAGTTTACACTGTATGGGGTGTCTCCTCTATCCGCCCGGTGGAAGTATGAGCGAGATCACTGCCGACAGGATAGCGTCCATCCCAAAGTGTCTTCTCTGCAGCAACCCTCCAGCCGTGGTAAGTAATTCAACCATGTGCTGCCTACACATATGTAGCTGTTTCGTGAATGGGGCAGCACTTCGCATGCAATGCTCTCGTTGGAAGACGCGGAGCGTGCGGTAGAGGTCTTCCTGGGGCCGTACACGGCGAAGGAGCACGCGCTGCGCGGAGCCGCGACCGAGCCTGCTAAGCTAGGGCGGATAAATCGGGTGTGCGAGGTCCTAGGCCTCGCTGTACCGGAACGCGCGGTGCCGGTGCGAAGCCCGACTCGTCGCCGCGATGGCGCCGGCGAGGCGGGGGCGTCTCCTGGGCGGCGGAGAGCTCGGTCTAGAGCAGCCATCTCTACCACGCCCGTCAGATTTATGGTGGACGTTGTTGGTTCGGAGGATGTGTCAGGTGGTGGGTCCGAGCATGCCAGGTCGGGGGGTCACACTGCCCCTAGCGAGGACTTAGGCGGTGGTGGGGCGGGCCTCGGTAGCGACGTTATCGAGGACGAGGCCTTGTCGCCTATACCGGCCGACGAGGACCTACCTCCTGCGCACTCGTCACCCATGGCGGTCACCACGGACCTTCCGCCTGCTCCAGCTGCTACAATGACTGGGGCGACGGAGGGCTCGTCATCATCACCTGCGGTGGCCGCCACGGATCTGCCGCCTGCTCCAGCCCCTACAGCTACTGGAGCGGCCGAGGGTGCGTCGCCCGAATCCCTGAGGGCAAAGCGCCGCTGGGTACGATCGCCCCCGTCCGCGGGGCAAAGCCACTCCGACCGAGGAGGGAGTCATCGCTTCCCGGGCAGAGGCTGAGCAGACACCTCCCCATGTCCTGGCGGAAGGTGACGGAGGTAGGCGCAATTCCTTTTCTCCCCACGACTTCGCGAAGATCTCTCCAATTTGCTCGCTCATGCCGTCGTCGACATCAGGAGAGACGAGGTCTCCCAGGCACGGGCAAGGATCGAGCAGCGGAGGTGTTCGGGAAGTCACCGGCCTCGCTGCACAAGACGCGACGTGGGCACCTGGTGCTGTCCCAGGGCCGCCGAGGCTTGCCGTGTCGGACTTCATCCCGCATCCGGAGACGCTTCGCGTCCTTGACGGGGCCGCAGAGTGTGGCGACAGCAGGGTGTATCGGCGGGTGCTGTCGTCATGCTGGGGATCTTCTGGCACTCGCGCTGGGCGCCTCAGGAATGAGGGTAAGTACCCGAGCCCGCGATTGACACCGATTGCTGACCACATGCTGAATGCTATTTCATTGCGTTGTTAGATGATTGCCATCAGCCGGGCCCTGGAGGAAGCTCGTACCCGCGAGCGGAGGGGGTCTTGTCTTCGTCATCCTTAGCCATATAGATCTGGTGGTAGCCAGAGTAAAAGTCCAAGAAGCTCATGAGTTCGCAACCAGCGGTGGCGTCGACTAGTTAATCTACCCGTGGTAAAGGGTAGTCATCCTTCGGGCATACCTTGTTGAGGGCAGTGAAGTTGATGCACATACGCCAGGCACCGTTAGCTTTTTTTACCAACACCGGGTTGGTCAACCAATCCGGATGTTGGACCTCGCAGATGACTCCAGCCTGAAGAAGCTTCGCTACTTCCACCTTGGCTGCTTGCTGCCGGTCGGCGGACATACGCTGAAGCCTTTGCCTAACTAGCTTAGCATCTGGGCGGACCGCTAGGTTGTGCTCGATGAGGGAGCGGTCCACACCCTTGATGTCGTCCGGGGACCATGCGAAGACATCTATGTTGTTCCGGAGAACTCGGAGCAGACCTTGCTCCACCTCCGGGGGGAAGCCTTCTCCGATGGAGACAACTTGACCGTTGGCCTGGAGAGGCACCCTCTTGACTCCGCCTTTTGGTCGAGGCTTGGGAGTCCACCCCAGGGCGGATGGTGCATCTGCCTTGAGCATGTCTGTGAGGACGTGCACCCTGCGGTGGGGGCTCCTGGCACGAATCTCCACGCATCGAGCGAGGTCCTGGTCGTCGAAGATAGTGATGACGCCTCGCGGACCCGGGAGCTTCATACACAAGAAGCCATGATGCGAGACCGCCCTGAAGGAGTTGAGGACGGGGCAGCCCAGAATGGCGTTGTACGGGCTTGGGGTGTCCGCAACATCGAAGATAACGTCCTCGCTCCTGACGTTATCGCCCTGACAAAAGAAGACTTGGAGACATACCTGGTCCAATGTGCTCAGCGATTGGCCCCCAAAACCGTGTAGCGGGGCCCTCGATGGCTTCAATCGACTTCGAGGAATCCTCATGTGGTCAAGGGCCTCCGCAAAAAGCACGTTCGCCAAACTACCTCCGTCAATAAGGACGTGCCTGACATCACAGCCTGCAATGTCGGTTTGGATGAGAATAGGGTCTTGGTGGAGTAACTCCACGCCCCAGGCATCGGCAGGCGCGAAGGTAACTTCACCCTGGGCTACTCCCAGCCCTTGTTGCAGTGAGGGTCTCAACGAGGAACCTCCAGAGATGACGTTGATAATCTGAGCTTGTGGGGGTTTCCGCTGCGACTGTTGCAGGCGGGCCCCCGGTGCGACGATCAGCAGGGTCTGCGGGCTCCCGCTGGAGCGTGTCGAGGTCCGTCAGCAGGGCGCTTTCCCCTGCCGGCGTAGCCGAAGCGAGCGGCGCACCTAGTCGCGTTGGCAGGGCCAGGGCTACCACAGCTTGTGCTCCTGAGTTACCCGCTACATCGGTGCGACGGACTCCAGCGTCGCTGTCGAGGTCCACGTTACTGCCGGGGCCGCTCGGTGTTCCTACACCAGGGGTGAGGACGGTGGTTTTGCCTCTGCGGGTGTCGACGTTTCCACCCCCTGCCGCCCGGCCGGTGCCATCGTAGTTGGCGGAGCCGACCGTTGCGTCGGCGGTGGCGGGGTCGATCGTTGCGTCGGCGGTAGCGGGGTCGGTCGTTGCGTCGGCGTTGACGGGGTCGGTCGTTGCGTCGGCGGTGGCGGGGTCGGTCGTTGCGTCGGCGTTGACGGGGTCAGTCATTGCGCCAACGGTGTTGGAGTCAATCGTTGCGTCGGCGGTGGCGGGGTCGGTCGTTGTGCCGACGGTGTTGGAGTCAATCGTTGCGTCGGCGGTGGCTGGGTCGGTTGTTGCGTGGTGAGCGTTGTCGTTCACCTCCGCGACCGCCGATGTCGAAACCCTGGTGCTGACGCGGGACCTCCCGCTACCCCTTTCTTCTTTTTCGCCGCCGATGATGTCGGTGCCATCCTTCTCAAAATCTTGAGGCTTGCTCCTGTCGTCCCCACGGACAGCACCAACTATTGTGGTTACAGACCAAACAGAGAGAAGGTGTAGTGGGGAGTTAGGTGAGATGTCCCCTCCCCCTATGGCTGGCATCACATATGTATCTCCTTATGAGGAGCATCTTTACAGGAATACCCTTTAGGGTATCTACGTCATTACACATGCCTCACTCGATACTTACGCTTTTACAGGCTGGTTGGGTTTAGGTGGGGGCCACCCCTACAACACTCACAAACTCTGATTTGATCCGGGGGCTAGCTACTGCATTAAACAAGGGGTATAAGAGTATAACAAGTGATAGTAGAGCTAAGGCCAGATACGGCAAAGCGTTAGGTGGCACAAAATCAAAGTTGATGTCGATGATATGGAATTAAATAGAGAAATTTAACAAGGAAAAAAATGTCAACACGTGGCAATGTATGGTGAAGGATGTCCTTCTCCAATAGGGGCTAATCGATGCTTTTGAATGGGACAAATCAGAAAAGACATCCGATGAAGACTGAAAGGTGATGGAGCTAAAGGCTGTCAGTACAATCTATCTATGTCTCCTCGAGATGGGAAAACATGGAAGAACTTCAATGGCTCGCTTGTCACGCAGTACGTGACCAAGGAGCGCACGCCCTTCACGAGCTATTCTTTCATGTCACCGAAAACATAGGAGGCCTTTATGCAGATGAAGACAATGACTAAATTTCAACAGCAAAGTATGGCACATAAGGCTCTCCAACATAAAACATGCACCTCCATAGACTCAGCACGACTGGGTACACGGGTAAAATCCCGCAATGGAGGACGCAGGATGAGGTCGCAATCCGATCGGAGGCCTCCCCGCCATTTATCGGTATCACAAACGAGCGCGCCTGAAATTGGTTAAGAGCAAGGTCATTAACCACATCTTCGGGTATCTCCTCTTTCAAAAACTCCGTAGATGAGGAAGTATCCCAATTCCTGGTAAGATATGTTAACTACCTAGTTAATAGCTCCATAACTTCATGGGATCTAAAATAAGATGATTACCTCTTGCAGCAAATATTGACTACCAAATCTTCCCAAAGCTCATTTGAAGAAGATAGGAAGAGGGATATATTATCATAGGTCTTGGGAAACAAGGAGCAACTAGGTCGCATGTGAGGCCTAGGGGTTTACGTACCTTGTATTCATGGATTCCCAAATGACTCTGGGGAGTATAGGAGTAGGAAGAGATCCAAGACCCATCACGAGGAACAAATGAAACATGAGCTTCGTGCACAACTTGAGGAACAGCTATCTACCTCACTTCAAGAACAGATAACTGCCCCACTTCGAGGAGAGATAGATGCATTGAGGAAAGAACTGAGATAAGTTTGCAACCAATCGCAACCCACTACGGTACCCAGTCCCCCTCAATATCGGAGTAGCTACACGTTCACGTCAATTTCTAAACACAACGACACCCACTTACCTATCAACGATATTCAGATAATGTACCTCTCTAGAATGCTACATAGAGAGACCTGGTGGACATCTTAGCTCATTGTGTATCGTTATGTAGGAGCCCATGCCATGCATCCTCAGAGTCAAGCATGTTGGCTCCATTTCCATTGATACTACGTGGAGAATGGCGTATCTATACTTGTCAGGGATGTTGGTGCATGGTGCCCAGCTAGAGATCGGTTTCATAAAGGTCCAGGTAGACTTGATTAATGATATTTTCAGAGCTGTCCCTCTTGAGAAGCCTCCAAACGAAGAGATACACTAGGGGATGCCATCCACACATTATCTAGTAGTCTAAGAGGAACATCACCCTAGACCCTCCCATCTCACAATCTCCACATGACTATCCCTATCAAATAGAACCCTCTATGACTCCACCTCAAGCTTCGCTTCAGAAATCCATCACATCGGCTCCTATGGCTCCACCTCAAGCTCCGCTTCAGAAGCCCATCGCATCGGCTCCGCTTCAGTTATATTGCAAGCAAGACAGCCCAAGCTAAAGGCCAAATCGAACAAAAGTAAGCTAAAAGCGCCTTTCGGGACCTAGGAGTTTAAGCTCGATGTGTCGTTGGTCCCAGATTCATAACTATCCAGCATTGGACTGGTTTGCATGTCTTTGCATTTTTGGTACATGTAGAGGTCCAATAGGAAGCCAAACTGCCAGAGTGGATTCACCGTGAAATTCATAAAGGAGCATTTCCTCCACGATTTGGGATCCTTCGTCATGATGTTCAAGAACTTATTCTTACTATTGAACCTCAACGAACTTGATGCCTCACTTCTACGATGTTGGACACTGTAAGTTTACTGTACAATCAAGTTCTATATTCATATAATACCGATAAATGTCATAACTTATTGCTTATGTATAGATTCATGATCCAAAAAGTCCGACGACAGTAACAACCTGTGGGTTTCCTCAACCCACACTTGGTCTCCGAGCAATGCATCAAGCACAATGTATCCTTCATCCAAGATTACATAACGCATAGATTGCTTACTTAGAGTGACAAGAACTACATCATGGTACCCTTTAACTAGGGGCAAGTGCTTCATTAGTTACCATACAAGTTTTATTTGTATTGTATAGACAACATGAACATAGGATTAATCACCATGGCAATATATATAACTAGGGGTCATTAGATTCTACTTGTGATTGTACCAAAGTGGAGCAAGTTAATTGTAATAGCCCAACTGTCTATTTCTAAAATTAGGGTAAAAAATTAATTAATTTAATTGGTTTTCGTTGCCTAAACTTTTTTTAAAAAATTAAATTGCCTATTTTTCTGCTTTAAAAAACTTTTCTTTAAAAGAAATTTAAGTAAAAACATAAAGTTATTAAATAAAGGATATTCTAAATTTCAATAAAAATCTTATTTCTAATTAAGTATTTAAACTTATTTGGCATTCATTTGAATTTTCTATGTTTTTCTAGAATTTAAAAATAAATTTTAAAATTAAAAAGTATTTTAGTGTAAAAACTAAATACCAAATAAGTTGGAACTATTTTTCCTAAGTCCAAAATGGTTCCATAAATTTTTGTGAATTGTTGTGGAATTTTTGGAGTTTATTTGGTATTTTTCTAGCCTTTATTTGATTTTCTTAGGTTTTCTGAAAAAAATAAAATAAAAAATTCAAATCCTTCCCACCCTTCCCTCCAGGAGATGCATCAACAGTATGGATGCATCCACATCACCACCCGCCCCATCCCACCGCTCCTCCTTTCCCCTCTCCTCTCTCTCGCCGATGAGTGGGCCCCACCCGTAAACACCATCTTCACTGTCGCATCCCCTTTTCATTTCTTCTCCCTCCCCCTTTCCTTTTTCCACCACCAACTGAGCGATCTCCATCGGCCTTGCCTTCCTTCCTCATCTGCCCTGATTTTAGAAAGCCAAGCGCCACCGGGACCGAATCCCATAATCCTCACACCCCTTTCCTTTCCTCTTCCCCTCCTTTCCTTTTTCCCCTCCGATCAGAATTCCACCACCGCTAATCACAACGAGTAATTCCGCCGCGACCACCCCCCTCGGCCCTATATAAACTCTCACAGAGCACCCCCAGCCTCTGCACTACACCTCTTCACCCTTAATCTCCTCTCCCGAGTGTCGAGTCATTCCCGTGTCGTCTTCCTCCCTCTGCCAAGCCCCACCGAGCTCTGGTGAGGAATCCCAGATGAACCGAGTCACTGCCATCCTCAGATATGATGACATCACCCTCCCTGTGCCCTCACGAATCTTTCCCGTTGCCTTGCCATACCCCTACGCCACTAGAACCCTGTCACACTCTTCGCCCAAGCACCGCCGCCGCCCAACCTCGCTACCGTCCCCTTTCGTACCACTCCTGGTAATGCTACCGTACACCAACGCACTCCCCATACACCCCCTCTTTATATTGCACTACTCCCCAGCTGCCATTACTCACTGTAGTGCCAGTGATCATCGGATTTCGCGTGCCACCTCCTCTCCTTTGTCTAATCGGACTAGTCTGAATGTTCTTTGTTGTTTGGACGGTCCGAAAGTTCATTGTCGATCAGATGGTTCAGAAGATCTTATGCCGTTCTGACAGTTTGAACATTCAAATTACCGATTGGATGGTCTATTGACGATCGGATGGCCCGAAAACCCCTTGCCGTTCGGACAGTCTGAAAATTCTCTTGCCAACTGGACGGTTCGAATGTTATGATAGATGATTGGATGGTCCATACGAACAAACGGGCGCCACACCAGACCGAATGCCCATGTGGCAGTGACATGGCGTGCCACCTCATGGCACAGGTCCATGTGGGTTCCACATGTCAGCCACATGGCATGCCACGTCAGCGCCAAGCCAGCCTTGAGCCACATTAGTGCCACGTGTCAGACACGTGGCAGCCATATCAGCAAAAACAGCAAGGTCACCTGGCACGTGTAAGGCTGACGTCAGCATGACATCATAATTCTCTTTTTTCAAAAAATAATTCTATAAATTCTATGCTGACATCATAAATATCTTTTTCTTTAGAAAAATAATTTCAAAATACTAATTTTTAATTTCTTTAGATTCAAACTTCCAAGAGCCTGTTCTTTTTCATCCTAACTCCGATGTAGCCCATTCAAATTTCTAAATTCATCAAAAAATTTCCTCTATCTAGTTATGCCCTCCTTTTTATTATTTTCAGTTTATTTGTGTATTTCACATGTAAATTGCGACGATTCAGAAGAATTCTTCGACGATGATTCGCATCAATTCGCGGATCAAGGAAAGTCACACTTCTTGATCGTGTTGATCCTAGATTACAAAATAAAATTATATTATTTTAAATTATTTTGCATACATATTTTTATTCAAGGTATTTTAATTTTATTTTTAAATTTAGTTAATGCCTATTTATTATTACCTCCTTCGACATTGATTCATGAAGACCTTGTCACCCTAGAGTAAAACTCTAGTTAGTACGCTAGTATGAATAGAAAATTTTATAGCAAATGCTTAGACTTGTATAGTTATAACTTTTGGTTGGGATAATTTTTTTACATAAAATGATAAGCTTTTTAAAAAGTATCGTTGACTTCGATGAATCAAAAAAGTCTACGAAATATTTTAGAACAAAATATAAAACTTGGTTTAGACTTTGACTAATGGATAGGTGGTGGGTGTTGGCATGTATTGTTGTTCGGTGACATAATGTTAATTGTTAGGGATAAAAGGTATGTGGTATAAGTCAAGTCAATTAAGGACCGGTCTGTGAGCTACTGTTATAAAGCCCTTTTCATACTACCACAAGGCTAGTATGGAACAGTCCTGACTGACTAATTTACAGGTCCCAATCTAAATCTCGCTGTAGGTTGAAAGTGAGCGTGGCGTAGGCCATATGAAGTCTCACTCGGCTCAAGAGGGGGTTCCAATCTGGTGGATTTCATACTGAGGTGAAATCTTAGTGTTGGCTTGACCAGGTTGAAGATTTTGCTTTGTAAAGGCCTTATCATGATCTCCTCGCCGCACACCAAAGGAAGTATGATTATCTAGTGGCAATATGGAATGATCATGTCTTGTGGGTAAAGCTATACAACCTCTACAGAGTGTATAAACTATCCTTGATAGTTGTACCCACGGTCATGGGCAAGCTGAGTAAAATTTTTCATGGATTAGATTTTAGACTTTAAAATAGTTTTCTAAAAAGGCTTATGGATAGATAGAATCCATAGGAGATTAAGGGCCTGTTTGTTTTAGCTTCTAGCAGCTGCAGCTACTCCTAGAATCTGCAGCTCCCCCAAACAGTCCAGATTTTCATCCAGATTCTAAGTAGCCAAAAGCTACAGAATCCAGAAAATGAACTAGTAGCCAGAAGCTAGGATTATCCAGCTTCTCCAGATTCTGACTAGCTAGATACTCACCAGCTGCTTCTCAGAATCTACAGCTGAAACAAACAGGCCCTAAAAAACATATAGATAGATGAAATACATATGAGATCTTTTAGAAAAGATGGTCCGGGTGGTATGCCCATAGTTAGGTTAGTGTGGGGGTGGACCTACACTAATGGTGTTAAATTCAGCAATTTTTAATCTATTTATTGTAATTCTTTAAATGCTACTTTATGCTCAACTAACACTATATACCTTCCTTTATTGTCTTAATTATTATATTGTATTTTTTTCGTATGACTTACGGAGTACAAGTTTGTACTCACCCCTGCTTTCACATGTCAGAGGAGGATGACTTCGACTACAATGAGGATCAAAACAAGTAGGCTGCGTCTTACTGGGTAGGCTCAATGGGCTTCCTCTACCTCGGTTTTTCTTCACTGCTTATATTTAAATTTAGCCTGTGGGTCATGGATGTAAACTTTGGCAGTCATGCCTATATTTAGTTAATAAACAAATATCATTATGGTTGATATTTATCTTTGTTGTCCATTATGTGCACTAGCTGATCCTAGACTATTGCAATTTATACAAAGGATTCGAGAGTTGTTGCTTCGGAGTCTGATATTAATATACCTTGATTCTTTACTTAGTGGCAACCACGACTTTACCCTTGTGCAACAAATATTTGACAGGTAATTAAACTCATTTCCTCCATACATAGCTCTATTGTACTCCTCCCTTTGTTTGTATTAGCCGAGGCTAACTATTTGGAATCATGTAGGTCATTCAATGCTTACATTGCCCACGGAGGGAAACACAGGGAATTCTGCGCTGCACTGCGATACAGGATGTGATTTTTAGTACCCGCTATAACACAATCATATATCACGCTCTATAATAATGCCTATAGAACTAACCATATTTATGTATGTAATTCTATTTTTATAGTGCCCCCAGCAGCTATAGGGCAACATATGTGGATTTTACGTTTGCAGACATATGCTAGAAATCATGGACACTAAGGTGAAAGATCTAGAGGTTTGTCAACCAACCAATATTTATTTCATGATAATCAATTTCTATATATGCATATATATATGCTAATAATTTTAATACTCCTATTGACAAGGCGTAGAATTTGACTAAAGTACATACGATCTTGCCAACCACGCCGAAGTTCGAGGACAGCTCTCCGAATTCTTGATGGTAGAGATCATTCACCATGATGGAGAGTTCTACCCCGGCGGAGATGATAATTAGTTGTTCAAACATTTGATTCAATTCTAATCCACTCAGTTGTGATTAATCGAACAATTCATTCAATTGTATTTTATTCAGTTGTTTAATTTATTTATGAGATCTGTACATGTAACAATTGTCATGTGTGATCTACTTGCGTTGTTCAATTCATTTGTGAGATCTGTGTCCTGTGCTATATATATGTGATCAATTCATTTATGAGATCTGTGTCATGTGCTATATATATGTGATCTACTTGTTTGTTTTCAGATGGCATGGCTATTATTTCGTAAAGCTAGTTGAAAAATAGAAAATATTGTAGGTTTTCATATAGCTATCATAGACGGTTTGTAAATACAACTGTTTGTGATATGCTGCTATCATAAACAGTTTTTAATCTATGATATGTCTGTTATCACATATGGTTTTTAAATAAAACTGTCTATAATAACTGACATATCACAGACGGTTGTATTTAAAAACCATGTGTATTGTATCTTGTCACAGACGGTTTGAGAGCCGCCTGTGATAACCACTTGTTATCACTGATACATAAATTCAGACGGTTTAGAAACCATCTGTGATGATGATTTTGAATAGTCCGTGATGACAGTTTCTGTAGTAGTGGTCTAATCTTTTTTTCTCTCATCGCAATTGTTTCAATGCCATTATGTCGGTTCTGTCCACATGATTCATTTACTTTGTTCTTGGTACTCTATATGCTTGTGCTATATTTCATAAAATTTGATTTGATCTAGAAGACTACTACGCATATGAAGAGATATCAAAGTGTAAAATATATGAAGGCATATATAAACGGCCCAACAAGCCTATATATTGTAATATTATAGTGGGATCAGCAAAATTAACCATCTAAGGGCATGTTTATATTTGCTACAGTTGATGGTTTTTGGCTATGGCTAATGGTTTTTGGCTGAAAATGAATAGTAATGTCTGAAAGAAGTAGCTTTTACAAGGAGAGCATGAGCAGTGAGAAAAGTGAGGATGAAATACGTGTATGAGATGGGAACGAGAGGAGTGGGATACATGATGCGTTCGTGATCCCCTGCATTTATCTCCGGACTGAAAAGAGTAGGAAAACCACTTCGGAAAGCTGAGTGTTCATATTGGTTTCTAGAGGAGAAGTCAATATGAATAGGCTCTAAAGTAGAAGATGACTATATTATACAAGACGTCTACAAAATTGTAGAGAATTTGGAAAACAAAATTATAGTTGAAACCGTATGGAAAAATGCTAATGAACTAGTCTTAATTTTGAGTGGCAATATATCGAAACAGTTCTGTTAGCTAGAGTGACCGACTGACATTTCAGAAGTGTCAACTTGTAGTGGCGTAACCAGAAGATTATCAGTGATAATCGAAGGTTATCATAGACGATTTTCAAATCGTCTGTGGTGTAAATATCACAGACAGTTTGTAACTAATAACCGTCTGTGATAGCTGATAATCACATACGGTTTGTAAGTAAAAGCCATCTGTGATAGGTGATAATCACAGATGGTTTTAACTAAAAACCGTCTCTGGTATATCAATATCACAGATGCTTTAGCCATTGCATAAGTATCGACAGCAAAATATACTTTCGCTTTATACACTACCAAGGAGGAAGGTTATAGATACGTAGAGTTACGGGCCAAGTGCTATGTCGGCTGCTCATGCTACTGAAAGGATTCATTCCATCTGTACTCAATCCAAGCCTTATATTCCTCGGTTCTGTATCGAAATCTGCAAAACTCTTATCGATATTTCTCCACTGGCTGGAATCAGTAAGGTGTCTCAGCATTCCATCCTTCTAGCGCTCTTCCGAGTGCCAACGCAACAGTTTTACCTCCTTTGAATTCGCAAAAAACCGCTTTAAACGGGGAATTATAGGAAGATACCATACCACCTTTGCAGGAGGTTGTTTCTTCACCTCTGTTCCCTCACCATCATCATCTGATTGATTTTTACGTTTGTATCGGGATGCGTTGCACACCGGACAGACATGCATGTTTACATACTCTTTACGGTAAATGATATAGTCGTTCGGACATATATGTATTCTTTCTATTTCCATTCTCAATAGACAAATAACCTTCTTGGCTTTATACGTTATTTTAGGTAACTCATTTTCCTTCGGAAGCATGTCTACTAAAAGATCTAGCAGCGCCGTGAAACTCTTGTCAGACCAATCGTTGCTTACCTTTAATTTCAATAGTTCAAGCACAGCTGACAACTTCGTGTACTTTGACCTGCAGCACGTGAACAAATATTTCTCTGAGTCCTCCATCAAGCCTCAGAATTTAATATACTCTCTCTCATTATAGTTCTCTTTTACATCACGAAGTATCTGATCCAGATTGTCATCGTGCAGCCTATCCGAATCCGAACCACAATCATCATCCAGTGGCATATCATTGACTTCATCGGCGATGTCATCCGGTGATATATCATTGACTTCGCCATGACTAGTCCAACACGTATACCTCTTTTGGAAACCCCTCCGAATCAAGTGCGTTTCAATCTGCTCTCGATTTTTAAATATTTTTAAATTCTCGCAGTCAGTGCATGGACAATACATATATCCCACCCCCTTGTTCAACATATCCTGCTCGACAGCTCTTGTAAAAGCAGATACACATTAATGTACTCTTCACTCACACGGTTTGCGGTATATATCCAGCTTCGATCGTATATTATGCACATATATAACAACTTAGTATTAAAATTAATTTAATTAATTATTACTACATATATACCACATGCATTGAGGTTAGCTAAATCTAAATTAGTTAGATCTTCAAAGTATATATATAACAGTCACCGAAAATTAGCTAGATAGATTTTGATGCAACGAAAAATAAATTTCATTACTAACCATATCTAAAGCAATCAAGAACTTGATAAATCTTTAAAGCTCTCCTGTCAAATATGCCTCCTTCCACCAAATAAAATGGCCTGAATGTCTTGTCGCCTCCAGCTGCAACACCGGCTAGATATGGATCGAAATAAAGACAGATACGATCTAAGCGACACAATAAATACATAGCAGGATTATTACAGACGGCTTTTAACAAAAATCATCTGTGATACTGGAATATCACAGACGGTTTTTAGTTTTAACTAAAAATCGTCTGTGATATTTTAGTATCACAGATGGTTATTAACTAAAAATCGTCTGTGATAATCTGGAATTATCACAGATAGCTTGCATATGTAACCTGAAAGGTACGACCTAGCTTCGCAGATATATATACAAAACGGGATCACCCTTTGCGGATCTGAAACGGTTTTAGGAGACACTTATATATGCTTATGAACCTAATTAAGCAGTACTGCTTGCTTCATCCATGTTCGTAATTAATTAGCACAGACGGACATGGTAATACTTCACGTGTGAGTCTAAAGAAAAGATACTACTTCACGTACGTTAGTACGTACTCCTATGACGGTAAGCAGCAGCTTAATTAAGGGATGATGATTAATCATAATTAATAAGACGGAGAAGCATATATACTAGACTAGCGTACGTACTCTGCAGTGGCGTATATATTAGGTACAGTACATTCAGCGACCTTAAAAAGCCGCCGTTGGGTTCCGTCGATCGGAAGGTTTGGCTTCACATCGCCCGTCGGGTGGGCATGTTCTTCTAAATGACTTTTATCTTTCCCAAAAAAAATAAATAGTACGGTTTTTTGTCTTCATTTAAAAATAATTTTTTAGAATAATTTTTTTAAAATAGTTTATTAAAATTTAATTTATTTATACAAACACACGTATTTAGAACAAAAGTCATGGGTTATTAGCCATATCCATGTACATTAGGGTCTGTTCTTTTTGGTTGTGGCTTATGGTTTTTGGTTAAAATTTTTTAATTTTAGCTGTTTACGATAGAGATACTCGCTTGCGATTTTAGATGGTACAGATGTTGGGTTTTTAATATGTACTATAATTAATTTATAGATTCCATCTTAAAAAAAAGTACTCCATTTGAAAGTTAGATACTATAACAAAAATATAAAACTATTTTAAGAAACTGAAAAAATAGACCGTTAATTAGGTCTTTGGTGTGCAAACGGCTACTATCCTTGCTAGCTAGCCTATCTAGTCCAATTAATTAGGTAGTGGAAAAGTAGTAGGCGTGCGTATGTGGGCGATTCGTGATTACCCAGCGAAGCTGGCTAGTTACATCATTGGGTGGCTGTCTTGTTTCTTAATTAAGCAACGGTACTGCGTAATTACTCATGACTTCCAATTGCAAGACACGATTGATTTAGCGTAGGCCATTTTCCCTGTCGCTTTTACTGTAGTCACCGTGGTGTAGCTGCATTGGCTTCTTCGGATTTGCACGAATACACAAGCATGCATGAAGATCCAAGATTTGACCGTTACTCCCTCCATTTCCAAGACGACCTCTGTTTCGAAACAGAGTACGTTCTTTGAGAAGTGCGTATATACTTTTATCTCAACCAAAAGCAACACTAATTTTCAAAGCAGATAAAAAGATAAATGATATATATATTATTTATTGTGTTTTAAATATTATATAAATTACTATTGAGAAAAGTATAGAAGTACATTCCATATTCTTTGTATCTGTAGTTAATGCTTTATGAGTGTGGTTCATGATTTTTGCTCTTAGAGTGAGAGTTAGTATAAACGAACTAAATACCAATTAGCCAATAAACCACTTTAAAAAGGCTATCCCAATAAGCTGCTTCAAAAAGATGACGAAGAAATTGTCCTGTTTGTTTACTCGGTGGAAACCATAGCCATAGGATGGATTCTTTTCAACTGCAGCTGATGGCTTATGGCTATGGCTGATGGCTTTTGGTCTTAACACTAAAGTTTATATGAATATACCAAATGCCAATAACTCATTTCGAAAAGGTTGTTCCGATAAATCGTTTCATAAAGATGATAGAGAAATCTTGTTTGTTTATTAGAAAAAATTATAAAGATATAATAAGCTAAAAAATGGACCACAGTGCACATGAGTAATTCATTAGTTCAAGCGGCCAGCTGGCTATAGCTAAGCTAGAAGTAATACTGCTAGCCACACTGATATGCATCAGTTTGCATTGTTAGACCTAGAGGTGGGAGACGGGTCGTGCTTTTCTGGGCCAGCCGAGGCCCGGTCGGCCCGACACGGCCCAAGCACGGCACATGGTAGGCCGTGTCAGCACGGCACGAACGGCGGGCCGTGTCGGGCTAGGAAAGCCGGCCCGTTGGGCGGCACGGCACGGCACGGGGGGCACGACAGGCACGGGCGGCACGGCGGGCACGCCGGCGCCGTCGGCCACCTCGGCCTCGGCCTCCAGCCTTACACATCACCGTTGCCAACCCAAACCCATCACACATTTACACATCACCGTCATCAACCCATAGCCCATCACACATTCACACATCACAGAGCAAAAAGAGAGAGGGAGTAGAGGGGTTTAGGGAAGGAGTGTACCGTGCCAACTGCGGAAGTGTGGAACTGCCAAGAGGAGGAGCCGTCGGTCTTCAGCCGGAGCACCTTCACCGAGAGGCACACGAGCACCTTGCCACCTTCACCATCATCGCTAGCGACAGGAGCACCAGTAGCTGCATGGCCGGCACCACCACAAATGCCCTCGCCTGCGCCCATGCGTACGCGCACTGCGCCGCCACGGCCGCCCAGTCCACCCGCACCGGCAGCTCACGAGGGGGAGGAAGGGGGAGGCGGCGGGGGAGCGGGGGAGGAGGGGGAGGTGGCGGGGGAGGGGGAGGAGGGAGGCGGCGGGGGAGGAGGGGGCGGCGAGGGGGACCGGGGGAGGGGAGGGTGGGAGGGGGGCGGCGGGGGAGGATTGGGGAGGAGGGAAGCGGGGGGAGGGGCGGGGGATTGGGGAGGAGGGCGGCGGCGGGGAAGAAATTGACTGAGGAAGTGTCGGTAGAGGGTAGAGTGGGGAGAAAATAAGAGGAGAGAAGAAAAAAAGGAAAGAAAGGAAAAAAAGAAAAGGGTGGAGAAAAAAAGAGAGAGAAGAGGAGAAAACAAAGAAAAGAAAGGAAAAAAGAAAAAGGAGGAAGAAAAAAAGAAAGAGAAGGAGAAGAAATGTATTTATGATTGTATTAAATTGCAAATTCTTTGATTTTTTTATGTACTATGGAGAGCATACACGCTCGTACATATTCTATACACTCTAACTAGATTTATCTACTAACATATATCTAATTGAAGTGAACATATACTTCTTATAAAATATAGATACACATTTTAATTATTGAATACACCCATACACACACTCTCTCTCTTACTTGTCGAAACCTAGCATGAGAGGATAACTCAAAACTAACGGATAATATGATATACAGATTGAGGATGAGCAAAAGATTGAGGATGATCAGAGTATCTTTTTAATCTACTGGATGCTCTTCTACATCTCTAAGAATATTCATTCATATTCTCAATCTCTTACTCATCCTCAATCTCTTTCTCGTTCTCCTTCTCCTTCTCTTTATTTTACTAAAGATAATATGATCATATGCTTAAAAGGAACGCTTACCTGGATTTAACCATATTCGAATTCAAGTAGGATCAGGTGAAGTCCTTCTCGTGGCTTAGATTATCGTCTACAATTAAATACGTCGGCTACAACTTAATTTATAGAAATATAATAAAGTGTGAGATGTCGATCTGTTTGTGCGCCTAGGGTGTGGCTTCAGTCGATTTAGCTCTGATCGTGGTACTCAAGATTAATTCATATATGATACTCGATGTTTGATATTATTGTACTAACGTCAGAAGATAATCCAAGACACTCTGGTATTCAAGTACGAGGCGGGTATGAGAGAAAAGAAGATGACGATCGTTGCTACAATTGTCGTAACCGCCTTCGTCGTGCATAGTTACTTCGGGCTAGGCTTGGGCTGGCACGGCACGAACGCTGGCACGATGGGCTTTGGGCCGTGCTTGGGCCTAGCTGGAGGTGAGGCGGGCCGGCAGGCACGGCACGGCGGGATGACTGGGCCGAGCTGGCACGACACAAAATGGCCCGAAGCACGATGGACCCAGGCCGTGCCAGCACGGCACGGCCCAACTCCCACCTCTAGTTAGACCCATATGGCCATTTTCCCTTCGTGAGCAATTCTAGCTAATAACACAACATTACAACAACAAAGCCTTTACAAGCAATTCTAGGTAGTCATAAAATAATAACAAGTCTGTTTTGTTTACCGAAGAGCTAGTTCTTGTATATCTTCCAGTAGTCCCTTTCACTGGATGCTTCGGACTGTGGGGCTGACATAGCCACGTCGGCGAGCATGTGGTTTTTCAGGTTTTCCTGCATTCATTGCATGAGCTTTTTTCAGTCTTTTTTACCAAAATGATAAATTTTGAAGCGTGATTAGCAAAAATAATATCCTCATAGTGGCAATTGCAAAAATGGCGCTCTCGTCCACATGGCCCTGTGGTTAAAACCGCACGGTGACCATCCGGACGAGAGCACCATTTTTGCAATTATAGCTATGAGGACGTTATTTTTTCCAATCACGCTTCAAAATTTGTCATTTCGATCAAAAGCTCAGTTTTTTCGGGTTTACAATTGTAGTTTTAAGTGAAGAGTAAAATAAATGGTCAAAGTTGTGTCACATGGTCTTTTAGGTACTCCATCCAGTCAAAAATATGTATCGCTTTAAATATTGATACAATCTCTAAGATACAATTTCAATCAATAATTTATATTATAATATATTTATAAAACCAAATAAAATTCTAATATAATAATAATATTTTTTGAAACAAATCTATATATGTATGATTCTTCTGTACAATTTAAATATTTAAAAAATTATCGATAGTCAAAGTTTGGAACATTTGACTGCTCAATCCCAAAATGACATAACTTATAACCGAAGGGAGTATCAAGTAAGGCTTTTTTTTAACACCCATTTTGGATCTCATATAAATTGGGCTAGGAATCAAGAAATTGGATTTGGATTTTTTTTTTAAAAAAAAATATCTATTGTTTGGATGCTCTAGGAATTGGAATTAGAATTGCGCCTCAAAGTCCACTGGAATTGGTAGGCAACTAAATAAACACCTCCCAATTCAGAGGGGTAGAGCTCTATATTGGCTAAAATTGCCATCGAGCTCCCGCCTGATGACTCCTTGCTCCTCCCAACCACCACCATCGACAAGCCCCAATAACCAACCGTCGCTGCAACCACTGCTAGTGAGCTCTCGCTAACCGCTGCCCCTACCCCTACCAGCTTCCTTATCTCTTTCTCTCTCCTTTGTTGCACCGATGAACTCCCAAGGTGCCACCAAGCTCTTATTCTCCTCCCCCCTCTCCATGCCCACTTAGTGCCACTGTCATCACTATCGAGTGACAAGCCCAAACTGTGTCGCTTCCCTAGACTGTCTCCAAATCCATTGAAGGTTGCTTCTTCATTTTTGTTGCCGCCACCGAGCTCCCGCTCATCGCCTGCTTCCCCTTCTTCCTCAACTCCAATGAACCTTCAATGAACCACCTTTAGAGCTGCCAAGCCATCTTTGTACTCATCACTGGTGCCCCTGAAATCATTGCGTGACCATTGCACAGATCTAGAGTCGTCATCACCGGTACCACTTATTCGGCGTCTTGATGCTAGCAGCGAGGAGGCCTACTTGGTGCGGCAAAGAAGAGGAGCAGGGTGAGCTCTTCGGCTTCAAAGAAGAGGGGTAGTGCAAGCTTGTTAACAATGGCAGTGCTTGGCTTCATGGGGTAGGTTTTGCTCTTGGGGCTATTTGTCAGCGAGTTTCTTTGTCAGAAAGTTCTTTGCCAACCAAATAGGTTTTCGAATTGGTTAAAGATTACATTTCCAAACCCTAGTTTCTTGAGGAACCAAACAAGAAAATTAGAATTGTAGCAAAATTCCAATTCAACTAGAAATTGAATGTGGACATCAAATCCATAAGGCCAATTCAATTTCAATAACCAAACATACCCTATGAGAAAATCTAGAAAATAGTATACCTTTTTCTAACGATTGGACAATATAGGCCAAAGCCATCCAATTGAAGGAATCCAATGCTTCCTTCATTTGCACACCACAAGCTAACCTGTTCAAATAGATATCCCTCCCCGTCTCTCCACCACTCCTCTACCTCCACCCATGGCAACAACTATGATGACTGCGGCCACCACCTCTTGCTCCTCGCACAGGGTGCTGCTCCTCTTCATGCCTGTTGCCTCCTCTAGCTCCATGATGGGGCTCATTGCGGTAGTGGCTACGATCGCGGGCACCACACCACTCCCGATGCTGGCAGAGCGGATGGAGAAGGTGATGTTGTTCAACTTCAACTTGACACTCTCAACAATTACGATCGAGTTCTTGTTGCTAATGGTGGCGCGGGGCAAGATCTATTTCATGCCACTGAGCAAGTTGTGTGGAACTCATTGAAACTTGTCTGTTGTTTAGTGATACATGTGTGAAACTCACATGGATTTTTCAAAGATTATTAAAGCTCTCCAAAACTTCAAGTTTAGTCTTTTTTTTTTGGAACATGGTTGGAAGTTGGAACTCTTTCAAACTTTGATGTTCTAGTTTTTGAATCCTGAAACTCACATTTGAGATTTTGATGTTTTAGTTCTAAAACCCTATGAAACACGCTCTAATTTTTGAAATTTTTTTGTGAAAGTTGCATAAATTAGTTGAAACTTGATGAAATATGGTACTTTTGAAACTTAGGTCTTGAACTTGAAACATACTAAAACCTTGTGAAATCTAGAACTTGAAACTCTGTAGAATCTACCAAAACCTACAAATTGGGAATCTGAAACATGTTGAAACTTACAAAACATATTAGTGAAACTCTATAAAACTGTTGTACCATTGGAAATAGGGCTAGTAGCTTCCTTTAATAATATAATAATGCATAGATATATAGACCTTTTTTGTTGATCATTCATAGTCAACATAAAACGTCTAGCGAAGACTACATGATGAAACAGATAATGTTTCTATGTGTATCACATTAATAGTGTTATGGTTTAAAATGAATTGGTACTATTCGTCATAAGAATCACTAAATCTTCATACATGTTGTTATATAAGTTAAATGCTTTGTTATAATGTTATATATCTCTTTAGATGCTACTCTTCTCCCTGTCTCTAGTAAGAGCCAAAGAATCCAAGGGAGAGATGGTAAGGGACCATGTGAGAATGTCTAATATATTGTGTGATGAATCATTACCAAGTTTATAGAGTTAGAATTTGAAATTTGTATAGTTTGCATTTTCAATGGTTTTGCTCAGGAAAACCAGTCGGACCACTAGATGTCTCCAGTATAACTTTTGGCTATTGTCGACCAAACCATCGGGCGTTCCTGGCAAGACTGCCGAGCGGTATGACTGCGGTGGTCAGACCACCGACTGGTATGATCGGCGTTTCAATGGCGGTTGCATTTTTCCAGAAAGGGTGTTGTGCACTAGGCTCAACCTGTCTAACCGGCTCTTGGTTGGTGGTTAGATCAGCTCTAAGGATTGTCCCTCGGATTTTGGGAAAAATGTCTTAGGTTGAATTGAATTATGTTTGGTCATTACATTTATGTTGAATGAAGCGTGTTTTGGTCAACATGGGTCAAGTTGTGAAACATTTTATGCTTGAGAATGATTTTTTTGTCTTTAGATGTGCAAGAAAGATTAGAGTCAACCATGGTCAACAGTGAGGGTCAAGGCTACACTTATGGAAGAGCCGATACTTGAAATAGTCAATGATGCCAGGTGAGATGCTTGATCATAAGCATGTCACAAGGAATGCATGAAATGTTGAAAAGAAGGTTCGAGCGACGGGTTACACTAAATAGCTTGGTCAGTCTAAATGAGATATGATCCAATAAAATCGGAACGAGAGGGACTTATGAATGCATGGCAAGCCATTAGTGCACCTATAAGTGGCAAGTATGGTGATTGCTTGCAGCTACAGAAATGACCGGGTCAAGGAAAGGTATTTTGATAAGGAAGTCAAATACCGAAAATCATGTGGATCAAAACCATATCACTTGGAAGAGCGGTTTAGGTCAAGAAAATATTGAGATTAAGTGGATCAAAGGTTTTTTACTTAGTATATTCGGACTCATGTACTTCAAAAAGAGTGCATGAGTTAAATATATGAATAAAACTCGTGTTGTGTAGGGTTAGCAGGTTCCCCCAAATGTGCTAGTGGATAGTACCCATTAGGTCAGATGTGAGCTGGTTGCCTCATCTATTTAACACATTGGGGATGGAAGCTTATAAACTAACCATTCCAATCTCTTTGTGTTTTAGGGTTAGATTTAGAGAAGAGTTAGTGTTGTGATGTGCTCTTTTTTCTTTTATGTAGAGTGGCTGTAAAACCTTCATATTCAAATAGCAATAAATTAACTTTGTTCATCACACATGATGTTTTCTTGTTTTGGTTGATTTGCTCTTGTTTTTGTTTGTTTTGACCTCTTCTCTCCCCTTTTGTGATCTTGTGTGCGAAAGACATGTAAGTGATGGAACCAAATTCCATCCATCTAGACATCAAATCTTGTAAGATTCTGAAGTTGTCTGGTTTTGCTTGAATCTGATCTCTCTTGAAATTTATTGGTCCCAGAGTTTTTGCTTTGAATTTTTGAGAGAGATATCTTACTATGATATGTCGGGAACTCATCTAAAGTCATCTTGTCTATCCTCTATCAACGAGCAAGTTATATCCCAAGATTTTGAAGTTTTTCTAGTTTTGGTGCAATCTTGTTTATATTTGGGAAATGTTGGAACTTTGATATAGATTCATGCGATTCTTGGATAGAATAGGTTCCTGAGACCCTTAGTAAAATGTATGCAAAGTTTTATCTCTTTTGACTAAGGATTTTGGGAGTTACATCGTTCTTGATCTTAGCTCGGACTAATTTTTTGTTATGAAAACAAGGGATAGTCAGACCGCTTCTAGGCCCGGTCGAACCGACCACCGATCAGATTGTTATAGTTAAGCCGGTCATTCCAGCCACTAGGTGCACACCGGTCAAACCGCCTGCCGATCAGATCGCACCCCTGTGGCGTTCAGACCGTGAGGCAAGTTGTCTCTCTTGAGCGTTTGAGGTTGTTGCTTTGTTTCTAGGCTTTTAATTCTGATCTTAATAGTTTTGTACATATTAGAATGAAGAATTTACGAATACTTAAAGGAAAATTATGTAGCACTATTCATCCTCTTTATTGCCATTAAAGTCCTACAGACTGCATTCTTTTAATTCTTTTATACGCACTGATATCTTTGGTGGAAGAAAGTGGGGCCGGCAGAGCAGAGGAAATAGGATAAGTGAGTTGGGGCGTACAAATATGCAAGTAGATTATTTGGTGGAAAAAAGTGCATGAACGCTTAATATGCACTTTTATCATATTTTTGTCCAATTTGACCCCTCTACTACTCACCACTCACATGTTACCTAATTAAACCATATCCTTCTTACATCATTGGTGTAATTCAGCCCGTTTAGTTCAAGTGTACGTGTTCTAATCAAACTCCTCTGCACATGTGGGCGGGGCTTTTGCCTGTGGGAAAAGGGAATACAAAATAAAGGGGCCTAATTAGAAAAACGATATCCAAACGTAAGGGTTCAAATAAAAAACAAGTGAATCACTGAGGCGCGTATACATGTACGTGTGGGCATGCATACGTACATGGCCAGCTAGCAGGGAAAAGAGACCAAAACGAGGCGACAGCGACCCACGAAGACTTACGCGTCGTCGTCGTAGTCATCATCTCCTCCTCCTTCTATCTTCTTCTCCGGTGATCATTCACGCCACGTAAGTAAATCTCGCAAAAAAAAATAACCACCTGTTTAATTAATCTCAGATTAGTTCCAGAATAATAACAAGATGGCGAGGCGTCGAGTTAGTTGGCATGCACACAGCCAGCCTCGTGGGCCCTAATTAGCTTTGTCCCAGTCGATGTCGCCAAGCTACGAGCGTATATACGAGGGGGATGGAACGGATGGAGGTGTTAAAGCGTCGTTATGGATGCGTACCCTACCGACGACGTCCCCGTCCGCCGAGCGTGAAGCCAAGGCGCCTGCACTGTGTACGTACCTACTGTTGCTTTCGACCTGCGCTAGCTCCCAAGCTTGCACCATGGACCATGCCGTTGCAAGTGCATGCCGGCTCTTGAATCCCCTTCAAATTTCTTCCGCTCGTCGATCGATCGCGGCTGCTTCATTCATGAGCGGTGACCGGTCCACCGGCGGCGGCCGTGCCTGCGAACCTGCAATGGAGGGAACGTGCTGAACAAAGGATTGGAAAAAAAATTATGGGATACAGGCTGCTCTGGCCGTCCATAGGTAAAATGTAAAGAAAAGCATAGTTTTGAAGAGAAGAGGAAAAAAATTAGGGCCTCCGTTTTGTTGTTTTCGATCTAGAGCAAAGCTGTAAAGGAAACAAAATTACGGAGGTGTGAAAAAAAAAATGCTAGCCGAGCACAGTAAGCACTGGCTTAATCATTGACGGTATACAATAAGGAGGGGTGGGCCCATGCATGCGACCACACAAAAGATGCCCGTTTGTCAAACCTGCTTTTCCCGTGATCTCCTTCCAATAGGGGCATTGCAAATGGCTCTGCTTCTTTTCTCACCAGGTCTATCTGTCTAATGACGCCTTTAATTATTGGCGTCCTCTGGTAAAATGGGATCCAAGGAGCAAATGGAAGAACAAAATCAAATAATTCAGCAGAGAGGAAAACAAAAATGAAAGATCCTTTCCATGGAGATATTCTCCTGATTCAACTGTTTCGCTGTACATTCATCCGGAGCAAGAGGAGGAGATTCTGAAACAGATTGTGATAATGAGTGATAGTTAAGTTCATGAATGACTAAAAACCTCCACTTAAAAGAATACATCGTCAAAAGAACGAGTAATTCCATGCACATCTGTTTTTCATAATTGCACGGTGACCCTGACAACCCACTACCTACTGAAATCTTCAGGAACGTACAAAAATATATATATTTCCCCCTTTGCTCGCTCTAAAACCCCAGAAAATCTTCGCAAAGGAACAAAGGAAGCTTCTCTGCATCAGGAAAAGCCGAATTGTACAGATCAACCAGATTATAAAATGTTCAATCAATAATAATAGCTTCTGTGTTTGTTTAATCAGAACAGTATCCACAATCACATGAACACTAAGAGGATCCCTTTGTATCTTCCAATCAAGTCAAGAATCACGCCTTTTCTTTTAGCAAACAAGCAAGGATAACAAATAGAAATGCTAGGGTTAGCCACCTCATTGAGATTATTATACCTCAAATAGTTTGTCCCCAAACAAGCCATCATGTGGAGTTTTTGGCGTTGAAACCATAAAAAACTTAACAACCAACATAGAGGGTGTTCGTATTAACTGCGGCTTATGGATTTTAGCTAAAAATAAATGGTACTGGCTGAAAGAAGTGGTTTTAGAAGGAGAAGACAAGCGGTGGAAAAAGTGAGAGAAAAATACGTGCGTGAGACAAGAGCGAGAGGGATGGATATATGATATGCTTATGACCCCTTACCTTATCCTCGAAGTGAGACGGGAGCAGAAGATGTGAAGAAGTTGTTTTGCCATGTGTTTATATTAATTTTTAGTTTCTCTAAGTAAAAATCAAAATAAAAACCAATGCGAACACCTTCCATAGTTCTCTCTACGATCACCAGACAGGTGTTACTGAACATGTGTGTGGTGAAGTTGGGCTTTGCTTAGCGTGAGAACACGGCCAGTGAAGAAATCATACTTTTTCTTGGATTCTCCCAACTGATTGCCAACATCTTCAGAGGTTCCAACATGCTTTTTCTTGGATTGGAGCACAGGTTTCTGATTGAACTTGGAGGTCCTAAAGAAATTAAACACTGCTGGCTGCTTGAGTAAAGAAAAGGAAGATTCTCTCTGTCATGGAATACAAACATTTGATGCCACCCCTCCTCGATGACTGATGGAAGTTCTCTCCAGGTAGGTGATGCAGTGACTTTCCTGTCAAACAAAAGGTGAAGAATAATACCTAGGCCTGGCACAACATTGCAGATAAGATGAACCAGGAATGCATAACCATGTGGGTACACTAGGCATCTAGGATAGATGTAAGCAAATTTGGTTTTAACGAGCATCACATAAAAGGGGGAGGTTCCCCAACTGTGCGCTTTCCCTGCATGGAATGCTTGTGACAGAGAAGTTCCTGGGGGAAATGTTCGTAGCAGCAGTGACGGACTAGCCGCTCCAGGTCTTATTCACTCACCACAGGAGAAAGGACATCAATCCTTTTCCGGATTATGTAACTTTGACAATCCTGTTTTACTTTTACTGGTTTGCTCACGAAGTAACATAGTTGACATAGGAAGGACGAAAATTGTGGAGTTCCTTTTAACAGGTTGCAGACTTGGAGTAATTAGACTATCAGGGACAAGGGGAGGTACAGCCCCACCGACGCTTGCAACGGACATGGATTCTTAGGGGACGATAAGACAGGAACCCACGCACGCTCACGGAGAAGCAACAAAGGAGAAGGGCTAAAACTCCCACAACCACCAGCTTTAAAAGAAGGGCAAATGGGGAGGGAGGCCTGCAAAGAAAAGGAGAAGAGTGCCCTCTAACCTACCTGTGCCTTCCTCCAAATCCTGATATCTGCAGCCAGTAGTTGCTGCCATTCCGCCACAGGCTCCACCCCTTCAAGCACCAGTATATAAGTTACTATAGACTGTATATTTGTAGCACTCCCACTCTAGAGCCATGAATCCTTGAGACGTGTTCGCAAGCAGAGGCTTACCTGCGCAGAATTGTGTGCTGTGGGAATTCCTAGGAGTGTGAGCTGTGCAGATTACAGAGCTCAGCGTCAGCTTCTGCATTGCCTTCAATGGGGAGGCATTCCTGCTGCTACAAGCAGAAGCTGAGGAAGGGGCTCTGGTCCCCTGAGGAGGATGAGAAGCTCATGAACCACATAACCAAGCACGGGCATGGCTGCTGGAGCACCGTCCCAAAACTAGCAGGTACATATCAAAATATTCTGCACTTGATTCTTGTCAATTATCTCCTTCCTTTGCTTTCTGTTCTTTTCCAAGACCATTCTTTCTCTTCACTCAATACAAATGTCCTGAAACTTCCCCGATGAATGGTTGCAGGGCTTCAGAGGTGTGGCAAGAGCTGTAGGCTGAGGTGGATAAACTACCTGAGGCCTGACCTCAAACGAGGTGCATTCTCTCAGGAGGAAGAAGACCTCATCATTGAATTCCATGCTGTCATGGGGAACAGGTAAATTTAAGCCCAAGCTGCCCTGCTAGAATTTAGGACCCAGTTAATTCAAAGCAAGCCTTCTTTAACTATGGCCTTTTTCACTATCAATGAGCAGGTGGTCTCAGATTGCAACGCGACTGCCTGGAAGAACTGACAATGAGATCAAGAATCTCTGGAACTCGAGCCTCAAGAAGAAGCTGCGGCAGGAAGGAATTGACCCCAACACCCACAAGCCCCTCACCGAGATTGGTCGCAGCAAAGCGGCTAACACCATCATCACTGAAAGGACCTCTGAGTCCAGCGATGTCGACCCGTCAAGTGGTGGTGTTCTTGGCAACTTGAGCCACCTTCTCAGCGAGACGGCGCAGTCACCAGAGCTGCTGCCAGTGCTTGGTAAGCATCGCACAGAAACTCCAAGCTTGGCACGTATGAAGGTGCCACCAAAGGAGTTATTTCTCGACCAGCTTGCTTCTGGTCATGAGAACCTCCTAAGCTGCCGTTCATCAGGCCCAATTCCAAATTTCCCTTTCCAGCATCTGTTTTGCTACAGCAATGAATTTAGCAGCAGGGATGGTGGAGGCACGAATTCAATCTGGTTTAACCAGAATGAGTCCAGTGGAAGCACAATTTCCACTGTGATGCCGCCAGTTTCACCATCAACTCTCTCAACATCAACAGGGCTCAATCTGTCACCAGACAATCCACACTCTGGAGGCACTGGCATCCACAGTGCTCAATTCTACTGGGATACTACTAATCCTAGCAGCAGTAGCAGTACGGGGAGCAGTGGAAGCAACGGCTTGGGATTCGAGCTGCAAAGCACAAGCTCGCTTCTGGAGAACAGCGTCTTCCCATGGACAGATTTAGCACCAGATAAAGATAGCCAACTGCACCTAGAGGAAGAACTCAAGTGGCCTGACTTGCTCCATGGAACCTTCCCAGAGACATCCGCAGCCATGCAGAGCCTTAGCCAATCACTGTATGAAGACGTGGTTAAAGCCGAGAGCCAATTCAACATGGAGGGACTGTGTGCTGCTTGGTCTCAAAATCTGCTGCCACAACATCTCCAGGTAGTAACAGATATGTATGACAAGGATTTGCAAAGAATGTCCTTGTCTTTTGAGAATATCTAGGCAACATGTTCCAGATGCAGGGAACAGAGCAGTAGCTGAAAACTAAAGAGTTAAGAAAGCCTAGAAAGCGCAATGTTTCTTCAGATTCATTTTCAGGTTACGAGGAGGTGTTTGCATAGATACTCTTGTGATGACACAGAAATCAACATCAATATCTGTTCATCGGTTAAAGACACTGCAGTGCCATGGGGGGCAAAAAAAGAGACAACTATGGGTTTATGTTGCAGCACAATGTATAGAAAAGTACATTTCAGAGTCTACATTCCTTTCTCTTAAAAATTGCTGTTTTCATCTGTACACACATGCAGCTCGACTTTTTGTATACTTGAGTTTTTGTGTGCCCTTTATTTATCAAATAAATACGGACAGGCATGGGGAAAGCTGCATGTGTCGGTAGATTTTAGAGACCATACAAGTAGTCTCGAGACTTTTCAACTGTCACCATGCACGTCGACGCAAATTAATTATTGCATGTTGTATCTTTATAGTTTCCCTTCCTTCTTGTGACAAGCTCCTCACAAAATCACTTGTATATCGATGAGGGCAGAGACCTTTGGCATATTGACCTGAGTACTACTTTTCTTTTCCTCACCTTTTTCTTCTTTTTTTTTTCGTTCACCTTTTGCTAAGGAGAATCTGGAGCTAGCTGATCACTTCCCCACTTGAATACAGGCATGGAAAAGGACTGCTTGATTTGGTATGGTCAGGAGGCAACATCCTCAAGGGAAAGTAAACAGGTGGATTAAAGAAATGAAGAAACTGATTACGTGTCTTACCACACAATAGACGGGTGGGACATGTAGGCAATGCGATGAAGCCTAAGTTTACTGCTTAGTCAAGCAACATGCAGGGGGAACTGTATCGGCCGGTAACCGGCGGTTACCAGCTTAACTGGTGGGCCCGATAAATTTTCAAACCATCAAAAAATGGTTTCAATTTGAATTTTACATTTTAAATTAAAGGATAAAAGCTCCGGCAAACATAATCCAAACACAACACCGTTGCCGGCCTAGTGGTAAGATTCAGCCTTGCGTGCATGTGGTGCTGGTTTCTAATCCCAATTCTACTTTTTTTTTCTTCTAATCCTGACATACGGGTCCCACAGGTGAAAAAGAGAGAGATGGGAAATCCGAAAAAAAAAATGGTGGATGAGGAAAATGAACCCACGAGTCCACGACCCCCCAAAGACAAATCAAGCCCCTTACCAACAACTGCACGATTGCGTTAAAATCATGGTTGCACAAGCTTTTATTCTCAAATTTTAAAATTCAAATTAAAATAAAAATTACGGATTTTTTCCCCAAAAATTCCGGTAACCCATAGTTACTAGACATATCGGTGACCCCGAGATTCTTTCCCTACTGGTAAAAATTTCCCTGGTAACATGTATAACTATTTTATGCTGGTTACTTTTAAAATGATGTAATCATGGGGCATTCTAACACGATTTAATCGAGAAAAAAAGATAACAACCCCTTCAAAATAAAATAAAATGAATGGCTAATGATGATGTTTTGACCAATACAGCAGAGGGGCTACCATAGGCCGAGATAGACTGTTCTCTAATTTATGCCCCGCTCGTTTCAGTTTTTTTTCAACTTCAGCTTCAGCTTTTTTTCATTATTCAGTAATTCGTATTTTTCTGAATTTTTTTAGATTTTTTGCATTTTTCTTTTTTTCCGCGTTCCTTTGTATTGTCCGTGATGGGCTAACATATTTTTTTTCTATTTTTTTAAATTTAATTATGTCCAAAAAGCCAAATCAGCTACAGCCAAACCAGAAGTCATCGCTAAAACGAACGCCCCTAAGGGCACACCATCCAGCTTTTAGGTGTGGCTTTCAACCGTTAACTAAAATTACACTGTAGCAATTATTAACTTTTTTTTGAGTCACTCAATTAAAAAATAAAGAAAAATGAGAAAAAAAAATAAAAACACAGTTGTATCTCTATAGATAATACAAAGGAAAAAAGGGGGAAAAGCAAAAGCAAAAAAAACTAGAAAAAAAAGCAAAATAAGCCTAAATTAAAAAGCAAATGTGTTCCAAGTGATTTCTAGAAGTCAAAAACTAGATGCCGAAGCCACTTGGAGCAGAGTTAGTCTGTCTAGTAGGTCCCTCTTGATTGTATAGATCTAAGCTAAGGTTAGGCACATACCAAAAGCAGCCTATTTTTCAACATAGTGCAACTGTCATTAGCAACTTTCTATCCTTAGGTCCCCACAAAACAGCTTTCGATGTTGATTTTCTTTCGGATGGCACAAACGAATGGAAATTGGTCATGTGTACAAATATGTTGACATAAAGTAACTTGCCATTACATTGATAAATGCAATGGGACCGATAATACTGACTTACAGCCAGTAGCCCTGAAAAGTAATTAAACCACATGATTCCAAAATGCCCCAATCAAAAGCCTACACACTTGGACTGGTAAAGACAATTTGCACAGGCCAAGAGCTTGGTTATCTACCATGAACACTTGGACTTGTGTAGGAATGCACTTCAACTTCTATTTTTTGATGTACTTGCAAGCTTATAAAATGAATGCGGGCAAGAGGTGGTATAAAGATGGCCATATGATGTGGCTGCTTGGACATATTGTAATATAGGGTGTTTCTGCATGTTTAGAAAAAAGAATACCTCAGTTTTGAGTCTTTGAGAAGGGAAAATGCATGAAAGAAAATAAGTAGAAATGCAGATTATAACAACTGTCTACAACAACATGCTCTAGCACTTATTCAGATAAAACATATCCTTGTGTTAGATTTTAGTTAAAATATTAGTATAATGGAGACTGCTGTAATAATGATCACCTAACATCATTAGTGGAGGAAGACGAAAGAAGGGGACAACCAGTATCAGAGGTTGTTCATTGGGTAACAGTGAAGTAGCAATATTAGACTTCAAATGGAGAGTACAGTTCATGTGCCACTGGGAGGTCGAACAATTTCATGAGCATGCTTTGCAGAATGACTATCACAAATAAATAGTTCTAAATTCAAACTTTAAATATACCAACTTCTATTGTATTGAAAAGTCTATAAATTAATTGATCACAATCAGCGTGTGAGAGAGAGAACAAACGAAATAACTTTGGCTTACAAATATTTCTGAATTTATGATAAGACAGACAGTTAAGCTCATCGGCACCTCACAATGAAAAGACCATAGTTACCAGAAACGCGGCTCATTCGAGTCACGGTACGGGATTCGGATTCGCAGTTCGCCACTTTTTCTTCCAATTTCCACTGCGAACATGAACCCATACCCTAATTTGAAAAACGGCAGTCACGCTGGCTGATTTTTTACTGTAGTTGGTAGCATGTTAGGCATAATTAAATTTAAAAAAATGTAAAAATAAAAACGGCTCGCTAGTCTAGTGCGGACAATGCAAAAGAATATGAGAAAAAAACGGAACACAAAAAAACCAAAAAACAAAAAAAAATCTCACTACGTGACAAAAGTGCTACAATGTTTTCGTCGCTGCTACAGTGTTTCCGTCGCTAAACAATAAAAAAAACTCCAAACTGATCGGGGCCTAAACCGGTTCGGGTTTGACGAATCCGGTTCACGATTCATGGGGGTTTATAGCGAATCCGGTAACTATGGACAAGACTAGAGGGCTAGAGTGCTAGACAGCGAAACAACCAAACAGGGGTGAAAAGGATGAGCTCCTGCATACTCTGTTATGTCCAAACATTTCTTTCACCTTTTCTTTCCGACATGAGCATGACGATGGTATTACGACAGCATAAGGTAGCACCGTAGCAGATTCATGTTACTTGTATGTTAGAACTTTAAAAAGCCTTAACGCTTAACCAGGACAAACTGCTACAAACTAGAGTCTGCAGTTACACACTATTCCATAGATGTCACTTTGAAATAGATTCTGACCTTGAGTAGTGACTGCAAATAATCCCAGGAATCGATAGCGGCCTACTTTTGCTTAATGTGAATATTTTGTTGGTATTTTCTTAATATGAATGCTAACATGCACATTAGTATATGCAAATACATGAATAGAATCAAAACAACTAAACATTGGTTAGAAGTGAATTTTGAAGAACTTTCCAGAATACAAGTTAGATGCCAAAAAGATAAGGGTCAGTCCCTCCGTGCATACCAATTGGAGCCATGAGGGTTAGTCAGGCATCATGGGTTAATAAACCACATTTGCAAGCAGGTTAGTAGAGAAGGACAACTCTTCGATAGCTAACTATCAACAGTATAACCATGCTGACATTCTCCAGTAAATTTGCCACATGTGGAATAAACTGAAGCTGCATGACCAAAAAGAAGCAAAAAAGTGAACTAATAGCAACAACAGTTGGAATTGCCTGTTGGCTGTACGTAGGGCTGATATGGCAACAGAGGGTAGTAAGTTGTGCCTTCGATATTTTTTTCTAAATATTCACCGATCCTTCACTCAAATAACTACAAAATTATTGAGATTAGGATTGAAAACCAAAACCCAAAATAAACCGCACAAGAAATCAAAATATGAAGAAACTCAGGCTTCAGGCGGTTAGATCAGCTACCAGGGATGGTCTGACTGGATCTTGGCGGTCAGACCGTCAGCCACAAGCCAGTCAGACCGGTCTTGGTAGTTGGATCGAGAGGAGAGAAGTATGACCAACCTCCCTGTTTTAGAATAGCCCAAAGCAATTTAACTTTTGATGCAACTCTAAGAAAACAACTCCAAATGATATGAAATTTTGCATATACTTTGTTTAAGATCTCAAGAACCTATTCTAACCAAGAATCGTACGAATCCGTATCAAAATTCAAAACTTTCTCAAAATCAAGCAAGATTGCACCAAAACTAGATAAAAACCGAAAACAAGAACTATGACTTACTCGTGGATAGAAGATGGCTAAGATAGCTCTAGATGTATTCCCACGTGTCATAATGAGCAAGAACACCAAAAAAATCAAATAAAAAACACCCGGGTCAAGAAATCTTTTGAAGAGGCCAAATCCAAGTAAAACTGAGCAACTTTATGACTTGCAAATCAAATACCTAGATGCATAAGGATTGACCTCCATAAGTCATCCATCACTTATACATCCTTGTCACAGCAAAATCAACAAAGGGAGAGAAAAGAACGAAAACCAACAAGATCAAAAGTAAATCAATCAACACAAGAGGATTCCATGAAAAATGAACAAGATTAATGTATTGCTACTTGAAGATAAAAGTTTTGTACCCACTTCACTTGGAGAACAAGAGAGCATACCATAACACTTGGCTTTAATGAGTAAGCTTAGAAGGTTAACTAGCAAGTCTACGTCCCAATCTGTTAAATAGATAAGGCAATTAGCCTCATCTAGCTTTAATAGATACTATCCACTTAACACATATAGGAGAAACCCGTTAACTCCATACAATACGGATTTTACTCACACTATGCTTATGTACGTTTTTCAAAGCACATAAGTCTAAGTCCACTAAATCCTTAGCCTTTGACCCAACTTGATTTTTCTCAACTTCTCCTTAGCCAAAGCCACTTTCCCAAGTGCTGCTCAAGCGCCACAGTTTTGATCCAAAATAGTTTTCAGTATTTTAGTTAACTTACCAAAATACCCGTTCTTGACATGATCTTCATCTTCCATTACAAGCAATAGCCACAATTGCCATGTGTAGGTGCACCACTAGTTTACCACGTATTAGTAAGTCTCTTCTGTCCCGGTTCCACCATACTACGTTTTATTTAGACCGACTAAGTCACATGGTGAAACCTATCGTTCGAACTTCTCTTCAATATTTCCGTCTTCTTTGTGCTATACTTGAGTTCAGTCTTCTCACCCGGTATCATTGATTCTTCTAGGCCTCGACTTCTCCATGAGTATAGCCCCGACCCACACCGTTAACCATAGTTGACTCTAAGCGTACTGGCACATTCAAAGATAAATAAATCATTTTCGAGCACAAATTCTTCGCAACTTGACCCATGTTAACTGAAACATGCTTTATATAACACATATGCACTGACCTAAGTCAAATAAAACTATACCATGACTAAGCTCCCAAAATACCAAACACCAGCTGAGAGGAGCACCTCTGCTAGTTTGACAATATGCACAGGCCGGTCAGACCGCCGGTGGTGGTCTGATCGCCCCCCTAACCGGTTAGGCCACCTGGTCGCAAGCAATCTAGAAAAACGGCAAATTTACCAATTCAAACTTCCACTCTTTTTAAATGGCAATAGTTCATTACAACATAACTCTAGATCTTCTCATATGGTCCTTCACTGTGTAACACACTGCTAATGAAAGAGATATAGGTGAAGAGGCTGAAACAACCAAAAAAATTAAAACTAATACATTCTGATATCCGTCATGGACTATGACAGAACAGGGTTTACCGGTAAGTATAAAATGTTAACAACAGCATAAGGCAATCATAAAAATAAAAATGGAAAGAGCTAAAATCAATCTCCAGCAAGTTGTCAATCCTGGTGATTTTGCACTTCGAGAACCTGACTTCATCAGTATTGAAAATTTTAAGTTTCTGTCTTGCAGTTTTTCTTAAAATTTTGGGATGTTTGAGCTTTTGATGATCTTAAGGCCTCAAATTTCAACCCATTTTTCCTTATAAAAATCTATATCATAAGTTTTAGGGTTACTCTTCTTCAAGCTTTCTTACTTTATAAAAATACCCCTTCCGTGTCAATAAACAATCAGGCAGAAAAGCATTTTTGTTCGTGCCATGTACAGCCTTCATTTGCCCAGTTTAGGGATTGACTCAATAATTTGATTGTAGCAAGAGCACACAAATCAAAGTGATTGTTATCACAATTATGGAAATTACAGATAACTTCTTCAGCACATTCATGAAGTGCTTTTTTAGTAAGAAAGCAAAAACTTACTGAATTTAGAGCATCTATATATTTAATCTATGAATGAGGAACGATTTGTGCTGATAATGTATTGAGAAACCGTCATGACGAGTCCAGCCTGATCGATTCCTCTTATGCAAAGAAATAGATTAAACACAGAATATTACAAACAATAATTTAAATACAGAGAGATAGTGAGAAACTCATTTCTTTATTTTTTTCCTCTGTTCGTATGCAAAATTTACAAGGGAAACTTCGTCATATGCCCTCTTCATATTTGAGAGTTTCAGGATTTACCCTCCCGAGTCACTGACACGTGGGGTCGGGATGAGTCACTGACATGTGGGCCGGAGGGTAGATCCTGAATTTTAGTCTAAGAAGGGGGTATATGATGAATAATTCTAATTTACAATGATTGAAATCTCTATTTATAAATTAAATAAAAGATGTCTATCAATGCGTCAGACTTAAACCCAACCTCCAATCAAAACAAAGCGAAAGCTTACGGTGGAAGGAAGTATACAAGCGGAGCAAGCGAGGCAAAATATCCATTGCCTCTCCACTATCGGCGGGCCCAAGCGCATCGACAACAACACGCCGATCGTAGAGCCGCTATACCATCGGCCGCCCAGCACCCGAGAGCACCGACCCCATGTCTTCGTGGACCAAACCCACCACCCACCAACAGCAAACGAACCAGACCACAGCCTGCACCCCCGAACGCCGAATCCAGGGCGCAGCAAGAACGATCACACCGACGAACGAAGCAAACAAATGGTGGCCCAAGACAACCTCAGAGCGGCAAACCCATGGCACCGCAAGGGCTGTTGTGGGTTGTCACTTTGCGGGGCATTCCAGGCGAAGGGGAGGGGATGGGGACCGACTGCGGGGCGGCGGCAGCAGAGCAGGCGACCAGAGGGGATGGGCGTGAGTGCGAGGGGTAAGGGAGAGTAAGCGGAGCAGGCGAGTAGGAGGAACAGAGGATGCGAGGAGGCGACGTGTAGGGTTTGGGCGAGGTGGACGCGGTCCGAAGGATTTGGCCCATCCATTCCGGTTCTAGCGATCCCACGGTCTTGCAAGGGCCGGTGCCGCCCGTACAATGGCAATCCGATGGCTCCAACGCAAAATGAGCACTAACCCACCCAGGGCCCAAGTGGCGCTGTCCGATTCACCAAAAGCAGAAAAAATCGTACAAAGGGCTCCGTGCTTAGCGGAATTGCTTCTGCTATAAGAATGTTAAATAATATAATATGTTAATATCAATATATAATATAATATATATATATTTGGGTTATTACATAATGCCGTGATGTCTTAGAAATCCATTTAATCGAAAAAATTGAGAATCTGTTTGGCAAGAAATTTATAGGAATCAGAAAAAATTTCCATGCTTCAAACGGAATATGAGTTGTTTATATATTACAAGTTTTGTAGTGTTATAAACTGTCGAATGACAAACATCAGGGTGCTCGTTAAAAGAAAAAAACAACTCAACGCTTCCTAAGCCACCGCGTCTCCTCTTGCATATGGGCTTATTTAAGTTGGTTTAAAATCAGTTTCTATTTCTGGTTTCTATTTTTTTCACTATTCAGTAATTTCATCTTTTTCTATTTTTTTATATTTGTTTGAGCTTTTTTTGCTTTTTCTTTTTTCTCTATATTTCTTTGCATTGTCCGTGATGGGCTAACATATTTTTTCTATTTTCTATTTTTTAAATTTAATTGTGCCAAATAAATCAACTCAGTTACAATAAAAAAAATAAGCCAATTACAGTAAAAAAAGTCATACGGTAACGCTAAACTGAGTGCTACCTATATATATTTTCTTCTCGTTCCTTGTGCTTGCTTTTTTCCTTATGGCACTCCCAATAGTCCTACGTAAGCAATGTGTATAGTATTAATCAGTACCTCATATAGAATTAGTGCTGAGGTGGATGAAAAATTAATGAAGGAAGAGAGTGAAACATTTGGTGATCACTACCAATAAGTAATTATTATAGACATTCTAGCGCCATATTCTACCTCATGTAGATCACTACCAATAAGTAATTATTATAGACATCTGGTGAAAATGTTGCCTAAAACCAATTTTTCAAAAAGCAGAATCTAGTTATTGGACCAGAGGTAGTTTTTGTTGACCATTAGAATTGTTCACCATGTATTCCCCACACATGTCCGATTGGCAAATAATGGTCTGAGTGAGCATTATTTGACAAAAAAAAGTATAGATTCTGAAATTTTCTTTAGCTTGCCGGTGACCCGGTGACCCAATAATTCATTTGCACGAAGCATTTCTTTCACATTTCTTAACTCGTCACAAGGCAAAAAAATGGCTTTCAGTGAGATTAATTCGAACTTCTCGAAACCATTTCCAATGGATAGCATGCATCGCATTTTGATATAACAAACCAAAGAGAACGGGCATAACAATCAAGGCCGGGTTCGATTGTGCTTAGCTTAGGTTTTGATTTGTACTTGCTACAGTAACTAGCTTTTTGATATATTTTTTTAAGACGGGATTAACAGAAAAATTATAGTAAAAAAAATATTGAATTTAGTTGTACCGGCAAAAATTACATACACTATTTTTCTCTTCGTACTGCCTCTCACGAACAGCTAAAATTCAAAAATTTAAATCATAACTTATAAGCCATAGCAAAAAAAACAATAATACGTATATTCGTTTGAGAGAGTTTATACAGTACAAATTATTAGCTCTACAAGAGATATATAAATAGTGTTGCCGTTTCAAAGGACATATATACATTATACCAACACAATGGTGACTTTGTACACAAACAAGTGTCACCGTCTATTTTAAGATCAAGAGAAGTGTGGACGGCGCGGTCGCCCGTGCACACTCCTTCGCAACTTCGCTAGCTCATGCGTGCACACTCCTTCGCAACTTCGCTAGCTCATGCGTCATCGTCCATTTAGATCATGTTACAGTTTCGCACATGAATGGCACACAATAGCACAATGCAGTGTGGATCAAAAACCGAAGCCTCGGTAGGATCAAACTGTTACCATCCCACAAGTGGCTCTGTCTTTCTAGGCTCTTACATGGCTTTTGATTTTAGCTAATAAATAGGATGGTTTTTTTAAATAGCTTCTCAAAAGTATTTCTTCAGACGGCTAGGCTACATTCACCACCGGCAGAAAATGCACCGTTGGATTGAAAATCAACACTCTAAATTAAACCGCTCGGGGAAACAAAAAAGAGTATGAATTTCATTTTTACAAGGCATTTGATATGAATGGTCGATTGAATGATCAGTTGACCCAAAAGCTGCGCGCAGACCCCCTGTGTACATGTAGTAGAGTCGCAACCGCCAAACGTCACTTGTCCTGATCGTGTTCAAACCTAATGAATTTTTTGAATAATCTATTTTTTATTTAAAAATATGGAAATATACCTACGGTTATATTATTTACCAAATTAGCCTCCTGTCGTCAAACAGTTAGATGATTGGAACGTGTTGCCCAACCGTTAGACAACAATAATACAGTCACCCAACCGTTAGACAACATTAATGCAGTCACCCAACGGTTGGACGATATATTTTATCACCCAACCATTTGGCGATATAAGTTTCCAGTCGCCAAACGGTTGGACGACTTGATAGCTTATATAAATAACACATCGGCAGTCGCCCCCGGCCGAGCGAGAGAAAGGAGGAAAGAAAGAAAGGGAGGGAGGAGAGGAGCGGAAAGAAAAGGAAAAAAAAAGGAGAGTGAGAAGAAAATGAGAAGAGAGAAGAGGAGAGGGATGAAAAGAAGAGGAGGGAAGATATATCTGTGAAGTATTTTTTTAATTTTTATTGTATTTCTTTGCAGTAACTATTGTAACATTCTAAAATTTTATCTTTTATTTATTTTATTTTATTGGGTTTTCCTAGTTTTAAAAATTATTTTTCTAAAATCTTAAAAATCAAGTCTAGAGAGTAAGTTATTAAATTAATTATGTAATTATGGTCAATTCAAGCTAAAACTATTTTTTTTGGATTCCTTGCCTTTTTCTAAACATTTAGGAATTTTCTAGGAGTTATTTGGACTTTTTTGCTATTTTTTAGTCTTTATTTGTATTTCTGGACTTTTCTAAAAATCAAAAACACAAAATAAAAATTCAAAACTTCCTACTTTTCCCTCCGAGCGACACGTGGAAGGTCTGGATCCACATCTCCGCTCTCAGGCCATCCCGCCTTCCCTCCCTCTCTGCCCTACGTGTAGCAGCCATCCTTACTGGCCCGGCGTTCGCACCGCCCGATCAAGCCATGCACCACGCATCCAGTGGCCCCACTGCACCCTGCCCCTTTCCTTCTCTCCCTCTCACTGACAGGTGGGCCCCATCCGTCAGTTCTATCTTCCCCGTCGAGCGTCGACTTCCTTTCTCTCCCCATCCCCTTTCCTTTTTCACCAGCGACAAATCCTCATCGAATCCGGCCCTTTCCCACTGCCCTCTCCTTGGTTTTGGAAACCGTGCACATCGTGGGGACAAATCCCCTAAACGACGCACCCCCCTTTCCTTTTTTTCCTTTCTTGCCCAATTTCCACCGCCGCAATCATGGCGAGCAATGGCCACGCTGTGGTTCTCCCTCCGCCCTATATAAAGGGTCCACGAGTACCCCAGCTCTTGCACCACCCCTTCCCACCCCCAATTCCCTCTCTCAAGCTTTAAGACACCCCCGCACCGTCCCTCCTCCCCCGCCAAACTTCGGCGAGCCCCTATGAGGGATTTCAAGCAAGCCAAGCCACCTCACACCTCAAGGACGCCTCCACCAGCTCCATTACACCTCAACAAACGCCGTTCATCTCTTCACCGAGCTCGAACGTCGTCGAAAGACCCCCTTCACCAAGCTCGAGCGCTGCTGAAGGGCCCACTTCGCCGGAAGCCAATCCCGCCGCCACCTTTGCTCGTCGCCGACCCCCCGTCCGAGCACGCCCGTGCCTCGCCTGAGGTATGATTGTGATTGCCTCATTCCCCTCTCCATAAATCACGCATCACCAGCCACCAACATACACTGTAGCGCTAGCAACCCTGGGTCCACGTGCGCCACCGTGCCCACTAGGACGACCATGACTACAGTCGCTCATGACCACGACCACGGAACCCTTCGACCACGTTATAACTTTTGACTACTCCAAACCCTTCGATCCTTCCGACCACTATTTCCGACCACTCCTTCTGACCATTATTTTTGACCACCTCTTTCAATCACTGTTGATTCGACCACTACCGTTTCGACCGTTGCTTTCGACCACTGCTTTTGACCACACACTGTAGACTTCGACCACCGACCACTCACTCCCCACTTTCGACCACAGTGCCATTTTTGACCCTAGATGCTTTGACCACATTGAACCCTCCGACCACATTGAATCTTCTAACCACGTCGCTCATGACCGTAGCCATCTGACCATGTTGAACCCTGTTATCATGTTGAATTTATTTGGATTTTATTTAAGTTTGCTTGGGTATTTTCATGTGTAGACTGCGACAAATCAGAGGAATTTTTCGACAATGATTCACATCAATTCGCGGAGTAAGGCGAGCCACACTCCTTGACCACTAGGGAGTTCCTTCTAATAGGCAGGACCACATGCAGAAAGGAAAGTCTCCAATTAGGTAGTCGTTACCATACTTCGACCAGGTTAATCGAATCGCAGACATGAATGGTAGTGAGATGATCATTTGAGTTACTTCGTTCATGTCTGACCAACATGTTCATAGATGACCCAATTGCTTTGTTCTAGTAGTAAGAGTTTAGATGTAGCATATCACTAGGAAGCTCCTTCTAGTGGGTAGGACCACGTGCAAGAGGAGAGACTTTGACTAGTGTTGTGCCCTTCTCCAACTAGGTAAAAGTAATTGGAGTTACTAGCAACAGTCGAGTAGACATAAAAGAACTCTTACTAGACAAAAATCAAAAGATCAGGAATATCGAAAACTTTATTACCAAATAAATAAGAAACTTAGACATAAAATTTACGTAATTGGTCAATATTTCAAGAATTTGAAAGAACTTGATCGTCTTGCATGGTAAGTCGTGCAAAGTCTGATCGCGTGACTTTGACTACAGTGTAAGAACCTTTCCACTTGGGGAAAAGCTTATTCCAATTAGACTGGGATTAGATTTTTCTCAATACCAAATCACCTACAGCAAGGCTACGAGGTTGGACCTTACAATTGTAGTACTTACAGATAGCCTGCTAATAGATTGCCGATTAGATCAAGGCTTGGTTCCTTGTTTCTTCAAGCATGTTGATGTCATCCGCTCGAAGTTGCTCTTTGTTGGAGCCGTTAAATTTTTTGACCCATGTTAACCATATTTTTAGTTATGGAGGAAGTATGGTTTCTGCCTCAAAGACCAAAAAGAAAGGAGTTTATCGGGTTGCTCGACTAGAAGTTATGCGAATTGCCCATAATACTGAAGGGAGTTCTTGTACCCAAACCCCCGAGCATTTCAGCAATTGATTGAAGACTCGAGTTTTTATCCCTTGCATTATCTACCCATTCACACGCTCCACCGCACCATTGCTTTGAGGGTGTGCCACTAAGGCATAGTAAAGCTTGGTACTGAGCTGATCGAAAAACTCGTGGAATTTAGTGCTAGAGAATTGCTTACCATTGTCTGTAATTATATGACTTGGGACTCTAAACCGAGTAATTACACTTTTCATCATGAACTTCTTTGTGCCTTCTGTGGTTATTCTTGTCACTGGTTCAGCCTCTATCCATTTTGTGAATATATTAATAGCCACAAAAAGGAACTTGAAGCCCCTCGGTGCTCGTAAAAATGGTCCGAGGATGTCTAACCCCCAGGTCGCAAATGGCCATGAAAGAGGAATCGTTTGTAGTGCCTAATCTGGTTGGTGTACTTGCCGGCTATGAAACTAGCATTGTATGTATTTCTTAACCAACTCTTTGGCATCATTTAGGATTGTTGGCCAGTAGAAACCTTGTCAAAAGGTCTTACCAACCAGCATTCTGTAGGATGCATGTGCTTCACAGATGCCTCCATATATATCGTTGAGGAGTTGCAACCCTTCTCTTTGCGATATATAGTGCATGAGAATGCCTTGAGTACTCCGCTTATAGAGTAATCCTTTGACCAAGGTATACATTTTGGCTTTGTGGGACAAACAATATGCTTCCAGGTTGTCTTTGGGTACGGAACCCTTTTGAAGATACTCGTAGATGCCGGACATCCAGAAATCTTCATTCTCAATAGACGCCACCTCATCAGGAGTTGTCTCTAGTCCTTTGACTAAAGACGGCTTCCAGTGTTGCTCTAAGAAGACTCCTGATGGAACTGGCGATCGGGAAGAAGCTAGTTGAGCTAACTGGTTTCCAAGAAAGTTACCCTTCCAAGAGATATATTACAACTCGAAACCGAAAAAAATGCTTTTCTAGCTTGTGAACTTTCGACAAATATTGAGACATGGTCGAGCTCGAGCATTGATACTCTTTGCCGACCTGATTCACGACTAGTTGAGAGTCTTCTCTCACGAGTAGTCGACGAATCCTGAGCACTTTAGCAGCTTGTATGCCAACCAACAAACCTTTATACTCAGCCACATTATTCATAGCTGAAAAGAGTAATTGAATGGCATACATTAAGGTCTCTCTCGTAGGAGACTCTAGGACCACCTTAGCCTCTGAGCCACTTAACGTGAGTGACCCATTGAAGTACATCGTCCACATGTCGTGGGAATCGCATTGTTGGGGATCCTGAATAGGTTCAGGATTCGTCCATTCGGTGACAAAGTATGCCAAGATCTGGGATTTAATAGCCGTTCAAGACACTAAATGGATGTCGAACTTCCCAAGTTCCACTGACCATTTTGCCATGTATCCCGCTATTTCCCTACCTTGGAGAACCACTCCTAAGAGAAACTCAGACGACACAAAATTTTTGTGCACCCGAAAATAATATCTTAGTTTCATCGAAGACACGAGGAGGGCATATAATAGCTTTTGGACCTACATGTAGCGCTCCGTAGGCCCATGTAAGACTTCGTTTATATAATATACAGGTCACTAAATGTTGTCACGTTCTATAATGAGTACAGTACTTACTGCCTGTGGCATGGCGAAAAGATATAGGAGTAGTGTTTTGCCTAATTTTGGACAAACCAGTACAGGAGCACTCGTAAGACATCTCTTGATATCTTTGAAAGCATCATTAGCCTCCCTCGTCCACTCGATACTTTCATGTTTCCTGAAAAACTTAAAGAAAGGGTGTCCCTTCTCACCTAGAAGAACTATGAAATGACTTAAGGCTGCCATACAACCAGTGAGTTTTTAAACTTCTTTCTTCATTGTCAGAGGGCGCATTTGCTCGATGGTCTTCATTTTCTCAGGATTTCCTTCGATACCTCTCACTGAGACGAGAAATCCGAGCAACTTTCCTGAAGAAACTCCAAACACACATTTCTCGAGATTATGTTTCAAGCGGTGCTTCCTGAGGTTATCAAAAGTCTCCTGCAGGTCTGTAATATGATTAAGTTGTTTGACGCTTTTGACAACTATATAATCAATATAGACTTCTAGATTGCGACCTATTTGATTTATAAAAGTCATTTGCATCAAATGCTGAAAAGTTAGACTTGCATTTTTCAGACCGAATGACATTTTGACATAACAAAATATTCCAAATGGAATGATAAATGTGGCCTTCCCTTCATCTTCTGGTAACATACTAATCTGGTGGTAACCATAGTATACATATAGAAAATCTAACATTTTAGAGCCAGCAATACAATCAACTAATTGGTCGATACGAGAAAAAGAAAAGTTATCCTTTGGACAAGCTTTATTCAAATCAGTATAGTCTATACATATACGTCACTTACCATTAGACTTTTGGACCATTACAGGATTAGCCAATCACTCGGAGTGATCAACTTCTCTTGTAAAGCCTGCTCTCAATAGCTTGTACAATTCTTATTTAATAGCTTCTCGCCAATCTGCTGTAAATCTCTGTAATTTTTGTCTTACGGACTTCTTATCAGGCTATAAAGCAAGCCTATACTCCATTACCTCCTTGGGGACTCCGGGCATGTCAAATGGCTGCCACGCGAACACATCTACGTTTGCTCAGAGAAAGGTGATGAGGGCGTCTTCCTATGCAGAGTCGAAAGTGACTCTGATACAAAGAGTCTTGGAAGGCTCTGCTGGATCCAAGGAAACCTCCTTAACTCCCTCGTTCAGCTTTGACGTGGCTTTTGACTTCGAGTACTTGTTCAAAGGCTGCGTCATATTGGCTTCTCGAGTAGGTGTTTGATCGACCATCTCAAGGGACTTATGGTTGCATGTTAGCGCCATTTTCTTGTCACAACGCACTATGATTACTCCTTTAGGACCTAGAAACTTGAGACATTGGTACACATAATGAACTACCATCAGAAAACGTGACAGCGTTGGTCGACCAAGTATAGCATTATAAGCTGTATCAAAATCAACCATATCAAAGGAAATCTTCTCTGTCCTGAAGTTGTTCGAAGCACCAAATGTTACAAGCAAAGAGACTTGGCCAATAGGTTTAGCCGAAGATCCCAACACGATTCCATGAAAAAGAATAATGTACCGGCTTTATTTTGCTTCAAGAAACCTGCATCTCGTCTAGTGCGCTAACAAATAATATATTTAAAGAATTACCATCATCAATCAATACGAGATTAACTCAGCAATTTTTGATGGTGGGTTCGACCACAATTGAAAACCGATTGGGTCGAGTTAAAAGGATCGGACAGTCACCCTTCTTGAAGGAGACGATAAGGTCTGACCATTTAGAAAAGTTATTGACATGGGAGGAATTGACAGAGTTTACCTCACACTCGACAGCCTTATACTGCTGCTTTGACTCGTACGCAGATGAACCTCCATAAATGTGCTTGATTGTATGCTTCGGGCTCTGGAAGGGTATATTTTCGTCCTCGTCTAGGTGCTTCCGTTCGCTCGACTATCCTACATCCTCGAGTGTGGGAAGCGGTCCTCTCTCCGAATAGTAATCATTGAGTTTTCTTTGGAAAACCTGGCAATTGCGGAGGTTGTGGCCTTCCTTCTTATGGAGTGGGCACCACCTTGGCTTGCTGTCCCTCCGGGTAAATATCTTGCCTTTGCCTTTGTTGGGATTATAAGGCTTCTCATCACCCACAACCAAGACTTGGTTCGAAGGATCAACCCGAGACTTCTTACTTTTAGCCTTGTTCTTGGACCTTTTGGATTTATTCTTCTTTTCACTACCTTTGCCTTCCCTTCTATCTCCTCAATCAGCTTGATCGAGAGCTTTAGTCCATTTGACTGCTTCAGAGGTAGTCGAATAGCGATCAGCAATCTCGAAAAGCTCGGGAATGGTGGTCGAGGGGACGCAAGGTGATGTCTTCGGTAATTCTCTTATTTCTAACTCCCTGCTTGAATGCTCTAATCATAGAGGCATCAAAGACTTTTGAAATTGAGTTACAAACCTGGCTAAAGCACTAGACAAACTGTCGTAAGGTCTTGCCGCTATCTTGCTGCATTCGATGCAAGTCATCCTCTTTCCTAGGACGATTGTACGTCCCTTGAAAATTGGCTAATAGCAAGTCACAGAGATGGCGCCAAGAATAGATCAACTCGAATAGTTGGTTAAGTAACCAAGACCAAACAGACCCCTCGAGCACTGTTGGAAGATAATTTGCCATAACGTGCTTGTCACCTCCTACTATTCGCACCGCAGTCGTGTAAATCTGGAGGAACTTGATGGGATTCTGAGATCCATCGAACCTCTCCATATTGACTGGACAGAAACGTGGCGGTCAGTGTACTACTCGAAGTTCAGGTATAAATGCTTGACATCCAGAAACTACCTCTTGATGTCTCCTTTGCGGGAAAGGGTAATTCAAATCATCAGGAGACCGTAGTCGACAAAGTCTAATAGTAGATTGGCCTGACTGATAGTAAGCCTGATCCATACGAGCGTAATACTCCCCGTATTCCATCTGCCGCTGCAGATTCCTTGGCTGAAGAGATGACTGACCACCTGCTCGGTCGGTCCGCTGATCTGGAGTCGCTCAAGCAACCCTTCTTCGGCTGGATTTATGACCAGATGATCACCGTAGATCGTCACCATGTTGAACCCTGCGTAGAGGGTTCTATGATCAACTTGAAAAGGTCATATTCGTCTGACTCCCAGGATTGTGCCGACGAGGCTGCTCGAGTCTATCCATCATCTTGCGTAGTCTTTGGCAATCCCTTCGGTGAAGTGATTGTAGCCAGGCGCCCGAGCAAGATCTGGAGTTGGATTTTCAAGAAGATCATTGATGTCTTCAAGTTCTCATGCTTCTTCAGACTGATACTGGACACACCCAGGCAAAGTCTTCTAAGCGACCAGCCGTCTCCTCCGAGTGGTGTCGGGATCTTTAATTTCTGAGGCAGGTTGCGTCCGCCTCAAAGGAGAGCGATTATTTCTAGGATTTCTCCCACGCTCATTAGAGTATTGATCATGTTCATCGTCGGAAGTGTCTGCACCATCCTCAGAAGAGGAGGGAGAGTGTGCTTGAGGGGAAGTTTCGTGATGGCCTCCAGCGGGAATGTGATGAGAATCTGAAGGAAGGGCCAAGACCTCCTATCTAGAATCTCAACTCTTAGTGGAGATCGACTCGTCTGAGGAAATCTCGAGTGACAGCACCTCACGACTAGGAGCAATCCCCGTCATATAGGGGAACTCTGGGTTATAACTATCTCCGACGAGAGGAGCGCTCTACGATCGTACGGATGAACCTTGAGGGTGCAAATCTCCTGATGACTCCAGCAGAGCATTACCACCAGCAGGCAATGCCAGAGCTCCCGACTCTGGTTCTCCAAGATCAGCTGCAACTAGGTAGGTCGTCGCCGTTGGTACACTTGGACTCCTTGGGGCAGAGTCATCATCGCGTTGTGAGCCCCACTCATCGTCAGACTGACTCTTGCCACTTGGGGAGGATGAACTCTCCCATAGGCATACCGCTGTAGAGGATTCTAATATCTCCATAGCCTTTCCCATGCCAAGGTCTTTGGAATCCTCCGACAGATTCCCAAGAATATCCTCACCATCGGAAGCAAAGTAGGACTTGCTCGTAGTTGTAGCAGGCCTCCATGTTGATATTCGAGTAATCCGCCAAGTCGAACCAATTCTCCTCATTCTACTCTCCCGCCATGATGGCATCACAGGGCTGAAAATTCATCGACGAGGATCTCACCAGAGCCTTATAAGAAACCTTCTCCATAGACGGCGCCAACTGTCGATGTTCTAACATTGATCTTACATATAATTTCTTAGATTTAGAGGAAAGCACTCAAGGCTATGGTGTGATCATGCAGAATAAAGACACGAGAATTTTATCTAGGTTCGGGCCTTCTCGTGAGAGAATAATAACACTACATCATGTGCTATTGTTGCTATGAATGGGGTTACAAGTGTGATTGTGCAAGGAATTACACTGTTTTATAGAATAAATTACTCCCTACCAAGACCTATCTCTTGCACTTTGTTCTTCTACCTCCTCTCTCGTCTCAAAACATGTCCCTTGTATTGCTGGCGAATCGGTGGCAGTTGCTTCTTACCAGGAGGCATCTTGACGCTTCGGGAGTTAACTGATGTACGGTGGTTATTGTCAGAGAGACATGGAAAGCAGTTTGTCGTAGGATGGTTGTTGTCAGAGAGACGTGAGTAAGATCATGTGCGGTTATGGAGTACAAACGCACGCTTAACTGCCTTGTCAGACTACCCTACTACAGGAGTAGATTGGTTATTAACACAAACAATCGTAATAGGACTCTTAGTCAAGTAGTCACAGCAAATCTTACGATTAAGTGCTCGTAGTAGAAGCTACGAGTAGGCTATGATAGCAGAACTTACGACTAGATAGTCATAGTAGAAGCTACGATTAGGAAGTCGCAGAAGGGCTTACGACTAGGTAGTTGTAGAAGGACTTATGACTAGATAGTCGTAACAGAATTTATGACTAGGCTGTCGTAGAAGAGCTTACAGAGTAGTTGTAGTGAGACATACGACTACTCTATGAAAATTTTCCCTTATCGCTAAGTGGTATATTCGAATAATATGATGACGTAATAACTTAAAGGATTATTATATCCTCGTCAGCGTAGAAGCTACTCGATATGCCCATAGGGAATCAACTGGGAAGCGAAGTTCTAATCTGTGAAGTCATCGAAGTATCCTTCCTCTGATACCTCCTACTGATATAGCTCCTCTTCTGCAACTGAGCAACAGTGGGCATAAAGCTGTGAGTACATTGGTACTCAGCAAGTCATTTGTAACAAATGAATATAACAAAATATGTAAAGCTTACCGATGGATGGTTGAAAGGTTAATTTGCAGAAAGTAATAATTTAAAGTAAATACGATAAATAGATTGAAAGCAACCTTTAAAGAAAAATGATAACAAGTAATTAATCAACGGAATTGAAATAAACCACTTGTGAACTACTCATTCACAAGCTAAGCCACAAGTGAACTAACCATTCACTTACCAAAGATAACCGACCAAGTTTTTATGAAAACTCTACTCGTGTGAAATCACCGAGTATTGTCCATAATCGGGGATACAACTATTCGAATAGATTTACACTCTGTAGAGGTTGCATAACTCTACCCACACGATGTGATTAGCCTCACGTTAAGAAAATCACAACAAGACTTTTACAAAGCTCAACTTCAACTCAATCCCATCTGCTAGGGTTTCACATCACACCCCCTACGCCTCATGGAAATTAGCAACCATGTTCATTACAATGGTGAGATTGAAATTAAAATATCACAAATAATCAGCCAAGTCTATCACATACTATACATGTGGTTTACACATTAAGGCTCAGATCAATAGCGCGCAAAGTTAAGTCCTTAACATTACTCAAGCGAGACTTCCACATCTCTCGAAATGAATCCACACTCTCCCTTTACTGCACAATCACTCGTCCAAGTGAAAAGAAATTTTATATAACCAACAACATTGACACACCAATGTCATGGCACATAAATTTTATAATTGTGACTCCAACCATAATTCAATATCTCAATAAGTCCAATTAATTAAATAATCACATGTGATGATAAACCTATTGAGACCATAAGCATAGTTAATTAAGCAAATTTTATCGTACCACCTATGTGACAACTATTATGGTATCACTAAGTACTTTTCTATCCTATGGTGACAATGACTTTAGGGTATACAAATTATCAAGGAGAGATTAATCAATTGGGATGGTAACTACCAAGTATAAGGGTTTGTAATAAAATAGCGATGTAAGATAACATAAAATAAAATAAATAAATAATATATTAAAAACCAGATTCAACATGATCAAAGAATAAGACTTGCTTTGGCCTTGCTCAGTTATGAACTCTTAATCTTTTCGTGGTGCTCTCGCTCCTTCGAAGACGCGATTTAACGAGAGAGAAAACGACTGATACACAAAAATAAAATCAAGTAAAATTCAAATGAACTCCAAAAACTTCAAAACTAGAACTAAAAGACACGATCAAAGAGGTCTTGAGGCGACGATCGGCGAGGCGGTTGGGGAACTCGACGACAGCACATGGGCGATCACAACAAAAGATAATGAGGTTGATTACCCGTGAGCGGTGGCGGAGATGGCTTAGTGGCGGGCGATAGAACTCGGTACGAACGGCGAGAACGGTACACGGCTGTGTGACACGGGACACAAGGGAGGCGGTGGGCTTTATAGCACAGACACCAAGGGAGTCCAGTGCAGACATGACTTGGAGTTCGCAGTAGAGACGGCGAGTGGCGGCGGAGTTCGATTCGAGCACATGAATCGAGGCCGCAGTGGAGACGGAGTTTGAGATGAAGACGACGATGAACAGTTTTTGCTCCGCTGGATAGGCGACGCGTGGCACCGGAAAGGAATGGACGGCAGACGGCAGACCGCACTGTTGAATAGTGTCGGTACTCCCGATGGCTGACGCACGTCAACTAGCGAGATTCGACGGTCGATTTTGGTGGACGGGCGGATGGTTGACACGTGGCAAAAGAAAGATCAGGCAGTTGGGAGTCAGCGGGCTGGGTGAACAGTAATGGGCTGGTCCATTACTATTTAAAGATTTTAGAGGGATTTTTCTATTTCAAGAATTCAGATAAAACCTATTAAGCTCTAGAAAATAGCTAATAAATCTAAAAAAATCTCAGACAATTCTAGAAAATTCCTTGAGGCACAAGGAACCCAAATAAAATATGTTTAGCACATTTTAATGTTTAATTTATTCATATTAAATTCTTAAAATTAATAAAAATTCAATTTAAGCTTTAATTAATTCTAAAAAATCTAAATGGTGAATTTTATTTTAAAAGCTTCAAATAACCTCTTAAAATCATGATGTTACACAAGGTATGTGGGATCTTTCAAGATATTAAAGCGCAGGGGACAGATTGCTTGTCAGTTGAAGCTGCATGCGTCCTTTAGTGGGATACATGATGTCTTCCACGTGTCTAAGTTGAAGAAGTGTTTGTGTGTACCAGAGAAAGCAATGCTAGTGAAAGCCATTGATCTCTGAAAGGATCTGTCTTACAAAGAGCACCCTGTTAGATTCTTGGAAGTGTCTAAGTGTGCGACTAGGATCAAAGTTCTCTGTTTTTTGCAAAGTTTAGTGAAGCAACCATTCCAAGGAGGAAGCCACCTGGGAGCGCAAGGAGGATCTCAAAGTAGAGTTTCCAATCCTATTCTCTTAGAGAGCCCAAAACTTGGGGGTCAAGATCCTATTTAATGGGAAGAGGTAACATTCAGATTTTTCAGAGTTTATTCGAAGCTTTTAAAAGAAAATAAACCATTTGAATTTTTTTTGGATTTAATACAAGCTTAAAATAAATTTTTATTAATTAAAAGGATTTAATATAAATAAAATAAACTTTAACATGTACTAGAAATATTTTATTTGGGTTCCTCGTGTCTCAGGGGGATTTTTTTGGAATTTTTTTTCTGAATCTTTTAGGTTTATTTGCTTTTTTCTTGAACTCATTTTATTTCATTTGAATTTCTAAAAATAGAAAGTCCCCAAAAATTCCTAAACATTACTGGGCCGAGCCCAATACTGTTCATCCAGCCCATAGAAGCTCAACAGTCAGATCCTAACCTGGCCACGTGTCGGTCATCTGGTGGCCGACCATGTCACCCACCTCAGCCGCCGTCCGATAGTCACATGGCAACCATCAAGACACCATAGAACTATTCATTAGTGCGATATGCCATTGTCGTCCGATCTTTCGAGCCGCCACGTGGGAATCCTTGGAGGTGGAGGTGAATCCCTAACTTTGCCTCTTGGTTTCCCATTCTTTATGTCAACGAATACGCGCACCTAAGCGTCTGCCTGGCCACTGTGCCTAGCCTGCTTCTGCCTGCCTTTAACTGCCTAGCCTCCTACCGAGGGACTAAGGTGCTGTAACATCCCGATTTTCAGGGGTTTTTAAAAATCCTGAATTTAAAAATAAATTTTTAGAATTTTTTGGAAATTAAACAAGCTTAAAATGAATTTTTAGAAATTAAAATGATTTAATCTGATTAAAACAAACTTCAACACGAGCTAAAAATATTTTATTTGAGCCGTAAGCCTCGGTCCACGCGCCAGACCGCGCCTCGTCTGCACCCGCGTCGCTTCGTACGGCGAGCCCAAACAAGCATCAGTGATCGAGCGGCCGTCGCCCCGATCCCGACCGTTGAAACCAATCTGGATCCAACGATCTGTATCGCGCCACGCGTCAAAATATCGACCACTCGATCCTTTCCACCGCCGCCGCGCCCGCGCGAGCCACGTGAGCTCTACCCACGTGGCAAGCCACGTCAGCCCTAAGCCACGTGGCATACCACGTGTCGCACCATGTCAGCCCAACTCGAGCCCCGGATGCCACGTATCTGCCACGTGTCAGCCCCCCCGGCTTGCCGCGTCAGCACCGCCGCCCGCATCACTGTTTTGTGGACCGGTTCCACCATAGACTTGTTCTGTCGTGCGCTGGGTTTACAGCACAGTGTAATTTCCGATTTTCTTGATTTTCCTTTAGGGTTTATTTTCCGAGAGCCCGTTCTCCTCCGTCCTAACTTCGATTAACCCCGTTCTTTTTTCTAAATTTATCTAAAATTGAGCCCTAGCTTTTGGTTCTAGTTTCAAAGTTTTTGGAGTTCATTTTCTCATTATGTTATGTATTTTTGTTGTTTTAGTTGTTTTCTCTCTCGTTAGATTCCGAATCCGGAGGAGCAAGAGCAATGCCCGAAGACCAAGAGTTCCTCGCTGAGCATAACCAAGGCAAGTCGTGTCCTTTGATCATGTTAAACTCAGTTTACAAATCTATTATTTAATTATTTTATTTTAGATTACATTGCATCGCTATTTACTACAAATACTTGTATTGGTAGTTATCGTCCCATTTGTTTATTCCTTCCTTGGTAACTTTGATACCATGATGTCATTGTCACCTTAGGTGGAGAATTTAATTAGTGATGCTACATTATCTATCACATGGGTTGTACGATCAGTATGCTTAGCTTTACTTAATTTACGATTAGGTTTATCATCATATGTGAATTATTAATTTAATTTAATGAGATATGGAACCGTGGTTGGTGCCATATTTATTAAAATTTGGGCCATGACATTTATGTGTCACTGGCGTGGTTATACAAACTTGGTTTTGCACTCGGGTGAGTGATCGTGCAGTAAAGGGGGAAGTGCAGGTTCACATCGTGGGATATGGTAACCTCGCCCGGATAATATTAAGAACTTAACTTTATGCGCCATTGATATGAGTTTTACTGTGTAAACCACATGTCTAGTATGGGATGGACCTGGCTGATTAATTTGGGATATTTCAATTTTAATCTCGTCATTGTGATAAACATGGTTGCTGATTTCCATGTGACGCAAGGGGGGTATGATGCGAAACTCTAGCGGGCGGGATTGAGTTGAGGTTGAACTTTGTAAAGGCCTTGTTGCGATTTATTTAGGCCGATGCTAATCACATCGTGTGGGTACAGTTGTGCCATCTCTGTAGAGTGTAAAACTATTCGAATAGCCGTGTCCTTGGTCATGGACAATGCTCGGTGATTTCACACGAGGGTTAGTGTTTTTATTTAAACTTGGTGGTTTATGTTGGAAGTATACAGATAGTTCACTATTATTTTGGCTTATGGATGGGATGTCCGCAAATGGTTTATTTCAATTCTTTTGATTAACTATCTATTACTGTTTTACTTAAAGGTCGCCTTCAATCTAAATTATTCGTATTTACTTTCAATTATCGTTTTATGCAAATTAACCTTTCAGCCATCCATTGGTAAGCCATGCATACTATACTGCATTTGTTTGTTACAAACGACTTGCTGAGTACCAATGTACTCACGGCTTTATGCCTATGTTGCTCAGTTAAGGAGGAGGAGTATTACCCGCAGGAGGTTCCAAAAGGAAGTTACTTCGACGACTTCGCGGATTAGGCTTCGTTCTCCACTCGATAGCCTGTGGGCTTGTCGATTGGCCGCTACACTTTATTTTGGATTTTCGCTGCTAGTTTTAAAGCCCTTCCAGTTAGATATATTGTAAGCTTGACCATAAGGTCGTACCTTTGAGATTTATCGATATTTGAGTTTTCCTTTTATTTTAGCGTGTGTATGGTTATGATTATATCTATGTTTGACTGTGTGCACTAGCGTGATCCTGAACTAGTGCAGTTTACACAGAGAGTCCAAATTTGTATATTCGGGTCTCGACAGGTGCGGTGGCCGACTGCCGCCCAACGCCTAGACGCCGCCTCGGCGACCGCCCAAGCCGCCTTTTAGAACAGTGACAGTAGTATAGACAACTGTTGTCTATAGTATATTTTTTATATTATCTATAGACAACGCTAAAGACACCTTCTATGATAGGTTGTCTGTAAGTTGCCTATAAATCCCTACATTTACATGACACTTCAAAATATGTTGATCAACACAATATTGTATCTTTGTGGTCTATTGTGTTACTTTTTGCCACAACATTAGCACACCTGCGTGATTAATATTATGGATGTATTGCACTAAAAAATATTAGCATAGAAAATGATTATTTCACACATAATCATTCAGAATGGAATTTCTAAGAATGAGTACATATGGAAATTGTGTACTTTTCTTAGAAAAATATTACATAATAAGGTTACTCAAACTAGGCATAATGACTTTATTTATTCACAAAATTTTGCTAAATATGCTCGACTAAATCTCTCTTGAGTTATGTATGTGTTGGCCAAGCACGAATAGTGGAATTCCTTCGTAGCACAACCCCAAAGCAAATGTTAGGGCCATCGTTTATTTTCGGCAGTATAACAAAAGATATCCCTAAACTCTCATTCAAGTCCAAAGGAATGGTAACCATTTTTCGTTCATCTCCAACAATCATATTATGTAGAATAATGCAAGCTTTCATGATTTTACCAATAGTGACCCATTTCCATAACTGTGTTGGCCATCGAACATGTTAAAACAAGATTGCAATACCCCAAATGCCCTCTCAACATCTTTCCTTATCCCTTCTTGATGCCATGCAAATAATTAATCCTTCTTTGTCTGAGGGAGGGGTATAGTCTTCATGAAGATGGCCCATTCTAGGTAAATTCTGTCGACAAGGTAGTAACCCTTATCATATTGCATCCCGTTGATAGTGAACTACACTCGTGGAGCTCCCCCTTTCAACTCTTCAATGAACAGCGGTGATTGATTAAGCACATTGATATCATTGTTTGACCCCGATCATACCAAAATAAGCATGCCACAACTGAAGGTCATGTGAAGCAACCGCTTCGAGGATCATAGTAGGGACACCATGATCACCACGGGTGAATTGGCCCCTCCATGCAACTGGACATTTCTGCCATTGCTCATGTATGCAGTCAATGCTCCCTAGCATGCTAGGGAAGCCATGCGACTCACCAATTTGAAGCAAACGCTCCAATTCATCTCATGTGGGGTGTCGCAAATACTCTCTGCCAAACATGTCAATCACCCCTTGCGCAAACTTGCCCAAACACTCCAATGCAACGCTTGGACCTATCATTAGTACCTCATCAAGTTGGTTGACAAGGGTGCCATACGCTAACATATAGATTGCAGTCGTACACTTTCTGCAGTGGTGAAAGCCCTGGTCTATTAGTGGCATCTACCCTATAAGTGAAATAGGGATCTCACTCTTCAAGGGCCCTCACAATTCGTTGGAATAGGGGTCTTCTCATTCGAAACATTCGATGGAATATTTCGTGGATGTAGAGAGGATGTTCAGAGAAGTAATTGGCAACGAGCTCCTTATGGGCGGTTTCGTGATCCTTGGTGTGTACCTCCTGGTACTTCGGCATCGAGATAATTCAACACTTTGTTCCTCTAGTTTGGCCTTTTAACTCGGCACCAATCCGCTCGCCAATTCAGTCCAGGATTTCTTGCTCTGCAATTAAATCTTCCAACGTGTAAACTTCGGTTGGTTCAAAACTGTCGATGTCATCGACATCGTCAGAGCAAGATGACGAGCTTGATTGGTACGACATGTTGTGTTTGAGGTTCTACATACGTTTTCATCAGAAACGTTTGTAGTCATAGTAATTAGGATAAACATAAAAGGATAAACGATTTAGCACAACTATGATCACGGTCATCTTAAAGAAGTGATACCAATAAGTTATAACATAGTAATAACAGTACAAGCACAAAAGAACTTAGCACTAAGAAAATAGTTTGCCTAAGATGGTGAGCCCATATAGTCAAGCAGCAGCAAAGAAGTGGCAGAACGACAAATTTCATACTCTAATATACCAAACTTGGGGAGTAAACTACCAGACAAGCAAACTTTGCTTTCCTCTTCCACTTTTTTACTACCTGATGTGCCAAAGAAAGCTATCATCATTTCTGTACACGCATGGTTACTAAAAGCTAAGAGTTCAGTAATACTTAGTAGTACAATTGTACAAACTTGTAAGTGTTCAATAGACTACCAATTGCAAAAAAAAAAAAAAACACCGTAGGCCCTAAACCAATCTTACATGGCCGCATATGTTATGGTATACCCTAGAACAATCTTAATAGCCCCCTATGGTGATTAGGGAAAAAGGCTCGAATCTTGCTAAGTAGTAGCACGGTTTTCTATGCTTGAGTATAATATTTCACGGCATCCCATAGTCAAGCAGTAGGAAAGAAGTGGCAACAAATTTCATACTCTAATATACCAAAGTTGGGGATTTAACTACAGAATCGCAAGAAAACTACCAGACAAGCAACCATTGCCTTCCTCTTTCACATTTTAAAGTGAAATAGAGGAACATGGGAAACAAGAACTACGCTGAGCTTTCTCAAATGAACTGCAAAACTCTAAAGTGAAATAAAAACGCATACCTAACAGCAGTGCAGTGATGTTTCACTAAGAAGGGCAAACTGTACAATGTAATAACATGGTGCTGCTGTTCAAGTTTGGTGATGTTGCTGTTCAGGTTTGGTGAGGTTACTTTTAGGAAAAATTAGGTACATACCATTATAAAGTGTTCACTTTAAAAATATACCATTATAAAGATTTGGTTTAGAATCATGCCACTCTAAAGTATCTATGTTTTGAAATATGCCATTATGATCACTTTTATATATTTTCTATTAAAAACACAGTACTTAATTTTCGTAATCCCTATAATACCCCTGCCCCTTGATTTAGACGCAGCTGCCATCCGAGCGTCCCCTTTCTCCCTTCATTGATGATTAAACACAGTACCTGAAAGTTTGCTACAAATTTGTTAAGTTCAGCTCAAACTGAAGTTGTCTACAACAGCTCAGGCTCTACAAACTAAAAGTTTTTCTACAAACTGAAAGTTGTCTACAACAGCTCAAACTGTTTTTCTACAAACTGAAAGTGGTACAGTTTAGTTCTGATTTCAGAGGTTCGCCCAGGCTCTGCAGGCATTACGCCCAGGCTCATCACAACAGCTCCTCCTGCAGGCTCACAACCCTCACCCCGAGCACCACAACCGCTTGACCCTAACCCATTCCTTGCTTCAAAATTGCAGCAGCAGGCACATATCAGTTCTGATTTTGACAACAAAACTCATACATGACAACAAAACTCATACATTATACAAGAAATTCAAGATAGAATCATCAATGAATCGCAAGTATTTCATTACAACCTCTGATTTCATCAACTTCATTGCATTCACATCATCACTATTTGTTCATTACATCTCATACATCTTGATGAAGTTAACAATCATCACTAGTTGGAGTCCACAGAAATTGCATCATCCTTCTGCTCAAATCATCACTAGTTGGAGTCCACAGAAATTGCATCATCCTTCTGCTCAAATGAAGTTAACAATCATTCTTCTGCTCAAATGGAGGCGGGCGGCGGCCTGGGGGCGAAGAGGGCCGGAGGCGGGCGGTGGCTCGGGAGCGGAGGGGCGGGACGGCGGCAGCTCCGGGAGAGAGGGCCGAGGCGGCGGTGCTTCGGGAGCGGAGGGGGGGGACGGCGACGGCTCCGGGAGGAGAGGCCGAGGCGGCGCGCGACTGGGGCGAGAGGGCGGGATCGCGCGGGCACCGCTCGGGAGGAGAGGCGAGGCGGGCGGCGGCAGGGGCGGAGAGGGGCGGTGGCTCGGGAGCGGAGAGGGGCGGGGACGGGCGGCGGCTTGGTGGCGGAGAGGGCCGGAGGCGGGTGGCTGCTCGGGAGAGGAGAGGGGCGGGGCCGGGCGACGCCTCCGGGAGGAGAGGGGAAGAGGCGGATCGGGAGAAAGGGGACGCTCGGATGGCAGCTGCGTCTAAATCAAGGGGCAGGGGGTATTATAGGGATTACGAAAATTAGGTACTGTGTTTTTAATAGAAAATATATAAAAATAACCATAATGGCATATTTCAAAATATAGATACTCTAGAGTGGCATAATTCTAAGCCAAATCTTTATAATGGTATATTTCTAAAGTGACTACTTTACAATGGCATATACCTAATTTTTCCTTACTTTTATACTCTATGTAATACTAAAAAAAACGAATGGGGGCAGCTGGCCAGGCCCAAGGCCTAGCTAGCCCAGTCCATGCTGCCCCATAAAAAGGGGATCCAAGAGGGGGGAGGGGCCACGCCTCTGGTGGTCGCCATCCCCGTCGTCACCTTCCGGCCATTGCCGTGTGCTGCTACTGTTGCTGCACCGTTGCCCCTCTGCAGCGCATGCCGCCGCCGCTTTCTCCCCATGCTCCCCCTATTGTTGCTTGCCACACACCGCCGCCACCGCTTCCTTGCCCCCTGCTTGCCGAGTGTCACCTCCAGGTTCTGTGCACTACTCGCCGTCAACCCTGCCGTTGCCCCTTGCTCCACCCCGATAGCTTGCCTCTGCCCCTTGCTCCGCCGTTCGCACGCCATTGACGGCCATTCCGGCCACTCGTCGCGCGAGGAGGTAGGGGAGAGCCAGGGGTTGGCCGTGAGAATGAGGGGAGCTGGCCAGCCGAGGGGGGGACAGAGAGGAGCCGCTGGTTGAGAATGAGGAGAGGAACCGTCAGTTGAGGGAGGTGGCCGAGAGTGAGACCGGGTGAGGGCAGAGCCAGCCAAAGAAAAGAAGAAAGAAGAGGGAGAGAGGAAGGAAAGGAGAGGAAGAAAAAGAAGGGAAGACCGATCTGGCTCCTGATCCATCAGATCCGGCCAAGGAACGAAAGGTAGTGCCCCGATCCAATCGCTCGGAGTTAGGGTAACGCCACAAAGATCTTCTCCCTGTTTGTTCATCGATTCTTACATAAAGTTAATTTGTCTATTGCTAAAATTAGTTATATGACCATTAGAATACCGTTTATAATGTGAATGACTGGACGGTGATTAATCAATAGATGACAAGTTGAAGTAAGGTAAAAGAGTATAACTATTAGAGATAAAAAAATTAGTGATGAATTGAAATGGTTAATCCTTTTTCAGGTGGAGATTCGGGATCTGTGTCGTCCACAGACCACCCACGGGATTGATCAGGTAAGTACATGGTAAAATGGTATATTCGGGTAGTGATTGCTATGAATTTGATTTTGATACACTACCTACCGTGTCATTGTGAGTTTATTTCTGTGAGCATAATGATGAATGTTGATATGTGGTCGAATAGTGGTTATCAGAATATGACATGTTGATCTGTTTAAATGGAGAAGTTGCATTGCATGCATCCATGTCATGAAACAGATGGCCTATGTGGCGTCTATGGTCTACTCTGTGTGGACCTTCCATGGGAGTGGAGAAAGACATACTTTGGTAGGCACTTCACGAGAGTGAAGATAATGGTCTCTGTATGAAAAAGGACGGGCTTGAGGTCCCCGCATGAAAGAGGGTGGGCTTGGGTGAGTATCGACGGGTGCTCATTCCGCTATATCGGTATAAGCTAAAGAGAGAAAAGACATGTGCATGAGCATACGTATTTGCATGGCAACAGAGAAACATGGCAAATGTGTAAATACGGGTTGATGAAAAATGGGAGAGGTTGTATGAAAATTGAATGGAAGCATCTGTGTTGGATACAAAATGTTATGCGTATCTGTGTTACTATTTTACCTTGTTCTTGCTGAGCTTTGGATTCACACTTGTTTTGTAGCTTTTTTCTAGGTGATTCCGATTGACGGTATGTATGGAATGGGAGTAGGACTTGTTGCACCACACTTGTTAAATAACCACCTAGCCAGTCACTTCACATTCATGTTTAAACTCTTGTTATCTTGGTTTTAGTTAAACCATGGTTTGAGTTGCTCTAAGAGTGTTGCAAGTTCATTGGGACACGAACGGTTCCCTTTTGCTCAAATAGGAGAATGGGTTTCTCCTGATAGTGCTAGCGTCATATGATATGTCTTCTATGGCTCACCTTTTGGTTTAGAATGTCTGCGAGCTTATGGTGTTGAGCCTTCTTAGTCGCGGATTCTTAAGTTTATGCCTGTATTGGTTAAATGTGATATAATATTAGTTATCCTATTGTGATTTGATTAATGTTTGTTGTTTGCTCCCTGTTTGTAGTCGTATAAACAGGGGAGGTGCTGCTGAAATTTTTAATAGTAGCACCCATTTATTCTGTTAAGGGGCTGTAGTGGTAGCATCGAGCTTTGAGAAGGGACAGGGTGTTACACTCTACTGAAACATGGTGTTGATATTCTGTTTAGCTGCAAGATGATCCTAGTCAAAAGCCAAAGAATAGGCCTTGCACCAACAAAACGACAAAGAATATGCCCTCCACCAGAAGTGTCGACTGATCCTGTCTCCGTGCAGGTATTGACTCTTTATTCCCACCAGCTAAAAACATGAATTCGCATGCATGCATGGATCAATCATCCAAATAGAAGTGTACCGATGCATATTTTAGATGTTAGTCATAGACCTTGTTAGACGCTAAAGAATAGGCCTTCCACCAACAATGTTTGACTGATCTCAGTACTAGTAGTAGTAGAAAACCATAAAAAAGTAGAGCTTTCTGCATGCAGAAATTGACGCCAAAGAATAGGCCTTCCACCAACGTTAGTTAAAAACGCAGATTAGTTTCGCATGCATGCATGGATCAAACATCGAAATAAAATTTATAGACCTTGTTCACATGATAGTGCATGAAAATAAAGCAAACGACAAAAGCTTGTAAACAGTGCATTTAGTACACTACGGTCTCCATAGCAGCAACACACCATGGCTTCTCTGTATGGTCCAATTTTCTGATCCATTCCAGCTATCCTCTGTGCAATAATCAGTTCACTAGATTCAGCAGTGACAAAACTTAAAGCTCTTGCAACAATCAGTTCAACTGGAAGTAGTCTAGAACTTGGGTAAAACTAACAGACAACCCGAATGCAGTCCATGCAATGTACCCAGCTGCGGGTTTCAGTCAATAGAAACTATTGGGAAACAGGATATACACTGTATCAAGTGATTAATGACAAATAGATAAAAGTAGAGACTTTGTATCCTACGAATGGTGCGACAATTGTCAAACTTGAGATAAGAATACATGGTAGATGCCCGCAAACATTTACTGTTATGAAACTAATGGATGGTTCATCTATCGATTTGTTTTTAAAAAAATTAAGAACCATTGATCTTTATGCAAATTTCGAAACAAACGACATATTTTTTATGTGGAAAATTTTCATGTCAACATTAAGAAAGTACCAAAACATCAAATGATTCAAAAATTTATCCAATCATAATGCAGAACATACTATTATTTGCTATAAACAATAGTCCTTAAAGGCCAACTGGAGTTACTGGACTATACTTATACCACAAAACCAACAGATGAAAATGCAGGGACAGATCTTACTGAGTGTTGCCAAATAATCTCTCTCACAGTCTTAAGTGCCTTCACATTCTCATTCTTCATTTCATCCATCATCCCTACTGTATCTTCCATAATCAACGCTTTGTATGTTTTCATCATTTCAGACTCCATCTGAAGTTTTCTGGCCTCCTCCTTACCTTTGCTGCAAGGGCTGAGAGCTTTGTTGATTCGAGCTTCTCGGCTGAGAGACGTTGTTGCAATTCTAGCATCCCGCTACAATTGTTTTTAGCTTTGTCCTGAGCAGCTATGTACTTGTCCAGCACTTCCATATTCGTTGTAGCAGCCTTCGCCTTTCCTTTGCCATTGCATTCAGTCTTCGCTGCTTTTGTTCCTATTGGCCACAGGATATCATCGATATCTACAGAGGACGACATATGCTCACATGTCTCTGTGCCACTTGGGTTGGTCTCGGACAATCTTCCAACAATTAATGTGACGAAACTGTCCCATTTTACAGTCTGCCTCGTAGAATGCATGGGCCTTATCCATCAACTGGTCATCGGACCACCCACTAGAATCAATGTTGAAGGCCTTGTTCCAAGACCACTGAAATTGGTACACTAGCTTGTTAACACTATGCCAACGGTCCTTGGCTTGGTTCGCAAATCTTCTCCGAGTTTTGGGAGTGCTGCTGCTGTAGACACTAGTAACATCTCCCCAATATCAATCATTCTTCTTGTTATTCCCATTGATTGGGTCGTTGGAGTTATTTACCAATAGCTCATCTACATTGTGAACATAGAAGATTAGCTGCTGTGGACATTCAGAAGATCTCAAATAGTTACTCAAAGTAGCAGATATGAGCACATAAGAAACTTACCAATCTGAGGTCCTCCTCTTTTGTCCACGCAAGCCGCTTGTCGGTCCTAATTTATCCATCCTCATCGCCACTTTCAACGTTGATAGGTGGCTGGGATTGCAAGCCGGATGGTGTAAGTGGAGTGCTTGAATTGGAACGTGACAGCAATGGAATCAGTATGGGAGTTGATGTGGTGCTGGGAATGGAGCATATTGTGCTGGACCACCGACAAAATAGAAATTTTGCGACATGGGGGGCTGATGAAGAAGTTGTTGTGGAAGGGGGAAACTCGATGGATTTTGGAAATAGCTTAGGAAACCACCGGGTGGACGAGGATCAGTCCCCCTGGAAAAAAGAGAAAAACAATGCAGACACGGTATTGAATATGACAATGCATCACTATGATTTCTTTTAAGAACAAGTGCATCTACATAATCACTTTACATGATACAGTAGTACATAACAATCCTCAGTTTGCATATTCTCAAACTGCTACTTCTGAAAAAAGAGAAAAACCATGCAGACATGGTATTGAATATGACAAGTCTTATTCAACCAATCTACCTTACATACTGTGTCCTTTTCTGCTTTTAGATTGATGAAATGCTTCAAGAAGGTGTGGGAAACAAATATACTGAACTTCCTCTTATGTTATATTTCTGATATATTTGTCCCTGTTCATTTCCTGATTCCTGTGTATCAGAGATAAGGATGGGGATGGAGTGGCTAGCACTTCTGCACCATTCACATTCGACGCATCTCTAGCCTCACTACACACCTATCTTGGTGGTAAATATCCTTTGTTAACCTCAGCATTTTTATGATGCGACCTACAAAGTGTAAAAGTCACTTAATGTGTCACTCAGAGGTTGATGATACACGTGGTAGAGTTGCTCTCTTAGATGCTGGTGCAATACTTAGCTTGCCAATGCTCTGTCTTCAAGGTAACGTTCTTATATGTTTGTATTTTATTTTGTCAATCCGCTGTTGTATGTTCTTTATTTTAGTTATCTTGTCAATCTTGAAGAGACATGGATAAATGCTTACTCAAATTTATTATGCCATTCCCTTGTTTTGAAAGTATTATTATTAGTCACTATGTCTTTTATAATGCAGATTTGCAGATGTACAGGCATGTGCATTGACATTCTTGTACATGAAGCCAAATAGGCATTTCTAGTAGGATCTGGGGTTACTCGTCATAATTGATTGTTGCATATGAGTACATTACTAGATTTTATATATATATATATATATATATATATATATATAATCCATAGGTAACCCCAGAAAAAGGTCTATACGTTGATTGCTTGGTATTCCGATCCTGTAGGTTTATGGTATGAATGCTGGATATTTACTGCATGTCTAGCGAATATATATTCTTAACTGCAAAACCAGAACAATCCTTTCAACTAACTCGTGCACAGCTACACATCAATAGTCATGGTGTAAAGGCAACAGGATTTTTTTCTGATAGACTAGCAAGTATGAAATGTCACGGTGCTAGGAATCTTTTGCAGGTGTTGTCCTTTTTCTGGAGCTACCTTGCCTCTCAGACTAATTCAGGGTAGACATGTGGCAGCTGTTGAGAAAGCTTTGAGACAGGTTGATGCTCCATGCACAATTGGCGTGGTGAGTGCCCATCACGTTGAAGACAGCTACTTTTACTTTCGGGTTTACTTTTCAATGACTATGATCCAATGTTCAGGTTCTCATGTACAGAGGTGCCGTACACTTCTTCTGTTATACTTCCGGTTGCAATTTGCAGACCAGTTAGCAATTGTTGATCGATCTTTCATGTGCTTGGATTGTTCATTTGGTTAGCTTGTTTTTTGTGCCAGATTCCCAGTTGAACTGTTTAGTAGCTAGTTCCATGGGGTGATATATTGCATCCATATTTCCATAGGAATTATTTGTTACCCTATGGCACGTTATATAACACAGATTATCTGTTAATAACAGAGAAAGTTATCTATATCTTTCAAGACCAAGGCTTAGTCGTTCACATTTAACTTGCCTGGTATAAGGGGCACAGTCCATTCGTTGTTAGAATGCCCGATATTAGGTTTAAGTTGAAAATTTCTTCTTATAATCACTTAATCACAGTATCTATACCTAACTTTTAGAGAACTACGTGCTCATCTGATACTTTACATGATACAAAGCTCATTGTGCAACACTCAACTAATGCTAAGGCAAGTACACAACAAAGTTTACTTTCAGTCATAGCAACGGCTCAAAAAACTAAATTTTTGAACAACAAATCTCTTGCTAATGCACAAGGCAGGACATTGGGATGAAAACATCATACCAGTGTTGTGGATCTGAGGTTGGCGGTGAGAAATCGGCCGCAGCGGCTTCACCTGAGTGCTTGTCCATGGGGGCCGCCTAAGGTGAGGAAGCGGCAGAGCTACCAGCGGATGCGCCGCCCAACCAACCGGCGGCGCTGGAGCGGGCGCCAGTAACCGCGTGCTCCATAGAGGTGACTGGAAGAGATCCCCACGGTGGCGGCGTTGGTGCATCCCCACGCATGTCCCTCGGCGAGGCATCTTCCCAGCCTACGGGGCGCGTCGGGGAGGCCCACGATTGGATGACGACCTCGTCGTGGTCAGAAGAAGTGAGCTATTTTGGAGGGAAAGCACTACAGAAAGCTAATCATAGAGGAGAGGGCTCGATCCCTTTTCCTTCTCGTGCGCAGGGGCTGCATCGTGGAGAAGAAATCGGGCTCGAAGGGAGAAGATCTCGCGTGGGAAGGGGTGGATCGTGGAGAACAAAACGCGTGCCACGGGAGGAGATCTCGCGCGCATTGGGGCAGCAAGAGAAGAACAAGTGCATGCGGAGGAAGAGAAGAAATCGCGCGTCGTTGGGCACACTGGATCGAACGCATGGTTACAATGGCACCAAACCGTCTTGTTTCTCTGTTTCGACTATCTGTACAATAACAGTTGATTTTTTTTTCTTCTCTTTCTTTTTTTACCCACCTTATTAAAATTTTTATGGGACACTTCTTATAAATAATTTATGAGTTTATATCACTCTGTTACATATACACCTTATGTATTCCACTATTCCTTCTATCCTTATGGAGATAGGCAGTTTAATATCTCTTTTAAGCTTTGTTGTCTTGCTATTTGCATTGAACAAGAGGGAATTCTTAACGTGTTTGTTAACTATCTTCTCTCTGGTGCAAGGAAATAGTTGGTCAAAAAGCACATGGCAATCATAGAAATAAGTGAGGCAAAATTTACCGTTGTCGAGGGGTACCAGTTGGGCCAGCTGGGCATATTTGTGGCCATGTAATTTTCCTAGCTAGAAACATGGTAAATATTACAAAACCTAGAAGGTTATATTATAGGTAAATACTAAATCTACCTTAGAGAGATTTTAACTATAAATAGATAAATCTATATACATGGAGAATAGATCCGATAATAATAAAGACTTCGTTTCTTAGTGTTCTTCTCTAATTATTCTTTGTCAATTCTCTATTGATTATTACGTGGATTGCATCGGAGTTTATTATCATTATCTTTTAATAAGTTATCAGCATGAATACTCTTCTATCTTGGTATATCATATTGGCAATTAGATCAATTTTGTCTTTCCATGATTACTAATTATGAATTTGATCTATACTCAATGCATGTACATGTACGATCAACAAATCAGCATTACAGCATTGGTCAACGAGCAGCCGTGGCCATGGATTTCACATCTATCATCGGTGCTCTATCGCATGGACCCAGCGGAAGAAGACTTACCGCCGCTCAGAAATCAATCAGTACCAAACATTTAATCGGTTGCGAGCCTCCTGTGAGTTCACTCCATGGCCCATGATTAATCTATTACCTGTTTGTTCGTGCATTAGTGCATGCTCCATTGTGGTACCAACTTCATCATTTTGGATCTAGCATGATAGACTCTGAATTTGATCAATTAAATTTGAAAAGCAGTCAATCTACCATGAACCTACGGTTCACATTTCCAGCGCACGGCCCCGAGGCCGCCTTGCCATGTGCAGCCCGGTATGCCGCTGCCTTCGTGCTCGCCACCGCTCGCTGGAAGAGGCCACTGCACCCACACTTCGGCCTAGAACCATCGCCACTCAACCACCCAAAGTCGCCGCCCTGCTCGTCAGTTGCCCAAAGCTACCGCCGACCTAGGCCGCTTCCACACCTGGCCACTCGAAGACACCACTGCTCCCGAGGCTGTCCGCCGAAGTGGCCACCGCCGTGCCTGACTGTCCCCACGCTCGTGCCCGAATTCGCGCTTCAGCCACCACTCGCCCTTCCCTTCCACCAGAGCAATGACGCCCGCGCATGGCCGCCACCGCCTCTGCGCCCAACCGCCCGAAGCCGCTGTTGCACCGGAGGCCACCCACCATCTCCACGCCTGCTACCGCCAAAGAATAGGACGACGCAATGGCTAGGGTTAAACCCTAGCCACTGGCCGAATGGGCTGCCAAAGCTAGGCCGATTTCGGTCCGATAGAAAAAAAGAAAAGGGGAAGAAAATATCTGGCTGACAATTTTGCAAATTAGCCCCTGTAGTTTCGGTAAATTAAGAAAAATTGTTGAAAATATGATAATAATTATAAATTTGACCCCCAAAGTTTGTCAAAATATCAAATAAGTCCAGTGGACTGAATTTCTCTCTAAAGAAATTAATTTTTAGAATATAAATTTCATTGTAATCTTGTTAGCACTTGATATTATCATGTTTTCTGGATTTATTTTCTTTAGTATTTTGTTTCTGCTTATTAGTAATTCCAACAAATTTATTATTAATTACCAGTGTTGTTATCATGTTTTCTGAATTTATTTTTTTAGTATTTTGTTTCTGTTTATTAGTAATTCTAAAAATTACTTATTAATTAGTAGAAATTCATTAAAGATTACCAAAAAATTCTAGAAAATCCTAAAAACATGGTTTTTAGGTACATGAGCTTCCATAAATTTGAGAAACCTTAGACTTAGTATACGATGGAAATATCATATTTTGTTTATGGTTTATTTCCTGGCATTGTTTGTTTTGGCAATTTATTTAATGCATAGTAATTCTACAAATTTCTTAAATATCTTAATAATTATCAGAAAATCCCAAAGATTGCTAAAAAAATCTGGAAAATGATAAATTATCTACTGAATAGATAAAAATAAATCTTTAGTATTTGCACTAATTTCATGCACTTGAGATTACTTACTAGTAATAAGTATGTAGAAAATTGCATGAATATTGTAGGACTTTGGGCACCGCTAAGTGGATATTTGCTCACCTCGAATGGTTGTAATTGTATCACTTAGGTTTATTTCATTGTCATATAGTCATACCACTGCCAAGCCCAATGCTGACGTAGTTGTACCCTTTTGCTACTGAAAGGTAAAAACTTTGTAGTTTATGAGGTATTGTCTCTACTCTAACGTAAAAGTTATCGACTTGATGATCACTACCTTGTAGGTTTTTACTACCTATCATTATAAATCCAATTGATAGACATGATAAAGATCTTGAAGATCATAATAAATCCTGAAGATAGTTTATAAATCCTGAAGGTAAGCATTATACCCCTTTTCCCTTAGTGAGTTTTTTTCATTGGGTTTCTTATTTGAAGGTTTTCAATGAGGCAACAAGTGCAATACAATTTAACGTATGCTATATACTCTTTTCCTCATTCCTTTTGTTCACTATGTTTTGTAACATCCAATTCTCAGTGTTATTTGAAGCCTTCTAAAATAAAATTCACAATTTGAATTTTTTTGGATTTAATTCAAGCTTAAATTTAATTTTAAATAATTAAAAGAATTTAATATAAATAAAATAAACATTAGCATATGCTTAAAAATATTTTATTTGGGTTCTTTGTGTCTCAAGAAATTTTCTATAAATTTTTTGGATTTATTTGCTATTTTCTAGAGCTTATTTCATTTCATTTGAATTTTAAAAATAAAAAACCCTCAAAAACCTTTGAACAGTATTGGGCTGAGCCCATTACTGTTCATCTGGCCTACCAACTCTCAGTCGTCTGATCTTTGGCTTGCCACGCATCACCCATCCATCCGTTCACCTAAACTGACTGCCAGATCTCTCCTTGTGGCACGCGTCAGGCATGTGTGCGCCCGAGTACTATGCCTTTGTGCGGCCTTCCGCTAGCCGTCCGATTTACCGAAGCACCACTGTTGCCAATCAGTGGATCCTGTCTACTGTTCATCATCTCTGAGCCAGTCCCGCCACCGCCGTGTCCCGCTCGAGCTCTCACCACCGTCTTTGATCTGGAGAAGTCGACGTCTGTGTCATTCCGCCTGGGACTCAGAGTCTCGGTCCAACCCGCCGTCTCGGCGTCCACACTGTAAAAGCCCTGCTACCCCTCCGCTTTCGCATTCCAAGCTATTGCCTTCGTTCCGTGCGCTGTCGCATTGCCTTCACCTCGGCTGCTCCGCCTCGCCATTGAGTTTCTAGCAGCTGAAGCCATCGCTGCTGTGCCCGACCGTTGCCGCCGCTGGTGAGTTTCGCCGACGAGTCATATCGTCTCGCTTCGCTCCGATCACCACTCAGCTCGTTGCACCACTCCTCAGTCTGCTCCGCTGCCCGCACCGCGCACTGTTCCACCGAGCAAAACGTCGCCTCAGTTCATGCCCCGGCTTACGTTAGTGCTAACGCCAGATTGCACCACATTGGCCGCGACCCTTCATTTCTCTGTAGACCAAAGGTGCAACGCGAGTCTGACAACAGGGTCCCACACATCAGCCACTGCTATACCGTAGACCCATGTGCCAGCCGAGCCAAATCAGCAGCCCTAGAAGCCACGTGTCACCATGTGTCATGACCGTGTGTGCCACATCAGCACCAAAGTCATCCCAGATGCCACGTCAGCTTTCCACGTGTCCATCCACGTCACACTACAACATTATTTGCCACGTCAGATCTAGTGTCACCTGTCAGCCGTGTGTGAGTCCAGTCAGCTGTCACATTAGCCCTAGTCATCATGCTAACAAGCCTAGTCACCTGTGCACTATTTTGTGAGCCGAGTCCACTGTAGACTAGCTATTTCGTGCACTGAGTCCATAGCACAGTGATCTTTTTTAAATTTTCAGTATTTTCCTTTAAATTTAATCTTTCAAGAGCTTGTTCTCCTTCATCCTAGCTCCGATTGATCCTGTTCTTTTTTCTAAATTCATTTAAAATTAAGTTCTATCTTTTGGTTCTAATTTTAAATTTTTTAGAATTTATTTGAATTTTATATACTTTTATTTTATGCTTTATTCGCTTTCTCTCTTGTTAGATTGTGTCTTCGAAGGAGCGGAAGTACAACTAGAAGATTAAGAATTCATAATTGAACAAGACCAAGGCAAGTCATGTCTTTTGATCATATTGAACCTAGTTTTCAAATATATTACTTATTTATTTTCTTTTACATTATTATGCATCGCTATTTTATTACAAACCCTTTTATCTGGTAGTTATTGTCCTAATTATTTAAATTCCTCACTTGATAATTTTGAATACTATGATACTATTGTCACCATATGATTGGTGTTTATTTAGTGATGTGATACTAGTTATCACATGGGTTGTACGATTATTTTGCTTAGCCATACTTATAGTCTCGTTGGGATCATCATCACGTGCGATCAAATAATTAATTTGATCTAATGAGATATTGAATCGTAGTTGGTACCATAGTTATAAAATTTATATGACATGACATTGGTGTGTCATTAGTGTTGGTTATGCAAAATTAGTTTTCACTTGGATGAGTGATCGTACAGTAAAAGAGGAAGTGTGGATTTATTTCAAGGGATGTGGAAGTCTCACCTAGGTAATATCTAAGGACTTAACTTTGTGCGTTATTGATCTGAGCCATACTGTGCAAACCATATATCTAGTATGGGGATAGACCTGGTGATTAATTTGTGATATTTCAATTCCAATTTCGCCATTGAGTTGAACACGGTTGCTAATTTTCATGAGGCAGAAGAGGGGCAATGATCGACTAGGTGGTTAACCTACTTGACAGCGAAATCTTAGCGGGTGTAATTGGGTTGGGGTTGAATATTGTAAAGGTCTTATTGTGATTTTCTTTAGCGTGAGGATAATCACATCGTGTGGATACAATTATAGAATCTCTGTAGAGTGTAAAACTATTCGAATATCGTGTCACTAGTTGTGGACAATACTCGGTGATTTCATATGAATGATAATTATTTCATAAAATTTGGGTTAGATAACTTTAGGAAGTGGACAGGTAGTTCACTAGTGGTTTATTAAGTAGATAGTTAGTTCACTTATGGTCTATATAATTTTTTTGGTTATTTATTTATTATTGATTTATTTAAAGTTTATTTTCAATCTATTTATTGTATTTACTTTAAATTATTGCTTTCTGTAAAATAATCTTTCAACCATCTATTGGTAAGCCTTGTATGTTATATTACATTTTTGTTACAAACAACTTGCTGAATACCAATGTACTTACAACTTTATGCCTACTATTGCTCAGTTGAAATAGAAGAGCCATATCAGAAGGAGGTATTATAAGGAGGATATTTCGACTTCGTGAATTAAAGCTTTGCTTCCTAGTCAATTGCTGTGGGCATGCCGAATGGTTACCATGCTTATTTCTGTTTTTCGCTGCTAATTTTTGAAGTCCTTTAATCTATTAATTGTAGGCTTGGCCATAAGGTCGTACTATGATAATTATTGATATTTTAGTTTTTTCTTTATTTAATCATGTATATGGTTGATATTTCATCTATATTTATACTGTGGACACTAGCATGATCCTAGACTAATGCAATATACACAAAGAGTTTGGATTTATATATTTGGGTCTCGACAGTTTTTGGAAGGAGTTTTTTAACGAGGTATATGCATATCGTGATATGAAGCCTCACAAGAATATGTTGGCTTGGGCGAATGATTAGCCACATTAAGAAGTTATGTGGCATAAATACAGTTGATGACCTCACTATTATCTATACAGATAATGCAGCTTGTGTGACATAAATGCAAATGTGTTACGTTAAAAGTAATATCACAAAGCATATTGCTCCTAAATTTTTTTATCCTCATGAACTCCAAAAGAACAGAGAGATAAATGTATTGAAAGGTAGGTCTTGTGATAATCTAATAGATATATTTACGAAAACTCTTTCAGTCTCTAGCTTCTAGAAGTGCGTGCGATGCGTAGGGATGAGGTGACTTAGCGAGTTACAATGTTTAAGGAAAGTAAATCCTTAAACTATAATTCTTATTTAAGACTAGAAGATTTATATGATTCTGGAAATCTAATGTTATACTCTTTTTTCTCTTTGTAAGTTTTTCTAAAGTTTTCTCCCGAGAAGATTTTTAATGAGGCAATAAGTGCAACATGAGAAATGGATACGATGTACTCTTTTCTCTGTCCTTTTTTCCTACTGAGTTTTTAGAATGAGTTTTAAATGAGGCAGATGTTCGTCATGGTATTCACCCTAGAGAGATGTTACGAAATCTAGAAGGTTATGTTGTTGGCAAATACCGAATTCACCCTTGAGAGATTTTGACTATAAATAGATAAAGTTATGTACATAGAGAATAGATTTGATGATAATAAAGACTTCGTTCCTTGGTGTTTTTCCTCTAATTGTTTTTTGTCAATTCTCTGTTGATTAATTATATATATTGTATCAGAGTTTATTATCATTATTTCTTAGTAGTAAAAACGTACCACAAATGTGGTTAGTGATAAGTTATGAAATAAACTTAAAAGCGTTTTTAGCATAATTGTGCCGAGTTGGCACCTCGCGTATCAAATTGTTGGAACTACTAAATCGGACAATCACAACAAGTCAGTTCTCTCGTGCAGCTCATAAATATATACACCCATCGCTTACTTAGTTGATCTATCATCTTAAGTACGATCGATTCACAATCAAACCATGTAAAAAACAGTAAAAAAAACTAACCATGTAAAAAAACAGTAAAAAAAAACCTAACAGCCGGAGAAAATGATTCAGTAATGTCCCATATATATAGATTTATTTATTTATTATTATTATTTTTTGCTATGAGCGCACCATTAAACTCCACAAGGCCAGAACAACCTCCCTTGACGTTAACAACCTTTTCTATTTCATATCAAACCGGCCATTTAGCTGAGCCTGGCAATTAAGCTACTGGTTCTGTAATGCACTGTTGTCCACGCTAAATAAATCGCTGCCAACAGGCAACGAAAACTAGACTCGGCAGGGTGCACGTATGTGATATATCTATCCTATCTACTCTTCAGCTTGCTCCGATCGAAATGGCGTCCCTGTCGTCGGCGACGACGGCGTTCACTCCGCTGAGGCTCCGAGACGTCATCGATCACGCCGACGGGGATGATGACGTGGTCGAGGAGGAGGGGGACAACGACGACGACGATGAGGAGGACTGGGACATGAGCAAGCGCATGTCCCGCCTGTCCGTTGAGGGCTCCGACGGCGGCGACGCCGACGACGAGGACGACGGGTACCCCCGCGGCGACGACGAGGACGAGGTGAGGTCGGATGTCAACGGCGAGCACGGGAGCCAGCAGCCGTGGCACCCGTACGGCGGTGACCCAAGAAACGGCCTGCAGCAGGCCCCGTCCTCGGCGTCGCTCCCCGGCACGCCGGACCGCGGGGTACCGACGCAGTCCCCGTGGTGGTACTCCAAGGAGTACGCGAGCGAGACGGAGGCGGCGCGGTGGCCGGGCGGCGGCGGCCGCCCCCGCGACAAGCGGCGACAGCACCACAGGCGGCAGAGGATGATGCGGGAGGTGTGGCTGGAGCGGGCGTGGCAGATGAGGAAGCAGCGGCAGCAGCTGCAGGGCCAGGGCTGGTGCGGCGACGAGGTGATGGTGGTGGTCGGGACGGGTGGCGAGTCCCCGGCGCGGGGCGGCGTGGCCATGGACATGGAGGAGGTGCGCGCGTGCAAGGACCTCGGCCTGGACCTCCCCTGCGACTGGACCGTGGAGATCCCCTGCTACGCGCTCTCCGGCGTGGACACCGCCAGCAGCGGCGGCGACTCGCCGGCCTCCGGCAGCTGGCGCATCGCCAGCCCCGGTAAATCCCCAACCATTGCCATTATTAATTACCACTTCCACCACCTGCCTAACTTACTATAGCACTAGCATACTTGCTTAGAAAGATCATCATAAACAGTAGCTGACATACACGTCCATAAATTACATACAGTGAGCATGACTTGGAAGCACACCATAATGCGTTTTGTCAGTGACCGCTGGTAACGATTTGCGCGCACGCGAGTTGAACCCGGCGGGCGGTGGATCAGCTGGCTCGCCGATCAATTCCTTGGCTAGTTTCCCGCACGCGCGTCGATACGGCATCAACCCAACCGGAGCTTTCGCCTGCACACCACGCACGTCACCTATCGACGTCCGCGGCATTGAAGCCGAGACCGGATTCGGCCGCCGGCTTGCCTGACTTACCAGGCACTCCGTTGCACGTTCTAGTCCTGTCAAGTCTTATCGCCCAAAAGCACGTACTCGGAATTTATTAAGCTGCGCATCGGTTACTTTCGTGACTAGAACTCGTGGCGATGAGCCGAGGCCGCATGCGATGGGATCCAACAACGTGCAAAGCACTCGTGACGCGTGCTGCATGCAGGATTGGATGCTTTTGCTGGTGCAAAGACAGCCTTTAAGCCGCGCCCATTAACGCGATAGCGTCAGGGTTAGGCGTCGAACGCCGGCTTTTTTTTACTGTGTGTTTTTGTGTTTTTTATTTTGTTTTTTCCTCGTATTCTTTTATATTATCTGTAATAATCTAATATATTTTTTATTTTTAATTTTTTAATTAATTATATTAAATAAATTAACTTAGTTATAGTAATTACAGTACACCTGAGTGACACACATACTGACTGGTATGTGCATGCATGTATGTCGTGGCAGCAGGGGATGATCCCAAGGACGTGAAGGCGAGGCTCAAGGTGTGGGCGCAGGCAGTGGCGCTGGCATCTGCGTCCCGTCTCGGCTCTTGATTGATCCACACGATCAGTTCCAAAGCAGCAGCAGCAGCAGCAGCTAGAGTCCAACACGCGCCACGCAATGCAAGGAGAGAAGATACAAGCACTAGCTGTTTTCTTCGGCATCAGTTTGCACGTACACGCAACTCGATCTATTCGTACATTCTTCGATCTCCCCTCTGACTCGTGTCCGGGAATAAGCGTGTGTGCTACCATTGTACATAGGGTCCAGAAAATAATTAAGCGTGTGCTCGTGATAGCATGCATGTGGTTTGGTTTGGAGGCTAGCTGTGTAGGGTACATGGTCTGGGCTTGCTTTTGCACGCCGCGCGCACGTGTCGCCCGGCGACACGTACGTGCGGAGTCGTGGACCGTGTGTTTTTGGCGCGGCCGGCAGGGTGCGGGCCACCGGGGATACGTACGAGCATGTCACGTGGCCGCAACAGAAAGAAAGAGGGGGGGGGGGGGGGCAAGGCTGCCGCTTTACCTTACCGGTCTTCGTTTGTGCACTTGTATTACACAAAGAAAAAGAGGGCAAAAAAACTCAAAAGGGAAAAGAGAAAAAAAAAAGATGGAAAAGATTCATGCAAAAAGGTTTCTAGAAGAATGCCATGTGTTGTTTGGTAGTCCACTAGTCTTGCTTATGCGTGTTGCAATTTCCTTTTCTTCCAGCAGAAATGTATATGCGTATTAGATGGAGTGAGGTTCTTCACTTGTTTTTTCTCTCTCTACATGTCTGAAATGCAAATACTGACCTTAACTTGGAGCAGCTTTCTGAATTATAGCACGGCAAAACAATGATAAGGGATGTGCTTGTTGGGTTTTCTATGCAACAATAATTTTGAACTTTAATTGTAAATCAGATTTCGGTAATGAGAGGTTGAGATCATAACCGTTTTGAGCAGCACTTATTTTGACCCAATCATAGTTCATAGTTGTCCTAAGACAGGTAGTCATGTACCGAGCTCTGCTAAAAACCCAATAGTATGGTATGGAGGCATACACACTCCCAACAGTTTGCAAGTTCAATGTAAGGTAACATTTGGAATAGCAATGGCTTCTGACTTTTAGCTAAAATTTCACTATAGTTGGCTGATTTTTTTACTGTAACTGAGTTGGTTTATTGAGCATAATTAAATTTAAAAAAATAAAAATAAAAGCGATATGTTAACCTATCACGTACAATGCAAAGGAATACAGGAAAAAAATAAAACAGAAAAATACCAAAAAAACAAAAAAATCAAATAATGACAAAAAAGCTACAGTAATCCTATCGCTGATGTCTACCGCCGAACGTAGATACCAGCGAACGCTGAGCGGGCCCTAAATATTGCCACCAAATGGACTTTAACCACATTCGTTGCCTAACCAGAATAACTCATGTTTCAATCTCAACAACAGAATTTCAATTTCGCTGGGTTGTGCCCGGGGGGGGGGGGGGGGGAGGGCGGTGGCCTCGGGCTGGGTTGTGCCCGCTCGGGCGGCTCGGGCTAGGCTTTGTAACTTATATTTTTTTGGGCTTACGTTGAAATAATTCCATTGCTATTTTTTCTGGGCCTCGGGCTATAGCCCACCTAGTCCGAAGCCCAGATCCGCCCCTGGCTCTCACGGTCTCACCCCGCCGCCCTCCTCCCTCTCCCTCCCCACGCCGCCCTCCTCCTCCTCCTCTGCAGATCCAATCCCCCCCGCCGCCCCCTCCTCCCCCTCCGTAGATCCGATCCCCCCCCGCCGTCCTCCTCCCCCTCGCTCTCCCCCCGCCGCCCTCCTCCCTCTCCCCCAACCACCCCTCCCCTCCCGCCTCCCCGCCGCCTCTCCTCCCCCCCCCGCCGCCGCCTCCTTCCTCCCCCGCCCCCTTCCCTCTCCCCGCGCCCCTGCCTCCTCCTCTCCCAGGCCGATCCGCCGGGCCTCCCGAGCCGATCCGCGCTGCTCAGAAGATCCACTTCGCGATCCAGCGCCACCCCATCTCGGATCTCCGTAATGCCTCTGTGATTGTTCTACCAACTGTTTGCTTTAGAGTTTTGAGTAGTTTGTTTGCACATTCAAATATGATATAGAAGTACTTGACTACTTGTAATGAAATTGCATCAAAGATTCAGACTTGAAAATTAACTTGTGTCCTTGATCTTTAGTGGATGTCCAGGTAGCAACTGAAGCACCCTTTTGTTAATTGTTCTACTACCTTCGTTTTAGTGAGATTGCTATGCAGTTGATTATGCATAAGAGGTTAAAGATGTCACTATGCCAGAAATGGAAACTAACCATACTTAAGATTTTTTCCTCCATTATTGTAGAGTGAATAATGAAATGACAGATTTTAGCCTTTTCTCTTAATTTGCAATGATTCTTCTGCATTCATTCTTATAGTTACTATGCACAGTATCCTTGATTTCTGGGGTTACAATTTCCATCATTAGCTCTCAAAAGATAAATAGAGTAGCTTATAACCAAAAGAGATAGCTCAATAAATGTGTGTGTGTGTATATACTTGCTAAGCATCACAATATCGTATCATCAGTAGATTATAACCAAAAGAGATAGTTCAATAAATGAACCCTTTTGGTTCATTCATCGGTAATCTTAGTAGAACTTATGATGCTTATTATGAAGTTTCCTAGAAGCAGAGCAAAGAGAAGTAACAAGAGCTAATATTTTATTGTTGTACTATTCAGGTGTCGAGATCCATTGGTGATGTTTACTTGAAGAAACCGGAGTACAGCATGGACCCTTTGTTTCAGCAAATTGGTCCCCCTATTGCATTGAAGAGGCCCGCTCTTAGCACTGAACCATCAGTTCAAGTTCACAAGCTGAAACCAAATGACCTGTCTATCTTGGTCCACGATGATTGGAGGAGGCAAGGAATAATAGAATATATATAGCATTCATCAAGGTAATCTCAGTTTCTCGCTCTCGTATAGCTTGTCTACATTTTTCATTTTTAAATACATATATACTTACCGTATCACTATATCCTTGTTTTTGCAAAATATCGTATCGCAGTATCGCCGTATCCTTATTTTAGCCATTCTTTTCTTATTATGTTGTACGTTGAAGTATTGAGCTAAAGTTTCATGTCAATGATGCACTTGAGATATACTTTTGTTACGCCATTATGTGGGGTATAAATTGACATTACTTCTAAGCTGTTAGTCCTTTAAAACTGGCTTGCTCAGTTCTCCAAGCGAATCACGATTCTACATGGCTGCTTACGCACATCAGACCTGCTGGTTTCTTGCGATTCAAGCATCTTCACAACGTCCAGTCCCTCCCAGACATTTCCAAACACGGCGTGGCGGTTGTCCAACCATGGTGTCCGAGAAGCATTTTATTATTTGAGTGTGCAAGAGCCAAAACCTCAACATCACAACACCAGGTTCTTGCTGAGAAAACAAACATAGAAGTCCGAGGGTTCGTTTGGGTTGGGAATAAATTTTTTTGCCTGTGTTTATAGTTTTTGGCTTAAATTTCGAAATTCTAGCTGTTCGTAAGAGAGAGTACGGAGAGAGATACCCATGTGTGATTTTAACTAATATAGATAAAGTCAAAATAATATTTACTACAATTAATTTATAGATCCCGCTTTAAAAAATACTCCGTTTAAAGACTAGCAACTGTAGAAAGCCAAGATATAAGCCCAAAAGAACCCACCCTTATTCATGATAAATTATCCTATCCCATCTAGAAAGATAAATAATCTCTTGCATCTTGTTTTGTTCATACGTTGTGGGTAAAGGAATATGGAAGGTAATGTAGGAATTTTTTAAAAAAACAGACCCAACAAATGTAAACAAAAATCAGTAGGTAATGCAAACCGAAGTTCCAAACAGAATAAGATAATTAAGACGAGCAATATATTTAGAGACAGAGAATTTAAGTACCATCGATGGCTAATGTCTACAAGGTTTCGTGGGCCTGGACGATCCACCAAACAGGTATTTAGGGAGTTTTGCGTTGAAGAATTAAATTTCTAGGCTAGGATCAGGAATCTAAACCAGGGGGTATACAAAAAAGAGTAATGGTTGTTTCTAATCTAATTTGTACGGGAGTATTATAATTAATTCCAGTTCAACAGCTACCCAAATTAGATAAAATAGAACTAGCCCCTGTTTGAAGTGCCTGAAATAATAATTAGGAAAGTAGAATATAAATCTTGATATATCAATCCAACACAAAATATGGATAGAAACATACCCAATTGTGCTCCTAATTTCCTACTATTCTTAAGACTAAATAAACATAACATCTAGGTTACTATACGGCATTGAATGCGCATAGTTACTATATGGATAGTAACCTATTCAATGATGAATCACTTACATGTAAAATTTTCGTCATCGAAGCATTCACCTAAATACTCCTCCCACCAGTAACCTTTGGTCACCAGTAATAGCTTAGCACTTAATAAGCAAGCAAAAAGACCATTTCCATTTTGAGGGACTGAGCTCAGCTCAGTAGGCGACTCGGACGCTCGAGCTTGAGCCCGCAGCGGACTCCCATTTTAAAAAGTTACTGTTTATATAAACAGTGCTTTTGGATACTATTCACATAAATAGTACCCAGAGGCGAATCCACTGTGGGTACTTATGGGTGCTCGAGCACCCCCTCGGCCCCTCCTCCCGTCATGACACCCCCTCCTCCCGTCATGATAGAGCTTGAAGCAGATGCTGCCGGCCAGCCCAGAGGATAGAGGTTGAATAAGAGCCCAGTCGCCAGTTGGTGTTTTTAAGGCCCAGCTCCCCCAACGGCCCAAACCAGTGGCGAATGCTAGCCCAAAATAGAACAGGGGATAAGGTCAGATCGAGGAAGATAAATAGCAGATCGCCTAAACAGTAGAGGGAGGGACTCACTAGTTGGCGACTCAGCGGCGTCGGCGCGGAGGCGGTCGACGCGAAGGCGGAGGGGGAGGCCGGAGGCTGGAGTCCGGAGGGCTGGAGGGGGAGGCAGGATCCGCGGAGGGGGAGCTGGGAGGCGCAGAGGCGGAGGGGGAGGAAGTCGGCACGGAGGCGGAGGGGGTCGGCGCGGAGGGGGAGGGGGAGGAGGAGGCGAAGGGGGAGGCGGAGCGGCTGCTGAGTAGTGCTGAGAGGCGGAGGCGGAGGGAGTCTGCCAGTGGCGGAGTGGCCAGATGCCCAGTCGCCTAGATTTATTTTAGTGGCCGGACTCTGGTGATCCAGTCGATAGGTGGATTTCTTTACTCCCTAGTCCCCAGTCCCCAGTGGCCACTGTGAGTCTGTGACCACTGAGTACAGCACTACAGCATGCGAGTTTTGTACCGGTACTCACTCCGGTAGGTGGTATGTGGTTTTTCTTTAATCAAGTTTGTTTAATAGTACATTAGCCATTAGCTGATTAGACAATTTATTTAATTAGTAGTTGACTGGTTGCTGTTTAATTATTCTTAGATTTACAAAAATGGAGAAGTGAACTTTGCACAAATATTTCTCAAATAATACAACTAGCAGTAACCCTCCAACCATAGAAAACCAAATTGAAGCAAAAAAAAAAAAAGGTTCGGCATGAATTTAATCTAGATGATATTATTGCCGATCCAGCATGTCGCAAACCAATTGAAGATTATCCTAATGAGATTAGAGATCAAGTTAGAAGAGCATATTTGTTGAAGGGACCAACTCAACCAATTGGTCATGATTTTCCAAAGAAAACGCAAGGTTTAATTTCAAGATCCTTTCAAGAATCATGATATAAGAAGTTCGATCGGCTAGAATATAGTGTGAAAAAGGATGCTGTCTTTTGTTTCTGTTGCTTTCTTTTTAAGAAGTCGTCACACCCCACTCACTTTGGGAGGGATATCTTCACAAAAGTTGGATATGTGAATTGGAGAAGTGCTATGGAATCTTTCAAACAACATGTTAGTGGACCTACTAGTGTCCACAACATTATAATGCTAGATTGTGAAGATTTTTGGAATCAAAGAGCAAGTGTAGATCATAAATTAAATACTTATAGCAAGGAGTCCGAAATTGCATACAAGATTCGTTTGACTGCTTCTTTAGATTGTGCAAGATATCTCATTCAGCAAGGTGAAGCTTTTCGTGGACCCAACGAATCTTCTACTTCAATGAACAAGGGTAATTTTAGAGAGTTGGTGGATTGGTACATTGATAAAAAGGCAGATGTGAAGGAGGCTTTTGAATTTGAGGGTGCTAGCAATTGTTTGATGCTTTGTCCGGATATACAGAAGGAACTCGCGAAATGTTGTGCATAGGTGGTCACACAGGTGACTAAGGATGAGATTGGAGATAGAAACTTCGCAGTGCTTATTGATGAATCCTGTGATTCATCAATAAAGGAGCAGATGTTCGTAATTGTGAGGCTAGTTGTACATAAAATGTTTTTAGTCATAGAAAATGTTTTTTAGTCAATGAAGTTTCTTCAGAGTTATTGGTGTGCATGTCTTGTCTTGATCCAAACAACTCATTCTCTAAGTTTGATGTGCAAAAATTAGTTCGCCTTGCTGAGATTTATACAGTAGATTTCACCATAGCCGACTGTTTGTTGTTAAGAAATCAACTTCAAATGTTCATTCTCAATGTTAGAAGAAGTGTTGAATTTCGTGAATGCCGTGATCTTGCAAAGGTTGCTCAAAAGATGGTTGAAACCAAAAAAATATAACTTTCGCATTGGTGTATTGCCTCATCGAGCTCACATTGATCCTTCCAGTGGCAACAGTATCAGTTGAAAGAATTTTCTCAGCAATGAAGATTATTAAAACAGATTTACGCAACAACGTATCAGATAAATGGCTCAATGACTTGATGGTGTGCTACACTAAGCGAGAGATATTTAGAAGTCTTGATAATAAAAGAATCATTCAACGCTTTCAAGACATGAAAACTCGTAAAGTGAAATTGCGTCATAATCAGATTTAGTGACTTAGTGGTATGTTTTCATTCCATTTTTAATGTTTATGAACATTCACAGTTTAATATTGTATCACTAAATTTGATATTTCTTATCTACAGATTGATACTCACATTTTTATGAATATTTGGGGGCACATTATCTATTAGTAAGGTACGAAATTTATTGTATTGTATATTTTTAATTTGTTCTTTTCCTATTTATGTATGAATTTGATATTCCAATGGCAAAAGACCAGTAAATGTAGTTTTTGTATGCTTATGTTGTGCTATAGCCTTAACAATAGAGCTTCCCTCTATTTTCATTCTGGATTCACCACTGATAGTACCCTTGAGTACACACGCACGTGGGTACTTCCAGTGGTCAAAGCGCGTGCCCACGTTCTGTGAGACTCACGTTCTGTGAGACTATCGGGTCTCTGTCTAGCTTCAAGCGTGTGCATCGGACACATCCACGTGGATGTGAGTAAGTGTTTGTGGTGTTGTGTGTGTGCGTGTGTGAGTGTGAGTGCATCCCAATTGTACTCACTATAAAAAAAAAGACCTTCTACCTACAAGTGTGTGCTGATAAACCATGGCATTGGATGAGACAATGTCACTAGGAGTTAATGGGCAACTAGCTGCTCCACAAGCCTGTCATAGAGAACAACATAAACCCAAGACCCACTCCATAACTAAATGAACTCTAGGGGTTGTAGAGGACTCAATATGCTGAAGGGTATAGGATCTAGTGCACACCCTTAACCCAAATATCAATGAACTTGTGGATGGTGTAATAACTGGTAACACCCTTGCTAAAAAAATGATAGCAGACTATGACATCTATTTTGGAGCTATGCATGGTGTGCGACCACTTGGAGATTTGTACCAAGTAAGTCAATACATAGGTGTAATGTATAGTCTGTAGATGGTCAAACTAAACAGGACCCATGCTAACATTACGTGAGAACATTTTTTTGGGGCGTAATCCTTTGTTAAGACCCAGACCATTTCTTCTGGCTAAACGTACTAGTTTGAGCAATGGCATTGATTGGGAACATCTATTTCTACTCTCCCATTCTTTAGTTGACTTGAGGAAATAGAAGTGCAGCCTGCATTAATGTACAAGATGAAAAAGGGAGAAAAAGTCGTGCAGATGGCAGGAATTTCTTCATATTCGAACAATTTAATTGGAAAAAACATCTGAATTAGAGACCTCGGTGCACCCTACAAGTAAATTGATGGACGAATGGCACATCAACGCCACCTAGCACAATTGAGAACCTGACAAGTTGCTTGTCCTCAATTTGATACTCGGTGTACAATCAGGCAGTGAACAGTGCGGAGTGAAGTGAGCTGGCTAATTTTCAGAAAAGATACTACTTACGTTGTTGTTCTGGAAGTCCCACCCTGAATCATGAAGTCCTTGATGATTCAGTGGAAGAAGCAGCCCTTGTACCCGTACCCTTTCTCTCCTGTCCCAACCAAAAAAAGAGAGAGAGCAGCAATGCTTGAGTCCAGATGTACTACTCGGCACATCCTACAGACACTAGCAACTCCTGCGAATTTGCTGTCCGAATTAGAGGAGGTGGAGTGGTAATTAGTGGTACTGATTAGCCGGCTAACCAGTGCACAAGGCGCGGAAATTGTCGGCGGTCTTGGGGACGACCTCGCCCAAGAGCCCGATGACCACCCGGCCCGCGGACTCCCCGCCGATCTCGACGTCGAAGAAGCATCTGGGCGAGGGCGCAGGGGGGCGGTGGGCACGGCCGGCCTGCACGCCATGGTGGGGTTGGGTTGGCTTATCGGATAGGAGGAGGCGAGTGGCCGAGGCGGAGTTTTCGCCGAGGGGTTGTTGCCTACTTGCCAAAGTCTCGGCCGCCGTGCGCGTGCTCCTGCCGTCGTTTGTAACGTTGGGCTCGTGCCAACTCGGGCTAGGGCGATTCGGGTAGCCGTTCTGTATTTGGGCCGGACTTATTCGGTTCTCAGTCTGTGGAATGTCCGGCACAATAACATGCAGCCTATGAGCCCAACCTATCATCCTCCGTATTCCTTGTCCCTCTTCGTGGAAGCTGGTTTTTCTATTGTTTGACTCTGACGAAAGCCTCTCCTATCTTTTCAGTTTATAGGCTGTTGATATAAGTTTTTGAATTTAACTTGTAGTTTTAGTTTATAAATAGTAACTATTTATAGAAAAACTTATAGAGAGAGACTTATGTGTAATCCTCGCCAATATAAATAAAGTCGCTGCAGTACGTACTAAATTGACTAGTAGACTTCGTCTTAAAAAGACATTCTGTTTGAAAGTTAGATACTGTAGAAAAGCAGATTTTAAAAACCAATATGAACCGGGCCATATGGCTTATGTTTTCCCCCGAATAAGCAAACGTGACGGCTTCTTTGCCGTTGTTTCGAAGTGATTTACGGGGACAGTTTTTTATAATTGATTTACCATCATTCGATTCATTCAAGCAAATGCCCATATTAGAATCAAAAGCCATAAGTCACAGCTAAAAAGAATGCATCTCTCAGTCTCTCTTCTCTTGTTAAAAATAGGCCCATGAGTAAGACATATTTTCTTAATTCCAAAGCGTACATGGTTTAGTACCATATTGCTAAGGCGAGTTGGGGACGACCAATTTATAAGGTAGAGTTTATGCCACTCCTTGAATTATGGATGTGTATGGTATGAGGAAGGCTTTGACTAATCACACACGCGCACGAACGTACACTCGTATTTGCGTATTTTCATATGAAAATCGTGTGACTTATGGTTTGTGACGCGCGATCACGCCATGATGTCCTGTGCCACTTGGCAGACCAAGTCTACTTTATTTTTTGTTGAACCATATATCATCTAGACTGCTTAATTATTATTATTTAGTTTTGAATATTATTAGTTACTATTGAATAATTGAGCAGTTACCAGTGAATTATTTCAGTTCAATGGGAGAAGTTACTAGAGAGTAATTTGCATGTCTACAAAAGACCTGGAGACATTCAGGTTTGGATGATTGAACTTTTCATTTTTTTCTCCTTGTCTTCTTCTCTCTGGTAATATTGTGCTGCGGAGCTATGCCATCTGAATCTTGCCGGCCTTTCTTTTCGGTATGTACCTAGAAGAAGGGAGAGCGGCTATCTCTGAGCCATTGCTACAAAGAGTACCTACACAGGACGACAATAAGGTTTCTGGGCAGCGCATTTGCACGACCACTCCTGCTTTGCTTCATCTACGTCCTGCACTGCATTAAGTCTGCACTGCATCGAGTCTGCGCTTCTTCCTATTCTTTATCAATCCCAACAGTAAGTCATTCGCGCGTTTGATTGACTTTGATACTGTATTTTCTAGAGTACAATGAGTAGCCTACTGTTAGTTATGTGTTTTTACATCACTAGTTTATTGTATTTATCTCCTAGTAAAATTTAAAATTAAAGTATTACCTAATCTTCAATAATTCAGAAACCTTATAGTGAACTTTATTGCAATACAGAAATGGTTAGTGCTTCTGATGTGATGAAACATGAGAGGTTTTCTGATCAGAACTTTTGTAGATGGTAGTCTAGAGCCAAGTTTTGGTTCATGTCTTTGGGGCTGTGGTGGGTTATTACTTGCAGTATCCATTTACGGTTGAATAGTTTATGCAATTTGATAATGCACTCAACATTGCTCTTGGTTGCATTCTGATTGTTCCGGCAGATCAGCTCTACGATGTGTACATGGACTACAAGTCTACCACAGAGTTATAGGATGCATTAGAGCATAAATATGCAGAGGTAGAGGCCGATCGCTGGCTCTACATATGTGAGCAATTTTTTGACATTAATATGGATGAGGCTAAGTCTATAGTTGGACAAGTTCAAGACCTCCAGCTACTAGTCAGGTAGAGACAGGTCGTTGGCTCTACATATGTGAGCAATTTTTTGATATTAGCATGGATGAGGCTAAGTACATAGTTGGACAAGTTCACGACCTTCAGCAACTAGTCGGTGAGATTGCGTACCTGGATTGTGTGTTGCCTCCTAAGTTTGTGGCTGCGAGCATTATTGCTAAACTCTCTACTTCTTGGCAGGATTTTGCCACTAGCCTGAAACACAAAAGAAAAGAGATTTCTATTGAGAATCTCATTGTTGCCCTCGATGTCGAAGAAAAAGAAGAGTAAAGGACGCACCAAGCATCTATGACCAGAAAAATGCAAATTTCATAGAAAAAAGGCTGTAGCAAAGAAGTACAAACTCAACAAACCAACCAAGACAACTAATTTTAAGAAGAACAAAACTGAGAAAAAGGATTTGAGAGACATCTGCTTTATATGCGAAAAAGACAATCATATAATAAAGGACTGTCTCTTCCGCAAAATCAGAGATGGTGAACAGCCAAGGCTGTTAATGTGATCATAGGCTAGACCTCGACTTCAGGAGGGTATGGTAATTCACCTATTATCTTTTCAGTATGTCAATCCACTGATTGGTGGGTTGATACTGGTGCTAATGTTCATGTATGTTCTAATATTTTCTTGTTTTCTTCTTCTCAGGCAACATGGGCTTCCTCTGTTCTAATAGGAAACGGCTTGCATGCTTCTATTCTTGGTGTTGGCATAATGGATCTGAAACTTACTTTAGGAAAGATTATCTACTTGAAGAACGTGTAGCATTCTCTTACAATAAATAAGAACCTTATTAGTGGTTCTCTCCTATGTATGGATGGTTATAAGCTAGTTTTTGAGTCAAATAAAGTTATAGTGGCTAAGTTTGAAAATTTTGTTAGTAAAGGCTATGAGAGTGGATGTTTGTTTTACCTACATATTTTAGAATCTTGTTATAATCTGAATGTTACAACATGTTTAAATAAATGTGAGGTAAATATTTGGCATTCTCATTTCTGTCATATTGGTTTTGATAGTATTTCTAGAATGTCCAGATTAGATTTAATTTTAAAATGTGAAATTATCAAAAGATTAAAGTTTTAGTCATGTGTGCAAGTAAAGCAGCCTCAAAAACCTTTTAAGGGATTAGAGGATAAAAAAACTTGGCACCGTTAGATCTTGTTTATTCAGATTTATGTGAAATGAATGGATTATTACAAAAAAGGTAAAAGATATTTTCTAAATTTTATTGATGATGTAACACGCTACTATTATGAGCTAAGGATGAAGTTTTAAACTACTTTAAAATTTATAAGGCCTAGGTTGAGAACCAACTAGAAAAAAAATAAAAGGATTGAGGTCCGATCATGGAGGAGAGTACATTTCTTATTAATTCTCCTAATTCTGTTATGAGCGTAGAATAAAAGGATTAAGGTCCGATCATGGAGGAGAATATATTAATTATGAATTCTCCTAATTCTGTTATGAGCATGGAATAATCCATGACTTAACACCACCATATTCATTACAATCAAATGGGGTAGCTGAGAGGAAAAATCAGACACTAACAGACTTGGTTAATGCTATATTAGAGAGTTCAAGTATACCTAAGGCATAGTGGGGGGAAACTATATTAACAGCAACTTTTGTCCTAAATAGAGTAATAACTAAAAAAGCGAGATTACTCCATATGAGGGATGGAAGAGGAGAAAAACTAATGTCAATTTTCTGCAAACTTAGGGATATTTAGCAAAAGTCAATATACCATTGCAAAAAAAGAGAAAACTTGGATAAAAAATAGTTGATTGTATTTTTCTAGGATATGCTCAAAATAGTATAGCCTATAGATTTTTAGAAGTTAAGTCAAAAACTTCTGAAATTATTGTTAACACAATAATGAAGTCTAGAGATGTTTTATTTTTTGAGAATATCTTTTCTATGAGAACAGTAGGCAATACTTCACGAACTGAGAATGTTCAAACTGATAATATTGAAAATAAGAATAATCAAACTTCTAAACTTTCCACTATTTCTGAGCCAATTTGTGATGTCCCTGAGGAAGATAACAACCTAGTAACAGAAGCTCCTCGTAGGAGTAAGAGACAAAGGGTTGAGAAAACCTTTGGTGATGGCTTTACTATATATCTCGTGGATGATGTGCTAAAGACTCTTTCGGATGTTTATGCATCTTCTGATGTTGAGTATTGGAAAGAGACAGTCCGCAACGAGATGGATTCTATCATGTTTAATGGGACTTAGGTGATCACCGATAGTCGTATTAGGTATAAACCTATAGGATGTAAGTGAGACTTTAAAAAAATTGAGGCTTGATGGTACTATTGAGAAGTATAAAGAAAGACTTATTATCAAGGGTTATACTCAGAAAAAGCGAGAAGATTTCTTTGATACCTATTCTTCTGCCGCCAGATTAATCACCATTAGAGTGCTCCTTGTGTTAGCATCTTCCTATGGTCTACACGTCCATCAAATAGATGTGAAGACAACTTTCTTTAATGGAGAATTGGAGAAAGAAATTTATATGGATCAATCAAATGATTTTATGATTTTTGGACAGAAAAATAAGATATGCAGATTATTGAAATCCTTGTATGACCTAAAACAAGCACATAAATAATGGCACAAAAAGTTTGACAAAACTTTGATATCCAATGGCTTCATTATGAAGGAAGCTGATAAATGTGTATATTACATTATGGTGAGGGTTAATGAGTGATCTTATGTCTGTATGTAGATGACATATTTATATTTGAAACAAACACTGCCGTAATTGACGAGGCAAATCTTTCTTATCTCGGTGTTCTGATATGAAAGACTTAGGAGAGACAAATGTCATTCTGAATATTAAATTGGTCAAAAGTGAGGATGAGATCACTTTGAATCAATCTCATCATGTTGAATAATATCGAGCTAGTTTGGCTTTAAAAATTGTGAAATTTCTCCAACACCCTATAGTGCAAGCATTAAGCTTCGTATGAACCAGGGGTTAAGAAAAGATTAATTGAGATATTCATAAATTATTGGATCACTCATGTATTTAGACGGTGCCAAAGACATGATATTTCATTTGCTGTGAGCAAATTAAGTCAGTTTACTTCTAACTCAGGAGATGATCACTGGGAGATACTTGAAAGAGTGTTGTGCTACTTGAGGGGTACAACATCTTATGGAATTCATTATACTAGGTAACCTTATGTATTAGAAGGGTACAATATTCTAATGCTGATGAGATCAAAGCTACAAGTGGTTATGTATTTACTCTAGTTGGTGCCGCAGTTTTATAAAGGTCTTGTAAACAGACTATATTGACGTGGTCAATCATGGAAGTAGAACTTATAGCACTTGACATAGCCACTGTTGAAATTGAATAGCTAAGAGAGCTTCTAATGGATGTACCATTGGTTGAGAAATTAATATCGGCAATCCTGATGTATTGTGATAATCAAACTGTGTTGGCCAAAATCACAAGTACAAAAGATAATATGAAGCCCTCTGGACATGTGAAGCATAGGCTTAAATTTGTTAGAAAATTGAGAAACTCCATAATGATTGCTGTGAACTATATTCACACTGAGAAAAATTTAGCAGAGCCTTTTACAAAAGGGTTAGCACGGAAAGCGATTTCTATTGCTTCTATGGACATAAGAATAAGGTCCATCTGAATTACATCATAATGATAACCCATACCTTCTTGATCGGAGATCCCGTGACTTAGATAATAGGAAAAATAAGTTGATGTTGTAACAAAAGAATATATATTCATTGAACCTATGTCCTAATAAATAAAGTACACTGGAGTGCATAGAAGATTGGCATAAAGTCTTAATATATTCTATTGTCCAAATGAGAAAAAAGGAATTAGCTTGTAGGATACCTAGAAATAATACACTTACTTGAGCCTAACTGTGTGGTTGCAGTTTATGAGAATGGGACATTCTCTAGAAAGCTCATGAGCAGATAAGAGAGCATGACCATATAACGCTCCGTTTAGACATGATTCATTGGCAGTCTAGTACTAGTTAAGATTTCAAGTGAAATCTGATCACGAAAATATATAAATTCAAAGTATAGTCTATTCATTAGTTGTGAGAAGATAAATTTTGTCATCCTAGGTGCACGTTCATTCTGTACGAGACTTACACTAAAAGACTGATATATTAATAGTAATTTAACACAATATTTTTGACATCTTTTTGCTTCTTACTTTGGAATTGGTGGAGAATTATTAAAATTAGGCCCATGAGTGAGGCCTATTTTCTTAATTCCGAAGCGTGTATGATTTAGTACCATATTGTTAAGGCAAAGTGGTGGAGACCAATTTATAAGATTGAATCCATACCACTTCTTAAATTATAGATGGGTATGGCATGAGAAGAGCTTTGCCTAATCACACACGCGCACGGACGTGCACCCGTATTTGCATATTTTCACGTGAAAATCGTGTAACTTGTGACTTACGACACGCGACCGCGTCGTGATGTGGCGTGCCACTCGGCATGCACCTAAAAGAAGGGAAAGCGGCTATCTCCAAACCATTGTCACAGAGAGTAACTGCACGGTACGACAATAAGATCTCTGGGCAGCGTATTTGCGCGACCGCTCCTGCTCTGCTTTATCTACGTCCTGCACTGCATCGAGTCTATACTGCTTCCTATTCTTCATCAAGCCTAATAGTAAGTTATTCGTGCATTCGATCGACTTTGATACTGTATTTTCTTTGTGTATTTTTTGAAGTACAATGAATAGCCTACTATTAGTTATATATTTTACATCACTAATTTATTGTACTTGTTTTCTAGTAAAATTTAAAATTAAAATATTGTCTACATCTTCGACACCTCCCTCTCCCAACATCTAAGATTGTTTTCTCCAACATGCATAGGCAATTTTGATCAGCTCGGCCGCGCACTTTGAACCTGCCCCAGACTCGCATGTCTTTGTTAAGGTGTGCAAGCAAGACAGCCTTATAGCTCTTAACTAACTGACCTGTTAAGGTGTGCAAGCAAGACAGCCTTATAGCTCCAACTAACTGACCTAGAAGGAGCAAGCAACAACTAACAAATGCGCATGCCTGCTCCTGCAAGATTATTCTTCCTACTCGTAACCATCGCAAACCACCCGGCCTAAAAGAATGCGTGTCCAGTTCCCGGCATGACGGGGGATGACTGGAACAGGACAACGGGTAGACGCACGGCACAACGCCGGCCGGCGAGCGTTTCGGACACAAAAGAGAGCATATTCTCGATCGCTTGTCCGCGAACGAGCACGCTACAGAACTACGTAAGTCTGCGACAGAGACGGCCCAGCTGATGATCACACTGCAGCCAGCAGAAACACCATCCGTCCTGGCTGCTTCCCTATAGCTAAATAATAAGCTACTATCTGGCCTGGCCGTATCACAATTCACAAGGAGAGTTGGTGAGGCAAACTTGGCGCATATATAGTACCACACTAGACTGGATCTGATTCTTTTTCTTCCTTTTTTATTGACAAACATCCCAATCTTAACATGCTGCTGTTGCAAGATTTGGTCAGCTAACTTCGATCGGTGTATCAGAAGCAGCAGCATTTTATTATAGTTAGCTAGCTGCTTAGTGAATTCAGTCTACTAGTTCGCACGACACCACCGGTTTTATTCCACTCTGAATGAGAACTGTCCCAGCTCAACCTAAAAATCTCAAAAAACAAAAGGAAATCTTCTCTTCTCCGTGGTAGCAAATGGATAGACTTCATTGAACCACTGACCAACTGCTATATATATCTTCCATCCTTTTCTCATCTTAATTTGATGCAAGGAGTATTGTTGATTGTGTAGGACTGGTATGGCAACAGGAGGATGAATAGTGCATTTGAGAATTTTTTCTCAAGTATTCATTAATTCTTCACTCCAGTAGTTACTGTGCTATGAAGGTTAGGATTAGAAGCCAAAACCAGAGCATGTAGCTCAAGAAATCAAAGCTAAAGAACCCAAGACACTAGCGGTCGACCGGCTATTAGGGGATCATCTGACTAAAAGTGCGACGGTCTAACCGCTCCTTTGGTCCAGAACAGAAAAATTAGTCTGAGCTGATGTAACTTTTAGAGCAACTCCAAAAATACAAGTACAAAAGATATGAGATTTTGCATGCATATTGCTTGAGGTCTTGGAAACCTATCCATCCAAGAATCGTATGAATCCTTATCAAAGTTCAGATCTTTCTCAAAAACACGCAAGATTGCACAAAAATAAGGCAAAAACCAAAAACTCGAAATATGACTTTCTCGTTGGTAGAGGATGGCCAAGATGACTTTAGGTGTATTCTCACATATCACAACAAGCAAGAACTTCTGAAGATTTGAGATAAAAACATCTGAATCAAGAAATCTCCGAGAAGCTCAAATCCAAGCAAAATCGTGCAATTTCATAAACTTGCAAGATATGATGTCTAGATAGATGGAGATTGATCTCCATAAGTCGTTTCCATCACTAATATGTTCTTAGTATCCAGCAAGATCAAAAATAGGAGAGAGAAGATCAAAACCAACAAAATCAAGAGCAAATTAGCCAAAACAAGATGAATCCGTGAGAGAAGAACAAAGTTGACATATTGCTATTTGAGGATGAAAATTTTACAGCCAGTCCACCTAGAGAACAAGAGAGCATACTACATCACTCACACTTCTCAAACCATAACTCTACAACACTTGGCTATAATAAGGAGAGGTTGGATAGTTAACTGGTAGGTTCCATCCCAACCTATTAAATTGATAAGGCAACTAGTCTTATCTAACTCTAATGGATACTATCCAATAACACATATGGGGGGATCTGTTAACTCCACACAACACGGATTTTACTCATATAATACACTCAAGCACGTTTTTCAAAGTACATGAGTCCAAATCTGCTAAGTCCTTAGCTTTTTATTCAACTTGATCTTTTCAGTTTCTCCTTGACCTAAACACTTTTCCAAGTGCCACAACTTTGATGCAAGGTTGTTTCTAGTATTTTGATGAACTTACCAAATTTTCCTTCCTTAACTCGGTCTTCATCTTCTCTTACAAGTAATCGTCATGCTTGCTATTTGTAGATGCACCACTGGCTTTCTATGCTCGGTAAGTCTCTCTCTCGTTTCAATTCTATTGGACGCCTTATTTGGACTGATCAAGCCACATGGTGCAACCCATTGTTTGAACCTTTCTTTTAACATTTCTCGCATTTTGTGTGCCATGCTTGAGTTTAACCATCCCACCCAACATCCTAGACCATTCTATGCCTTGGCTCCTCCCTGAGCGTAGCTCTGACCTTCGCTGTTAACTTTGGTTGACTCTAAGCCTCGTTGCACATCCAAAGACATGAAAAATTATTTTTGGGTACAAGTTCTTCACAACTTGACCTACATTAGTTAAAATATGCATCATGCAATATATATACACTGACCTCGGTTAAACCAAAATACACCATGACTAGAATTCCCAAAATTCCAAATCTTGGTCGTGGCACACTTCCTTGCCGATCTGACTGTTGCCTCCAGCCGGTCTGGCCGTTAGCAGTGGGCGGTCAGACCAGCTGCCTCTGGCTGGTGGTGGTTTGCATGGTGTTTAAAAAAACTACAAATTTACAAAATACAAATCCCTACTCCTCTAATTTGGTAATGGTTCATTATAACAAAGTCTAGACCTTCTCACGTGGTCCTTCATGTTGAGACGGCTTCCTAGCAAGCAGGGTAGATATGTAATTGCCCCTTTTGTTAGTCAACTTTCTCAATAACCAAAGAGCAAATTTGGCCAGTGCCATCGGAAAGTTCGTCGTGTTGCAAAATACGATCGCAGACCGAATGCGTAGGCGGGTGTCATCGCAAATGCAAAAATGCTGGAGAATACCATCGTCGTTAGCTTTCCATCCATTGTCTCCATTAACCACCATTTAGGTGAGAGAAAATTGTATAAATGACACTTTTGCCCTTTGGCATTCTAGAGAGAGATAGCAGAGAATACAGGGCAAAGTAGGTGAGCTTTGTGTTCGGGTGACTTGGTTAGGCTAAACCAGCTCGATCGGACTCAAGTTGAGCTCGATTGACATGGTTAGGCTCGATCATGTCAGCATGGCTCAAATCGTACTCAACATAAGTGGTTAGGTTCAACCAACTAGAGAAGTGGCTTGGTCGATTTAGATTAGGTGGCTCGGCTTGACCGCATATGAAAAGAAGTGAACTTAGGCATAGTGCCTCTCGTCTTCCTCGTTGCACCACAGAGCAGGGTAGGTTAGGGTGCAGTTGATGGTAGCGCTCCGGTGGTTAATTGGCAATGGGAACATGAGCAACGTGTGTTCCCATGAACTTCTAATTCTATGGAGCCAGTGGGTGGCGTGGTAAAAGGTCGGGATGACCGGAACACGACGGCAACGAGGCTGCTGACAAGGAGGAGGCAGGCATGGCGGTGGTGGACTCCGACGATGAGAGACAGGTATAGCACGTGCACAGAGCGTTCCAGATCTTGTATATTTCATTTTTGAGGTTGGGAAGGGTGGAAAAGGCGTTGGGGAAGCTGGTGCCGATGGCGACCATGGCGGAAGATAGGAGTACTGTAGTGGCGGTGCATGGTAGACAAGAAGATGGGTGATGGTGAGGGATGGCTTTAGAGTGTCGAGGCAAACCTTGTGTTGCAGTCGGAGAGAATAGAAGATGAGAGAGTCGGTGGGGTGCCTATTGCAGGGATGGAGCCAACAGCGCGACTTAGCACCGGTGATGTCCATTAAGATTGGTCCGGTTGTAGGGGCTTTGTGAAATCATGGGGAGTTTTTGGAGCTAAATGGGAAACAGATTTTGTGGGAGGGACAGTGCAGATGACAATTTTTGGGGATTTTGGCAGTGAATCAGAAAAGGGGCAGTGGCTTACTATGGTTGGGGAATATGATGGGCAACGCGGCGGTGTGGCGAGCTTCTGGGTGCAGAGGAGAGCTAAAGGGGAGACAAGGTGCTAGGGTTTAGGCTTAATAGCCGAGGGAAGTGGGCAGCGTGGCCGTCAGTGGCAGCAACTGATCGAGTGGGTAGGAGGATGGCTATGATTTGGAATGGGTGGCGAGGCTTCGTGTTAGACATGTGACATGACAGGAAGGCAAAAGCGGTGCAGCGACGCACGTCTAGTGAGGTGGCCGTAAGGCTTGGCAAGGAAGGAGAAGCGAGCAAAGACATTTGCTCGGACGCAAATAGAGGACAAAACTATCTTTTCACACCTCTAAACGGTGCCAAGTCGCGGAACCCTCATGGCAAGGGCATTCCCTAGCATTTACGGCTCTACGATGGTATTTGGCTATATGTTCAGTCCACAATAGTATTTTCCTACATAGCCATCATTAGAATGGCACTGCACAAATTTTCTTGTAACAAAAAGTAAACCTGATTAGTTTGATATCTAATGGTACAACTAACATGTGCAACGAGTCAGTAACCTTATCACGTGTCCAATTGTACATGATTCCTGGCAAGCTGCCACCGATGAGACCCACACACTTAGGCCCCGCTCATTTTAGTTTTTTTTCAGCTTCAACTTCTAACTTCAGTTTTTTTTTCACTATTCAGTAATTTGTCTTTTTCTGAATTTTTTTAGATTTTTTGAGTTTTTTTTGCATTTTTCTTTTTTCCTGTGTTCCTTTGCATTGTCCATGATGGGCTAACATATTTTTTCTATTTTTACATTTTTTTAAATTTAATTATGCCCAAAAAGCTAACTTAGCTACAGTAAAAAAAGCTAGTTACAGTAAAATTTCAACCAAAAGCTAAAAGTTATCGCTAAAACGATCCCCCTTAGGGTGTTGTCCCTCAGTGAATCGGCATCAAGATTAACCTCAAAACACGGTGCCATGAATCTCACCGTACGTACGTACGCATTTTGGGAAGCATAGATCTTACACGAAAATCGATCCCATATTTTGAAACTTCAATAGCAATCACTATCAGTAACATCTCAACAGCGTATGAATCTCAACCTCACAAGCAAAACTAACCTTTGAGTGAATATGAATACGAAGTTTAGAGGGTGATCGGAATAGCGATGGCTTTTGATTTTTGCTGAAAAAAAATACTGTAGTTGACTGAAAAAACACTGTAGCTGAGTTGCATATTAAATATAATTAAATTTTAAAAAATGTAAAAATAAAAACAGCTCGCTAGTCTAGTGCAGACAATGCAAAGGAATATGAGAAAAAAAAACGGAACGTAAAAAAACCAAAAAAAAATTCACTACGTGACAAAAGTGCTACAGTGTTTTAATCGCTGCTACAGTGTTTTAATCGCTATACAGTGTTTTAATCGCTGTTATAGTGATGCATTTGAATACGAATATGGCAGCTATCATGCGAGCATCATGGGAATATTGCAACATCGTCTTGTGAACTGTAATACGTAAACGGTCTAAAAAAACTGTAATACGTAAACAACAAAAACTATGAGAGGAACTTGTCGCGCGCACCAATTTTAGTCATGGTTTCTTTCCAAAATTTTTTTTTTGAGGGGAACATAATAATAAATTAGCATGATTACGGACAAATAATAATAGCATGTTTGTTGTACTTAGCGCTTAGAAGGACGTCGAACAATAACGAGCCGGAAAAGGAAACGCAAGGGCAATGGCCCATTTGCCGCTGTTTTTCTTGTCTTTTCGGTGTACTTTAGTTTTTATTTTCACTCAGTAATCACTATTTATTAAATTAATAAATTATAGCTCAAAAAATTAGGTAAACTAATGCCGTGCTCCTTAAAAAAAAGAAACTAATGATATTCTTTTTGATTTATGACTTTTTCTCCAAACAAACAAGTAGGGAGATTTCTTGTCTTTTTTTGAAACGATTTATCGAAACAGTCTTTCCAAAATGATTTATTGGTATTTGATTTGTTTATGTAAATAATTACGTTAGAACAAAAAAACCATAACCGTAGTCGAGAAGAAACCTGCAAACGCCGCGTGCAGCGTGGATGGATGATGGGATTATGGATGTATGTATTCATTCAATCGTGCATGGGTGGCAGTTAGCCTAAGCTGCATAAACAAGTATAGGTCGGCCCCAGATTAATGGCAGTGTCCTCGCCTACCCCGGTTAACCTGGCTCGGAGCGTCCATATACAAATCTTGGGTGTTAACCACCGGTTGAGTTGAACAAATCACCCACTGCCTATAAGTACCACACCTATTCTGCTCATTTCCAGACCCAAGAATCACTCAACAACAACCACCACCGATCGAGCTGGTAGCACCGACTGATCGATCATGGCGAGGCTCCACCTTTCCGTCGCCGCCGCCTGTGCTGTCATCCTTGCCCTTGCTGCCCCCTCCCTCGCCGGCGACCCCGACATGCTCCAGGACGTCTGCGTCGCCGACATGGCATCCCGTGAGTCATTGGCTCGCTAATTAAATCTAGAGTGCATCTTTGTCAAGTTTATTGCTGCTTCCTGTGCAGCAAGTACTAGTTCTTGTTTTCTTATTGCACACTGCAACGTCCAAGCGATCGAGCATTAGCTGACACTGTGTGCGTGGCGTGCGAGGCGGCCTGCAGCGATCAAGCTGAACGGGTTCCCGTGCAAGGCGAACGTGACGGCGGACGACTTCTTCTTTCCGGGGCTCAAGAACCCTGGCAATACCAACAACCCGGCGGGGTCGGTGGTGACGGCGGCCAACGTGCAGACGTTCCCGGGGGTGAACACGCTGGGCGTGTCCTTGGCACGCATCGACTACGCGCCGGGGGGGCAGAACCCGCCGCACACGCACCCACGCGCCACCGAGATCATCTTCGTCCTCGAGGGCGTCCTCGAGGTGGGCTTCATCACCACGGCCAACAAGCTCTTCACCAAGATCATCACCGCCGGGGAGGTGTTCGTCTTCCCGCGCGGGCTCGTGCACTTCCAGCAGAACAGGGGCCACGGCCCCGCCGCTGTCATTGCCGGCTTCAACAGCCAGCTCCAGGGCACGCAGGTCATCGCCACCACGCTCTTCGGCGCCGCGCCGCCGGTGCCCACCGACATTCTGGCCAAGGCCTTCCGGATCGACAACGGCCAGGTGGACGCCATCAAGGCCAAGTTCGTGTAGGGCGCCACCGGCTCCGTCTGTCTGCAACTGTGCGTTCATTTCTGGACAAATCATCTGTTGATTAGAGAATAATGAGCTCTGAGTGATCTGTAGCATGCAGTTGATTTCTTCTTCTTGTTGATTTGTATGTTTACATCTGTTTGTCTTCGAAATAATAAAATTGTTTCTGTTGTTGAAAAAATACTGCTTTTTTAGACTTGTCCAAAGATAATCTGGTAGTGTTTCTATGCTTTTTTTTTTCTTCTGAAAACTGAGTAAAAAATGTAAGATCAAAGTATCGCGAGTTAGAGAGTATAAATGGCTCTTTCAAAATCTTCCTCTAACTATCAATGACTTTACGCAGTGAAAACACAAACTCGTAAGCTCGGCAAAGCCTAAAGCCAAGGAACACAAAAGAAAGCCCGAGACATCTATATCAACTGGTCTGATCGCTGGATACACTTCAGTCTGATTGCTTGATGGTTGGACCATACGCGACATTGGTTTGACCGTTCGGTGATTGGACCGCCCAGCATGCCGATCTGACCACACTCCAGTCAGACTGCTCGTCGAGAAACAATGAAGATTGCACTGCACATGATCTAAGAAAAGAGCCAACTCTCAAATCACTGATCTAAATATAGTAAAACTTGGCATAAACTCTCTTTAGGATATCAGAAATCTATTGTAATAATGGATCATGAAGATTGACGCCAAATTTCCTACCTTTTTCCAAAACAAGGAGAGCTACATCAAAACCGGGCAAAAGAGAAAGGCATTAATCTGCTCTTACTCATGAGTCCTAAATAATCTAAATGATATTTGGATGGATTATCATATATCATAGCAAATTAGATCATAGGACGAAGTAAAAGCCAAATAGCTCACAAGAGTAAAGCCCCAAAATCATCTCTCTCTCAAGGAAAACTGGGCAAATTCAAGAACTCTCTTTAGAATGTACATAGATAGATGTGATCTGATCTCCAAGAGGTATCTCTACCTATTACATGTCCTTGACACTACAAAAAATCAACAAGAGAGAAATTCAAACAAGAAAGCCAAGTAAATCAAAAACAAGTATAGGACTCGTATGCCAACAGAGGTGGGGTAAATGGTGCCTTCAAATTTCACCCAAGTATTCATCAATTTTTTACTCCAATAACTATGAGAAACTATGAAGATCAAGAACACAAAATTCCAAAAATCGCTGCCAAAGTTCTAACCAAACTAGTCAGAACAACTAAAATCGGTGAATATGACCTACTCGTGGGTGAATGATGGCTATGATGGTTTTAGATGTAATATCATATATCACAACAAGCAAGCACATTAAGAAAATAGAGGTAGAAATAGCTAGATTAAGAAATCATTCGAAGAGGTCAAAAAGAGTAAAACTCGAGTTTTTTTATGAACTTGCCAACCAAATGTCTAAATGTGTGAAGATTGATTTTCAGAGATCATCTCCATCTCTTACACGTCCTTGGCACATCAAGATTAAGAAGATAAGAGTGAAGAGCAAAAAATCAATTAACACAAGACAAATCCATGAGAGATGTACAAAGATTGATATATTGCTACTTGAGAATAAATGTTTTACATTCACTTCACCTGGAGAATAGGAGAGTACATCACAACACTCAACTTCTTTCTAATCCTAACCCTAGCACAATGGGGAAAACCCGATAACCTCCCACACATAGGTTTTAACTTATACACCACTCTTATGCACACTTTTCAAAGAGCATAAGCTTAAATCTGCTAAATCCTTAGCTTTAATTCGTCTTGATCTTCTTAACTTCTTCTTAATCTAAACCGCTCTTCCAAGCGCCGTAGTTTTAATCCAAGGTGGTTTCTAGTATTTGGTCAACTTACCAAAATATTCTTTATTGATTCGGTCTTCATCTTCTATTGCAAGTAATCATCATGCTTACTACGTGTAGGTGCATCACAGCTTGCCACGCATTGGTAAGTCCCTCCCATTCATGTTCTCCTGGACTGTCTTACTTGGACTGACTAAATCACATGGTGCAACCCATCGCTCGAGGTTCCCTTCAACATTTTTCACTTTTCTCATGCCATGCTTGAGCTCAACCTTCTCACACGACATCCTTGATCATTCTAGACCTCGGCTCCTCCATATGCCTAGCTCCGATCCTCACAATTAACCATTGTTGACTCTAAATGCCTCTACATATCCAAAGATCAAGAAAAATTATTTTCGGATACAAGTTCATCACAACTTGACCCACGTTAGTGGAGGCATGCATTATACCACACATATGCACTAATCTAGTCCAAACCAAATGATCACATGACTCAAAATTTTCAAAATCATCCATTTTTGCAAGCTGTCCAGAAAATCTACAAATTTACAAATTCTAAATTTTCACTGCTCGAAAATGACAATGGTTTATCATAACAAAATCATATACCTTCCCACATGGTTCTTTAATCTCCTAGATAAACACATTGGCAATTTCTTAAAAAATGCAAGTGGGAGGTAGTTTTAGAATTTAGTGAGGAAATTTTACAAATAAGGCTCAAAATGTTCACAATAGTAAGGCAAAGCTTAAAAATGGCCATATGAGGTAGAAATGGATTAGAACTATTGAAAATGACAAGTTTTCCATAAAAAGCTTTAAATACATCAAATGAATTGGGAAACCTCACTTTAGATTCAAATGAAGGAATAATTGTTCTATTTGACCTTTGTCATGATAAGAAGAGATCAAAAAATCAAGAGGATCATAAGAAAATAATAAAACTCCAACTTAGCAAGATTTTGTACAAAAAGTCCATATCATGCTTCAAATATGTATTTTTACTTCTCCCACTTTGACAATGGAGTTATCAAGATGTATGAAAGAAGATAGAGAATGATAAAGTGGTTATAATTTATTTATTTTTAGCATAAGGAGCTATGAAAATTATCTAAAATAACTCTGTAAGTATTACACCAAGCTATATTATGTGAAAGAACTATCTAGATCATAGCAAACTATATATAGCAAAATTAAAGCCAAATGAGCATTAATCAGAAATGAAATGGATTTTTAGCATGCCAAGTTACTCAAGATCATAGTTTAGCCAACAATATCCAAAAATAAGTCAAGACATATCAATAAATTAAATGGAACGAAGAAGCTACTGTTGTGTCAATTAAGAGTACTACAAGTTCAATGTTGAATCGTTTTATTCAAGCACTTATAATTAAGCATAATTAGCACATTTAGCACTTGCTGATATTCTTATTTGGTTTTATCTTAGCAAAGTAAGTTCTGAACTAAGAGTCATCCACAACTGCCTTATAATTTTCAACTATTCTTTTTTACAAATTTTGCTTTCTTAGGTATGTTATTGATCTCAAGCCTTACTCAACCATCCTAAGCAATAAGCTTAAAAGAGTGGTTTATGTCATCCAAAACTCCTCTTGAGTTCATACCTAATGCAATGGCAATCCGTCTTGACGAGGATAAAATAATCCTTCAATTATTACATCATTATATACTCCAAATATATCCCTTATCAACAAGAGAGAAAATTCATAGAGTGGTCGTAAGCTCTACTACGACCATCCCGTAGTTGTAAAGTTGTCTTACAATTACCAAGTCTCAATTCTTCTATGACCATCTCATAATCGTAAGTTGCCATGTGAGTATGAGATAGTCGTAAGTGGTCCTATAAACCTTTCTGTGATCAATATATCTCCGATTAGCCTGTTTACGATGATCTACCACGTAGTGAGTCCATCTGACAAGGCAGTTAGAATATATGCTTATACCCAATAATCGCATACATGATTTCTCTCTGACAACAACCGTTATACAGCAAATGGCTAACTGCTCCTCTTTGACAATAACTTCCGCAAGAAGGTTATCTCCCAAAACGACAAGGCGTCTTATGGTGCGGCACAACTGCCGATGTTTTGTCGACTATATAAGGGATGATGTTGGAGAGAGGAGGGGAGATCGAAGAGATCCGGGCGATTGTGGAGAGACTGCAAGTCCTTTTCGCTTTACCCTGTTGTAATCATCCTTTTTGAGCAATAGTGACACAGAACGTAAGGTTGTTATTCTCCAAGAGAAGGCCCGAACCTATATAAAAATTTTCATGTCTTATGTGTATACGTAGACTGTCCCTTGAGAGAGTTTCCCTTGAATCCATACAAATCATACTTAAGATTGATATTAAAACATCGACACATCTCACGAGAAAGAATTAATGAGATCATTTTTTTCATACAAAATAGATAATGTTGTATTTTCTTAGATTAGTTCAAGAACAAAGAACTAATCCTAACTCGTGCTTTAATAAAGAACTAGTATAGCTTAATCTAAAACTCAATTTAGGTTAAAGATTCAACTTAGTTTATTTGATAAGGCATGAATCATAGGAGGATCACTAGATCAAAACTAGTCACAAGATCCAATAAGACATAATTTAATTTAAATTTCACATATTTAATAGAGCTAGCATGGCAAAAGCTAAGCTACACATAGAAAGATATGATAAATCTAGTAAACTAGGACAAGACATGGCACGATATAAAGCAGATATTATGTCACATAAGGAAAATAGAAAGAGCTCCATGTAATTATATTATAATGTAAGTTGCTAAAATTAAATATGCAATATGATACAATTGGATGCAAAAGAGTCAAACCCCCTCAAAATAGGTCAAAAGAACTAATAACCCTTAACTCTCTCTACATAGAAGTAAAACAAGATGAATTAAGAGTCTTAGTGAAAATATCTGAAACTTGCTGTTTGGACTTTACAAAGTGAAGCACAACATTACGCTTCTCTACGTGGTATATAAGGAAATGGTATCTAATGTCAATGAGCTTAGTCCTAGAGTACTACACTGGGTTTTTAGCAATGTATATGGCACTAGTGTTATCATAGAAGAGATGCACATCATCTAAAGCCAACCCATAATCCTGTAGAGTAGATAAGATCCAAAGAACTGAGAGTGTAGACTATGCAACAGAAGACTACTTCCTAGATGAATAAGAGATAAGAGATATGCCTACGAAGTGACAGGTGCCAGAAGTTCTCTTACTATCTATTCTATACCCCACAAAATTAGCATAAAAAAAAATCCAAATAGAGAGTGTAGAATCAAAAGAATGCCAGAGTCCAAAGTCAAGAGTGCCTTGAAGGTACCAGAATATGCGATGCACTGCTTAACAATGTGAGGCACAAGAAGAAGCCTAAAATCGAGCACATAGACACACAACAAACTGTATGTCTGGCCTCAACATCATGAGGTAGAGGAGGGAGCCAATCATGCTATGGTAATCCTTTTGGTCCACAAACTCTCCATACTCATCAGGATCCAACACGGTAGAAGTGGCAATAGGAGTAGATATTGGCTTACTGCTTCCCATGTCGAAGTGCCAAAGAAGGTCATTTGTGTACTTGCTTTGATGAATGAAGGTCCTTTATTTCAGTTACTTCACTTGAAGACTAAGGGAGAAAGTAAGCTCATCCATCATATTCATTTTGAATTCTCTGCTTATAGAATCTAAAAATTTAGACACCAAATCATGACAGGAACTATCGAATATAATGTCATTCACATAAATCTATGCAAGTAAGAAGTCGCTGCTATGCTTGAGAGTAAACAAGGATTTATCTACCATTCTTATTTTTAAATCATTTTTAACTAAGAAACTCTTAAGTCTATCATACCAAGATCTAGGGACTTGCTTCAATCCATACAAGGATTTGTAGAGCTTACACACAGTTTGAAAACTTGGAATTTTCAAAACCAAAGGATTGCTTCATGTAGGTCTCTTATTCTATGAAACCATTTAGAAAAACAGTCTTAATATCCATTTGAAGAAATTTAAATCCCATAGATGTTGCAAATTCTAGTAATATGCAAATGACTTCTAATCTAACTACATATACAAAGGTCTTTTCAAAGTCTAAACCCTTTACCAAGAAAAAACTTTAAACTATAAGAAACAGAAATCATCTTACCATATCTACAGGGTGTGCACACTAGGTCTCTAGAACTCTTAAACCTAGGCAATCCTCTAATAAGATTAGCAATCCTCTAATAAGATTCTTACTACTAACTTGAGTCAAGTGATCAAAACCTATGTGTCCAAGCCAACGATGCCAACAACACTAAGTCAGAAGAGTCAGAGTCCACAAGAGACCTAGGGCTAGGGATAGAAGAGATACTAAAATCAGTACTAAAAATCCTCTCAAACCTAGAGATCCCAAAGGTATCCTGACCCGTGGAGTCTAGAACTCTACACCCTTTACTTTTAAATCTCACTTCTAGATACTCATCAAGAAGCTAGGAAATAGACAATAGATTATATGCCAGCTTACTTATCTAAGCGACGTCCTTCAGCATGAAGTAATTGTTGATGCATACTATGTCTGCTATCGTGGTCCCGGTAGAAGCATCCCCAACATGATCAACTCATTGCTGGATGCATATGAGAGGGATGAGAATTATCTAGAATCTTCGGTCATGTGTTGAGAACACTCAGAGTCAATAAGCCACATATCCTCCTACCTCTCATGTCAAACCTAACTTAGGCCTATGTCTAGTAGGAAAGATAGGCTGCTTGGCTCTAGAGATACTCGCAAGTGAAGAAACTCCTCTAATGGACATCAAAGTGTGCACTCTGTCTTTTCTCTCAACCTTGGCTCTACAAAAGTAGAACTCAACTACATGACCATCCTACTTGCAGTAGGTGCAATGGTACTTGACCTTTTAAGGTATCTGGCCTACTGAAATAGAAGCACATGTCTTGATAGAAGAGGTTTGGGCAAAACCTACAAATCAAAAGATAGTCTTAGATGGCTTAGGAGGTTTTACCTCAAACTTGCCACTATCAATAGCTCTCAGGACCTTAGTTGGGTGGTTCTTGAAAAGCTCCAAAGAATCAAATCACAAGCATCTGTTCTTCATACTCACCTTTAATTGGTCAAGTGTCATGTAGAGGTTTTTCTTCCCAGTAGAGAATCTCTCAAGGGTGAGGCAATCATTTTCTTGGGTTAGGTTCTCACATGTGGTACACTCATTTATCTTGGTTGCCCTACCATATATGTCTTTATAGGCAACTATCTCAAACATTAAAGCCTCACAAGAGACACAAGACAAATTTCTAACACTAGCCAACTACTTTTATATTTGACTCTATAAGCCTCATGCATCTCATCTAAATCAGTCTCAATTTCAATACAAAATGCACAAGAAATAAAATCAATACATTTTTGGACGTAGTCTTGTATATTATTTTTTTTAATTTTGCACTTATCCTTTAGTGACTTGTTATGAGTATCGTTCTCAATCATGAGTCTAGAGTAGTTTTCACATGATGTAGTCCTATAATGAGTAACCATTTTAGTTATTTCTTTTATCTTAATTTTGCTATTCTCACAATGAGAGCAAGTATGATCAAGATTAAATTTCAGTAATTCCTTAGTAGCACTATCCAATTTTAATTCAAGCAAAGCATAATTTGAGCAAGATGAACTAATAATATATACAGCAATCATATCTAAAGTAATAGCATCTAAGCAATCATAATCACAACTAGATTTGAGATATTTTAGTTTATCTGGAGTATTCTTAAGTTGATCAACAACAGAGGGATAAGCAATTTTTAGATTAGTCATTTCATCATGCAAGCACAAGTAAGATTCATAATTATCATCAGAATTAATGGATTTGAGCTAATAACCTCTAGTTTCAATATGTTAATTATAATATCCTGATTCCTAATCATTTTAGCTTATTTCTTTAATTTTTGTTCAATAACAACAAGAGCATGTTTTATCTCTTTGGAGGAAAGGCATACCACATCGGGATCGCTGTAGGGCTCGTCAGAGGAGTCAACATTGTGGCTGCCCTTAGTAATGAAGCACATGTCGGTGAAGTCTTGAGCCTTCTTCTTGCCATAGGAGTCATCCTCTTTGTCCTCCGTCCTCAAGTACACATTGCTGTAAGGACGCAATTGACGAACTTCCAGTAGTTGAGCTTCTTGGCCTTCGTGTCATGAGCTTGAGGACGCCTCCAGAGATCCTTCTCCTCCTTGCCCTTTAGCTAGGGGCATTTGGCCCAAATATGATTTGGCTCACCACACTCAAAACACATGATTAGGTCACATCTTCTCTTGTTTCTCGCCTTGTTGTGGGCTCTTATAAATTTTATGGATAGGAGGGCTAAGTCATCCTTAGGGAGTTTCTTTAGCTGCTCATCGCTCAAAGAGTGCATAGTGGACAATAGAAATCTAGAAGAGCCAAAGTCCAAGCAATCAGAAGAGCTATTCTGATAAGGGTCAACCATAAGTGCCATCGTCTCTGTCTTAGAGAAACGCCAAATGAAGTCAAACTCATGCGTCTTTAACCTTGTGTATAGCTTATCCATAGTAAACTCACTTATGACAATGTTGTTATTGATGAAAGTGATCTTCATGTCTCAAACTCACATGAATTGCACCCAACAGTTGGCGTGTATTCTCAAACTCATAAAATACAAGGCCAATAGTATGCAAATCATGAAATCCACAACTTCAAAAATTCACTAGGCTTTTACTTGATCTTTGAGTACTCTTTATTCAGTTGGTTCTGTCTCACTTCTTTGATCGCGGTAGAACCCTCACGGTAATCAGTGAGGGCCTTCTAGATCTTGTGAGAAGACCTCAAGTGAGCGACATGCTCAAACTTGAATCGACTAAGTACTTGAATCAAGAAATTTTAAGCTCTACTATTTGCCTCTAAATCGGGTGTGATCACCTCGTTATTGGCGGACATCGCACAAGAATTCTTGACTTTGAGCCAAATTGTGTGCACTTGAGCCTCGATGTAGGAATGCATGTAAACCTTCCAATAAGATAAATCAAATCTATAAAAAAAATGAGTGGCTTGGTTAAATATTTGTTTGATGCCATAGCTCCTAAGACTGTTTATGATCTATGAGAAAAGCTAATCGGGCTTTGATACTACTAGTAGGACTGGTGTGCAACAAAGTGGGGTGAATAATGCCTTCAATTTTTCTCCCTAGTGTTCACCAATTCTTCACTCCAATAGCTGTGAGATCCTATAAAGATCAAGAATCTAAAATTCTGAAAATCGTAGTGCTACAATAATTTCAATCCATGGACAGTGAAAATAGGACTATTTCAAATAAAAAAATCCTTGAAACTTTTGATTCGTATGTCCAAAAGACTTGAAACTTGAACTAAGATTAAATCATGACCTTACGAACCTAGTCTAATAAAAAAACTTAAAAAAACTTAGAAGAATTGGGATCTTTTGGTCTAAGAAGTTCTGCTACACCAAAACTGGGCTAAAACCAAAATTGAGCTAACTCTTGAACCAAAGCTCCAAATCACTTGAAATATGGTATGAGAATGACAATAAACTATTGCAATCAACAATCAAGATAATCATTGCTAAAATTTTAATCTTTTTTCATTTGAAGGAAGGCTAAATCATAACTGGTTAAAAAACCAAAACTGATTAATATATCTTGCTCATAGGTGAATGATGGCCAAGATGTGCACAACAAACTAGAACACCAAAGAAATTAAGGTAGAAACAGTTGGAGCAAAAAATCACTCGGAGATGTCAAAAAGAGCAAAAACCGTATTTCTTCATGAACTTGCCAACCAAGTGTTTTGATGGGTAGAGATTAATTTCCAAAGGTCATCTCCGTCTCTTACACATCCTTATCACAATAATATTAAGAAGGAAAGAAAAAAGAGCAAATCAATCAACACAAAATGAATCCATAAGAGATGAACAAAGATTGATATATTGCTACTTGAGGATGAATGTTTTATAGCCACTCAACCTCAATGATAAGAGTGCAGAACGCATCACTCAACTTCTCTCTGACCCTAACCCTAGAACACTTAATCTTAATGTGAGGATGATTGGATGGTTAACAACAAGTCTCTATCCCAACTGATTAAATAGATAGGCTAGCTAGCCCCATCAAACCCTTAGTAGATACTATTCACTTAGTACAATAGCAAAAACTCGATAACCCCTACACACAGGTTTTAACTCACACACTACTCTTATGCATGCTTTTCAAAGTGCATAAGGCTAAATCCGCTAAGTCCTTAGCTTTAATTCATCTAAATCTTCTCATCTTCGCCTTGATCCAGACCGCTCTCCCAAGCACCGAAGTTTTCATCAAAGGTAGTTTCCGATATTTTGGTTAATTTACCAAAATATCATCTCTTAACCTGGTCTTCATCTTCTATTGCAAGCAATCATCATGCTTGTCATGTGTACAAGCACCACTGGCTTGCCACGCTTCGGCAAGTCTTAGAACCGGATCATGCCTCACTTGGACTGACCAAGCCATATGGTGCAACACGTCGCTCAAGCTTCCCTTCAATATTTTTCACCTTTCTCATGCCATGCTTGACTCCTCTATAAGCGTAGCTCCAATCCTTACCATTGACCATGATTGACTCGAAGCACCCCTACACATCTAAAGACGAATAAATCATTTCGGACATAAATTCTTCATAACTTAACTCACGTTAGCTGAAGCATGCATTATACCACACATATACACTGACCTAGGTCAAATCAAATCATTCTATGACTCAAATTTTCTTAAAATAATCTATTTCTGCAAGTTGTCCAAAAAAATATGCAAATTTGTAATTTTTAATTTTTCATTGTTCCAAAATGACAATAGCTCATCACAACAAAACCATGGTCCTTCAACAAGGAAAGATCTATATCATAACTCACTTAGGCAAACTTTGAAAGTTCATTTCACTTGGAGAGTTATGTTTTACAGTCACTCCCTCAGAATTGCAGAACTCTAGGTCTAAAGCGCCCGTGCACACACACAAAGGCTCCTCATAAAGAAACCCTAACCATAATCTCTCTAAACCTTCTAAGTTTTTTTTATCTCTCTTCACATAATACTTATATAGTGGAGGCTTTCACTTGACACCAAACCCTAAACATCCAGCTACTCTTAGTGGATCACACCACTTACAATTAGAAAAACTCAGTAACCCACACATAAATGGGTTTTACATTTCACACACTTGTATGCTTTTCAAACGCTACTTTCACAAAGCTCTACAAGCCCGATAAGATATTTCATCTGTAAAAATGTGACCTAACCCACTTAGGCCAACGCTACAGTTTTGCAAACCGTTAGTCCACCCTATATTAGACACTTTTCTCAATTGCCACTCATTAGTCTTCACGACGATGCGATGCCCAATACGTCCTTGCCAAGATCATATGCCTGCTTCGAGGAATGCCACAACTTGAAACACCTGAGTCCTATGGCACATGAAATTACACCACAGTCCGTGATGCCCAATGTCTTATGGCCAAGATCATACGTTTACTCCAAGAACCATCATCACTTAAAATGTACAGTCCAATTGGCTCCCATATGTATGCACTACCTCTTCATGACCCTTATCTTTCTCCTATACTTCTTGGCTTGAGATGATACTCCACTCAGATTTACGAGACACGCCACGGCCACCAAGCCTCGATCTTTCCGCTGGTCGTAATAATTATCAAAGCACTTGTACACCTAAAAGAAAGCGATCAAAGCATAAATAACTTGCACTTGACTCTCATCAGTAAAACAAATCATGCATGGACACACCATAACTCACATTTCCATGAACACAACATGACTAAAAACTGCATGAACACCGATATGACTCACGATCCAAAACGAAACCAACTCAACTACAAGACGGAGGGTTGATCTGATTGCAACCATCAAGCTTATCAGATCACCAACACAACTCCGGTCAGACCACCATACACTGGCCAGTCAAACTGTCGGCTTATTAGATAGCCACACCAGGGCCGATCAGACCACAAGCCGATTACACTGCTGGTTCAATTACACAACAGGTCAAGATGCAATTTCTCAAAATCAAACTCAAGCAATGAAAGCAAGGCACAAGTAAGGTCAAATATTCATCACTCTCACGGGACCGCTGCCACATGATCTTACAAAGAACACATGATCTTACAAAGAATGATGAAACCTGCAAGATATTTTGGATGCGGCTGTTCGACATTGACAGGTCACTTGTTCTGAGCTCCGAAGGTCATCAGGCCATAAAGTCAACTGTTGAGACTTAAGATTGAGAGTCTTAGCTTAATAAATTGGATCGTATGTTTCTTACAAGTTGCAACCTCAAGTTCTTGCGCTGAGTGCAGCCATTGTCTTTCTGTGAGCCACTAAACTAGGTTAAGCAGCTGACATTTGCAGCGGGCCAGTCGGCAATTCCAAAGAGGAACGCAATAACTACAGGATCTAGAAATCGGTGCCCATGGCCGTTTTCCCTGCTATCTTTTCCACAAGCCAGCATTTGCATGCGTGAAAATGGACGAAGCACCCATTATTCTTGCTTCTTCTTTTTTTGCGAATTTGCAATTGTCCTTAGTTGTGCTATTTTCGTCTAGATCAGTGCCAGACTGTCAGGCCGAGGCAGCAACTCAACTGAAGAGTTGAAAGACTTAACACCAAGCATTGCTGAAGAACATAACTTGTAGTAATTGGTTTCCTTTCTTGCGATGGGCTTTCTCATTTGTTGCGGTAAGATTTCACTTGTTTGCAAAGATCAATCGATTTGTTGCACCAAAGCTACTCTTTTTATTGTTGTAGTGGCTCGAAGGGCTCACAAGTTTTGTGCTGAGTGAGATCAAACGGCTACGCGACCATCTGATGCTAGGGCGCTAGTGGTTTCCAAACAAAATAATTGACTACATGATCAAAGTTTCCGCAGGGCCGGAAATATGGAACTTTTTATTACCCACCTAACAAAAATTCCCATATACTCGTCTAAAAAAATCCCATGCAAGTTACACTAGCACAGGAGAAATACATTGTCATGCACCATGAACAACAAATTAAACGACAGCGGAGAAATACAATCTCAAGAATTTAATTACACAGATCATTTTTTATCAGTAGGTGCTGTTTCACTTTGTTCTACTCCTACGTACATGGTCTCCACGATTATGTCCCGTAGCGCGCGGCGCGAATCCTCAACGTCCCAACGGGCGACGAACGGGTGCCCGAGCAGCTGCACCACCAAGGCGCGCCTCCTAGGATCCTTCTGCAGGCACATTTCCATGAACCCACGCAGCGCCACCGTCGCCGTGGCACTCCGGCTGTGACGTATCCCTATAGGGGTCGTCGTGTGTATTCTGTACTAGTTCCATGATCAGTAACTAGTACACATATCTACATCATTCAAACCATATTCATACACATCACTCATACATAGCTTACAACAAAAGGATGTTATATAAACGAGGCATAAAAGAGTATAAATACATAAGGCCGGCTGGGTAAATAAACATCAGGATCTTGATCAAAATGTGGCAGAAGTCTAATAACAAAAATATCTAATGATTTACCACCACAACCCGCAGGCAACCGACTGGAGTCAAACCCTAGCAAGAACACTCGTCAAATTCCCCGGTGTCTGGGGCGAAGTACGCATCGTCGGGCATGTAATCTTCATCCTATGATCAACAACAATTTAAGCAAGGTTGAGTACATTGTGTACTCAGCAAGACTTATAGTGTATCAAGGAATGAGACTCTATACTAAGTTATTTTCAGCATAAAGCAGATTTCAGGTTGGCAATAGGTAATATTTTGCAAATGGAATTTGTAAAGAGCATTTGACATGTAATGAAATAACATTTGTATAATTCTATCAACAATAAATCAAAGCCATTCACAACCAACCTCAGCTATGAGCATATCCGTTCGTAGCCCTCCTTGGTTATGACTCATCGTATAATTCCCATCCATGGGTGTGGCATACAGTTGCGTACATGTCATCCTATAAGTTTAGCAAAATAGTTTTGAAAATGAAAACTATACCTTTTGTGGCTACATTCAAGTTTGCTCGTGACCGCGAGCACGGCTATTTAAATATTTTTTAATACTTTGCAGAGGTTATACATCTTTCCCCACACGAGACAATCAATTAACTATCGACAACTTCATGCTTCCTTGGGCGTGTGACGAAAGTTGGTTATCTTATAGCCTTTAGGTTATCTAGTCCTAACCTTGCACCAACCTGATGGAATGGACATGTCCCCACTCGCCGTGAAGCCGACGTGTTCCAGAAGCTAGAAGTAGAAGTTGTTTGGAGCAGGGCCTAAACCGCTGAGCTCATCTGTAGTTCTTCGTTACTTAGGTGATGCTCCAACCAGTTATGGGATTATGGCTTCTTGGCTTTTTTGGTACTGTAGCAGCTAAAAAAGCACTATAGCAGGTGAAATTGCATTGTAGCAGCTGTTAATTTTTCCTGAGCAATTAAATTTAAAAAATAAAAATAAAGTTATATTATCACAGACAATGCAAAGGAATAAGGAGAAAAAATATAAAAAAGAAATTAAGAAGCCGACGTGTTCCAGAAGCTAGAAGCCAGAAATAGAAGTCATTTAGAGTGGGGCCTTAGCTTATCCACAACATTTAGATGCCTCTAGAGGTCATCAAACCTCTAATCTGGGGCTCAATGACACCTCATCATAGACAGTTCTATAGAATTCATTGGTGTTAAGCTGCAGCGTGGTTATCTTAGATGGCTTTACTAGCATGAGCGTCTATGCTACAACCGATGATAAGAACCGTCAGTGATGAACTATTTGTCACAGATAGTTTCTTACACAAACTGTCTATGATACATCACAGATGGTTCAGAAGAAAAACCATCTGTGATGTATGGACTTATCACAGACGGTTTTTGTAAAAAAAAACTGTCAGTGATACATCACAGGTAGTTTTTATAAAAAAACCATATGTGATGACCTACTTATGACAGGCGGATTGTGAATGAAAGTGTCTATGATATTCACCATGTTATTAAATACCCTCGTCCTGATAGATATTTTGTCTGTTAGATGTGCGGCGACTTTGAGACAATTTGGTGAAAGAAGACTGGAGATTTGGAAGGGTACTTGTGTATCCATTTGTTCTTGGTGATTTAAGATTAGTAATTAGTACTATATATAATGACATGTATTATATTCTAGTTAGATCTGCACACTTTTTAGTTGTAAGGAAAGAGAGATCTAGCTTGGTAGTTTTAATCCAATTTAAGAATGGGTCTCACTCCTATCTACTTTCATTCTTGTTGGATTGGTTCATGAATCGTAGCTTGCTACTTTAAATGGATAAATTATAGTGAATAACAATTATGTCTAAGAGTGTACGTACATGTAATAGCTACCTAGAAGAGCATTAATCTAATTTAACATTAATTAGTTATATGTGTAGGGTAGATAAAATTGGATGTACGTTAAAAATCGTATGAGTGAAGAGTACATCGAAGGCGTGTCTGCTTTCAGAAAAGTTGCCGAGTAGGATATATTGAAGAGGGGGATGAAATTTATGACTATCTATTCATTAATTACGAGAATCTTAAGATGTTTACCAATTCAGTGCAAATAGAAGCACATTTGATTCAAAAGGGTTTCAAAAAGGGGTATACATATTAGAGTAGTAACGGTGAAAAGCTGATTATACAGGAACGTAGTAAAATCGTTGAGGGAGACAACAATATACCAGATGTCAGATGTTCTTTCGATGAGGATAGGTTGCATGATGATAATCTAGATTAGATGTTGTGTGATGCAGAAGGAAAGTATAGTGAAAGAGTTCGGTAAATTTAAGAGCTTGATGGAGGACTCGGAGAAACCATTGTCTCCAGGCTACAAACCAAAATACATAAGGTTGTCATCCGTACTTGAACTATTGAAGTTGAAGGTAAGCTATGATTAGTCTGATAAGAGTTTGACGACATTGTGAGGTCTCTTAGCGGACATACTTTCGGAGAGAAATGTATTACCCAAAATCATGTATCAAGCCAAGAAGATTCTCTATCCATTGGAAATGGAAGTAGAAAGGATATATGTATGTCCAAAAGACTATATCCTGTACTGTAAAGAGTACACAAACATGCATGTATGTTTTTGTGCAAAGCATCCTGATACAAGCGTAAGAAGCAAGGACCTCCTCTTAAGGTGTTGTAGTATCTGCTTGTGATTCCTCATTTAAAGCATTTATTTATGAACTGAAAGGAGGCAGCGTTACTACGTTGGCACTCGGAGGAGCATAAAAAAGATGGAAAACAAAGACACCACGCTGATTCTTCCCAATAGAGGAACTTCAATAGGATGTTTATAGGCTTCGGTGCGGAACCAAGGAATTTAAGGTTTAGCTTAAGTATAGATGAAATGAATCCTTTTGGTAACATGAACAGCCGACAGAGCACTTTGCCCGTGAATCTACGTATCTCCAACCTTCCTCCTTAGCTGTATGTGAAGCAGAAGTGCATTTTGATATCACTACTTATCCAAGTGCCGAAGCAATCTGTGAATGATATTGATGTATACCTAGCACTATTACTGAAAGATCTTGTAATACTGTAAAAGGAAAGGGTGCAAGTATGGGATGCGAACAAACGAGAGAACTTCACTCTATGCACTATATTGTTCTACACCATCAATAATTTTTTAGCCCTTGGTAACCTATTGAGCTTGAGTACAAAAGGAGTCAAAGCCTGTTTTCACTGCTTAGATGACACCAAAGTGTGTAGCTAAACAACTCACACAAAACTATATGTGTCACTGCAGGTTCCTTTCCAAGTATCACCTATATCGCATGATGAAGAAATAATTCAACAAAAAGAAAGAGAATGGTTCAGCTCCAAGGCCTTTTGGAGGGAAAGAGGTCTATGATATGGTTAAGAATATCGATCTTGTGCTTGAAAACAGACATAAATTGAGAACCCATCAGAAGAACATCTAGAAGAAGTGATCAATTTTTCGAGACTTACCTTATTAGGAGCACTTAGAAGTTCACCATTGCATCAACACCATGCATATAGAGAAGAATATATGTGATAACTTAATTGGTCTCTTACCGAACATTCATGACAAATCAAATAATGGTGTCAACGTACAGTGTGATTTGGTTGATACGAACAAAAGGACCAATTTAACACCGAAAGAGACCGATAAAGGCCGAATATACCTTTCTCTAGTTTGCTACACTCTGTCCAAGGTCGGGAGAAATGAACTGTGTCAAAGTTTGCATGGTGTGAAAGTTTCGTTTGGTTATTCTGCTAGCATGAAAAAACTTGTCTCTATGAAAGATTTGAAATTAATTGGTATGAAATCTTATGTTGTCAGTTGCTAATAACACAAATGCTTCCTATTGTAAATAGAAGTATTTTACTGAACAAGGTTCGAGTGACAATCATGAGATTATGTTATTTCTTTAACTCAATTGCTTAGAATGTCATCGATTCTGATGGACTAGATGCTCTACAGACCGAGTTAGTGATGACTCTAAAGATTTACAACCCTTTGTTCCATCGTCATATGTACTCATTTGAGAGGTACATGGGAATTGTGAAGTTTTATGTATGGAATCGATCTTGGCCAGAGAGTAGCATCATTGAAGGTTATGTAACCGAAGAGATCATTGAGTTCTGCGTTGACTATATGACTCAAGTGAAACCAGTAGGTGTGCCTCTATCTCGCCATGAGGAGAGGCTGGAGGGTATCAGGACCATCGAAAGGAAAGCAATCACTCTGATCTAGATATGTACGCTCAAACCCATTTCATAGCCTTGCAATACATGATCGAAGTATCCCTGTACATCGATGAGCACAAAGACATGGTACACTAAGAGAATCTAGGATGGTCGGAGGTTTAGATCACGAGATAATATAACCATTGGTTCAACGAATGGTTAAATGTGTGATTCACTTGGAGGTCATCAAGTGATGATATGCTGCGATGGTTGGCAAAAAGGCTAAATTTATAATTGTAACATAGCAAGTATATAACATAAATGAGTACATATTTTATATGATAACTCAGGATAGGAAGAGCACAGTCCAGAACAGTGGTGTCCGTATAGATGTGTTTCACGAGCAGTTCAATACCGCTGGGCCAAACATAATGAAACATGGGTTAAGCTCCTACTGTGGGTTCATAGAGGATATTTGGAAGCTCGATTACATACTTTTCAAGATCTCCCTGTTTTAGTGCCGTTGGGTCCAACTTTCATATGGTGTGAAGGTTGACAAGTACAATGTCACTACTATAGACCTCAAACGTGTCAGATATAAAGATGAACCATTCGTACTCACTAAACAAGTTATTCAAGGTTTTTATATAATGGACCCAGTAAATAAGAACTGCCACATAGTTCTTCATAGAAAAAGAAGGATTGTCGGAGTTGAGAATGTTGTGACTGAGGAAGAGTATAATTAATTTGATGAGTTGCCTCCTTTCAGAGATGACATCAGGCCTGAGGAAGAACCCAGTGAGGAAGCTAGCTATATACGCATCGATCATCGTGAATGGCTATTTTTTAAAGAAAATAGTGAAGTAGAATTTTGAATTGTAATTCACTTTGAGTTGTAAATCATTTTTAGTTGTAATTTGCTTATCTATCATTTATCTATAATCTACTTGCTTGTTTTCAGAGGGCTTGGCTAGCATTTCTTAAGACTAGCCAAAAAAACAGAAATTTTTTAGCTATACAAAGAACTATCACAGATGGTTTCTAAGATAAAATCGTCTATGATACGTATACCATCATGGATAATTTTTTGTATTAGCCGTATGTGATATGTCGGATATCACAGATGATTATTTTTAAAAACCATCTATGTTGTGACTTAACATAAATAATTTTTGTATTAGCCATCTGTGTAATATTCTTCTATATATACAGACACTTGGGGTGAAAACCTAACTACTACTCCTGCGCACACTTAAGTTTTCCTCAATACACTCACGCCTTCTCAGCTTCCTTCCCCGCTAGATCTGAGCTTGCTCAGCTGCCTCCGCCGCCCGCACTTGACACAGGGAAAGGCGGTGCCAGCGGCGACTGGATTTGAGCGACCACCGCTCCTTCTTTCGATCCTAGTCTTCCTCCCCTCCCTCACCTTACGGTGAATTTCTTGCGGGAGCTGAAGGTATGGATCTCAAATCCCTCTTCTTTCTCTCAAATCACATGGTAATGTAGTTGATTCGTGCTTGTTGTTGCTAAATTTGGTTGTCACATAATTTTTTTAGCAAAACAAGGCAAATCTAGGAGAAAATTCCCTTTGTTTTGTTGCATAATTTTTGTTGTGCTTGTTGTTGGTAGCCAATGTTCATACACACTGTGGCTATGTAGATCATTGTTTTCTCCATATGAGTAGTTTGTCATAGTATTAAGGATTCCTAGTCTAGTGAAATATTCTAATGTTTATGCTCACAACTCCCTATAATTAGTTTTTATATAAGATAACTGAAATTTACAATTGATCATTCTCAAATCTCACTACCTTCAGTAGTTTACACTATTGTGATTTTTCATATTGGAATGTTAAGAATTTATTTGATACTTAGTAGTATTTAATCTTAGTGTGTACTATATGTGGCACTTATGAATTGTAGATGGACAAGGCATGCATAGGTTACAGCCTTACACATTTATGCATAATTAATAGACTAAGTTAGTTAGTCTATTAATTAGGTTAGTTCATTGAGCATAGAAGCTGCAATATATGATTGTGAAAATGAAGTGTATATATGGTAGCCACCAAATCCCTTGTTTCTTTGAAAAATGATGCTCGTTGAAAATTTTGTTATAGTTTGTTTGATAATGTAAAAAGATACTAGATGATTACTAGATGTTTTTTTGACACTACATAATAATAATGTGCATCGTACTAAGTAGTGACAAAGGTGATGAAAATAATGTACTTGGAAATGTGGAATTAGCATATCTACCTAGCAAATTAGCATATATATGCTCCATGTGCTGTTATCCTATACATTCAATATGAACAAACTCTCGGCCATTCGAAGACGGTTCTCCACCTTTTGATTTGATGACAGAGGTCATTGACTTGAAAAGATAGTTTCACTCCAGCGACATCGATTAATACATATTCAAATATTTGATTCAATTGTAATTTAATTGTAACTCTGACGATAATACATGAACATTCTTTTGTAATTGATTTTGAGTTGTAATTCAGTCTGAGTTGTAATTCACTTATATATCATTTATCTATAATTTGCTTACTTGTTTTCAGAGGGTAGGACTAACATTTCCTGAGGCTAGCCAAAAAATAAAAAAAATTTAGCTGTACGAAGAACTATCATAGATAGTTTCTAACATAAAACCATCTGTGATACGTAGATCATCATAGATAATTTTTTGCATTAGCCATCTATGATAGGTCGGATATCACAGATAGTTATTTTTAAAAACCACCTGTGTTATGAATTATCACAGACGGTTTGGGAGCTGTCTATGATAATTACTTGTTATCACTAACACAATAAATCAGACGGGTTAGAAACCGTCTCTGATGAAGGTTACGATCCGTCTGTGATGACCCATATGTAGTAGTGTATATAGCATCTTTAGTAGCCTCTTTGGTAGGAACCACAAATATTTATTAAATAAAAACAAATCCTTCTCACAACCGTTGACCTGTTCTCTCTCCCTCTCTCGTTTCTCCATCTAGTGCTCTCCCCCCCCCCCTTGCAAACCAACATAACCGCCACCCATTTTCTTCACTTCTCTAGCCAAATCCGGCCAAGCGACGGCTCCTCAAGGGGACCTGGGCAACGATGGTGCGGAAGGCGGACTAGGCGACGGTAGCAGTGACCGAGGCAAGTGGACATGGGAGGCAACCCAGCGGCAGCAGCGAGGCAGGTAGACCCAACTAGAGGCAACAATGCTACACTGGATTTGCACTTCCCCAACTCTAGCGCTACCGGATCTAGCTTCCTCAACTCCGATCAACCAGCGGCGGCAAATTCATCACCATCTCATGCCATCTAATAGGTAGGGCAATGCAATGTGATTTCTTTATTGCTTAGAGGCATGCAGCCTTCACGTCTGGAGGCGATGCTAGGTGATTTTACTTAGAGGCTCAACACTGCAGTGTTTGACGTCGCCTCCAAGCACACACTCTCTCCCCCTTGGAGGCCAAAGAAAAAAGACCACAGTGTGGATGCTATAAGATTTAGAAATCAGTGGCATAGGAAAAAATTGTGAGACCCGACCCAATTGAGATTGAGCCCAAGAGAGGCCCATGTAGGGCACAAGTGCAAGAGTTGAGAAGATATATAGTCCCAGATTGCTTGTTGAGGGTGAGAGAGAACAACATATAAACCCAAATGCCAAATGCATTTTAACCTCTGGGTTAACCCTTTTACACAAAACGACGACAAAAGCGTAAGCGTGGTTGATGTGAGTGCATGTATGTGAGACCTAGCCCAATTGAGATTGTGCCCAACCATCGGGTTAACCCTTTTACACGAAACTAAGATAAAAGCGGAAGTGAGGTTGGTGCAAGTGTGTGGTTTATACTGTTTGGGTTTAGTTCTGAGCCGATTTGAACCATGGCGTTACAATAATCCCAAAACAATACAAATATTGGAACTCTCCACTTTTCCTCTAAAGGTGAATCCCAGTCCTTCCGTATAAACATGCTTTAATTTGAAGAGTTCGTTTCAGCAGAAAAGGCGTGATTATACATTCTCCCGTACATGGAGTGAAATGTTTGCAAGCTTCGAATTAATTTACTACATACATATGTTTCGTGCTATGTATATTTGGTGTTGCATTCACCCCTCTTTATGGTAGAGCAGAGGAGAACTATAGAATTTGTTGCAAACACCGTTTACATAAAACTTGATGAAATCATCCAAATCTTCACAGGGCCGAATGATGTGAGAGTATAGGTAGATGGCCCTTCTCTTGTAGGCTTATCACTGTCTTGTACAAACTTTCCTTCAATGGAGTGAACTGCATGCCCAAAGCCTCCAGCCTCTGTCTAGAGAACTTGTAAGGTTTGACCGTCGGATTAGTGTTATCCTCACACCTGATTGTGCAGACAAGAATAGAAGTAGTTTATGTTTCAGTGCAAAATTCTCTTAAAAATGGATTTTTGTACAAATATATACCACACAAGTAATATGTATTTTTTGGAGAACACATGTGCCATCTACCTCCCCCACCTCTTGAGTTGGTGGATCTTTTGTAGATAATATGTGCATATATGCATACGTTGCTTGAGTGATCTTCTGTAGATGATTACATTACTTGTGCATATGACTTGTGATAAGACTTTATGTTGCTTTTATTGACTGGATGCAAATTATGTATGAAACTTTCATATATAGGGATAATTACCATATCATATTGGTTTTCTAAGTTTAGAACTTATATTATATTTATCTAAGATCTGTTGCAACATGCAGGCACTCGCTAGTTATATACCAAAGAAGGTCATAGTAAAAGCTCTCTGTCTGCTCAAGAGTGGAGCTCCTCTATATCTTTATAAATGATAATTTTGACTTCTTACACACTACTTTGGCCATTAATTTTATTTCAACATTTCAGTGAAAATCATTAAAATAGTAATATTGTGTTCCACAACAAACCTATTAATATCATTTTCTTGTGGCTAATCAAAATTCTTTTATATATCTTGTGGCAGTGTTGTGTTAAAAAATGAAAAAACAATATTTAGAAAACTACAGGTGACAATTATCTGTCATGATTTAGCATAGAAAACCTGGGCGATTTAAATATGTAATTTATAAGTTCCTACTGTCAAATTTACTGGCTAGATAGATCTTTTTAACAATTGACGTGAGCTCCAAGTGCATCCTTACTACTTCCTTAATTAGCAGAGATGTAAACTAATTCGTACGTAATCTGTATATTTGTGTCAAAATTTGAAATCAACATAGCCATGTGAAGCTTGAGCTTGGAACATGTACTGCAAGTTTATTTACTTGGTGGTGACGGGGTAGTGCGGGAAGAGCTCCCTCAGCGTCCGAACAAACTCCGACCGGTGAAGCACTCCGCCGACGCAGAGGTAGCGCCCGCGCGCGCCTGGGTCCTCGTACACCAGCGCGTGCGCGCGCGCGACGTCGCGCACGTCGACGTACGCGTTGACGGCGTTCGGGTACGCCTTCTTGGTGCCCTTCATGTAGGTGGCGACCCTGTAGACGCTGGCGTTCAGCGTCGGCTGCAGCATCTCGCCTATTGTCACCGCCGGGACGACCACCATCAGCTGCAGCCCTCGCTTCGCCGCCTCCTCCATTGCCGTCTTCTCCGCAACCATCTTTCCGTAGCAGTACCAGTTCTGATTTATCATGTTAGTTCAGTTCAGTACTTTGTACTATGCCAATCAGGCGTATCTGCTAATACCATGTTGGATCTTTTAGTTGCACGCACTCACCCATATCTCCATTTATAATTATTTTCGTTTATATATAATATATGCTTAAAATGCTGTGGATTGGTCGATTTATTAACCGTGAATATTCCATTGTTTGGTCATTTATATGTTGCAAGTTAAAAATGAAGTAGTGGACCTGTGTTTGTTTGCAGAACTCAAGGTCACTCCAACAACTCTCATCGACAGTCTGATCGGAGCTCCTGTTAGGGTTCATATGGACAGCACCGTAAGACGAAGTGAAAACCATGCGTTGGACGCCCATGTCGGCCGCAGCGTTGATGACGTTCTTTGTTCCCTCGACAGCAGTTGACACAAGTTCCTGCATGCATTTATAAGCACATGCGCGAATGATTTGTGGCTTGAATTAGAATACAGACGAGCGCGCTCACACACACACATGTGACATGTGTGTGTATACATATGTGTATGTGTGTTATATGTATATATATAGTGTTTGAGTGAGCCAGTTCCCCTGTCCCCCCCACCCCCAACGAGTCGTGTGACTTGCCTGTGCCAACCCCCTGGCGCCGACCTTGTCTGAACTCGCCTGTGCCAACCCCCTAGCGCCGACCCTGTCTGAACTCACGACGCCGAGAGCATCTATATAGGAAGCTTTTGCTGTACTCACAGTAGTACATAATCATACCTTCTAATATATCATTTAAACGAATCTGTTATATATATATTTATCACTTTCAGTATACTTAAATACTAATTCTAATATACTTCAATGCGGTATGGATGATATATAAATTATGCTATAAAAAGTGGATTGTAATGAAAATTTTTAAGAAACTCACTTTAGAATATCTAATAATTATTTTTAGAGTATGTTAGGATAAAGATGTATAACAATATTATTTAAGCGGTATATAAGAAGTAGAAGTACGTACTCCTAAGAGTATGAAATCATTTCCCTATACATATATACATATGGTAGCGCTACTATGCACCTTTGGCCATAACTGGTGTCGCGCCCGACCACGTCCCACACGCCCGATCACGACCTACTTGCGTGTGAGCCCAGACGCCCCCCGCGCAACTGCCCGTAAAACAGTGCACCAGCTGCACTCTACCCTTAGTCATCCATTGCGCTACCCCCTACCCCTGGTCTTCCACCACGCCGCAGTACGGCGCCACATGGAATCAACAGTAAAATAATGTGAGGCCATCCACCACACTAGCGTGGGAGCCAACCGATTGGCAGTAATGGATTATTATCACTCATGTCGGGCAATTTTGCTACTACCACATCTCCGTCGTCTCATGTGATGACACCACTGCTGTTTGATGCGGTAGTAAAGATAAAAACTACAATTACATCCTGATACATTTCATTTTAATGCTAAATAAAACCACTTTTACTATACTTACGAATTTATGGCCATATCTAGTTGTGGCGCATGTTGGTCATATGATGGCGGCAGCAAAAATAGAAACCATATTTACGACTAAATACATACTAACTTACAGTCAAGATGAACCGCGTGACTTAACAACGTGTCAGAGTCAGCAGCAAAAATGTAAACCACATTTACGATTTGATACATACTATTTTATGGACAGATTAAACTACTTACAATGTACTGATAAATTTATTGGATGCGTTGTTAGAGTTTACTGTCATACCTAGTTGTGGCATGCTGGCCATGTGACGATGGCAATAAAATTGGAAACCCACGATTATGTCTAGATACATACTATTTTACGGTCAAATAAAACTATTTATACTACGCTAACGAATTTATTGGACGTATCGTTAGAGTTTACTAACACACCTATTATGATATATACTAGCTATGTGATAGCGGAAGTAAAAAAAAGATATCACATTTACATTCAAATATACACCAATTTAAGGCCAAATGAACCACAAGCGAGTGAAGATGGGTGGGTGGTGGGTTTGTGGCCTGAAAATGGCGTGAGCGGGTGAGGACAGACGGGTTGTGTGGCCGGTGGAGGACGGGCTTTGGTCGGGACGGCGGAACTGGAGAGTAGAATACTGATGCGCATAATAGCGTGTGTAATAAACACCCCCAGAATCGTATGCTTGTTGGAAGCAGAACTGACAGGGTCGTTGGAGACCGGGGAGGCGACATGGAAGACACCGTCGCACAAGCTGAATGCGGCACGAAGGCTCTTGTAGTCCAACACGTCAGCACGGTACAGAGACAGCCTCTCCTTCGCCCCATCCAGCCCTTGCAGATGGACGTTCTTGCGGTCCTCTTCACGGCAAGAAACACAGAGTTAGTCATTTGGTCACAACATCACCATGTACACACTATGAGACATGTACGCATATTGCTGGGTGGAAACAAAAAAAAAATTGCACCCGCCTCCTATCACAACAAAATAGTGTCGTTAGGTGTATGTAGTCCAACTTTTTAGACTTTGACTATGGTGTCTTTTCCAGCATTTAAACTAAAGTTGAACACATGAAAACGATACTACATAGTTGTCTAAAAAAACTCATAATATTATAATTTCATTATGTTTTATAAATCTGTTACGATAGAGATTAGTGGTTAAGGTTGTGTTCAGGAGATCATGTTAGTGTTTAAAACAGTATTCTTCTATTACTGGAGAGGGTATATTTCTAGCTGCTGACTCACCGGGATCTCTCACGGTGCCCCTGACAACGTAGTCGCGCTCGAGGAGCTCCTTCACCAGCCACGATCCGATGAAGCCGCCGGCTCCGGTCACGCACACCAACTGATCGGAGCCCCTGAGCATGGCCGACATACACTCTGCAGTGCTGCTGCGTTAGTAGTATCGCCCTACTGGAGATAGGTCACCGGCCGGGGCAAGACGACGCTATATATGCTACAGCGATTTAAAGATCGAGTACGATCGATTTAGCTTTGTGCACGTGATTTATGTGGTGTGATGTGGATGACGACAACGGCCACAGAGATCAATCATACAATTAATAAATGCTAGCTATAGGGTGGATTCTTTTTTACTACAACGGATAGTTTATGATCGTGTCTTATGACCTATAGCTCTAACGGAGGGCTTTTGTGAATAAACCGAATACAAAAAAGGTACTTCGAAAAAGCTATTCTAATAAGTCATTTTGAAATGACAGCGAATAAACTGTCATGTTTATTTATTTAGAAAAACTATAAATCTTAAGTTCAAGATAAGCAGGGCACAAACAATGTTGTAAGCTAGTAGTAACCTACCCAGAGAAGATAGCGAGGTTTTGCTACTTTGTAAGTTATATAGTGTATCAGCAATTTAATTCAGAGAAAACTTAATAGCTACTTTGCAAAATCCCAGTGCTCGCTCTATCGTTGTGAAATTTCATATGTTTCCCTACCAAGTACCTAAAAAACAAGAGAGAAGGTTCGGTTGTACAAAAAAAGCGAGTTGCGCTATGTTGTGTATTTCCCATGTATTCCTCGACTATGGGCTGGGTGTTACCTAGGTGCCAAACATTGCGTATTTGTTTGTAGAATTAAACTGAGGATTGCTTGCAACCCCTTCCGTTCACATAAGACGTTGCCCTAGAATTTGTGTGGTCAACTCTGCCTGAGTTTCTAACTTTTATAGAATGTAGATCGCTCAGCGCTCGAAAGCGCTTAAACGCCAGCTTCTGGTGCTAGCGTTGGCTTTTTTTTTTTTACTATTCTATTTTTGTTTTTTTCTGTTTATTTTTTATTTTTAATTTTTTTTGTATTCCTTTGCATTGTCCATGATGAGCTAACATATTTTTTTATTTTTAATTTTTTTAAATTTAATTATGCCAAATAAGTCAACGTAGTTACAATAAAAAATCAGTCAGCTACAGTAAAAAAGGTCATAAGCTATTGCTATTCCAAACGCTAAAACTTTCGCCACTTATATGCATAACAAGCCTTTAGATTTGTCATATGAAAATAGTATTAGTGGTTTCGACATAAAAAACTTCCATATCATTATTTTTTTAATACATTCTCCTAACATAGAGCTAGGAAGTAATGGTCAAATTTGTGCATTAGAAACAATATTGATATCCAAAAGAATAAATAAAATATAACAAGGGCGCATAATTTTAAAAACTCTCAAAGTTCTAGAACACTGAATAGAATTTTTTTTCTTTCCTTTTCTTTTCAAAGAACATTATACCATTTTTCTGGCACATCTTGATGTTGGAAGTTTGGGTTCACATGCTAGTCGTTTGGGTTCACATGCTAATTAAGTTCACGTGCTACCTTGTCTTTTGCCTTCCTTCAAATCACAACTGTGTCCTCTACTTTTTTGTTGGACGTGACACCTGATAAAAAAAAAGGTCAGCTTGCGATCGCTGTACTGTACTACTGCGTGAAACTATACTGTACTACTACGTGAAACTAAGTTAGTTATACGAATATTCACGAATTCTAGTAAACTTTTGTTATTATGCCTCCGAAAAAACGCTTTCAACTAATTAACATGTCCAAAAATTGATAAATATATACAAGTATTTTAAAAAGCCACCGTAGTGCCTAACTTGACAGTGCCAAAAATTGGAGTTAGATCAAATAGATCCCCAATAAAATCAGTTAAATCAAGATCAACTACGATCAGTACAATTAATGGATGGCGACCGAAGGATGATGCCCTGCCTTGATGGAGGTTCCCTTCAGGAAAGACCCGTTCTCAAGTGCCGCTTCCGCTTTCTCACGTACGGTTGACGTGCACGCGCTAGTATGAACTATGAAGACTATACTGTTCAACTCGTGTGTGGTAGAAGGGTTATGGCTTGGGTCACACACTTTCACACGAAGATATATGTTCGTGAGATCCCGATCTCGCAGGGGCCCACATTCACTGCTAGCCAATGTCGAGAATATTCCTGGCCTTGGATGATGGAGGGACGACATACGTGGCTATCCGTAACTTCGCAATTGCGATTTTCTCTCTTCCTCTCCCCTCTTCTCTCCCGTGCCGACGGTAGGAATAATAATAGCACCCCACCACTCTCCTCCTATGCCGCTGTGCCTTATCCCCAAGACAGCAAATTGAACCAATTCTCCTCATCGTAGAGAGATATCGATGGAGATGGTACGGTACAACATTGTGATATGGCGTCAAGTAGCGCGGACGATGATGTTGATGGAATTTAGAACTAGAACAATCACCAAGATAGAGCACCAATTGACGCTCAACATGCCACGGGTTGGCGCTAAGTCAGAGGTGAGATATGGAATGGAGTCGAGACTAGTCGAATCATCGAGAACGATAACATCCTAGATACTACACTTGATATCTCCCAACGGCCGCCCCAGGAGTTTCCTCACTCGAACCTGAAGTTTTGATACAACTTGTTATAAAATGCATGGCAATTTAGATGATCAAAAGAATAAGAGGCACGAATTTTACATGGAAAACCCTTGTGAGAAAAATCACAGACGCACGAAGATGGAATTCATTATATGAGAACAATTTAAGCACAAGGAACTTCAACATATCTCAACTATACAACTACAGGAGTGCATATATCGGCTAGGGATTAGAGTCCCTAATGAAGAAAAGAACAGAGTCCTAATCGGCAACGAAATATAGACATACTCGAAAACTAGAATAGTAAATTCTTGGAGACGGGAATAACACCCTACTTGGAGAGTCCTAGAAGATAACAATGCATAGTTGTAGTTGGAGGTGCCTCGAGTAGCCAAGCTGACTCCAGTTAGCACAGAGTTTATCACGGATACGAAGATGATCTCAATCATAACCTCCAACCAATTCTCATTACTTTGAGCGAATACTGATCGAACTCTTCAAGCGGTTGGAGAGACCAGTAGTGATCGGACACAACTAGAAGTGGTCGTACCTGACCAGATTTAGATCACAAAATATAACAATATCTACCTTGAGCTGAATTCCTTCTGTAGTGAAAAGAATGTGATAAACTCCTTCATGATAGTCATGCAAGAGATCCAAAATTGTAACATATCTAAACGGTGAACAAAACACCTAATTCAGTTGTCTCTACAACTGACATTGTTTTTTTTCTTTAAGTCTCATCGATCAAGCATAGCTCAAATTGCAACTCCACTTTAGACTCTATATGTGCGGATCTTATCGCAATAATCCATAGTAGATGATATATCATTGAAGAAATCACTAATAATTAATCCCACATGAATACCACCAATAATAGGCACAATAGCCTAAATTACAAAGAAGTCGACCACCAACCAAAATATGCAAAATTGATGACATAGCTTCTTGATGAAAATGACGATTGATTGAAGGGAGATCGTTAGCAGAGATGGTATAGTACGACGCTATGGCATGGCGTGGAGCGACGCATGCAATGATGTTGGTGGAACCTGGCACTAGAATAGTCGTCGAGGTAGAGCACTGATTAACGCTTGTCATGGCGTGAGTTGGCGCCAAGTTAGAGTCGAGATGCAAAACTGAGTCGAGGCAAGTCGAATCGAATCATCGAGAACGATAACCTCCAGGATGCCACTCTTGATACCACACAATGGCCGCCCTAGGAGTCTCCTCCTCCCAAGGTAGTAGCTTTGAACTCGAACTAGAGCCTTGATACCACTTGTTATAAAATACATGGTTAAAATAGATGATCAAAAGAATAGGAGACATGAATTCTGTGTGAAAAATCTTGCAGGAAAAACCACGAACGTACGAAGGCAGAATTCACTATATGAGGAGAGATTATAATCATATAAAACATGTTGTATTTCAACCGTGCGACTACATGGATACATATATAGGCTAGGGATTATTGTCCCTAATAAATAAAGAAACATAGTCCTAGTTGGTAATGAAACAGAGACCTTATCGAAAATTAGAGCAGTAACCTTATCCGAGATGGGAATAACACCTTGCTCAAAGAGACTCAGAAGATAATGGTATAGAGTTATAGTTGGAAGCACTTCGAGTAGCCAAGTTGATTCCAGTTAGTGCACAGTCTATCACGGGCATGAAAATGATCTTGGTCATAACCTCCGACAAGTTCTCATTGCTTTGAGTGATACTGATTGGACTCTTCAAATGGTCGAAAGACCAGTAGTGGTCAGACCCGACCAGATTCGAATCACAAAATACAACATAAGCAATATGATGTTTGTTGATACAAATCAGGAATTAGAGCATTTGGAGCACATGAAAAAAACCCTAGAGAAGTTCTTAAGGTGCTTTGGAGCACATGAAAATATGAGAGTTTCTACTTTTTTGTGTTGTGAGTTGTGTTAATTTACAAGAATTAACCAATTGAAATCAACTTCTTCATGCGCTTGCCATCGAGCTAGTTGTGTGGATTGGTACTCTGTGAAGTTGGTGAGGTGATTATGGTGGTGGTGTTCTTGTGCTTGACACAAGCTTGCCTTCTTTATCATACAACATTACTTCTTCGAGTTATCTTTGTCGACCGTGTGATCATCGTCATTGTAAGATCAAGCCAACCCTACGGGTTCGACCTAGCAAGGTCGATCCATATCACTTCTTATGAGGATTGTCAATATAGGCCCTTTTCTTTTCAACTTGAAGTTTATGGTCCTCCCAATAAACAAACGGAATGGTTTCTCTATCGTTTTTCCGAAGCGACTTATCAGGATAGTCTTTTCAAATCGTCTCATCGATCTATCAGTATTCGGTACATTCGCACAATAGTTCGTGCTAAAATCAAAAATCATCAGCTATAACTATTAGCTGTAGCCGAAAAGAACCAACCTATAATATTGCACCTGGCTTAACCAGCGGCTTGGTTTCCTGTTACCAGCTCTTGCATTGGATTGTGAATTCGTGATATCGTGCGTCGTGATCGATAAAAAGCCTGTAATCCGGTTGAGTATAAAGATTGATCGGATAATAGATTTTTTTTTTGTATAATATCTTTAAGAGTAAGATCAAATTCACAAATTCTAACGAAGAAATCCCTTTCATCCAAGCACCCTCTGAAAGAACACTCCAGCAAGATCTACACAGTGAATGTCACGAACTAACGATGGATTAGAAAATGAGCTGATTGGTTCATGACCGTAGCCAGCCACACTGACTGGCCAAAAGATCCCGGCTCCAATTCTTACTAACAATGAAAATTGGAATTTCAGAAGCAGTTCTTCCTACAGTTTGGAATTAATAAGACCACCATTTTGTGCTGGGCTGAAATAGCTGAGCTAGTAACCGTAGGATTCGGTCGCGGAGAAGGGAGGGCCAACAGCGAGTAGTAGTTTGGTACGACATTCTTGTGGTCAATCTTGGCCACGGTCCTGGGCTCGTGGGCCTTGGCTGAGGTTACCAAACAATCGAGCCCGTGTCACTCACGTTGTCGTATTTCTGCCAAACTCTAGAAGCTGTGGGAATACTGCACATGAGTTGTGAGATACTACTACACGAGTTGGAATTGTCTTTGAAGAAGGATTTTGTTTTTCCCAGCAAAACCCAAGGATTAATTTGTGTGGTGGTCTGAAATGTTTCTCAACTTTCAGCCAAGTTTTCTAGCCGCACCAGACGAAAAAAAGAAAAAGAGGTAGCATGGCATAGGAATCTCCACTTTGATCTAAGGCAACGCTCATTTTTGCTTCTGTGTCAGCTTCGTACGATAGTTTTGTTTTTTTACTGTAGCATTTTTGTTTTTTTTTATTTTCGGTTTTTTGTTTTTTGTTTTTTTTCATATTTCTTTACATTTTTTGTGATGAGTTAATATATTTTTTCTATTTTTAAATTTTTTTAAAATTAAATAAGTTAATTTAGTTATAAAAAAACTAACTACAATAAAAAAGATATAAACCATCGTTATTCTGAATATCTCTAAATGTGAGCAAAATAGACTAAAAATTAAAAGAGAAACTTATGTTTCAGTCAACAGAATCTTAGGTGACTGTGTATTACTAGCAAATCCGATTATCTTTATCAAAGATTATATAAATGAGAGGAGGTAGAGGGAGACGACGAGGCGAAGCAGCCTGGCGCTTGCGCTGCGGAAGCCAGTGCCGGAGTACGCGAGTTTTCTGGAAGATTCGCCGCCATATCTTGCGACCGAAGAAAGAAACAAACCCCAGAACCCATCGTCCTAACATCCATCCCAGAAATAAAAGGAAACCAAGGCTACTCAACTCAACTGAACGAAAAGAAAAGAAAGGGATTTTTAAGGAGCGGAATTGCGTGCCGCGTGCGGCCTTCCCCTCCCTCGCTTCGATTCGTGGTGCTGCCCCCACCGTGTCGATCTCGGGGATGGGGGCCAGCATGAGCAGCGGCCGGCGGCGCGGCATCGGCGGCGGGGGCCAGTCGAGCGGGATGCTGCCGCTGCTGGCGCTCCAGGTGCTGTTCGAGTACGGCCGCGCGGGCGCCAGCCGCCCGCCCGTCACGGCGGCGCTGATCGCCGCCAACGCGCTCGTGTACCTCCGCCCGGGCGCCCTCGACGCGCTCCTCCCCCCGCTCTCCCGCGTCGCCTTCAACCCGCACCTCATCATCCAGGTATTACCCACCTACCTACAAGGCTACACCACGTCGCCGCGGCCTGCGGATTAGATGACGGAATTATGTGTAGATTATGTTGCTCTGCTAGATTGCGCGTGGAAAAGTCACACTTTTAATCCGTTCTAGGGCTACAGGGTCCCAAAGTCTAGCAACGCGATACATTCGGAGTAGCCGAGTAGGGATTATGTTGTGTCGTGGTTTTTGCCTCAGGTTGCCATATTGTCAGGTTTTGCTGGTTACTAGTAAATGATGCGGATTTGCTGTGTTCTGCAGTTTAATTTTGATCTGCGATTTGCAATTGGGGAAATTTGATAGGATTATTACTGCACAATGCTACATAGGATTATGGTCCGGATCCTATTGGGGGCAATTGCTGTTGGTATTGTGGTAATGTTTGTAGTGCAAAAGGGGGGGTTGAGGGGAGCTGCTGATGAACATCCTTTTTTGGACGGGGCTGCAGAAGAACTGCAGTCCAAAGCCGTATGATTAAAGGGAAATTCTGTACAGGATTTACAAGCCTACCGACTAAAGGGACCGATAGCTCATAAACAGCAACCAGAGACTGGAAATCAGAGAAAAACAACACCCTTCCTGCCCCCTGAACAACAATCCGGACACAGAAGAAATTTATGCTCTTCCACCCTTAAGAGCATAAATCACCCTTAACTTTTCGTGCCCTTTGAGTAAAATCACCCTTAAGAGTATTTACACCTGCACTATTCTAATACACCAGTATCCTATAGCAGTCTAACTCTTACAACCATAGCGATATTTCTAGATTCAGTAAAAGATAGGCTGAGCTGGTTCACAATGCATTTGTTGCGCGTCAAGAACATACAATTTTCAAAGAAAAACAAGAAAAACCATAGAATATAGTAGCAAAAGGTAATTGTTAGTTTCTACTGGATTTTCTGAGTACGCTTTACAGTGTTTTATGTACCATTTTGAAAGTGTTTTATGTACCATTTTGAAATAACATTTTCGTGAACATTGTTGCAGTACGGTGACCTGACACGCTTCTTCCTGTCAGCTTTCTACCACTTAAGCGAAACTCATTTCTTCTACAACATGACATCTCTCTTGTGGAAGGGTATACAGCTTGAAACATCAATGGGCAGTGTTGAGTTTGCTTCCATGGTTGCCTCCTTGCTTGGTCTGTCTCAGGGCATCACATTGCTCTTGTCCAAAGGTTTACTCTTTTTCGGCAATGGGACTGCATATTATGATCAATTTGCTGTTGGATTTTCTGGAGTGCTGTTTGGTATGAAGGTTGTGCTGAATGCCTGGTCAGACGATTTTGTCTTTCTGCATGGGATGGTTATTCCAGCAAAGTATGCTGCATGGGCCGAATTACTCCTCATTCAGGCTTTCATTCCCGGGACATCGTTTATTGGCCATCTCGGCGGGATACTTGCTGGACTTGCCTACCTTTGGATAAAGCGATCATTCTCCGGGCCAGATCCACTTGCTCTTCTGATTTCAGGCATTGCAAAGGTTGTGAGTTGGCCAGTGAGGTTTGCTCAGAGACTTCTAACGTCAGGCCGTCCTCGGAGCCACATAACAGGTCGGGGCAGAGTTGGGCAGCGTGCATCAGTAAGACAGACCAGTCGAGGAATATGGAGATGCTCAACCTGCACTTACGACAACTCGCCTTCCTCAGATATCTGTGAGATGTGCAGTACTGCACGTGAGGGCCATGCTTTCTCCCGCAGACAGCATCTCCAAGCTGGGGGAAACAGGGAGCTCTCAGTTGAGGAGATCCGCCGCAGGAGGCTCGAACGATTTGACAGATGATGTAAATCATCGCTACCAATACAATGTCCAAGTAGTACTAAAGTAGCTTCTCCTATGAAAACTGGCATTTGCCCATTCTGTGCTAGATAGTTTGGGGATTTTTGGTTCTTTCCACTGATGATGAGGAATGCTTTACATGATCGAATTTTACCTCGCCATTTCAAGGCCTGAGTACCGCTACTGATATAGCTCCATTGTTTAGGTTTTTCTCATTCACGATGCCTTGGAAGGAAGTAATTCTATCTATTTTTAATAAATTACGTCAGGCAAAAATGGAAAGGAAGTACCAATGGAAAGGAAGTACTTGAGCGCATTGAAATGCTTCTTCATATTGGGAAGAAGTGATTATTTACATCATCTGTCAAATCCTATAGAAGGCCATTGAACGTTGGAATGTTTTGAAGCAGCAATCTCACTGATCTTCCAAATAGGGGTCTATTTGTCACAACAGTAGCATTGTGTGTTCACTGTTCTTCCAAAAACTAAATTGTGCAAACCTTCATACAATATTGTTAGTAATGTTGGGGTAGTGCGCAGTTGCAGATTGGACCCCTAATGTGCTTTACAAATTATGCTTCGCTTTTGGGGAGAGCACTGAAGCACTTGTCACTTCTCTGCGTGTTGTTTCTATGCAAAGAAACACTTAACGCGGATGTCCGGAATGCCCGATTTGTGCTAGTTTTTGTCATTTAATTTGACGATTCATTTTCATGAGATAGACGATGAAGCAATAAACACGAAAACTAGTATAAGATTGCCAGAGAAACCTTCTCTAGAGAAGTTTGTGCAAAAAAAGATTTGATCTCTTGCTGTCCATTTTCAGTACATCCAATCGATACATGAGCACCCAAAACTGGGACAGCAGCACTTGCGAAGAGAGAAGCAGGAGTCACGACGAGCGAAACGCTTCCCTAGCACTCGTGCGTGTTGCAGTCTTGGCAGTAGAAATCGTTGCGCTCGACGAGGGACCTAACCCCCGGAGCGTCCGCCTTGCCAATGCTTATGCTGCTGCAGCCGCAGGGGTTGCCATTGATGCAGACGCATGAGGAGGGTATGGCTGCCGTCACAGCCAGCGGCGTGCCATGCTCGTCGCCGGCCGTCCCGCTCCTGCTCCTGCTCCGGCCGACCGGATGTCTCGTCCCCATGCGACCCCAGCAAGACGAGAGGTGGGTTCCGGAGGAAGAGAAGCGTAGCCTGTCCCGGATGGCCTCCGCGATCTCACTCTTCTTGTTCTTGCCCTCCGTGACCGGCGGAGACGAAGAGGACGACGGCGAGGGAGAGGACGGAGGACGCCGTCGACGGAGAAGCCCCGTGCGAGCGTCTCCCTCTCCCTCCTCATCCCTCCGCTCACGCATGAATGCAGCAGAAGGCGCGCACCTGCCAAGAATCCAACCTTGATGATCGGTTGACTCACGAGCACACGACGTGCGGAATCAAAAATCGAGAAGCGATTAAAGAGATGAGAGGGTGGCGCCGTGTACAAACCTAAGCGAGGATGGAGGGGGGGTGGATGGGGCGGTTGCTGCTGCTGCTGCAGGGATCAGGAACCGGTGCCGGTGGGAGTTGGGAGTCATGGAGGACGCCATCCTCCTCTCTGCACTGCACCCTTTTCTTCACAGAGAGGCTTCCGCTTCCTACTAGGTACCTGTACCGTCCTCCTCTTTACACGCCATCCATGTATTAACTAATTAACTAATAATAACACTTTTAAACAACTATAATCGTTGGCGAGTTGCAGTGGAAGTGGCATCATTAGAGACTTAGAGCTGGGAGTTGGTCAGACTTGTCTGTGCCAGCTCAAGGCCCAGCTAACTCAGTATGGTCCAAGTACGACACAAGTATGCCACGTGGTGGGCTGTGCCGGCACGGCACGAATGGCGGAATAGGCTGGGTCTGGAAGGTCAACCTATCAGACGACACGACATATCGTGTCGTGCTTGGGCCTGCCTGGCCAGGCCAGCACAAGGGGCACGGCCGGCACACCAGCGCCCGTGGCTACCTCGGCCTCCCCCTCCTGCCACCCTCATGTCACCATGACGCCATCCTATGAATTCCCACCCCACAAGCCGTCATCATAGAGCAGAGAGAGGGAGTAGAGGACTAGAGTAGATGGGAAGGAGCATACTAGAGCTCGACGTCATACTTGGACTGTTGGGCATGAGTGGCGTGAGCTCCTCGCGCTCCCCGAAGCCCTGGTCGTAGGTGTTGATGTCGATGCAAACGGTGTCGGGCATGGTGCCAGTGGTGTCCTGCCTGCCTCCTCATCCTCCTCGCTGCGGCGACAGCACCGCCGGCCGCTGCAGTCTGCGTACCTAGTAAGCACAGGCTAGGAAAGCCCAGGCGCCCCGTTGGCCCTAGCGCCCCTGCCCCGGCGGTGACATCGTGAAAGCCCAAGAGGGAGGCGGTGTGTGCCATGGTGGCTAAGATGAAGAAGGCAGTGGGTGTGCTCATCACTAACCCCTAGGAGGGAGGCGGCCGAGCGAGGAGTAGGTGCCCAGGGGGGTCAGGGGAGGAGGGAGAGAGGCGATGGGTTGTTGGGGGGCGGGGGAAGAGGGAGGGGGGTTGGAGGAGGCGATGAGGAGAACGGGAAACGAACTAAGTGGTTGATCTGTCGATGGGTTGGCGGATGGAAGAAAAATGATAGACGAGAAAAGAAAAAAGGAAAAGGGAGAAAAAAGAAAATTAAAAGAAAAAGAAAAAGGATATAGGAGAAAATATATTGCTATTAGATTATTCGAACGCCTCCCCCAAGGATTTTTCAGGATTCATTCTCGTAGTATCGTGGTTTAACTGACAAACAATCTGAACATGTACTATCTTCTGATTATTTTGTAATTCCAATTTCCAATTTATGATTTATATAAATGCATAGTTTATGTTCTAGAATATCATATCGCCTAATGTGTAATCTTAGTGCTCATTTACTTTATTTACAGTATCCTATCCATACTGTCATGTCTCTGTTTTCTTAGTTTGGTACTTATCTTATCTATACTGTTATTGTGTTATAAGTTAGCCCCCCTTTTATGTTATTTCTGGGTCCGCCACTACTTATAGCCCCTTAGTTTTGGGCCTGAGGCTTTGTCAATTTTTACTAGGTTTTTAACAAGATGAGTACGAGAAAAATGAAGATGGTAGTCGTCGCCTCCATCGTCGATTAAATGATTAATACATTATACATACTAATGCATTGTTCTTCCACTCTATTAGTTTGAGGTTTAATAAATATAATAGCAATTCTAAACTTCAGGACCTTCCTAACATCAAGCCTAGTATATTGTACACTTGCCATTTCCACGCTCTCTCCGATAGATTTTTAATATCTACACAAGTATACAACATACAATACAGTCCCATTCCATATATGCTTATATTCGGTAAGCACACATTTACACCACAAGACTAGTATATTGTATGCATGTTGTTACTTTCCCCCGAAATATTTACGTGCCTATATTTTTAAGCAACTAATTCAATTTTAACTAGTTTTTAACAAAATGGGTACGAGAGAAAGGAAGATAGCACGGCATGAATGCCGGCACCTTCGTCGTGTATAGTTACTTTAGGCTGGGTTTTGGGCTGGCATGACACGAATGTCAGCACGATTGGTTTTGGACCGTGCTTGGGCCTAGCCGGAGGCGAGGCAGGCCGACACGACACGGCACGGTAGAATGACTGGGCCGAGCCGGCATAGCATGAAGCGGCCCGAAACACGATGGGCCTAGGCCATGTCAGCACGACACGGCTTAACTCCTAGCTCTAGGCATCATTCATGACCAAATGGAAGGAAAAAGCAACTGTTTAGCATGGCTTGCAAGGTCGAAACCTTTAGTCAAATAAATAAATGGAAAAAAACCATACACTTGGTGCTTCGACTCTTTAGTCCGTCGACTCTTTACCTCATCTAATTTTTTCAATAATGTTTAGAATCCATCATCCAACTGATAAAACTAAACCATGCAAATCCCGTCCCTAGATGGATATTACGAATGATTTTTGCCACATTGGTTGCCATATTGATTAACACATCATCAATTGACTCATGTTGGCCGCCACATTGACCGCTCAAGAGAAGAGAAAGAGGGTAGACGGAAATAGGGAAAAAGGAAAGAAAAAATGAGAGAGATAAGGAAGAGGAGGTAGGGCTGACGTGTAGGGTCAAGGTGATGATGTGGCAGTCAACGTAGTGAAACTGCCTATGATACCAGTTTAGGGATGTGATTTACATGGTTTTCATATTTGAGGAACGGATTCTAAATGGTATATAAGATAAGGGACATAAATTAGACTCAGATAAGAGCAGTGGCGGACCTAGAATTAAAATTTAGGGGGGGTTAATAGGACTTGTTCATCTGTTTATCGAATACCGAGTTAATGGCTTGTGGTAGCTTGTCACATTGTCGGTGAGAGGGATAAAGCTGCGGCCGATGAAAGCTGAAGGCTGAAACCGACTTATCTTTACATGAGTAAGACTTAGTATAGAACGCAAAAATTTACATGAATTTTTAAAGGATACAGATCATCCTCCCTCTCTCATTTCATACGGTGGTTTTGCTACAAAACTCCTGTGTGCTAAACAACGCCTCAATATGCTTAATTTTCACCGGCAAAACTCCACGAATCGCGGGGAAAAAAATTAGAACGTGCGTAGCCTGAAGAAGAGGCCGGGCAAAGCAAAAGGATTGGCTGGAACAAAAACAAAAGGAGAACACACCCAGGGACAGACAAGAAAAAGAAGAGAGCCGATCGGATTCACTCACGCCGTCAGCCATCGGGGAGAAGAGAGAGGAGAAGACCAACGGCCGGAAGGAAGAGAGGAGAGAGGGACAACACAACTTGCAATGGAAGCAAAGCGAAGCGAACAACCATCCCATGTCTAGGAGCATGCGCGATCTTTGCATGACGGGAGCGGCCGGCGTGGGGAGGGGCGCCATTACACCGACTTCCGGTTGGTCCACTCCTAGATAAGAGTTAAGTGACTGTAGACAAAATTTTTTCTAAATAAATTCCAAATCTGACGGAGAAATAGGACCAGTCCTATTTTGCAGAGTTGGAAGAAATCTTGGCCGCCGCATCGGCATGGCAGCCATGGACACGTTGTCTCCCTGATGTGCAGGGTGTCCAGGTGGGATCTATGTGAGCTAGCTAGCTACGAGGTGCCAAATGGACAAGTGCAATGAGCACTTTGTCAGCAAAATAGAGATGCCCTCTCCAAGGCCTTGTGATTAACAACTGTTCTGAGTTCGGTTATCTTACTTCGATGGATCTTCGGCAGCTCGTACAAATGAGCCTAGCCAATTCAGAAAGTAGAACAGCCACAAGAACGAAGTTGTGGACCGCGACAACGACGGCACGATTCCTCCATTGTCTGAATCGATCTACCTCGATCTCTCAGACGTTTTTGCCCGCCGGGATCCTTCTCTCCGCAGTTGCTCCTTCATAGCAAGAATAGATAACTAATGACTGAGAAAACCATTATCATTATTACGCTACTTCCGTAATTTTTATCTGCTCAGTGAGTCAGTGGTATTGTGGCACCCAGCATCTTCCCCCTGTTTCCCTTGTAATTCTGATTTTGGTCCCAATAAAATGCTAGCAAGGGAGTTAAAATGAAAACGGGAAATAATCGAACTGAAACAACATCAAACAGAATCAGTACGGAGTACCGACAATCCAGTGCAGTGTGTCTCTTGATGAAAGCATGCTAAAACGGTACCATTCAAGAATGGAACAAATCTCCTTTCAAGAATCAAAGACATTCAAAAATATCATCTGAAGTCAACTGATGTAAATCTTCTGTATCACCTGACTTGCAAAGAAAGAGAAACTTTCTATGTAACATTCAGATGCCATTTCACGAGTACCATTATCACAGTCAAATCTGCCCAGAAATTCACAGCCGCATATTTACAGACGATCAGCAAACATGGCCTCATGCTTCCTTCTTAGATTTCTCAACACCCCCGAAAGCAATCTCTCCATTGAATGCCCGAACGACGTCTGCAACGTCACCGGCGTGCTTGCTCAAACATTTCTTGGGCATGAAGAGCGCATGGGCTGCCCTTAGGCCCTCCTTCAGCTTCCCCTCCCTCATCAGAGAGCTCAACACGACGCGCCGGCTCTCCAAGCTCACATGCACTACCTGCGGGTACATGACAATGTCGGCGTGGCTGAGCCCCACCCTCTCCATCAAGAACCCCATGTTCACACTTAGCTTCTCTTCCGACACGACCATGGACTGTGGGTGCCTCCGCAGCATGAGGAGGCAGAGGAGCACGTCCGTCGTGCTGAAGCCGAAGCTCCGGTACACCGCCATCCTCCTCTCGCGCTTGGCGGCGTTAACCTTGAAGAAGATGGCGAGCACTGGAACGAACATCATGTGCACGGAGGAGCTCACCCCAAATGCACAGGCACCACGCACGTGCCCATGCCGTGCCTTCGTGAGCCTTGGGCTCGAATGAGCCCGCGCCCGCAACTAGGCTATTCCGCGCCTTGCGCCATCAGAAGCATCGCCTGCTCTTCCACCACCGAGATCTAATGGGCCTACTTGCCGCTCTGCCCCACGGCTGCCGCGTCCGCGTGGACAAGCTCGCTGGTGGTGATCGCCCCTTTTCTCTTGCCGTGCTCCTCACGCGCTCAGGGTGTAGGTAGAATCCACCATGTGGAGAGTGAAGGAGATGGGACTTTGGGTAAGGGCATCCGTAGTGTATATATCACAATGGATCTTAAGGTGACTTCCATCTAGTTGTTAAGGTCGACTCTGTTATGTTTAAGACCACCGCTCAGCCTTAAGGAGGGTCCCACCTAATATCCCTCATGCCACGATGATTGGCTGGTGGGAGGAAAGAGAACACAGGATTCAAAAGAAAAATTGTATTTTAATGCTTATGGTCAGATCTTTAGTTTGAGGACTGGCCTTAAACCTTTTTTATTTATGACCTACTTAAGATCGACCCTGTAATGTATAAGGTCGACCTTAAGGTGGCTTAAGACCCCCTATTTTCATACACTATGGATGCCCTAAGTCCAAGCCAGATGAGTCGATGGGAATTATTGCACCTGGGTGTCTTAGATTGATATATCTAACGGCTCGATCCTATACCGTTTGAATAGCCAAAAAATAATATATCGTTTTCTAAACTTTCTCTTTTTTATATTTCTTGCGAGGGGCCACGAGATGTGAGGACTCAAGACCAGTCCCTGTAGCTCTAACGACATGTATGTCGTTCGGCTACCAAGGTGACACACAATGACAGAGCTACAGCTCCGATCCGCTGCCTTGGGGACAGTTGGGTGGAGCGAGGAGCTGGGCATCAGTGGCGGACATGACCAAAGTTTAGGGGCTAATTTAACTTGTTTACTGGTTTGTCGGATACTGAGTTGCTAGTCTATGATATGATGTCATATTGTTGGTGAGAAATAGAAAAACGTTATTCAACTGAATACCCAAAAATTTTAGTAAAATATCCACTATATACAAAGTATAATATATATGTATACTAATAGTTAGATCAAATTTGTCCTATTTATACTCAGTCAGTCTAAATTGGTATCAGATCCTTTTGATCTATTTCCTTCTCCTAGGCCTAAATTAGTGCCAGACACTGGTCTAGACCCACTGTCGTGATTTACACGACATATGGTAGAAACTACAAATCTCACTCAGTCTATCTTTTTACAAGTCTCTCCTCTTTGGTTCTCTTCATCTGGCGACGTAGGAACCTTCTAGTTTTTTGGACTCTGAATTTATAGAGGCAAGACTCAGGAGGTTATGTAGAAGTACTGGAGCGACCATCTTACAAGTCACAAGTCATTTTACCATCGTCGCTCGTTGACGCGGCACAGCCACACAGGTTCATCCTCCCTGACCCAGTAATTCCCATAGTTGCATAGCCCCATATCCCTAATCCAGTAATTCCTCCATCTCTTTCTCTTCTTCTGGTGATCTCTGATCTAAAGCAAAATTTATGTGTTTAAATAAAGATGTAAATTGTATTTTACTTAAAGAAGTGAGGCATCTATAATAATTCTAAAGTTTTTGCGTAGTAGTGGCTTATATTGTGATGTCTGGTGTATCAATTATGTAGAAATTATGCAAGTGTTGTCAAATCTTTCTTATAACTTGATGTGTTGGTCACTTTGATAATTTGATCCCCTTTGGTGTCTGCCTGTTCTCCTTAAGTCTGCATGTGAAATGAAAAACTGATCCATGTTGTGTTTAGCAGTGTAGGTAATACTGCTTAAGTTGTTTAGTTAGAAACCGTTTAATAAAATATGCTTATGATAAATTACTTTTGAATTTTTGCTTATGGAACAGAAAAATCTAGCAAAAAGAATTGTCTTCATGATATTATACCTCGCTTTCAAGATATAAAGTATTATAGTATTAATTTTTAATTATTTTTTATAATTTTAAATATCCATTATCAAATTTCTGAATCTGTCACTGCCACCGATCCCAACGACCCCCATAGCTTCCCTTACGTCATCGATGCCCAGCCCTCCGTCCACTTCCTCCCCCCTACACCACCCACGAGGATGAGGGGCTCTCAAAGAGCATCTACTATCTCTGCGACGCGCACACCGGCATGACCACCTGAGAGGCCATGTGGAGGTAACCCCGGTTGTGTGATGAGTAATTGACATATGTTCTAGAAAGTCTGAGTTTGTTCCGGGAATTTTCATGCTAATTACTGATGCGGACATTTAATTATATCATCTTGTGTGGTGCTATGTAATGTATTTTATTGTCAGTGATGACTGCAGGACTTTGAGACAGAGTCGTGACGAGACACGGGTGACCAGACTAGGCACAGGCGGTGCTGAGTTCAGAGCGGTCGGGATGTGTCGAAAACGGTGAGGACTCGAAGTGGTTGCGAGGCGTGTGCGGCAAGAAACGAGGAAGCTTTCCGGAAGGTGTAGGAGTGGCATTTTGGTAAATGCGCATGGCTGCACAAAAGAAAGCGGATTTGGTTAAGGAATGATCCATTAGTGGAGAGTTGCTGTGACCTAATGGGTAAAATGATGTGTAAACCCATTAGTGGAGAGTTGGTGTGACCTAATGGGTAAAATGGTGTGTAAACCCATTAGTGAAGAGTTGGTGTGACCTAATGGGTAAAGTAAGCTTCTAAACCCATTAGTGGAGGCTATAAATAGAGGTGCTCTCTAGGTGGAGAAGTGCACTTGAGAGAGAGAGAGAAATAGAAATGGGTATGAGTATTAGGGTTTTCTAATGCTTGTGCCCTTCAAAAAAGTTGTGTTGAGAGTTAGAGTTTATTTATTCTCTCCTTGTGTGTGAGAGAGATGAGAGAAATGGTTGTAAACATTTTCTTTATCTAATCCGGGGTATCTCTCTTCCTCTATATGAATATTCTGTGTTTTTATTCTGTGCTAACTGTTTATTTTCTCTCCATTATTTTTGTTTTTGGTTCAAAGTTCTTGCTCTAGTTGCTGCTATATTTATTTGCTTTGAACTGGGATCTACTCCAAAGCCAGTTGGCTAGCATATCCCAAGAGCAAAAATCTGAAAATCTCCTTGTTATACTTGTGCTATATTTGCTGCACATTCTTTTGCTCTATTTCGGATTTCATCTCAAAGCCAGTTGGCAAGCATATCCCAAGAGCAAAAATCTGAAAATCTCCTTGTTATACTTGTGCTCTATTTGCTGCAGATTCTTTTGCTCTAGTTCAGAATTTCATCTCAAAGCCAGTTGGCTAGCATATTCCTAAGAGCAAAAGTCACTTCTCCAGTTCTTCATCTATTTTATTTTGAGATGTGTTTTTGTTTGAGGAATTGCGGACATGAGTTTGCTTTGAACTGGGAATTTTCTCAAAGTCCCATGACTAGCACATTCCCGAGAGCAAAATAGCAGTATCTATGAATTTCTTAGCTGCAATCTCTAATTCTTTTTGCTAATTTCTTTATGCTTTTCAGCTTTTACTTTGTGCTTTTCAGCTTTTACTTTATTCTGCTTTTACTTTATGTTTTTCACCTTTTACTTTATGCTTTTCTGCTTTTACTTTGTGCTTTTCAGCTTTTACTTTGTGCTTTTCTGGCTGCTTTGGACAGCAATTTATTTACTGTTTTTCTGCTCTATTCTCAGCCAGCAGTGCTGTTTTGTAGAGCAGGTTTCTGCAGTTTTTAGCGCTGTTTTAGGGTGCAGTTCACTACTGTTTTGACAAGATTTCATTGCTGTCTTTAGTTTGCTCTTGGCTGAAAAGTGAGTGAATACTTGGGGCGAAATTTTTCAAAAGGCACCATTCACCCCCTTCTGTTGCCATTTTCGATCCTTCAATTGGTATCAGAGCCGGTTAGCTCTTTTCAATAGATCTTAACCGTTCTCAAGGGCCATGGCGATGGACAAGTACTCGACCAAGCCGTCCGTTTTCGATGGCATCGATTACCCCTTCTGGAAGAGCCGAATGGAGACATACATCCAGGCCCAGGGGTACGCCATCTGGCGCAATGTCAAGGTCCGGTTTGTTGTTCCTGCCGATGAGAACATCAATGCCGGGAATATGGCTGATGTTGAGGTGAATGCAAAGGCAAGGAACATCATCATCCAGGGCCTGAGTCGTAGTGAGTTTGATCGCATATCTCATCTTTCGTCCGCTTTTGATATTTGGGAGACCCTCGATGCTTACCATGAGGGCACCACCCAGATAAAGACAGTACGATAGGACCAGTTCAAGCGAGATTATAACAAGTTTGAAATGCTCGCTGGCGAGTCCCTTTATGAGTGTTTTGCGCGTTTTCACAAGATTCTGAGTAACCTCCGAGCGGTCGGTCTCACATACTCCGACTCGGATAACGCTCGATAGATGCTCACTGCACTCGATCTGCGTGTTTGGGAGATGAAAGTGACTACCATCAAGGACACCACAGACCTCTCGACTTTGATTCTTGATGCGCTGTACTCGGGTCTCAAGGCTCACAAGATTAACATTGTCTCTCGCAAGTCGAAGTTACAGTCGATGGCCCTAGTCACCGATCCCAGTTCGGCTTCTGGTCTTTCGTCTGATTCGCTGTGTGGTTTCTTCCTTGCTGCTCTCTGTGATGTAACTGATGATCAGTTAGAGCAGCTCGAGGATGAGCAACTGGCTCTCCTAACTCGGAAGTTTTCCCATGCTTACAAGAGGAGGAGGGACAGAAAGAGGGGAGGACCTGTCATTTTCTTCAAGTGTAGTGGCCCCAACCACATTCGAGCAAATTGCCCCAAGCTGGAGAAGGGCAAAGCTGACTTCGGCGGTTCGAGCAAGAACGACTACGCCGACTAGAACCGCAACAAGAGGCCTCAGGCGTATCCACAAGGCAAGAAGAAGTTCCGCGACTTCGGGAAGGCCAAGAAGCTCTTCCACCGCGTTCTCGCCGCGTTCGACGACCTCGACCTCAGTGAGGTGGAGGGATGGAGCGACGACGACGGGACGGGTGACCAAGACCCCAAGAGCGACGATGACTTCTCCGGCATGTGCTTCATGGCCCTCGAGGGCAAAGTGAGCGACAGTGAGCTGTACTCCGACTCGGACGAGGTATTCCCTTCCTACGACCAGCTCAATCATGCTTTCCTTAAGCTAGATGGATTTCATGCTAAGTCTAAGACTAGGTGTACTAAGTTAGAGAAGGAAGTAGATAGACTATCATGGGAGCTTTCTTCTCTTATATCTGCTCCCTCCCGTGATGATTGTGATACATGATGTGCTCTGTTGGGTGATATGGAGAAATTAAGGACCTCGCATGATAGTTTGTCCTCCGAGCTTGATATTATTAAGATAAAGAATGTTAGTCTGCTTGCCGAGTTAGAACTGAGTAGGATGGCTATTACCCTACTTACTACTGATGAGACTACTTCTCCCACCTCATATGAGGTTAAGGACATTACTGCTAGAGGACCTTATGCCATGCTTCTTGATCTGGCCGAGTCTTGTGAAAATTGCAATAACTTGAAGATTAACTTAAAACGGGTAGATCATAAAATTTCTGAACTACAAGCCTCTCTTCTTGAGCCGATTGATTCACGCTTAAACTGTCCTAAATTATCTGCTGAACTTGAATCTGTCTCAAAACAGTTTGAAGAAATGGTTGACCACAACAAGAAAATGGCTAAATATGCTTCTAAGGACCATGTTAGCTCACCTTGCAATAACTGTGAAAAACTAAAGTCTGAATTGATTGCCTTAGATGAAAAATGTGTGAAACTAACTAAGAATTTATTAGAGAAGCCACAATCTTGTTGTGATGTATGTGCCGGTGTGGGGGAGAAGCCCAAGGGTAAGGTGGAGATGCTTAGCAACGTGAGCCAAATGGCTAGCAGTAGGACTGTCCCTTCGGAGTCGGCTGTGCATGCACAAGCCATTCTCTCTTCTGCTACTGGTTCTTCTTCTATTACCTTACCTTCTGCTGTCTCTTCTTCCCCCTACTCTTCTTGCGCCTCTCTCTTTCGGGAGTGTCAGTATCTTATGAACACTCTCGAGAGATTTGTAGGAGGCAAGAAGAAGCTTAATCTTATTCTAGACCAATCTAAGATCCGCAGATTTAATCAGGGTCTAGGATATGATTTCTATGAGGACATGAGGAAGCATCCACCTGCCGTGCTCAGACCCATAGCACCAGGTGTGATCGAGACTGAGCCCAAGACTGAGAAAGTCCAATTTAAGTCTGCGAGCTTTGTCCAAGGAATTTCTGACAGCAAGGTGATTCCACCTGCTACTTCAGCCTCTCAGAAGGCGAAGTATCATTGCACCTTCTGTCAGAAGGATAGACATACGATCGCGCAGAGAGACCGTGGTGCAGCTCTTAGGCGTATTCAGGGTCAGGCCCAGACCTTGAGTGCATCTAAGACCAACACGAGGTCTAGATTTGCTTCAGATGTTTCAGATGGTTTTGGGCAGAATCGAGAACTTGGTTTTTCCGAGGTTTCTGGTTTTCATTCTCATGCTCCCTTTGGTCGTGACTTCCGTCGTCCTGAGGGTAGATCTCGTTCCCCCGTCGAGATAGCTACCCGCGGCGTGATCAGCGTGTTGCCGATGTTCTGACTCGCTCTCGTAGCGATCGGACCCGCAGCGACCAGTGTCCGCTCACGGACCTACGCCTCTTTGAGTTACAAAGAGCGTAGGGTAGATAGAGGTCAGTCGTGCTTGCTACTTCATCTGCTCAACGTGTTGTTCAGTATTGGGTGCCAAAATCACTGTTGATTTACCCCAGTACTGAGACTTTACTCTCTGTTTGACTCAGGTTCGCCGGGCAAGGAAGGGAGAGGTTTGGCTTGTTGACTCCGGCTGTTCTCGACACATGACCGGAGACTTCCGTTGGTTCTCTTCCTTAGCCCGAGCTACAGGTGATGAATCGATCACCTTCGGAGATGACCCTTCTGGACGTGTCATCGCTAAAGGTACTGTGCGCGTTAATGATTCATTTGTTTTAAAAGATGTTGCCTTAGTTAGTAAGTTGCAGTACAATTTGCTTTCAGTTTTCCAACTTACCGATGACGGTTTCGAAGTGAGCTTTAAGAAAAACAATTGCAAAATTCTTGATTATTTGGGAAGTCTGGTTTGCGGGATTTCTAGATATGGGAGGATTTTTTGTGCTGATTTTAATTGAGTATTCTGGAGATCCTCTCAGGTGTTTAGTTGTTTCAGAATCCCGTGATCTTACCTTCTGGCATAGGAGACTTGGTCATATTGGATTTGACCATTTGATCCGAGTTAGCGGCCACGATCTCATTTGTGGTCTGTCGAAACTCAAGATGGTCAAACATATTGTTTGCGCTCCTTGCCGGCACGGCAAGATGGTTGCCGCTTCTCACCCTCCGGTCAAAGTGACTATGACTGATGCACCAGGACAGTTGCTCCACATGGACACAGTTGGACCTGCTAGAGTGCAGTCAGCAGGAGGGAAGTGGTATGTTCTTGTCGTAGTCGATAACTTCTCGAGGTACTCATGGGTGTTTTCCTTAGCCTCGAAGGATGAGACATTTACCCACTTTCGGGGTCTTTTTAGTAGGCTTTCTGTTGAGCTCCCGGGTGCCTTATGAGCGATCCGGCTTTCTGTTGGCACAGAGTTCAAGAATTCCTACTTTGAGAGGTTTTGCGATGAGACAGGTGTAAAGTACTAGTTCTCTTCTCCATACGTCCCCCAGCAAAATGACGTTGTGGAGAGAAAGAACTGTACCTTGGTTGAGATGACCAGGACGATGCTCAATGAATACTCTACACCTAGGAAGTTTTGGGCTGAACCGATAGCCACCGCGTGCCATGTTTCAAATAGAGTTTTTCTGAGGGCACACTTGCATCGTACTTCTTATGAGTTGAGATACGGGCGAAAGCCCAGTGTCTCTCATTTTCGTGTGTTTGGTTGCAAGTGTTTTATTATGAAGTCTAGGAATCTAGATAAGTTCGAGTCACGTTCTTGTGATGGGATTTTTCTGAGTTACTCGACTTCTTCGCGGGCTTATAGGGTTTGGAACTGCGAGTCTAGCAAAATGGTAGAGACCTATAAGGTGACCTTCGATGAGGCCAGTCCGGGAACTAGACCCGATATCTCAAGTTCAGTAGAGCAGTCCAAGCCCATCTTTGTGGATGATGAGGAGGATGACGATGAGAGTTGTCTACCCGATCCAGTTTCTCCTCTCCTTGAGGTGCCTGCTTCTTCTACCGCACCTCAAGGAGATCAGCCCATTCCCTCCACATCTCAGGAGCTAGTGGCTCTGTTCCTACCTCGTCAGCTCATGAGATAGAGGCAACTTCTTCTTCTCATCCAGGACCTCCCCGACACATTCAGCGTCGTCATCCTTCTGAGCAAATGATAGGAGATCTTCATGAGCGGGTCACGCGCTCAAAATCTGGCTTATCTCTTTTCTGCTTACACTCTGCATTTGTCGCCACTTTTGAACCCAAAGATATTTGTCATGCACTGTCTGATGAGTCTTGGGTCAATGTCATGCATGAGGAGTTAGAAAATTTTGAGAGAAATAAGATCTGGTCGCCATTACTGCCGCCGCCCGAGCTCCGCGCTCTTCGCCTCCCGGCCGTTACTCCTCGCCTTGAATGGTCCCGGAGAGCCCTCTCGTTGCGCGCATTCACTGGCAGTAGTTTCACCTCGAGGTGTCGCCCGTTTCCGCCGGTTGGAGACGATAACGTCCGCGTGAACTCCGGCGAGCTCGCGCGTGCGTTAAGTCCTCGCGGTGTATAAAAACGTTCCCCCGGGGAGCTTACTCGCCCTTCGCGTCCTCACCCTCCAATTCGCGTGTGTCGCCGCCGTGTTTTTGCGTCGCCGCCGTGCAAATTCCTCGTCGCCAGTGAATCCTCCGCCGCCCCGTCACCTCGCTCCGCCCCTCGGTCCCCGCGCCAGCACCGCGCGCCCGCTCCCTCGGTCGTGCGCCCGCGCGCTGCGCCAAGCGCCAAGGCGTCCGCGCGACGCTTCGCGCGTCGTGCCGGGCCACGCTTCGTTCATCGCCACCGTCCCGGCTCCGCGCCCTTGCATCCCAACCGTCCGTCCGAGATCGGAACAGCGAGGCATCAGCGCTCGCCACGCGTCTCCCTCTCCGCCATTGGATCCACCGACACTCGCGCGCGCGTCGCGGCGCGCTCGCGCGGCAGCGCCCGACGCGCCGCCGATCCGCTCCAGCGCCGTCCACGCGTCGCCATCGCCGCGACGCGCGCGCGCGCGCCGCGCGCCAGCGCGCGCCGCGCGCCACGCGTCGGCAATCGTCGCCTTCCCGCCTCCGCGCCGTCGCATCTTCGTCGTTCATCCGGATCTGAGACGAAGGCTCAGATCTTACCGCGTGGACGACCGCGAGCCGTCCGATCTCGCCGCTACCACCCGCGCCCGAGTCACCCACGTCAGCCCTAGCCACGTGGCAGCACCAGCGCGTGCCACGTCAACCCTAGTCCACGTCAGCTGCCACGTGGTATGCCACGTCAGCTGCCACGTCAGCCAAAAACCGCCCCAGGTGCCACGTGGCAGCCACGTCAGCAGTTAACACGTGGCGGCATCAGCGCACGCCACGTCAGCCCTAGTTTGCCGCGTCAGCGCTGCCGCCGCGTGTATTGTTCCGTGGACTCGGTCCACCGTGGACCGGCCCCACCTGTCAGCCTCTGCGGCTTTATTTAAATCCCGTGCTGACGTCATTATTCTGATTTTCCTTTAGAAAAATAATTCTTGCTGACGTCATAAATGATTTTCGGTTTAAATTTTAATCCAGAAAATAACCTTTTTCTTTTATTTTGTATTTAAACTTTGGAAGGCTATAACTTTTGCATTTTAACTCCAAATTGACCCATTCAAATTTCTAAATTCATCTAAAATTCCAAACTTTCATTTGGTATATTTATTTTTAATTTTTGAGTTTTATTTTATTTTATTTATTTGGTTCTTCTCGTTTCTCGTGTAGAATCCGATCCGTCAAACGATTTTCAAGAGCAACTTGGAAGATTCCAACATAATTCAGAAGGCAAGTCTCCTTGACCATTTTGCTCCTATGTTTTATAAATAGTTTATGCAATTATTTTAAATTATTTGCATAGCTATGTTTAATAAATTGATAATTTTGATCCTAGAATTTAGATAAACACCCAATTTGTTATACCCTCATTTGGAAATTGTTTACCATGTGCCCTTGTCGACATAGGATATTCTTGGACTCATAAATGAGTTAGTATTATTTATTGTAGAATTTAGAGCATTAGCAAATGCTTAGTTTAGCTGTTAAATGTAAAAATGCTCATATGAGAAAAATGGTTAAGGAATGATTTGGGGTTCAATGTTTTATTTGAAAAGTGGTAATAGATGTTACCACTGTAAGTTTTAAAATAAAAATGAAGTTCAAAGTAAAGTTTGACGAGGGTGGATGGAATGTTTGGCTGGTGCGGGTTAGCACGGATAATGGGTTTGTGAATGATCCACCCTAGTCGTCTAAGGACCGATCCTTGTGTTTGTCCAATCTGAGTAAAACAGTACAACCACAAGTTAAAATGGGTACAACCTAGCTAATTAACCTATAATAGTTTAGTTTTTGTGTCACTATTGGAAAATGGGTATCGAGGATTTATCGATTACTCAAAGTGAGGGGCGATTTCTTGCACTCACATGGCGCAAGAGGGGCTTCAATGTGGTGGATTTAACCCTTCACGGTGAAATCTCAATGGTAATATAAAACTATACTAGAGTAGGTGAAAAGCTTTGTGATATTTTATCCGGTCTTATGCCAAAGGAAGCATGTTGACTGTTAGGATAATATATCTCTTGTGGGTAAAGTTGTACACACTCTGCAGAGTAATAAAACTATTCAAATAGCCGTGCCTTACGGTCAAGGGCGGACAAGGAATGCATTCACATAGTAGAGATTTGACTTTGAATTTAAAAGAAAGGTTTTGGAAAATTAGAGAGTGGATGGAACTCTCGTAATTTTTGATCTGGTGGTTGTAACCAGTTCAGGTGGTTTAATCTTTAATTTGAATATTGGCGGAAATAGCTGATGGATCAGTGATGGTGGATGTAACCTTCACTAAAGTATTTGATAAACTCAGATTATGAAAATTTAATGTTTAATAAAATGCTTTTAGAAAGGTTAGATAAATTTTAAATAAAATGCTGATTTGTGCAAAAGAACAATATAGTCTTCCTTTGTTCAACCTTGCATCTAATGCATCTTTCCCAAGACTTGCGTAGTACTTTATGTACTCACATACTACACTTCAAATAATTCTCAGAGGAGGTTGAAGCTCAGGAAGGAGACTACGACTACTGTTCCGCTTGCAGCTGTGATGGATTCTTTCCGGAGGACTAGGACTCGTTGCTCAAGTCAATTGCCTGTGGCAGATTGATGGGCCGTTTATCTGAACATTTTGCTTCCGCTGTTTTATTTTGTGTATGAGGTTCGATGAACCGAAATTGTAAGGCCTTGGGCCAGGACTTTATTTTAGTTATTATTGTAATAAGCGTTGTTAGCAATGTATCACTTTGTCTGTTTATCTGTGTGTACTAGCGTTGATCTGGGACTAGTACTGCAATACACGAAGTGCAGGAGTTTCTACTTCCGGGTCTCACAGAAGTGGTATCAGAGCCAACTTGACTGTAGGACGAGCCCTAGGTTTTGGTAAACCTTAAGGAGTTATGTTTAATAAAAATTTATATACAAAAACTTAAGTGTCTTTGCTTCTACTCTTCTCTTACTTAGTATCTTGTTCTTTTCTTCCTTGTCACTCTATAAAAGATTTACTGATCTCTCCTATTTTCAAATTTGTAGATGGCAGGTTCGTCGTCGTCAGCTCCATGGGATCACCTTTCTCACGGTGAGAGCGAGGGGGCATTCGTGAGTCTTCTACGGCAGTTGATGCAGCATCTGAAGTACACTCAGCAGCCCATTTTCAGAGGGCGGAAGACCAGGATTATGACTATGGATTCATGGTCCATGGAGGTGTTTATTTACGCCCAAGACGGGAAGATTGACTCGGTGGAGCGTCATATTGAGCATCCTCGGACCCACTGCTCGGATGCTATTCAGGATGCGGCTCAGATGGCGATTGCAGAGTTGTGCAAGAGGCATAAGGAAGAACTCGACGATCACCCTTCAGCTTCTTCCCGACTACGAGGCGGGGCACTCTCACGGAGCCTTTCCAGTTGTGGTGGATGACCCTCGTCGGTCTCACGGTGCGGCTTACTCGAGCGACTTCGCCGACCTCGCGAGCACTACGGAGATAGGACTTCTCGGATGTCGCTTACTTCGAAAGTTCGACCACTCGACACTCTCGAGCCCACCGCCAGAGTGAGTCCGCTCACGCTGACGCAGTTCAGGCAAGGATTGCTGCCGAGGCAGAGGTGGAGCGTCTCCGAGCTGCTACCACTACACCGACCCCGCCCACTACTCGCACTCGGTCGGACCTTCAGACCTCGCACGAGCTTCTGCGAGGAAGAGTGTGCGACGTCGATCCGCTACCCGACCTCAACATCGGAGGATCTAGCCGAGGCCGTCGGCGTTCGCTCTAGATCGCTTTGTCTTCGCCAGAGCCGGTCACGGTCCGTTCTTCGATCAACTACCCTATTTGTGGACGAGTCACTCGGCAGATTCGAGGAGGACCCAGAGGAGGATCCAGAGGAGCGCATCATCGTGGAGGATGAGTAGATGTTAGACAAGAGTACCCTTTTGAGTTATTTTCGATATTAGAACGCTTATAATATTGTGATGTAATGAATGGACTGTACCGAGCCTTGTGCACTTGTGGTACAGCCATTCTTAAAACTAATTTGAATTTCAAAAGTTGCATTTTCTCAGTTGTTGCTTTGTTCATGTGTGTTGGTTCGGGATGTTATTAGTTACCCCACTTCTTATCTATACTTTTCCCTCTTACCTTGTGTTTTTCTTGGTGGGGCTTGGATGGTGAATACAAGGAGCAACGTCAACAATAACCAAGCACCCAATGACAATAACGCCCCAATTCCACCTCCGCCAGCTCAAGCCCCGAACTTGGAGCAGATGATGGCCATGCAACTGCAGCTTCTTCAGGCCTTAGCCTAGAATCAAGTTCACCAGGCTCATCAAGCACCAGCTCAGCCACCCCAATCCAAGTTAGAAGAATTCATGAGGACCGGACCCCGACTTTCGCAGATCATCCGATCCGTTGGAAGCGTATGACCGATAAAGGAGGTTGAGCGGAAATTAAATTTGGCGCAATGCAATGAGAATGAGAAAGTTCTTTATGTTGCCCATCAACTCAAGGGAGTTGCAGCAAACTGGTAGGAAAACTATTGCGCTGCACACCAAAATGCTCAGAATATTGTTTGGGCAGACTTTGTGCGAGCTTTCCGAGCCACTCACATACCTATGAGTATCATGGAAATGAAAAGGAAAGAATTTCACCAACTACAGCAGAGAAACCTTAGTGTTTCCGCATACTTGAGTAAGTTCATTCAGCTGTCGAGATATGCAGCAGAGGATGTGGCAACTGATGAAGCAAAGATCTGGAGGTTTGTGGGAGGATTGGATCCTAATCTCAAGGTGCAGTTAGTATCCAATGACTATCCCACTTTTCAGCATTTGGTGAACAAAGCTCTTGTGCAAGAAGATGCCCAGCGTCAGCTCTTTGAGTCCAGAAAGAGGAAGTTTCAAGCTCAACAGTCTGCGAGCAGCTCACGTCAACGTTCCAACTCACAGCAGTTTAGTCGGCCTTCTTTGCCCAACCAATCAATGACACCGATTTCTGCACCCCGTCCTTCACCTCAAGCTCCTCGATCTGGAAATACGGCTCAACCTCAACACAATAGGACTGCAGCTGCAGGGGTGCAATGCTTCAATTGCAAGAACATGGGGCATTATGCAAATAATTGTCCCCAGAAACGTCAAGCGGTAACCCCGGTTCGTTTCAATCTTGATCCTACACCGACAAGAGCTCCAACCACTGGTCAGGGACGTGGAAGCCCTCAGACCCCCAAGACTCCACAAACATTCAACAAAGGGCGCATCAACCATGTCACCGCCGAGGCAGTACAGGATACACCAGATGTGGTTCTGGGTAAGTTTCTTGTTAATTCGGTTCCTGCAATTACAATATTTGATTCGGAGCTTCACATTCATTCGTAACAAAAGTTTTTGCTGAAAGAAATAATTGGAATGTTTGTTTGCTAAAGAATCTCATGTTAGTCCAATCACCTGGAAAAGAATTGAGGACTAATTTGGTTTGCCCTAGAGCAACCATAGATATAAACGGAGTAAAGTTCCTAGCGAACCTTATTATAATAGACTCCGAAGGCATAGATGTTATACTTGGTATGGATTGGTTGACCAAGTATAAAGGGCAAATAGATTGTGCAAATCGTGCTGTTATTCTCACAAATTCTGATGGAATTCAGATTAGATATGAATCCAGTACACCCTCAAACAAGGAAAGTTTATTGACCAGCTTAAAAGGGAGAAGTTTGGAGCATGTGTCCGTAGTAAGTGAATACCCTGATGTATTCCCTGAGGATTTACTAGGAATGCCACCAGACCGAGAGATTGAATTTGTTATAAATCTGGTTCCTGGTACAGCACCGATAGCAAAGAGACCCTATCGGATGTCACCATGATTTAGCGTAAGTCAAGAGGCGATTCAAGAATTGCAGGAGAAAGGTTTCATTAGACCGAGTTCTTCAACACAGGAGCGCCGGTGCTCTAGTAAACAAGAAGGATGGTAGCCGGCGTATGTGTGTGGATTACAGAGCCCTGAATGAAGTAACAATCAAGAATAAATATCGCTTGCCTCGGATCGATGATCTGTTTGATCAGCTGAAAGGATCGAGTGTTTTCTCAAAAATTGATCTCCGATCAGGATACCACCAATTAAAGATTAGACCTCAAGATATACCAAAACAGCCTTCTCTACTCGATATGGATTATATGAGTATTTGGTGATGTCTTTCGGTTTGACAAATGCACCAGCATACTTTATGAATTTGATGAATAAAGTATTCATGGAATATTTAGATAAGTTTGTCGTTGTCTTTATAGATGACATTCTTATCTATTCCAAAACTGAAAAAGAACACGAAGGACATCTGAGGATAGTTTTACAAAGATTAAGAGAACATCAATTGTATGCCAAATTCAGCAAATGTGCATTTTGGTTGAAGAAAGTTGAGTTCTTAGGACATGTAATTTCTGCAGAAGGAGTATCTGTGGATCCAGGAAAGATTAAGGATGTGTTAAATTGGATACAACCCAAGACCGTAACAGAAATCCGGAGTTTCCTGGGTTTAGCAGGTTACTACCGTCGTTTCATTGAAGGTTTTTCCAAGATTGCTAGACCTCTCACGCAGTTATTAAAGAAGGAAAAAAGAAATTTGAATGGAGTAAATCTTGTGAGGACAATTTTCAGGAATTAAAGAAGAGATTTACTTCTGCACCAGTTTTGCGGTTACCCGATATCAGGAAAGACTTTGAAGTTTATTGTGATGCGTCGAGACAAGGTCTGGGTTGTGTACTAATGCAAGAAGGAAGAGTGGTAGCTTATGCATCGAGGCAGTTAAGACCGCATGAAGAAAATTATCCTACTCATGATTTAGAGCTAGCTGCTGTTGTGCATGCTCTAAAGATATGGAGGCATTATTTAATCAGTAATCGGTGTGAAATATATACAGATCATAAAAGCTTAAAGTATATATTCACTCAGCCTGACCTTAATCTGAGACAAAGAAGGTGGCTCGAATTGATAAAGGATTATGATGTGGGAATACACTATCGTCCAGGAAAAGCGAATGTAGTAGCCGATGCTTTGAGTCGGAAGAGTCATATTAACAATCTGTCAATTCCAGATAAGCAGTTAACACTCCATGAAGAATTTCAGCGGTTGAATTTGGAAATAGTTAACGAAGGTATTCTGTCTACATTGAAGGTTCACCCTACTCTGGAAGATCACATCAAGGCAGCCCAACGAGAGGATGAATATGTTAAAGAAATTAAAGAGAATATGAAGAAAGGTAAAGCGCCTGGATTTTCAGAAGATGAAGAAGGGACTCTTTGGTTTGGAAAGAGAATCCTAGTACCCGAGAAAAAGGAAATAAAAGATTTAATCTTAAAAGAAGCTCATGAAGCAGGATATTCAATTCATCCTGGAAGTACAAAAATGTATCAAGATCTAAAAGAAAGTTACTGGTGGACCAGTATGAAAAGGGAAATTGCAGAATATGTAGCCTTATGTGATATATGTCAGCGAGTTAATGCAGAGCATCAAAGACCTGCTGGTCTTTTGCAACCCTTGCAGATACCTGAATGGAAATGGGAGGAAATCGGAATGGACTTTGAAGGATCGGAAAAGGCAACAGAGGGGGGGTGAATGTTGTTTTTAAAATTCGCCCAAAAATTCACTTCTAATTTCTCCTCCGATAGCAATGAATGCTATGAAGTAAGAAACTACAAGTTTTACAGAAAAAACTGGTTCCAAGAAATTGTCCACAAATCTTACACAAAATCACCCTCTCCTAAAGCTATAGAAGCTAAGAAATAGAGTGCTCAAAAATAAATCCAAGAGACTAGAAAAAGAAACAACTGAGAGCACTAGCTGAAGAGCAAGTGGTCCAAGGGAGACTCACCAGACTGAAATCATAGAACCTGGAACCTACAACTAAAGACAAAGAGCAGATTAACGAGTCATAACCGAAGGGAGCAAACCTGAAAAAGTGTCCTGAGTAAAGTAGCAACAGACTGAAAAGGATTCTCTTAACAAAGTGAGGCCAGACTTGATTAACCAGCAGACCACCGAAACTCAGCAAGAAAATGGTTGCTAGGTCAACAGGGAAGACAATAAACAAACCAGACAGCACTACTACTTGTCTACAACCAAATGCAAGAAAAACAAAAATACGGTTTTGTCGCTACTCATCAGAATCAAATAGGGAAAACAAGAGCTGCCGAAACATGTACAGGGGTAAGCATTGCGGATCTGCTGCAATTAGTCCTACACCAACAACCCCCCTACCAAGACTAGAACCCAACAAAGAAAGCGACAAATGCATTTCAACGAGCACAATCAACTGTAGGAGACCAGAACTAGAAAATGCAGATTGCAAGCAAGGTTCTGGCCGAAACCTGAAAAGAAATATTTGTCTGTTGAAACCAAACAGACAGGAGGAGCTGCACGGCTGCACTTTGGACCGAAAAAGCAATAGCAAAACAGCCTAATACACACTAATTTAAAGATTCCACCTGTTGCGGAAAAAGGTATGTCCCTCTCTTGTCTGCTACGTGGCTGCAAGGTTTACAAAAGAACAGCAACAAAATAGAACAATACAGTGCTTGCTGTAGCCGAATAGTAACTATACATTGCATCCGAACAAAGAAATCGAAAAGACTTCTTCTCTCAAGACAAGAACAAAAGGATGAATAGTAGATCGCAAAGACGATAATGACGAGAAAAGAGAAGAAAGGAACCAAAAGCGAGAATGGTGCTAAAGACTAAACATCAAATAGTCCAACATACACTGACAGAGAGAATCGCACTTTGTTTAACATCACAAAGCAAGCTAGTAGCAAATTAAAAATAAAAGATTTAGTGCCCCTCTCGTGACTGCTTCTTGGCTGCAAGTTTTACAAGCTACAAACAGAGAACAAACCAACAATTACCAACTTAAGAACTGAAGCAAAACTAAAGAGAACAAGAGATAACTTGATTAATCACATATGATTGGCATATTTGCTTTTGGACATAAACTAGCCACAAGGGCCTTGAGACATTACCCAATTTTCAGCAACATTCTGGCCAATCCAAAAATTAAAAGACAAGAACAAATAGATAGCACAAGAGATAAAACAAGAACTTCATACTTGAAGAATAAAGCAGTATATAAGATATAAATAATAGCATCTAGAATAAGAACATTAATTAAAAGGGAGGCAAGTAAATAGCACAAGACATAAAATAAGCGTGTTCATATTGAGACGAAGAGCGATGAATGTTTATATTAACTCTTCCATGTCTCATCCAAGAACACCCACAAGGAGAGAATAAAACATTAAAATTTGCATACAAATTTTCTCTCCCAAGAGCACAAGCATTAGGAAACCCTAATACTCATACCCATTTCTATTTTTCTCTCACTCTCAAGTGCCATTCTCCACCTAGAGAGCACCTCTATTTATAGCCTCCACTAATGGGTCTAGTAGACTACTTTACCCATTAGGTTACACCTCTCTCCACTAATGGGTTTATATTCAATTATACCCATTAGGTTACAACTCCTCTCCACTAATGGGTTTACACTCAATTATACCCATTAGATTACAACCCTTCTCCACTAATGGATCATTCCATATAATATCCGCTTCCAATTTTGCAGCTTTGCGTATTTTCCAAAACGCCCCTCCTGCACCTTCCTGGAAGCTTCCTCGTCTCTTGCCGCGCACGCCTCGCAGCCACTTCGAGTCCTTGCCGTCTTCGACACATCCCGACCGTTCTGACCTCAGCACCGCCTGTGCCTAGTCCGGTCACCCGTGTCTCGCCACGACTCCACTCGACGTCCTGCAGTCACACAGACAAGGAAATATATTTCATAGCACCGCACCAGATGATTTAATTAAATATCCGTATTGGTAATAAGCATAAAAATGCCCGGAACAAACTCAAACTTTCTAGGACACGAGTCAATTACTCATCACACAGCTGGGGTTACCTCCACATGGTCTCTCAATCTCCCCCTTGATGAGTATATTGACAAACACCGAAAAAGCATATAAAGTTGAGTTTGAGAGTCAAATATGGTCTAAAAGAAAAAACAAAGTAACTAAGACCATATCGACAAAAGAGAAAACTGGAGCAGAAAAAGAAAGAGCAAATTTTTCTGCAAAGCTCCGAAGGCTTTTTCTCCAAACTTCTCCCCCTTTTGGCAATAAATTCATCAAAATGCACGAGAGAATGAAATGACTTGTGTGTTCTTTATTGTAAGCATTTGGAGCCATGAAAATTATCCATAATGATTTTGCAAGTATTACACCAAGCCATAATTCATAAGAATGCTATCAAGATCATGACGATTTATGTATAGAAAAGCTAAACCAAATAAGTCATAATCTGAAAATGGATCCAATTTTTTTAGCATGTCAAGTCAAACATGATTTTAGTCTAGATAAAGGTATCCAAGGATGATGCAAGCCATGTCAAATAAACTAAGTGAAATCAAGAAGCTAATATTGAGTTGGTTTAGAGTGCTATAAGTTCAAGAATGACTCAATTGATCAAGTACTTGGTCTTTTTATAAATAAGCAAATTTAGCACAATTGCCCCTTTTTTTAAAAAAAAATCACATTTGGTTTTATCTTAGTAAAGCAAGTTCTGAACTACGAGCCATCCACAACTGCCTCCTAAGTTTCAACCATTTTCATATTTCTTAGCTGTGTGCTAGATCTCAAGCCTTATGCGATCACTCCAAGCGAGAAGCTTAAGGAAATGATCTTGGTCAACCAAAACTCCCCCTGAGTTCATGCCTAGTGCAATGGCAAGCCGTCTCATGAGAGTGAATTGGTGAGATCAGTTTTTTCGCACAAAAAGAGATCATTTTACTTTTGTTGCATTTAGTCCTTAGACCAAGGAGTTAATGAAAATTCATGCTTCATAAAAGAACTAACATAGCTCAATCTAAAACTCAACAAAGATTCAAGACTCAACTCAACCTATTTGACATGGCCGGAATCATAAAAAGATAACTAAAAATAGACTAGTCTCAAGAACTACCATGACATGAAGTAAAGCATTTTTAATTAACTTATCGTGGTAATGACTAGACTACACATATATAGTCATGATAAATCTAGCAATTAAGCACATATCATGGCAAGATGTAATGCATTGAAAACAGATCATAATTGGATAATAATCAAGGCTCCATGTAATTATATTACAATGCAAGCTGAAATGCAATAAAATCCAGCTTCCCCTCAACATAAGATGCACTTTGAGTTCAGGTTGAGTTATGTCAAAATTAATATCTAGAACCTCTCAAATGAACTCCCCCTGAACCAAAGCAATAAAAAACGAGAAGCTGGCAAAGAAAATCCAAATGGGTAGTCCTTAAAGCATAGATAAGATGTAGAGGATACTATGGCTTAGACAGACTCTCGTCTACCCCATATGACTCAGGACTATCAGCTGACTGTCTAGCACACACACTAGAGAGCAAACACGAACCCTGTCTACCCGAGGATGGCCCAACCCTCGCTAGAACCTACAAGCCGTGAGTGAGCTCAACCTAGTGAGATAAGAAACAGCTAATAAGCAACATCCTAGAATCACAAGACAAGAGCAGAAGTCTCAGCAACTAGAGAAAAATACCACTCTAACCTATGCTAGAAGGACTAATCCCAATGCACCCCGAATACTATGCAACAGAAAGGAGTAAGAGCATAATCAATATAATAAAAGCAGTAAAGCATAAAGCTCCCCCTCACAACAGTCCATAAGGACAAACCACTCCAAGCTCTCCCCGCAAAGCTGAAAACCTAGAGCTATCCAATGGCTTGGTAAAGATATCACTAATCGGTGGTCACTCTCCTGGCTGGAGCACTATATCACCCTTCTCCACATGGTCTCTAAGAAAATGATAACGGATATCGATGTGCTTGGTCCGGGAGTGCTGCACTGGGTTCTTGGCAATGTTAATCGCAGAAGTGTTATCACAGAAAAGTGAAACACTGTCGATAACTAACCCAAAGTCCCGCAGGTCGGGCCATCCAGAGAATCGCCGCAAAGAACTAGCGGCGACAACGCATTTGGCCTCTGCGGTGGATCAGGCAACACCGGATCGCTTCCTAGATGACCAAGAGACAAGAAGTGCCAATGAATTGGCAGTGCGAGAAGTGCTCTTCTGTCTATCCTACACCAAACAAAGTCGCATCGGAGTAAGCTCGAGGAAAGACAGAAGACGAAGAATACGGATACCATAGTCAATGGTAGCTCGAAGGTACCGAAGATGCGCTTCACCGCTTGACGGTGAGATACGCGAGAGAAGCTCGAATCGAGCACACGCACACACGAGAAGTGTATGTCCGGTCTCGAGGCAGTGAGGTACAAGAGGGAACCGATCATGCTTCTGAACTCCTTCTGATCAACGGGCTCGCCGTCTTCATCTGGATCAAGTGAAGTCGTTGTCGCCATCGGAGTAGATACCGCTTGCCATCACTCATGTCAAAGCGCTCAGAGGTCTCGAGTGTACTTGCCCTGATGCAAGAAGGTACCCTCCCGAGTCTGCTTGATCTGGAAGCCAAGAAAGAAGCTCAACTCTCCCATCATGCTCATCTCAAACTCCGAGCTCATGACATCGGAAAACTGAGAAACGAGAGCATGTGAGGAGCCGCCAAAGATGATGTCATCCACATAAATCGACGAGCGGTAAGATCGCCATGCCGGCGAATGAACAAGGTCTTGTCTACTTTACCCATCTCAAAGCCATGACTCAACAGGTAGGACTTAAGCCTCTCATACCAAGCTCTAGGGGCCTGCTTAAGTCCATACAAAGCTTTGGAAAGCTTGAAGACATGGTTTGGGTATTTGGGGTTTTCAAACCAGAGGTCAGTCGGACGTAGACCTCTTCCTCAATAAAGCCATTGAGAAAGGCACTCTTGACGTCCATCTGTAAAGCTTGAAACCCTTAGAAGCTGCAAAGGCAAGCGTGATTCTAATGGCTTCAAGTCCTCTGAGGGCAAAGGTCTCTCGAAATCTAGACCTCAACACGGGAGTACCTGGGCTACAGTCTAGCCTTGTTCGAATAACCACTCCATCCTCACTCTGCTTGTTCTTGAACACCCACTTAGTCCCAATAATATTGTGATCACGGGGGCTCGACAAGCGACTGCACCTTGTTTCTCTCGAAATTTTCTAACTCCTCATGCATGGCATTGACCCAAGACTCATCAGAAAGAGCCTGACAAACATCCTTGGGCTCAAAAGAGGCAACAAAAGCAGAGTGGAGACAGTATGAGACGTGCTGACTTTGAGCGTGTAACGCGCTCAAAGAGATCTCCAATTATCTGCTCTGAAGGATGAGCTTTCTGGATATGATGGGGAGGTCCTGGATGAGAAGAAGTAGTGGCCTCTACCTCATGAGCTGATGAGGTAGGGACAGAGCCACTAGCTCCTGAGGATGCGGAAGGAATGGGCTGATCTCCTTGAGGTACGGTGGTGGAAGTAGGCACCTCAAGGGGAGGAGAAACTGGATCGGGTAGACAACCCTCATCTTCATCCTCCTCATCATCCACAAAGATGGGCTTGGACTGCTCTACTGAACCTGAGATGTCAGGCCTAGTCCCCGGACTGGCCTCATCGAAGGTCACCTCGCAGGTCTCTACCATTTTACTAGACTCGCAGTTCCAGACCCTATAAGCCCGCGAAGAAGTCGAGTAACCTAGAAAAATTCCATCACAGGAACGTGACTCGAACTTATCTAGGTTCCCGACTTGAAATAAAACACTTGCAACCAAAAACACGAAAATGAGATACGCCGGGCTTTCGCGTATCTCAACTCAAAAGAAGTGCGATGCAAGTGTGCCCTCGTAAAAACTCTGTTTGAAACATGGCACGCGGTGGCTATTGCCTCACCCAAAACTTCCTAGGTGTAGAATACTCATTAAGCATCGTCCGGCCATCTCGACTAAGGTGCGGTTCTTCCTCTCCACAACGCCATTTTGTTGGGGGACGTATGGAGAAGAGAACGGTGCTCTACACCGACTCATCGCAAAACCTCTCAAAGTAGGAATTCTTGAACTCCGTGCCATTATCACTACGGATCGCTCGTAAGGCACCCTAAGCTCAACGAAAGCCTCTTCAATGCACCTCGAAAATGTGTAAACGTCTCATCCTTCGAGGCTAAGAAAAACACCCAAGAGTACCTCGAGAAGTCATCGACTACGACAAGAACATACCACTTCCCTCCCGCCGATCGCACTCTAGCTGGTCCAATCAGATCCATGTGGAGCAACTGTCCCTGCATCGGTCATCGTGGATCGTGACCGAGGATGGGAAGCGGCAACCATCTTGCCGTGCGGCAAGGGGCGCAAACAAGATCTTTGACCATCTTGAGTTTCGCGCACCACGAATGAGATCGTGGCCACTAACTCGGGTCAAATGATCAAATCCAATATGACCAAGTCTCCTATGCCGAAAGAGAGGTCGCGGGAATCGAAGCAACTAAACACCGAGAGGATCACGGAAGACTCGGAAAAATCAGCACGAAAGATCCTCCCAAAACGAAATCCATAAACCGGACTACCCAAGAATCAAGAATTTTGCAATTGTTTTTCTTAAAGCTCACCTCAAAGTCGTCATCGATGGTGTCGAGAAACGAAAGCAAATTATACCGCAGCTTACTAACCAAGGCAACATCTTTTAAAACAAAAGACTCATTAATGCAAGATTGTACCTTTGGCGATGACACGCCTAGATGAAGCATCTCCAAGGTGATCGCCTCATCACCGGAGCACGGCAAGGGAAGAAAACCAACAGAATCTCCGGTCATGTGTCGTGAACACCCGAGTCTACGAGCCAAACCTTTCCTTCCTCGCCGGCGAACTGAGTCAAACAGAGTAAAGTCTCGATGATTGGGGTAAATCAACGATGATTTCGCACCCAATATCAATAACACGCCGAGCGGATGAAGTAGTCAAGCACGATCGACCTCTATCTACCCTACGCTCCTCGTTACTCAAAGCGTAAGGTCTAAGAGCGGACCGGTCGGCATTCTTGAGTCCGATCGCTACGGAGAGCGAGTCGGAGTACCAACAACACTCGATCTCGCCGTGGGTAGCTATCTCGATGGAAACGAGATCTACCCTCAGGACGGCGGATATCATGACCCGGGGCAAATCGAGGACGAAAATCGAAGAACCAGAAAACCAAGTCCTCGATCTTCGAAAAGCATCAACAATAGCAACCTTAGACCTCGTGCTGGTCTTAGGTGCACTCAGGGTCTGGGGCTGACCCTGAATACGCCTAAGAGCTGCAACACGGTCTCTCTGCGCAATCCTAGCACGCCTGAAGCATCGGTCGATCATATGTCCATCCTTCTGACAGAAGGTGCAATGAAACTTCACCCTGTGAGAGGCCGAAGTTGCAGGTGGAATCACCTTGCTGTCAGAAATCCCTTGGACGAAGCCCGCAGATTTAAATTTGACTTTTTCACCCCGGCTCGCCTCGATCACACACAGTGCTATGGGTCCGAGCACGGCAGGTGGATGCTTCCTCATGTCCTCATAGAAATCATATCCTAGACCCTGATTAAATCTGCAAATCTTAGATTGGTCTAGAATAAGATTGAGCTTCTTCTTGCCTCCTACAAATCTCTCGAGAGTATTCATAAGATACTGACACTCCCGAAAGAGAGAGGTGCAAGAAGAGCAGGGAGAAGGGGAAATAGCAGAGGGTAAGGAAAAAGACGAACCAACAGTAGAGGAAAGAATGGCTTGTGCACGCACAGCCGACTCTGATGGGACAGTCCTACTACTAGCGAGTTGGCTCCGTTGCTAGGCGTCTCTACCTTACCCTTGGGCTTCTCCCAACACCAAGACACACATTACAACATGATTGTGGCTTCTCTAGTAAATCCTTAGTTAGCTTCACACATTTTTCTTCCAAAACAATCAAGTCGATTTTAGTTTATCACAATTTTTGCATGGTGAGCTAACAGGTCCTTAGAAGCATATTTAGCTATTTTCTTGTTGTAATCAATCATTTCTTGGAATTGTTTAGAAACAGATTCAAGTTCAATGATTAATTTAGGACAATTTAAACAAGAAGCGATTGGCTCAATCAAAGAAGCATGCAATTCAGCAATTTTATGATCTGCTCTTTTTAAGTTCATTTTAAGTTATTGCAATTTTCACAAGATTCAGGCAGATCAATAAGCATAGTGTAAAGACCTCTAAAAGCATTGTCCTTATCCTCACATGAGGTGCAAGAAGTAGTCTGAATATTAGAGGAAATAGAAGCAACCCTACTCATTTCTAGTTCAAAGAAGCGGACTATCATTCTTCACCTTAAGCAAATCAAGCTCGAAGTCAAACTATCATGAGAGGTCCTTAGCTTTTCCATATCTCCAAGCAAAGAAGAACATACATCACATTCGTCACGGGAGGGAGCAGATATAAGTGAAGTAAACTCCCGTGACGATCTCTCTACTTCCTTCTCAAGATCCACAACCCTAGCTCTAGATTTAGCATAGAACTTTCCTAACTTCAGAAATGCAGTATAGAGCTGGTCGTAGGAGGGACCTACCTCATCGGAGTCGCCAGAGAGCTCATTGTCGCGACGCCGTTGTCGTTGGCCATGAAGCACATGCCGATGAAGTCGCCGCCGTCCTTGGGATCTTGATCATCCTTGTCGCCGCCGCCGCTCCACCCCTCCACGTCGCTGAAGTCGATGTCGTCGAAGGCCGTGAGGACGCGGTGGAAGAGCTTCTTGGCTTTACCAAAGTTGCGGAACTTCTTCTTGCCTTGAGCGTGAACTGGGGGCTTCTTGTTGCGGTTCTTGTCGATGTAGTCGTTCTTGCTTACACCGCCGTAGTCGTTCTTGCCTTTCACCAACTTAGGGCAATTTGCCCGAATGTGGTTAGGGCCACCACACTCGAAACAAATGACAGGTCCTCCCCTCTTTCTGTCCCTCCTCCTCTTGTAAGCATGGGAAAACTTCCGAGCTAGGAGGGCCAGTTGCTCATCCTCGAGCTGCTCTAACTGATCATCAGTTATGTCACAGAGAGCAGCAAGAGAGAATCCACACGGCAAATCAGAAGAAAGACCAGAAGCTGAACCGGGATCGGTGACTAGTGCCATCGACTGTGACTTCGACTTGCGAGAGACAATGTCAATCTCGTGAGTCTTGAGACGCGAGTACAGCGCATCAAGAGTCAAAGTCGAGAGGTCCGTGGTGTCCTTGATGGTAGTCACTTTCATTTCCCAAACACGCAGATCGAGTGCAGTGAGCATCTGTCGAGCGTTATCCGAGTCGGAGTATGTGAGACCGACCGCTCGGAGGTTGCTCAGAATTTTGTGAAAACGCGCAAAACACTCATCTAAGGACTCACCAGCGAGCATTTCAAACTTGTTGTAATCTCGCTTGAACTGGTCCTGTCGAACCGTCTTAATCTGGGTGGTGCCCTCATGATATGCATCGAGGGTCACCCAGATGTCGAAGGCCGACGTGAGATGAGAGATGCGATCAAATTCGCTCCTGCTCAGACCCTGGATTATAATGTTTCTTGCCTTGGCATTTGCCTCAACATCAGCCATGTTATTAGCATTGATGTCCTCATCGGCAGGAACAATAAAACGGGTCTTGACCTTGCGCCAGATGGCATACCCCTGGGCCTGGATATATGTCTCCATTCGGCTCTTCCAGAAGGGGTAATCGATGCCATCGAAAACGGGCGGTTTGGTCGAGTACTTGTCCGTTGCCATGGCTCTTGAGACCGGTTAAGATCTATAGATAAGAGTTAACCGGCTCTGATACCAATTGAAGGATCGGAAAAGGCAACAGAGGGGGGGTGAATGTTGTTTTTAAAATTCGCCCAAAAATTCACTTCTAATTTCTCCTCCGATAGCAATGAATGCTATGAAGTAAGAAACTACAAGTTTTACAGAAAAAACTGGTTCCAAGAAATTGTCCACAAATCTTACACAAAATCACCCTCTCCTAAAGCTATAGAAGCTAAGAAATAGAGTGCTCAAAAATAAATCCAAGAGACTAGAAAAAGAAACAACTGAGAGCACTAGCTGAAGAGCAAGTGGTCCAAGGGAGACTCACGGATGAAATCATAGAACCGGAACCTACAACTAAAGACAAAGAGCAGATTAACGAGTCATAACCGAAGGAGCAAACTGAAAAAGTGTCCTGAGTAAAGTAGCAACAGATCAAAAGGATTCTCTTAACAAAGTGAGGCGGACTTGATTAACCAAAGGACCACCAAACTCGGCAAGAAAATGGTTGCTAGGTCAACAGGGAAGACAATAAACAAACCAGACAGCACTACTACTTGTCTACAACCAAATGCAAGAAAAACAAAAAATACAGTTTGCTGCTACTACTGTAACCGAAATAGGGAAAACAAGAGCTGCCGAAACATGTACAGGGGTAAGCACTGCGGATCTGCTGCAATTAGTCCTACACCAACAACCCCCCCACCAAGACTAGAACCCAACAGCAAACAGCAAACAGCCCAACGAGCACAATCAACTGTAGGAGACCAGAACTAGAAAATGCAGATTGCAAGCAAGGTTCTGGCCGAAAACTGAAAAGAAATATTTGTCTGTTGAAACCAAACAGACAGGAGGAGCTGCACGGCTGCACTGGACCGAAAAAGCAATAGCAAAACAGCCTAATACACAGACTAATTTAAAGATTCCACCTGTTGCCGAAAAAGGTATGTCCTCTCTTATGCGCTCACGTGGCTGCAAGGTTTACAAAAGAACAAAGAACAAAATAGAACAATACGATTGCTTGCTTTGTGAGCGAATAGTAACTATACATTGCATCCGAACAGCAAAACCGAAAAGACTTCTTCTCTGAAGACAAGAACAAAAGGATGAATAGTAGATCGGCAGCACTGATAACAGCCAGAAAAGAGAAGAAAGGAACCAAAAACTGAGAATGGTGCTAAAGACTAAACACTGAAATAGTCCAACATACACTGGACAGAGAGAATCTGCACTTTGCCGAACATCACAGCAAGCTAGTAGCAGCCGAATTAAAAATAAAAGATTTAGTGCCCCTCTCGTGACTGCTTCTTGGCTGCAAGTTTTACAAGCTACAAACAGAGAACAAACCAACAATTACCAACTTAAGAACTGAAGCAAAACTAAAGAGAACAAGAGATAACTTGATTAATCACATATGATTGGCATATTTGCTTTTGGACATAAACTAGCCACAAGGGCCTTGAGACATTACCCAATTTTCAGCAACATTCTGGCCAATCCAAAAATTAAAAGACAAGAACAAATAGATAGCACAAGAGATAAAACAAGAACTTCATACTTGAAGAATAAAGCGAGATATAAGATATAAATAATAGCATCTAGAATAAGAACATTAATTAAAAGGGAGGCAAGTAAATAGCACAAGACATAAAATAAGCGTGTTCATATTGAGACGAAGAGCGATGAATGTTTATATTAACTCTTCCATGTCTCATCCAAGAACACCCACAAGGAGAGAATAAAACATTAAAATTTGCATACAAATTTTCTCTCCCAAGAGCACAAGCATTAGGAAACCCTAATACTCATACCCATTTCTATTTTTCTCTCACTCTCAAGTGCCATTCTCCACCTAGAGAGCACCTCTATTTATAGCCTCCACTAATGGGTCTAGTAGACTACTTTACCCATTAGGTTACACCTCTCTCCACTAATGGGTTTATATTCAATTATACCCATTAGGTTACAACTCCTCTCCACTAATGGGTTTACACTCAATTATACCCATTAGATTACAACCCTTCTCCACTAATGGATCATTCCATATAATATCCGCTTCCAATTTTGCAGCTTTGCGTATTTTCCAAAACGCCCCTCCTGCACCTTCCTGGAAGCTTCCTCGTCTCTTGCCGCGCACGCCTCGCAGCCACTTCGAGTCCTTGCCGTCTTCGACACATCCCGACCGTTCTGACCTCAGCACCGCCTGTGCCTAGTCCGGTCACCCGTGTCTCGCCACGACTCCACTCGACGTCCTGCAGTCACACAGACAAGGAAATATATTTCATAGCACCGCACCAGATGATTTAATTAAATATCCGTATTGGTAATAAGCATAAAAATGCCCGGAACAAACTCAAACTTTCTAGGACACGAGTCAATTACTCATCACACAGCTGGGGTTACCTCCACATGGTCTCTCAGACTTTATAACTGGGCTACCAAGGACCAAATCCGGCTATGATTCAATTTGGGTTATAGTGGACCGCTTAACAAAAGTTGCCCATTTCATACCAGTTAAGACCACTTATTCGGGAGATAGATTGGCAGAACTTTATTTGTCAAGGATTGTGTGTTTGCATGGAATCCCAAAGAAGATTGTGTCAGATAGAGGATCTCAATTTACCTCAAGATTTTGGCGGAAGCTTCATGAAGTTTTGGGAACCAATTTAAATTTCAGTACTGTCTATCATCCTCAAACCGACGGTCAGACAGAAAGGGTAAATCAAATTTTGGAAGATATGTTGAGAGTGTGTGCATTAGCCAATAAAGCCAGTTGGGACCAAAGTTTGCCTTACGCAGAATTCTCTTACAATAATAGTTACCAATCAAGTTTGCAGATGTCTCCATTTGAAGCTTTATATGGTAGAAAGTGTAGAACACCTTTGTATTGGTCAGAGACAGGAGAAAGTCAAGTATTTGGACCTGATGTATTGAAGCTAGCAGAAGAGCAAGTTCGTTTAATTCGAGACAAGTTGAAAACAGCACAGACCAGGCAAAAGAGCTATGCGGACAATCGTCACAGAATGTTAGAGTTTGCACCAGGAGATCATGTGTATCTGAAAGTATCGCCTCTAAAAGGAATGCGTCGATTCAGAGTTAGTGGCAAGCTTGCTCCAAGATATATTGGACCATTTCTAATTATAGCCAGAAGAGGTGAAGTTGCTTATCAGTTAAGACTTCCATCACAACTGTCAGATGTGCATGATGTGTTTCATGTGTCGCAATTGAAAAAGTGCTTAAGAGTGCCAGAGGAGCTGATGCCTTTAGAAGAAGTGGATCTAAAAGAAGATCTCTCATATCCAGAGTTTCCAGTCAAAATTTTAGAAGAAGCGGACGTCAGACAGAAACAAGATCACAAATTTTGCAAAGTACAGTGGAGCAATTGTCCAGAGTCGGAAACAACTTGGGAGCGTGAAGAGGATCTCAGAGCGGAGTTCCCTAATCTTTTTCCCAGCCCGTCCGAATCTCGGGGTCGAGATTCTTTCTAAGGGGGGTAGGTTTGTAACATCCTGATTTTCAGAGATTTTAAAAACCTTGAATTTAAAAATAAATTTCTAGAATTTTCTTGAATTTAAAACAAGCTTAAATGAATTTTTAGAATTTAATATGATTAAATTCAACATCAAAATTTGCTGGAAATATTTTCTTTGGGTTCCCTGTCTCTCAAGGAATTTTCTGGTATTTTTGGTGAATTTCCTAGAAGTTTATTTGAATTTCTGGAAAAAGAAATTTTTAGAAAATCTCCCCGCCGCCCGATCTGTCTCTCTCCTCCACGCGTCGCTCATCCCGCGCCAGCGCCGCCAGACACACCCTTCCCACGCAAGCGCGCGCAAGCGCGCTCGCCGATCCGCCGCCGCCACCGCGCGCATCATGCGCCGACACGCGGCGCACTAGCGCTTCGCCTCGCCGCCGCGCCCGCCCGATATCGGCCGTCCGTCCCGCCGCGGATCGATCGCGCCGTCCGCCTTCACTTACCCTTCGCCTCTCATCCAACGACCGGTTCTTTTCCCTCCGCCACGCGTCGGCGCATCCGAGCCATCTCTCCGTTTCTCTCTCTCGCGACAAAGGTCCCGTCTGTCGGGCCCGCCGTCCCGCCGGTTCGCGCTCCGCGCTGCCGCCATTATCGCCGCCGCCCGAGCTCGCGTTCTTCGCCTCCGGCCGTTACTCCTCGCCATGAATGGTCCCGGAGAGCCCTCTTGTCGCGCGCATTCACCGGGCGATTTCACCTCGGCGTCGCCGTTTCGCGGTTGGAGACGATAACGTCGCGTGAACTCGGTGAGCTCGCGCGCGCGTTAAGTTCTCGCGGTGTATAAAACGTTCCCGGGAGCTTACTCGCCGCTTCGCGTCCTCACCTCCAATTCGCGTGTGTCGCCGCTGCGTGTTTTGCGTCGCCGCCGTGCAAATTCCTCGTCGTCGGTGAGTCCTCCGCCGCCCCGTCGCCTCGCTCCGCCCCTCGGTCCCGCGCGGCCAAGATCGCGCGCCGCTCCTCGGTCACGCCGCGCGCGCTTCGCGGCGCATCGCGTCGCGCGACGCCGCGGCGTCGTGCGGGCCACGCGCTCGTTCATCGCCACCGTCCGGCTCGCGCGCTTGCATCCCAACCGTCCGTCAGAGATCGGAACGCGAGGCATCGGCGACTCGCCACGTGTCTCCTCTCCGCCGTTGGATCCACCGACACTCGCGCGCGCCGCATCCGCGACGCCGCGCGCGGCGCCGCCACGCGTCGTCGATCCGCTCCCGCGCCGCCACGCGTCGCCGATCCGCTCCCGCGCCGTCCACGCGTGCCGCCATCGCCGCGACGCATGCCCGCGCCGCGCGCGCGCGCAGCGCGCCGCGCCACGCGTCGGCAATCGTCGCCTTCCCGCCTCCGCGCCGTCGCATCTTCGCCGTTCATCCGGATCTGAGACGAAGGCTCAGATCTGCTGCGTGGACGACCGCGAGCCGTCCGATCTCGCCGCTACCACCCGCGCCCGAGTCACCCACGTCAGCCCTAGCCACGTGGCAGCACCAGCGCGTGCCACGTCAACCCTAGTCCACGTCAGCAGCCACGTGGTATGCCACGTCAGCTGCCACGTCAGCCAAAAACCGCCCCCAGGTGCCACGTGGCAGCCACGTCGGCCGATTAACACGCGTGGCGGCATCGGCGCCGCGCCACGCCGACCCTAGTTTGCGCGTCGGTATGCGCGCGTGTCTCGTTCGTGGACTCGGTCCACCGTGGACCGGCCCCACCTGTCAGCCTCTGCGGCTTTATTTAAATCCCGTGCTGACGTCATTATTCTGATTTTCCTTTAGAAAAATAATTCTTGCTGACGTCATAAATGATTTTCGGTTTAAATTTTAATCCAGAAAATAACCTTTTTCTTTTATTTTGTATTTAAACTTTGGAAGGCTATAACTTTTGCATTTTAACTCCAAATGGACCCATTCAAATTTCTAAATTCATCTAAAATTCCAAACTTTCATTTGGTATATTTATTTTTAATTTTTGAGTTTTATTTTATTTTATTTATTTGGTTCTTCTCGTTTCTCGTGTAGAATCCGATCCGTCCGACGATTTTCAAGAGCAACTTCGGGAAGATTCCAACATAATTCCAGAAGGCAAGTCTCCTTGACCATTTTGCTCCTATGTTTTATAAATAGTTTATGCAATTATTTTAAATTATTTGCATAGCTATGTTTAATAAATTGATAATTTTGATCCTAGAATTTAGATAAACACCCAATTTGTTATACCCTCCTTTGGAAATTGTTTACCATGTGCCCTTGTCGACATAGGATATTCTTGGACTCATAAATGAGTTAGTATTATTTATTGTAGAATTTAGAGCATTAGCAAATGCTTAGTTTAGCTGTTAAATGTAAAAATGCTCATATGAGAAAAATGGTTAAGGAATGATTTGGGGTTCAATGTTTTGTTTGAAAAGTGGTAATAGATGTTACCACTGTAAGTTTTAAAATAAAAATGAAGTTCAAAGTAAAGTTTGACGAGGGTGGATGGAATGTTTGGCTGGTGCGGGTTAGCACGGATAATGGGTTTGTGAATGATCCACCCTAGTCGTCTAAGGACCGATCCTTGTGTTTGTCCAATCTGAGTAAAACAGTACAACCACAAGTTAAAATGGGTACAACCTAGCTAATTAACCTATAATAGTTTAGTTTTGTGTCACTATTGGAAAATGGGTATCGAGGATTTATCGATTACTCAAAGTGAGGCGAGGATTTATCGCACTCACATGGCGCAAGAGAGGGCTTCTGAATGTGGTGGATTTAACCCTTCAGCGGTAAACCTCAGCGGGTAATATAAAACTATACTAGAGTAGGTGAAAAGCTTTGTGATATTTTATCTGGGTCTTATGCCAAAGGAAGCATGTTGACTGTTAGGATAATATATCTCTTGTGGGTAAAGTTGTACACACTCTGCAGAGTAATAAAACTATTCGAATAGCTGTGCCCACGGTCAAGGGCGGACAAGGAATGCATTCACATAGTAGAGATTTGACTTTGAATTTAATAAGAAAAGGTTTTTGGAAAATTAGAGAGTGGATGGAACTCTCGTAATTTTTGATCTGGTGGTTGTAACCAGTTCAGGTGGTTTAATCTTTAATTTGAATATTGGCGGAAATAGCTGATGGATCAGTGATGGTGGATGTAACCTTCACTAAAGTATTTGATAAACTCAGATTATGAAAATTTAATGTTTAATAAAATGCTTTTAGAAAGGTTAGATAAATTTTAAATAAAATGCTGATTTGTGCAAAAGAGCCATATAGTTTTCCTTTGTTCAACCTTGCATCTAATGCATCTTTCCTAAGACTTGCGGAGTACTTTATATACTCACATACTACACTTCAAATAATTCTCAGAGGAGGTTGAAGCTCAGGAAGGAGACTACGACTACTGTTCCGCTTGCGGCTGTGATGGATTCTTTCCGGAGGACTAGGACTCGTTGCTCAAGTCAATTGCCTGTGGCAGATTGATGGGCCGTTTATCTGAACATTTTGCTTCCGCTGTTTTATTTTGTGTATGAGGTTCGGTGAACCGAAATTGTAAGGCCTTGGGCCAGGACTTTATTTTAGTTATTATTGTAATAAGCGCTGTTGGCAATGTATCACTTTGTCTGTTTATCTGTGTGTACTAGCGTTAATCTGGGACTAGTACTACAATACACAGGGGGGTCTGGGAGTTTCTACTTCCGGGTCTCACAAGCAAGCCCCTAGAGTTTGGTATGAAAGGCTTAAGTACTATCTGTTGAGTCATAGGTTTGAGATGGGTAAGGTAGATAAGACCTTGTTCATTCGCAGGCATGGCAATGACCTTCTACTCGTCCAGATTTATCTGGATGACATCATCTTTGGTGGCTCCTATCATGCTCTTGTTTTCCAGTTCTCGGATGTCATGAGTACAGAGTTTGAGATGAGCATGATGGGCGAGTTGAGCTTCTTCCTTGGATTCCAAATCAAGCAGACTCGGGAGGGTACCTTCTTGGATCAAGGCAGTACACTCGAGATCTCCTGAAGCGCTTTGACATGAGTGATGGCAAGCCGGTGTCAACTCCGATGGCGTCAACGACTTCACTTGATCCAGATGAGGATGGCGAGCCAGTTGATCAGAAAGAGTTCAGAAGCATGATCGGTTCCCTCTTGTACCTCACTGCCTCGAGACCGGACATACACTTCTCTGTGTGTCTGTGTGCTCGATTTCAAGCTTCACCTCGCGTATCTCACCGCCAGGCGGTGAAATGCATCTTCCGGTACCTTCGAGCTACCATAGACTGTGGTATCTAGTACTCTTCCTCGTCCTGTCTTTCCCTCAGAGCCTACTCCGACGCCGACTTCGCTGGCTGAAGGATAGACAGGAAGAGCACTTCTGGTACCTGCCAATTCATTGGCACTTCTCTTGTTTCTTAGTCTTCTAAGAAGCAGTCCGGTGTTGCACAGTCCACCGCAGAGGCTGAGTACGTTGCTGCTACCAGCTGTTGCAGCCAGGTACTCTGGATGGCGTCGACCCTGTGGGACTTTGGGTTAGTTATAGACATTGTTCCACTCTTCTGTGATAACACTTCTGCTATTAACATTGCTAAGAACCCAGTGCAGCACTCTCGGACCATGCACATTGATATCAGATATCATTTTCTTAGAGACCATGTGGAGAAGGGTGGCATAGTGCTCCAGTTCGTGGAGAGTGACCACCAGTTGGCTGATATCTTTACCAAGCTTTTGGATAGCTCTAGGTTTTCAGCCTTGCGGGGAGAGCTTGGGGTAGTTTGTCCTTATGGACTATTGTGAGGGGGAGCTTTATGCGTTTTGCTCTATCATATTTACATGCTTCTGTCCTTTTTCATTACTTTTGCATAAGGGTGCATTCGGATTAGTCCTTACAGCATAGATTTAAGTGGTTCTCTCGTCTAGTTGCTCAGTCTCCTTCCTCTCATCTTGTGACTCTAGGATGCTGCTTATTAACTGTCTCTCTCCTCAATAGGTTGAGTTCACTCACTTCTTATAGGTCTAACGAGGGTTGGGCCACCCTTAGGTAGACAAGGAACGTGTTTACTCTCTAGTGTGTAAGGAGACCAGTTGATACTCCTAGAGTCATATGGGGTAGATGAGAGTCAGTCTGAGCCATCGTATCCTCTATATCTTGTCTATGTTTTTAGGACTATCTTTTCTGATTTTTTGCCAGCTTCTCGTTTTATTGCTTTGATTCAGGGGGAGTTCATTTGGGTATGTTAGGATTTAATTTTGACATAACTCAACTTGAACAAAAAGCGCATCTCATGTTGAGGGGGAGCTGGATTTTCTTGCATTTCAGTTTGCATTGTAATATAACTACATGGAGTCTTGATTATTATCCAATTATGATCTGTTTACAATGCATTACATCTTGCCATGATCTGTTCTTAATTGCTAGATTTATCATGACTTTATATGTGTAGTCTAGTCTTTGCCATGATTAGTTGATTAAAAACTGCACAACTTGAATTAATTCATGTCATGGTCGCTTTTGAGACTAGTCTGTCTTTAATTATCCTTTATGGTTCACGCCATGTCAAATAGGCTGAGTTGAGTCTTGAATCTTTATTGAGCTTTAGAATGAGCTATGCTAGTTCTTCTGTGAAACATGAGTTAATTCTTGTACTTCAACTAAAATTAGCAAAAGCAAAAAGATATCTTTTGTGCGAAAAAACTGATCTCACCAATTCTTTCTCATGAGACTGCTTGCCATTGCACTAGGCATGAACTCAAGGGGAGTTTTGGTTGACCAAGATCACCTTCTTAAGCTTCTCGCTTGGAGTGATCGCATAAGACATGAGATCTAGCACATGGTTAAGAAAATAGAAATTTGTAAAAATAGTTGAAACTTAGGAGGTAGTTGTAAATGGCTTCTAGTTCAGGACTTGCTTCACTAAGATAAAGCCAAAAATATTTTTCAGAAAAATGTCAATTGTGCTAATCTTTGCTTATTCACAAAAGACCAAGTACTTAAACAAATGAGTCACTTTTGAACTTTTAGCACTCTAAATTGGCTCAATACTAGATTCTTGGTTCCTCTTAGATTATTTGACATGGCTTGCATCATCCTTGGATACATTTAGCTAGACTATAATCTTGGTTGACTTGACTTGCTAAGAAAATTGGCTAAATTTCAAATTATGGCTTATTTGGTCCAACTTGTCTATGCATAAATCGTTATGATCATGATAGCATCCTTACGAGTTATGGCTTGGTGTAATACTCAAAAGGTCATTTTAGATAATCTTCATGGCTCCGAATGCTTAAAATAAATAAAATACATTCATTCTCTCTTGAGCATCTTGATGATTTTATTGCCAAAAGGGGGAGAAGTTTGGAGAAAAAGTCTTCTGGAGTTTTGCAGAAAAATTGGCTCTTTCAATTTCTGCTCTAGTTTTTTCTTTTGTCGATATGGTCTTAGTTATCCTGATTTTCTTTTAGACCATATTTGACTTTCAAACTCAACTTTATGCTTTTTCTGTATTTGTCAATATACTCATCAAGTGGGAGATTGAGAGGTCATGTGGAGGTAACTCCGGTTGTGTGATGAGTAATTGACACATGTTCTTGAAAGTCTGAGTTTGTTCCGGGTATTTTTATGCTAATTACTGATGCGGATATTTAATTATATCATCTTGTGCGGTGCTATGTAATATATTTTCTTCTCGGTGATGACTGCAGGACTTTGACACGGAGTCGTGGCGAGACACGGGTGACCGGACTAGGCACAGGCGGTGCTGAGGTCAGAGCGGTCGGGATGTGTCGAAGACGGTGAAGACTCGAAGTGGTTGCGAGGCGTACGCGGCAAGAAACGAGAAAGCTTCCCAGAAGGTGCAGGAGTGTCATTTTGGTAAATGCGCAGGGCTGCACAAAAGGAAGTGGATTTGGTTAAGGAATGATCTATTAGTGGAGAGTTGCTGTGACCTAATGGGTAAAATGATGTGTAAACCCATTAGTGGAGAGTTGGTGTGACCTAATGGGTAAAATGGTGTGTAAATCCATTAGTGAAGAGTTGGTGTGGCCTAATGGGTAAAGTGTTTGTAAACCCATTAGTGGATGCTATAAATAGAGGTGCTCTCTAGTGAGAGAAGTGCACTTAAGAGAGAGAGAAAGAGAGATGGGTGTGAGTGTTAGGGTTTCCTAATGCTTGTGCCCTTCAAAGAAAGTTGTGTTGAGAGTTAGGCTTTATTTATTCTCTCCTTGTGTGTGTGAGAGATGGGAGAAATGGTTGTAAACATTTTCTTTATCTAATCCGGGGTATCTCTCTTCCTCTATATGAATATTCTGTGTTTTTATTCTGTGCTAACTGTTTATTTTCTCTCTATTATTTTTGTTTTTGGTTCAAAGTTCTTGCTCTAGTTGCTGCTATATTTATTTGCTTTGAACTGGGATCTACTCTAAAGCCAGTTGGCTAGCATATCCCGAGAGTAAAAATCTGAAAATCTCCTTGTTATACTTGTGCTCTATTTGCTGCAGATTCTTTTGCTCTATTTTGGATTTCATCTCAAAACCAGTTGGCAAGCATATCCCAAGAGCAAAAATCTGAAAATCTCCTTGTTATACTTGTGCTCTATTTGCTGCAGATTCTTTTGCTCTATTTCAGGATTTCATCTCAAAGCCAGTTGGCTAGCATATTCCTAAGAGCAAAAGTCTCTTCTCCAGTTCTTCATCTATTTTATTTTGATATGTGTTTTTGTTTGAGGAACTGCGGACATAAGTTTGCTTTGAACTGGGAATTTTCTCAAAGTCTCATGACTAGCATATTCCCGAGAGCAAAATAGCAGTATCCATGAATTTTTTTGCTGCAATCTTTAATTCTTTTTGCTAATTTCTTTATGCTTTTCAGCTTTTATTTTAATCTGCTTTTACTTTATGTTTTTCACCTTTTACTTTGTGCTTTTCTGCTTTTACTTTAAGCTGCTTTTACTTTGTGCTTTTCTGGCTGCTTTGGACAGCAATTTATTTACTGTTTTTCTGCTCTATTCTCAGCCAGCAGTGCTGTTTTGTAGAGCAGGTTTCTGCAGTTTTTAGTGCTGTTTTAGGGTGCAGTTCACTACTATTTTGACAAGATTTCTTTGCTGTCTTTAGGTTGCTCTCGGCTAAAAAGTGAGTGAATACTTGGGACGGAATTTTTCAAAAGGCACCATTCACTCCCCCTCTGTTGCCATTTCCGATCCTTCACCACCCACCTCCCGCCTCCACCGAGCTACGCATCTTCCCCCGGCGCAGCATCAGCCTCATCGAAGACCCTCGCCGCCGTGGCCACTACATAATCGCCCAGCTCCAACACAAGTCCAGCAAACATCACGCGACCCTCATCTGCCAGACCATAGGCACGGCGGTTGGGGGAACACACGGACCGGCCGACGGTAGGAGGCCCTAGTCCTAGCAGACCCCCCACCACCACCACCACGTGGGTCCGCCCCTACTGGGTAGGGCTGTGCATTCGGTTTTTTCGGTTTATACGGTTCGGTTTATACGGTATATGCGATAAATACGGTGTTAGTAATTCGGTTATATACGGTATTTTTAGAAATACGGTTCGGTTTTGGTAAATCTCAATTTATTTCGGTGTGGTATCGGTTAATACCGTATTTACCAAAGTTAACGCGAATTGCTAACGATATAGCGACTAGCGAGATGAGTAGACGATAATACATATACTACTAGCCAGCAAAAACCGATGAGAGTAACATATAATACATATACTACTAACATATACTACATATACCGAAGTATAATACATATTTACCAAAGTATACTACATATACTACTAACATATACTACTACATATACTACTAACATACACTCAATTTGTACTAGTTCGGTTTTTTCGGTTTTTAATCGGTTTTTCCCGAAAAAACCGAACTCAAAAAAACTCTAAAATCTGATAACCGAACCAAATACCGAAAATCGGTCAAACCGAGTTGACCGGTTCGGTTCGATTTTTTCGGTCCGGTTTTTTCGATTCGGTTAAAAAATGCACAGCCCTACTACTGGGCGTGACAGTATGTAGGCACACAGCGCGAGCCGTTGATCTGTGGTCAGACGGTCCTCCAACTGCGTAGTCGGTTTCAGTCGCAGAATCAGGCAAAAAGCCCAGTGCTTGTGTTGCGCGCCTGGCTTGGCCTGTCCGAGTAGAAAGAAAGGATAAGACCGAGACTTGTATGGTGGATGGACTTAATGCAGGTGGAAGGATCAAGTAGATAAGACCGAATAGTTTGTGTGGACGAACACAAATCAGACGCATAATGTGATCTCTCGGTTGTAAAATTTTGGCAACATTCTGTTCATGCTGGGAATTTTATTTTCTTCTTTGAGAACCCATGAGAACATGTTATATGCAATCAAGTTTTTTCTCGTGTATTTATAGTGTAATCTAACTAAGCATTGTCACAAAAAAATCTTTAAAAAATGTAGATGTACTTTATAGTTTGCTCCACCTATGTATAAAATTTTAACTTCAAATTCATTATGTTAAGAGTAACAAAAAAAATTTAACAAATTTGAACACTTAACATTTGTCAAATTTTATATATAGGTAGAATAAATTTAGAAGTATATTTACCATTTTTAAAACTTTTTTGTGATGATGTTTATTTGGATTGCACATGACTACACAAAAAAAACTTGATTGCATACAATACGTTCCTCCAAACATATGAGGATCTTTGTTCATTTCTTGTCAAATCTGGCCCAGCTAATCACTGACGGCCACTTTGTTGACTCACTATTGATAATGCTAAAATTTGGAAATTGTTACTAGAGCAAGGTTTGGCACAAATCAAAACAATCATATATTTACAATTAATGCTCAAAACTCCATGGCACAACACAGTGTTGGACTCGTTCCTGTTACAAATCTACACATTACACAGTTACACACAAGGAGACTTCGACAAACAAGTCAATGCCTAGGTCAAGTAATAATTAAGCTGCGCGCCTCCGCTACCATTCTATCAACTGGCATCACAGTACCTCCACCTCATTCTTGCAACTTCGTTGGATTGCCGCAAGATACACAAAGCCTGGCATGAAGCTTCTGTCCACCCTTGTACACCTCCTCCTCTTCCTCCTCGGCGTCAATGTCCTTGCAGTTTCGAGCTCTGGTGCTGACGAATTTGTTTACTCTGGCTTCACGGGGGCTAGCCTCACCCTCGACGGCACTGCCACAGTCACACCAAGCGGTCTCCTGGAGCTGACCAACGGCACGCGCAAGCTCAAAGGCCATGCGTTCTACCCAGCTCCTTTGCACTTCCGCAGGTCCCCTAATGGTACGGTGTTATCCTTCGCATCCTCCTTTGTGTTCGGCATCATGTCTTCCTACCCCGACATAAGCGGCCATGGCCTTGCCTTCTTTGTTGCCCCAAGCAAAAACCTCTCGACCGCGTGGCCCAGCCAGTATTTGGGCCTTCTCAGCGGCAAGAACAATGGCAACGCAAGCAACAACATCCTAGCCATCGAGCTCGACACAATCCAAAGCTCTGAGTTTCGAGACATCGACGATAACCACGTCGGCATCGACATCAACGATCTCCACTCTGTGCAATCCCACTCTGCAGGATATTACGATGGCAACAATGGCACCTTCCAAAACTTGACTCTCATTAGCCAAGAGGCGATGCAGGTGTGGGTGGACTATAATGGAGAGACGAAGCAGGTCGATGTAACCCTAGCTCCATTGGGAGCACCTAAACCAGTGAGGCCACTGGTCTCGGCCTCTTATGATCTCTCAAAAGTGCTCAAAGACCCATCCTATGCTGGGTTCTCGTCCTCGACTGGCACGATAAACTCCCGCCACTTTGTGCTTGGATGGAGCTTTAGCCTCAATGGACCAGCTCCAACCATCGACATAGCCAAACTGCCCAGGCTACCTCGTGACAGCAGAAAGTCTCGGTCGAAGGCCTTGGACATTATTCTGCACATAGCCGCTGCGGCAGCCATCATATTTGTGGGCACTGTTGTCCTTGTATTTGTGCGAACTAAACTGAGGTATGCCGAGCTGCGGGAAGATTGGGAAGTGGAGTTCGGACCACACCGATTCTCCTTTAAGGAACTGTTCCATGCCACAGGAGGGTTCAGAAACAAGCAACTGCTGGGCGTAGGAGGGTTTGGAAGGGTATACAAGGGATTTCTTCCGAGGTCGAACTTGGAGATTGCAGTGAAGCGAGTGTCACACGAGTCAAGGCAAGGTATGAAGGAATTCATTGCTGAGATTGTTAGCATTGGCCGTCTCCGGCATCGCAACCTCGTTCAGCTGCTAGGGTATTGTCGACGAAAGGGTGAGCTCCTCTTGGTGTATGACTACATGTCAAATGGTAGCCTTGATAGATACCTGTATGGACATGAGGAGAAACCCACTTTAAATTGGGCCCAAAGGTTTCAGATCATCAAGGGTGTTGCTTCTGGGTTACTCTATCTCCATGAGGAGTGGGAGAAAGTTGTCATCCACCGCGACGTCAAAGCAAGCAATGTACTCCTTGATGGCGAGATGAATGGGCGTCTGGGTGATTTTGGCCTTGCAAGGTTGTATGATCATGGCACTGATGCACAAACCACACATGTGGTTGGCACCATGGGCTACCTATCCCCTGAGCTAGCACGCACAGGCAAGGCATCCCCTCTCACTGACGTGTTCGCCTTCGGTGCTTTCCTTCTTGAGGTCACCTGTGGCCGGAGACCCGTCGAACAGGACGCACCTGACAACCAACTCATGTTGGTCGACTGGGTACTCGAGCACTGGCACAGGGAATCACTAAGAGATGTGGTGGATGCGAGGCTTCAAGGCAACTACAACATCAACGAGGCATGCCTGGTGCTACGACTGGGGCTGCTATGCTCACATCCATTGCCAAGCACAAGGCCCGGTATGCGACAGGTTATGCAATACCTCGATGGTGACATGCCTCTGCCTGAGCTAACAGCAACGCGCCTAAGCTTCAGCATGCTAGCTCTAATGCAGAGTGAAGGATTTGACTCTATATCATGCCGTGCCCGTTGTCGACGACGATCAACAGCACCGCAATGACTGGCCTATCCATAGGGGGGTGACATGAGTATTATTCGATTCTTTTTAGTTTCTACCTAATCTTAGAATATGCTTCTATGCTCGTGTAATTAGGAGAGTTAAAGAATTGTGTAACTTTAAAGGGAGAATTAGATACACGTCACTCCTTAGTTGTTGATTTAGAGATATGTCACTCTTCAATTGCTGCTTCTAAATATGCCACAGCCAAGTTAGGTTGTTCTGAAAGATGCCATTACGGAGGATTATAGCCTATTTTATCCTAGCTAATGCACACTCGTATTTGCAAATCATATTTCCGTATGGACCTAAATACCCTCGCCCTTTGTTGACTCGACCAGACCTAATCGGTTTTACTCAAAAATGCATCTGACCCGTACCTCTCAATCTCTCTAAACGTATGTTCCCCATGCAACCCTAGCAAGCGACGGCACGGCACCTTGGAGGCAAGCTAGAGGAGGTGACCTCCCCGGCGGTCTGGGCGGCGAGGCAGGGGAAGCGGCGACCTGGGTGGCAGCGACGACCTGGGCATCGAGGTATTGGGCGAACGACGACCTAGGCGACGAGGCGGCAAGGCAGTGGGCGAAACGGCAAGCTGGGTGGTGAGACAGTGCACAAAACGACGAGTTGGGCGGCGAGGCAGGGAGCAAAACGGCGAGCTGGGCAGTGAGGCAGTGTGCGGCAGCGACGACTTGGGCAATTGGGTGGCAGCGACTGTACCATCCCAAAAATTTGAAATGTGTATAACTATTTTTATAATCATCGTTTCTACTTTTTATGCATTTTCAAAAAAATATGCATTAAAGAAAAGGTTTTGTTATTTTCTAGCTACTAAAAATGATTTTCTATATTTAATTAAAACTTGACAAGAGCTTGGTAATAATTTATGTGAGTTCCTAATAATCTAAGGAAATTCCCAAAAAATTTCATACTTTTTGGGGTTTGTTTGCTAATTTTAAATTTTCAAACTTGATTCTTGTTATTAAATTAAATTATAAAAGAATTAATATTTGATTTCCTCTCTCAGGCATATTTCTTTCTTGTTGGCCCAGCCCAGCACTCTTTGCCCTTTTCTCCGAGCCGCCTCCCCTCATGTCACCCTCTCATGTTGCCCTCTTCGTCCTTTCTTGATGCCTCAAGTGACGTTGTGCAAGAACACATGAGGACGATAATGCAAGCCAGTCATGGTGGGGGGCCGAGGGTGTGGCATAAACTAAGAGCATAGGAGCGAAGGTGTGATACAAGCTGTAGTGGAGCTTGGCTGGGTGTGGTGCCAAAGCCGAGAAGGTGGTATAGGCTAAGCATGGAGGTGAAGGTATGACACGAACTAGGGTAGACCTCATTGGGCTCCAAGGCAGAGAATACGGCGCGGCGACGTAGGTCGAGCTCACCATCAACAACTCAATCCATCATAAAAGTTTGAGCATTCGGTCATATTATTTTTGGCTTTTGACCTTGGCTTCTTCAAAAGTAGAAACAAACGGGCGGTTTTTTCAAACGGCTTCCTGAGCTTGCTGGTACGTACGTTGTTCACGTCAACGTATTTACCGTCCATCATTATCTCAAAAAAATATAACTAAAAGCTGTTAGTCACATATAAAGCTATCCACTGCAGTCAGAAAGAACACACAAATCTGATCCCTAGTTTGCCTCGGTGGATTAGGTTGAGGCAGCGAGGGACTTGCGGCCGGGTTGCTACCGTGCCCGAGCTCGTACAACTTTGCATGGGCTCCCTGTAAAAAAAAAGTCTTTATGGGCTGGCAGCTTCGGCCCAGGGTTCGGCTGCCGCGCAGCGCAAAAGGTTTGGTCACGCTGCCGCGCGCATGGGCCGGGTTCGGCTGTGCGTGCGGCCGTTGTCAATTTCTGTGGCCACAGCCGGCCGGTTCGGCTTGGCCCCTTGGCCGTGTGGGGTTTGGGACCGGCTGTGGCGTACGCGCGTTGGATATTGGCACCTCAAGTATGGGTCAATCAGAAATTTAAGAGCCAAGGAAAATTTGTGCCAACGTACGTGCTACCAAGTCATTTCCATGTGCCCCATACTTTGGTTGCTTTGTACGTTACAGCCCAAAAACCAGTAGAGATCACTGGTGTATATATATATATGTAACACGTCATACATTTGATATTTCATTCATGCTATACACGTGGTTCCCGATCGTACGGTGGCGACTTGATCGCACGCCTTTTTAGGTTCGCAACCTGGATCTAAAGATTGTTGCATTGGTATCCTTCCGGCGCTTTCACGTACGGTTGGGAGTTGCAACGCGCAACTGAGCAAGTATCGGTTTTTTCTCAAAGATACTGAGGGGTACTCGTTTTAACGTTGGTTTTTAGTTTTTGATTAAAATTTTATTGTAACTGATTTTTTTTACTATAGTTAATTTGGTTTTTTAGGTATAATTAATTTTTAAAAAGTGTAAAAATAGAAAAAACATATTAGCCCATTAGAAGCAATACAAAGGAACACGGAAAAAAAGAAAATACAAAAAAGCTTAAAATATCTAAAAAAATTCAGAAAAAGACGAAATAATGAATAGTGAAAAAAAAGCAGAAACCGAAACGAGCGGGAAGAAACATCGACGCCGATGGATTTGATCATTCACTGCTACATAAAATATTATTATAGATAATTTATAAAACTCATTAGAGATAGTTTTTGAACCACTGGTTAGCACAGAGCTTCTAACACATTTTTGATAGGTCAAAAAACAAACAGTTTTTAAAAATAACCATTTGCGATGTGTACGTATCACACAGTGTGATATTATTAATCACTATCTTGGTTTTCATATCTTCTCTATCCACTAAAAGCACATATTTTATAGTAACACTAACATATATATGTAGCCTTGTACACTCCATAATTTAAATGAGTCCAAGACAAAGTCACATCCTATATCATACTTGGGTTTTAAAGGGCTAAAGCAAATCACACATCATGCCCTTGAAGCCCAAGTATGATATAGGATATGATTTTATCTCAAGTTTATTTAAATTATGAGGTGTACAAGATTACATCTATTAGTGTTACTATAAAATATATGCTCCAGTATATGGGGAAGATATGAAAAATTAAGATGATGATTAGTAATGATAATAGGTGGTTTTTTAGTGAAGGTTAGTCAAAATTTATCTATAACAACTATCAACGAGTTGATAATTTTTGAAATAGAAAAAATAATTTAACACAACACATATCGGCGTACGCGCGTTGGATATTGGCACCTCGATCAGAAATTTAAGAGCCAAGGATAATTTGTGCCAACGTACGTGCTACCAAGTCATGTCCATGTGTTCCATACTTTGGTTGCTTTGTACGTTACAGCCCAAAAACCAATAGAGATCACTGGTGTGTGTGTGTGTGTGTGTGTGTGTGTGTGTGTGTGTGTGTGTGTGTGTAGCACGTCATACATTTGATATTTGATTCATGCTATACATGTGGTTCCCGATCGTACGGCGGCGACTTGATCGCCAACCTGGATCGTAAAGATTGTTGCATTGGTATCCTTCCGGCGCTTTCACGTGCGGTCGGAAGTTGCAATGCGCAACTTAGCAAGTATCGGTCATTTTCTCTAGACATTGAGAAACATCGACGCCGATGGATTGACCATTCACTACTAAAAAAATATTATTATAGATAATTTATAAAACTCACTAGAAACAGGATTTGAACCATCGGTTAGCACAAACAACTCCTAACTCATTTGTGATAAGTCAAGACACAGATAATTTTTAAAAATAACTATCTGTGATATGTACGTATCACAAAGTGTGATATTATTAATCACTATCTTGGTTTTTTATATTTTCTCTATGCACTGGAAGCACATATTTTATGGTAACACTAACATATATATTTAGCTTTGCATACCCTATAATTTAAATGAGTCCATAACAAAATCAGATCCTATATCACACTTGAGCTTTAAAGAGCATTAAGCAGATCACACATCATGCCCTTTGAAGCCCAAGTATAATATGTGATATGATTTTGTCTCGAGCCCATTTAAATTGTGGGGTGTGCAAAGCTACATTTGTTAGTGTTACCATAAAATATGTGCTCCAGTACATAGAGAAGATATGAAAAACCAAGATAGTGATTAGTAACGATAACAGGTGGTTTCTTAGTAGAGGTTGGTTAAAGTTTATCCATGATAACCATCTGCAAGTTGGTGATATCTGAAGTAAAAAAATAATTTAACACAGCACACACCAAGTATATATGACAGAATAAGGAATGAATTAATACAGACCATGAACCTAAAGTGATACAAAGCATTTAAACAAGATGATATCTCTAAAACAACAGCAGATCTACAAGAATCACATAACTTTTTATGCCCCGATAATATCCAACCTATCAAATATGAATGCCTAGAAATGGCCTGCAAGTGAAACCTAGTAATCACGATCGTGTAAGATAATAAACAAGTGTTTTATATCAAGAAGTTCTGATTGAATCTTTACGAGAACTTTATATCTCAGATAGATAATATAAATTCCAGCAGGTGTGGAACAACTTGTTGTAGATTTAGTCACCTCAACCTTCTCAAATAATTGCAAGTGGGTATATTTGATGCATCAATGAAATACTTAGAGCAAATAGGAGTATATCGGTTTGCAGTAGAGAAGATATGTTACATTAACAATTATATTGCGAAACAAATACATCATACTCAATTACTAAGAAAGGCATACCAAATTAATAAGTATTCAACAATGCAACAATTACGCTTTAAAAGGAGCCTTTTTGTGGTTATACTCTTACCTTGATGATGAAGGCACCTTGGGGGCGAGGAACATGGTGGTGTGGCATAGCGCATCGATGACGAGTGTGGACTGCATGGTAGAGATTTTGTTGAAAAAGATAATTGTAGACGAAATTGGAGTAACTAGGACAAACACATAATGAGTGAAGATAGTACATATCAAGATAGATGCGTATATAAAATCAAGTTGTGGGCATGTGACATCCGAGATAAATCTTAGTTACAAATTGAATATGATAGCCAAGATAAATTCAGCCTTGAGCTAAAACTAACACATTGCTTAGATCCAACACATGCAAATTACAAATACAATGTCTACTGACTTCCAACAATTGAAACAATTGACAAGTAAATATGACAATGACAAAGATCAATACAGAACATTGATTAAAAGTTGAATAAATCAAGTGAACAAGATTAAATAACCTAGTGAATAAAGTGAATCACAAATGATAGCTATCAATGACAAAATAAATTATGTGTACAGATTGACCAAGAATCGCACGGCATAATACTAAAACAGTAGTAATATGTTAGCTCAAAGCTAGATTATACTTCTATTATCATATTCAATCTTAATTTGACGTCATCTCATCATAAAGCAATGAACTGAGTTCACAATATTACAAACCAAGTCCCCCAATACTAGTTAGAATGATATGAATAACTAGCAAAATATACTTGGTTAGGTAATGCTAAAAAAATAGAGAGAACGCGCACACGCGAGTGTACGTTACAGTGCAAGCATGTTGTCGCCGAACAGATTTGCCACGGCCACGAGAAGGTACATACGGAGCAAGAGAACGTGCATGCCGTCGCAGCCCCAGGTTTTGGTTTTGTTCTCTTTTCACTAGCTACACCGAGAAAGCTGCCCCACGCTAACCACACCGCACGCGCGTAAGGTTTGTCTGGCCACGCCCTTGCTCTTCCAAACCCCCCAATACGGATAAGAAAAAGAGCCGAGGAAAGTTTGCGCCAACTACAAACCCACTTGTCATGCTCAATACACTTTTCATCGCTTTGTAGCCAATAGATACCGGACTGGTATTGCGTCACACACTCGACATTTCATGCTATGTATGTGTGGCTTCGATCGATCGTAAGGCCGAGACTTAACTGCCTTTACGTTTGCACATCTGGATTTCATGTTGTACACTTGACATTTCATGCTATATGTGTGGCTTCTTTCCTATATATATTAGCTTATGGCGCTTTCAGGTTCGGAAGTTGCAGTGTGCAACTGTGCAGGCAGGTATCGGTCGGTCTTTTTCTAGCTATTGGCCCGCAGAGTAATAAAGATCGATGCTGATGGATTGACCATTAGCGGTACTCGATGCAGTGCACAACTTGGCTACCGTTTTGCAGTCCGATAAGAGTAAAGACTTCACAGCTGACGTCATATGCATGCACCAAATATGTAGACAAAGTACTACTAGTCCAGTGTATCAGTATATTAATATTGGTACAGGCGTGCTACACCACAGACCTAACCTATATATCAATCAATATGGTACATACTGTAACATCCTGATTTTCAAAGATTTTAAAAACCTTAAATTTAAAAAAATAAATTTCTAGAATTTTCTTGAATTTAAAACAAGCTTAAATGAATTTTTAGAATTTAATATGATTAAATTCAACATCAAAATTTGCTGAAAATATTTTATTTGGGTTCCCTGTCTCTCAAGGAATTTTCTGGTATTTTTGGTGAATTTTCTGGATTTATTTGCTATTTTCTAGAGCTCCTAGAAGTTTATTTGAATTTCTGGAAAAAGAAATTCTTGGAAAATCTCCCCGCCGCCCGATCTTCCTCTCTCCTCCACGCGTCGCTCATCCCCGCGCCGCGCCGCCGCCGTACACCCTTCCCGCGCGCGCATTGCCGCACCCTCGCCCGCCCGATCCCGCGCGCGCCACGCGCGGCGATCCGCACTGACACGCGCAAAGACAGCCGCCGCCGCCTCGCCGCGCGCCGCTCCGATCTCGCCGTCCGACCCGCCGCGGATCTGATCCGCACCGTCCCGCCTTCACTTACCCTTCGCTTCTCATCCGACGGCGGTTCTTTTCCCCGCCACGCGCCGCGCACCCGAGTCATCTCTCCGTTTCTCTCTCTCGCCGACAAAGCGGTCCCTCTGTCGAGCCCGTCGTCCCCGCCTGTTCCGCCTCCGCCCGCGCCGTCGCCATTACTGCCGCCGCCGAGCTCCGCGTTCTTCGCCTCCCGGCCGTTACTCCTCGCCATTAATGGTGTTGGAGAGCCCTCTCGTCGCGCGCGTTAAGCGGCACCGCTTTCACCTCGGCGTCGCCCGTTTCCGCGGTTGAGACGAAACGTCGCGTTAACTCCGCGAGCCGTGCGTCTGTTTCTTCTCCGCGGGGTATAAAGACGTCGCCGGGGAGCCCTTCTACTCCCTTCGCGCACTCCTCTCCTCTCCAGTTCCTCTTCGCGTGCGTCACCGCCATGTTTTCAAGTCGTCGGAGCACGTTTTCGTTGCCGCCGGTGAGCTCCTCCGCCGTCCCCGTCACTCGCTCCGCCCCTCGGTTCCGCGCCCGGCACCAAAGCGTCGCGCCGCTCCTCGCTCGCGCCGCGCGTGTCGCGCCGCGCGCTCGCGTCAAGCGACGCCTGCGCGACGCCGCGACGCGCGCGAGCACACATCGGCGATCCAGCGGTTCCCCGCCTCCGCACCATCGCATCCCAACCGTCCGTCCGAGATCGGAACCGCGAGGCATCAGCGCTCGCCACGCGTCTCCTCTCGCCGTTGGATCCACCGACACTCGCGCCGCGCCGCGTCCGCGACGCCTCGCGCGACGCGCCTGCCACGCGCGTCGCCGATCCACTCCCCGTGCCGGCCACGCGTCGCCATCGCTCGCACTCCCGCCCACGCCCGTGCGACGCGCGCCGCGCCACGCGTCGGCAATCCTCGCCTTCCCACCTCCGCGCCGTCGCATCTTCGCCGTTCATCCGGATCTGAGCCGAAGGCTCAGATCTTGCCGCATGGACGACCGCGAGCCATCCGATCTCGCCGCTGCCGCCGCGCCCGAGCCATCCACGTCAGCCCTAGCCATGTGGCAGCACCAGCGCGTGCTACGTCAGCCCTAGTCCACATCAGCAGCCACGTGGCATGCCACGTCAGCCAAAATCCGTCCCCAGGTGCCACGTGGCAGCCACATCAGCAGTTGACACGTGGCGGCACGGCGCGACGCCACGTCACCCTAGCTCGCCACGGTAGCGCTGCCGCGTGTCGTTTACGTGGACTCGGTCCACCGTGGACCGGCCCCACCTGTCAGCCTCTGCGGCTTTATTTAAATCCCATGCTGACGTCATTATTCCAATTTTCCTTTAGAAAAATAATTCTTGCTGACGTCATAAATGATTTTCGGTTTAAATTTTAATCCAGAAAATAGCTTTTCCTTTTATTTTGTATTTAAACTTTGGAAGGCTATAACTTTTGCATTTTAACTCCAAATTGACCCATTCAAATTTCTAAATTCATCTAAAATTCCAAACTTTCATTTGGCATATTTATTTTTAATTTTTGAGTTTTTATTTTATTTTATTTATTTGGTTCTTCTCGTTTCTCGTGTAGAATCCGATCTGTTCGACGATTTTCAAGAGCAACTTCGGGAAGATTCTAACATAATTCCAGAAGGCAAGTCTCCTTGACCATTTTGCTCCTATGTTTTATAAATAGTTTTTGCAATTATTTTAAATTATTTGCATTGCTATGTTTAGTAAATTGATAATTTAAATTCTAAAATTTAGATAAGCACCCAATTTGTTATGCCCTCTTTTGGAAATTATGTACCATGTATCCTTGTCAACTTAGGATAATCTTTGGCTCAATAATGAGTTATTATTATTTTGTTGAATTTAAAACATTAGCAAATGCTTAGTCTAGCTGATAAATGTAAAAATGCTTATATGAGAAAAATAGTTAAGGAATGATTTGGGATTCAATGTTTTGTTTGAAAAGTGGTAATAGATGTTACCACTGTAAATTTAAAATAAAAATGAAGTTCAAAGTAAAATTTGACGAGGGTGGATGGAATGTTTGGCTGATGCGATTTAGCACGAAAAATGGTTTGTGAATGATCCACTCTAGTCGTCTAAGGACCGATTCTTGTGTTTGTCCAATCTGAGTAAAACAGTACAACCACAAGTTAAAATGGGTACAACCTAGCTAATTAACCTATAATAGTTTAGTTTTTGTGTCACTATTGGAAAATGGGTATCAGGGATTTACTGATTACTCAAAGTGAGGGGCGGGATTTCTCGCACTCACATGGCGCAAGAGGGGGCTTCTGAATGTGGTGGATTTAACCCTTCAGCGGTGAAACCTCAGCGAGTGATATAAAACTATACTAGAGTAGGTGAAAAGCTTTGTGATATTTTATCTGGGTCTCATGCCAAAGGAAGCATGTTGACTGTTAAGGTAACATATCTCTTGTGGGTAAAGTTGTACGCACTCTGCAGAGTAATAAAACTATTCGAATAGCCGTGCCCACGGTCAAGGGCAGACAAGGAATGCATTCACACAGTAGAGATTTGATTTTGAATTTAAAAATAAAAGGTTTCAGAAAACTAGATAGTGGATGGAACTCTCGTGAAGTTAGTCTGGTGGATGTAACCAGTTCAGGTGGTTTTAACCTTTATTTTGAATCTTGGCGGAGATAGTCTATTTATCAGTGATGGTGGTTGTAACCTTCACTAAAGTACTTATTAAACTTCAGATTATAAAAATTAAATGTTTAATAAAATGCTTTTAGAAGGAGTATATAAATTTGAAATAAAATGCTGATTTGTGCAAAAGAGCCATATAGCTTTCCTTTGTTCAACCATGCATCTAATGCATCTTTCTCAAGACTTGCGGAGTACTTTATGTACTCACATACTACACTTCAAATAATTCTCAGAAGAGGTTGAAGCTCAGGAAGGGGACTACGACTACTGTTCCGTTTGCGGATGTGATGGATTCTTTCCAGAGGACTAGGTCTCGTTGCTCAAGTCAATTGCCTGTGGCAGATTGATGGGCCGTTTATCTGAATATTTTGCTTCCGCTGTTTTATTTTGTGTAAGAGGTTCAAGAACTGCAGCTTGTAAGGCCTTGGGCCAGACTTATGTATTTCCGTTATTATTGTAATAAAGCGTTGTTGGCAATGTATCATTTTGTCTGATTATCTGTGTGTACTAGCATTGATCCGGGACTAGTACTGCAATACACAGGGGGTCCGGGAGTTTCTACTCCAGGGTCTCACACATACAGTGGCGGTTCTAATATAATTCATAGGTATTCGATTGAATACCCAACATTTTTAGCAAAATATCTACTATATACAAGGTATAATGCATATATATACTGTAGTTGAGCCAAATTTGTCTTGTTCATACCCAGTCAGCCTAAATTGGTGTCAGACCCTTTTAGCCCATTTCTCTCTCACAGGCCTAAATTGGCACCGGACACTGGCCTAGACCCACTGTTGTGATTCACATGACACATGGTAGAAACTCTAAGTCTTACTTAAGCATCTCCTCTCTAGTTCTCTTCGTCTGGCGGTGCAGGAGGCTTCCGGTCTTTTTGACTTTAGACTTCTAGAGGTAAGACTCAGGAAGCTGCGTAGGAACGCTGAAGTGGCCATCTCGCAAGTCACAAGTCTCGCCGTTGTCGCTTGTCGGTGCGGCATAGCCACGCAGGTTTGTTCTCTCCGACCCAGTGATCTCCATGGCAGTATGGCCCTATATTCTTAATTCAGTAATCCCTCCATTGGCATCTTGTTGTGATTGTACAACTCTATTGTAGAATTATTTAGATTTAAATTTTGACTCAGGTTAGTAGTTCTAAGGAAACAATTCATTTCTAATTCCAACTATTATGGTTAAAACTATTAGACTTTCAGTTCTGTTCTTCACTCATTGTTAAAATTGCTTCATTTTGGATGTTTGTTTGCATAACATTATATCTCTTTTTCAAGACATGAAGCATCATCGCATTAATTTTTAATTATTTTTAATTTTGTATATTATTTGAGATGTTCTCTAGTATAAACAATTGTATTTTAATTTTTGCTATTGTGGACCTTTACGTTTTCTATTGAATAATATTTTTGTAACTTCGAATACCTATCTTGAAATTTCTGGATCCGCCACTGGGTATATATGAACTCTCAAAAAAATGCCACATATATTTACAAGAATAGACATCACTCTAAAAGGAAAGATCAGAGATCACCCTAAAAAAATACAAGAAAAAGCCCTACAAACATATGAGAAAAATACATAGTTCGGGCTACGCCTCTTGGAAGTGGTTGATTGTGGTCCAACTAGTGCGTTAGTTGGTTGCCCGAGCGTGTTTGGATGGTTTTGGCTGCGACAAAGGTTGTAGTTGCAGCTGTGGGTTCACTATGACGGATAGTCCTATCACAAACGATTCGGAACCGTCATCACAGATGGTTCGGGACGGTTCCCGAACAGTCTGTGTTTATATATCAGTGATAATAGGTGGTTATCACAGACAGCTCCCAAACTGTCTGTGATAACTTACATTACAGACGGTTTTTTTCTCAAAAACCGTCTGTGATAATCGACTTTTACATACGTTTTTTTATAAAAAATCGTCTGCGATACTCGACTATCACAGACGGTTAAGAACAAAAATCGTCTGTGATATTGTGTATATCACAGACGGTTAATAACAAAGGCCATTTGTAATATTGTTCATATCACAGACTGCTCAGTCTTTGAAACCGTCTGTGATATATATATCACAAACGATTTTCAACAACGAACCATCTGTGATAGCAATTGCAACAGCAATTTTATTTGCCGTTTTTTGGCTAGCCTCAGGATATGCTAGCCATACCCTCTGAAAGCAAGCAAGCAGATTACAGATAATGACAGATAAGTTAATTGTAACTCAAAGTGAATTACGAATGTAACAAACAGCCAGCAGATCACATACATATATATAATGAAAATCGTTACACAGATCTGACAAATGAATTATTTGATTACGCACAATTGAGTGATTTGCACAATTGAATCCAATATTTCAATATCTAATTATCACCATTGCCAGGATAGAATTCTCCAGCCTTGTTTATAACCTGTGCTAGTAAGAATTCGAAGAGTTTTCCACGAATTTCAACGAGTTGGTCAAGATCATATGTACTTTCGTCGAAGTCCACCCACTGTCACTAGGAGCAATGTTAAGTCATTAATTAGCATGTGTGTGTGTGTATATATATACATATATAATCAGAAAATAATAATTATTGGAAGGATCTGACAAACCTCTAGATCATTGATCTTAGTATCTATGATTTTCTTCATATGGTGGCAAACGTAGAATCCACATCTGTTACCCTGTAGCTGCTGGTGGTACTGTAAAAATAGAATTACGTACATAGGTATTGTCAATTCTAGAGGCATTATAACAAAGTGTGATATAGGATTATTGTGTTGTAGCAGGTACTGGAAATCGCGTGTTGTGTCGCAGTGTGTCACAGATATGTGTCGACATCAAGCAAGTACACCCAATAATTAATAGTGCAGATTATCACAGACGGTTCCAACCACAAATGGTCTGTGAAACCAAATATCACAGACGGTTTGTTATACGAACTGTCTGTGATGTCTCGATTATCACATACAGTTCGTATTAAGAACCGTTTGTGAAAGTTTACAGACGGTTATCAACATGAACCGTCTGTGTTGTCTCGATTATCACAGACGGTTCGTATTAAGAACTGTCTGTGAAAGTTCACAGATGGTTATTAACACGAACCGTCTGTGTAACCGTCTGTGAAAATATCACAGCCGGTTGGTAGTATGAACCGTCTATGATAGTTTAAGCACGGATAGTTTCATATAAATCGTTTATGATGTACCCATCCAGTATAGCCTGTTTTGTAGTAGTGGTTTGGATTTGGTTGTGGCAAAGCTTGTGTGGTTGTGGGTGTGAGTTCAGCAGTGGCATTGGTTGTAGGTTGTGGGCTGAGGGTTTGGGTCTGGCTGTGGCAAAAGTTGCGATTACGGGGTTGGGTTTGGTAGCGGCATTGGCTGTGGGTTTGGATCTGGCTGTGCCAAAGGTTGTGGTTGGGGGGTTGGGTTCGGTAGTGGCACTAGCTGTGGGCCTGGTTGTGGGTGTGGGTTTGGGTTTGGCTGCGGCAAAGGTTGTGAATGTGGGGTTGGATTTGGTAGCAGCACTGGCTGTGGGCCTGGTTGTGGCTGTGGGTTTGGGTTTGGCTATGACAAAGGTTGTGATTGCAGGGTTGGGTTTGGTAGTGGCACTGGTTGAGGTCCTGGTATCTATTCCAATTTCCCTTGTGGCCCTAGCTGTGGTTGCAGATTTGGGATCTATTGTGCCTTAGACCTAGCCATTGATCGAGGTCTAAGAAGCTCATTAACTAAGCCTCCCATGGCATGGGCTGCCACTGCAAGAAGAAGAAGAGGAAGCAGGTGTAGGATGTGATTAAAACTTGTGTTTATTTGTAGCCAAATCAAGTTGATTTTATTTTTGTTGAGTTCCTTGTGAATTTTAGAATTTTGGAGAAGTTTTTTTGCGTGGTTATTTTCACACATAGACTACCACAATTTCGATGAATTCTTCTACAATGATTCATACCAGTCAGCGAAGTAAGGCAAGTTACACACCTTGAGCATGTTAATCCTAGTTTGCAAATAAAATTATATTATTTTAAATTATATTGCATGCTTAATTTTATTCACAGTATTTCTAGTCCTATTTTAACTTAGTTAATGTCTATTTGTTATGACACGTTTGACATTACAAATCCTTATATCTTGTCACCTTAGAATAAAACTGTAGTTAGTACTATAGTATTAGTTAGAACATTTTATAGTAAATGTTTAGACCTGCTTAGAAATAATTTTAAACTTGGGATAACTTTTTTATATAAAATGATGAGCCTTTAAAATGTATTTTTGACTTCGGTGACTTAAGAAAGTCTGTGAAATATTTCAAATTAAAATATAAAACTTAGTTTAGACTTAGACAAATAGTTATATGATGGGTGCTTGCTAGCATACGCTGTTGCTCGGTGGCTCGACGTAGGAGTTAGGCAAAAGGGGTATGTGGAAATTGCCTAAGTCAATGAAGAACTGGTCTATAAGCTATTATTACAAAGCTCTATTATACTACCACAAGACTGATGTAGGATACTCTTGGCTGACTAATTAGCGGTTTTCAACTTGAATCTCGCTACAGGTTGAATGTGAGCGTGGCATAGGCCTCATAAGTCTCATATGGTACAAGAGGGGGCCCCGATCTGGTAGATTTCTTATTAGAGTAAAATCTTAGTGGATGTGTGGCCAGGTTGACGACTTCGCTTTATAAAGTCATTACTGTGATTACTCGGTCACACATCTATGAAAATATGTAGTGGCCGATATCATGAGTTAATTGTATTTTATGAGTAAAGTTGTACCACCTCTACAGAATGTATAAACTATCCTAGATAACCGTACCCATGATTATGGATATGCTGAGTAAAGTTTTTCACATATTAGACTTTATTTTTAAAAACTGTTTTAAGTGGAACTGTTGGAATCTTTTAGAGAAAAGATGATCCGGGTGGCATGCACATGGTTATGTTAGTGTAAAATCGGTGCATGTGCTAATGGTATTAATTTGTTTAAATTAATGTCTTTACTTAGTATATTAAATTTAGTATTTTTCTATTTATTGTATTTATTTAAATTCTGCTTTACGCTCAAATAACCATATATGCCTTCACTTGTTAGCCTTGCATTATTATTGCATGTCCCATGTAATTTGTGAAGTATAACTTTGTACTCACACTTGCTATCTCTACTCAGAGAAGGGCTGCTTCGACTACGATAAGGATCAAAACAAGTAGACCACATTTTACTGTCGTCTGTTTATGGGTAGACTCTTTGGGCTTCACTATTTTATCCACTTATTTATGATGTATTTCCTTTATTATTTTGTCAATATGAGCATTGATGATGTAAATTTGGTCATTAGATCGTACTCTTCAAATAAATAAAGTTTGTTATTGTGTTTGATATATATCTCTATTATTACTATGTGCATTAGCTAATCCTAAACTAATATGATTGCCAAAGAAAATCTACACGAATGTTACTTCCGAGTCCAACATAGGAGAATAGAGCAAGAGTGGCGACGCCTCACCATGGCCTGCATCTCTCTAGGCACGTAGTCGTCGAGGTATGAATTGAGAACTAGGTGCCTCGGTCACTTCACAGCCTCAGCTAAGAAGCAAGGGGCTAAGGTAGCGCTCAGTTTGGCTTTGGTTTATGCCTTTTTTATTATAGTTGGTTTATTTTTTACTGTAACTAAGTTGGCTTATTTAGCATAATTAAATTTTTTAAAAAATTAAAAATAAAAAAACATGTTAGCCCATCACAGACAATACAAAGGAATACGAAAAAAAGAAAAGACAAAAAAGCCTACAAAATCAGAAAAAAAAATTAAATTACTGAATAATAAAAAAACAGAAGTCAGAATCAAAAACTAGCTTTAAGTCGTTTTGAGCGGTGCCTAAGAAGCAAGGGGAGGCTGGCCTCTATATTTTACAACTGCAGGGAGCCAATCAACGTTCGACGTGTGTTTCGAGTAAAATTTTTGTTTTTTAGCCCAAAATTTAAAAATTTCTTACAAATAGACCCCTGAAGTAAAGATTTTTAAAAATGGACCCTTATCACGGCGCCAAAGAATATGGCGCCAATGGTACATAACACGGCGCCATGTGTTTTGGCGCCGTGCGTGGCCACGTAGGAGCCACGGTGTCACAGCACGGCGCCAAAGCATATGGCGCCGTGCTGTGTATACACGGAGCTAAAAGGCGTAGCGTCATGCTCTGGGACTAGAGCACTCATTGTAGCTGACTTTATTTTTTACTGTAACTGAATTGGCTTATTTAGCATAATTAAATTTTTTAAAAATTAAAAATAGAAAAAACATATTAACCCATCACGAACGATGAAAAGGGATACGAAAAAGAGAAAAAGCATAAAAGCATAAAAATCTAAAAAATTAGAAAAAATAAAATTACTGAATAGTAAAAAAACAAAAATCAAAATCAAAAACTGTTTTAAGTCGTTTTAAGCGGTGCCTATGAAGCCGCCCTCGATATTTTACAGCCGCGGGGAGCCAATCAACGTTCGCCGTGTGTTTCGACAGGTCGGTCCCGCGTGGGTTCGGTCAGACGCCCATTGGATAGGATGGGTTAATATCTGGATCAGAAGGCCGCGACTTGATCGCGCGCCTTTTACGTTTTGCAACCTGGATCGTACAGGTTGTTGAATTGGTTTCCTTCTGGCGCTTTCACGTACGGTAGGAAGCTGCAGTGTGCAACTGTGCAAGTTGATATCGGTCTTTTTCTCTAGATAGGGAGGATAAACACCGACGCTGATGGATTTGACCATATGAGTGGCTCTCGATGCTTGCTGGGGTCCGTCATGGCCGGCCGGCGTGAAACAATGGTTTCTTCCAAGAGAACACGCACGCTTGTGTACGTAACAGCGCAAGAATGTCGTCGCCGAACGAATTTGCCGCGCCCACGAGAAGGTAACGTACGGAGCATGAGAAAACGCGCGTGCCGTCGCGGCCCCAGGTCCTGGTTTTGTCTAACCGCACCGCGCGCGTAAGGTTTGTTTGGCCACGCACTCACGCCGCCGCGCGCGTGCCGCGCCGGGTCTCGGTGTGTTTTCTGTCGCCGACGTGCGTGGGCGTGGCTGCGTGTTGGAGCGGGAGCGAGAGCGCGCGTGTGGGGTTTCTTTGCACAGGCTGCGGCATTGGATGGGTGATTAGCGCAGTCTCAATTGAAGATACTGCAAAGTAATATCTATACACTATGTCATATAAAAATAACCATAGGTATTATTTTTCTAATACATAGTGTCTATTAATCCAGTCACGTGAGAATTCATGCTACATATGTGGCTTCGATCATCGTACGGTAGAGATTTGACTTCCATTACTTTTGCACATCTGACGGGTCTGTATTATTAGCCTTGATTTCTAGATTTTGTTTTTAGAAAATAAAATTAATATAAATATTACATCTTCTATAAATTATTTCTATTGATTATTATTATTTATCAGTCACTACTTTTTATTTTTATATGTTATAATACACTTTATATTTTATTATATCGTAATGCCGTAAATCACATGATAATACGAATGTTATATTAACTTTTGTTATATCACCATTTATTCTTTTTTATATAATATACTTAGTTATTACTATTTATGGATCACAGCTAAAACACTTTTCTATTTGTAGCGTGCAAGCAGATATCGATCGGTCATTTTCTAGCTATAGGCCGGGAGAGCAATAAAAAGATCGATGCTGATGGATTGACCATTAGCGGTTCTCGATGCAGTGTACAACTTGGTTACCGTTTTGCGATAAGAGTAAAGACTTCACAGCTGACGTCACACGCATACACCAAATACGTACACAAAGTATTACTAGTACTGTATATCAATATATATGTGTAAATACAGAGATAATGGTACAGGCAAGGTACATCAAAGAACTAACCTATGTATCAAGCAATATGGTACACATGAACTCTCAAAAAATGCCACATATATTTACAAGAATAGACATCGCAATAAAAAGGAAAGAATAGAGATCACCCTAAAAAGAATACAAGAAAAAACCCAACAAATACATGAGAAAAATACATAGCTCTGACTGCGCCACTTGTAAGTGGTTGTGGTCCGACTAGTGCGTTAGTTTGTTGCCCGGGCGTGTTTGGGTCTGGCTGTGGCACTGGTGGTGCGTATGGACCTGGCTGTGGTAATGGTGGTGGGTTTGGACCTGGTTGTGGTAAAGGTTGTGGTAATGGTTGTGGGTTTGGGTTTGGTTGTGGCAAAGGTTGCGGGTTTGGTAGTGGCACTGGCTGTGGGCCCGGTTGTGGTTGTGGGTTTGGATTTGGCAACGGCAAAGGTTGTGGGGTTGGGTTTGGTAGTGGTACTGGCTGTGGGCCTGGTTGTGGTTGTGGGTTTGGTTGTGGCAAAGGTTGTGGTTGTGGTAAAGGTTGCGGTTGCGGGGTTGGATTCGGCAGTGGCACAGGCTGAGGGTTTGGTAGTGGCAAAGGTTGTGGTTGTGGGGTTGGGTTCGGTAGTGGCACTGGCTGTGGGCCTGGTTGTGGCTGTGGATTCGGGTTTGGCTGGGGTAAAGGTTGTGGTTGTGGGGTTGGGTTCGGTAGTGGCACTGGCTGTGGGCCTGGTTGTGGTTGTGGGTTTGGCTGTGGCAAAGGTTGTGGTTGTGGTGTTGGATTCGGTAGTGGCATTGGCTGTGGACCAGGTATCTGTTGCAATTTCCTCTGTGACCCTAGCTGTAGTTGTGGATTTGGAATCTGTCGTGCCTCAGACCTAGCCATCGATCGAGGTCTAGGAAGATCATTAACCAAGCCTCCCGTGGCATGGGCTGCCACTGCAAGAAGAAGAAGAGGAAGCAGGGGTAGGAAGAGGGAGCAAGAATGGCGACGCCTCACCATGGCTTGCATCTCGCTAGGCACGTAGTCGTCGAGGTATGAGTTGAGAACTGGGTGCCTCGCCCTCGGGTCACTTCACAGCCTCAGCTAAGAAGCAAGGGGCTAAGAAGCAAGGGCAGGCTGGCCCCGATATTTTATAACCGCGGGGAGCCAATCAACGTTCGCCGTGTGTTTCGACAGGTCGGGCCCGCCTGGGTTCGGTCAGACGTCCATTGGATAGGATGGGTCCATATCTGGATCGGAAGGCCAAATTGATCACTACAAAGTTCCAAGTGTGTGTAACTAATACTACGCTAGCTACCCAAAAAGTGTGTGTATACGTGTGCGATATTTTTTTTGATTGATTCACATTTCGATTGTGGCTGTAACTTTCATGTCTTTACTCCACCTGTACTACGTATATAGAATTAGTAAGTTTCATGCGAAGATTGGTGGTGCCTCACCTAACCAATTTAAGAACCAATGCAGGCTATAAGAGGAGGGCGATTGATTCTGGAAACTTTGCCCTTTAATCGCATTTAAAGTCTTCACATAAGTAATTATAAGAGTTACTAAGTTTAAATTACACTAATTATGCTACATAAAGCAAAGTTAAAGGTCAAAGCCAATAAAATCAGCAACCTTCAATACAAAGCTGATCAGACTGCCATGGATAGATTGGTCTGACCGACATGGCTAGTCTGACCATAGGTCCAAGGCCGATCTGACTGATCCGCTGTTCTCAAATCTGAAAACATCTCGGGTCAAATTTCAAATTTCAAGAACTTATTCAATTCTCATCCAAACACTTCTAAATTTTACATAAGACTTGTGGAGAGTCCTTTGTAAATTAGCAAGCTATAAGAATCATTCTCTTTCATGCAATATATCAAGTTCTTACAATTATCGTGTTCTTGTCTCTCTTTGTATGAGTTCTTATTCTTACTTGTGTTGATTTGGGCCTTGTCATACTCCTCTCGTCTTTAATGTGATCCGTGATGTGTAAGAGATATTAGAAGGTCTTTGGATCAATCTTTGTCCATCTGAATCACTTCTTAGCAATAATCAAGATCTTGCCCGGTTTCTTGCCTTATCTTGATCAAGATTTATGATTTCATGATCATGGCATTTCTAGCCTAAACTTGTGATTAGATTATCTTGCTAGGATATATGAGAGGTGATCTGAAAAGTCTATTGACTTAGATCATCACTAGCAAGAAGTAATTTGGTTATTAGGATTTGGTATGTTTTTGTGACCTAGAAAGCAGTTCTTTCAAATTGGATGGAATCCAATATATCCTAGAACATTTGTTTCTTAAATTGATTTGGTTTCTGACATCTTTGCTAAGGTCCATACCAAATTTGATAACAATTGGACTTGCTTGATTAAGATTCTTAAATATGGTTTTTGTTCCAAGGAGATTTACATCAGGATCAGGGGAGCGGTTAGACTGTCCTCTGCCTGGTGGTCAGACCTACCTACGGTCCAATCGGTGTGTCACCAGCAATCAGACCAGCCTGCAGTCTAATCGGCATATCACCAGTGATCAGATCAGCATGCAATTTGACCAGCATATCACTAGTGGTCAAACTAGCCAGGGTGCCAACTCTCAGGTTTTGCACCATTTTGATTGCAATTCTTGGTAGACTCTGTGTAGGAGGTGTAATATGATCTTGGTGACTCTCGTTGTCATTCGAGTGAAGATTTGAATACTTGGGGAATCGAAAAAAAACTTTCGCAATTATTCACCCCCTTCTGATTGCAAGCATCAATCCAACAGAGTACTTAAATCAAAATTACATATTCATATCATTCTTTGGGCATCAACACGCACGGTCTTCTAAATAGAACTTATACATTAATTTCAATCATAATATGTTGGTGAAGGAAGCTATATATCAAAAATATTTTATTGATCTTGAAGTATTTTCAACAAAAATCTACTAATATTATTTTCTTAGGACCAATTAGTATTTTTTTTAAGTTAGACATGCATAGGGGTGAAACGGAGTAGATGATTTCTATCCGACCGATCGAATGTTGGTGGAGTGAATACAAAGGAAGAAATGGGTATCTGGCACTATCTGTGTTCGACTCCGACCCTAAGAAAAAAACACATAATAGGATACAGGATATACGATATCTGTATTCGCTCTGATTGTACCCCTCCCGTTTAATGTCCTATGTAGGAGACAAAAGAATATATAATTTTCATCCAGCGGGGTCTTATGAACTAGCGACCTCGGCATAACCAAAGGTATACTCTTTATATATAGGAAGAGACCCTAATTGTCTAAGTGAGATTAGCATATAATGACACCGGTAACCTAATTTCTTATATCCGCTCCTGTTTCGTCTGTTTGGTCGACCGAAGGTTTACGGAGAGAATATAAAGGAAGAAATGGGTATCTATCACTCTCCGTATCCAACTCCGACTAAAAAAAACACAAGATAAGATATAGGACGAGTAATATCTGTCTGTGTCCGGTTTCCATTGTACTTGCCTATACAGTCTCCAAAGCGACGCGTGCAGTACCAAATTAAAGATGTCCTCTTTTTTTTCTCAGAAGGTGTTAAATGCGGGCGTCAGCAGAAAGGTAATGCGATTAGATCGAGCTGCTTTCAGTTTCCTCTCTCTGATGCGCCTAGATATTTCTTGCCGGCCGGTGAAGAAAAGCAACGGTGTGGACTACGGGGCTTTCCTGGCATGCACAAGAGTCAAAAACGTAAGAGATGGATGGATGCTGATCTGTTCGAGCTTGCGCCGATCGACCCATCGAGAGTTGGGGCCGACCACGGTCCGTCCAACCCGTCGTCATAATCTCGCGTATTGTGCCGAGGAAGCCTGTGATGCGCGGCGCGCGAGCGCATTATGTCACCCTCGATCGATCGATCCAACCCTTCGTGCCGAAGTAGAGTAAAGTAATTTACTTGGAGTTCGTCCGAATCCACCGTCAGCGTTGATTAAATGGAACTTGGGCGCGCGCGAGCGAAGACTGAGATGCCAAAGGCAAAGAGGAGCCTAGACCTCAAAAGTGAATACCCGATGTTGTGATCGCCATTCTTTTTGCTCTTGCACAGGAGTGGCTAAAAGCCCATTCATCAATTAATTAGTCACACCAATTAATTCATCAAGCAAAATTATACTTCGAATTTTGTCAAAAGACGATTCAGGTATGCGCTCAACCACGATCCCACGATTCATCGCTGCCTCCAATGCATCCCCCTGTTTCAACCAGAGTAAACTACAAGAACTGCAACGCACGTTACTTGTCAAAACGATGCTAAATTTGTGTAATGGTTCCAGGGTGGTTCTGCTTGTTCCATGGAGCACATTCTAAACATATGGAATACAGAAACTGGAGAAGTACATGGCCAGCTTTAGAACATTGCTCGACCCAAAATTATTGGGGAGGGAAGTAAACATATACTGCCGAACTCATGGAACAGTGTCCCCTTCAACGATCCAGCACTGTCCAATATAAGATGATGAAAGCACCAAAGGAAAAACAGAAACAGAAACAAAGACTTATTGGGCAGGATTGGGGGGTGTCAGCTCCGGTGGGACCTCTCGAGTGACACCAATCATGGAATCGTATTCCTCATCCTGACGAGCAAACTTCTTGCGCAACACCTTCTCGAACTCAATCTTTTCCAAAGGCTTAGCATTCTCAACAGCATGTGCCTTGGCCAAATTGGAATAGTTGGCAGCCGATTCCGCAATAAAAGCAATCTCCTCATCAGTGAGCTTCCTCAGAAATTTGGCAGGATTTCCTCCCCATACCTGAATTCAACAGAACAAGTCAACATAGCACTCGCAGAAATAAGAGCTATGCAGCATATTCTTGTTTCACACATGCATCTAAACCACTGCGAAATGTAATTGCCCCCACAAAAATGCATAAAGTACTTTCCACAATCAAGTGGAATCAATTCGGTTGTTCTCTCAATGCATGGTAATCATGCCTTAGACATGCCTTGTTGTAACAAAGAATCTCCAGTCAAGTAAAATAATATAAGCAAAGGTGTCCAAGTTGGCGTAAATAAGAACCCAAACCCAAAGTATAATGAAGAAAGTAATGCACAACCTCTCCGCAAGGGATCCTTGTATTCTGTCTTACAAGGGCTCCAGCAGCAACCATCCCATGCTTTTCCACAACGACACCATCTAACAGGGTTGCCCCCATACCAACAAAAGCTTCATCCTCAACAGTGCATCCTTGTAATACAGCACTATGACCTGCGAAATGGAGTTACTGAGCCATATATACCAATTGATGCCAAATAGTGTTCATGACCAATTAAAAAGTTGTGAAAATATGGGATAAAACAATGGATAAGAAGCATAATTTGTGTGGACAAGAACCAGAAAGCATATTTACCTACTGTGACATTATCCCCGATGATGGTTGGAAAGACTTTCCCACTTAGATTAGATTTTGCCACATGCACAAGAGAATTGTCTTGTATATTGGTGCCGGATCCAATTTGAATGTTGTTCGTGTCCCCTGAAATTCAGTATGTTAAGGAACTTGTTGGCATAAAGAATAACAACTGAAGAAGTCGCAATACAGCAAGATAGAACATAAGAACAAGATATCATAAACATGGAAAAATTACTAGTAAATAGTACTTGAAATGTAGCAAATGCATTCATCTATAGATTTCAACTCCATGAAAATATCTAATTCATGGTCAAAATCGTCTGAATTGGTGGCTTGCAGTGACTGCCAATCTCAGGTAAGTGTCACTCAAAATATTACTTTGTAGATATGACCAAGTGAAACACTCTAAACAGTCCAACATGGTATAATCCATTACACAAAAGGAGCCACTAGTGATTAAGATTATGTGGACTACTCAAATTTCATCCACATTCCCCCTTCTCATTTCCTCTATCATGCAGAACCGGAACTTTCCTTTCCTTTACCCCATTTTTCTACACTCACAGAAGAGCACCTCTTTCCCCTTTGGAGGGTGCAAATCAGTTGGAAAATATTAAAATGGAGATAGGGTTAGATGTTCAACAAATTAGAACTGGTGAGAGAACCAATTGCCAGCACTCAGGAGACAACACAGCACAGAGGGGAGGCAAGGAGAACAACCCATGTGATGGAAAAACAGCTTCATCAACCCACCCAATTGTGGTCTGTGGGGTCTAACAGCTTCATCAAGACAGCACAGAGGGGAGGCAAGGAGTACAAAAGATCTGTGGGGTCTAATATCTAGTTACAAATATCCGTGGGGTCTATCCCCTCAAATTTTCATACTGCTCAAAGTGTTTTCATAAATTCCACTGTGCTTTGGGATTTCTTTATTTTTTAGTTTTATTTTAACAAAAAGGCTGTGGAGTCTCTATACGTCCACCACTGAACCCACCCTCTCAAGATTGAGTGCAAGACTCCTCAACCAATGCGAACTAGTATTCCATATGTCAACTGTTGCTTATTAATCTTAGATAATGTTATGTAGTTAAGTAAAAATAATAATAGTTTCTGATCACAAAAAAAATAATATGGAAATATATCTTAACAAAGTAAATCACAAAAGATGAGACCATTGGACAAGAACATAACATGATGCCAATGATTATTTAATCATACATTTTGGTAGAGTCCAATCTGAAGATGTGCACAATTTCGAAGTACCAATAAGATGATTTAACAAAAAGATAAAAATGCTGCTCACTAGGATAAGAAGCACAAACCTCTTAAGACACACCCATACCAAATGGAAGATCCTTGTCCAACTTGAACATCACCAATAAGGGATGCACTTGGAGCAACAAATGCCTCTTTGTGAACATGAGGAGCTTTGTCAAAGATGTTCATAAGTATGCGATGCCTTGAAACTGGAAAGGTCCAAAAGGCAATCATGTTAGCATTGGATATGTTCACAACAGTACAAACAATTATAAGTCAATGGCATATTGTCATGAGCGTATATGGCAACCACCACTAAAATAGGGATTAGAATGATTAGTTTCCATGTTTGTTATCTCCTTTTATTTAGTTGCTATCTTTTGAGTTTGTTTCTATTTTTAGGATCTGCCGCCTCTATATAAGAAGATCCATTGATAGCATTTGAAACCAACCAAGAAAAAGAAAAAAACAAGAGCTCATCTCCGTCTATCTATCTTCCTCCTCTAAACTCTCTCCCAGATCAAGCCGACGCTGCCCGGCCTTCCTCTTGATGGTGTTTACCCCGATGAACTTAGCTTCATCATATTTTGGTATTAGAGCAGTCGATCCCTTCCGACAATTTCTACTACCAAAACTCCTACTGCCGAGTCGTTGGCCACAATAAAAGCTAATGCCAACAAGATGGCCATTAGTACCAACGACATCGACAAGAAGATGGCGGCCATCTTCCTCAACATGCATGCCATCCTGGAGAAAATGACAGTAACAGTGGATAGAGCAGCGTTGTCTCTAGTGCCAACACCACTGCCGCCATCAAAGACAGAGGGTCACTATCTCGCAACCATATTCTCCACGCCACCCACTGAGGCCATGCTGTTTGCGGTGCGCATTGCAGAGGGTGCCCCAGGGCGGGCTGCGACGTCATCGTGCTCATTCCAATGGTGTGGCACGCCACGACGGACAGCAATCCTTTGCTGCCTCGTGTCGTTCTCATGTTCCAAGGGCGCCAAGCCACATAGGCTGCCTGTTGTCCTCATCAATCATTGCCGAAGTTCCATTGTTCCTCGTGAGACGCTATGTCGACATCATGTCCTCTTGTCGACGTGGGGTCTCCAAGGGCTGTAGCTGTGGCCGCCACCCTGCAACTCAAGGACGAGTTGCTCATCGAGAAGGGGAGAAGTTGTCATGGGCGTATATGGCAACCACCACTAAAATAGGGATTAGAATGATTATTTTTCATGTTTGTTATTTTGTTTAGTTGCTATCTTTTGGGTTTGTTTCTATTTTTAGGATCTACCACCTCTATATAAGGAGATCCATTGATAACATTTGGAACCAACCAAGAAAAAGAAAGAAACAAGAGCCCATCTCCGTCTATGTCTATCTTCCTTCTAGCGGTGTTTACCTCGATGAATTAAGGCTCATCATACATACATTAAACAAATACTGGTATGTTGTATGATCACTAATAGTAATAAACCTTAAAATGCCGTTGGAATCATTGTTGTCACGGCGGAGTCGGCGACCACGGCGAGCGAGGGGCGCCTGGACGCCTAGGCGAGCCAAGTTTGCCGCGCGGGAGTAGTCTGCAACCGGATCTGATTCCCGCCGACTCTCCCGCAGCATCTCCAAAGTCGCCTCCTCGCTGCCTCGCCTCTCCCCGCAGCATCTCTGTCTCCCCGCCGCCTCCTCTAGCCCTCTCCCCGCCACCGCCTCCCCCGTCGCCTCCTCTCCCAGGTGCATCCCCCCCCGCCGCCTCCTCCTCCCGCCCTCCCCTGTCGCGCCTCCCCCCCAAGTCGAGGCGAGCGTGCATGGCATCCCCACCGTGCCGCCTGGATGCCAAGGCGACGCCTTCACAACCATGGTTGGAATGAAATAAAAATATGATGAAATAAATCATGGTAACCTTACAGTGACAGCATCATGCATGTTAATATACAAAAACTCTTAAAGCATAATAATAGCATAATAATTGCATAAAGCATGTGGTTTTATGTTATTTCTGAGAATATCCCATGGATTTGCTGAAACAATCAAAAGTAGAACCAGCGTGCAGAAAAAGACAAAACATAACATTTAATTCTGAATATAGGAGGAGCTACCAACATTAGTAATTATCAGCAATCAGGAAACAAAGGAAAAGGCAGTACCAAAAAAACACCATACAAAGGATGAGATATTTATGTATGTAGATCTTATGTTTTGGATATGGGAACCAGATTAATCTGAGCTTTGGTGTGGACAACTGTGCCCACTGAAAACCTAAATCACAAATAACAAACTATGCTTCTTAGATGCATTCTTCATTTTTTTTCTCCACCATAAAACAATGCAATAATTATTAGATACTGGATCCAGCAGGCAATAATGCAGAAGAATAGGTGATCAAGAAATTCTCTAACTAATGCACCATTTCACAACTACAGTAAGCTAGTTTCGAGGGGGGAAAAACTCTTACAGAGGACGCCCCACCCCAAAAAAAAACACAAAACTGCATAGATTTGTTTAGGGGAAAGTGCCAAAAAAGTATTACAGTCAATGTCACTGTTTTTTTATTTTTCATTTAATGTGACATACCTAGATATCACTCAGGAACTGCCCAACCAAAATGTTAAATCCAACATTATCGAGCTTACAAATATAAAATCTTCCACCAGACCACAACAAAAATTAGCATAGAATATATATATAAGGGGTGAACTCATTCATCGTATGAACATCCGAGGTTAATTAAATCAGATTAGGAAGAAATAAACAGAACCCAAAAGAGTTCAATTTCATTTGAATTATTCTCAGTAGTAGATCACACTGAGCAGGCTAAAGAAACTGAAGTAAATTGCACACAACACCTATATTGATCTCATTTGCATACAACACCACCTCTAAGCAATCCATTCACATAACACCATATCTTTTGCAATCTAGTTTCACCCAAACAAACCATCCACAGTTTCACACAAACCAGCTTACTGACAGCACGGGCCTCGCTAGGCGCCATCCTGGGCTGATATGGTGGCAATCTAGGATGCCCCGATATGTGATACGGGTACGGCGATACGATATTTTCCAAAAATAAGGATACGTCGATACGGCAAGTATATATATATATTTGAAAATAAAAAATTATAAACAGGCTACGAGTGAGGGAGAAACTAAGATTACCTTGATAAATTGAATGCTATATATTTCATTAATCAACAGGACAACATAGCAATTTCTAGTTGGTACTTTCGGCAGCATGCATGAGATTTTTTTTATATGCTGAAAAGTGAAACTGAAAAATATAATGAGCATTTGGATGTGCAGGTATAGATTATAAATTGAAAAGATTAATTTGGAGTAAACATCTTGTAGTGCTTAAACTTCTCAATTTCAAGGGGAAAGGAAATGGCAAGGCCTTGCACTGCCTTTCGGCTTTGTGATGATGGAGGAGCAATTCGGGGAGTGGGTGGGAGATGGATGCATTGCTAGCTAGCTCCATGATTTCATCATCTCTTCGCCCACTCTAACCATATGATCATGCAAGAAGGCTGCACACCATGACCACAGCAGTACAGCACTACAAGGCTACACACCCCCACGACCTCCTCCAGGATATATACAACCATGCATCAACCCTCCCATGCCATTCAAACAAATCATGCGCCTCCACATCCCGACCAAAATAAACGTAATTGAATCCAATTGAATCAATTAAAAGGAGTCCTTTTCTCTCTTTTTTTCCTGTAAAAATCAACCTAGGACCTCCCATGAAATTAATTAACCCACAAAAGATGGCGCGGGAAAAAAGGGGGGCATTGGTTACCAGCCCCTTGCCGAGCAACGGTGGCGTCCTGGTAGCTAGACTTCTTCCCCTTGGCGCTGCCGCAGTAGACGCAGATCCGTCGGAACCGGGACCGCGGCTCCGCCCCACCCTCCGCGGCTAGTCCTCCGCCGCCGCTACAGCCATCACATCGGCCGACGCGGGGCCGATCGTGAACAGAGGAGCCTCCATTGTTATCGCCGTCGTGGGGGTAGGGTTCAGTAACAATGGAGGCTCCTCCGTTCTTGCGTCAGAGGAGCCGGCGCAGGCTTTCGGTAGGGAAAGGTAGAGGAAGGCGAGAGGATGTCAGGGAAGTCTCCGGCATCTGAGAAGACACCGAAACCAGTAGACTCGGCGGCGACGCACCTTAGGGTTCGGCGGCGTTGAGGTGGTAGGCGGCGGCGGGGCTAGCCGAGGTTGGTAGTAGGTAGAGGGAGCCGAGGGGAGTCGGAGGAGACCACTGGCGGCGAGGGAGGCCGCCGAAGGTGGCGGATCTGGGCGGCGGTACCCGTTGGCTCGTAGGGAGGGAAAGAAAAAGAGGGGCGGCTAAGAGAGAGAGTGGAGAGAATGAGGGAGAGATAGAGGGGCGGGCGGGGCGGCGGGGAGAGCGGTGGCGCGAGGCGACTGTGGGGAGAGCGGTGGCGGCGGGGGCGACCGGGGGGAGAGCGGTGGCCGCGATGGCGAGCGGGGGAGGCGAGGCGGCGAATGGGGGGAGGCGAGGCGGGGGGAGGACAGTGGTGGCCGTGGCGAGCGAGGGGAGAGCGATGGCGGCGGAGGCGACCGGGGGGAGGGCGGTGGCGGCGATGGCGAGCGGGGGAGGCGAGGCGGCGAATGGAGGGAGGCGAGGCGGGGTAGAAGTAGTGGCGCATATGGGCCAGGCCGGACCGTATCGCAGCGTATTGTCGTGTATCGGAGTATTTTTTTATTTTTTTGGGATAAAATTTATCGATACTTCGCCGATACCGTATTGCCGCGTATCAATACATATCATCGTATCGGATACGTATCGGACACGCGTACGGCGGCGGAGAGCCGTATCGGTGCTTCATAGGTGGCAATGGGTGCTGATGTAGCTCACAAACATGGTTAAGAGATTGGCACAGGTTAAGATCGAGTGGTGCGTCCAGGGATTGCATGTGCAACAGAGGGCTTGCTCCCATGCAAGGATAGAAAACCCGCCGGTAAATGGCGGTAACCGGATTTACCGGTGGGGACCAAGAGGGAAAATATCGGCAGTTTTTGTTTAAATTCAAATTTGAACATTTGAATATAAAAGTTGATTTCCCTAATGATGTTTACATAGTTTAACACTAATGGAATGTACAAGAAAAATGCATGCACCTCCCGTGCTTGACTTGATACTTTTTGCCACGAATGTATTAGGAATTTTCAATTGTTAATTACCCATAACTGATTTTTAGCGGTTTTTCTCCGGTTTTTTGGATGGTAACCGTCCGGTTTTTCCGGTTACCGGTGTCAAAACAGTCCAAATTCAAATTTTGGTATTCAATCCCTGCTCCCATAAGCCATATCAGATGCCACCCTAGCCGGCCAACATCTGCGTTTCGCCCATGTCAACTGCGAGTGGGGCTTGCCTGTCAGCAAGCCGGATCCGACTGGACCAATTTGTTTGGTTGGTGCAAAATAAAACCACATCGCAAAAGGTATGGTGTTATATGGAACAATTACTTGAGAGGAGGATTTTTGTGCAAATGAGGTCAATATAGGTGGTGTATTGTGCAATTAACTCAAAAGAATTTATAATTCTAAGATTCCAACTTTGCTTGTGCAGTAGAGCAATACAAATTCATGAGATAAACAGTCTTACGAAAGCAAATTTACCAGTAACATTTTCTACTTGAATTGAAACAAATATAAATGGCAATCTCAGGTTGGTTTAATACCGACATAAGCTATTTGAAACAACCAAACTGTTACTAGCATCAATAAACTCCCACCACTACCTAGATGAACAGAATTTTTATTTACCCCCCATCTTGGATAGGAAATACTCTTAAATTTTCCAAATTCACCAGGTAAATACAAAAGTCTCAAACACTAAACAGAGTAGAATGGTGCTCGGTGATGATAACAAAACTGCAGCCATGAAATGTGCATTCCGAGTTCCAACATCGTAGTGAGCACCAATTCATCAGCGGAAACCCTTATTGACATCCCTAGAATTTCAAGTTCTATGGAATTGACATCTTGTAAAACCCCAATTCTACCCAAAGCACGATCCACAAGCCGTACAGCTAAAAGTAGCAGTACCGTATAAGCTATCTGAAACAACCAAACTGTCCCAAACAACCCCCATCTCGGACAGGGATTGCTCTAAACTTTCCAATTCACTTAGCAAATAGAAAAGAATAAAACAATAAAGGGGTTAGCATGGTACTCAGCAATGATAACAAAACTGCAGCTGTCCAATTTGCCTGTTCACATCATAGCATAGCGAATACCAAATAATCACAGAAATTGGACACAGCAATTTGAAATCTCTAGGCCATCTAGTTATACAGAATTAGTATCTTCTTGAAAAACCCCAATTCAACCCAAAGCGTGATCCACAATCCCTACAACTATGAGTTGACCACCTTAATTTTAGTACTCGGTGTACATTAAGCATGTTCGACTACCACAGAACATCCCTGAACACATCAGTACATCAACAGCACTAGGTTTGACAAAAAGAAATGGGCAAATTGCGTAGAAGGGCATGTCCATTTCAACTCGAATCGTTGCACGACTACATAGCGCACGAATTAGCGAGCACGATGACCTAACAACGCAAAACCCTAGGCCAACCCCAACCAGATAGTAAACATCACCGTAACATTTCCAGAGCCGTTCGCAACCCTAGCCGGCAATCCCGATTTCCTCAATCGTTTAGGGGCCGCTCCGAGAAGATCAAATCCACGAGATGCCCGGAGTCTCCGCATAACTCGACGAGAACGAGAAGAAACGGGAGGGTGATTTGGGGCGGCGGCTTACGCTGCTCGTGGAAGTAGTAGTTGCCCTGGAGACGGCAGCCGAGGCGGTCGAGGGCCTGGCCGGTCTCCCGGATCCAGAACCCCACCGCGTACATCGCCTTCCCCAAGCCCGCCATCTCCCCGGGCGGCAGCGGCGGGCGGCAGAAATCGCAGAACGGCGGCGGCGGAGGCCTTGCGTTTGTTGGCTCCTGGCCTCGGGAGATCTCGAGGAGGGGTAAGCTGGGCTGAGACTGGGGCCTGGGTCTGCTGCGCTGGGTTTCCTCGGCTGCTCCTGGAATTGACCGTACTGCCCCTCTGGAGTAAGGTGCAAAAGATATATAGACCTGTTCTTTTTGACTGCGGGGCTTTTGGTTGCGATTGATGGCTTTTTGGCTATTTACAACAGAGATTGCGGAAAGAGAGATACTCGCTTGTGATTTTTGATGGTACAGATATTAGTTTTTTAACGTGTACTACAATTAACTTGTAGACTCTATCTTAAAAAAATACTCCGTTTAAAAGTTAGTTACTGTAGCAAAATCCAAAAGCAACTTTTAGAAACCGCAAAGAACAGACCCATAGGTTGATCCTGATAGTCTAGTACCAAATCCGTTTAGTATCTAATACAAACAAGTAATTTAGTATTCAATACTAAATTTGATCGGTATTGAATAGTTATTACTGAATACGGTAACAAAAATGAAAGAACTAAAATCCAACCGAATAGTATCGGTAAAAGGTAAAGTGGATACTATCTGACCAAATATCTAACAAGCAACTTAGTACCCAGTCGGCCCATCTCATCAACCATCATTGATATCAACCAGACTAAATTTTACTCAAGTCTTAACCTAATTCCAGAATCCAACCACTCTAGCAAGTCGCTCTCCCCGCTTATGTTGAACTTACATATGAATTTATTGATTTTCAAACTTATGTATGAATTTATCACTTATATCAAACTTGTCAGCTATCTTACTTATGTAATCTAGACGAATTTATTGCTAATTGAAGGCTTGAAGAGATAGTGGTACGGTTCAATGTATATTCCTTTATGTATGCACATACTATCCACCTATATTATTTGTTTCCAATCTAAAATCATCATGTATATATCCTGATGGTACCATACACCTAGGTGTAATTACACCCACCTTTAATATACCACCTAAACAAACTTTAAATACTCCTTTATCACTTTAGGTATACTCATATACTAAATATAAGATACTCCAATGTAAACCACATAAAAAATTACAAGGAAGTCCATAATTTTTAGCGTATTTTATAAATACCTTTATATACGTACATAAAAAGGAACATATCTAAAAATGTACACACCACCTCTGAAAAATTGTTCATACCACCTAAATAATCTTAAATACTCATATACTATAGTATATACTCTCCGTTATGCGAGATACTCTCTACGTTGTGAGATATGAGTACGCATGCAGAAGGTATGTCTGTTCGCGGTAGGCAATATGAGAAGAGTTCATACGGCAATTCAAGAGGCACAAGCAAAAGCAGGTTCAGAGGCAGATCTAAATTCAGGAACAGGAAGTCATGCAAGTATTGCAAGAAGGATGGACATGACATATCCGAGTGCTGGAAGTTGCAGAATAAGGAGAAGAGAAATAATAATTTCAAGAAGGATCAACAAGAGGATGAAGCTAGAGCCACCGTTGTCACCAAAGAAGGTTCAGATGGAGATGTTCTCGTTACCTTTGCCGATAATTGCAAAACCGACGATAAATAGATTCTTGATTCAGCTTGCACTTTCCACATGAGTCCGAACCGTAAGTGGTTCGTTACCTATGAAACCACGCCAAGTGGATTTGTGTTGATGGGTGATAATACACCATGCAAGGTTGTAGGCATTGGTTCTATCCAGATCAAGATGTTTGATGGCACCATCAGAACTTTGTCAGATGTTCGTCATATTCTGGATTTAAAGAGAAATCTTATCTCATTTAGTACTCTTGATACTAAAGGGTACAACTATTCTGGTGGAGGTGGAGTTCTGAAGGTTACCAAAGGTTCTCATGTTGTGATGAAAGGTGATATGAAAGTTGCCAACTTATATCATCTGCAAGGCACTACAATTTCAGGTAATGTTGTTGTTGTCTCAAATAAATCATTTAATTCTGATGCTACTAATATTTGGCATATGCGTCTGGGGCATATGAGCGAAGCTGGGATGGCGGAATTATGCAAAAGAGGATTTCTTAATGGTAAAAACATCGATAAGTTGAAGTTTTGTGAACATTGTGTCTTCGGCAAGCAAAAGAGGGTGAAATTCAGCACTGCGACTCACTCTACAAAAGGCATATTGGATTATATTCACTCCGATTTGTGGGGAGAATCCCGCGTTCCATCACTTGGAGGTGCAAGCTATATGTTGATCATTATTGATGATTATTTAAGAAAAGTTTGGCCATAGTTCATCAAGCAGAAGTCGGATGTATTTAACACATTTAAGGAGTAGAAGACTATGATCGAGAGACAAACTGGTAAGCATGTAAAGAAGCTTTGTACTGACAATGGTTTGGAGTTTTGTTCAGGAGAATTTGAAGCTTTATGCAAGTCAGAAGGTATTGTGAGACATTACACCGTTCCAGGCACTCCTCAACAAAACGGTGTGGCCGAACGTATGAATAGAACCATCATAGAGAAGATACGTTGCATGTTATCAAACTTTAGATTATCAAAGAGTTATTGGGCTGAAGTCGTTTCCACTGCTTGTTATTTGATTAATCGGTCACCAAATTTAGCTATTGATAAAAATACTCCAATTGAGGTATGGTCTGGCTCTCCAGCAGATTATTCAAATTTGAGAATATTTGGCTGTCCTGCTTATGCTCGTGTCAACAATGGTAAATTAGAACCTAGAGCAGTTAAGTGTATTTTCCTTGGCTATAAAACTGGTGTGAAAGGATATAAGTTGTGGAATTCTGAAACTAAAAAGGTGGTTATTAGTAGAGATGTTACTTTTGATGAGTCCGCTATGTTATATGATAAACCATCTATTGATGTTCCCGTTGAAAAGCTACCAAGCGTGCAGGTAAAGCATATTATTGATTCAGGATCTACACCAGAAATCAACAAGGAAAATATTCTAGAAGTTTCTATTGTTGCACCACCAACACAACATTCCATTGCAGTTAATAGAGAAAGGAGGAACAAGCCTCCTAAGAGATTGATCGAAGCCAACTTTGTGGCTTATTGTCTAAATATAGCAGAAGAATATGAAGGTACTGCAGAACATTTATCTTATTCAGAAGACATCTCTTCTAGTGATTCAGAAAGATGGATGGCTGCTATGCATGATGAGATGGAATCTCTTGACAAGAATGACACTTGGGAGCTTATCAAGTTGCCAATTGGGAAGAAACCTATTCGCTGCAAATGGATCTTCAAGAAAAAGGAAGGCGTTTCACCAACCGAAGAGGTTAGTACAAAGCAAGGTTAGTTGCTAAAGGATACAGTCAAATTCTAGGTATTGGTTTCACAGATGTCTTTTCCCCTGTTGTGAAGCATAGTTCTATTCGTACTTTACTTAGCATTGTGGCTATGCATGATTATGAGCTTGAATAAATGGATGTGAAAACTGCATTCTTACATGGGGAATTAGAAGAAGACATTTATATAGAGCAACCGGAAGGTTTTGTCGTTCCAGGAAAGGAGAATTTTGCTTGCAAATTAAAGAAATATTTTTATGGTTTGAAACAGTCACCTAGACAATGGTATAAGAGATTTGACTCGTTTATGATATCTCAGGATTTTAAAAGATCTAATTACGATAGCTGTGTTTATTTCAAGATTGTTAATGGTTCAGCTATTTATTTGCTCATATATGTTGATGATATGTTGATTGCTGCAAAAGATAAGGCTGAAATTTCAAAATTTAAGGCACAATTGAGCAGTAAATTTGAAATGAAAGATCTAGGTGTAGCTAAGAAGATTCTTGGTATGGAAATCATTAGAGATAGAAAACTTGGTAAATTATATCTAGGCCAAAAAGGGTATATTGATAAAGTTCTTCGTCATTTCAACATGCCTGAGGTCAAACCTGTGAGTACTCTCTTAGCTGCATATTTCAAACTTTCTTCAGCATCATGTCCACAATCTAATGATGGAGTGGAGTATATGTCTAAAGTCACATATGCGAGTGCAGTTGGTTCGCTTATGTATGCCATGGTATGCTCTCGCCCTGATTTATCTCAATCATTAAGTGTGGTTAGTAAATACATGGCTAATCCTGAAAAAGAGCATTGGAAAGCAGTTCAATGGATTTTCAGATATCTGCGGGGCACATCTAATGCTTGTTTATAGTTTGGAAGGACTAGAGATGGACTCGTTGGTTATGTGGAGTCTGATTTTGCTGGAGATTTGGATAAAAGAAAGTCTCTTACTGGTTATGTGTTCACTGTTGGAGGGTGTGCCGCAATGTTTTCATGTGGTTCACATTGAAGTATCTTATAATTAGTATATGAGTATATTCAAAGTGATAAAAGAGTATTTCAAGTTCGTTTAGGTGGTATATTAGATATGGGTGTAATTACACCCGGGTGTAGAAAGTATTTTTCATACACACACACACACACACACACACACACACACACATATATATATATATATATATATATATATATATATATATATATACATATATATATATCCGTCTAAATTCAACTTGATTGCCCCCTTACGCTGGAGTGAGTGTGAAAAATATTTGATGTTGAGGATGGGGAACATAACATGTTGGAGGTCCCTTTTCGTGAGACTGCATGTGGTCCCGCGTGGTCAAAGAAGAGCAAGTGCATCTGCTATGCAAGATGCTCTTACTGACCAAAAAGAGATATTATACCCACATGATCAAGTGTACATATATAAATCATTTCTGCTAATACAAGCACATGTTCGTAGTGTTGTATATTGGCCCATTCCGAGGTATAATTATGTGCAGACAATTTATCTAAACAAAAGCTCATTAGGAAATGCCAGTCCATAAGGCATATTAGTTAGTTTAGTCTCATATTGTTTATCAAACAAGGGGACCTCCTCCACCTATATAAAGGAGGCATTGGCTCTTATTATACACACAAGGCTACAAGCACAAATATCAATAAAGAGACTAGATTGGGGTCATATCTTTGTGTTCTTGTTTACTTTTAATTCTTATTTGCGAGTTGAAAGTTTCATTCGTCGTCAACATGACCACGAATAAAAAAACGTTATTAGCACGATAACGCTCTAAAACTAAGGCTTCCTACTATGTTGCCTTGATCTAAGTTTTCAATTCTAGCAGTAATGTTTCAATCAAATATAATAGTGTTTATTCTATTACTCATTTGCTCTATCCCGTCGGTCGGTCAGGTGCACGCCTCCGCATGTGCGCCGATCGCACCTTCCTCCCACCATTCGACTGTACGCCTCCATGTACATGCCGGTGTGCCATCGCCACCACCGACCAGGCGTCGCCTCCACGTACCTTCTTCGATCGCCGCAGCTAGGGCGGCAACTAACTTCTAGGCAACGCCTGTATGCATACGCATCGCCACCACGATCTCGCCATACCGCTGGACCAAGTGTTGCCTTCACGTTGCACCATTGACCAGGATTGGGCTCACCTCTACGTGTCGTCGGGCTCCATTGAGGCAAGGACCTCGCCATTGGGTGAGGAGTGTCGTGTGTCACCTTTGTGCTACCGGCCAAATTGACACCTTCGCGTCATGGCCACTGCCGCTACCAAGTTCTGTCATTGCCTTCACCTTCGCACCGGTTCGCTAGAGAAGAAGAGGACAGAATGACCTTGGCACCTCCGCACCATGGCCACACACCATCCACCTTTGTGCCAACACCACCGCCTCCACATCAATGCTAGACCAAGGTTGTCTCCATACCGCACCGCCTCCGTGTGTGCGTACAGGTGAGGCTAGGGGCTCCGACTCCATCCCTGGTGAGGACAGAGCGGAGGTTACTGTCGCCGCCACCGTCATCCATGGCAAGGACAAGGTAGGGCATCGAGCGCGCACTGTTTCCGCATCGATTTGGGACTGAGTGGGTGCACGAGCCACCATAGGACGTCACCACTGTCGCTGAGCTACACCATCGTCGCCGTACAAAACTTAGGTCATCATTGCCCGGGCACTAACCACACCGCCGTCGCTTTTGCTCGTGCATGCAGGCGAAGGGCTGACTGTGCTAGGGTTAAGGGGAAACCCTAGCAGCCTGGTTACATGGGCCATGCAAATGCACTATTGGGGCCACCAGAATTTGGCTCGTAAGGCCCAATCAGGTAGGAAGTCAGTCGTTTTTGGTGCTTTTGTAGAAAAGCTCATTGGTTTTTTTGAAATAAGCGTAAGTCCTTGGTTTATTTAAAATAGGTCCTTTTAAACTAAAATTTTTCATAAAAGACCCTGTAACTTTTGAAATAAAGTATGAGGGCTTCCAATTGGTGGAAATTTACAAATTAAATCAGGGAAGTTTCTGGCTCTTTTATTTGAAGTCCTTTGTTATTTATTTAAATACTAGAAAATGATTTCTATTCATTTATGAGTATAGAAATTTGTTCCATGCCTAGAAAATTACTAGAAATTCATACATTCGATATGTACTACTCATACAAGCTATTTTATTGATGTAACACATGTTTTGACTCATGCGGTACATGGTGTACCTATTCATTATCTTGTGGTAATTATTTATGTTGCTATACAGTGTTATAAGCAACATGGATGGTATGAACAATGTCATGCCCACAAGGGAGTTCCCAGAGCTAAAGTTTGATTGCTTCAACTATTTGTTTTGGGATATGGAAGCTTCAAACCATCTCACAACCTAGGACTTATTGTCTACTCTATCCAAAGAAGAGTATGCATTTGTTGCAACCAAGAAGTGGGTTCCAATTTATCTGAGGAACCTCTTATGTATTAGACTGCGCGTGGAACTCATTGCTATTAGAGAACCTAGTGAACTCTGGGATGCTCTAAAGAAACACTTTGAGGCTATGCAAGGAGATCATCTAGTACGGATCTTGCGACCAGTGCCAATGTACTCAGAATGTTAGGCATGAATATATCAGAAGATCTAGTAGAACAGGCCATTGCAACTCTACCGACGAAAGATTACCCTATGCAAGATGAAGCATCCTAATGGAGAGACAAATCAAGAATTATTGTTGTAACACCCCGGCCTAACAACAGTCCAAAATGTCACCTACAACCACTACCTCTATCAATTTAAATCTATAAGTAAGTATTAATGATATCTACATAACAAGAATTAACATCCCACAAGAAATTAAATATAAAATTTAGCAACAAGATAAACTATAAATTGAACTTAATATGAACCAATTAATTACCAAAGGCATCATAAATAAATCTAAAGGTAAGCATCATCTAGCAATAATATGAATCACAAGGAACGAAGAAAAACCATAAAGTATCCAATTATTACAATGAATGATACTAAATTATTCATGACCAAAAATGATATGTTGCTAAATGAAGTGAAAAGCTATAAAGTGCAGATATCTATGTGCTACTCCCTCCCATACATGTTGCCTTCAATGATTATCTAAAAGCAACAAATAAGTGAGGGTGAGTCCATGACTCAGCAAGTACAAAGCATAATAATAAACAAGATAAGCATTATTTTAACATGTCATATTAATTCACTATTATCTCATCATCACATGATTATTATCATCAAGTTCCATACACATGTCTCTTTTCTATGAATGCAATACTCAAGACTCAACTCCTCTTCTGCATATACCGGTATAGCTGAGTGTTCACCAGTCAATAACACACCCTTGCTCTATCCTTTTTCATAAAGGGTTACAACTCAAATTCTCGTCCGGCTCTTTTTTATATAGGGTCTCATCTCCACTCCCATAGAGTACCTACCAAGTAGGTCTTTGCAACTTCAATACTCACATACAATGTAATGATTATCTTTTTTCAGTAGTTAACCAACAATATTAATCAATTGTCACAACCATCAATGTAAACATAAACATATGAGCAATTTAAGAATAAGTATCATCATATGAATTATCATGTCAAGTAATTGTTTAAACAAAAAACAAGCTCAAACACTTAAATACCATTCTACCATATACTCACCCTTTTCTTAATTGCGATGACCAAAATAATTTAAAGGTGACAACACACCCGAAACTACTTCTCCTACAGAAAATATTCACTCTCAAAATTATCTATAACAATACAAGATAACTCTTAATCGACAATGCTTTTACACGCTTTCCCCTTTAACGGTCAATCCATTATGCTGTCCTGGTACTAAAAGTATCATAACTCCCAATTCCTACATCATAAAATAGAAAATCATATCAGTTCTGGAATCTACATAAAATTTTCCACGTTTTAGTAGTTGGCCAAATTTTTAGATTAAATCATCTAAATTCCCGTTTTTAACTCAAGAGACAGATTTGTCATGTCCTAGAGAGCAGATTTAATAATTTTATATCTTTTAATCAATGCATTCAAATATATTAAATAGTGACCTTTTTAGAATCTAAAGGTAATTTTCTATTATTTTCTAGATATTCCTAAATTTTAATTCTGGCATTAAATTAGTCAAATTAATGTTTTCCCATGACTGCGTTCAGCAGCAACTTGGTACTAGATAGCAACCTCCCAAAATTCATATTTTCTAATCTACTTACCTAAAAATTGTGTTCTTATACTTTCTGAAAACCTTAAGAAATTACCTACAATGTTCATGTTGATCAAATTCCCAGATTAGATCATATACTAATTTTAGTCTACTAGTTACAACAAACTGACAAAGCACAACTAATTCTACTAGATAGTAGAACTATAAAAATCATAACTCATAATCTACTTGTCTGATTGCCATGAATAAAAATTCTACAGAAAACTATCGAGATTCCCTACAACTCTCTAGTATATGAAATTTCCAAACTATGGCCATAGATTCTCTACTACTTAAAAAGAAGAGTTGGTGGTGGTTCACCACCACTTGGTGGTTCATCTGCCTCTCCACCTCCTCTCACGTTAATTTTGTGCCGACATGTGAGTCATCCCCACATGCTCCTCGTCGCAGAAAACAACTGGCCCAGCTTTGCTTCCTCTTCTTTGCGCTGATAGTTGGTCGTCTTCCCGTCCCCTCACACAGCGTCGCCGCCACCTCCCTTCCGCTACCACTCCTCCCCTTGCACAATGTCGGCGCCGCTCTTCCCCCTTAATCTTTGTAGCCGCCACCGCTCCTCTCCCCCTGTTACTTCCCTGATCTGAAATCCCTATCGAATCCAAACATCGTCGTCATATCTATCTCCTATCCCACATCGCTTTCTACCTCCCGCTCTCCTTCACTTGTGCGTCGATGCTGTCACCGCTCCCCACTTGCCCGCTTGACCTACCCCGCCCCTACCCCCACTCTTCCGACGCCACCTCTCGTGACCTCTCCAGATCCGATCGTTCCCACGTTGTCAGTGCGTCCTACAGCGAGTCACTCCTCCTCCCATGCTACCATGGGCCTTCATTGGTCCCCTTCGCCTCCTACATCATGCTCTCCTTCTCTTGTGTGCCGATGCCATCGCTGTTCCCTGCTCGCCGCCCCCTCTTCCCGCCTCCCCACCTTCTTCGCTCACTTGGGCCGGCGGTGGCCACCAAATCAGGTGATGCAGAGCCCTCCACATTTCGTTCCCCTTCGTCATGGTGCTATTCCCCTTCGCTATGGCGAAGATGCTCTGTGCGGTGCTCTTCCCCTTCGTCGCCATTGCCGAGGCAGTCTTCTTCGCCCTCACCGACCCCAGTCCCTCCTCCTCGCGCACTCTTTTCCTTCATCACCATCGCTGAGGCAGTCCTCTACGCCCTCACCAACCTAGGGTCCTCATCCTCCTCACATCGCCGCGGGGACCCCTCTACTTTGTCATGCAGAAGATCAAGGACATCGAGGATGAGGTACTGTGACTGTAGCCTTCGGTGGATCCATCGTGGTGGTGAATAGATTTCACTGATGCTTGCGATTAGTAGCGGTAGACTTCTGGTCATGGTAATAGCATGTAGGGGGGTTAGGGTTTTGATTGCTTAGATTCGAATTGAAATGGTTTGATAGTTGATTTGTTGTGGTTGTCATATGTGCTGCTTTTGCGGTTCGAATTGTAGATAGCTTGTTTGGGGAGCTATAATGGATTGTAAGTAGCAGGTGCTTATGTTTTTTCGTATTGATTTAGAGTTGTTAGATTTCACTGCGAGTAGCATGCTGTGTGCTTGATGCGGTGGGGGTTGGTTTCACCATTTGTTCATGTAGCTTTAAGCGTGTGAGCTGCTCTGATTAGATAGGATGGGTGCTAAACCATAGTTCCTAGGCTTGTGCTTGATGAAGGCTGTGGACTAGCGAAACTTGGGTGGCATTTTAATCTTCATGGTTGGTTTTCATTTTTCTTAGCCTCAGATTGAAATGATTAGGGTGAAAGTTTCTTTGAGTTGAGATACATTTTGTTGTTTCTGATTTGAATTATAGATTTATAGTTGATCTAATAAGGAGATTTAGGTTAAGGAGAGTTGTGATTTGAAACGTCAGGGTGATGGTTTCATCAATTCGGATTTCATCATGTCGTTGTATGCTTATTCTTGAGACGCAATGTTACTTGTGATTAAAGGAGTTTTTTGTTTGCTCATGAGCTATGACTTGAGAGTCTGAGATGCTCTTGAACTGATGTAGCTAGGGTATAAATTTTTTACAAGTTGTGGTTGGTATTGACCGTGGTAGGATTCAATGATAACTCACTGTAGTTGACATAAGGCTTTATTGCTTGTGACTGATGGATGGAAATTAACTTGTGTATGGCTATGATCAAAAACATATTTCAGGTGACTACCAGCACATAGACTGCTTAGTTGCATCTTGCATCATGGTGACGATTTAGTACCATGGTCGTCCTTGATTGAACAATGATAGGTTTTATAATTGATAGTGATATGTTTGGTTACTATCTTGATTTGATTAACAGCAATCAAATAGTAGTTGTCATGTGAGAAACTAAGAATTGTTTCTCATGTATGCACCTTGCTTAGCTCCTTTTACTGCAATCAAAGGGCTGAACAAATGAACATGACCATTTCGAATAGTAAAAAAAATTGTTCTTTTCTGATCCCTATGTTGATACTATTCACTTTTCTTTGACTTGACAGATGGCAAGGACGCAGAAGAACAAAGCCACTGCACACCATCTTGGTCTTTTGAAGGTGATTTGAAGTTGAACTTCCTCCATCTTTATTTCAGAGTAATTGTAATCTGTTTACCATGATATCTCATGCATGCTATTGTCAAAGTACTAAGAAACTTGCTTATGGATAGTTTAGCTACTTCACAATTCACAATAATTTATGCCCTGATATGTGTACTGTATACCTCACCTTACTTCATGTCCAGCCATATGGTGCTGCTATAAGTTTTAATATGGTTAGCATGGATATATGTTCCTTGCATTGTGCATACCTTGATGCTTTTTTTTGCATGAGGGCCTCTCTATCTGTGCTATGCCACAGTAGTATGCTACACTTTGTAAAAGCTTGCATTTACAGCTGAGCAGTGCTTACAAGGATGGGTCACAAGTTCCATTCTCATCACCAGTTGAATCATTCCATTTTTCTGTGTTCATTATATAGTATGCTTGGTGCTAGGATTTGATAAATATGATTATGAATCTATCCTTTTGTTTTAGCTTATTCTTTGCTACTTGTACAGAATCTTTGTTTTACTTAGTGTTATCCCTTTCATCAGGCTAAATTTGCAAAATTACGTCAGGAGTTGCTCACTCCTACATCCAAAGATGGTGGCAGTGCAGGTGAGGGATTCGATGTGACAAAAAGTACTTACATATCATTATATTTTTGTAACCTTTACTAACATGCAATAAGTAAAAGTAATGGTCAATCAATGTTGTTTATTGGAGACTATTTTGATGTATGAAACAAGTAAAGGAGAATGGGGGCGGTAGCATTAATTTGAAACGTGATGTGGTCAATCATTTGCTTAGATGAACGAGTTCAATATTATTTTCATGTAAACACAATCCTATTTGAAAATTAGTCATTACTAATGCTTGAATTAATGATTTGGCAATGAGACAGAAGATGACATGTTTAAAAACTTTTAAGTTCAATGCAATAAAAAATGGACTTTGACCATAAGGATAGCCATTCGGTGAGAAGTTGATCTGAAGCAAATGTAGTTTGGGAGAGCTGAAAATGGACTCTTGGTTTGGTTGAAGTATCCAGAAAATTATACTATGTAAGTAATTCGACAGACACTAATTAGTACTTCGATTACTGCCCCATGGTACCAGTGAATCATAAACTCGTTTGATGAGCACATAACGAACGCTTCATGGGCATATTTGAGACCTCTGTAATGAAGTTCATTTGATATTTGCGGCGCATAATTTTGGTGTTTCATATTGATTTTTCTTTTTGAAGCAATTAATAGTGTCAGATAGGATTATGAGTAGCTTTGGAATTCTAATGAGCTTATGGATTGCGACATTTGACCTTAAAAATGCTAAATTCAAAGCTAAATACTTGTACCTTCCGAATAGAGGACAATGTGTTGCAAAGTCAAAATTAACTATTGTAGAAGGGGAAGATGTTTCCTAGTCTTGCTTCTTATATCTATCTCATTAGGATGATTCCGGGAGCTTAAACTAAAATGATTGCATAGTGACTGCTGCACAATTCTGCTTTAGCATCTGATTTTCATTTGACATATGTGCACCATGGGAATTTGAGGCTTATTTTTTTAGTTTCATTTGTAAGTTGCTTTATATAAGAATAGGAATAGCTTGGTTTCAGTTAAGTTGCTCCTGTTTTAGCCCTTTGATTTACGTACATTATTTGACTCCTGGTGCTTGTTTGGGTAGATCTGTGAAGACATTCACATATGAGTCATTGAACAATATTGCGAGATTGATAAATGGAATATCAGCACTCTTATTGATTCTGTTACCAGAAAAGGCCAACATTTTAGGAGGCATCAATGGCTGCGAGCTTAGGCCAGCATTTCATGGGCCACATCTTCCTCAGTGGATGGAAAGGTAACCTTCACATTTCATTTTTATTTAAAATTATTGTAAAACCTTGTGGCTGATTATACTAATTCAAGAATGATTCCATGTTTTATGCTTTGGTTTTGGATATAAAAAGGTAGATGCACTAATAGCTTCTTAATATTTTCCATTTCTACCATAAATGATCGAATTCATTTTATCTATCACAACTTTGCACTGGAGCAGTGGTTCTTTGAACATAGTGCCCAGTCCTATATTTATGAGGCTCATTATTTTTTGGAGGGAAATATCATGCAACACTAATTTTTTATGCATTGTTGGTGATTTGTGGCCTGGATCTGAAGGGGGAGTAATCAAAATGTGATTTGGAGAAGCAATTGAGAAGTCACTTGCTTTACAAGAAGAAAAGCGGAAGACCTCTTTTTAGTTGAAAGATCAGTTATTAACCTTAGGGCCATGGCCAGTGATGGGAGGGGTCAATCCCTTGCCTGCCATAGATGTAAAACTTCTATTGTCTGACAATTCTATATCAAAAGTATGGAGTGCGGGTTACCTCTCATTTGCACTCTGGTACACTTCGTGTGTTCATTTATCTGTTATTGTTGCATTTGGCTGACATTACTCTAGTTGTTTGTATATTTGTGTTACATTCTTGTCTACTTTGCCATATAGGGATTCTCGCACTTAGGAGCTTCTAAAGGTGATAAATGTGGATGGCCAAGTTGATACTTGTTTTGATATCTTATCGGCTTAGTCATCAGACTATTGAAATGCAGATGGATTTTGGTTTGTCTCAATGATTGAGAAACTCAGACTATTGTGATGTAGGACCTATATTTTGCTTCTAACACCTTGAAATAGCATATTGCTCCATCATATCAAAGCTTTCTAAGGTAGGCATCTTAATATCTCCCTTTCACGCGTGTTCTAAATAAAATCTTCACATCAATATAATTGATATTGGACCTGAATGTGTTCCGACTTACATCTCCGTCAAATTTGATATATTTCTCAATGAAACCCCAAATTAACTTTTTTGTGTTTTGATAATTAAATATTTTTATTTTAATCTGACCCATAAGTCAACACTGTATCTAATTTATGTATGCTATGCTCTATAGGTACTTTTTTCGAAAATTATTCTCTTATACGATTATTTGCACTTGTAATTGGCATATAAAGTTGGTTCCATTGAAATTGATGTGAATTGATTTTTTCATGTACCTGCTTTTGTTAAGCCTTTGTCGTTCCGTAGCAATGCACGGACACTTGGCTAGTATCCGTAAAAATAGTACAATAGTACAGCAGACCAAATCGATCTATTACCTGATTTTCCCGATGAGCACTTGTTACCTCTCTAATCTGGACACTGTCCTCTAATTAAAAATAAGCAATAAAGGTAAATCAAACCACTACCCACAATCTAATCGGTCACTATTCAAAACTGAAGAAACGTGTACAAAGCAAGAACTCGTACTTCTAGTCAGCCGAAAACTGAAGAAACATGTACAAAGCAATGAGGACGCCGGCGTGTGGCCTTCCCCTGTGCGCACAGATGGCGCCCCCAGGGCAACAGGTAAGGCCGACAGCAACCTTGGCGGCAAAACAACGCAGGCAGCCACGCGTTCACACACGTGGTGGGAAAACGGCACGACGCTGCGTGTGAAGGATTTTTTTTGTCTATCTTGTTGAGAAATAATATAGATCGGCGAACGGCAACGCAAACATATAATACAATCTTAACGAGTAGTCCAATAATCACACAAGACATAGAGAATAGAGAACCAGAGCGTAGCCTTTATTGATTATTGATTGTCCCATTACATGGCACAAAGCCCTCATATTTATAGAAGAGTAGAACAAGGGTAGTTTAGGTATTTGCCCATAACTCAATAATTTCGTAACACTCCCCCTTGGACGAATACCTCGGTATACACATGCCTCATCAAAAACTCCTCCCAAAAACCCAGTGGGAAAAAAGGGGATGGAGAAAAGAGTACATTGCATCCATTTACTTGTTGTCACCTGTTGCCTCATTTAACAACCTTGTATGAGAAAACTTCAGGAAAAAAACTCACAAAGGAAAAAGAGTGCAATATTTAGATCTTCAGGATCATGTAAGTCTTCTGGCTTTACATATAGGCTATGGTTCAGGGATTCGCTCCCCCTGAACCTTGTAATTTTCTAAATCGTCTCATACCAATGTCTCGAACGTACTTCTGAAAGCTAGAAACTGTGAAAGATTTCGTGAATAAATATGTCGAATTATCACAAGACTTACCTTCAATATCTTCCCTCTTCGTTCCTCTGGAGCTCGTGAGAATAAAATAATTTAGGACTAATATACTTCGTGATATTGCTCTTAACATAGCCCATTTGCATTTATTGACACAAGCGACATTATCTTCATAGATAATAGTGGGGTCTGTAATGGTGCTCACGCCACATGACTTCTGGATGTGGCTAATCATTCATCTAAGCCAAATACATTCTCGTGAGCCAAATACATTCTCGTGAGGCTTCATACCACGATATGCATATACCTCATTAAAAACTCTTCCCAAAAACTCAGTAGGAAAAAAAGCATAGAGAAAAGAGTACATAGCACACGTTAATTTGTATTGCAGTTATTGCCTCATTAAAAACTTTTCAAGCAAGAAAACCCAATGGAAAAAACTTTCCAAGGGAAAAGAGTGCAACGCTTATCTTCATGATTTGCAATACTTATCTTCAGGATATATTATGATCTTCAAGACTTTTATCGTGTCCATCGATTGGACTTATATCAATAGGTGAAAAACCCTCAAGGTCGTGATCATCAAGTCAATACCTTCTAGGTTTGACTAAAGTCAAGATTTTCTGAATATTATACATAATTATAAACGTTTAGCATATACTCCCCCTGAAGACCACTTCCAGTAAAGTCTTATTGTTCTACTGCCTTTGATTCATTTTAAGAAATGAATGCAGGTCAGTATTTTTATCCTAATCAGGATATAGGGGTAATTAATTGTAATACCATATTTCTTCAGGATGTGACTTATCAGAACCTTTCAGATTCATTTCGTAACCATCACTGAGTAGTACCATATGACCAAAAGTCTGTCTTATAGGACCAATAGCATGGTCATACTACTACGGAATCAATGTAACCAGTCTTAATCTTTGGCATTCAGGGGATTAATAAATGTGCCATTAACACCAATATATATGGTACCTTCGTGGTAATAGAGGATATTGCCACTCCATCAGCTTCTGGTGGGAGATACACTTCATATGTGCTTATTTGGCGAGCTGCTGATTCTGAGCATCCTCATTCCATTTCTTCGGATCTTGGATGGGTCCTTATCTACTTTTAGGGATTGTACCATCGTTGGTGTATTTTCAATCAACTGATGATTTATTTTCTCTTCAGAGAAAGGCTTTCTCTTCTAGGAGATACTCTTTCTTCGGGTAAGAATTTATCAGGTATGAGTTTTATATACATGTATATACATGTAGCAACTTTGTTTAAACACTGAGACCTTCAAGGATCGAGCTTTGGGTTCCTTCAGGGATCCCATCAAAGATTTCTAGAATCTTGTTAACTACATATCTTATTCATGTCATCTGCTAGAGTTATTATATAACGGAACATTATTTCATTCATAACTGGAGAATATAGATCTCTACAGGGATCCTTAAACCATCGCTTTCACCACCTTATTATTTCATAGTGACCCATCAAGTCTGAACGAATAGGTGCCAAGACTTTTATTTATGATTATGGTTCAGGCTCAATTGCTTTCTTTCATTTCGACCCGATATGAATACTTTAGGTGTTCGGCCATGGACTTTGGTTCCGGATTAATGTTCTCATATGAGAAACCCTTAGCAATTTTAGAGGCAAACTGGTTGTCGACAACTTTTCTCCGAATATCCTTGTAATTGAGTGTCTTTCAATATTAACCAAAACTTCATCATTTCCCAAAACGAAAGTCTTTTGGTAGTTCTGTGTTCCCTAGTAGTATAATATGTGCGCGCCTTATTACTGAGGTTTTCATCTTTAGGATGAGCCTCTTCAGGAGGTATTTCACCTCCAGGGTGAATTTTCTTCTGGAGTATTTCAAGGAGTGTTGAACGATTATTTTAACTTATGCCACTAGACCGTAGATCCACAGGCGTCCCTGTAGATTTTTGGTCATAGACTAATAAGTCAATTTTCGCAAAGATGGAAATACTATTCATCCCGGGGTATTCCAAACTTAGCGACATATTTACTTCAGGTAAATACTATATAACTCCTCGATGCAACGAGCAAAGAAATCTGGCAGTCTCCCCGCTTCTGGCGTACAGGAGTACCAACTAAATTTATATTTAGCTTAGTTAGTGCGTGGACCATATAGGAAAGATTTTTCTTCTGAAAAATATATCGGCATTGAAAATTTGGGCATTTCTCTCCCCCTAATGCTGAGATCCGATCTTGCTTAATAGCATACTTTAAAATCCCCTCAGTATGCTGCGGTGGTGATATCATATGGGAAAACATTGGTTCATAATACGCACTAATCTTTACTTGGTGTTCTTTTTCTTAATGCAGTGAGCTAGATATTTATTAATGCAGTAGCATGGAAAACTGCACGTCTCTACTTCTGGTAGATTATCCCAAACATCTCGTATGTTATTAATCTGTGACAACAGAAATATTCTAGCTTCTTATATATTGCCCAATGTTATGATCTAATTACTCATACTTTTGACTTTAAAATTTGGATCACACAAACTTCAGGTTTTGTGTTAGTACAACATGTTTTGGCCTGGTCTGGAGTAATATGTTTTGACAGCATAACGTACATCTTCAGGATGTTAGCAAAGGTATAAATATAATACTGTCACATAAAATATGACCATCGATTAATCTGCATGGAATATATATATTCTACTAGAATATATTTTTAGTTCAACCTCCCAGATGGAATATATATTCTTCAGAAATATATGTGATTGATTTGGGAGGTAATTTATATGCCTGTTATAATTTATAATGCCAAATGAATATAACATATTTTAGAACATTCGGGATCTTTTAACATCCAATAGGTCTTCTAGTATTTTGAGAATTATATTTGCAACAAATGGTTATGGCTTTCAGTAGTATATGTGCGGTAACTTATTGCTACCGTGTAATTTCCATTTATGTGGTCGCATGCTGGCGACTAACATATTACAGGAGACAAATCAATTACCCTTCTGGGGTTGCTGTATTTGACCTAGGATATGCCATAATGCTTGTCGTTACTCTTGTGCTAGTGCCTTGGAGGTTCCAATATTCCTCATATGCCCCAAATTCCTCCCCCTTTTTCACGCCAACCGTAAAGTTTCAAAGGAGAACGCATGCTTCTAGCAGTTACTTCAAAATAACTCAGAGCTTTAGCCATAAGTTATTATTATACTACTTCAAGAGTATAATTTTATTGGTGTGAAACCAACGCACACTTTGTAATATGGAATACGGGGGTTGTATATAGACTTCCAATCTTTGGGGTTCATAGCGCTGTCTAGTTGGGGTGATCCTTCTGGGATTCAACATTTGACTAGATTCCTTCTTCAAGAGGGACACATTTTCTATTGCCATCTGGGCAATAATGAGCTGAGGCATATTATTCCTTTGACATATCAGGCATAATATTTACAAATATTATCCCACGCATGATTAAGTAATCTTACTTTAGGTAAGATATGATATTGACAATATGTTCTATTAAGCAACTATTTAGCAGGGGTAAGATTTTAACAAAACAATTCGGACCAAATATTTATGGCATCTAGGAGAATAATTATCTAATGCACCCTTTCAGTTTAAAGCAAATATAGGAGCTGCTCTACATGAGCAAGACCAAACTCGACAGGAGTTGTATGACATCTATATAAAGCTAAGGGATAAATAGGAGAATGCTGCTGGCTATCATATTGTTCACCGTAGGCATATTCTTTCTCATGAATGCACCTATGTATTTGTAACATGCGGGTTACCTAAAATTAGTCCAGAGGCAATGTGGTGCAAGGCGGAGTAATACTCGCATGTGGACTTCTGGTCCTAGAAAGGGTAATAGATCCTTGCGAAGTGCCTTTAGGGCTACTAGTAACACTCCAGGGTAGGGTACAAGCGATGCCTCACCAACTACAAAGTTTGTACCTTTTAGCGGTAAAGGGTACAATTACGTCAGTGTCATGCTTGACATCGGTATGACTGTATGCCAATGGAATAAGCCTAGGTGATACAATTGTAGCCATTCGGAGCATGCAAATATCCACTTAGTGATGTCCTATATCGTATAATATTCATGCAATTTTATACATACATACTTCTGGTAAGTAATTTCAAGTGCATAAAATGGGTGCAAAAGAATAACAATTTACCTTTATCTATTCAGTAGATAAAGTATCATTTTCCAGATTTTCTAGCAATCTTTTGGGATTATATGATAATTAAGGTATTTAAGTAATCTTTAGAATTACTGACCTATTAAATAAATCCCCAAACACACAATGCCAGAAAAAAAAAATGATGCTTCCAAGGTATACTAAGTCTAAGGTTTCGCAAATTTACAGAAGCTCATATACCTAAACACCATGTTTTAGGATTTACTAGAATTTTCTAAAATTGTCTGGCAATTTTAATAATTTTCTGCTATTAAGAAATAATATTCACAAATATTAAATAAGTAGGAAATAACTCACTAAATAAAGTAATCCAGAAGTGCAAATAACAATGCCATAATATTAACTGGATAATAATAAAGCTAAAAATAATATAGTAAATAAAAACACATGGTATAAATTAATTATGCCGGATCAAATTGTAATTGCAATAAAACAGCAGGGGCATATTTGTGATCTTATTTTCGGTTTTATTATATCCTTTTAATTTAATCAAACTCTGGGGACTAACTAAAAACTGCTTTCGCATGTTTGCAATTTCCCAAAAACCCCGAGGACCCTTTTGCAATTTAGCCGGCTCAACCTTATCTCCTCCACCAAATCAATGGGTGGCCAGAACCGGGGGTTTAGATCATATATCCTCCTCATAGTTGGGAAATTGAGGATTTACCCTCCCCACTCAATGACATGTGGGGTCATCGTAGGTCACTGACACGTGGGTCAGGAGGGTAAATCCTCAATTTTCATCTAAGTGGAGGGTATATGATCAATAATTCCGCCAGAACCAGCCACAACCGCCCCCATTTTTCGGCCATGATGACCACTTCTCTGTCCTCCCCATTTCTGGCCGCAAGACCCGGTCTGCCCCTTCCCCTTTTCCCTGATCTGGATGCGCATGGGCAGCGGCACTGATGGTGGTCCCATCGGCGTGGCGGCCCGTCGTGGAACTTGCAGCGGCGGCACCGACCGGGGTTGAAAAACGACGACCAGCTTCATGTCAAATCGGCGGCCTGCGGGGCCGGTGCGGCAGAGCGGATAGGGGCCTGGCGTAGTGGCTCAGCGCACCGGGGCGGCCAGCCGTAGAGGTCGGTGAGCGGCGGCCGGATGGGAGCCTGGCGCAGCGTCTCGACGGATGCGGCCCCTCGGCGGCGCTTCGAGTGCAGGCCCAAAGCGCGGAGCGGCGGTCGGTGACCCAGGTGCAGTGGGCCGGGCCCGGTGCTCCTTCCAGTGGGCAGATGGTTTGCGCAAGGCGCTGATGCGGCCCTCGAAGCCAGTCGACGGCGCTTCGTGCGCAGGCCCTATGCTCGGCTTTGAGGAGACTGAGCGGTGGCCTCGGTGAGGAGGCGACGGCCAAGAGCGACTTCGGGCGCGGGGCACGGTGGCTGGCAGCCTCGGGCTCATGTGCGGAGACGGTCAACGCAGTGGCGCAGGCGGCCAGGTGGGGTGCGGCCCCGTGGCTGCGGTCGTGCGCATGCAAGGAGGACTGGCGCAGGGCGGCGGTGCAGCGCCAGATGCGGCCCACGGTGGCAGCGGCCCTTCAGCACGGCCATTCGACGAGCGTGGGCACGGCGGTGGGGTGCGGCAACTTCAGGTGCCACGATACAATTGTGGTCGGTTGCGAGGATCCGGCGCAGCGGCAGCATGGTGTGGATCTTGTGGCTTCTGGCCGACGTCCAAGGCACGGGACAATTATGGCCGGGCGGTGAGCAAGTGCATGTATTGCTACTGCTAGGTATTGCGTAGATCGATTATGATATAAAAGAGTTTAGATCAACTAACTGGTGGCTGTATGATCCATCCCGTCATTCGGAGATGTCGCAGTCCATGATTTCGTCATTTGGATCGGCTCGTTGCACTCACGATCCGATCCTTCCGATCATGATATCGTCTCCTCATTGATGATCAATACCTCAATCCCGATTTGTTGATCGTGTTTGTTCATGCATCGAGTACATATCACATCCGTGGTTAGTAACCATGGAAAAACAAAATCAATCTAGATTGAACATGGGTAGCAATGCATAAATAATTTGTGCGTGATTTACATACCGTACGCCTGGTAGAACTCGTGCTGATAACGTGTTGAGAAATAATATAGATCGGCGAATGGCAATGCAAACACACAATACAATCTTGACGAGTAGTCCAATAATCACACAAGACACAGAGAATAGAGAACCAGAGCTTAGCCTTTATTGATTATTGATTGTCCCATTACATAGCACAAAGCCCTCATATTTATAGAAGAGTAGAACAGGGGTAGTTTACGTATTTACCCATAACTCAATGATTTCGTAACATATCTGACCCTCCGAGGCCATGTACGGAGATATTTTTTTTTGCACAACTGCCCTCTATCGACCGTGGAATCACTTATGGTTGACGCGTGGCAATTCTCTGGCCGGGGAGCGTGGCCTTAGGCCTCACCCAGCGCCCGCGCATGGAACAGGAGGGCCCACCGGGACCTACGGTCCAGGAGTAACTGCGGAAAATGTTGCGTTGGCACATGCATGCACAAGATAGTTGTTGGCTGTGCGCGTGTGTTGTCCTCATCGGAGTTATTAAAACCTGCTGCGTTTTGCTCGCACCACAGCGTGCCACGGCGCACGAGAGAGCCCTGGCGGCGACGCGTGGCGAGGCTCCCGCTGGCGCCCTCCTCCCTCTCGCGCTGGCGCCCGCCCGAACCCCGCCTTCCTCCCTCTTGCAGTCTCACACGTACGCAGGCGCCCTTGCCCATGCCGCCCGTGCCCCCATTCCGCCTCCCCCTCCTCCCCTGCCGCCTCCCCCTCCCCCCTCCTCCCCTGCTCCCCCACCGCCGCCCCCTCCTCCCCTGCTCCCCCGTCGTCTCCCTCGCTCACCCGCCGGCCGCCGCTTCCCCCTCCCCCGCCGCCTCCCCCTTCCTCCCCCGCCGCCGCCACGGGATGGGATGCTCGCGGGGGTGGATGGACTCAGCTGGGGCCGGATCCGGTCGGTGCGAAGGCGGAGGGGGAGCCGCGGAGGCCGAAGGGGGAGGCCAGAGCCCAGAGGCCGGAGGGGGAGGCCAGATCCGGTCGGCACGAAGGTGGAGGGGGAGCCGCGGAGGCCGGAGGGGGAGGCCAGAGCCCAGAGGGCAGAGGGGGGGCCGGATCCGGTTGGCGCCTCCCCTGGATTTTCCGTCGCCCCCTTACGCTCCTGCTCTCTCTCCTCACGTCCCCGTCCCGTCGTCGCCCATACCCTGCCGCGCCTACTCCCTTCGGCCATTCCGACCATGCGCCGTCCACTTCTGTAATTTTGCTCTACTTACTGTTCAACACTTGATCCAAGTCCAGTCTCTCCACTTACACAAGTATTCTTTGTGAAATAAGTTGTTAGTGATCTTTTTCAACTTGATGTGATGACCTTTGTCCCATTTAGTAGTAACATTCCTTAGCTTTGCTTTCCTGTGACCTCAAGAGTCAAGGGATTTGGCATTGCATCATTGAAAAACTTCATTTTAGGATATTGTGGAGTGCTATTCTTTATCTGGTAATGCCTATGTTGATCCAATGCATAACTTAAATCATATATTTTAGTACATGGTGGGTACATGGTGAATTTGGTCTTACTTGGATTTTGAAAATACCATTAAAGCATTGAACATTTGTTTACACTGTTTCACGATCTTGAGTTTAGTTTTCTTGTGGTGCTAAGGAACCTTCTTTGAATCTCTAATTGCGGTATTGTTTATCGTGTTCTTCGATTCGGTGATCTGTAAAGATTTTCTTTGCTCGGTTGTTTAATCTAACTTGGATCTAAGATGTGGATATCTGATTTGTGTGTATTTTTGTTATTTTGTAGACTATGGGATCTTGGTCAACAACATTGTATACATTCCTATCTTGTACATCTTGATTCGGTTTGGGCCCTTGCAAGCACTCCTTCATTTACTCATGTTTATAGTGGTGGAAGAGATCAAGCTGTGAGTATAATAATTTCCATGGACTAAACGCTTCATTTAGAGCCATATTTCTAATCCACTTGCTATGTTACAACAGATGTACTTGACAGATTTGTTGACAAGAGAGAGTGTCTTATTATGCACAAAAGAACACCCGATCTTACAGTTGTCCTTGCAAGATGATAAAATATGGGCAAAGAACAACCGACTCATCTGTGTATGGATGGCGGTGAAGGCGAGTCTCCAAAAAGTATTTCAAAGAGGCGGTTCATTCTTAGCTGGGAATTCATCATTCTCAAGGGCAAGAGATTCTTTGGAAGGATTAACACCTGTAAGCTATTTTTTTACCACCAATTTACCAATTAAGTTTTTCATCGCTTATATCTGCTGAGAAATAATGCTGTCTAGGCATAGAATTTTTTTATCGTTTACTGTGCTTTTTTTATTTGCAAAAGAGGTCACCTACATGCCAGTGTTGTCTCCCATGGCTGACCTCATGCTTGTGTATTTATGCACATGCATTTGATATCATTAGTTTGTACTCTGTAATACAAACTAGCATAGGTTAGAAGGGGTCAGAATGAAAACTTGCAACCACAATCCAAATGAAGGCTTTTTATTCTTTCGGTCAAAATTTGTAGAGATGTATTTTGAAAGAATGGAGCACTTTTTTTGGCGTGTTCATTTCGGTTTTTGGGTTTAGTCCACTGTCGCTAATCTGTATTTGATTCTACGTTTTGTACAGATTGTTACCATTGATCGTGTTTTTGTGTTATCATTGGTTTCATTGAGTCTTCGTATACTCATTTAGAACGACTTTTAATGAATTTACTCCACGCAGATGTTTTGACAACAATTACGCTCACTCATGTTTTTATTGTGCAAATTAATCGATGATAAATAAGAAATACTTATATCTTGCATTCAATTTTTAGGTCCTGTGTATAAAGAGCCATCTTTAACTATTCAAGGAGTTCGGCAATAGTACAACATGAGATCTTGAATAATAGAAGACATGTACTCACTAAGGTGATTACGAGATTGTGCATTATCATCATTACTTGTTGTGCATTGTCTTCATTACTTGACATTGGCAAATTGCAATGAGTAGCATTATGAATTTTTTTCCTATAGGATACTGCTGGTTCAGTCAAATCATGGGATGTCACCAGGGGAGTTGTTATTGAAGACTTTGGCAAGGTTATCGTTTCGTCTCAGTTGCTGGGTTTTGTTACATACCTTCCACGGCTATAAAGGATTCCTGGTTGTAGTGATCAAATTAGACTATTCATCCTTCACTAAATTATTTATGCATTGTTTTTAGAGTTACTGTAGATCTGGATGATAATATCTGGATCATTCTTTGGCTCTACGCCACTGACAAAATTGAATTTTGAGCACTGAAAATACTCTGCCGCTTGTCGCTATACGGCACAAGAATTGCGAATTGAACTAACAAAATGGATGGATATAACATAGTAACATGGAAACATGCCTGATGATTAATACATGGGGCACCATCTTTTGCTACCGCATTTCCTTTTTCTTACCACTGTCTTATGAGCATTGCATTGTTTGCTTATAACTCGAATCGGGAAATTGCGGGAGAGGGCGTTGTTTACAGGTTTCACCGCGAAATCGGCACTCTGAAGATATTGACTTGACTGCATTTGGCTCTACAAGTTCTGATGAAAACCTAGCAAATGAGGTACGAGCTGTTCTAGAGTCAGAAGAGCTGAGAAAAGATGCTGAATTCAAAGTCAAGGATGTCCAGTATATCCATGCTGAGGTTTGCCACCTGGATTGCTCTTTTTTATATATTCACTAATTGTTTCATTCACATACTTTTAAGTTGCTGCTATCTACTTATGAGTGCTCCTTTGTTTTGTGTACATTGTATAAGATTGGCCAATGACATTCCTGTGCTTTTTTTGCTAATGTCAACCAAACATTTCATAGCATTCTTATTGTACCATAAATGGGGGGAAGACAATATAATAATCCATCTTTGCATATGACATCAATGAAACATGTGAATATCTCAATAAGTCACTGCCAGCGATAAAAAGAAATTGTTGATACTTGATAGCGATTGAGTGTAATGTACTACTGTCCACCACTGTGGTCTATTTTCATGTTTTGATAGGTTCTTGCTATGCGCATGGATACAACAATACATCATAGATTCTCAAGGAAAGTCGTTTTTGTGTTGAACTGCTAAGGACACATTTTGGGCACTGGTGTACATGTCGCATATTGTTAGTATTTTACCATGAGGATGATTCGAATGATAAGTCTTTCTGATGGCAGGTCAAGCTGGTCAAATGCCTTGTCCAAAATATTGTTGTAGACATCTCCTTTAATCGGATTAGTGGACTCTGTACACTTTGTTTTCTTGAGCAGGTAATATTTTAAAAGTCACCACAAACATGTAGTTGTTTGGTTCTTTTCCTTAAAGCACAGATCTATCTAATATTTGACGTGATAAAAATCCATTCCCTTTCCCTTCCTTATGGTCAGTCTGTTCGGTGGCAACCGTATTTATAACCATTATGTTTTACAGGTTGATCAAAGATTTGAAAAAGCCCACCTTTTCAAGAGAAGTATAATGCTGATAAAAGCTTGGTGTTATTATGAAAGCCACATTCTTGGTGCTCTCCATGGTTTAATTTCTACCTATGCCATGGAGACATTGGTGCTATATATTCTCCATCTCTTCCGTGAGTCTTTGGATGGTCCATTAGCTGTAAGTTCAGACGTAATGTTTTTGCCACATTTGTAAGTTGTTGTTTTTTGTCACATCTTCTTATCTAAGCTGCTTTAGGAACTAGGATAGACATATTCCTGGGGGTGACATGACTATCTGCTCTTCTGCAGGTCCTCTATAGGTTTCTGGACTATTATAGCTCATTTGACTGGGACAATAAGCTGGCATTTACCTGAGCTGTTAATGTAGTTCCTTCTTTCCTTTTGATTGCAGGGTATAGCTGTTATCATGGCATCGAACACAGGAGCATCAGGATGGTTGAGGGGTAAGGTGAAGGCTGTGACTTCCGGGGACTGCCTTCTTATCATGTTATGCTTGGGAACACAATTGTTTGTTGACAGATGTATATGTGGCTCAGATGGTAACATTGTGATCTGTTAAATTATCAGGGCTGCCATTATAAGCTACCTGCAATTTTGATTATCCAAAGAAATTGTTCCTACTGTTACTTTGAGCACTAGGAAAACCTTATCTTCATTGATTTAACTAGTGTCTCTTTGGAAAACTTATTAAATTTCAGAGTTCAAGAGGGAACTAAGGACCCTCAACATAGAGCTTCAACTCCATATTTTGGAGCTAGCAGACATTTTAGTGGAGAGACCATCTCAGCATGCTCGCAGGGTAGAAGATGCTCCACTCATTTTTAAGAACTTGCATCATCTTCTTAATTTCCTTCGACCTCACGGGTATGATCGTAAGTTTTTATTCCATGTGGTGAATATCTCTATAATTCACTAAAATAACTTGCTTTTATATATCTTTTAGGCAAGAGCCACATTGATTCACATGCTTGAGAGCCAAATACAGTAGTAAGCAAGCGATTGAAGGTATGAAACAATAATGGATCTTTCTTGACATGACTTGTCTGCTAAATCGGCATAATCATTGAACTTTCACCTAACATGGTTTATAGAAGTTCCAAGGATAGACCTCTTGAGCTCTTAGCTTTTGTGTCGAGTGCCTCTTTCAAAAACAAGGGTCATTCACGGATTAGCTTTGTCCTCAAAAGGCTCCACTATACACTGAAGCAACCATCTACATATTTGTACATTCTTAATCATGTCGAGTGGGGAAAATGGATTATGTTCATGGCAATTAAAGTCATGACAAGGCGTGCAAAGCGCGCCCAATTTTCTGGTAGCTATGAATCTACGATGATCATGGGTTCCAACGGTGAACATCGGAAAGAGCTGCAGCAATTTTAGCACCAACAAGAGCATTGTTCTTTACAAGTGCAGTATCTGAATATGCTAAGGAGTAAGGACAAAGCTTCTGTACATGCGGATGCAGGAAACCACAAAAGGGACAAAAATCACATTACTTGTGCCTTTGATCCCCCGCCCAAAGTCCGACTCAATATTTCATTATTACAATTTGAAAAGGGCCGCAAAGGCCAAATTGCACATCTGTGAAATCGAAATAAACAACAACCAAGGTTCAAAAGTCAAAACTATAGATGAATACGGATAATACAATGACATGTCCCTAAAAATATAGCACAGATTGCAACTAAAAGTTTAGGATACTGGCTTCCAGCGAAGATCCTCCAGTTAGTTCTTTCACTCTATCCAGTTAGACAGTATAGGAAGTATAAGAAATCTGACAAAAAGAAAGATGGCAAACAAGTTTCATGATTTCATCACAGGAGATAAGAACATTTCACAAGGGAGAATCAAGTAATTGTTTGGTAGTCAAATATATAAGGCAAATCTCGAGTACCCGGATGATTGGATCTAGATCTGGAGGATGACCCGGGCTAGCGGCCGGGTGGGAGGCCGATGGACGGCAGGCGCCCGGGTAGGGGCCTGGGGGACGAGGCGCGGCCTCGCGAGGGACAGCAACCGGGCGCCCAGGCGGGTGGGAGCATTGGGAGTCTGGGAGTAGGAGCCTAGGAGTGGGAGCCTGGGAGGGGAGTCTCAGGTCTCAGGCGAGGAAGAGGATTGAGGAGGCGGGACTGAGGAAGAGGACTGAGGAGGCGGCTAGATGGCCGAGTGGGTGGCGGAGACGTGGAGTGGATCAGTGGATGGCTAAGTGGGGAATAGGGGCAATACTAAAGTTTCATGTTTCATAGACTGTTTTGGGCTGGTCCACCTGTCAGATTGTGGACTCGCAGGTAAATGGGCGAGACGGGTACTGGTGGAGCTCATCCATACATGTACCCGTTTACCCGATAGGTAACAAGTTTTCCCCATTTTCATACTCGTGGGTAAAACATACATCCCATGCCCAGCTCTATTAGGTTATTTACCCGTGGGTATGCGGGTAAACGGGTATAATTGCCATCCCTACGTATGGGTCCCAGTGTGTATGTCTAATTGTTTATTTGTGCTCAAATTTTGTCGAAATATTTGTAAGTGTTGGAAATAATACGGTTTCAGCAAACAGTTAGAATTAATTCTAGCATAATTAAAAAATAAATGAAACATATTTTCATCAGCATTTAAATGACAAGATTAACATATATAAATGTAAATTCTCCAAGACATTTAAACAGGATAATATGTTTAAAACAAAGAACATGTGGAGAATTAAAATCAGCATAATGCTCAAATTTGAAATTTGATTATTGCTCTATGATGTAAAGTTACACATGATGTAATCTTGGCCTTCTCGATGCTTTAGTCTATACTCTTCACTAATTGAATATGATAATATAAATTTAAACTTTGAGCTCTAAATCATGCTTAACTAATATGTCAAGATTGATCTCAGACAAAGACAATAATTTAAACTTTCCGCCAACAGGAGATCAAGGTAAACTGGTCGCCAAACAACACTCTAATTCAGCCAACAAACTTGATTCACTCACAGTGTAAAAACCACAGATTAACAAGTTCAACAATAAGGTCAATTGACTAACTAAAGAGCATGTAATCTGAACTACAAGAGATTACAAAATCTAAGGGTTCAATTCAACTAAGCACAATCGAAAGTAACATATTGCAAGACTGAAGATCAAAGTGACATCAATAAGCAACACATTAAAGCTCAAATCTGCATAATTTATCAATTCAATTTTAGTATATGACCATTATCATCATTGAGCTATCAAATCGAACCCACATAATCACCAAGCAATATCTCCCAGTACTAGTCTCAAGACAATTTCAGAATTTTACTAGTACAATACATATATGCAAAGTGATGCACAAAATGGAAAACCAGAATACTCACGAATCGGTTGGCACTCAAAGCCACCGAGTAAAACCTAGCAAGGTATGCGAATCGCGCTAACTCAAAAAACCAATCACCCCACTATGTCACGAAGAACGGATGAGGTCACCGGAGATACAATGCCAATTCACAATTTTGGGACACACCAAAATCACGAAGTTGAGGTACAGAGATGCCGCATGAGACCAAACACAGTGCACCAGCCGAATACACCAAGGAGCACTAGAGACAAGAAATCAAATGCTCCTCACCACCGAAGATTACTCCAGAGCCAACTAGAATAGAGCCCCAAAAACGCAAGAGTCAAGTTCTCTCTCAAAGCACCCACTACCAAAATGGCATTAGAGAAGAACTAACAGGATGCCCTAGGGAAAAATTTCGGACCTCATCACCAATGACTCAGGAAATTCATGACGTCACAGGAGCTCCAAATGACCCAAAATCAAAATCAGATCAACGGAAGTTGAAGCACCCAAAAATGGAGGACCTCATCACCAATGACTCAGGAAATTCATGACGTCACAGATCAACAGAAGTTGAAGCACCCAAGAGACCCTGGCTTTTAAAGGAGGAGGAAAGTGAAACTGTGCAGTTGCCACGAACGGCTGAGCCCGAGATGCCTAAGCCGCACGCTCCTCCAACGTCGCCATCTCCTCCAACTCCTCTGCCCAGATCGCCCATGCACAGGAGAAAAGGGGAACAAATCCCCTCAAACCCTTTTTCTCCTCTTGCCTCCGACTGACAGGTGGGCCCTACCAAACCCTTTTTATTTTCTCAAATAATGAATTACCAAAAATACCTTTAGTAAACAACATTAGGATGCACTTTGTGAGTGGAATGGATTGATGCGCACGGTGAGTATCGTACCTACCTGCTCTTTTCCGCGGTCCTCAACCGTAGATCCCGGTGGGTGTACCCGTTCTGTGCACACGGTAGGCGAGGCCAAAGGCTACGCTCCTCGGCCATTGATTCATGCTCTTCGTCTTCGGCCGTGGGACTGTCACACGTCGGCCACAGGTGGTTCCACGATCAGAAGGGGGCTAGTTATGCCAAAAAAAGGTCTCCCATGCCATATTTGCAAAAAAAAATGGTCTCCAGGGGCCAGATGAGCAAAAAATTCATGTGTGAAGATGGGAGGCAATGGCGACAAAAGGAGACGGCGAGGGAATGGATTAGTAGCAGCTATGGTTTTAGATTTATGGCTTATCTCATCCCCATGAGCTCTATTTATCACAGGACCAAAATGACTCCACCTCTAATTTACCGTACGACTCAGTTTAGGAAACCAACTCCTCTTAAACCTACCTCCCATTTCCACTTATTCTTTTCTACTAATTACACATAGGCCCTTAAGTATTAATTTTAGGGTATTACAATTATGTCTTGCTCGGTTCTCTACTTGAGATGGAAAGAGAAAAGGATCTACACTTGAGTCTACTAAATAGGGTAGGGTTGGTCCAATGGATGTAGGGGTCGCAAGAGAAACAACTGCATGAAGAAAAGTGACAGTAGAGCATCGCCTAATCAAGTTCCTGTGGGTGAAGGCAACAAAGGCCGTTTGTGACAACGGAGTGAATTGGGAATGACATATTTTCAAAAGTTACCCCCTTAAAATTAGGAGTCAATTCATGGTGTGTTTAGAATGGTGTTGCTAAATTGAACGCCAAATTTTGTCGATCCTGAATTAGTCAGCAATATTGCTATTATGAATTAAAGTTACTTGTAATATTTAGTTTATGAGATAAATAAAATATTTCTAATTCATTTGCATGTCTTATGTTTGCATTTATGCGCATGCAATTTTTTTAATTGATGCAAATTATTTATATCTTGCTTATAGCTGACATAAAATGGAGGGGGACATGAACTCTAGTTTGTGGACAGTTGTACCACAAACACTATCCTAAGAGATATAAAACATTTTCAAACCTTCCGTTCTAAGACTGGCAATATTATGACCATAGATGACAACTGCGGTAATATTGCAGAGACTAGAAGAGCCATCGGAGTCTTATCGATGGGATTGAAAATAATAATTGAGAATGCATTATTGTTTTCAGACTCAACTAAAACTCTACTAGGTTTCAAGGATATCCGAAACAATGGTTTCTACATGGAAACAAAGGAAGAGAGTAGTTCTAAGTACATTCCCATTACTAAGAAAGAAGGTTATCAGAAATAATGTAGAGAAACTCCATACTTTCTCCTCCGAATTGTACTAAACGTTTATTAAACATGAGAATATGTTACAATGATGCTACAAATAATATGTTCTAAGGCCTGATCATGTGTGGACATTTTACCTAAATAAAAACACATTAAGAGGCTGCCAGCTCGTAAGACTCATTAACCAGTTTAGTTATATATTGTTTACGAATTATAAAGAGGACCTCTTCCGCCTATATAAAGAGGACAATATAAAGAGGACAAGAGGCTCTTATTGCAGATACAAATCTACAGGTAGAAAGATTAACAAAGAGAAAGTTGGGACTATATCTTTATGCTGTTGTCTGCTTTTAATTTTAGTTGGCAAGTTAAGAGCTTCGTCCATCAGCAAAGCGGTTAGTGAGTTGAAAACTTCGTCCGGCAGCATCGTGACTGCAAATATACAACAGTAGATTGCATTATCTGTTAACCGGGGTAGTTACACGCATCGGTGCGACGGTGCCTCAATATTAGCACCGGCCTGTTTGAAGTGGATGTGGCTTATGGTTTTTAACTGAAATTTTTGAATTTTAGCTGTTTGCGTCAGAGATTACGGAGAGAGATACTCGCTTGCGATTTTGGATGGTATAGATATTAGGCTTTTAACGTATACTACAATTAACCTGTAAACCTCATTTTAAAAAAATACTTCATTTAAAAGTTAGATCCAGTAGCAAAAGCAAAAAACGGTTTCTAAAAGCGGCTTCAAACAAGTCTTTCCTATGCGGTTGGGAAAGGCAGTTTCCTTTGCTAAGCACTTTTCCAAGTATCTGTGTTGGAAATGGCTTCAAAATATCTTTTTTTAGTCCAAAAATAATCTTATCTTAGTTATTGTAAGATAGACGCACCTTGTTTTGTCTCGACGCCGCTAATATTTGCAATGGTACAATATCATGCATATTGGTTTCGAATGCTTCAGTGGGCCAAAAAAAAATGTTCGACGGAACAAGGCACGACAGAACACCGATTGTTATTTTCGTGACTACACTTACACGTGGACGAGTTACTGGGCTATTTTTATATGCGCGCGGCTTGTAACAATTTGGCCCAAAGTCAGCCCATACGGGTCCATGCCCAAGACCTCACTTCACCCCGCATCCCACTATTCTCTCTCTCTCTCTCTCTCCTCTCCAACTCCGTGCCCCGACCTCCGCGCCCACCTCCTCGATCTCCTTCTCCACGCCACCGGCACCGCGACCTCCGTCTCCCAAACCCTAACCCCCAATGGCGCCACCTCGCCGCCACTTTCTCCCTCTCCGCCTCCTCCTCCTCATCTTCCCCGTCTCCCTCATCGCCCTCCTCCACCGCTCCTCCCACCCCGCGCCGCTCCTTTCCGCCGCCACCGGCTCAGCCCCCGACCCGCGCCGCTTCTCCCTCATCATCAAGCTCCTCGCCTACGACCGCCCGGCCCCGCTCCGCCGTTGCCTCCGCTCCCTCGTCGCCGCCGACTACGCCGGGGACCGCGTCGCGCTGCACGTCCTCCTCGACCACCACCCGCCCAACTCGTCCGCATCCCTCCTCGCCGCGTCCCACGAGATCCTCGCTGCGGTTGACGCCTTCCACTGGCCGCACGGGGAGAAGCGTGTCCACTACCGCGCCGCCAACGCGGGGCTCCAGGCGCAGTGGATAGAGGCGTGGTGGCCCGGCTCCGACGACGAGTTCGCTTTCGTCGTCGAGGACGACCTCGAGGTCTCGCCGCTCTACTACCGCTTCCTCAAGCGGGTCGTCATGAGGTACTACTACGACCGCGACAACTACAGTCCCTACGTGTTCGGCGCGTCGCTGCAGCGCCCCCGGTTTGTCGCAGGTGAGAGCTTGCGGACCACTGTGAATGCTTGTCGCTCTTGTGGATTACTTATAAAGAATGGATCCTGTAATGCATTTTGTTGCGTCTAAGAGTTTTGTTTAGTTAGAAAGAATGAATCGCAGGTGATCTCCTGTAGTTTATTTAGAAAGAATGGATCCTGGAATGGGGATTGTTGTTTGTAAATGGGGTCTGGCGGGGTAGATGATGTGTTCTCTGTAGAGTACTTTAAGATGTTACTACTATTAGGTTAGGTAACGCAGTATTTACCTTACTGCATTTGACCAAATGTGTCCCATCCATTGCTGTGTTGTTAGGATTTGTTAGAAGACTGTAATGTGGGAGATGACATTGTGTTTCAAGTTGTCTTGTGAGATCCTGGGAGCTCTTTGGGTTAGGTGTAGATCTCCAAGTTTTTTAAAGTTGTTTAATTTTTTTTTATCATACCCTGTGATCCTGGAATTGTGAACGGCAAATCTGCTAGTGGTAGCTAGAAAGCTTGAAAAGCAATTAAGTTGGCTAAGGGAAAACTAGATGACACCCTGCAGTTTGTATTCTCCGATGTCATCTTGTGTATCAGTTATAAAAAAATGGAGTTTGGCAGCTTAAGAATTTCTTATGGGAACAATTAGTGCCTCCACAAGATTGCCTTGAAGCATGGATTCAGAATAATCTGTGAAGAGTTTGAACTAATGACCTCTTTCTGGCTGCTAGGACTATATTTGCTTTGGAAATGTTGTTTGATTTGTTTTTGATTGCCTCTAGCCAGGTCTCATATTGTTAAGGTTGGTTAGGGAGATGTGAATGTGGTCCCTTTGATGCACTTTGTGTAGTGTCGCCTGTTATTGCTGATTTCTTAGGATAATGTCCATGTTCAAGGATAGTCTAGAATGAAAAGGGGGTGCTAGGGAGAAATAGTGGCTGCCAGCCTGCCACTTCAGAACTATCCACCAGAACCTAACATAAGTAATTTCATGCTCATTACATTGTAAACCTTTGGATTGGATTCAAGGTTGCAAACCTATGGAACTGATGGAGACAGCAAGATCCTGAAGTAATTTTTAGTTCTGTGTTGTACTGATTAGGATATAAATTCATATAATTTGATACTACCATTCTGAAGAATTGCTCTGTTATAATATGCTCCTTGGTAGATGAGTAAAGGTTGTAGCTGCTTGTGGTACTTGGACAGGTGTCCTTGATCTCCCGGTGGTACGCTCCTTATGCTGCTGTGTTGGTCAAGCCTTCTGGCAGGGAGGATAAGGGAAGGATAGGCTTTAGGGGACTTTTACTTCATTTCTTTCTTATCACAAAACAAGCTCCAACTCTCCTATAGGGACCTAACAATAATACTAATATATCCTAAAAAAGTATTAAATCTCTAAATAGAGTATCATATTGCTAACTGAACCTGTTGCTAACAAAATATCTAAAATTTCTAGCATAAGTATATCAAATCTCTATTTTATAGTGGTGTTAACAGCAACAACAACAAAACCTTTTGTCCCAAACAAGTTGTAGTAGGTTAGGAATGAAACCTCCTTAAGATCAAAGAGGCGAGACCTTTAAAGACCTATAATGCTAAAACTCTAAGTTGTACAACCTGCTAACCGAGTTGAAAGCCTAAAATACTGCCTCTAGACTTTTTTTTATGGTTCCGGTACATGTATCGTTAACTTCCATGCGCTCCTATCCAAAGCTAATTCTTTAGATACATTCCAATCTCTCAAGTCTCTTTTAACTATTTCCTCTCACGTCAGTTTTGGTCGATCTCTGCCTCTTCTTACGTTTTTAGCGTGTCTTAAAATTTCACTACGTACTGGTGCCTCAGGAGGCCTCCGTCGGAGATGTCCAAACCATCTCAAGCGGTGTTGGACCAATTTCTCTTCAAAAAATTCAAACTTAAGCACTGGTCGAAATGCTATAGCCCTGGCATGCGTCCATTACTGCATAACATATTAACACTTGTGTTACTTGTACCAACCAATCTATAAAGTCACTTTGTTCAGACTTCAGGCCTGCTTGTTACTATTGTTTTCTGCCTCTGTTTGTACATGATAAGCTGTGTTTGTTTGTATTAATAATGAATTTTGCAGTAGGAAGAACTGGTCTTTGCTCTGAGTAGAAGCTTATGTACTTTATCGTACTTTGTATGAGCGGCAGTCATCATGCATCAACCTGGACCTTTTTTTATTGATGAAATGGTCTATTATTTATATTATTGTGTTGTATGATTAGGCAGTGTTATGTAAAGGTGTCCTGTTTGATCTAGCTAACAACAATGTTTTGAATCCCAGTCAGCTCTGTTGGTTACCCTAATTTAGATGTTGGCAACTCAATCTGTTGCATAACATAATCTAGACATGGCTAAATCTCTGGCCTGACCAGTTCAATCCCAAACTCAAAAGCAAGGCATGAGCTAGCCCTAATGATGCATGAGTACAAAATTGATTTATACTGTTATCTAATTAAAAACATATAAACATATTGTAAAATCCAATTTATTGATGGACAGGGTGGGGCTTTGACACAATGTCAGGTCCAGGCCTGCCCAAGCCTGGTAAAATTAGGCTGGGCCAGGCTGTCCATTGCCAGGCCTAGCCTAACATTCAGTGGTATCAATTATCATCTCATAATGGCCTCTGCAATGTGTACTGTCTCACCTGTACTCCGATATGGTATAATTATTGGCTGTTAAGCCTATTGTATCAACATACATGAAAGCTTACTTGTAAAATTATGATGCATACATTATCATCATGTTTTGTACAGTGTTTATTTAGTATGAGTATTACCAATTGGTTACATTTACGCCAATAGTTTTGCTTGATCATGTTTGCGTGGTATCTCTCCATTTCTTAACCTGGAAAATAGGTGTTATAACCATGCAATGTCATAATATGAAGACATAAACTTTCTTAGATACAATACAAAATAGTCACACTTTGAGGTGAATTTATGGCAGTTATTATTTTTTTTACTGTGACATTTATGCTTATAATTTTGATAACCAAATCACTAGGAACTCTAGAAATAAAAACTTGCCATCAAGCGTATTTTCTGGAATCTAGTTCTTTTTGCATTCTTTATGCTGTGTCTTGGATGAGGAGGATTGGCTTGGTAACCCAATCCCCCTCATCTAAACAGGGCCAGATGTTATTTGATACTTACAGCATACACACTGATTAAATTATTATGACAAGTGCTGGCAGTGATTCAATTTTAACCAGTTGAGCTTGAACTAAATAGGTAAACATGGGAACAAGTTAGAGCTGCACAGCGAAACTCGGCTTTTCTTGTACCAGATGGTTGGTACATGGGGCCAGCTTCTCTTTCCAAAACCGTGGAAAGAATTTCGATTATGGTATGATGAACACAAAGCCAAAGGAATCAAACCTATTCTTGAAGGCATGGTAAACTTTTTTTCTTATTTAATCTCAACGTGCTTCAATGTAGCAATGTAAAGATGTACGTAACTATTGTGTTATTTTACTATGTCAACGTAAAAAAAACCTTACCTCTAGCATATATTTTCTCTAGGACAGTGTTCGAAGTCTATATGCTGTCAATATTTGTTAGCTTGACTGTAACCGTTATTCTACACTCATGCTTTGCAGAAAACTACAGGATGGTATAAGAAGATGGGTGAGAGAATATGGACTCCTTGGTTCATTAAATTTGTCCACTCACGTGGATACTTTAACATCTACACAAACTTTCTAAATGAAAGGGCCCTCAGCATCTCTCATAGGGATGCAGGTGTGAACTATGGAAGGAGTGTTGGACCAGATTCTACATTGTTAGATGGGAAGAATCTTGATTTCAATATATGGGAATTGCAACCTCTAAAGAAGCTAGAATGGTACAATTTCTGCTTCTCTGAAGTTATTCCAGGAAGAGTTGCTCAAGTCTTTGCAACTAGAAAATAATGTTGTACTCATAAGTTTGTTCTCAATAGAAGAGAGAATTGTGAGAAACTTGATTTGCCATCTTGAGAAGGCAGGCATGCAGAACTACATTTTCCTTGGTGACAATTCAGAGTTTCTGGATGACCTTGCTCGTAGAGGACATCCTGTTATTGATGATATTGAGTTGCTGCACAGCATCAAAATGAGTAGTTTTATGAACTCTGGTGATTTCGTGAAGGAAATATTGGTTAAATCTTATGTGATAAAAAATTGCTTGGACCTAGGGTACAATCTTTGGGTACTAAACGGAAATATGATTTCACTTGGCAGTAAGTTGATCAAGCCATCAGATCAATCAATTGAGTTCTTTACTGCAGAGTCTGCGGATATGATGTTTATAAGGAGCTCACAAAACTCTAAAAAAGCATGGAATGAACTTATTATATTGAGAATGGCTGATAGGGTGCTGTCTTCAAAAGGTGATTTTGCTACTTATCTGGAGCATAAGAATCTTGTTCGTATAGTTACCGAAGTGTTGGAAAACAATGGTGGTGTGAGGCTGGGAAAACTGGATAAGGGGATGTTGGCTATTGAATTAAGGCCTAACACCTCAAACAGATCATTGCCAGAAGGTCAAAGTAAAGTGCTTTTCTGGTCTCAAAGTATGGTTTCAGATTCAGTTCAAAGTAAACTCAAAAGTATGGATTTATGGTTAATTGACTCAGATTTATCTTGTAATGCTGTTGTTTGTAGCCAAAAGCAGAAATAGCCTTTGTTGTTCTTACACATATTCTTTTGTTAACACTGGCATCATCAAAGGGATCCAAGGTACTACCAAGTATTCTATGAGAGAGGCGGACCTGTCCTGCGCACTTAGCCAAGAAATCAGTGAGCCAAGAAATCAGTGATAGCATTTATCTTTGGATGCACCATTAATTTTGTGGTCATTTTAGATTAGATGATCTTCACGGCATTTAATTCACTGCAGAACTCTGCCATCAAATGCTTCTGATGTTGATTACGGTTGGTCATTGGAGCCACAGATATTCATTTTGGAGTTGCTGCTTCTTGCATGAATTGTATGCTGTCCATGGCTATGTATTCCCTTAGTCTTGGGGTGTTGATCACTTGATATTTTGTTGGTTTGGTGAGGGAGCAGTATTTAGTTAGCTATGCTGCTAGTTCAACACACAGATACAGTTTTGGAGATGAATTTTCCCTGGTGTGCTCCATGTGGATAGCAATGTTCCAACCACAACCCTCTCAGGCCGCGGATCATTGGAGGCTGAACTTGGTATGATTCTTTTTTGTCCAAAGTAACAACGAAATCTCTTGTAATTCTGTAGCAATGTTGTCTGTATTGCTGTCATGATCGGACAGCACTATGTCTGGAGACGCACGCAGACAAGCATGACAGCAGAGTCGGGTCCAGCGGCGGAAGCAGCGGCGGCAGGGGAGCGGTCCAGGACCGAAGCAGAAGCGGCAGGGAGGCAATCCGTGCCGGACGCGGTACAAGATCTGGACGGCACAGCTGGGCTTCCAGCAGTTTGAGACAGACTTTTCTGTCTTTATTGTTTGCTTTCCAAATTAGTTAGCATTAGATATGGTATTAGAGATTGTTTGCCACTTTTGAGTTAGAGATAATTGTTATGGAATATGGATTATCCATATATGGGCTATGAGACCATTGAGAAGAAATAAGAAAGAGTTTACCTTATCTCCTTTCTTGCGGCTGGTGTGCCTGCCGGCGCACCACCCTCCTGCAGCCGGCACGGCACCTCCCCACCGGCGGTTGTTCCACTCCCGTGCACCCGTCTATCACTCGTACAACTAGTCTGAGCTCCGGCCATAACAATTGCAAGTCATTTAATTGTGGACAGCTGCCATGAGAAAAAATGTCGGAGATTTGCCTAGATAACTGGCGTGTTTGGTTTTCCATTTGTTCAGTATGACTGTAGTTTGCCGACACTATTACAATTTTCGATGCATCTTTAACCTCTCTTTTTTTTGGAGATACGTGTCAGATTCAGAGCAACACTATCGCAATCGGATCACAACCGAAACAGATGTTTCTGAAGAAAATCTGACAGATGCGGTTGGTGGTGCACATTTTTCCCTGGCAGAAGCAAATATCAGCAAGGTAAGGCGAAGGTATTCAACTGTAAAGTGGTTAGACAACTTTGACAGCTCGATTGAAATTTGTGATCATGCGATAGGCGTGCATCATTTATCGAAGAGATTTCCCAACCATAGTTGACAGTTCCTAGTAGCACAATTTTGCTGCAATATTCTTCCACTTGAACGAGGTAGGATTATCTGTCACCGGATCCAACTTGGAATGCAAGCTAAGCATGTAGGTGTGACAAAGCAGATCATGGAAAATGACACCCAAAATTGCCCAATATGCATCCTTTCATATAACGACATAAAAACCTACACTTTATTATTACAGGCAGAGATGGGCACATGAGTGATGAATGTGATGCCTGTCCTGCAAGCTACCTTATTCCCATGAATACATCAAGTTGCAGTCAACGACTCATGCCAATCCTTGGTATCTTGGTTTGCTCATTGGATAAGCTCATGTTAGGGAGCGTCTCCACCTACTAGGGAGTAGGGACTACGGGCATATCAGGATCTGTATTGGAGCGTTCTGGTATGAGCCTACACTTTAATGTGTATAACAGATTAACAGGTCCATTAGAACCAACCAGATTTGATATACTATTTATGATCTTAACCCCTTAAATGTTCCCCCGTACTATAACGCCCTTTTAAGATGCGTTGCAATGTGGATCGATTAGTTAATGTCGTATAGGATACTCCCTGATGACTTCGACATTCGTTGCTGCAAGCAGGGCCCTTTCCGAGACAGCTGGTGGCCTTTTCTCTTATATTAGGAAATAGGAAAACAGCTGTCTGCTTCATCCTGTAAAAGGACATGGCAACTAATTAGGTCTACCAAACAATGTAAAGAAGCAAGAAATCTCCATATGCAAGTCTTTATCACACCACCTTGGAATTAAGATGCGCTTGTCCTCTACTGGCACTACACCTTCCTTATTCTTTTTTTCCTTTTCTTTTTGAGAGGGAGGGAGGGGGGAGGCCTCTCCTGTCCTGGCACCGAGGACAGGAACAACGGTGACTAATCGAATGGCCGTTGGACACCACAGCTGGTACAAATGTGCAACCGAACACAGGGTACCTGTGTCACCCACTGTTCATTCTTGGCCCTCCCTAGCCCCTAGCATAATTGTTACTGAATGATTCATGTCAGTATCTAAGCTTCACGAATCTAGGCCTGGTTGGGATTGAGGAATTTCACGTGAAACAGTTTAATTCCAGTAAGAATTAGAAAAAAATTTATGGTGTTCTAAGTAGGGTCTTACCTGCAACCTGAATTGCAACCTGCCACAATTGGGAAAATAAGTTTGAAATTCTATTAACGACTCTACTTTATGCACGCATGATACAGATACTGCAAGATAGGAATTGCACAAAAACACTTTGGCTGTTGGTGTTGCTGTTGGTCATCTAGTTGCTGGATCACTTCAAGCTCTAGATTCACCTGGTTGGGTCATTTCTGCATCTTAACGCAAGTGCTCTAGTCAACTGTCCCTCTACGCTCTTGCCATCCCAGAAGCTATCCCAAGAAATATTTCTAGGCAGATGCTAGGGAAACGGCGAAGGCAAGGAGGTTAAAGGCGTTGGGCGTGGCACGACATTACGAGCTACTATAGAGTGGGGCATCCATGAGTTACGAAGCATCAAGATTGTCGGCCGGCGACGCTTGTACTGCAACCCCCGGGCTTTTGGCACCAAATACAACGCAATCGGTAGGCGAAGTGCTCCTCTCAATCCGATGCAGATGGACAGCAACTTAATGTAGGTCGGTTCTATAGCTTTTGTCGTTTAGAAGCTAAAAATAGTTTGAAATCTATTGGTTTCTTAATGTGATTTTTTTCTCTTTTTTTATCCTATTTTCTCTGTATTATTCTTGAATATATAATGGTGTTTCCCCCCCATTTTTCCTTAATTTTTAAAAACTAAATACTTTAGGGGGAAAAAAGATAAAACCGCTACACTGCATTTCAACCGTAATGGTGGCGCTGGAAAGCGAGGCTCGTTCGTTGCGGCAGAGTCGCTGTGCCCACAGCGACGGCGGCAGCCGAACCGAACGTGAGGCCCTGTTCCGGTTGCCATGCATCGCATGGTGGTACAGCAGCGCCCTCTGATCGAAGCAAGGATCCTATGTTTCGGGCAGCAGCTGCCACAGCATTCATGCCCATGTGTTGGGTGGCCGGCGTCTGGGTACAAGGATCGAAGGAGCTGTACCCTCCCGATGACGCACGTACTCACCGGTCGGATCCGATCATCGGCAACCGCTTCTCCGTGGCTGGTTATTTGCCACATGCTGCTAGCTGTACCGTGTCCACAGCCGTGCGCTGTGAGTGACACAGCGACAAACAAGACCTACATGAGTACACCGTGCGTTATTGACCGATGGATGGGTGCTACTGCTGCACTGGTCCCAGCGGGAAGGGCATCGTCTTGCTTTGGCACGGGGGAAAGATCCCATCAGACGACCATGTCCTCTCGAGAGGAAAAGTAGCCACTGCGTTCACTCGTTCAGCCACCCAAGCGGCATTGAGGCGTGGCCAGATGCCCTGCCCCTTCCTCCGCATCGATGCCCCATGCACGCATGTGAAGTGCTCGTGGCCTGCTTTTGTCACGGGAAACTGCACATATTTTCGCACAAAGGCTGCAGATTTTGCAGATTTGTCACATGCGTAGAGATCAGGTTTCAGAAGAGTAGGGAAGAGCCCCACTTCATCTTCTGTTTTTTTTTCTGGTTTTCGGCTTAAGTCAGGAATCATTTGAACCATATCGACATTTAATTTTAATTTTTTTGTTTTTTATTCATTTATATTACCTATGACGTTGTAACGGTTTTTTTTATTTTTCTCAATTATTTTCTTTTAGCTGGGAGTCATGGACAGAAGCTTAAATCACAAGTTAGAGCACCACCTTAGAGAGCCGAGAAGATGCCTGAACTAAACAACACGCAAAGGCAAGGCCAAGATAGTTAGCCGAGAGCTGACTCACTCTCTCAAAATAGTCGTTCAGAAAAATAAAATGTAGTGAGTAGTGAGATGTTGCAACGCACTGTGCTCGTGCCGGACGGGGTTTTTGGCTTGTACCGGGGGTCGAAGACAAGACGGTGCCAGGATGGATGGCTTGTGATGTCTGTGAGTGAAGTGACCGGCAGCCGAGGCATCATGGGAGTTGAGCTTAGAATAACCAACCCCACATTTCTGATCTGGGCCTGATGCCATTGTGAACCAACAATAATTGAGGGTTGAACTTAGCGGCGGATCAGAAAGAGCAAGATAGAGGTGCTAACTTACGACAAGAAGTCTTACGAAATCGCAAATAAACTATAGCATAGCAAAATTGTATAATTACGGATATAGTAACTAACATAAAAGTGAAATAGCTAGACAAATGATAGGAAAGAAGGGGAAGAGAGTTGAAGCTGACAAACTAGATGGCTTATCCACGAGGGTAATGAGCTGCACCGGTGCTTCACCACGCGCAGCACCCTGCCTACGCCCCTGTGAACGACCTTGGTAAACGAATTCATCCGCTTTGTATCCTGAATTATTGGTCACCTTTTAAGCGTGTTCAAATACACTAAGTAGTGCAATTGGCAGCCCTCGATCGGTCCGACCTTTACCACGTATTGGTCCTGAGTCCTAACAATCGCTAGAAGTATATTATTCAGTGAAAATGTGGCGATTGAAATTTGTTTTCTTTTTCTCTGTCATGCTGCATCATCAGCTTTGCAGTGATAAGACATTCTTTTTTACTGCGGTTTATGACTTTTGGTTGAAATTTTTGAATTTTAGCTGTTTACGACAGAGATTACGGAGAGAGAGATACTTATTTGCGATTTTAGATGGTACAGATGTTGGGTTTTTAACGTGTATTATAATTAACTTATAGACTCCATCTTAAAAAAATATTCCGTTTGAAAGTTAGGTATTATAGTAAAAATCAAAAGCCGTTTTGAGAAGCTGAAAAGTATATATCCTCAACTGAAGCTGAATAGTAAATTAGAAATTAAAAGTGAGAAATTAAATCTAAAACGAACAGGCCAAAATGCAGCAGATACAACGAGATCGAGATCCTACTTTTCGATGGCCGGCTTTCCAAACCCACGCGGTCGTTCGTTACGTGGTGAGATCGAGAGTGCATGTAGCCATGTGCACCTGTCGTCAGTGTTTCTTTCCTGTGGCAGCGCATGGCTGTGTCGCCGGCTGATAAATAAACTTGGAGCAAGTTCATCTTCTTAGGCTGAATGGTCAAATCTGCTGCTTGACTACAATGATTAAGCCAAATGGATGCTTCTAATGTTCTGCCCTGTATCCATCGCCAAATTTGTCACTTAACAGTGCGTGCTGTTGGGAAAAAAGGTCCACTATGCCCTCACTGGAAAGCTGGATGAACCATTGGCTTTCATAATGAATGTCTGCTAATTTAGATGCCGCTTAAAACGGCTTCGGCCATATTTAATTTTGTTTAAAATTAATTTCTGTTTTTGGTTTCTGTTTTTTCGCTATTCAATAATTTCATCTTTTTTTATTTTTTTAGATTTTTTGAGCTTTTTTGTTATTTCTTTTTCCCCCGTATTTCTTTGTATTATCCGTGATGGGTTAACATGTTTTTTATATTTTTCTAATTTTTTAAAAAATTTAATTATGCCAAATAAACCAACTCAGATATAATAAAAAAGCTAAATACAATAAAAAACCAAAAACATAAGCCAAACTGAGTGCTACCAAAGTAACTTCTGCTTCTGACTTCTATTTTTCACTATTCAATAATTTTGTCTTTTCTGATTTTTTTTAATTTTTTAGGTTTGTTTGCCTTTTCTTTTTCTCCCGTATTTCTTTACATTGTCTGTGATGGACTAACATATTTTTTATTTTTAAATTTAATTATACTAAATAAATCAACTCAGTTACAGTAAAAAATAAGTCACTGGGGCAGTTACGTATACCACAACCACCATTCCGTTCAGTTCTGTTCCTAGGGGTAATCTCGTCATTTACCCTCGGCCCGCAAGCGGACACGGGGAAAATTTCAAAATCCGGCCCCCAACGGACCGTTTTCGAAGCCGACGCGGACGTCCGTCCGATGCGAGCGATCCGACGGCCCGGGGCGGCCGTCGAGCGGCGTTGGAGGGAACGTGGTTGGGGCGTCCGATCCGGTGCCCTAGCCCCCGCTCCCACTATAAAAGCCGCCCCTTTCTAGGGCCGCACTGGCGCTTCATTTGCATCCTCCCCCCTCTCTCATCGGGACGGCCCGCTCGCTTCTGTGAGGTAATGCGGCGAAATTTCTGCCCCGTTTTTGGTTGCTTGCGCTGTATTTCGGTGTGATTTCGGCTTTGCTTTGTGTTTCCCCGGTGGATTTGGTTGGGTGGTGGGGATTTGTGGTGAATTGCATGTGTTGGCTACATTTTTCTTAGATCTGGAGGTCCTCAAAATTTGTTTTGATGTCAGATTTCTACTTGTTTTGGACTCCATTTCGGGGAGTTTTAAAGGTTTTTTTTGGGATTTGGGCTTGGATTTGTTTAGTGAGACCACGGGGAGATATTCCTCGCTTGTGACGAGTTTTGAGGTGCTTCCAATTCGATGCTGTTTCATTTGTGTGGTCGGATTGGTTCGAATCGAGATTATTTTGAGGGTTTCCGATTTTTTTGCGTTTGCTCCTGATTTTTTGCTCGGATCTGTATAATTTTCTTCTAAATTTCGTTTGGTGTTCACTGCCTTGTGCTCGCGCTTGTGATTTTTGCGCAGATCTGGTCCTCCACTAGGATTTCGAAGCAACCCATCCATCGTTTTCTCCCACCTAACCGCGCAGTCTTTGCTGCTTCCCTCCCACCTGCAGGCACCGACCGCGAAGATCCGGCAGCCATGAGGGAGATCTTGCACATCCAGGGCGGGCAGTGTGGCAACCAAATAGGCTCCAAGTTCTGGGAGGTGGTCTGCGACGAACACGGCATCGACCCCACCGGCCGCTACGTCGGCACCTCCGACCTCCAGCTCGAGCGCGTCAACGTCTACTACAATGAGGCCTCCTGCGGCCGCTTCGTGCCCCGCGCCGTGCTCATGGACCTCGAGCCGGGCACCATGGACAGCGTCCGCACCGGACCCTACGGCCAGATCTTCCGCCCCGACAACTTCGTGTTCGGCCAGTCCGGCGCCGGCAACAACTGGGCCAAGGGGCACTACACCGAGGGCGCCGAGCTCATCGACTCGGTGCTCGACGTCGTGAGGAAGGAGGCCGAGAACTGCGACTGCCTGCAAGGTTGATTTCTTTCTCCACTGTGGACTTCTACTTGTTCATTACGTGTGTGTGATTACTATGTGCGTATTAGATCTGATCTGGTGGGAATACTTTTAGATTTGGTGTCATCTGCTGTTTATTACAATATTTAAATTATGTGATGATTGAGCTTTAAATATTCAATGTTTCAATTTCCAGTAGGAGCCTTTTGTTAGCTAGTTTGTGTCGGGATCGGTTGCTGAAAAACAAAATATTCTATAATGTTGATTTCTGAATGACCATCTGGCCCTTGTTAAAGTTTCTTCTGTATTATTGATCATGATACTTTATATACTCAGCTATTCCATTTGTTGGAACAACTTGCCTTGTTATTGTTCATCTAGTGATATAGAGATGCATACTTGCATAGCATGGATATTGTTATTGCTCTAAGTTCAATAACATGAGCTTATACTTTCAGTGCATACCATGATTAACATTGACTATTTTACGCTGTGAAACCCAATACAGTATCATGGGGTTTTATATCTCGGTTGGTGTAATTAATTATGTCGGTTTGACTGGTGTAGTGTGTCTATGCTTTACTTTTACATATACAGATCTGTCAAAAATGAATAAATCTGGGGTTGTGTGTTTGGGGGTCAGCCAAATTGATCAATTAGACCATTGTGATAATGGGAAGCTCGAAAATGGGCTTGTTTGTTTCTAGTTTTTTATGCAGATTTTTTCCATTCCATCGTATCTTTTAGCCCTGTGGCTGCTTAGTTTAATTATGATAGCACCTAAAGTGTGTTCGCTGCACCTTATGAATTTTTATGACTTGTTGCTGTAATCAGGTTTCCAAGTTTGCCATTCCCTTGGAGGAGGCACTGGATCTGGAATGGGCACACTCCTGATCTCCAAGATCAGGGAGGAGTACCCTGATCGGATGATGCTCACATTTTCTGTCTTCCCTTCGCCAAAGGTCTCAGACACAGTTGTTGAGCCCTACAATGCAACGCTCTCTGTCCATCAGTTGGTGGAGAATGCTGATGAGTGCATGGTTCTTGACAATGAGGCACTTTATGACATCTGCTTCCGTACCCTTAAGCTGACTACTCCTAGCTGTGAGTTGATTCATACTCTGATGTTTAATTAACCTGCTGCAGAACTGTGTTACTTGATTATTTCCTTATCATGAAGAAGTGGGCCTGTGCCCTGGATTTTTGCCTGAATGTTCAGCGTTGCATTTGGTAGCTCAGTCCAATGTTATAAACTTGCTTTGGTAGATCCATGCATGTTATGGAGGTTGCTATGCCTTGTTTGCAGCATAACTTGTATGGTCCCTGAGGAGAACGTAATTTGTGTTTGCCTCATACCACATTTAATCAATATCGTTTGAACTTGTCCTATTCATCTACCAGGCAAATAATTAGTTCTCACCAGGTATCCTTGTTGGTTAGCTGGTTTTGTCTATTGCACCCATCGTACAGATCAAGCATGCTTCCTGTTTCACATGTTATTGCAACATAGTTTTGGTACTAGTTGGCATGATTGTATCGCACTTAGAAAAAGAGGGCATTAGCTTGTCTCACAAGTTTTATTGAATGTATCATTCTAAACATACTGTTTTCCAATTGCATGTAATCTTAATTCATGCTGTCATAACAGATGTATGCATCTATATCAAAACCTTTACACGCGTTTGGACTCTGTTTATTTCTTTGTTTTGTATGACATTCTCATATGTGCTTATGATGTAATTGAAGAATACATTGCTTGTCAAATGTGATGTTGAAATTCCTTTTTTTTTCTGACCACCACTTGTTTGTTTACAGTTGGAGACCTGAACCACTTGATCAGTGCGACCATGAGCGGTGTAACTTGCTGCCTTCGCTTCCCAGGCCAGCTGAACTCTGACCTCCGCAAGCTTGCAGTCAACCTGATCCCCTTCCCTCGCCTCCACTTCTTTATGGTTGGGTTTGCGCCACTCACCTCGCGTGGCTCGCAGCAGTACCGTGCCCTCACCGTCCCTGAGCTCACCCAGCAGATGTGGGATGCCAAGAACATGATGTGCGCCGCCGACCCACGCCACGGCCGTTACCTGACTGCCTCCGCCATGTTCCGTGGCAAGATGAGCACCAAGGAGGTCGACGAGCAGATGATCAACGTGCAGAACAAGAACTCGTCCTACTTTGTGGAGTGGATCCCGAACAACGTCAAGTCCAGCGTCTGCGACATCCCCCCACGCGGCCTCTCCATGGCCTCCACCTTCATCGGCAACTCGACCTCCATCCAGGAGATGTTCCGCCGCGTGAGTGAGCAGTTCACGGCCATGTTCAGGAGGAAGGCCTTCTTGCACTGGTACACGGGCGAGGGCATGGACGAGATGGAGTTCACCGAGGCCGAAAGCAACATGAACGACCTGGTCTCCGAGTACCAGCAGTACCAGGACGCGACTGCTGACGAGGAGGGCGACTACGAGGACGAGGAGGAGGAGGTCCAGGACGAGTAAGAAGGGCTTGGAGCCGTTTGCCTGCTGTACCACCTCTGAATCTGATGTTCTTCTAAGATTGAGCTTGCGTATGTTCGGTTATTATTATTATCGTCTATGTTATGTTGAGTATGTAGTACTCCGTGGTAGCCTACTACCGCTACCTCTTAAGCTGCTGTTTGGCCATCAGATGGACATGTTCGCTGCTGGTTTGGTGTATGCTATCGCATATGTGGGAAGAGTATTGTATTCTTGAATTGCCTTGTTCCTTTTTGTAATATTCTTGCTCTTGATGTACGCAATCCTGCTGCTGCGGCTTCGGGATACGATAGCAGTAATGCGTGTCTCGTGAGTCGCGACCCTCGTTCCAACATGCGTGCCACGGCGAATGCGAAATTTCTTGTTCCCTTCAAGTTTCAGATGCAAATTCGTTTGATTGCTTTGGGGCAGGGTCTAAGCCAGAAACAAGAGCCTGTTTGTTTTAGGGTCTGTTTGTTTCAGCTGTAGATTCTGAGAAGTAACTGGTGAGTATCTAGCTAGTCAGAATCTGGAGAAGCTGGATAATTCCAGCTTCTAGCTACTAGTTCATTTTCTAGATTCTGTAGCTTCTAGTTACTTAGAATCTGGATGAAGATCTGGACTATTTGGAGGAGTTGTAGATTCTAGGAGTAACTATAGCTGTCAGAAGCTAAAACAAACAGGCCCTTAGTTGTAGATTCTAAGAAGCAGCTAGTGAGTATCTAGCTAGTCAAAATCTGGAGAAGCTGGATAACTTCAGCTTCTGGCTACTAGTTCATTTTCTGGATTATGTAGCTTTTGGTTACTTAGAATCTGGATGAAAATCTAGACTATTTGAGAGAACTGTAGATTCTAAAAATAACTGTAACTGTCAGAAGCTAAAACAAACAAGGTCAAGGAGTGAACAGATGGAATGGCTACACGATTTCAGCCCAGCATAGCGCACGTACCTTCGTGCTTCGCTATCCAATCTAAGAGAAGTGCTCCGCTATCCGCTAAGTGCTCCGCTATCCGCTATTCACTCGCTCGAATGTGAAATGGGTGGAACTGGATTCCCAGCAAGAAGAGTCACGGGAGTAGGACGGCCTGATTCAAGCTCCACTGCTCGGGGCTGGCTGACTGACATTATCGACGTGGAAAGGATTTGCAATCCTCTTCCAAAGACGCTTCAGTCTCCTATCGACATGGCTATTGATAAATTTGGAGTGGCGCGGCACTCACATTTGCACCCAGATAGTTACAACCGTTCCCATGGCAATAGGCCAAATGTGTTCGGTAAAGTGTCTTGTGTCGGCGTTACGGCGTGTAAATCGTAAATAGAACATAATTTGTAAGGATACGTATAATGATATATATTAGCTGTCTATAAATCTATACTATTAGAATTTTAGGTGATATGAATAAAAGAGAAAGATGCTATCTACTATTTAATAGAAAATCTAGATGTCTTTTACTGTGTATACAATTATATAAAATATAAAAACAACCTATTAATTGTATAAAACAATTAAATACAACTATATAGACAATATATCGTATAAATTATCTTTAGTTCTATCGATAAATGATATAGAGATGTATTACAGACAATTGCTATCTAACCATTACTAACAAAAATGGAGGTCGAGGCTATGACCTGTGACAACACCCTCATCTCCCCCTTCCTGTACACCACAGGTTGATCTGCTGTTTCAAGTGTCATCCCATCCAAGGTTGTCAGTATCGTGATACGTATCGTAGTATCATATGATCCTATGATTTTACCAGAGGTAGATGACACAGATTGCATGATGGATCGGAATTAGGTAGTATCACAGTGGGATCATGATCCTGACAATAAACTATATTAGTATATAAAATTTGATATTACCTATTGCTAGTTTAAGTTACAATAATTTAATTTGCTTTATTTTTATTGTTTACATGTTATTCTAAGGTAAAAAAGTATTATCTTTGATATACTATATTTTAGATTATTATTTTATTAAAATAATTAAATAAGTTTCAAAAATCAACCTTAATTTAATATAACATGAATAAGTGTACTCAAATTACAAAATTAAATTAAAAAAACTAATATAGACTTGTATATTTAGAAATACAATTCAATTTGTATATAATATATATATATATTTAAAAATTTGATAGAATCGTGATTCTACGATCTGATTCTGTTAGACGAAAAACATCTTATCTGGAATCGTGATCTTAACAAACTTGATCTCATCTTTGACGGCTCCACTCCCGTTAGTGCGCATCTGCATCGATTTTTTTTAAAATAATCTCCTTTTTATTTCAAAATATAAAATTACACCTACGATTTGTTTTTTTTTTGTAGTTTTGACCATATGTCACCGCACGGTTGGATAATTTGGACTAGTCGTTTAACCATTGAGTGACACATCACCAAGTCGTCTAACAGTTAAACGATTAGTCTAAGTCGTCCAACTATTAGACGACAAGCCATCTTCAAGAATTAAAAAAAAACTGCTACAAATTATTTTTTATCGACCTAGTCTCTCTAGCTGAGAGCACTAGAAATTAATTTGCACACATCCGAGTCTTTGGTCTTCTGTTGCACCTTTGTTTATTTGGTTTCCCGTGTGCTACGCAACACTGCAGCTCTGCAATCTTTCCTGTTTTGTGGGCCCAAAATCATAAAGTTGCTGCCGCATAGGCTTTTCTGTGCTCATAGATTGCATATTGCATTGATATCTCTCGTGAATGACTAGTAGGAGGCGAAATGTTACTTTGCATCAAGTTAACCTTAACTCCCTCCTATAGCACATATTCAAACCGACAGAACTAAGAGAGAGAGAGAGAGAGAGAGGGTGCTGTACCAAGTTCCAGGATATCCTGGGCTATTTAATTAGACTGAAATTTAATATTTTATAGTTAAAATTATATTATATCTGATTGAAATTATACTATAACTGACGATGATTTATTCGGCGTAATTAATTGTTTTTAAAAAAATCTAAAAATAGAAAAAATAAGTTAGTCCATCACGTGTAATGCAAACGAATACAGAAAAAAAACAGGTAAAACAGCTTAAAAAATATCAAAAAGTAGAAAAAGATGAAAATTATAAATAGTAAAAAATAAACTAGAAACCAGAAGGCTAAGCTCCAATAGGGCTTGTCTCAACTAAGAGAAAACAAAAGAAAAAAAAGAAGAATCGATTCAAAAAAAGAGAGAACCATTAAAAAAAGAAACAATTAAAAAAATTGGAGGCTTGTCGTTCAACTGTTGAATGACTAGAATCTTATCGTCTAACCGTTGGACGGTTTTGATTAATCGCATAACAGTTTAATGATTTGATCACGTGTTATCCAATGGCTAGACAACTAACTTAAATCACTCAACAGTGAAGCGCGTATGATCAAAACTATAAAAAAAATAAAAAAAATAGCACTATAATTCAAAATAAAAATTAATTATTAAAAAAACATCCCTGCCACCTCCGCTACTCCTCTTCTGCCTCCTTGCGGTGGCGACGGGCTGCCGCTGGCAGCTGCCACGTTTCGTTCGGCCGCCTTTTTTTGACGGGCCGCTATCGTACCATCGGCCTGTATCGTGCCAGGCTAGTATATTGGGATGAAATTTTTGGTCCAGCACGCGTGCACAGGCCAGGTTAGCACAGCTCGCTACCATGCACCAAGGCCAGTACTCGTTAATGGCCTAGCATGATTGCCAAACAGAAGCACGACCTTCTTTCCCAGGGAAATCTAGTGCTAGGGGTGGCAACGGATAAATATCGGTCGTATTTGTATCCATATTTTCAAGTCAGATGCAGATATGAATACAAACAGAATCTGGATTAAGATTGAATACAAATTCGGATCAAATATCTTTCAATTCGTTCGAATTCGGACGTCCATATATTTTGCCGTGCACTGAAGATATACAATAGGTTTATGTTCTTGCATCCAACATAGTGAATCATTCCATCTGATGAATTACGCTTAAAAGACACAGACAGTAACTCCCTGTGCACCACAAGTTCGTACTTGATATGCTGCAACAAATTATATATATATTTATGACACTTTTGAATTTGAATTCGGATGTTGATAGTGGAACATTTTGGATGGAAATATACATGACATATTCACACCATTTTTTTCGTCGGATGTGAATATAAGCCGGATAGCGAAGAAACTACTATTCGGATGGAAAAAAATCCGTACCGTATTCGTATGCTATGGGATTTGGATTGATGTCAAATAATTTTGACAATATGTATCCTATCTAGCACGAGTGCATGACCTCGGTGAGCTCTCTTGCACAAGTTGACGCTAGGACAGAGTTACTGGGAGTCTACGAGGATCTAAATGCTGGAATTGACGCAGTCCTTTTGCCCAAGCAATTTTCATTGTTCAATGCTGCAATTAAAATGGCTTCCTTGGCAAAGCCATGGCAACAAACCCTGTCTAGAGCACAACTAAATATGACAATCTCAATGATCATAATAAACTAGAAATATAAGTGCAAAAAGTAGAGATAAAGAGATAACCAAATGATAAAAGAAGTTTTTCCCGTGGTGTCGAAGATTTACCGATCTTCATTAATCTACGTTGAGAAAAGCCCAAATGACTTGGACCGGCTTCATAAATTAAGTCTTAACTCCTTAATCTACTAGTGATTATCCTTCCTCCGCTCTAGATATGGTGGACATCAAACCACTCACAAGTCGACTAGGCCTCTTCACAATTTTCTTGAAGAGGTCACCTCGTAATCTCCCGCTAAGGCCATTTAGTTATTGGCAAGCACCAAGAGTAATAAACCACGCTTCGCTTAACGGCGATCAAGGGCCAATGGATCAACCTAGAATGAAATGCACTTGATTTCGACTCAACTACCTCAAATATATGCAATGAGAGTAAATGAGGTTTGTAATAGAGTGCTCAATGCTCAAGAATGTTAAATTAAGTCTCCTTTTTTGTCCTTGAGCTGGTAGAGGAGTATTTATACCCCTATCAACCAAATATAGCCATTGCAACACAATCTCTGAAATTTTTAGGGCGAGCAGTAGTACCGCTGTACAAACTGCCGTACTACTGCACCTGGTCTGACACTGCAGTAATGGTTATACCAGAGCATCTGAACTAGCCATTGAAATTCGACACAGTATTACCGTCATTGTAATCGTGGTATTTCCATTTTTTTGCTGCGGTACTTCCATTTTTTCCAAGGGCCAAAACTTTGTCCTCTCTGGAAAAAACGTATCGCCCAATTTTTCGAAACTTCCAGGCTTGGGTAGTATTGCTCCGGAGGTGCGGTCATACCGCTATGCGGTAGTTCCACCGTTCAAATTACGGTACTCCCATTTTCTAGGGAAACTAAGTATTTCAAAAGGAATTATCTGGAAAAAATGTATCACCAATATAACGTCGGTACTTTTGGGATTCGATAGTACCGCACTACCATCTCGGTCATACCGCTAAGCGGTAGTACCGCTAATTACACACCGTTACCACTGATTTTCCTATCAATGCACAGCTGGCTTTTAATTTTAAGTATATATATGATCCTAAATTGATCCAAATGGCACAAGAATATGCGATCAAGTTACTAGTCATGATCTCTCTTAATAGTATAATATTTATCTTATAATCCGGTCTTTCATCTTTTCTCCTAAGATCGGTAAAATAAAAAAGAGATCCTAAACTACTTGTACTTTTATCTTGAACTATTTTGATCCTCATGTTGACTTTTAGCATGCATTTACTGGTTGCCATATTCATCATAGGGACTAAACCTTTCAAACACTCAATAAATATAGTAGTACCATATTCACATATTGTTATTAATTACTAAAACTATTTTTAGGGGTCTAGATACTTTCAATCTCTCCCTTTTTGGTAATTGATGATAACACAATCAATATGTGAGAAGAATAAAGTTTTTGAATATACCACTTATTTGAAAAATGAGTTGTATATTCTTGTTGACTTTGAAAAAACAAGTAATTTTTGCAATGAACTCAAAAGAGTTTGAGATAATTAATTGTTTTTAAAGTCAATTCAAGAAAAGCTCCCCTAAACATGGGCATATAATTGAAATGGAATTTTTCAAGCACATGTGAAGATTTTGATAAATTTTGGTGGAGTTTCCTTTATTTGTTGAACTTGAGGGAAATGATAATATCATGATAGGCACAAGATAAACATTGCATTTCACATAAAATAATTAAAAATAACTAAACCATATTACTAAGCATCAAGTTCAACACTATTACATGACATTCACGTCCACATAGCATAAAGCATAATAATATCACAGGGTTCATTACACCATAAGTTCATTACATAATGATGAAATAGATAGATAAGCTATCTTCGCTTCCTTTCTTTGATCTTCTTCCCTTGGCTTCACCCCTTTGCTTTGCTTCTCCCTCTTTACTTCTCTTGCATTTCCCCCCCTTTGGCATGAAAGTACCAAAAAGGCTACTCTTAAGGTGCTTGAGGAGAAGGGCCATGACGGCAACGACGGCCATAGCAGACTGGAGAGGGAGAGCGAGTGACTGCATGCTAAAGGGAGGACACTTGGTCCTCGAGAGTAGAAATTATGGCAGTCAAAGAGGTGACTTGTCCTTCTATTCTGAGGATAGCAAAATAAATCTAAGAGAGGGAGACTTCTTCTCCTTGTTGCTCAGCTACGGCCTCTTCTTGTTGAGCTCGAGGACGAGGGGCTACAGGGATAGGAGGACCCTCTCTTAGCTTATAGGGCTTGTGGATTGAGCCCAAGCCGTCACGGTAGCCAATCTTCCTAATGATCAGAGCCATAATATAGGAGCATAGTTAATCCTTTTGACCCTGTCATTCTTGGAAGAGGCAATCTCCCTTATAATGAGGTCAGCCACATCAAATTTTCTACCTTGCATGATGTAATCAATTAGGTTCCATGCGTGGCCTTTAATATCATCATAATTTTCACTCTTTAAAAAAATGGTGTGGTTGATGATCCTGCTTACTAGACTTGGGATGGGGAGGAGGCCAGGTAGCTTATTTGGAGCAAATCTAACATTTGAGTCATAGTACTCTATCTAGGATGCAATCTGAAGAGCAGGACTTTCATACACCCTTTCATAAGCACTTGACTTCGTCCTGAGTGCCAGCTCAAACTCATGTTTGTTAGAGTCCAAGTATTGATATCCTGTCATCCAGGACATATGCTCGAAGTTCAGAGAGATGTACAATGTAGCACAAAACTATCTGATGATCTCCTCATTATAATCAGACTTAAGTGCCACAATGTTCTGAATGCTGGCTCACTGAAAAAGCTGAAATGTGTCGTCATACTTGTCAGACCCCAGAGCAATGACTCTAGATTTTTTTTTGTGTAAATCGTACTAGTCCAAGATCAGCTAGTGCATACAGTGGTAACATGGATAAATATCAAGCATAAATGATAATCTTTATTAAATAAAAGGGTATGGTCTTATGACCTAAAATTTACAACCATGCTCATTGGCAAAAATAATAAAAGGGAAATAATCATGAAGCAATCAAGAAAATGAAGCCTAAGCACGCTTGCAGTGCATTTGCAATAAGACGTGGCCTAATTGTCCTGGTCCTCACCGTAGTTGAAGTCCTCTTCCTCGGAGATGATGAAGTAAGGGTGAGTACAAACTCATACTCCGCAAGTCATACCAAAAAATACAATATAATGATAAAGGCAAAAAGGATGGCTTATATGGTTATTTGAGCATGAACAACATTTAAGAAATATAATAAATAAATTGAAATTGCTGACTTTGATACAGAAAGTAAAGACTGTAATTCAAAATATTATCGTTAGTGCAGGCACCGACCTAGCACCAACCTAACCACGGGTATCCCACCCGGACCATTCTTCTCTAAAAAGATACCACATTTTCAGCTAAAATCTTTTTACGAAAAATCAAGTCTAATATGTGAAAAACCTTACATATCAGTCTTGTGATAGTCTTGTGCCATTAGGTGGCACGCCATGTGGTTGCCATGTGGGCGTGCAGTCTAATGTGCCGAGCGGAGCACTGTGTGGCGCTGACGTTGTAGCCTTGCGTTGAGGTGGCATGCCATGTGGTACCATATGGCTGTCTCATGGGCTGTGTCATCTGACGTGGCGTCGCCGGCGCGGGGCGCGCACTGGGACTAGGGCTGTAAACGAGCCGAGCTCGAGCGAGCTTACCCTGGCTCGGCTCGGGCTCGGTAGAAACTCGAGCCGAGCTCGAGCGAGCTTGAAATTGCCGTCGAGCTTCAAGCCGAGCTCGAGCTCGGCTCGGACGGCTCGTGTAGGCTCGGTGCCGAGGCGTACCTACTGGGGGCGGGCCGGTGAGGAGGGGCGCTGGCGGCGGGGAGATCCGGCCGGATCCGGGTCGAGGAGGGGCGCCGGCGGCGGGGGAGAGAAGGGGCGCCGAGGGGGAAGAGGCCGAGCGGCGGTGGCGGCTTCGGGTCCGGTGGGGAGATCCGGATCCGGCCAGATCCGGCGAGGAGGGGCGCGGGGGGGGCGAGCCGGCGAGGAGGGGCGGCGGTGGGAGAGGAGGCCCGCGCGCGGTGGGGAGGCCGGGGCGGTGGGGGTCGGCGGTGGGGGAGAGGAAGGAGACGAGTGGGGGGAGAGGAGGGGGACGGCTGGACGGGGGGCGGCGAGGGATTTGGGGCGGGGCGGCGGGCGCGAGGTGGGACTGGGGGGCGGGTCGCTCGGGGGTGGGTGGGACTGGGGGGCGCCGGGGTGGGTCGCTCAGGATTTGGAATCAGAGAGAGAGAGAGCGCGGGGTGGGGGCGGGAATTGAGAGAGAGAGAGGCGGGAGAGAGTACGAGATTATAGGGAATTGAGGGAGGGGTAAAAATATCTCAAGCTCGCAAGCTATTCGAGCTCGGCTCGGTAAAGCTCGCGAGCTTGAGATGAAGTTCGAATTCAGCTCGGGTGAAGCTCGAGCCAAGCTCGAATCGAGTTTAAAACGAGCCAAGCTTGAGCAGTTCGCGAGCTTCGAGCTTTTTTTACAGCCCTAACTGGGACCGAGGGTCGTTGGCGATGTGATCCACGACAGCGGCTGGCGATGGGTGCAATTGAAAGAGGAGAGCGAGGGGAGTGCGTTGGTGGACGGTAGCGTTATCGGAAGTGGCCAGGGATGGGTTGTGTCGAGACCTGAATATGCAAATTTGGACTCTTTGTGTATACCGCACTAGTCCAGAATTATGCTAGTGCACATAGTTAAATATACATGACATAGCAACTATATACACGCTCAAATAAAGGAAAAACTCAAATAATAGCAATTATCCAAAGTACGACCTTATGACCAATCTTACAATATCACTAGTCTAAAGGGCTCAAAATCTAGCAGCGAAAAGAAACAAAATAAGTGTAGTAGCCATTCGACATACCCACAGGCAATCAACTGGGAATCGAAGTCCTAATCTGTGAAGTTGCTGAAGTATCCTCCCTCTGGTACCTCCTGCTGGTAAAACTCCTCCTCAACTGAGCAACATAGGTGTAAAGCTGTAAGTATATTGGTACTCAGCAAGTCGTTTGTAACAAATGAATGCAATATAATATGCAAGGCTTACCAATGGACGGCTGAAAGGGGTTAATTTGCATAAAATAATATTTTAAGATAAACATGATAATTAGATTGAGAGCGAATTTTCATGGAAAAACAATAATAAATAAATAATGAACAGAATTAAAATTAAGCCACTTGCGAACATCCTATCCACAAGCTAAACCCCCCGTGAACTACCTATTCACTTTCCAACCACAAGTTTCCATGAAACCACTATCCCTCGTGTGAAATCACCGAGCATTGTTCATAACCGGAGACATAGCTATTCGAATAGTTTTACACTCTGTAGAGGTTGCACAACTGTACCCATACGATGTGATTAGCCTCGCGCTAAGGAAATCACAACAAGGCCTTTAGAAAGTTCAACCTTAACTCAATCCCACCCGCTAGGGTTTCGCATCACACCATCCCTTGCGTCTCGTGGAAATCAGCAACCATGTTCATCACACTGGCGAGATTGAAATTGAAATATCCGAAATTAATCAGCCAAGTTTATCCCATACTAGACATGTGGTTTGCACAAAAAACTCAAATCAATAGCGCACAAAGTTAAGTCCTTTACATTACTCAGGCGAGACTTTCACATCCCACAACGTGAAATCACACTTCCCCTTTTACTGCATGATCACTCGTCTGAGTGAAAATCAAGTTGGTATAACCCACGCCAATAACACTCCAATGCCATGGCACAAATTTTATAACAGTGGCACCAACTACGATTCCATATCTCATTAAGTCAAATTAGTTATTCACATACGATGATGAACCCATCGTAACATAAGTATGGCTAAGCATTCTAATCACACCATCGATGTGACATCTACATAGCATTACTAATTAAGTTCCCAACCTATGGTGACAATGGCATCATGGAAGTTCAAATTATCAAGGAGGGGTAATTTAATTTGGGACGATAACTACCAAGTACAAAGATTTGTGCAAGATAACATAAAATAAAATAATTAAATAATAGATTAAAAACTAGGTTCAACATGATCAAAGGATATGACTTGCCTTGGTTTGGCTCAGTGAGGTACTCGGGATCCTCTGGCGGTGCTCCTGCTCCTTCAAAGACGGGATCTAACGAGAGAGAAAACGACCGAACAATAAAAATATAATCAAATAAAATTCAAATGAACTCCAAAAACCTTAAAACCAGAACCAAAGGTACAACTCGATTTTAGATGAATTTAGAAAGAAGAACGGGGTCAATCGGAGCTCTCAAAAGAATGGGCTCTCAGAAAATTAAATCTAAAAAAATTATTGGAAATTCAAAAAAGTTACTGTGCTGTGGACTTGGTGCACGGAAAAGCGGGTTCATGGTGGTCTCGGTGCACAGAACAGTGCATGGGGGTGGTGATGATGTGGCGGACGCGGCTGATGTTGCACTGACATGTGGCAAGATCTGCTGATGTGGCACTGACACGTGGCACCTAGGGTTGACATGGCACTAACATGTGGCACCTAGGGCTGACGTGGCACTGACACGTGGCATGTTGACGTGGCATCTGGAGTTGGTTGGAGCCGACATGGTGCTGATGTAGCACTGACATGTGGCGTTGACATGGCATCTAGGGCTGACGTGGCGTGCTAACTAGGACGGGGAACGGGTCCACGGGTCTATGGAATAGTGGCTTTGACTGGTGGGGTCAGGCTGTCGGCGACAGGGCGCATGGTGAACCATGTCCACGGGGGAGGCGAACCGTCGGCGGGGGCGTGGTGCGTGCTGATGTCAGCAAGATCTGACGGCTGAGGCTTGGGCGCGTGGCGTGATCTGGGCACGTAACCCGAGGAGTCCGGTGAGACACGGTGCGGAGGAAGAGTCCGCATCGGAGACGACGACCCTGGTCGTGACACGTGGCACCTGGATGGGATCGGACGACTGTGAGGCACGGGCGAGGCGTAGGAGCGGAGCGCGGGTGCGGCGGGCGAGATGCGTGACGCGTGGCGCGGGGAGGGAATCGAGCGGTGGGATGTAGTGTGGGCGTGGGCCACGCGAGGATGGGTGCGGGCGTACGGCGCGCGACGCAAGGGGCTAACACGTGGCGGGGGAATGGGCCGAGGAAGATTCGGCCCAAGACTTTTGGGTCTTTTTCTTTTTCTAGAAAATAGCAAATAAATCCAATAAATTCATCAAAAATTCTAGAAAAATTCTAGAGACGCAGTGAATCCAAATAAAATATTTTTAGCTTATCTTAATATTTATTTTAATCATATTAAATCTTTTTTAATTTGTAAAAATTCAAATTAAGCTTTATTAATTCCAGAAAATTCTCAAAAATTTATTTTTAAAATAAAGACTTTAAAATCCTCTGAAAATAAGGATGTTATAGGTCGGTGGCGAGGATTGGTGATGGTGGTGCTCGGGCTCCCATGAATTGGTTCCTCCGATGGTGATCACAGGCGGTGGAGGGGTCGTCGAGCTTCACCGAGGCGCGGGGAAGCTCATGGAGGCGGTGGTACTTCTTGAGGATGGTCGAGACGATGGAGATCGCTTGTTGGAGTTTCGCAGGGTTAGGCGGAGGTGGGAGCACGACGTGGGGTTGACTCGAAGCTCGAAAGAGATGTGGTGTGGTGGCTGAGGGTGCTCAGTGGGGGTTTATATAGGGTCGAGGAGGGGACACGAGGGAGGAATTGCTCACCGGTGATCGTGGTGGCAGAAATCCGATCAGAGGGGAAAAAGGAAAGGAGAGAGGAGGAAAAGAAAGGAAGCGAGGGGATTAGAGGATTTGATTATGGTGGCGCACGAGTTTGTCAAAACTAGGGACGGACAGGAAAGAAAGGCCTAGATCGGTGGGGATTCGGTTGCCAGCGTAAAGAAGGAAAGGGGGAAGAGAAAGGAAGGCACAGCGCGGTGGGGACGACGGTTCCAACGAGTGGGTTCCACCTGTCAGTGAGAGCATGAGAAGGAAAGGGAGGGCCGGCGGGGATGGGCCGGCGTGGGTTTTCGCTCAATTCGAGCCGTCCACGTGTCGGTCGGAGGGGATATTGAGGCGGAAGCAGTGAGATGACTCAAACGGCTGTGTGCGCTGATCTGGGTTGTCCATGTGTCGCTCGGAGAGGTAGGCGAGAAGGATTTAATTTTTTTATTTTTTTAATTTTCAAAAAAGCCTAAAATTTCAAATAAAGGCTAGAAAATAGCAAACAAATCCAAATAAATCCCAAAAATTCCTATATATTTAGGAAAAAGTAAGGAACCCAAATAAAATAATTTTAACTTATTTTGACCATAATTTCATAATTGATTTTTAATAACACACTCTCTTAGCTTGATTTTTAAATTTTAGAAAAGGGATTTTTAAACTAGGAAAATCTAATTAATGAAAATAAATAAAAAGCAAAATTTTGGGATGTCACAAACCTGCCCCTCTTAAGAGAATCTTTACCTCGAGATTTGAGATGGCTAGCAAAAAAGATGGCGATGGTTGGCCTTCAGATCGTGCTCTTGTTCCCAGGAGGCTTCATTCTTGTTATGGTTACTCCATTGCACTCTGCAGAATTTGTTGGTCTTCCTTCTGGTCTGACGTTCGGCTGTCTCAAAGATCTTGATAGAATGCTCTCGGTAGGTGAGATCTTCCTGAAGGTCAAGGGTTTCCAGTGCTGCCTGTTCTGTGGGTACTCGAAGGCACTTCTTCAGCTGAAACACATGGAAGACGTTGTGCATTATTGTTGATAAGTGACTTCTCTTCGCTACGAAATCTGGAGTGGTCCCAAAAAACGTGGTGCTAGCTTCCCTTTGGTTTGAAACCTCTTGACACCTCTCAGTGGGGACGCTCTTAGATACATAAAGTCCCGCACCTAAAAGGTCGGGTCACGACAGCGGTTGTCAGCGTAGCCCGTCTGTCATGACTGGGCTATTCTAAGCCACGGACTTCAGATTGAAGACAGAGAGTGGAAGCAAGAGTCTGCGATGGACACAACGGAGAAGACAATGAATAGTGCGAGGGCTCTCGATGGCTGATGTGTGGCAATCAGACGGCTGCGAAGCAATGCGACAGATGGTCGACACATAGCGAGCATCCAACAGCATAAGACCGGCGACGAACCGGGTTAGGTGCTAGGTTGGGCCATGCGTGGAAGAGAGAGAGAGAGATGGGCTAAGGGTGGATTTGACCTACGAGTCTTTTTAGGATTTTTCCAATTTTAGAAATTGCTAGAGATTCAATTGAGCTCTAGAAAATAGTAAATAAACTCAAAAAAATCTCAAAAAATTCAGAGAAATTTCTTGAAATAAAGTAACCCAAATAAAATACTTGCAAAAATAATTGGAGTCTAATTTAGTCACATTAAATCTATTTAATTAATAAAAAATTATTTTAAGCTTTACTTAATTCTAGAAAAACCCAAATGGTGAATTTTATTTTTAAAAGCTTCAAAAGACTATGAAAAATAGGATGTTATAACCACACACTCTTGGTATTATCTAAGCAGTGTAGACAGCTTTGGCTCCTTTTGTACTCAATCCCGATAGGTTACCAAGTGTAGAAAAATTATTGATGGTGTAGAACAACATGCTGCACAGAGTGAAGTTCTCTTATTTTTCTACATCCCATACCTTTATCCCTTCATTTCACATGTTGCTTCGGTCCTTAGATATGTAGTGATATCAAAATGTACTTTCGCTTCATATATAGTCAAGGAGGAAGATTGTACATACATAGATTCATGGGCCAGGTGCTATGTCGGCTACTCATGTTATCGAAAGGGTTCATTCTATCTGTACTCAACCCAAACCTTATATTCTTTGGTTCCTCACCGAAGTCTTCAAAGCTTCTATCAAAATTTCTCCACTAGGCAGAATCAGTAAAGTGTCTTACCTTTTCATCGTTCTTATGCTCCTCGCAGTGCCAACGCAGCAATCTTACTAGCTTTCGGTTCACAAATAAATGCTTCAAACATAAAATTATAGGAGATACCACAACACCTTTGTAGGAGGTCCTTGATTTATCTCGATGCCTCACCGTCATCGGAGTGATTCTTACTCTTGTATCGGGATGCTTTGCACATCAGACATATATTCATATTTACATACTCTTTATAGTAGTGGATACAATCGTTCAAACATGCATGTATTCTTTCTACTTCTATTCCCAATGTACGAAGAACCTTCTTGGTTTGGTAGGTGGTTCTAGGCAACACATTTTCCTCTAGTAGGATGTCTACTAGGAGATCTAACAATGCTGTGAAACTTTTATTGGATCAACTATTGATTACCTTCAATTTTAGCAGTTCAACACGGATGATAACCTTGTATATTCAGGCTTGCAGCCATGGAACAAATATTTATCCGAGTACTCCATCAAGCCATCAATTTTACCAAACTCTCTCTCACTATAGTTACCTTTTGCATCGCGTAGCATTTGATCCACATCTAGTATATCGTTGTCTCTCTCGACGATGTTATTACCTTCCTATATAATCTGGTCTTCACTATGACTGGTCCAACATATATACTCATTTTTTAAACCTCTTCTAATCAAGTGCATTTTGATTTGCGCTGAGTTGATAAACTTCTTCAGATTATAGCAGCTAATGTATGGATAGTACATGAATTTCATCCATCTTCAACATATCCTGCCCGGCAGCTCTTATAAAAGTAGATACTCCATCAATGTATTCTTCACTAACATAGTTCTCAATGTAAATCTATCTTTGGTCCATCTACGCTACGCATATAACAAATAATTAGTGTTAAATTGGATTAATACTCCTATAACTTGCTAGCCATTACACTTAAACATAATTGTCATTCACCTTAAATTATCCATTTAAACTAGCTAGCCGTGTACTATTCATGAAGCAATATTTATATCAAACAAGAATATATTGAAGTAGACTAGTAGTAGTGAGACCCATTCTTAAATTGAAGCAAATTATCAAGCTAGATCTAAACCTAGCTATCAACGCTCTTGATTATAATGCATATAATTAGAAACAAATATTAATCTTAATTAGATCAAAAAGAACAAATAGATATACAACTATACTCGCAAATCTATGGTATGCTTTCACCAAACGCCCCCCAAAGCTGGCCACATTCAAACCCTTGCTCACTGCATATCTGTCGGGATGGGCCAGATATTTAATAACGTGGCACATATCACAGACACTTCCAACCACAAACCGTCCGTGATACATAATTATCACAGATGGTTCTTGTTAAGAACCATCTATGAATTATCACATATATATCGGATTAAAATCCGTCTATAACGTATTCCATTATCACAGACAATTTGTGATTGGAAGTGTCTATGAATTATCATATATAGTTTAGATTAAAAATTGTCTGTGACATCTGCAATTATCACAGATCGTTTAAAAATGTTGTATTACGTGTAAATCATCGCACTCAATAATAAGATCACAAGATATAAAATCCAAGGGACTTAAAACTTTAACATTGATAAATGGTTCTCAATAGATAAATAAATCAATAGCAACAATGTCACCGATGGAAGCAAATGAAAATAAATAATTTGATACACTGGACCGATCCAAAACCTTTTATTTGAAAGGGAATAATAATCGAAATAAACATAACAAGCCACGGTGCTGGTAAATCGTGTGCCACCCATGCTCAAGCGCTCATGCAATTCTATTCCGCTGACTTTTTACCTGGAACGGAAAGACAAGGGTGAGATTGAAAAATCTATTGACAACAAGTGAAATCATATGAAAAGGATACGTTAAAAAGAAATCACAAGATGTTCCAGACAGCCACACATAAAGTGCGACTATGGCAAAACAAGGGAACTATGACATATAGGAATATGTGATAGTTGTGTTAACGGAGACCATAAGCGATAAGGAGATACAATAATGGGACATGGCGATGGGTAATAATCATGTAATTACATTGACGACATATTTACGGTAACAATTTCAATAACTCATATACCAGGTAATACGAGAATAGTCAGGCATACACCTCGACTGTATTACCTGTAACAGGGTGTTAGTTTTCCCAACAACGAGATTGTACGACTCACCCGTACGTTGTTGAGAGGGTGTTGTTATTACTCCTATATATGATACTCAATTGTGAAATTGTATTATGTAAGAGAAAGACGGAAAATGATTAGCAATATAGGTTGTCATAATACAAGGTTAAGGATGGATGCTGATTAACATTGAATACCATCGTAGGTTAGGGAAAATAATCTAATATATAATAGGGAGATCGCAATGGGCATTTATAATAGTAGTGTTATAAGCACTCAAGTGCTACAATATGAAACAAACCACCCTGATGTAATTAAAGCAGAAGATTGAGCGATCCAATTATAATTCCTCGGAATTAACATTTAGTTAGACCCCAAGCTAGTCATCTATGCCCAGCATGAAACTCGGGTACTAATAATTTTCATATTAGCATTGTTAAGCTAATAGCAATTAGTTGTCAAATAACCATCATTAATACTCTACGCCAAACATACCACCTGACACCCTCATTCATATGCAATTCCGATCTACAACTAAACACCACAAGGCCATGCCCTACTGGGACAGCCGTAAATACTTGCCTGCCAAGATCGGCAGACCCACTGCACGGTGGATCGGAAATGCGACGGTGTCCAGAGTTCCCTTCTACTCACAATTGCGAACCTACACGCAGGGCAATGTAATTAGATTTAGAGTTAAGGGAATGGGGGGATTAGGAGCAAGAACCCATGCAGTTCATTCATATATGGCTTCCTGCATGCAACTGCTAGCCATGCATGCAAACAGCGCGCCAGCAATCCACCTCGCCTGAGCGCACAGGCGTGCAGTGGTGCGAGGGCCAACAGCAGCGCACGGCATGGCGCGGCGCGCAAGGGCATGCGACGGCAATCAGCACCGCACGGCATGCGGCGGCGCAGGGCCTGAGATGGGTTTTTGGGGTGAGAGGAAGAGATGGACTATGTACCTTTTGGAAGAGATTTGTGGAAAACGTGATTAAGATTAAAGGATTAATGAGTGTAAATAGGCAGGGGTGAAAACGGATTGAATACGGACGGAAAATGGTTTTGTCATATTTGTTTTCATATTTTTTTCCGGATGCAAATACGAATACCCCGGATACAAATGCGGATGCGAATAGTATCGAATATAAATATAGAGCGAATATGAATCAAAACGGATATGGTCACGAATATTTTTCGGCAGATGAAAAGCCCTTAAATTGTATGCCAAAAATTAACTAAAACATATAACTAATTTATTTGATGCAAACATTCATGAATTGTTCATATTTCAGCAGCTACATAAAACATTGGCACTAGCAAGCTGCGTTAATTAGTTCATCACAAACATAACACATTAACACTTAGCACACCACATTTAGCTCATAAGTCATAACTCACAAATCAGCACACATTCACATTTAGTTCATCACATATATAAAACTTAGTTCATACCTAGTTCATTCATAACATATGTAGTTCAATAATACCAAAATACCATGTCTAAAAAAATGCATAGCAGCAGATCAGCAAGACAGCAACATCTCGCCATCTTCCTTTAATTTTGCACTATTCCTCTTCTAGTAGCACTGAAGAAGCCTAAATTTAACAATGAAAAATCATCTTTTCAGTTTGATATAATATCCAGATTGCAAATGTAGATAGTTACGAGCAATGTCTAAATAGCTAGATATATACTTGTACACAAAGATAGTTATGAACAATGTCTAAATAGCAATGTCATCAATTCTTTCCACATGTTACGAACAGATGCTACTATGCTAGCAGTGAAAACTTTCCACATGTTTCTAATTGCATGGATGCCATGGACCTTAACTAAGAGACACGGTCATTGAATAGTGAACACAACCAAACACTAAAACATATAGATAATTTCTTTTCTATCTTGTGAGCCAATCAAATCAGTTTAACCTCAAAGAAGTGAAAACTTTCCACATGTTTCCAATTAAGGTAAACAACGCACTGCTAAAGTTTAACTGATTTTCATATCTCATCAGAGTTATTAAAACCTACTCTGGTTTGTTCGCGCGAGAGCACTACACGCAACGCACAGGCCTTCGCGCGGCGACGCGTGCCGAGGCAGCGCCCGTGCCCTCTCTGCGCTTGCGCTCGCTGGTTCTTGCCTTGCCACCTCCCCCCTCCTCCCCCGGTCCCCCGCCGCCTCCCCCTCCTCCCCCTCCTCCCCCTCCCCCGCCGCCCCCGTCGCCCCCTCCTCCCCCACTCCCCCGCCATCTCCCCCGCTCACCCGCCGGCCGCCGCTTCCCCCTCCCCCTTCCTACCCCGCCACCTCCTCCTCCCCGCCGCCCCTCCTCCCGGTCCCCTCCTTCCCCGCTCCCCCGTGCCTCCCCCCATCCTCCATTGCATCGAGTCCTGGGTGCCCGACGAGCAGCGCCGCGCCTAGATGACGACGCCGCTGCCGCCATTCCTCCTACTCCCCTTCGTGCCAACTTTTAGCGGTAGAAGTATTCTCCAGTTTATATGCCATATTTGTGTTCACATTTGCTGTAGATTTTTCTTGCATACATTAATTTTATATTTATGTTAGTTTTGTCATGATGGTGTGCAGACAGAACAGATAACTTGGTGACAAACGAAGCAAACATTTCCCACATGCCTCCTCTTGGACATGTTCATGGGGGAGCTAAGGTCAGTAGAACTGTGTAAAAAGCCTGTTAAAACTTTATTAGCATTCAACATTTCACTGCACATTTTTCTAGCTTGTGATCTTCGTAGGTGCTGAATTCCTTGTAATGATTTATATTTTCATGTAATAACTAGCAGGTTGGTCCTTCAGTTGGTTCTTTTCCTCAGCTAATTGATCCACAGAAGAAAAATGTTGATGCTAATGAATTTGCAACCTTGGCTGCCCCTATGCTACCTCACAACGAAGAAAATGATTTCTTTAGTGATATCCTCCAAGGATCTATTGGTGATTTTGATGGCAACATGGAACCTCGTGATGCACTACAAGATTTCTTGAATCAAACATCGGTGGATCTAGATGAGCATTCATCAACGACATCAAAGGGTCGTATGATTGGACATCGAAATATGCCTCTTGAGTTGGAGAAACCATGGCTGCAGTAATTTTTTCTTCATATTGCCATCTGCTGTGTAGGTCATAATTGTTGTCACACATTCTTATCTTTTGTTACTTTTGCAGGAGACTTTCTAGATGATCCAAACGGCTTGAAAATTTAAGTTTTGCTCGGATGACACAAATCAACAATCGAGTACATTATATGAGAATGCACCATTGCCTCCTTATGACAAAGACTCATCGGGATGTACTTTCCATGGACTCAGCGCGAGTCCTTTCAAGATCTGTTCAATAGCATGGAAGATTCAAGTGGGAAGAGGGATGGATGGAGCAATGAACCTGTCCTCTAGGGAACTGAATTGCTATCATACCTCGCGATTCTGACCCACTATGCATCCAAACTGTTTATTTTCTCAACAGGCAATGCACCAAGGAGGCTTCGGCTACATGAATCATTATTTGCCAATATTGAGATTGGAGAGAGCACGACTAGAGATGAGATTTCAGATGAAGAATCGGGTATTGTAACTTCAAAGTATCCTTCTTATGGAGATGAGGCCGAGTTAACAGGATTACTATTAGAAGCCGATGCCTGCTCCAAGTTCAAGCTCGGATAGTTCATTTACTCAATAGGGGATGCAGGTCAGAAGGTTGCGTCTACAATTAAACCTTGAGGCAGGACCATGTCCTAGTGTTGATGGTTCATCAAGTTGCATCATAGATGAAAATGAAAATGAGCACAAAGAAGAGAAAGCTGAGGTGAGTAGTTTTTTTGGTTACCCTAAAATTAAATCTACAATTGTGTTTTGCATGAATACGATAAATCTTGGATATACCACAACCACTTTGTTATGAATGCATGACAAGTGTGAGAAGTGTAACAAGTGGTTTTTTTGTTATGGATTGTTTATGGTGCTCGGTTGATCTGTTTTAACAAATAAAGACTCTGGTGATAATGTACTTGCATTTTTAGAAGTTCCTTTGCTTTAGAAATGCTAATCTCTCTTGGTGTTTGCTGCCAGATTGAAGAGCATGAGGACACAGATTTCACCAAAACGCGGTCTTTTCGCAACAGCCATGATGATGAGCAAAAGAACATGCCCGAGCTTGGTAATAAGGCTTTTGAACTGTCATACATTTGGTGATTTTATTATCGTTGACTTATGCTTCGCTAAGCCAATTCAACATGTTGTTGACATGCAGATGTTGCAATGCTTGTTCCAGAAGCTAAATCTGTCCTGAGACTGCGGAAGATCACAGAGGAAAGCGACAAGGAGAACAAGCAGGAGCGTGGTCTCAATTCACATGTGATAGCACCAAGGAAGAAAGTAGGCTTCCCGGCGTACATCATCTGGCTGGTTCTCTCGGTGGCTTTGATCTTGCTTATCTGTGTTGGGATTTATGGATGGGTATAATAGCTCCCACATTGGAATTTGAGGTGAGACGTTTTGCCCACACAGGTTCCCACTACTACAGAAATCATCATCACAGACGGTTCAAAAACGTCATCATAGACGATTTTCTGAACCGTCTGAATTTATGGGTCAGTGATAATCGAAGGTTATCACAGACGGTTTTCGAATCGTCTGTGAAGTAAATATCACAGACGGTTTGTAACTAAAAACCGTCTGTGATAGCTATCATCGCAGACGGTTTGTATGAAAAAACCATCTGTGATATAGGCATATCACAAACGGTTTGTAAAAAAACCGTCTGTGATATATCAATATCACAGACGGTTTGTAACTGTTGCATAGGATTAATTAATATGTACTAACGAATACCTTAAATTTTCGATCATGTGTCAGGGCTTTGGCCCCTTGCATCGAGAGCTTTGCCTTTTCAACGTACGTCGCGAACGCCCTACGTAATTCAAAAAAGTTGACCTTAGTCATTTGGAAGGAAAGAAAGAGTACAATATAGGTATGTATGGAGAAAATGTACTTACCTATCGATGACTTGGCCGACAACTGTGTAGTCGACTTTATTCTTACTTAGGGAATCAAGGTATATTGCCCTGTTCCACTTTGGTACAATTACTATTAAAATCCAATGAAACTCCTAATTGTAGGGCATCAGTATATATTCCTTATCGCGGTAAGCCAGCAATGATGCTGCAACGTACCTCTCGACGACGTCAGCATCCTCGTTGATGGTATAACTGGCGACCAAGTGTGGGTCCAAGAAACCAACCGATGATTTGAATGATCTAGCTTGAGTCACCATGTGTCTATATATATACACACGAAAGCAAGAAATTATATATGACATTTATCGGTATGACATGAACAGAAACTGTGATTGCACACACTTACAGCGTCCATCATCGAACGAGTGAGGCGTCGAGAGCATTGAGCGTGAAAAAATCAAATAAATCCTCGAAGGTCACCACGAAGACACCATCTTGAAATTCGTGCTGGAAATGATCATGCCTGAATTTGACTGTGATACCTGAGCACCGTTCTCTTTCTGGCTTATTGGATTGTTCCATATACCAAGTGTGTAATTGGTTGCAACTAACTGGTAGGAATGGGAGGCGCTTCACTGGGTCGACCATCGGCTCGCCAAGCACAAATTTGTAGGCCAATGACAGGTACGGGATATCATCATCGGTCTTCTTTGCTTTGCCCTTGCTGCCTCGGCTGTCCTTACTACCTCGACTATAGGTCGACTGTAAAGGTAGCACCGGTGGAAATTGTTGCACTGGGAATAGCTCCCGTGGACTCATTACTGGTGCAGGTAGCGGTGGTGGAGATAGACCTTGCGGAGATGGCACTAGTGCAAGTCGCTCTGGTTCATATTGCCCTTGTGAACCTGCCACCGGTGAATAAGCCTCCAGGCAGATGTCTCTTTTGGGCCACTGGATGAAGGTTCCAATGGCTTACCCTAGAGTCACGATCTCGTCGTTGGTGGGCTTCGGTAGTGGGACTACATCAAAATTGGCATACACACCATCCACAGACACTTTTCTGAAGCCTGGAGCTAAATGTGCACGGTGCACCATGGCCCCTTCACCGGACGGATATCCAGGCCCCAAGCAGCGCACAAGGCAACGGAGGCATATCTCACTTGGAGCTTGCACTTCGTAGCTTCCAAAATGTCGTCCATAGAAAATCTGCCCTCGCTTTCCGTCGTAGGATTGGACGCACAGCTACTCCGATGGTTGGGGGGCTGGCTAGCACAGGAGCGGCGGCGGCCTTCTGATTTTCTTCTGTTTGTCTTCGTACCTCATCTCTGATGTAATCAGCAAGCTCCTCTCTAAGAGATGCCTTGATCTCCTCTCGTAGTCGTGCGTCACGCTCGGCTTTGTTTCTCTTCCTACTCCGATACAATTCGGGGTTATCTGAGAAACCTTGATTCCAACGAACATAAAACCCAATGCCTCTCGTACGACCCGGGTGCTCCTTGTTTTCCAGTGCTACGGAGAGTATATCTTTCTCCCTAATTGACTGGAATGATCCCTGGGAAGATTCGACACTCAGTGCATCCTGCAATAGCCCGACATGTCATTTAGTTTTCAGGGAAGTTGTGGAGTAATTACAAGCTACGTAGTTCGATATCTTACCAGGCGGTGGGACACTTCCTGGTCTGCAGGGTTCCGGAAGGAGATGTCCCCCGACGACGTGGTAGATGACCTCGCTCTAATCCAATTTTGAGCGCGCTCATCCGGGATCGTGGCAAATGGCGGGGCGGTGTTCCGCAGGATTGCCTGTTCGTCCTCCTGCCTCACTTGCGGGATTATCACAGACGGTTCATTGGTAAGAACCGTCTGTGATGGTTTACTATCACAGACGGATCGTTGGTAAGAACCGTCTGTGATACTTCGCACATACGGTCTCAAAAATCAAACTGTCTGTGATAACTCGATCGGGACTCGCGTCTGTATCGGCATATGAACCGTCTATATCATTACTGTTTGGTATACGAACCATCTCTGCTAAAGGTTAAATATGCGCACCTAATTAATCTACGCAGTACATGCAATTAATATGGCTTCAGTGATCATCTCCTTCCTCTCATTTGTTCATCAAGAGTTGTTCGGCTGGAACCTTACACAGGCAGCCAGCAATTTACATCTGGAGCAGCTTCTCCGCGCACGCCCTGCTCTCATTCCCTAACTTTCTTGCATCCGTCAGCTCGACCTGATCATCCGCCGTTGACGGAGGCGTCTCGCTGTCGCTCAAGAAAGGGAAAGAATCCTCACCCTGGTTCTGCTCAACTATGTGCACAGAGCGGAAGAAGCTCTTATGGCATTGAAGAGACTGATGGATAGCATTGCCGATCAAGCAGAAATGGCAGATTCTGAGGAATCTTATAATGCTATCCTCTACGAGATTATGGGCTATGCTAATCATTTGGTCAGGTTGGAGGAGGAAGTGCTGAGGGCAAGGACAATCTTAACGGCGTTCGAGAACTCAACGGCTGATCCAACTCCCAAAGTCAAAGAAGAAGCGTACGAAGCCCTGAAGATTAGAATCTGGGAATATCTTTATGTGCGACTTTTGTAATAAATTTGCCTTTAATTTATGATCTCTTGTCTCAGTAGTTCTGTAGGTTATAAGTTATTAGAAGCAATGTGTAATACAAACAGTTCTGTAGTTATATATTAACATCGGACAGACAACATCAGAGATGGTTTTGTATTACAAACCGTCTGTGATAATTCTAAGATTATCACAGACGGTTTGTAATACAAACCGTCTGTGATAATCAGCTTATCATAGATGGTTTTCAATAAAAAACTGTCTGTAATAATTCCAGATTATCACAGACGATTTTGAATAAAAACCGTTTGTGATTCTGAAATATAATTGGTAAACGATGCAGCGATCTTGTGATCTGCGGGATTATCACGCAGCGGTTCATTGGTAAGAACGATGCAGTGATACTGCGTTTTCTCCGCGCCATCAACACGAGCGATGTCTAAATTAAAACCGTCGTGTTGCGTCGGTCACGCAGCGATTTGTCAAACCGTCTGTGATTTGGCGTCTAGTATTATGCTTTCTGTAGTAGTGTCCCCACATTGGCCTACTGTATTGTGTTTGCACATAATGCGTCTATGCCCTACGTTTAGACGGTTGTAAGACACCCTGAAGTGTTTGTTCCCCTTCTGGCTTGCCGACTACCGAGGCAGCAGAAAATTTTGTCGGAGTCTTTTATTTTTGCTATATACCCGTTTTCCATACATAAAGGGAGTATATATATAAATTATGCTATAAAAAGTAAATTTTGATGATTTTTTTTATAGAACTCACTTTGCAGTATCTTATAATTATTACTATATTGTACTCAAAAGGATAAAGAGATATAACAATATTATTTAAACGGTATATAACAAGTGAGATATGTACTTTCAGAGTATAGAATCATTTTTCCATACATACACACACACACATATATACAGATATATACATATGTAATTTATATATATATATATATATATATATATATATATATAGGAAGCCTCTTTTCTACACCCGGGTGTAATTACCTAATGAAAACTGTTGTTGTAGATGTCTGTTGAAACAACCTGAATTTTAAAACTAAATTTGAGTGCTGATAATTTTGGTTTGCTCCTTAATCCCTCCCCTAAAGCCTTCCCCTAATTTCCCCCTTGGCTCCCGCCTCTCTTCTCCCTATGGTGATCTCCCGAAAGCCGTCTTCCTCCTCCTGCGCGGTCGCCTCGCCCTTCTGGCCCGCCCATGCCGCCGTGTGCCCCTTTCCCCGGATTCGTGCGCCGAAGCTTTCCATGGCTTCCCTTCCGCGTCAGCAGCTGCCAGTGCCTAGTCCTCTCTCTCACGTCCCCACCCTAACTGCCCCAACCCCGCCTGCTCCTCCCTCCTACCCAACGGACGCAGCGCGCTCCCGCCGTGCAACCGCCCCTCTCTGGCTGTGCGCGCGTCTCCTCCCATCCCTGAGCCGTCTCAATCCGGCATGGACGCCCATGCTTCCCTTGTGAAGTCTCCTCATTTTCCCCCCTCCATGTGCCAAGGACCCCGCACCACTCCTGCAGCTCCCCTCGCCTCCTTTGAGCTTTTTAATCCAATTGCAGGCACCAGAAGCTTCGCACCCCTCCCACCTCCCTCCCCGAGCAGCCAATTAAGCCCTCACCTTCTCTGGCTCCGTCGCCCCACTTCCCCGAGCATGGTGAGCTATGAAACCAAACCGTCGTTTCATCCAGTGAAAACTCAATTAAATCCTCCCATAGCACCACCAAAGCCTCCCATTCACATATCACAAACCAATTTTGAGTGAGAATCTTTCTTTTTGCCTCGCACCGTGTGCTCCTCCCCGGCCGCCGCCCCTCCCCGCGGTCAACTCATCTGCACAATCCTCAAGCCAAACTAGTGCCCCCTCAGTGATCCTCTCCCTCCGTAGATGATGAAACCGCGACTCAATTCGCATGAGCATTCCCCAATCCTTCCCGAGCCGCCGCCGCCTCCACTTTCTTCTTCCCCGCCGGTGACGGCCACCTCGAGTCCGCACCTCGGTCCAAGCTTAAAATCAGACTCCCCTTCATCCCCTGAATCCGTTCATACCGGCCATGGTCACAGGGAAGCATGGTAGTGGTCGGAGCAAAGCAGGGGGTGGCGCCCTGTTCCTCCTCTCGAAGGCCGATCGAAGGAGGAAGAAGACACCCCGTTGCCGACGTGGCGTCATCTGGACCTTCTTCGCGCAATTGGACGCCTGCCGAGCTCCCGTGCGCGCGCCTGGGCCACTTCACCGCATGCGAAAGTACTTGGGCCGCACCTCATCGGCCCACCAAGCCGCTTGAACGCGCGCCCGCGCGCATGAGCGTTCCCGCGCGAAAGTGTGGACCGCGCCCGTTGGCCCAGCGGCCAGATTCAATTTCTCTCGCGCGTGTGCGTCTCCCCGCGCACGGATTTGGGCCGGCCTAGTCACTGTTCCGATGAACAGTAGCTCCATTTATTTTCAGAACCGATTTCTAAGTATAATACCTCTTGTGTTGTATTTCGAAACCCCGATTACATTTTCGATGTCGATTAACTCCACTTCCACTCCCAATAATTCCAACCTAGCCCATTCCAATATTTCTTTATTTATTTGACATTTAATCCCTTTTCTTTTTGACAGTAACTGAAAATCCCAAAAATGCTTCTTTCGAATCGTTTCGTCGTCCCGAGTCCATTTCCGTTGACCGATAACCTTAACACCACTGCCTAAGATTCAAACCCAAGCCTTTTGACTATTTTGCTTTTATTTCTTTTTCTTTTTCTTAGTTTATTTATTTTATTTTTCTTTCTAGCTTGTTTAGGAGCAAGCTCAGAAATTGATTTTTGTTTTGTGTGTTTTTCGTTAGTAAGCGAGGATTCCGAGACGACAGCTCAAGGCCCCGATCAAGTCTCCAAAGTTTACAAGATTGCCAAAATCCCTGATCTGCAAGGTAAGTTACAAATTTTTGAACATGTTAATCCTATAAATTTTCATACTATTTAACTACGCTATTTGCATTACTGTTATTTGCTCAAGTTATTGAATTAAAATAAATTGTTTAGGATAATATACTACATGTTGTTATGTCCTACCATCAATAAATGCCCCGCCTTACTTTATGGCTACATTCACCTTGACAACCCTAGTATTATTAAATTAAGGTATACATGACCATTGCATTTACTCACATAAAATAATGAGCTATCAAAGACTTGGTAGCTCACCGGTAAAAACTATTTTAAAATGTTCTTGGGTAGGGCGGAAGCCGTGGAGTGCCCTGTAGTGGACGAGTCTACAACCCTACCCAAGGGTGGAGAGTGCAGCAGACGGGTGTCGGTACAAGTATTGGACGAGACCCAGTCGTAGTTGGCAGTCTCAGAGAATGCAGCAGTCGGGTGTCGGTACAAGTATTGGACGGGACCCAATCGTGGTTCGCAGTCTTAGTGGAGAAAGATAAGGACTAGACCCTTATGCTGAGTATAGAGCATAGTAATCGCTCAACCACAAGTATTGAACTGTCAGTCCTGGTCCGTTAACTGCTCACTTTAATTGAACCCCTACAGGAGTTTGAAGTGTGGTATAGGCGCGTTATCGCCGTACAACGGTAGGGCCTTCACTAAACTTGTGTGGTTGTTCGTGTTCCACATTGGCCCGAGGCCCGTGGATACTCAGTTTGGTGAAGGTGCTTACCGGGTAGGGTCTATATATTAAATTGAGCAGCTAAAGATCCGGTTTTCTCAATTCAGTCGCACACTAGCTGAGCGTGTCTATTGCATGACATTAGCAATTGAGAGATCTTGTGGGTAAAGCTGAGCAACTCTGCAAAGTGAATATTAATTGTATTCGAATATGCCGTGCTTCCGATTAATAAAGCTGTACTTGATGGGTGAATCCAGTAGTGAGGCATAAGTAATTTTCTGGTATTTTAATCTGTGTAAAATGAACAAAAAATGTTTTGAGACCCCCAATTTCTTGATTAGATAACGGAGTTTATTGTTTTAAACTGTTTATAAATCAAACTGCATCCACATAAATTAATAAAACCAGTATACTCCATTCCTTTGGAATTCCATGCATGTAGTAAATCGAGGTTTACCATTGTGGCTTGCTGAGTACGGTTGATTATACTTAAACTTGCTATATTACCCAACCCAGATATCAGAAGAAGGAAGAGCATTTCAAGTGTTCGTGTTAGGGTTACGACTGCACCCAGGCGTTCCTGTGGGCGTTTTCTTCGGTTCTTCTGAGTGTAAGTTATAATTTGGGCTTGGACGCCCATAAAATCGATAAAATTGACCACTAGGTCTTATTTATGTCAAACTAACCTTTTTCAAATGTTCGTAAGCAGGCTCGATGCTACCTTCTGTCCGCAGCAGAACTCCTGGGATGTTGCGGGACGTACGACGCTCCTGTTCCAAAGACGGGGACGTTACATCTGTGACCAGGTGCCCAGAGTTTTAGCATGCAGACCTCAACGCTGTTTTCAGTGAACCAACAACCAATTCTCTATGGTACTTTTCTGATTTTTGTCATTAGTCTCTGTATATATACACGGTATTCTTGTTTGTTTTTTATTGGAGAGATAAGGCTTTGAATTGTAGTGGCTTATTGCAACTTTAGCACAAAGGTTGTAGGATTGATGAATCATTAACCATCCAAATCTACTGGGCTATGGTTGTTTATGTGTTTCACCGTTCTGTTTAGAAGTTGACCAGCTCATTACTCTTGAGAACCATTTATGTTCTGCCTACAGGACTCAGTAACACAATATCCTTTATGTGAGTAATGCCAAAGAAAAAGAATACATATGAGGGCTAATATTCTTCAATATCCTGTGGCGTAGAAGTTATTCCTGTATGTGTGCTTATATTTGCTCTAAATATGATAAACATTGTTTATGCAGTACAGCAAATGATGCTAGCATCATTATTGCAATTCAGAAAAGCAAACTTTTTATTGGCCTGAGACATTTCTTTGTTTTTCTTGACGTGCAACTCCACCTTATCCTGCAATTTACATTTGAAATTTAGATGATAAAGGCAGTTCAATTGTTCTATGGACAGCAACTCAGTATAGCAAATTATGTATTATGTGCCTGTTATTTTTATGGAATATTAAGTTTTTTTTGTTGTTGCTTTGTCAGGAAACCAAAATACCGCTGGAGCTTCAGGTGATGCAGATGTAGGTGAGTATCTAACAATTTATTTGTCCCTTCCATGTTTGGGTTGTTACTTTTGGTTTTAGATAATATTTTCTCCACTTAAAAGAATTTACTTTCTCTTTAAATGTGAAAATTCCCCCTTTTTCGCCACCTTGTCCACTTAATACATAGTCTCTCATTTGAATAATCAGATGCTGAACCTAAGCAGCCGAGCAGCCCTTCTATGAAGAAGGCAGAAGAGAAAGGAATAGTTGTTCTTCATGAAGCCAAATGCAAGGTGTATGTGAAGGTATCCATTCTTTTCTGTGTACCATCTTTCTTTTGTTCCTAGAATTATAATTTGATTTTATTGATGCTATCACCCAAGTACTGTGCTATGCTTGCTTAGCACGTAGTTTCACTTCATGTAGCATGATGATGCTACCAAGGGTTGGAAAGACATTGGTGTTGGTCAGCTCTCCATCAGATGTAAAGAGGGTTATGTATGCCGTTTTCCCCATGACATAAGAGAATTCGTAATCATATATCCTACTTTTAGGTACGGAGTTTCTGGTTTTCCCACATTGAAGTTTGTCCCAAAGGAAACCAAGCTGGCGAAGATTGTGACTGCGGTCGGGACTTGGATGACTTTGTCAAGTTTATTGATGAAAAGTGTAGGCCTAGCCGTGATTCAAAAGGTCAACTTACTTTAGAGGTTGGTGACACATAAAAACAAATGCATCAGGGAATTCAGTAGGATGAATACGTAATCTGATATAATCTATTTATTACTTCTGTAGGGTGAGCTTGTGGCAACTTTGGATCCTCTTGTGAAGGAGTTCCTCAATGCCGCGAATGACAAACGAAAGGAAGTCCCCTCTAAAATGGAAGATGGTGTTGCTAAGTTGTGGTTCTACTTCTAGTTACTAAGCTTGCACCTTTCCCTGCACTATATTTATAAGTAGTGTTCTCAGATTTTTATGTAGGTAATGGCACGGACAGTGCATAATTTGCTATGCTTTCTACATAATTTGTTATGTCTTCTTTTAAATCCTGATACTTAAATAAGATGGTCTCTATCTGTCATCTCCTTCAAGTGTCTATATTAAAGTGGGAATTCTATATTGAAGTAGAGATTAATTTCTGCGATGACCTCTATCTATCATTTGCTTAAAGTGTCTATATTAAAGTGTGAATTAATTTCTGCAATTGAAGTCATGGCAAGACATACGAATTGCGCCCAATGTTCTAGTAACAATAGCAATCTGTCCCTTCAGCTGTTTCCAACTGCAGTCTACTACAACTCTGGTGTCGGCACAGCACAATATCAAAATCACCAGGCGTGCAGAGAATCACGAAAAGCTACAGAGCCACTGCAGTCTGCAGGTATTGCCCATCAAGTGATACCAAAATTTATGCAGTAACACCTTGTTTCTTTTATCGGACCTCAAAGCTGAATGCTCACTTCAGGCATTTACTTGTAATGACTAATGAACAGCATCAGCATGTCCCCTTGGGAAAGCATTTAGACTACATTTTACGAACAGATGCTAGCAGATGGCAATTGAAAAACAGATGCTAATTTTAGTCGAATTAAACAACAGATGCTAGCAGCTGGCAATTGACTATTTTAGTAGGAAAGCATTTAGTCTATAATTTACAAACTTTCGAAACTAGAAATTAAATGAGGAGTTATGCCAATTTGGATAGTTCAACCATACATAGAGTTGGAGGTATGTTACAGGCAGGGGCGTAGTCAGCAAGCAAGCTTCAATAGGTTTGAGCCCCACCCTTTAGCTTTAATAGGCTCGAGCTCACCCTCTAGCATTTGTAACCCCTATCTCCACAGCTAGTCCTTATAGTTCTGATTTTAATATCATGTATAAGGTCACATTTTGTGAGAAAAGGACGAGAGAGAGTTGTATGTTAATTTGAGAGAATGATATTGTGAAATTTTATATGTCATTTTTCATTGCGAAATGACATCTCTATATACTAAAGTTGATTATTTGAGGATGAATGGATGAATAAGAGGAATATCTAACTAAGAAACAACGAGTCGAATTGAGAGAATGAATTTGCTTCTTTTGTCTATCTAATTTCAAGATTGATTTTGGTCTAAAATTACGGTGATTGTGAACTTTGCATGCATGATACATAAATCAACTTGTTTGTGACAAATTAGCCATATTTAGGTTTATCTTAGATGAAATTTTGTCATGCACCTGTCACTGCTAGCATGTACGAACCATGAGTTGTACGTGAGGCCAACAATGCTTGTGCAGGCCGTAACGAAATTGATCATGCGTGTGTCGATCTACGGTGTCGACGTGGGTAGCTGGGGAAGCTTTGGTCTATGAGCCCCTCCATTTTTATCTCGGCTTCACCACTGGTTGCAGGTAGAGTGCAGAATAATCTTCAGGCAAGGGGAGAAAACAAGAAGAAAGAAATTGAAAACTATACAAAATTTGTAGTACGAAGGAGAGGAGAAGTAGCATATACAGGAGCAGATTTCACTATAACAAACTCGCAGAGACTGCACTATAACAAACTCACAGAGGACACGATAAAAACAACACGAAACCACAATTTCCCTCCCTTGCTTCCATCCCATTTTGGCCGTGGAAAGTGCCTTCTCAAACTGTACAGTAGTACTACAGCAAGCAAGTTATAGTGTTAGCCCAGAAAAAAACTCACACGTTCACACACACACACTCAATACTCTGAACAAAACTTGAGAGAAAAATTAACACACACACTAATTTGGAGATTTGATAGACCAATAAAACTCATACCATTCTTTTTGATTCCCTGGACATGTACAAGGTAAACACACATAGAGAGGATTACTCCTCTTCTTCACTGCAATACAAAACAGACTTAATACTTAAATAGACATCATTCAGTCAAGGACTAACTACTCAATCCGATTCTTATGCCACTCAAACCAGATCGTGCGAGGCACTTCCTCAATACACGCATGACCCATTCTAATGACTCACCATGCACGCGCACGCGCCAGCTGAACCGATCCTCTAGATCTCCAACAGACTGTATGCAAAAATTGAGTCAAGATTAGATCTAACAATCTACCCCCTAATCTTGACTTGCTTACAGCAGTGTCGGTTTGTCGTCAGCATCCACCTTGATGAGATATGTCTGCGTTTTCTCCTTCTTGTTGGGCTTCTAGCATTTTAAAGCAAAGTGCCCATAATCGTTACAATTAAAACACTTTACTTTTGCCTTGTCAACTTGTCGGTATCGATGGCCACTGCCGCAACTAGAACCACCTGAGGAGTCTTCACCTTCATGCTTCGACGATCGGGCCTCCCACTCTGCGCGTGTCAGGAGCAAGTGCTGCTCGTCTGCGTCGTCGTTGTTGTAGCGACGTTCTCCCTCTTCTTGTGTCTTCAAGCGCCCGATTAGCTCTTTGATTGACATATTTTTTTATGTCATCTAATTGCTCAATCGTGGTGATGACGGGAGAGAATTTCTTAGGCATGGCACAAAGAAACTTCTGCACGATGTAGACCTCTTTTATCTTTTTGCCTAGACCTCGTATCTTATTGACGATTGTCGTCAACCTCATTGCGAAGTCATCGATCTGTTCGGTGTCCCTCATGTGCAAGTTTTCAAACTCGCTTTTGAGGTTTTGTACACGCGCCTCCTTGACGCGATCGGCACCGAGATGCATTATCTTCAAGATGTTTCAGGTCTCCTTTGCGGTCTCCTTCTTAGCTAGGAGTAGCAACATGTCTTCCGGCACCGCGAGGAAGATTGCCGCGAGTGCTATTTGATTTTGCCTCTCGTTCATCTCCTCATCCATGATTGCGTTCCACACGCCCTGAGCGCGTATGAACACCTTCATCTTCACGGCCCAAGTCGTGTAGTAGCTTCTCGTGAGCATGGGATACAGGGGGGAGATGCTACCCTCGCGCGCAGATGCCTACGGCATGCTCCCATCGCCGATCTTCTAAATGCCCCCATTGGTGGTGACGTTTCTCAGCGAGCTCGAAGACGACATGGATTAAGGTGTACACAAACACAAGGTCTAATACTGTATTCGTATTCGTTTCTGATAAAAAAAATTGTATTCTTTTTCGATCTGAGAATTATTTAAAGAAAATCCAATTCGAGGCAATCCGTATGCGTTTTCATCTGGATCATCGAAAACTATCCGATCCGTCTTCACCCTTATAAATAGGCAAGGGATAGATCCTATTTTTTGGGATTTTTATGGGCATTTCCTTGGATTTTCGAAATTGAGGGTGTTCCAATACATCGTCCCTGACCCGCCGGAGCCGATGACGAACTGGTCGCTCCGGTTGGCCGTCCCCTCCATGGTCGCCTCCCACCGGAACTCCCACTGCGCCGAGCCCTTGACGACGAGCTGTCGGTTTGTGTTTTCCAGGCTCGACGAGAAGCCCGTGCAGTTCACCACCCCGACCGCTGTCCGCGCCGCCGCACCACCACCAGCACAAGCACGATTACCAGGAGCACAATGGACAGCGTGGCCGCTGCGGACACCAGCGCGATTGACGCCGCGTGCAACGCCGACCGGCCATCCCCGCTGCTGTAACTTCTCAACTGCCTGCCGCGGAGCCGGGCATTGTCGGTGAACGCGCCTTGCGGTCACCGGGAAAACTCTTCTCCCAACCTCCCTTCAAGCTGCTCGCTAGACAAGTCCAACCGCACCAAGCTGCTCATCCTCGGCGGTCTGGAGCGGGGCTTGGCGGCCCACGGCGCAAGGCAACAGGTAGTGCTGCTCTTCACAGCCTGACATTAAATATAGGCTCGAGCCTACATTTGTCGACGTCGTCGATCGCCATCCTTTCCGATATAAAACACAACGAGGATACACAAGCTAGCCAGCGCCATCCTTTCCGATTTGAAGTCTTGTTCCGCATTCGTCCGTATGTAGAGAGTACTAGGGAGAGCCCGTGTACTGCACCACATTCATATCTCACGTGACACTTCCATGCAGTAGCTGGTTAATTAGTTACAGTGGTACTCTCCCTCGTCAATTATATTCCTTTTCACTTTTAATTTTGTTGGCAGTTGGCTTGATATTGATCAGAGATCAGCAAAACAGCCAAGTTTGAGATTTTATTTTATAATTAAGTGTCATGCATCTATCTTTTCAGTGTGCAGCGTGATCGTTGCAAATCATAGCTAATGTTTCGTGACATACATGATACAATTAACACATTGCGATTAAATTATACGAACCTCAAAATTACTACATATGATATCTGTGTTACTAACACACACATACATATAGAAAGCATTTTTCGTACTTTCGAGAGTACATATATATTTCTAATTTTAATATATCATTTAAATGAATATGTTATATTTATTTATCTTTTTCGATATACTTAAATAATAATTTTAAGATACTCTGATGCAATTTAGTTAAAAAAATTTGTCGGAGTCTTTTATTTTTGCTATATACCCGTTTTCCATACATAAAGGGAGTATATATATAAATTATGCTATAAAAAGTAGATTTTGATGAATTTTTTTATAGAACTCACTTTGTAGTATCTTATAATTATTACTATATTGTACTTAAAAGGATAAAGAGATATAACAATATTATTTAAACGGTATATAACAAGTGAGATATGTACTTTCAGAGTATAGAATTATTTTCCATACATATACACACACATATATATACATATGTAATTTATATATATATATATATATATATATATATATATATATATATATATATATATATGAATATATATGAAGCCTCTTTTCTACACCCGGGTGTAATTACACCCTATATCGTATCTCACAATATAGGAAGTATCTCGCGTAACGGAGAGTATGTACGTGTAGTATACGAGTATTTAAGACCATCTAGGTGGTATGAATACTTTTTCAAAGGTAGTATGTATATTTTATTCGATATACTCCTTTTTATGTGCGTATATAAAGGTATTTACAAAATACGCTAAAAACTATGGACTCGCTTGTAATTTTTTCATGTGGTTCACATTGAAGTATCTTATAATTAGTATATGAGTATATCTAAGATGATAAAGGAGTATTTCGAATTTGTTTAGGTGGTATATTAGAGGTGGGTGTAATTACACCCGGGTATAGAAAGTATTTTTCCTATATATATATATATATATATATTATAATGACAACACTGACTTCATAAATTCCATGCATGGGATATGACTAAATATGTCGAAGACGAAATTACATCAGGTTGAAGTTAACAACACACATGATTTTCTTTAGTAAAAAGAGCTAGCATGCAAAGATACAACTAGTATACGTAGGGGGTGAAAACAGATCGGATAGTTTTCAACTGATCCAGACAATTTTCGAATATGAAATGTTTAGGCTCTGATTTTTCTTGGATAGTCTCGGATCAGAAACGAATACGAGTTATTTTTTCGGAAATGAATATGCATGCGATAGCATACTATCCATCGAATATGAATATGGACCCAGACTATCTGAGGATGACGGAGTTCGGATATCCGACTCATTGACCATAACTAGTACTAAGCACAAGGCCCAAGCTACCTTAGGTGTAGACATGTAGACTGTGGTGCTGGCTAGTGGCCACTGCCCACTGGCCAGTCGGCCTGAAGGACTTAAGGCCTTAAGGATTCGACGCTGCTTACTCGGTCAAAACAACAAAGCGTTACTCGCGTTTGTGTTTATTTTTCTTTTTCACGTTGCATTTCCGCTGACGGAATCGACTTGTTTCATGTGTCAACTTTTTTTGAGAACAGCTTTTTACAAACACTATTAGAAAAAATCGTGTGTCCATACAGGAGACTACTTATATCTTCATTTTACTTGCGTAAACATGTTTTTTACCCATCAAATCATGTGTCTATGCAGAAAGTACATTGTTGGTATTTATGCTATGTACTAATCGACTATCGATTATATTTTTTATTGTAGATAAAAATATTATGTTTATTTAGATTTCATGAATGTTTTGACAAGATAAACTATTTATGTGTTTTTATTGATTTTGGATATATAGTTTAATGAATTTTTATGTTTCGATAAATATTCATGATCGTATTCGTTTCAATTCGCATTCGCTCAGTATCTGTATTTGATATTATTTTTATTTGTATTTGTATCCGTGGTATCTATATTCGTATCTGTATCCGAGAAAAAAATATGAAAACAAATATAGAAGAGACATTATCTGACCGTATTCCATTCGTTTGCATCCCTAAGTATTCAGCTCCTGTCTCCAAAATCTGAAGATAATTTAACTTTCTGCATGACAAGAGCTTCAATTGTCCCATTCAGTGAAACTTTTCTGACCCTAAAGAAAATACCAAATCAAAAGCACCAATGTTCGAAAGAAGACTTCTTAGCACACCTTATTAAGTTGAGAGTTGTTTCAAAGAGTTTCTCTAAGAATATGACACATCCCTTTCCATTTGAGCTAGGAATTATGCATTTACAATGCTATTCGATCACTATTCTGGATGGGAAGAAAATATGAATGTATAGCAATAATTCATCACTTGCGCCGAACGTTTGGCGTCCGACCCCTGGTGTCATTCTTCCTTGACTTCATTGGAGGGGTACTCTTGCTTTGCTTAAATTTTGGTATGTCACACAGCTCCATAACTTGTACCGAACGCTGCTTTCTTGCTGAATGAATGAAATAGTATACGCAATTAGAGTCTAACACCAATGTCGCATGCAAGCAATAACAACCTAAGAGAGCATAATGAGAACTGAGGAAAGAGCGCTCACCGTTTTCATAAGCTTCATGTAGCTTGCGCTTCGTCGCCTCTAGTCCCATATCAGCTGATTGGATCTTCGTCTTCCCTATCCCTACCTTTGGCCCTTCTGATGCTTGCATAGGCATCCCCGGTTTCTAGAGCCAAAGCATATCGATAATTCTTACGACATTAGCTAAGCATCATAACAGCTCGGAGATCAGTCAGTAGCATGAGGTATAAACTTACATTCACATGGCTGGACGGTGGCTTTCTTGCAACAGCAACAGTAGGTTTTGCAACTGCAGTAGGAGGTTTTCTTGCAGTAGCAACGGGATCTTGAGTCCGTCTAGGTTTCATTTCAACACAGGGTTTCTTCCGTGGAGTTTCTTCAAAGCGTCTGCTTGGTTCAAATTCAGTACCAATGAGTTTAAGTTTGATGAGTTCCCTAGGGTGCTTCAGTTGTGATCTTGGTTCTTGTGGTCTTTTTAGGTTGGTTTGCCTCAATGCCGGCTCTTGTCTTTCTGGTAAACCGAGCGCAATATATTCACCAGCATTGACCAGTTTCTGGGGGTTTGTTTGCCCTTGTCCGGTTGGTAAACCTTGCTTCATGGGCAAAGTGTTTCCATCTGCATTGAGCAGTTTCTGTGTCTTTGGTTGCCTCCATGGCTGCTCTTGTCTTGTGGGTAAATCTTGCTTCATGGGCAAAATATTTTCATCATTACTGGGCAAAGCTTGTGCAGTCTGTTGTTTCCTCACTGGTGCATTGTTTGAAGGCCTCACACCATTATTCTGGATCTTGTTTCCGGAACCACCGTCACTATCAGTGTTACTTATCACATCTGTTACAGGATATCCAATGTCAATTATCGGTGTCAAGAAAATGGTTACTTTATAAATGTAAATACAGTAGTCAGTAAATCGTGTACTCACTACCGTCATCATCCATTCCATAAAAAAACTTCAGGCCGCGACGATCAAAGAAACGAACAAAGCAACAAAATGTTAGCTTCCAGCGTTCAAAAGCAAGTCCACTCATGGTGCAATGACAAAGCTGTACTGCCAAGCAATAAGGAAGCTATTTATCACCTCAGACACATGCTGAATAGCAGTAGCCTGGGTCAAAAAGAATGCTCCAAAATCCATAGGTGGAGTAAGAAGACGATCTTCATCTTCAACAGCAGATGGCTTTGAAGAGTCTGAAGTTGTATCTGATTACAGTACCACATTTAGCTAAGCTGAATACTGAATTAGAAACTGATCAAGTAAAAGATACAAGAACACTCACCTGAATTACCTGCAACTGTAGTATTACTATCACTTACCCACTCATCAACCGTAGCTCTCCAAACTCTGAAACACAGCAAATATGCAGGCAGCTCCAAGTATTAGCAACTTATCACTTAGCAGTCCTTAACGAATTGAGAAGTTCAATATATAGCAGTAGCTGAGGCATTTTATGACCATATGCTAGAAATATCATAGTTGCTAAAAACAAGTAAATCAAGTAATGTGTTTCGCCGATGAACCGAAATCTTCCAGAGCTTGCTAATATTCTTAATTACCTCTGATTTTTTGTTGTGGCGCCGTTACATAACTATGGACAATGTAACTTGTAACCATTTTCTTCTGATCAACCAAACGAAGAACGCGCCGCCCTAATTAAAGGCCTATACACTGAAACTAAGTGCAAGTGCAACGAGATTACCTGACGAGATAGCACACGAGTTGTCGAATTTCCGGTGACCTGTGCTTCCTCAACGCAGTAACAGCGCCTCCAATCTCAGTACTCTGCGAGAAATTCACACCACCAAATATAAAGAAACCAAACAGCAGCAAGAATGCAAGCTCCTCTAGAATTGTTGATCACACTGCCTAAAGGCTAAGCTTCATTACGCTGAGTATATCCACAGACAGCTGCATGAGCTGCAGCCTCGTCAGCGAATCGAGCAAGATGCCGGCCGACTGCCACAATCACAAACGCAGGCACTATTTATCAGAGATCAATGCTTCCAAATGCAGAATCAGAGCAAGTTCTTTTTTTTTGGTCGAGAAATAACTAAATAAGCATTGCAAACAAGATGAATGACCTGCTCCTGGTAGTTGATGAGTATCTGCTTGATTTGGAGCACCTCGTTGATCTCCTGGGTATCCTCATCAATCTTATCCGCCAGCGTCTGGATCATGTCGGTATCGAAAGGGAGCAATGCCTCGGCGGCCTCGGCGTTGCCATTGTCATGGCCATGGCCGTCGTCGTCCTCGGCATCCCCCGGTGTGCCGTTGCAGCTGGCTACCTTGCTGTGCTTCTCGGACGCCGCGCGCCGCGTTCTGCCGTGGCCCTCCACGGCAGCAGCCTCGCCGGGGCTGCAGGACAACGGCACGGGCGCGGCGGTGGTCGCTGTGTTGTAGAGCATCTCGGTGATTTGCTCGCGGCGGCGGCGGAACTCCTGCGGCGAGTCGGCGGCGGCCACGAGGATGGCGTGGTCGATCACGTCGTAGATGTCCGCACCCCGGAAAAGCTCGCGCCACTTCTCCAGCCCGTCGTCCATGCTGCCATCTAGCGAAATCCCGTCCATGATCGATCTCCGATGCCCGATTCCGTCGTCCCTATCGGATCCGATTGCTTCCGACCATCACAGAACGCAAAAATTACTATTTTTCTATCCTTGCTCTTCCTTTCAAATATGTGCTGAGAATCCAATCCTACAAAATCAAGAACCAGATGATAGATCCTACTGAATCAAGAAACATGAGGGAGCGAGCAGCAAGAACAGCGAAGAACCAAGGTCAGCAGTTCGGAACTCTCCGGTCCGAAAAAAGGAAAAAAAAACTCGTAGGTAGAACTCGCCTGGTTCCTGACAATCACAACCTAGCTCCCTAATCGCAGTTAATCATGATGCTGACAACAGGATCATCATTATCTCTCCCCATATGTTAACAACACACTCTCACGTTCTCTCTCTTCTTTTCTTGGCGACGCTGCCCTCGCTCAAGAGTCCAAGACTCCAGAATGAATCCAAAGTCCATCCCCAAAAAAAAAAACGAACGAGGAAGACGACGAGGGCAAAAATGAAGGGAGCAAAAGAATACCGGCGGTGGATGGCGACGCTCCGGTTGCAGGAAAAGTGACGGCGACCAGTGACGACACTCTTACCTCGCTGCTCCATCCACGGGATAGCTTCTCGACCGGAGACTTGGGAGGTGTTGCTTTGCACACGGAGGTAGGAAAGGATGTTGCAGATTTGAGATGTGACGGCGCGGCTAGCTGGGGGATTGTGTTGACAGTTCGACACCTATGCCTGGGCTCAAGAGTGAACGATTTGTTGTGCTATTATTGACGCCGGCTCCGCTTTTACTTCTTTGTTTGTGATGAGCCAATGGTTTGGCAACGACCATGGGTTTAGGGATATTTGCACTTTGGCCCCTTCGTTCTTGCTATTGGTCAGGAGGACCCTGTTGCCACTTTAGGGTTACAGCTCTGCTCACTTGAGCTTTTTTTTTTGGATTATAGCTTATTTTTCACCGTTTGATACTGTAGGTAGCTTATTTTACAATATACTTGTTGGTAGTTTTTTTTTGATGTAATTAAATTTAAAAAATTAAAAATAGAGAAAATAAGTTAGTATATTACAGATAATGCAAATGAATACGAGAAAAAAAGGAAAAAAAGGCTAAAAAAAGCAAAAAAAATTAAAACAACTAAAAGTTAGAAGCCAAAAATCCAACAAAGAAGTTAAAATGAGCAGGGCCGTCGCAAGCTTCTAGAATTTTTGCTTGGAGCATTGTAATTTTAAGAACTTTGTATTACTAGTTATAAGAATTTGACATGGGTAGTCCCAACATCTAAACATGTAATTATCTTTTTTTGTTGTTGATGATGCGTCCCGCCTGTCTGACTAAAATGTACAAAGTGATTCTGTTCCGTTAGGTCAATGTAACGGTATTATCGAGTTAGTTACGTGATGACGATGTCGCCAACTTAGTTCTTTAATAATACTCCCGTTATTGGTGAAATATAAGAGCTTGTTTGATAGAGCTTTATATTTTTATTTTTAAGTTTCTGCTTTTGATTCTATAAGAATTCATTTCTTTGAGAATCTGAAGCTGACTTAGAAAAACATTTGATAAGAGGTTAGCTCCTAAAACTCTGAAAGAGAGGATTGGAGACAAATAAACCATGATACCTTTGTATTTAACACTTCAATTTTATTTGTATCTTACTCCTTTTTATTTGTACACAAATTCCTTTACAGTTCATAAGACATGTTCTTTTCCTGGAGATTCAAGTTGCTGGCCTGTGCTCATAATCGCCTCTCTTATTTTTAACCAATAGTTTTACTTGGGCGATTGTCTCCGACACTCGAACTGTTTTTCCTGTGAAGATTTTTACAGTTGAATCTTAGCAGGGTTAAGATTATCGGTTTTAATATTTTACCGGAGGGGACCGGTAAGACCGATTATCAGGATTATCGGTTTTTTTCGGAGAAATTCGGACTGAAAAATTCAAACAAAATTTGAAATTCAAATACAAACCGGCCGATTATCGCCGAAAATCGGCCGAAAATATCGGCTGAAAATTTTGAAAGTAATTTCGGCAAAAATTCATTCTAAATTTGACAAAATTCATGCAAAATAAATTTTTCGGAACCGGTTTGAGATTTTACCGGGGGTCACCGGTAAAACCGAAAATCGGGATTTTCGGCCGAAAATCGGCTGGTAAAATTATCCCTGAATCTTAGTACTTGGTGACCACATGAATATGGGCTTCATTCTTTCATCCTAATTCCTACCAGCAACAAATTCCAATGGAAGGCAAGAAATGCCCTTTCATCACTTGTTTGTGACAGACTGACAGTACGCAAAACTTATAAATTCACCAATTCAGTTTAGCGTAGAACACTACACTAATCTCCTGAATCAAAGCATAATTGCCAATCCAGGAGCTCCTCGTGATATATGAATAAGAATGTTTGCAACGAACTAATTAAAATAAAAAAAAACTTGAGTACAGGTGATCAGGGTGAACAATTGTTGCATTCATATAACACATGTTCATTCAAGCGACTGAATTGAAATACAATTTCTTCTGTTTTTGACATTTCTGAAATTTTACATAAAATAGGCAATAGCAGATAGCGATTACAATCTCCTAGGACCAATTCATTCCACAAGTGGAAGAAATTACTAGGATTTATGGAATGAGGTCATTACACAAGATCTGTTGTATGACCCTATTCCACTGCACAAAATTTGTTGAATTTCTCTGTCCAATCCAAGATCGATGTACTCATCCTGGCATATGAGGGCATTCATCAAATCAGACAGACGAAGAGGTACAGAAGTTGCCCTGGATTTGTACTCATCCCACCTGCAATAATTTCATCAATGAGGGCAAGCACAAATTCCACAGTCTCTTCCTTGGAAATGTTCCGTAAGATATTCAGAAAAACTCGAACATAGGATGGCCCATCCTGTAAGCATAGAATTTCCAAGGAGCCATTATATTACAAAACTACAAATACAAATTTATGGATTTAGCCAAACAGTAGTGAACAAATTGGCAAAAATCAGTTGAACCAAAATAGAAGGCATTATAGATAGTCATTATTCTTTGGAAGGAGAAAAAAATCAGTTTGGATAGAACATAACCAATTCACTGTGTTTAGAGTAGCATTAGGACAGGACCACCGTAAAATGTCAGCCTAAGTTGCAACAAAAGCATCCATGGAGGTGAAAGAAACTTGTCTACTTCCTAAATCCATCACAGCACAACACACTTCTACATGAATCCTGCGATCCTTCGCTCCGCTCAATTACACCAAAAGAATCGTTAGTGACAAGCCTACTCACTTCCAAACACCATTACAACAGCATCTACTATTACTCCAATTCCACGGTCGTTAGCTGGAAGGACAAGCATGTGCTATGGCCACCCTAATTCTTCGATCCACAACCATGTCCTTGTCATGGTTCACAATTTCACCAAAATTTTGGCGAACTTTTGGACATTTCGTCCATTTCGTTACCCCCTAAAAGAGCAATAGTTCGGTCAAATTTTGACCGACTTTATCTCTATTTGAATTTGTCCAAATTTCATCCAAGATTTAATTAAATTTCATAAAAAATTTGAATTTCATGTCCAAATTTTTGGATGAAATTTCGTTCATTCGTTCATCTCGGTGACCTCTGAAAGTTTTTCCAAACCGAAACATTTAACCTGGTCCTCCTCAAAATGGTCTTTAGCTGGAAGGACAAGTATCCACTAGTCTGGTAGAAATCTATCAACAACAAAAAAGTGAATGTCCCGAGGTGAAACTTGCAAGATTTTCTTATGGGACTTTTTTTCCAGAATTACAATGAGTCTCGGGGGCGTCTATGCAATTTCACCTAAGTAATGTATTGATGTTTAGTTCCAGCTATGTATTCCGGCCTAATCTAAAACTAGAAGCATTTAATTACGAGTTTTAATTATACGTTACCAACACATCTATCCATCCTCTCCAAATTTATTCAAACGATCATAATTACATGCTTCGTTTGAGAGAGAGAGAGAGAGAGAGAGAGAGAGAGAGAGAGAGAGATTCTCGTAATTGGAGGATGGTGTGTCCGCTGGGTTAAGTCCATGGGTGTCATGCTTCTCATGGAACTACATGACGTGGCCTTTTGTGTGTAGGCTTGTCTTCGATCGTGAAGTCAACGTGAAATGTTGATATTATCTCAGCGACATATATACGGGGCCTAAAGCTTTACCGTCCACTGCATGCATATCTTTAGAAGAAGAAGAAAACGTAATATAAGGCACCGCAGCAAGCCTTACACGACCATATACATCCTCCTTTCTAGTGGAAACTACTGGGTATTTCGATGCATTGATACTAGTTCGTATTCGTATTAAAGGAATGGAAAAGGTTCAGTTTTGCTGCAGTGATGCGCAGCTTTCTCGCATATTAGCTAGGGTATCCAAGACGTGCGATGTGAAAGTCCGGCCGTGAGAACCATCGAGATGGTAATGCATAGTAGGCATGGAGATCTGGCTATACCGTTAATTGCCCGAGCCGAGCTCCCAGCTGGTTTTCCATATCGTATGTGAAACGAAACAGGATTTTTAAAATTTTTGAATCTTTTCGTGTGATTCTTGTTTCCCTGTGATCCTTAGCCAATTCCTTTCTAATCTCAGCCATCCACGTCGTAAATTCGCCGCCAAACCATCCATGCCATCCATCCCTCACGCATGCACTATTCACCATACGAAAATGCAGCTACCGCACCGCCTCACAGATTCGCCCGCCACTGCTTTGCCCCTGTCTTCGTGTCAGAGGACGTACGCCTCGTTTGTAGAGTCTCTGAGAAGCATTAAATGCCTCCCTGCCCGCGCATCATGCCACCAGAGCAAATTCGGCCGCCACCGTCCAAACTCGTCTCACGGCCGACTTCCTCCCTCATAGCCAACCTGACATTCCTCTGCGGCTTTTGACCACCGCAACGCCACCCGAAGACAGCCAGTGCATCTCCCCCAGCCGACTGAGCTGCACCTCCTTGAGCTCTCCCGAAACCAGCAGCGTCTTCTCACCGCCAGGACCAAGGCATGACGCCAAACCACCTCTCCACCCTATTTAAGGCCTTGGACCCCTTCGTAGGAAAGCATAGATGACCAGCAAGCTCCACCCACCCCCAATTGCATAGAAGCCCACCGCACTGCCGGCAATCGTCGAAGAGCCCAATGTAAGCCCTTCTCTTCAATCCAGTGATCCAATCGATTACTTCTCAATTGTATTTGTCAGTAGCACCTACAAGCTCCTAGAAACACCCTCAAAACATCTCTGGAACCTCTCGAGCCTCCTACTGCCCTGGCCCCTAACGTCGCCGCCTGGCCAAAGGAGACCGCCATGGACAGCTCAAACCAGCAATACCCTGGCCGAACCGCCACTTCCTAGAGCTTCCCCTACCCCTAAGGATGCTCAAACCTTAATGCCATTGTCCCGAAAGCCTCCGATCATTCCTGTGCCGTTCAAAAGCTTCACGGAGAAGAAACGCCGCTGCCGGCAATCGCTGGACTTCCTGCCGCTCCTGACCCCAAAAATAAAACCCTCAGACCTCAAGCAACCTGTCCGTGGTCTCAAAACCTGTCGCAATTTACTGTAGTGTCGTCGGTTGCCGCTGCTTCCCTGCCCTGCTTTCTTTGTCGTGACGTCGATCGGAGGAAGACGATGAACAGTACCGACATGGTACTGTAGCAACTTGGTCCGGTATGAACAGTACCTGACCGGCAATAAACAGTAAACCCTACCTGTTACTGTTCACCAGACTAAAAAATGCCTATATATATCCATTTTGACTATTTTGAGCCCGTCTACCCATTTCCGAGCTTCGTTTTCCCATACCAAACATCTAAAACCCTAAACCTATTTTATTTGAATTTTTCTAGATTTTATTTTCTTTCTTTTTAATCCTAGTTCATTCCTTCGAGCACGCATTTAATTAATTTTCTTCCTGCGCTAGCTCTCGACGTTGCCGATCAGCCAGTCCAGGAAGGAGAAACTCAAGTTCAAGCCCAAGACCTGGAAGAATACGAACTTATAGAATATATTGATCCGCAAGGCAAGTCATATATTTTTGATCATATTGAACGTACATTCCTTTAATTAATTATTTATTGGTAATTTCATTATGCTATCTATAAACTGTTATTTTATGTACAATAACTGTTTAGAATGACATGATATTAGTTATGTCCTACCACCTGATAAAGCACTGTTTAATTTGATAGCCATATTCACCTTGACAAGACTTAGTAGTATTAAATATACCACTTAATTAATCATAGTAGACCAGAAACTCATCAGTTTTACACTACTAAGAGATCTGGCATTTTACTGGTAGAATTTCAAAAGTGATTCTAGGATAAGGAGATATCACGGGAAACCACGGGATAGTTGGGTCCCCTGACCTTGTCCTAGGGTGGAGGCTTGGATCGGAAAGGGTTGCAGTACGGACAAGTACTGGCTTAGTGTTAGAAAGCACTAGAGCATGTGTTTGTGAATGGAAGTTGTCTCAGTGAAAATATATAAGGACTAGAATCTTATGCCAAGGAAAAAATATATTGACTGCTCAACCACAAGTGTTGATTTGTCAAATATGGTCTAGTAGTTGCTTAGATCGATGAATATCTACGAGAAAGAAGAAGTGGTTGGGGCGTGGTATGGAAACGGTACCATACCTAATGAACGATAGATCCTTATAAATCAGACGGGTGTGTTCCGACCTTGGCCTGTTGGATACCCGAGTTTGTGTAGGCTAAGAGTCTATCAGGTAAAGACTATATAAAGATTCGAGCAGTGAAAAGCCTTGCTTTCTTAACCCTGTCACGGGGGTCATGAGATCTTGTGAGCAAAATTGGGCAGCTCTGCAGAGTCAATTATAAATAGTATTCGAATACGCCATACTTCCGGTAAATAAAGTTGTGTTTAATGGGTGATTCCATTAATAAAGCATAAGTAAAGTTGAAATTGTTAAAGCTGGTAAAACAAGTTGGAAAATCCCATAATCCTGTAAGAAGTTATTTTTTTATTGTTTTATGCTCAAAATATTTACAAAGAAAAATACATCCACGTAATATAATAGAACCATGGTAATCCCATTCCATGGAAATCTTTGCATGTAATTAAATAGTATTTCTCCGTGTGACTTGTTGAGTATGGTGGTTTGTACTCATACTTGTTAAAAACATAAACAGAAAATGGTTCGCAAGAGAATGAAGAAATCTATGAAGACAAAGTTGATGGCTCATACGACGAAGTTGATATTTGGTTTTAGGCAGTGGAGAAGCTAGAAATGAAATTGAGGGGGGGGCTGAACTATTTATAGAATTAAACTAAGTTAACACAAATTTAGTCTTTTACTCGTATGAAATTTCAAATACACACAGAAATTACATAATTGGATAGAGACAAACAATGCAAACAGAGAAATATAAAGTAGGTACCTCGATAATAGAAAGCGTATATCCAAAAATATATAATTATTCTGCCGTGAGTGCGGAGTAGCGATAAGTTACCTATGTATGAAACACATCAAAATTAGTGATATAACAGAAAATTGTGAATGGCAATAAAAATTTATATCATATGAAACATACTAGAATTAAGTTAATTTGAATTATAAGACAAATTTGAATCACAGGGCAAATGCATTGCTTGCAAAATAGTTACATAAAGTTTGTTTCTCCATTATAGCAAAATCTATAAATAAAATATTAATTTCTATCAGTACAAAGCTTTAAAAATTACATTGATAAAGATTAAACTATCTATATACATCTATAATGATTACAAATCTATAATGAATTAATTATAAATACTAAACTATCTATATATATTGAATCTAAAAATCTAAAAATCTAAAGTATAAACTATAAAATAGTAAATTGATAATTTGATACGAAAGATTATAAGAAAATACTGTGCTAATTTTGCTATTACTTAAAAAAAACTCACCGCTACCAGCCGCTCGGGCTCGGTGCCTCTGCCCGGCCTATTTCTCTCGCTGAGTCGCTCCCCGCCTCCCTGGCTCCCCCTCTCTCCGCTGAGCTCCCCGGCCCCCGCACTCCAGCCTATATTTTCTCCAGCTCCCCGCCTGGTGCCTCCCCCTCCCTCCACTCCCGTCCTCCCAGCTCCCCGCCTAGCGCCTCCCCCTACCTCCACTCCTGGTTCCCCGCCTGGCGCCTCCCCTCTCTGGGCCGCCTCCCCCCTCCGCTCCCACCTCTCGGCTCCCCGCCTCCCCCCTCCGCTCCGCTTCCGGCTCCCCCTCTTCTCTGGCGCTCCGCTCCCGGTGGTCGGCTCCCGGCCTCCCCCTCCGCTTCGGCGCTCCACTCCCCGCCTCCGGCCTTCCCCCTCTGCTTCACTCCCTCACAGACGTCGCCGCTAGGCACCAGATCTACCCTGGCCCGACTCCCCCCGCCCCAGCTCGCCCCCCTCACTGGTGTCGCCGCCAGATCCGGATTGCTATTTGGTAGGTTTGTGACTTGAGTAGTTGAGTTGGTATGTTGCCTTTGTGAATGCTATTTAGTAGGTTTGTGACTTGTTGGTATGTTGTGTTGGGCTTTGTTGGGCCTAAAGTCAGTGGGCTTAGAATCTTCAGTCCAGTAAACATGCTGTGGTGGGGGAGGGGGCGCTGCAGTGAGCTTCTTCCCTGGGGGGAGGGGGAGGAACATAGGAACATATATGTGAGATGATTCAACATCTTTTCCTCAAGAAATATTTTCAGGTCTTTCATGGTACCGACTAGCTCCTAGCAAGGGCTTCAGGGGGGGTTGTTCGACCGGGGGGAGGTGAGGCTTCAGCCTCACTAAGCCTCCCCCTTGACTTCGCCCCTGGTTTTAGGGTTGTTTTGCACTCGAGCACGCCTGTAGTATTCTTTTGTATTGTAATATTGAAGGGCCGCTGTCCAGCTATAAGACCCGGCCGTTAGGCCATTACCCTGTAATAAAGTTTGACTTTTGATCTTAATCATATGTTGACAATGATGTACACTCGTTTACAGTACCTTATAACTGAATAGTTTTGGATGGCTGTGGAATAAATAGAATGCCCCTAGAAATGGGGACGTTACAGTATGATTCCTGTCCAGAGAGCCAGTGCATGCAGGCCGGAGAGAGAGAGAGAGAGCGCAGCGGCACATGTTCCGGGCGGTGCTTTTGCTCGAAGGGAAGACGACGAACGGCAGACGTTTCGTATGTGGCGTGGGGTAGGATGAAGCCACACAGAGCCCACTGCCCCACCCACCACAAGAGCGGACGAGACTCCTCGCGGACGGAAAAAGCGGTCTGGAGTCAAACGGCGGACCGCCAGTTTCGAGGCTCTTTCTCGCCGTCGGCGGTGCTGTTGATTTGATTCCGCGCCGCGCAGCCAGACAGTGTGGAACGCGCGCGGGCCGAGCTTAGCAAGTCAGCCCAGCAGCGCCCACGGCGGAACCTAGTGATGTGGCGTGGCCCTGTGTGATATTGGCTCCAAGCACGATTCTTCTAGCTAGAGGCCCGTGGACGCATCCCCCGATTGTTGTACCTAGTTCATTCCGGAGCCTGGCGAAGAAAAACTAACAAGAGCTGACACAGGACATGTCTCGAAGCTAATACGAGATAAGTATACCAAAGATACATCTACCGATCTTTTTCCATCCAAATTCATACATAAATCTATGAACAAGTATTTGCATTGTTTGAGAAATACTTGTGCAACGTTCTCTTGTCCATTTTGTTAAACAATTAGGATAGTTGTATTTTCACTGTTGTTTAGTATTTTCATTAGTGCTAATGTTCCTACAAGAGGTAGTGTCTAGTATTCACCCTACTGGTATCCACCCTCTTGCTGGAGGTGTTGGGGTAGGTGTTATTTCTGTCGTCAACAGCTGCAGTCTGGAATGCCCTTGACCGCAAGTTTGTGACTCAATCTAGGACACGTATTATGCAAATCTGATAGCAGTTGGCTATGCTTCAGAAGTGGGACATGATGATGATCAACTATTTCAATAAAGTCAAGAGCCTTACCGATGGGTTCGTCGCTACTGGCAAATCACTCGAAGAGGAGGAGGTCATCATTTATCTTCTCACCGGCCTCGACAACTCCTACGATGCGCTAGTGATATCCGTCACCATCTGGACAGAGTTGATCGCTCTATCTTGAATTTTATCTTGATTATTTTCTCGTTAAGTATCATACTTCGAAGGAGGTGCTCCTTCGTGGTCCCAATGGGTGACCTATACCCTATTCCTAGTAGCTCAGCTACATTTAGGAATGCTTTCTCTATCATCAAACACAGTCATGAGCGGTGGTATTGCCGTTTAGGCCATCCTTTGTCCCTTGTGGTAGATCAGATTCTTCAACGTCATAGTTTATCTTTTTCATGGATCGAACAAATCCTTTGTTTGTGATGCTCATCAACAGGGCAAAAGTCATTAGTTTCCTTTTCCTCAATTAAAAAGTGTGTCATCGTCACCCCTTGAACTAATTTTCTCCGATGTTTGGGGGCCCGTGTACCTCCTTTGGTGGTTTTATATACTATATGAGTTTTATTGATGATTTCAGTACATTCACTTGGATGTGTTATGTCAAGAGTAAAGCTAATGTTTATCACATATCCATCCAATTCCAAACTCATGATGAATGACTTCTAAATAAAAAATCCTACACATGCAAATCAATTGGGGAGGCGAATACCAGAAGTTGAATTCCTTTATTCAACAAATTAGAATCACTCATTATATTTTCTATCCACACATTCATCAATAAAATGGCTCAACTAAAATAAAACATTGCTATATCGTAGAAGTTGGCTTGTCCTTACTCACCCATGCCTCCATACATGTTCGTTTTTGGGACGAGGCATTCTAAACAATATGTTTCTTGACAAATTGCCTCCCTAGCAGAATAATATAGAATTCAACTCCACTAGATAGTCTTTTTAGAACATCTTCAGACTATTCCTTTTTTTAGAACTTTCAGGTGTGCATGCTGACCCTGTATTCATCCATACAATGATCGAAAATTCCAATTTCAGTCTACACAATATGTTTTTCTTGGTTATAGCTATCTTCATAAAGGCTACAAGTGTTTGCATGTCTCTTCAGGTAGAATTTATATTTCTCGTGATATAGTCTTTGATGAGCAACAATTTGTTTTGCTGATGAAAAAGCACTTCCATTGGATCAACCATTACTTGACCAAATTTTGATCTTTCCTCCCTTGCCTCTACAAATTTCCCTCCGGTTGTGGGACATATGGATGATAGAAAGACTAATACGGGTACTGGTATACTTGATTCAATTATTATTGTGCAATTTGACATGGCTATCCAACCGGATTTATCATTCCCCTCTGTGTGGGCTACAGGTGACTCGCCCATAACAAATCCAAGCGTTGACTCTAGGCGGGAGAATATGGGGATAGACTCCAGGGGTGATTCGATGGGTGCTGCTGGTGTAGATCCTGAAGCCACTAATCTCTTAGATCCCACATAAGGTATCCCGTCGTTTGCTAATGCGAGTCCTGCGGAGGATCCTACTGGCCCGACAAATGTATTTGATGCTTCACCTGCTCCACGTGTCCCTAGCACGATCGTGGAACTCAGCACGACTTCATTTACACTGCCTAATCCTCATGTTTCACCACCTCATCCCATGCAAACAAGGTGACGGAACAATATTCGCCTACCAAAGATTCACACCAACAGTATGATGCAATATGATGCCCACCGACATGCATTTCTTGTTGTGACTGAACTGGCAACTCTTGAGGATGCTCTTTGTGACATAAATTAGAAGGTGTCAATGGATGTTGAATATTAAGTACTCTTAAAGATCAAGACATGGTACTTGGTATCATCTCAGCCCGATCGCAGTATCATTGATTACAAGTGGGTATTTAAATTGAAGAAGCCTAACGGTTCTATTGAACGCTATAAGGCCAGATTGGTTGAAAAAAGATTCAAACAATGGTGTGGGATTAATTATAAAGAAACGTTCAGCCCGGTTGTGAAACCAGCTATAATTTATCTTGTTCTATCATTAGCAATGTCATATGAATGGTTGCTTCATCAATTGGATGTACAGAATGTGTTTTTGCATGGTGTTCTAAAAGAGAATGTGCTCATGCGACAGCCACCGAGTTATGGGGATCCAAACTTTCTACATCATTTGTGCAAATTGGATAAAGCTATTTATGGGTTGAAGCAATCACCTTGTGCCTAGTATTCTCGACTCAGTTCTTATTTACAAGAACTTGTGGTTTTGTTCCTTCCTGAGCTGACACATCCTTGTTCATCTATAATCATAGTGGCATGATTGCATATATTCTAGTTTATGTTGATGGCATTATTATCACTATGCAGTCAGAGTTTGCTCTCAAGGATCTCGGTGATCTTCATTACTTCTTGGGCATCGAAGTATGTTGATCAGGAGAAGATCTCGTCCTTGTTCAGTCTAAATATTCTATTAACCTTCTGTAATGGACCGGTATGACATCATGCAAACTAGTAACTTCTCTAATGTCGACAACCGAAAAATTGTCAAAGTCTGATAGGAGAGAGTTATCAGCTGTAGAAGCAACACGGTACATGAGTATAGGAGGTGCTTTATAGTACCTAACATTAACATGACCAGATATATCATATACAGTCACAAGGTGTGTCAATTTATGCATATACCAACTGAACATCATTAGACAGTGGTGAAAAAATTTATGGTATGTATGACACATAGTGAGTTTCAAACTCTGTATCATAAGTCTACTTCTAATTTGGTTGTATATTCTCTAATGCAGATTGGGTAAGATCGACATATGATAGAAGGGTCAACCAGCGGTTTTGCGGTTTTATTTAGCTCCAATCTCATATCATATAGTTCAAGGAAGCAAACCACAGTAGCGAGATCTAGTACTGAGGCAGAGTACAAGGCTCTTGCAAAATGCCACAGCATAAATCATTTTGATACAACCACTATTGGGAGAACTTAGAATTTATCAATCGCAAGCGCCTGTCCTGTGATGTGACAATCTTGGAGCCACATATCTTTATGCTAATCCTGTGTTTCATACAAGAACTAAACATATTGAGGTGGACTTTCATTTTGTCCAAGAACAAGTGGCAAGAAAGGCATTGGATATTCGGTTTATATCATCACGAGATCAATTAACCGATGGTCTCACCAAACCAATTGGAATACAACAACTGAATATCCTACGACACAATTTTAACCTCACCGATTGTGATTGAGAGGGAGTGTTAACAAATAGGATAGTTATGTTTTCACTGTTGTTTAGTATCCTGTAAGTTCAAGCTCTATTAAGTTGATTTTTGTGATAATGATAAATACAATTATAAGACATATATTTATTAGTTATGTATCATCTAGTCTCATTTGGATGTAATGAATGACAAATACTATTGTGAGACTGACATGTCTGATTGATTATGATATCTTAAGTCTCATTTGGATAAAGATGTGAAAATAATAGAGGTATGCACTCAACATTACATTCTTATACCTTAGTGCATTCCTTGGATCCAAAATATAGATTAAACTCCACAAAAAGTCTAACTTGAATATGTGCATATATTTTTATTACACATTCTTGTATGCACACATTTAGAAGGAGTTCACTCTATGTTTTGTGGTTTCATTAGTATTGATCCATATTTCTCTTTTCACATATTAAGTATCTTTATTTTAAAACATATCTCTTGAGTATATATATAGCTTGTGTAGTTCATACATACTCATAATCGGGTTGTTATCAATTTCCTTCATTATGTGTTAATGGTTGGACGATTAATGACAATCAGATGAGTAAGCTTTGGTAGCAATTAATCTCAAAGATAAACACACACATTCAAATGTGTTAATTGCTTAAGAAATTTATTCTAGAGTATACAATTGTTGTATACATAGTGTATACTCGCAAATCATTTTCTATATCATTATTTGTTGAGATTATCATGAATTACTAAAAAGAAAATATTGTATAATCTAGTCCCTCTACTATGTGTTAATGGTGAATTTTTGGTAATTCATGGTAATTGGTTTGTAGACTAACATTATTCATGAGTTGGATAAATAGGTTAGGTTCCACAAGTGAAGATGACTTGGGATGACTTCCTGTGTTGAAAATCATCAAATTAAGATACGAGATGGAATATGGCTTCATGAGTTGAAAGCCATCAAGTGAAGAATGCATCATGAGTTAATGCATGTCTAAGAGCAGATAATCATGAGTTGATTATCAAGTTAAGTGAAGACCCATCATGTGTTGATTGAGTTTAAGTGAAGGATGCATCATGAGTTGATGCATATCAAGACAATGATCTAGACTGGAAGTGAAGATGTGTGTCATCAAGTCTATACATAATCCTTGTAGCATATGACTTAGATGTTGAATCTCATGTGTTGAATCCTTGTAACATGTGACTATACATTGCAAATATGTTTTGCAAGTGTTTGAAGTCTATGTGAGGATGCAAATAGTTGAAACTCTTGTGTTGAATCCTTGTAACATGATATGTACATTGCAAGTATGTTTTACAAGTGTTTAAAGTTCATGTTTCTATTCCTTATGATATGAGGCTTATATTTATAAATATGTTTTGCAAATGATTGAAACCCATACATAATCCTTGTAGCAAACGACTTAGATTTGCAAATGTGTTTTGTAAATGTGTTATGTCCATGTACCAATTTCTTGTGTCATGATTTCAAATGTGTGTAAATGTGTTTTACAACTTGTTGGAAATCATATATGATCATTGTGTGCATAATACTATAGTTTACAAATGTGTTTTGCAAAATCTGTTGAAGTATCTGCATTTTTTAGGATAATTAGTACTATCACTGTGTATTTTGCGATACTACCAGAAATAAAAACTACTAACATGTGTTGCGCATTACTACCGATTGTCGGAAGTACCAGGTCTGTGTGAGTGGTCCGTGCGGCGTGTGGAAGTATCAGCTCTGTGTGAGCGGTACTACCGGAAGTCGGTAGTATCGGCATATGTTGCTACTACCGGACTCTGAAAATTTCAGATTTATCATCGGTATATTTTTTTCAGAGAGACACTTGTATAGTGGTCGTCTCCTCTCTAGGAAAATGATAGTTCTACACGTGTGGAACAGTACTATCGGATTACCGTAGTATCAGACTTTGTGTGGCGGAACTGCCGATTTTGCCTGATAACAGCTAGTTTTCTGACCATTATGAGGGGTGCAGAAGTACCAAACTTTTGCCTGTGGTACTTCTAATTTCCCTGATTTTTCAGGGGTTTGGCTCCAACAGCTAATTTTCGTGTGTGGAGTATAAATACCCCCTTATGGCTGGTTGGAGAACAATCTTTGACACTCCATTTCACTCTCTTGAGTTAGATTGTGATCCTCCTCTTAATTGTACATGTGTTACACCTTGTGAGTAAGGAGAAATGATCTGATTGCATGTGTTGTGTCTAGAGTTGGATTTTGTATCCATTTAAATTTGTGCATTTGTTGCACGTGGTGAGTGTTAAGCATGCGGCTTGACTTGTTACTCTTGGAGTTTGCCGACTTCTAGACGGTATTGAAGGCATCGTTCGTGGTGATCTTCTCGAAGAAACTTGTGAGAAGACTCGGCTAAGTATGAAGGTGGGAGATCACCTACCCAGAGCGAAAAAGAGCTACCATTAGTGGATTAGAGGTGGAAAGCTTAATCGTGGAGCCGGTCTAATTTATTTGGGCTTACCTCAACGTGGACTAGGGGAAACCGTCAAATCTCCGAACACCATGATAAAAAGCAATCGTGTCATCGTGGTTTATTTTCTTGTGCTTAATTTATATTCAATCAATTTATATTTATAGAATTAAATTTATTGCTTGTAATTCTAGGATTGTAAATCTTGACATATACTTAGATTGTTATTGCATTTAGGTGAACCTAGTGATTTAGGCCTTTTGTGCTAAACCAAAGTTGATTTACACTTCCACATTATAAACTTGGTTTAGCCATAATATCAAATTAATAACAAGAAGAATTATTTAAAGATCACCTATTCACCCCCTCTAGTCGGCCTCCTCGATCCTACATATCCCCACTAGTGTTGTCTTCACTATTATTTAGTATTTCTATTAGTGCTGATGTTCACACTTGAAGTAGTGCTTAGTATTCATACATGAGAATGTTCACATTTATGTACTTGTATATAGATAGATGATCAATAGAAGATAAATGTGTACCAATTGTAAACCATTCTCTTGATATCTTTTAACATATTTGGCAAATATATGAAAAGTCAACAAAAATCAATCAAACAAAAACTAGCTATTGTCTCTACTCACTCCACTTATCCACTTGCAATTGGCAAGTGCAAAAAGAAGAAAGAAAAAAAGGAAATCGTGCTTGCCTGTTGCAGATGTGATCACATACTCACGATCTCACACCGCCTGCATGGTCACATGCTATGTCAATGTTGCCTTTGCCTCTGTGTCACCTACATCACCGTCGCTGCGGTGGGCCATGCTGCCCGGCACCCTTGACGTGGTGCGCTGCTACCCTTATCGAGCCATCTTGTGCCATGTTGTCTTTGCCTCTGCTCTACCTCTGCGACTACGGCTCTACGGCAAGGGTTCGATACTTTGATCCAAACTGTTATAAAACACACAGCAAAGATAGAAGTTCAGAAGAACAAGAGACACAAATTTAATATGGAAAACCCTTACGGAAAAAATCACAGACGCACAAAGTTAGAATTCACTATATAAGAAAATATTACAATTAAGTTCTTGCTCTGCCTATAGACTACTATGGTATATATACAGGGCAAGAGAAACAAGTCCCACACAAAGAGAAAAACGATCTAGAGTTAGTTGCTACAGGTTGACACTATGACTTATACAACCTAGCATGGCCCTAGCACTGGTTATACCATGTCTGGTATGAGACGATGCAATGTTCTACACAAACATGGTATAAATTTGGATTAAACTTCAATAATCTTCACCTTGACCCGAATTCCCTCTAGTAATCAAAAAATGGAATAATATCCTCTAATTAAATCAGGATGAACACCTTATACACCGAAAGTCCGCTGGAATAATCTTCAACAAGAAAGATTAGACAGTCTTATTCAAACGCTTGTTATGAAGTAAAATTGAACAAACCATGAACAGATCTAAACACATAGCTATCAACAAAGCATACAAACAAATCTAGGTGTTCAATAATTCATAACCTAGCAAAGTCCGAGTTTGTGTAATTGACATCTTGAAACAAATACTCAATCATCAAATGATATGGTTAAAACTATTTTTGTAAAATTGTCTAGATGAAAGGAACTCTTGTGTCATAAATAGAGTATAAAATACATAGACCTATCATATCGAGCTATGATAACTGAAAAAAGTTGTAGTATATCAAGCTATGACAACTGAAAAAAGTTGTAGTATCCACCCAAAAATAAACTCCTTCTTGTACTTAGATCCTTCCTTTCGAACTGAAATTGGACCAAAACCTTCATTTTCAAACAGCAAAACTCCTAAGAGTATCATGCTAGCTACCATTAGGGTGTTACCAAATTCCTAAGAATCATGTTGCCAAAGCCTCATAACAATCATGTAAGCAATCCAAATAGAAACATATCCAAACAGTGGTTGACACACCAAAATTCAGTTGTCCTCACAACTAACATTGATTTTGTTTTTCAAAGTCTCCTCGATTAAGCGTAGCCTAAATTAACTCAACAACAATGCTAAGCTGAAAGCCTACAACTGCACCTTAGACTCCTTATCTACGAATCTTGCTGTAGTAACGTATAGAAGACAATGGATCATCGAATAAATAGCTAATGATGATATCGGCGAACTTTGCAATAGAACAGCCACCGAGGTGGAGCGTGGGTTGATACTCAGTATGGAGTCGAGTCGTGGAACATAGTCGAGACAAGTCAAAATTCGCCGAGTTGATGCTTCTGAGAATATCTTGGTACAATGCATTGTACATGAATCAATGATGTTTTGAAATCTCATGGTATGCTTGTAGGTGGACATAGCAAAATCACCGAAAATAGCACAAAAAGCAAACCAACTAAAACATTTGGACGCCTCCTGCTGCTCTAGTGTTGCGCTTTTGTGTTTTTCTTTTGACATACGTGAGCTGGTTTGATTGATGCTGTTGCTGCTTTTTGGCCATGGTTGACTTGACCGAGGTAGCCCATCCAGCTCCTCTTTTTTTCCTATCGCAGACAACAATTGCTTGCACACCGATGTTGTTGTCTTCTGTCTGGCACTAGCTTCGACCGAGGCTGTGCGCTGCTGGAACCAAAAGACTGGGTTAGAGAATAATGCCACGATTCAGTGGTAGATCTAGGTCTCAGGTTAAGTGGACTATAGTCTAAGATTTAGAATCTGTCACTGCTAAGAATAGCTGATCCATCTATGATAAAGTAATACTTAATAGTGTAAACTCGGTTCAAGAATAATTGGTCCAGTCCGAGGCTTCGATCGAGGCTGTGCGCTGCTGGAACCAAAAGACTGGGTTAGAGAACAATGCCACGAACCAAAGGCAACAGATAAAGACGTCGAGACGCCGAGTCGTGGACTTGGATGCTGCCTTGATGCCTTGACACCACGTAGACGTGCTGCCCATGGGAACAGGGACTGCTCTTCTTGGAGGCAACGGATCAAAAATTTAAACTCAGAGCTCTGATACTATTTATTATAAAACGCACAATAAAGATAGAAGATCAGAAAAATAGAAGATATAGATTTAATATGAAAAACCCTTACAGGGAAAAACCACGGACATACGAACGCAAAATTACTATATAAAGAGATATTATAATGAAGCTCTTGCTCTTTTTATAGACTATTATAGTACATATATAGGATAAGGGAATGAGTCTTATATGGAGAGGAAACTGAATTAGAATTAGTTGCTATAGGTTGATACCACATCTGATACAACCTACACATGATCCTGACACCAGTTATACCATGTCTGACATGAGACATGCAATATCCTATATAAACGTGGTTTGAATTTGGATCAAACTTCAACACAAACATCCAACAGAGAATTCACGAATTAGTCCTCAAGTGTCTAACAAGCAGCAAGCAAACCGGTGGCCCACCAAAGCCCAAAGGTATTATATGGCCCTAGAGGAGTCCATTGCCCATAAATCTTCTTCCTCCAGCTGAAGAGGACATGCTTGATTTCTATCTGTGTTGTACCGCCTGATGCCAAAAATTAAAAAGTTTTTGTCTTTTAGTTTCTCTCAACAATTACTATTCATTAGACTAATAAATCATAGTAAAAAATCGTAAGCTACAACCTAAAAATTAGACCCAAAATCAGGCGGCCATGGTAAGAGGGGTACATGGGGTTTGAGATGGTGCTGGAGCCCCAACTAGCCCCAACAGTGGCTCTGCCCACACAGTGTTTAATGATGGCCACCCACAGACTGATCCATATGTAGCCCCGCTACGTGATGAAACACCTGTTGCCATCGGTCATCAAAAGTGATTTCAAAAACTTAAATTGCTAAACTTTAAAATTGAGTATTCGATTCATTCGTTTGAACTACTGTGTTTTTCATTACGAGATCTTTAATACAGGAGTACAAGAACCAATTTGCATATATGTTGGCTTTATTTTGTTGGGAGACTATACCAGATGTTACACTAATAGTTTTGATTTGTTACACTAGCGCAATGCTAATTTGCGCACGGTCGTTGCAACAAGTGCGCGCATCGTGATCACACTTGTATGATTCCAACAGAAACACCCAGCACATGCCACTGCCGACCTTTGTTCTGACAGGTGTGTCCGCACTACACGCCTGCCGCCTTGTGGGGAGCCCTCTCACAGTGCCTTCCTCTTCAGCCTTTGCACTTTTCAACCCGTGGATGCTCTCAACAGAAAAATGAAAAATCAAAACAAAACTCATCACCTTTCAACTCAAAATATGAACATTTCAAGTCAAAGCTTTCAATTGGTGGGCTTCACTTTCAAATTGAACCTTTCAATTCATCGCTTTCAACTCACTGTTCAAACTTTCAACCATGAAATGAACTTTCAAAATGCAACAAAAATTTGAAATCCAAACACTTCTCATGGATTTTGCAGTTTCAACCAGAAAAATAGGCTTTCAACTCAAGGATCCAAGCTTCCAACCCACAAAATTGACTTCTCAACCCTTAGATTTACAGAAATTTCAAATCAGCACCAACAAAAGTTTTGAATCTTCCACAACTTCCAACTCAAAAGGTTGAAACTTTTTACTTGGCTGGGAAGCGGTGGCACAAGAGCTCCATGGTACTCACCAAAGCCAGCGGCTTGAGGTGGGGATGATTAGGGTTTGGGGATGGGAGGGAAAATGGAGCCGCCATGCTGGGGGTGGTGGGGGAGGAAGAGAGTGGCCCAAGGTGGGGAATAAAGAAGTTTTTAGATTGAAAGATGTGAGAGAGAAGAATAAGAGACAATCTCATGCCCTTAACCATGGTAACAAGTTCTAATTTTATATTGCTGGGCTATGAACAGCCCCATATGACAATAGGAGATCAATACCATCTCTGTGAGATACAAGTCAATTACAGATATGTATACAACTATCAAAACTCTAAATGTAAGTTAGACAGAATCTAAAGAACTTATTTGAAGTCTAACATGTATTTTGACAGCCTCCCTCAATCGCAACATGAGGAATGAGATTTAGATTGCTTCTGAAATGCTCAAAACTCCTCACAAGAAGTGGTTTTTGTAAGATATCTGATCTCGAGAAGAAATAAATCGTATATCGAGCATCTTGTATGCAACTCTTTCTCTAACAAAGTGATAGTCCACTTCAATGTGCTTTGTTCGAGCATTAAAAGCTAGATTTGCTGATAGATAAGTTGCTCCTATGTTATCACACCACAGAGGTGGTCTCGATTGAAAAATTCCTAGCTCCTTCAATAGACATTGTATCCATATCACTTCGGCTGTCACATCGGTGAGTGCCTTACACTCTGACTCGGTACTTGACCTGGAGACTGTGGGCTATTTGCGAGAGCTCTGGGAAATAGGATTACTACCAAAGAACACAGGAAAGGCACCCATTGATCTTCTATCATCGGGGCAACTGGCCTAGTCAGAGTCTGAAAACGCACTAAGTAGTGTAGAATCTGACTTGTTAATGTGTAACCCCATAGTCAATGTACCTTTCAACTAATGAATAATTCTTTTCACTGCTGACCAATGGTCACTTATAGGTGAGTGAAGATATTGACAAACCCTGTTAACTAAAAAAGATATATCTAGTCTATAATACTTCTATAATGAGTAGACTCGGTTTCAATTAAAGGAGTGCCTTGTAACTTGTACAACCGATTTGTAGATGCCATAGGAGTAGCATTTGGCTTACAATTCTCCATATTTGCTCTACGAAGGATATCATCAATGTATTTTTTTCGTGTCAAAATAGCACCATCACCATGCCCCCTATTGGATTGAACAACTTCAGCACCAAGGAAGTAGTTCAAGACACCAAAATCCTTGACAGCAAAATGTTTCTAAAGCTGGCGAAGCAAAGTAGCAGTGACATCTTCAGATGAGCTTGCAATGATTATATCATCAACATATATCAACATATAAATGGTGATTTTATTATCTCTGAAGATAAAAAGTGACATATCATCTTGAGAAGGGAAGAACCCAAATTCTTGCAGCTTTGAACTTAATTTGGAATATCAAGCCCTCGGTGCCTGCTTGAGTTCATATAATGCCTTGTCCAATTTGCATACATGCTATGGATAGGTAACATCTCATATCTAGGTGGTTGTCTTATGAAAACATCTTCCTCCAGAACCCCATGCGAAAAGGCATTCTGGATGTCAATTTGTCGCAAATTCCACCCTCTAGATATAGCAATGGAGAGGATAAGCCTTATTGTTACTGAATGTGTCATTGTAGTCTATACCATAGCGTTGCTTGAATCCCTTAGCTACCAGGCGAGCCTTGTGGTGATCAACCGAGCCATTAGCCTTCCATTTCAGTTTGAAAACCCACTTACAATCAATTAAATTATGCACTTTATCTCTTGGTACTAAATGCCAAGTTTTGTTTTGCTGCAATGCTGAGAACTTTGCCTCCATAGCTTGATGCTACAGTGGACTCTTCATTGCTTTAATGTGAGAGCTAGGTTCTGTTACTTCTGCTGACACTGAAAAACCAGCCTTCCCTTTGTTGGATACACAATAGTGCCATCTATGTATTATTTGGGTACTCTGATGATGTTGTTCTGAAGTCTTGTCCTCACTCCAACTTGCTGTTCTTGCTGTTGTCCATTACTACTACTCTCTTTAGTACTAGAATCCGCCTCCGTAGAATCAACAATGCTAGGATTAGTAGCATTAGGTAGGGATGGACTAATATCAGCAACACAAAAGTTTTGGCTGAATTAGGTATATGAACTAGGCTTGGTACAGGTGCTACAGAGACAGGGAGTTGAATTGCAGGAAGAAGAATATCATCTTGATTGAGTGTATGGGAGCAAGAGGAAGATTCTTGAGCAAAAAGAAACCCATGTTCATCAAAAGCAACATCTCTAGAGATATAGACATGACCTATAGCACAATGCAAACATTTGTATCCCTTATGCATATAACTATAGCCAAGGAATACACACTGTTGTGAGCGAAATTGAAGTTTATGAGTATTGTATGGCCTGAGATTAGGCAAACATGCACAGTCAAAGCTTTTCAAAAAGTGATAATTAGGTTTCTTGCCAAAGATTTTCTCTAAAGTTGTAGAGAAATTGATGATTCAGTTAGGAGCTTTGTTGATTAAAAAATAGGTAGCCTGAAATGCATTAGCCCAAAAATTCAGAGGCATAGACACTTGAGAGAGCAAAGAAAGCCCTACTTCTACAACATGCTGATGCTTCCTTTTTGTAGACCCATTTTGCTGATGGGTATGAGTTCAGGAAACTTGATGTTTAATTCTAGACTGAGTGAGAATCCTATGCAAAGACTAATATTCTCCTCCCTAATCTGACTGGACACACAAAATTTTCTTGTCTAAAAGACGTTATATGTGTTTTTGGAACTGAACAAAAACATTCACAACTTCAGACTTAGATTTGAGAGGATATAGCCAAGTACATTTGTTGAAACCATTAATGAAAATCATGTAATACTTATATCCATTGACAGAGGTTACAGCTGGACCCCATACATTAGAGAATATGACATTAAGAGACGAATCCGACACATGTTCTGACTACAAAAGGGAAGCCGATTGCTTTTCCCATGTTGACATGCATTACCTATAGTTGCATTGTGATACAGGGAGTCCAATTTTCATGACGTAGGATCGATGCTGATAACTTGGATCCATGTAACCTGACGCACCGATAACGCCAACTACTACCTCAATGCAATAAAATACGATAAAAAAATTCTGCCAACCACACGCTTTGATCTTTATCTTTTCGACCACGCAAAAGTAGACACGATATTCTTTCTGCAAAACATGAGGAATCCCAAGAACAACAGAGGTATTCTCAAGAAAATCACCCAATTCTCAAAAGATAACGCATAGCATAAACCAGAGAATAAACAATATTAGCTGCCTTGAAAATAACATGGTCTACCGTTTACAAATGTATATATGACTATTTATAGCCTAGGACTCGATACCAGACAGAAATAAAATAACCGATATATTCTAAGCAGACTCATCTCTTAATTTACTTCCCTGCCATACATACAAACCGATTGAAATCAGCCAACTCCTATGCATGGAAACCGAAGCTCCCAAAATTGTCTCCAGCTCAAATTAGAGGCAGGGCCCATGTGCAAACATGGTGGGACCCATATGACAACATGGTGGTGGTTGATTCGTTGCATGCATGCAGTCCAAGCTTGGCACGACCGAGCATCCCTGCTGCAGTTAAACTCGCCAAGAAACGTGCCCATGAGATTGCCTTCTGTCTTGACCCCACATGTAAGTAGAACAGTAAAAGACTTAATTAATTTCTCGTGTTCACTTGACTTTGGCCTTGTGGTACGTATAGCAGAATTTGTACTTTGGCATGCATGCTTATGTACCGGAACACATGTACCATGGTCGGCTGGTGGATATCACGGGACCTGCAGATATGGCGGTGCTTGCAGCTGCAAGTGGGGCCCACGATCTGAGTGGTGGGTCCATGTGAGTGCTGAATCTTCTTGTCTTCTGATTAGGGGTGGGGAATGATAATGGATAATTCATTTTATTTGATATTCGTATCTGAGAAAATATAAATGTGGTAAGTAAAATCCGTATTCGAAAATATTCATATTCGTATTCGATAATATTCGTATCCGTATTTAAGAATATTCGTATTCGTATTCGTATTCGAGAACATTTATATTCATATTCATATTCGAGATTATTCGATTCGTATTTGATCTGTTTCCTATGCCGGCCGGTCGGCCCAGTGGCCAAGCCCGACGGCATTCATATTCGTATTTGACCAAATTAAGTTATTACAGAAGTTGTAGGAGGGTATTCGTATTCGACTGAATTAAGTGCATATTCGATTCAAATTCGTATTCGTTGCGACATTCGATTCGTATTCATATTTGAGAATATTCAAATTCATATTCAAATTTATTTTAAAAAATATGAATTCGTATTCGTATTTGAGACTATTCGATCGTATCCGATCCGTTTCTATCCCTACTTCTGATCTTTCTCATCTTAGCTGGGGATATAGAAAATGTTATATCCATTTCGACCGGCTTAACGAGACCTTCACAATGGTTCTATTTTTTCTGACATGCAACACTTCTTTCTTTAGGGCTTTCTAAACGTATCTTCACTTTAGCCTTATAGAGATCAAATATGGGCATGTATATAATTAAATAAAGTAGTAGATCCGCATATCCAAATATAATAAATAAAGACCCAATTAAATTAGAATTTACCTAGCAATATGTAATGTGGTTTAATAATTCTTTTTGGTTAAATAATATATTTAATTGAAAAGTGATAAGCGTATCTGTATCCGCATCACATTGTCTTTATTTGGTGCTTCTGGAAGACTATTGGATCGAAGGACACAATTAACTATCAAAGGAGATGGATGACTGAGATGGCAATGCCATAGATCAGTTGTGGCTTTGATACTGGTGAATGCAGCCTTGGATGGATGAGGAACGATGAGGTGATAACAATAGAGGATACATGCCCCTTTAGCATCTACCTTGAAGAATGGCCCTCTTCGTGACAAAGAAATGATCAGGTTGAAACTCAATGAATACATTGTTATCTTTAGTAAACCGATGAACAGAAAGCAAATTCTGTTTGATTTTAGGAACATGCAAAATATTGCTTAGACTAAGAGGGCGATCTGTGGAAGAAATCTGACAATGACCAGCGTGTGATATAACCAAACTTGAACCATTAGCCACTTGGACGTAATCCTTGCCGTAGTATTTTTCCTTAACCGAAAGCTTGTCAAGGTCTCCAGTGATGTGGTAGGTCATTCCGGTGTTGGTGTACCAGCTTGGATCATCAACAAAGGAGGTTGCAACCATGGAGACAGATCAATCTTCTACTTGATATGCATGATCAAACTGGTGATAGCACTTTAGTGCAATATGGCCAGTTTTGCCACAGACTCAACACATAGGACGTCTTACACCACCACCTTGGTTCGTGCTCTGGAAAAAAGTTGTTGTTGTGGTGTCCTCGACCACGGCCACCACGACCGCAGCTGCGTCCACCACCACGTCCTTGATTGTTGTTGTTTTGCTGAACATTGTTGGCACAAGCATCTCTAATCTGAATCGCACCATTGTTGGACTCCTTCCTCATCTCATAGCTCACCATATGAGCGTACAAATCCATAATAGTCATCGGATCTATTCTTGTGCAAATGGAGGCGACAAGGGCATCATAATCAGGACCAAGACCAGCCAACATATAGGAGATGATCTCCTCATCTTGCAGCTATTGGCCAATGGATCCCAAGGTGACTACATAGCTCTTCATCTTGGTGAAGTACTCTGCCATTGAGAGATCATTTTTCTTGAATGTGGTAAGCTGCACTCGAAGGTGCATGATTCGTGCTCTGGAACTTGATGCGAACATGGATTCCAGGGCTTGCCAGACTTCTCTTGCCATCACAAAGAATAGAATTTGAGCAAGAACCTCCTTAGATAATCGGGAGAGGATGGCACCCACTACCATATGGTCTTGTTGCAGCCAGATGGTGTACGTTGGGTTTACGACCTCAGTCTGATCTCTTCCATCTAATGCCTTTTGGGTGATCGTTGCAGCCGGCCGAACAGCAGTGCTATCTACATAGCCGAGGAATTGCTGGCCATGAAGGTATGACAATAGTTGGGCCTTCCACAGCAAGTAGTTGGTGCAATTCAACTTGATATTGATCAAGTGACTGAACGACAGAGTCAGGAGAAGTTTGCTGGATGAGGCTGCACTGGTGGAGGTGACGGAGCTGTTGCTAATCGTTGACATGCTTGATGTAGTGTGATGGCTTTGAAACCATAAAGAAGTTTGTAGATTGAAATATGCGAGAAAGAAGAATAGCAGGCAATCTCGTGCCTTAAATCATGGCAACGAGTTTTGATTTTATATTGCCAGGCTGTGAATAGTTCCATACGACAATAGAAGATCAAAACCATCTCTGAGCGATACAAGTCAATTATAGATAAGTATACAATTGTCAAAACTCTATCTCTAACTTACACAAAATCTAAACAATTTATCTGAATTCTAATGATGTATTTTGACAAGGAAGACATGGCCACATCGGTGTAATCGATGGCGGAGTAGGGGACTTTGAGTCGGCGACACGACGGCCATGGATGCGAGCTCGGTGTGTGTCGAGACCCGAATATGTAAATTTGAACTCTCTGTGTATACTGCACTACTTCAGAATCACACTAGTGCATACAGTGTAACATAGATGAAATATCAACTATATGCACGATTAATAAAGAAAAGGACTCAAATATTAATAATTATCAAAGTATGACCTTATAGCTGAACTTATAATTAATAGCCTGAATGGTTTAAAAAACTAGCAACGAAAAACAGAAATAAGCATGGTAGCCATTCGACATGCCCACAGGCAATTGACTGAGAAGCGAAATCCTAATCTGCGAAGTCGTCGAAGTATCATCCTTTTGGTACCTTTTATTGATATGGTTCCTTCTCTTCAACTAAGCAATAGTAGGCATAAAGCCATGAGTATGTTGGTACTTAGCAAGTCATTTGTAACAAATGTGCAATATAACATGCAAGGCTTACTAATGGATAGTTGTAAGATTATTTTGCAGAAAATAATAATTTACAGTAAATACAATAAATAGATTGAAAGCAAAATTTAATAATAATAAATAAATAACTAAAAGAATTAAATAAAACATAAGTGAACTAACCATCCATTAAATAAACCACCAGTGAACTACCTGTCCACTTCCCAAAGTAATCCAGCCCAAGTTTGATGACTTAACTACTCCTCGTGTAAAATCACCGAGCATTATCTACAACTAGGGACATGACTATTCAAATAGTTTTACATTCTATAGAGTTTGCACAACTATATCCACACTATGTGATCATCCTCACGTTAAAAAAATCATAACAAGGTTTTTACAATGTTCAACCTCAACATAATTCCACTCGCTAAGGTTTCGCTGTCGAGTAGGTTAACCACTTAGTCAATAATTGCCACCTCTTACGGCTCATGAAAATCAGTAACCATGTTCAATTCAATGGCAAAATTGAAATTAAAATATCACAAATTAATCAACCAGATCTATTCTATACTAGACATGTGGTTTACACGATAAGACTTAGATCAATAGCACACAAAGTTAAGTTCTTAGACATTACTCATGCGAGACTTTTACATCTCTTTAAAGTGAATCCACACTTCCCACTTTACTGCACGATCACTCACCCAAGTGAAAACCAAATTTGTATAACCAACACCAATGATATACCAATGTCATGGCATATAAATTTTATAATTGTAGTACCAACCACGATTCAATATCTTATTAAGTTAAATTAAATATTTGTTATCATGTAATGATCCTAACGAGACTATAAACATGGCTAAGTATATTAATTATACAACCCATGTGACAACTTGTATTGCATCACTAAATAAATACCCATCTTATGGTAACAATGGTATCATAGTATTCAAATTATTAAATAGGGGATTAATCAATTAGAACAATAACTACCAGATATAAAGATTTGTAATAAAATAGCAATGCATGATAATTTAAAATAAAATAAATTAGTATTAGATTTGAAAACTAGATTCAACATGATCGAAGGGCACGACTTGCCTTGGCCTTACTTAGTTATGAATTCTTGATCTTCTCGTTGTGCTTCTGCTCTTTCGAAAACGTGATCTAACAAGAAAGAAAATAAACAAGGCACAAAATAAAATCAAATAAAATTCAATATCAAAATCAAAACTAAAAGATAGAGCTCAATTTTAGATGAATTTAGAAAAAAGAATTAGGTCAATTAGAGTTAGGATGAAAGAGAATGGGCTCTTCAAAAGTTAAATCTAAAGGAAAATACTGAAAATCAGAAATCCTGCTGTGCTGTGGACTTAGTGCATGAAATATTGGGTCTACGATGGACTCGGCTCATAAAATGGTGCATGACGACTGGGCTTGTTGACGTAGTGGTTAGGGCTGATGTGGCACTAGGATGACTTGGTTGGTTGACATGGCATCCACATGGCACGATATGTGGCAACCACGTAGGAGTAGGGCTTGCGTGGCTGCTGAGATGGCAGCTGACTCGACCAAGGACGATCAAACTAGGCTGAAGGGAATGATCGGACGGTCCAATGATGATTGGACGATCGGGGACGATCGGACTGGCTGAAGAGGCAACGATGATCGGACGGTTCGAATACGATTGAAAGGTTCAGAGGGCTGAGGATGTTTGGACAGTTCGAATGGTAATTACATGCATCACTCGGTGGTCGTAGACCTGGTCGAACTACACCGAGTGGTTGAAATCGCTACATGGTCGGAGGCTGTGGTCGTAGATGTGTGCGTGGTCGTAGACTGGCTGGTCGTGGATATGGTTGGATCACTTTGGGGGTCATATGACTACGGTGGACTTGGGACTCACCAGCGGTGGGTCGGGTGAAGTTGAGACGGCGACGACGAAATACGGCTTACCGACGATGGCAATAGAAAGAACGAGGGCGACGGCAGTCTGTGCGAACATCGAAGGAGCGTGGGCGAGCTCGGTGGTGGGGTGCGAACAACGAGGACATAGCCACTATTTATGGTGTAGACGCCGAAGAGGTGGGTCGGGTTTGGCGGCATATTAGACTCGGAGATAGCAGCGGAAGTGATTGAGTTGGACATGAACGTCAAGGCCTAGACGAGACGGGCACGTTGACGTCTGCGGGAAGGAGATGAATAGTAGCCAGCATGGTGAATTGCTGACATATGGCACTGGCTAAGGATCAGACAGCTGAGGCACAATGCACAGATGAACAGTGCCTGGCACGTTTGGACCGACTAGATGAGATGGCTGATCAGACAACTTGGGGGGGTGCAAGGTGCGATGGATGGCTGACATGTGGTAGCGCCCAATCGGACCAGTCCGAACAGTGCGGGAGATATTTAGGGATTTCTAATTTCAGAAATTAGAAGAAAGGAAATTAAGCTCTAGAAAATAGCAAATAAATTCAAAAAAATTACAGAAAATTCTTTGAGACACAAGTAACCTAAATAAAATATTTTTAGCAAAAGTTAATATCTATTTTATTCATATTAAATACTTTGTAATTAATAAAAATTTATTTTATGCTTGTATTAAATCCAGAAAATCTAAATAGTGAATTTTATTTTAAAATCTTTAAATAAACTCTGAAAAATCAGGATGTCACAATGTGTGGAGCAAGGGATAGAGTCATCAATTCAACGTGTGGGGAGCTTGCAGAATAGAGTGGGGATCAGGATATGTTTTGTAGTGGGGCCTACCTCCTGGCCGACGAAGCAAGTGGGTTGCAGTCGAGACCGTGTGTTGCAACACACGATCGTTGAGTAATGTTTTCGTGTTACACTACAAGTCTTAAATGATTGCACAAGCGTGTTTGGTTTGTTTCATGCAACACGTTTAATTTTTATATTAACTACGACACCTAGCACGCCCCCTGCATTTACCCCTAGTGGGTACCATCACTACGACGGCCTCTGCCACACCACTGTCTAGCTGATGCTTCCCAAAACATAACACATGGGATCATTGCCGGTGGTGAGCTAAATAGCATGTGTCTAACATGATAATATAACTCCCAAAGTTAATTTATGTAGTCCACATGGGGATTTCTTTTCTGTGTGCGGGAGGGACGCACAGGGGGATATATGTTACATACATCCGGTATATACTCGCGCCAAGTGTGTAGGTAGCCATCAAAATATGACCTCATCTCCACACAGACATCACCATTGGGACCACCTCTTTGACATAGCATATGCGCCATTGCCACCTTAATTCTTCAATCCATGCCATCTCCTTCTGAAAATGCGAAAACACATATATCCTCCTAATAGGACATCCTCTTGCACCATCCACCATTCATGCTTCATCGAGATTCACACCATATATGAAGTGGGATGTGTATTCTTAGTTGTTTAGCTTGCAAAAAAAGATGTGTTTCATTTTTTGTGGGGCCCACGCTGATTGTACACATATATCATGGGACCACGCTATGTTTCAATGTATCATGCTTTTCAAAATTTCAAACATCATCTCAGGATTCCTTCAAAATGTTCTCAACCTCCTTCAAATGTATCATCTCAACGTTACATTATTTTTATTGGGTTAGCATTCATGGGACTTTTTCATCAAGTGCAACTATGAAATGTGAAGGACGCAATTAAACAAATGTCATTTTTGATAAGTGGATCCCCTCCCCCAAATTGCAAGGGATTTTTTCCAAACAAATTCATCACTCTATGCTTGAATTATTCACAAAAACTCTCTCTCTCTCTCTCTCTCTACCTGGGCAACCACCAACACAAAATAAAATACAAATGTCAAGAAACATTGCATGCTAGTCGAAATCAAAAGAAAATTACATAAACTGAGGAATAAAATGGATACTTTCTTTCTGTACATTCTCCTCTGATTCAAAAAAAATGTAAACCAACCTTCTTTATCCATTTTTTTTGTCCAATTTTCCTCTGATTCATCCAAACATGTGTACATTATGCTCTTCCCCAATACTCTTTATACATGTAGATACAACGCAAAATAAAAACAAAACATAGAACTTCAACGGCAAAGAGGAAAAGAAAGAAAATTATCTTTGATTCACCGAAACATGGGAACAAAGAAACAATGGCAAAAAGGTAGAAAATTGGGAGCAAAAGAGAAGAAAATCCCCTTTGTCCCGAACATCTCAGTACTACACACAAGTCAGAACATTTCAACTCTAATCAGATTCAACACAAATATAGAATTAATGTTGCTAAGACATTTTTTCCCTTTAGGAACAAAAATCTCCCCTTCAACCTAAGACTTACTCTCTACAAATCATTTGTCCACAAAACATGGGGACACACCATGCGATAATTCATTATTCTGGATTGGGAAAAATATGGATTCATAGCAAGAATTGATCATTTATGCTGAATGTTTGGCATCCAACCCCTAGTGTTATTCTTCCTTGACTTCATTAGAGGGGTCTTGCTTTGCTTAAATTTTAGTGTGCCACATAGTGCCATAGCATGTACAGAGCGTTGCATTCTTGCTAAATGAATGAAATAGTATGCGCAATTAGGGTTTTAACAGGTTTGTCGCAAGCAATAACAACCTAAAAGAGCATAATGAGAACTGAGGAAAGAGTGCTCACCATTTTAGCTTCCTGGTAAGCTTCATGTAGCTTGCACTTCATCGTCTCTAGTCGCATATCAGCTAACTAGATCTTCCTCTTCCCCATCCCTACCTTTGGTCTTCTTGATGCTTATGCCTGGCATCCCCAAAGCATATATAAGCATATATATATATATATATATATATATATATATATATATATATATATATATATATATATATATATATATATATATAGAAAAATACTTTCTACACCAGGTGTAATTACACCCACCTCTAATATACCACCTAAATAAACTTGGAATACTCCTTTATCACTTTAGGTATATTCATATACTAAATATAAGATACTCCAATGTGAACCACATGAAAACATTCCAAGAGAATTCATAATTTTTAGCGTATTTTATAAATACCTTCATATACGTACATAAAAAAAGAGTATGTCTAAAAATATATACATACCACCTCTGAAAAATTGTTCATACCACCTAGATGATCTTAAATACTCGTATACTACACGTACATACTCTCAGTTCGCGAGATACTCACTACGTTGTGAGATACGATATAGGGTGTAATTACACCGGTGTAGAAAAGAGCCTTCATATATATATATATATATATATATATATATATATATATATATATATATATATATATATATATATATATATATATATATATATATATATATATATATATATATATATATATATATATAAGTCTTAAATCCTTGGCTAAGCATCATAACAACTTGGACATAGTCAGTAGCATATGGTATAAACTTATATTCACAAGGTCGAATGGTAGTTTTCTTGCAACATCAACAATGGGTTTTGCTACAACAGCAATAAGAGGTTTTATTGCAATAGCAACGGTATCTTGAGTTGGTCTAGGTTTCATTTCAACACAGGGTTTCTTCTCAGGTGTTTCTTCAAAGAGTCTCCTTGGTTCATATTCAGTACCAAAGGGTTTAAGTTTGATCAGTGCGCTAGGGGGCTTCAGTTGTGATCTTGGTGGTTGTTGTTTTTGTAGTTTGGCTTGCCTCCTCGATGCCAGCTCTTGTCTTGCTGGTAAACCGAGCACAATATATTCACCAGCATCAACCAGTTTCTGGGGGTTTGTTTGCCTCAATGGGGCCTATTCATGTTGATAAGGGGGTGTTTGGTTCATACCCACAACATACCACACTTAAATTAGGCAAGTTTGACTTTTATAGGCCAATGTTTGGTCGTTGCCCCGCTTTTGGCATGCCCACTTTCTTAGCCCTACATCTCACTTGTCATGGACACATATTCTAGCCGAATTGTGCCACACTTGTGGCTAAGAAATTCTTGGCCACAAAAACTATGGCATGCCACACTTTGCCACAAAAAGTGTGGCAAAGTGAGGCTTTCAACCAAACATGCCACACCTTGCCTCTTAGGCAAAGTGTTTCCATTAGCATTGAGCGGTTTCTATGGCTTTGTTTGCCTCAATGGTGGCTCTTGTCATGTCGGTAAATCTTGCTTCATGGATAAGGTTTTATCATCAGCATTGGGTAAATCTTGCTTCATGGAAAAGGTTTTTTCCATCAACATTGGGCAAAGCTTGTGCAATCTATTGTTCCCTCATTGGTACATAGTTTAAGTACTCACTCCATTATTTTGGCTTTTGTTTCCCGAACCACCATTATTTTGGATTTAAATTGGTGGGAGAGAAAGAGATGGAGAGAGAGAGGGATGGAGAGAGAGAGGGGGGAGGGGAGAGAGTGGCTAAGAGTGAGAGAGTGACAGGGTGAGCGGTAGATAGAGACTGTAGGACCAACATGCAGTGACTTTATGTATTTTGTTAACATGACATTTTCTCACCCACAAGTGGAATCCACACTCATTTGGACCCACATGTTGTTCACATTTTGTTTTCATTTTCATGTCTAACATGTTATATCTACTTCCCCTTTTTATTCATGTGATGGGCAAATGTGCATGAGAGAGGGTACGGTGGACGTGGAATAAAGGCGGAGAGTGTGGGTCCCACATGTTGTTAAAAGTACATATCGGTCAAAGTGTGACTCTCCTCTCACCAACATCTAGGCCCACGATTATTCTTGATGTCCCAAAAATAATGGGCTTTGCTACTTAGTCATGAAATGTCTGTATTATGATGGTGCACATACGTATTTTTTAATGTATATTTCATCTACTTGATATACACGCACATATGTCGAGATGTTCATAGTACATGTAGATGGTGGATGGAGTAAGAGGATGTCCTTGTAGGAGTACAAAATTCCCTTACCTCAAAATGTCCTTTAGATGGAAGAATAAGCATCCACCAGTCTTGTAGAAACCTATGAAAAACAAAAAAAAGTACATGGAGGTGAAACTTTTCTTGTCCTCTCTCATCTTTTGTTGGCCATGTTGCCCTCGCTCTAGAACCCAAACTCCAAACCAAAAGGAACTTGAATGAGGAAGATAATGAGGGAAAAAAGGAAGTAGGGAGCAAAAGCGACACATGCATTACAGGAAAAGCTTCACACTTGACAGTGACGAAACAAGCAACACGGCAACCAGTGATGACACTTATCTTTGGCTACTCACCCGGCCATGGCTAAATTAACCACAGTCACATGCATCATCATCCATCCATGGGCTTCTCGACCGGAGACATCGGAGCATAGTTTAAAAAACTAGATCAGACCATCAGTTAAATCAGAAAAAACCAGAACTATGACCTTGTCGGCTTGGTTCACTTCAACAATCATCCGTGCAATCGGACAAGAAAAAACTGGATGAATTAGCCAGAGAAGATTTGTATAAAATTTCATATCATTTGGATCTACAGATTAAAAGTTCTCTCGATTTTGGTTTTTGAAGTCGGGCTGAAAATATTATTTATTGCCTTGCTTTTCCTGTAGCAACCGGTCAAACCGCCTGGGCCAATCAGACCGCTGTTTAGAGGCCTATCAGACCACCAAGAAGGACTAGGTTCTAAGTTTTGTTAATTTGGGCTAGTTAGTTTTGTTTTTAGTTAAGGATTATGTATTCTACACCTCTGTAGATGTCTGATAATAGAATTTTAAATATTTGGAAGAAAATTCTAAGTTGGCACCACTCTCCCTTCTTTATTGCTATATTCGGTTTCATTTGACACAGTCTCTTGGGAGTTCCTCCTTGAGCTCCTCTCACACCTCGGTTTTGGATAGAAGTGGAGGGACTAGATTTATTTAATCCTAGCTTCAGCCTCCAAGACAGTTGACATCAATGCAGCGCAATGCGAGCCGATTCATCTTGCTCGTGGCCTAAGGCAAGGGGACCCTGTATCCTCCTAGCTATCCATCTTCATGCCTTGTTCGACACTGCAGCGGCTCAGGGGGTGATCGGAATAGCGATGGCTTTTGGCTTTTGGCTGAGAAAACACTGTAGCTGGCTGAAAAAACAATGTAGCTGAGTTAGTGGATAGTGTAGTGAATAGTGAAAAAAAAGCTGAAGCTAGAAGCTGAAGCCGAAAAAAGCCGAAACGATCACCCCCTCAGGGGGCTCTTACTCCTATAAATGACAGCCAGGCACCTTCGTGCACGTCCTTGTATGCTAACGACGCTGCCGTTTTCTTCACTCCGTCTGCTCACGATGCCTGAGCGGTCAGGCGGCTCCTTTGGCTCAAGCTCGGGCCTCAAGACCAATTTCCAGAAGAGTGCTTTGGCTCCAATCCGCTACTCTGACGAGCAGATAGCCCAGGTGGTCCAACACCTCCAGTGCACCACAAGGTGCTTCCCTATTCAGTACTTAGGCCTACCTCTGTCCCTGAAGAAGCCAACAAAACCAGAGCTACAGCCCCTCTTAGACAGGTATTCCAAAAGGCTAGCTGGTTGGAAACTGAATCTTGTTTCTACAAGTGGGAGGCTGGTTTTGTTGAACTCAGTTCTTATGGTACTCCCGGTGTTTTTCTTGATGGTGATGGAGTTGCTGCAGTGGGCCATCAAGTTAATCCAAAGAAAATGCAGAGGTTTCTTATGGAAGGGGCAGAAGGATATTAGTGGAGGTCATTGCATCGTGGCATGGGATAAAGTCTGCATGCCAGTAACTAATGGCGGCCTAGGTGTCAAAGACTTGCATTCGCTAGGTGTGGCTCTGCGACTCCGGTGGCCGTGGCTCTGTTGGAAACAGAGCAGCCGCCTGAAATCAGCGACGCTGGATTAGAGATATGAAGGGGAGTTTGTCTCTCCAAGCTTTGGCGGAGTACTTGAATCTGTGGGACATGCTCACGTAGGTTGCTCTTGATCCGAGTATTGAAGATATTCCGTAAGGCTTTCGACGATCGTCATTGTTGTGCTTCGGCTCATTTGGAAAGAAAGGAATGCATGGATTTTCATTTCTGAGCAAATTACGCAAGGGGAACTTATGTGGTTACTCAAAGAGGAGCTGTGGACTTGGCAGAATGCCGGTCTCTTCAAGAGGACACAACGAAGCAAGGATGGGCAGCGTACATCGAGAACTAGAGGGGGTTGTCTGGTAGGACGACCTTATCCTACGTGATGAGCCTTGCGAGGATTTGATCTTTTCTTTCTATTGTTCTATTGTGTAGTTTCATTGCGAAACTGTTATGTTTGTTGATGATAACCTTGCCGTCGTTCTCTTGAATTTTCTTTTTCTCCTAATCTTAATACAATCTGGTTGACCATCCCAGCAAAAAAAAAATCGCTATACTAGATGAATTAGTCTTAATAAGATAAAGATGCTTCTATTCTCATCTACCTATACATTAGTTTAAGGAGATCCGATAGAACATGTTATTCATTCAGTGGCACTAATAAGAGAGGCATGAAGTGTTGGGATACGGATAGACTACACTAGCACGAATTAAAAATTCTATCGCGTAAACCAGGAAGCCATACGAGTAAAGAGATCATAAATTGTTACCACAAGACGCGCAGTGCAGCGGAAGTAGAGTTGAAGCAGCCGATTCAACGTAGAGCGCGTCGGTGTAGGCAAAAGTAGTCGATCGTCCTCCGGCTAAACGTCTCCTCCTTGCGATCGTTCCGATCAGCACCGCAGTCGTAGCAGCGCCTCTACCGAGGTCCACACGTCCTAGGAGGGAACACCGTGCGTTGGTGTGCTAGCACCAACACGCACGGCAGGGGTTATGAGAGGTGGCGGCTAGGGTTTCTTGGGATATCTCACTCAGCCCCCGCACCTCCCATTATATAGCCTCCAATCGAATTCATATCCGATACGAGTGGATATGGAAGTCCACTCGGAAACCATCATTCAGACCCTTATCGTTCCAGTCAATTAAGTGTGTGATCCTGTAAGTTCATGTACATTTGGTCATGGACCGAAAACTCCTTTCCGGTCCATAGAGCGGTAGCGGTCCCTAGCAGGACATAACGACCCCCAAATATACATAAAGATCAATACATATGTTGATCTGTAAATCATAATTGTTCCACATAATGATATAAGATCAGGAATAATTTAGAATAATATCAAAAACATAAACAAAGAGTTTCATGAATAAGTCGCATACTTGTTGATCAATATCAAAGACATTTATTCAAGGGACAAAATAATATATTATTCAAAAGGTCATAAACATAGAAGTGATACAATCATCTCCATGATTGTCTCTAGGGCATATCACTAACATAAAGTAGTTCACTAGTATAAGAATGCGAGCTACGGCTGCTAGGAGGACTGAACAAGGAGAGGAATATATTAGGTGGACTAGTGGACTTGGGCTCTGACTTGGACTTGAGTGGGAGTTTTCTGTGTTATAAATTATATGGTATAAGCATATATTTAAATATAATTTCAGCATAATATAGAATAATAAAAGAATACTTCCAGCAGCATATGATTGACATAAATTGCATATAAATATGTAATCCTATCATGTCATAACCAAATATAAACAATACTGCCGAAAAGAGCATGTTTAGCATTTGCATGAAGTAACAAATAATAAACTACCATAAAGCTCAAGTATTGAATTTGTTACTTTTGATCTCAGAAGTAGGGTTACACAAGATTAAATCTTGGTCGTCCCGCTACCACAGTCTTATACTCTTCATCAATTGAATATGTCAAAGAAGATTTCAAACTTTGAGCTCTAAACCAAAGTCTAACAACCTCAAAGTTCAAAATATACCCAGCACATATATTTTCGGCCAGCAGAGCAAGCAATCAGATTAATCACACAATTATAACAAGATTAAGCCAAACACAATTTGATTTTCTCACAGATTGCTCAATTTCAAAGTACCAAGTCATGCAAATCTGAGTTGATCAACAGACATGTAATCTACATAAGAATTGCAGTGATCCAGAGACAACAAGAATCAAAACTATGCGACTATGATATCAATGTCTGAAGAATAACATGAATAGCTCAGACTTAATCATTCAGACGAAGCAATAACACAAGTAATATGGATTTAGAGCTCAAAGCTGTAATCATTCAATTTCAGTATATGACCTATTTCATCATCGAGGTTTAAACCGAGACACTAGCAAACAATGTCTCCCAGTGCTTGAAATTGAATCAGAGATTAAAGAACAAGTACAGCCCACAAAGTTTGCATAAAAAGGAACTGAAATACTCACGATGTAGATGGCACTCAAAGCCGTCCAAAAGCAACCAAGCCGCCAGCAAGAACTCAGCCAGCAAAACTAGGCAAGGCACACCCGAAGGTGCTAACCCAGGAAACCTAGCATCCCTCTATGTTGTTGTGTGAGAGAAGTGTGGTTGTCGGAGATACAATGCCTCTCTTTGTCGTTCGGAGGAACCAAGCAAGCAAAGCCGAGGTGAAGGAGACGCTGCACAAGAACACGCGAGACACCGGCAAAGTGCTTCACCACCGAGCACCAGAGGTCACAAAACCACCACCGAGATCGGCAATTCCCAGTGAAGAAGGAACCCCAAGTATCAAATTCAGAGCCAAAATCGGAAGGAGAAAGGAGGATGGAAGAGATCGGGTTTTACCGAATTCACCGATGCTTCACGAGGAGGAGATGGCCTCCTCTTATAGCCGAGAGGAGGAGGAGGGGTTGCAAGGCTCGGCGCAGTGGCCTCCAACGGCTGGGGCTGAAGCCCTGCGCCTGTTGACTACGCCACTGCACCCTCCACCTCCATCGCTGCCGCCTCGCAAAACCAATCTGGACTGAGCCTCATGGGAGGAGACGAAGTCTCTTCCCCTTATCCATTCATGCCAGCCCATCGACAGGTGGGCCCCTCATCCTTTCTCTTTTTTCTTTCTTTTTCAATTGTGAAATTATGAAAATGCCCCTTGATTTTCAATAGTCTCCACCAATTTATCAAATGATAAAAGATGCTAAAAATCTTGTTTAATATATAGCTGTTCGACGATGGGTACCTTACGGGTTTGAACCCAAAGTCTAGCAACAAGAACTCTGACTCTGCACAGACAGAGGAGGATGTTGCCTTGATCCAATGCCTTGGTGTGAGAGTTTTCATTCTAGTTACACTCTGTACTAGGCAGCAAGTCCTTTTCCCTCTCGGGTTGGGACGTTACGACCATGTCCCCGTATCTAGCTCATGAGTATATATGGAAGCATACCCTTGTCTTCCTTTGATCGCAACCTCACAATCGTACTCAAGTAGGTGAATTCTCTAGGGAATCCTATAGGACGATTCTCGAAGTCATATAAATATCGAATTCATTAAGAGCTATCACTCAACCTTCCATACAGACAGAGCATTGCAGCTAATGGGACCCTTTAGATGTGCTCTTTAATCTCACACAGTTTGTTGTTCTAGAGCCTAGTTCATGGGATCTCCGATCTTCTAAGATAGGTTAGCACCAATGTGAGCCTTTACACTGGTATAAGCCCTATTCCCTTAGACGCTACAAGGATGGCCTTCCATGCCAATCCTTTAGTGAAAGGATATGCAAGTTCCTTCTAGACTGGATGTATTTCATAGAAATAACACCCGTCTCTCTGGCATGCCTGACCGACTTAAATCGTCTCTTTATATGCTTTGAGGACCTCATATTGTTCTACTACTCTTCGGCTTAACCAAAACGGTTTGGTTATCGTAGTAGGTCAATATTGTTGGAATTGGCTTTTCCAAAATAGGTAGGTTAGAAAAGAGTTCTCTAATCTAATCTGTCTTTACAGCCGCTGAATCAAATGCTATGAACTCAGCCTCCATGGTGGACCGTGTAAGGATAATCTATTTAGAAGACTTCTATGAAACGGTCCTACCTGCTAGAGTGAACATATACCCACTCGTAGTCTTCATATCATCTGAGTCACTGATCCAGTTAAAATCACTGAATCCTTCCAAGACTGTAGGATGAATCCTTCCAAAACCTAATCCTTTGCTACTACACGATCACTATCATCTACTCTATGTGTTCCGTACCTTGGTTCCCTACTTGCATCACCAAAAAAGTCCAGCACCGGAGCACCCTTTGTTCCTATGCTCGTCGCCGTTGCGAGCCCAATCTAGCCATCCTCCAGCCGAACTGATTGCTCCATCGTGTTCCTTGGGTCGAGGCCGCACCCGTGCTCCCTAGTTTCCTCCGCGTTCCTTGCCAGAATGTTAGAACCCCTATCAACCTATGTTGCCCACAATTTTGGCACCGCCCCATGCGTCGTTGGCCGCCGTTCGTCATGCCATCACTTGCCGTACCTTCCATGGAGTTCCCCCAACTCATTTTGACCTTGGACTTGCCTCCCGCGCTACCCAACTCCAGCCATGGCCGCCCCATGATGCCTGCGCATGCTCTGCTTCTTCCAATAGAGTGCCATCTGTTACTTCTTCTATCATTTGTTTCAAGTCAATGATGAGTGGGCCCCACCTTCCATACACTCATAATTCCAAGAAAATCCAGCAAAACGAAGATGCTAAGGAATATTCCCTCATTTTAGAATTTCATAATTTTTCATTCCATTTGATCTTCCGGTCGCTGTTTCTCTATTGTCCAAACTTTGAATCTAGTGATTCGAGTTTCTAAATTCATCTAACATTCTAATCTACTTTCCAGTATATATTTTATATTTTTGTGATTTAGTTTTATTTTTTGTTTATTTGTGCTTCTCGTTTAGCACATAGAACATCGTGTTGTCGAAAATCTTCCCAACCAACGAGAAGAGACCCCAGCCATAGAAGGCAAGTCTTCGTTGAACATGTATTGCTATTTCACATAATATAATAACTTGTCTTAAGGTTATTAGTTATTCTAACATTGTTATACCCTTATTTGATATTGAAATCCCTATACCTTTGTCACCTTAGGATGGCCTTGTCTCAATATTGAGATCATAATGCTATTTGATAATTTTAGAATAGTGGAATTACTTAGACAAGCTAGTCGGTCACTATAACTCTATGGGTAGGAATAATGTTATCAAATCTCTATACATTTGATTTTGTCAAGTGTTTGGCAATAGGCATTGCCATTGGTTTATAAAATAAAATGATAAAATTATTTTAGACTTGGACGGATGGTAATATTAGATTAGTGCAAACTGAGCACAATACCTTGTATCATGGAAGTGCCGCCCTAATCAATTAAGGGCTGACGCTTGTGATTATCTAAACTAAGCACTACCGTATAATCATAAGTCAAAAGAGTATGACCTGGCCAATTAATTTACAACAACTGATCTTAGGTTCCACTACATGGCTTAATGTGGGGTATCGGATAGCAGTATTGTCACATGGAGTAAGAGGGGGATTCTGACTTAGGCAGATTGAATCTATTCAACGGTGAAACCTTAGTAGGTGAATTCTAGTTGAGTCGGCGTATTGTAAAGACCTTGTGACCATCATTTAGTCGCACGCTAAAGGAAGCGTGTTATGCCTGACAATATAAGTTGATTATCTCTTAGGGGTAAAACTGTACAACCTCTATAGAGTGTAAAACCATTCCAATAGTCGTGCTCACAGTCAAGGGCGAGCAATATGCGCTTTCACATGGTAGATTTATGATTTTATTTTTAAATAAGCTTTTGGGAAGTCTGGGAGTGTTTTGAGATATCAAGTGTGCTTTGGTAGATAGCACTAGTCAAGTAGACAGAACCAGATTCATTGAACCTCGGCGGTTAGAGCCTTGATACTAGTGCTGGCAGCTAAAACCTTCACTAGAAAAATTATGCTAGTTTCAGTTATTACACTTTAATTTGTTAAATTGATGATTTGAAAATCTATAATGGTAATTGAACTAAAAATGCAGCTTTGTGTAAAAGAAATATATTATCCTTCGTTTGTTAAGTCTTGCTTATAATTGTATTTTCCCCAAGACTTACGAAGTTCTGTATATACTCACCTTGCAATCTACAAATCCATCTCAAAAGAATATGAAGATATAGAAGGAGATTACGACTATTTCACATGTGGCTTTGATGAAGGATTCTTAGAGTTCTAGGTCGTGCTTCTCCAGTCAATTGCTTATAGCGTATTGATGGGCTATTTTTAGAGTTTATTTCTTTTGCTTCCGCTTCGAGTTTTGTAAGTTTAAGAGGTTTTGTAATAAGTGGTCATAAGGCATGTACTCTTTATTATTGCAATAAAGTGTTGATTGGTTATGTAATCATCATTATTTGATTATGTGCACTAGCTTTAATCTGAGATTAGTACGTTAATACATAAATGATTTAGATTCAAAAATCCGGTCGTGACATAGCGTAATCAATTGATGGGCCTTTCACATGCAATAAGATAGATGCTACAGTTGTGCTTTATGCAGGTAGTTGTGGTTTGTGGATGGGAACGAACTGGCGTGCAGCGGCGGATCCAATGACGGGACGCCGCAACAGAAACGGATCTATCGGCCTCACATGATGCGATGCAAAGTTGCTTCGCCACCGACACATATCACCGTGCCAGCACAACAAAACACTACTGTGGCGCATACATGCAGTGGTGCTATGACAACCCAGATTGCCCCTTGGTCGACTTTGGCACTTTTGCCCAACGTCGACTCACCTCGTCGCCGTTCCTGTTGAAATGAGCAGGGGTGCAAACGGATCGGATTCGGACGGATATTGCTTATATCGTATCCTAACCCATATTTTTTTCCCGGATTCGGAGTCGGATACGGTAAGACCGGATACGAATACGAATTCGGAATATTCGGAGTTTCGAATACGGTACCGTCGGAACGGATATATAACGGATTCGGCTCGGAAACGGATAATATATGCGGATAATACGGATGATTACAGTTCCAAAAGTTACAGTTTTTGGAGGGATTCTACAAACTCCATACTAAACATTTTACTGTATTTTCTAGCATATCAATGAACCGTAGGATTGGCAAAGCTGAAGCAGGTACCGTTCTAAAAGTACACTACGAGTACAGAGTACCATATATAACATAAGTTTATCTTACCATAATAGAAACACAAAATAACAATAGTTTATTCCGTCCCATGAGACCACCCAATCCTGCTTAAGAGCTAATGCCATGCCCCCATTAACAAGCATTTCCAATGCAGTTTACATAACAAAAATAATTCGGATAACATATTTTATGGAGAATACATATATGTCAATCACTCAATCATAACAAAATATACATATAAAGGTCATCTTAAAGAAAAATTGGAAATCTCATTACGCTTTTTTAATCAAAGGACCAGCATTCTTTTGCTTTGGAACAAACTATCACTATTCTATGCAGGCTAATGCTAAATTCTAATTGCCTTTACTAGGAGAAAATGACTACAAGCACGATTTGGAATCGCACATCCATGGTTTTTATATATATGGCTTGTTGCTCGATCAATCATCCATCATCTGCGCCTCTGGATCTCACTAATATATGACGTCAAAGAGGCTCCGGAAGAATTGATTGTTGTATTATTGCCACGGCATTGCAAAGAATCGTCGAAGATTCTGGATGAACTCATTCAATCATTGAATCATCTTTTCTTGAGATAAGATTATCTATAACAAAAGTATAACTTGATAAGGATAGCAATTCTATTTGCATAACAAAAAACAAAGTCTCGTATTCACATTTGACTCAGAACAAAACTTTGCCATCATTTTGGATTGACATAGCTTTTCCTAAACAATAACATAATCTTAATGGTGTTTACTAAACAGTGACAACAACTTACTAGCATATAAGGTTAGATTAGTAGCATTATTAAACTTTCCTCTGCATCTGCAGTGTATTTTACCATGTATGTAAGGTCTAGGCAGCAACAAGTAGCATCTAACATTTTTTCTAACCAAGTATCCTATTATTCAACTAGCTCGTTTTCATTTTAGATAAATTTCGGACATTTTTGGTTCAATGATTAAAAACACCACAACTTGTCCGACCAATAAAAATCCAGTACACAAAGTGGCTCACCTTTTCCTTGACAAGTTCTTCTCTACCTTACGGGAGTTGGGGTCGATGCTATAACAATTCACAACTGCAGATATGCTGCAAATCACAATAGAGAAGAGCTAATCAATCGCAAGCATCAATCGCAGATATAAGAGCTATATAGAGACCCTCACAAAGATACATCATCGATTACAAATATTGATTCACAAAGAATTCCCTCTTATCGATTATCACTACATTGATATAAGAGCTGTGATTACATGGAACTTTGAATTAGCATAATATTTTTATTGGCTAAAATGTGGTCTTGAAGAAACCGAGTGTAAATCAATGATGAGAACTTACATCTAGTACCAAAGAGCATAGAAGGTTTCAAGCATAGAACTTACATCTATAGTTCTGCTCTTGCATGAAATTGGACACAAGCTTCTAATTATATGATGGTATACACATATGAACCTCAAGAAGAAGAGTAGTAGCTTTCAAGCGCATAGAAGGTTTTAAAAGATATACCAAAGGTTCTTTGCTGCCAACGTCGTAGCAAGCCGGGCGCGAGGTGGCCTCGGCGGGGAAGAGGTCGGCGGCGGCGCACGTGGCGGGCGCGAGCCAGATCCGGCGATCCGGGCCGAGGAGGTGGCGGGAGAGGAAGGGGACGGGAGGGAGGAGGGGCGGCGGTGGAGGGCCGAGGAGGGGCGGCGCGGGGGGAGCGAGGAGAGGCGGCGGGGGAGAGGAAGGAGACGGGGAGGGGGTGGCGGGGGGAGGAGGCGCGGTGGAGGGCCAAGGAGGGCGCGCGGGGCGAGGAGGCGGCGGGGGAGAGAAGGAGACGGGGAGGAGGGTGGCGGGGAGGAGGCGTGGTGGAGGGCCGAGGAGGCTGCGCGCCGGGCGAGGAGAGGCGGCGGGGGAGAGGAAGGGGACGGGGAGGAGGGGTGGTGAGGGGAGGAGGGGCGGCGGTGGAGGGCCGAGGAGGGGTGGCGCCGGGGGGGCGAGGAGAGGCGGCGGGGGAGAGGAAGGGGACGGGGAGGAGGGGTGGCGGGGGGAGGAGGCGGCGGCGGCGGCGGCGGCGGGAGAGGAGGCGGCGGGGTGGGGCGGGGGGGGGGGGGGGGGGCGCCGGGAGGACCGAGGACGGAAGATAGTATCTGCGAGACAGAGCGCGCGACAACCTCGGATAGGTATTGGGTTTGATTCGGATAGTATCCGAATAACCGAATACCGAAGTTATTCGGTCGGATAACAGTTAAACCGGATTCGCTACCGAATCCGAATACAAAAATCCGAATCCGACCGGATATCAAAACGGTTTACCGAATTCGCTACCAACCGGATTCGGTACCGGATCGATCGGAAAAAACCCGACCCGTTTGCACCCTTAGAAATGAGCCCAACCGAGTGGCATTCCTGAAATACACGAGAACGGCGTGTCCGTTTGAATCTGCGTGCACCACCGCTCTGATTCTCTCAGCTCCATCGCCCTTTAAAGTTGCAGCACCCAAAAGATTTAGATAGCTGCATACACACGCAGGCCATGACGTATCACCGTCGTCAGAATAGCATCTCCTCCCCAGCAGGCAACCTCCCAATGCTGCTCGCGGCGCGGCTCCGCGGCCTGATCCTCCCACCTTGCCTCGTCGTGGTTGTTGTCCTGGCGGCGGCGGCGGCGGCGGCCGCCTCCATCCCTCGCGCCGACGCGTACAAGAACTACACCGTCGGCGACGACAAGGGCTGGTACGACGGCCTCACCCTGCCGGGGATCGACTACCAGGAGTGGGCCGACGGCAACAACTTTAGCCTCGGAGATTTCCTCAGTGAGTATATATGGCGCTGCTCCATCTTCACTAGTTTCTAGCCAGCTAGCCTTGCCTTTGCTTTCCAATAATTTCTTGCTGATACATACTGACTGCATGCAAGATCCATTTTTCTCGTAAGTTTGGCGTGGTTTCTGCGAATCTGTAGTGATCTAGCATATGTGTTTGTTTCAGTATATCATGTAACTTAATATTGTGCCTATATGTGAAGCAACCAAACTGCCAGAGTACGTTGGCATGTTAAGATTGCGAGGTCGGGCTTCTTTTTTCGTTGCGGATTATGATTTTTGGTTAAAATTTTTGAATTTTAGTTATTTACGACAGAGATTACGGAAAGAGATACTCACTTACGATTTTAGATGATACAGATGTTGGGTTTTTAACGTGTACTATAATTAATTTGTAGATTTTATCTTAAAAAAATACTCCGTTTGAAAGTTAGATACTGTAACAAAAACTAAAATCCATTTTGAGAAGCTAAAAAGAACAGATCTGTGGTTTAACTTCTCAATCATTTGGCGCTATCGATCGTGAGTAACGCCAAAATTAGATTATCGTGTCAAAGTTAAGATGGCTGATAACTTTTGGCTACGATTGATAATTTTTTATTATGGCTAATAGTTTTTGGATGCAACTGATGATTTTTTGCTATGACTAATGGCTTTTAGTTGAAAATGAATAGTAGTAGCTGAATGAAGTGGCTTTTAGAAAGAGTGGGTGAGCAATGGAAAACTTGACGAAGAGATATGTACGTGAGACAGAAGCAAGAAGAGTAGGGTGCGTGATATATCTATAACCCTCTGTCTTATTCTCAGAGCAAAAGAAGTAGTAAAGTCATTTTGAAAATTCAAATATTTATATTAATTTCTGGTTTCTCACGCAGAATGAAACAAAAGCTAATATGAGTATCCTGTGTACTCCTGCTGTGTTCTTTTGATTTGCTAATTACTAAATGGCATGACTTATATGGGCCTGTTCTTTTCAGATTCTCAAAATAGTTTTTAGCTTTTGCTACAGTACCTAACTTTCAAACGGAGTATTTTTTTAAGATGGAGTCTACAAGTTAATTATAGTACACGTTAAAAACCTAATATCTGTATCATCTAAAATCACAAGCGAGTATCTCTCTCTATAATCTCTATCATAAATAGCTAAAATTTAAAAATTTTAATTAAAAACTATAAATCACAGTAAAGAAACAGACCGATCTTTCGAGTTCTAGCCCAGTTTGCTTTGCCAAGCTCAGTCGGCTTGGGAATCTTTTCCTCTGGATCGTTCGTTGGGGGCACCAAAAGCAGCCACCTTTCTCCTTTTCCGCACGCACATGGCCTGTGGTGAAAGATGCAACATGCTGCTACTTCCTGGTCGCTCATCAATCACCATCGAAAACAGAGAGGCCGATGTAGTATTGTTGTCTATATCGGATGGCAATTAATTTGATCAATTACAACCGCCATTCTCTTTTAAATGTTATTTTAAATACACAAAAATATTTATATTTGTCAAGTTGAAATAGCATTACTAGATTTTTCATCAAAAGTATTTCGATAATATCCTATTTTTCATAACCATTGCTAACATATAATAAGGAAAAAAAGGGTCAAATGCGTCAACCCATTGAGATTCTAGACCTGTATTTGAGTTCACTATACGTATGGAAAAGATTGAATTAATTGGTTCCATACATATAAATATTGAGCCAGTACGTTTCGTGAATGCGCTTCTACTACAGTGTACCATGGTCTTTTATGTCGTCCGTACGCACTAATACCTGCAACAAGAACATCGCAACCGATGCACCTGATCGACTACCTGGTGGTTGCACTGAGCACATCATAATTATCTATCTAACTGCACAATCTTGTGACTAATCAACGAACAGCGATACACTCTTACATGTCTCTTGTCACTGCGCACGTACTGCTTGTTGCAGTTTTCAACACGGACAAGAACCACTCGGTGGTGCAGACGCGGAACCAGACCCTGTACAAGATCTGCGACTACAACGACTCCGGCCCCGACGACACCGTCGAGTGGTCGGCCGCCGCGCCGGAGTTCAGTAAGGACGCCATCACCGTCGCCGTGCCGCTGCTCAAGGAGGGCCCCACCTACTTCTTCTCCGGGAACTACGACGGCGAGCAGTGCGAGAACGGCCAGCGCTTCGCCATCACCGTCGCGCACGGCCAGGGCCTCCCGCCGGACCTCAGGCCGCCGGAAGCCGCCGCGCCGGGGCCGGCGGCCGGTCCCGGCGCCGCAGCCGACGCGGCTCCCGTGCTCGACTTCAGCCACCCCAAGAACGTTTCCACGACGGACACGACCGCTCCGGACGACGAGCCGAGCAGTAGCACTTCGGGTTCGAGTCGGACTCTAGCCAGACTCGGGCCTGGTGGTCTGGTCATGGCGCTAGTGGTGACTATGCTCTCTGCGGTGCAACAGCTGTAACACTTGGAATTGGCGCTTTAGCTGTTCGTTTTGTCGTGTGCCTAAATTACGATAACTTCCCCCTAATTTATTGAAGGATGAGTAGGAGTGTTATACACTTATTACACCTGAGATATTTACCTTTTTACATGTATATGGTGCCTGTTGTATTGTCTTGCTCCTTTGCTGAGCACGGCCGACGTCTTCTGCTTCTGACCTGACCCGTCGACGATGACGCCCTCCTGCTGGCTCTGCCCACCAACAGGCTCTACCTTGACTTCCTCCGTGGGTCCCGCGACGTGGACGTCTGCCACCTGTCCTCTCTCTCTTTATTTCTTTCTCATGCACTTCTTTCCTCTCAGCACTGCTTTAGTTTTTTTTCAATTTCAACTTCATTTTCATTATTCAGTAATTCATCTTTTTCTAAATTTTTTTAATTTTTTGAGCTTTTTGCTTTTTTTTCCCGTGTTCCTTTGCATTGTCCGTGATGGACTAACATTTTTTTTGTATTTTTCTATTTTTTTAAATTTAATTATGCCCAAAAAACCAAATCAGCTACAGTAAAAAAACCAGCTGCAGTACAATTTCAGCCAGAAGCCATCGCTAAAACGAACGCCCATGCACACACACCGACTCATTCACGTACTCGTACGCGGACTCGTACACGGAAAGAACTAGGAAATTGACTTGCCAACTATCCCTCCACATGCACATGACTAGCCAGAGTATACTCATATACGGACTCAACTTATACACGTTAAACCAAATTTATACATGTATACGTATACGACAAACCGACGGACTAAGATACGACTCGTAAACGGAAACAAAATTAAACTCTAACAGTGCCTAATATATATGAGTAAAAGATATTTCTCCTATATATATATATATATATATATATATATATATATATATATATATATATATATATATTGCTCGACCGCTATGCGCTTCCACGCCGGGTGCTCTCGTAAACCTCTCTCCGGCTCTGCAGATATGTCTGTCTGTTGGCTTTCTTCCTCTCCTGCCATGTCTCTAATTCACCTTCTAACTTCTCTAATCTGTGTTTAAAGTCCAACTAATCATATCTTCCATTGCCTTTTAACTTGTTCTTCTTATTCCCTTTGTCTTGAGCTCGTCTATGTCATCCATGGTCTGCACCTTCTCCTCTTTCTCACTACTGCCTTCACTTAGAGGTGGGAGATGGGCCATGATTTTCAGGCTCGGCTGGCACGGCACAACCCAAGCACAGCATAGGCACGCCACGTGCTAGGTCGTGCCAGCACGACCCGAATGGTGGGCCAGGCCTAGAAAGCTGGTCCATTGGGCAGCACAACATGGCCTGGCGAATCATACTGTGCTCGGGCCGGCCCAGCACGGTGGGCACAAGCGCACAGCGGCATGCCTGTGCTGGCGGCCGCTTCAACCTTGGCCTCGTCTCCTACTGCCATCCCATGGGCACTACTCTCACGGCCATCCCCGCAACCACAAGCCATCCATCACAGAGCAGAGAGAGAGAGGGAGTAAAGGGGAAGGACTGGAGTATACCGGAGCCTGGACGAGTGAACGACGGTAGCAAGAGGAGGAGCAGGGTAGCCAGAAAGCTTGTCCCATACCGCTTGCGAGTGTATCAACAGAGGGAGTGGGGGTCGCATGCTGTCTCCGCTGGCACCGGCCCTCACATCCACAAGTCAAAAGCAAATTAAGTCATGAATTAACTCAAATCAAATCAAGAGCTAGAGGGAAGAATCAGAGAGGAGAAGTAGGAGGTAAGAGGAGAGGAAAAGCTAAAGGGAAGGAGGTATTCGACCATGGAGGCCCAGTTGGAAAAGTGGAGGCCGCCGTGGCCAGAGCCGAGTTGGCTGACGTAGGGAGCTGGGCTAACACCAGAGAAGGCAGGCGCAAGAGTAGCAGTACTTGAATGATAGCGCTGCGGCAGGAGTCCGAATGAGGCGACGCTAGGAAGCCAGCTATCAGAGCCAAGGGCGCAAGGGAAACACATGCCAAAGGAGGCCGATGGGCAGGTGGCAATGGTTGGGACCGAACCCTAGGGCGGCAGCACAGGAGGCCGGCGGCTAGAGGCGCAGGCAGGCGGTGGTGGCCGAGGTTGAGCCCAAGGGCGACACGCCATGGAGAGGAGCCGACTAAGTTGCAGGAGGCGGCAGTGGGGAGATCGACTGGAGAGAAGTGGGAGGAGCCAACTGAGAGAAGGAGTGGGAAAAGAAGTGGCCAAGGGAGGTGTCAGCCAAATAGGAAAAAATAAAAAAGAGAGGAAGAAAAGGAAAGGAAAAAAGAAAGAAAGAAAGAAATAGAAAAGGGGGAAAAGGAATTTAGCGCACGCAACAGAAAATTTATAATCGCAAATCGTCAACCCGAGCATTTCAAATTACATACTGAGTTAATTTGTGAAACTTCGCTAACCTTATTAAGCTGTGAAATGTATTAACAGGTCGTATGTGGATTAAAAAGGAATTGCATGTAGTCTGTAGATCATTAATTTAATATGTGTCAATTAAATTGGTATTTTGTCATTTAAACCACTCTACTGCATAACTAAATTCTTAGCTAATTTCGTTGATGGTATTAACTTGTAAAACTTCACTGGCAAATATTTAGGATTATTAAAAATCAATCTAGTTCCGTTGGTAGGTTACAATTTGTACTCTTACAAATGAAATTATCATAAAGTCGCTTAGATCGCTGTAGGGCATATTTAAATTCCCAAATGATTTTGGTAGTTGTATTTAAATTTTAGAAACCCACTTATAATTATTCTGGACTATTAAAACAAGTTATTGCGGTTAGATGATTAAAAACATACATGCCAATTAAACTGGTACATGTGCGGATTAAGTTCATGCACTGTCGTCTAGACTATTTTGATGTGGGTTTAAATACCCAGATACTTGGTTAAGCCCCTTTAAATGATATAAAACCAGTAATAATTATTTATAATGGTTAGAATAAATTAAGTGCTATCAGTAGAATAAAGCATAGCGCGTATCGATTAAATTAATGTATTGCCATTTAAATCATTCAGGGTTGTAACTAAATACCCAATTAACCTGGTTAATCGTATTAAAGTACTGAACTTTCATAGTAAACATTCTTGGATATTAAAAATAAATTAAGTGATGTCTATAGGCTAAAACTTGTATGCGTACAAATGAAATTGGAGCATAATTTTGCAAATATTGATCTTAATTTTACTAGTGGAGGCAAGATAGACTTGCTTGAGTGGTGGAAGAACAACAAGCGGCAAAGACTGGGAATTATTTAAAGAGCGGCAACAGCATCAACTGAAAGATCCTGAAATCGTGCAAGCGTACACTGACCTCAAATGTATGAACGATCTAGATATTGATGAACGACCTAGTTAGTATGTACATATATTATTATTGCACTCTTTTCCTTACTCAGGAAACCCCACTCTAGGGCGTAAGATTTTTAACGAGGCAGTAATATTGTATTTTTAAAATATAAAAAAAATCACTTTTCTCCCAAAATATTTACATCATTGTGTGCCCATGTTTTTGTGCAACTAATTTAATTTTAATTAGTTTTTAATAAGGCAAGTACGAGAGAAAGGAAGATGACGACCTCCGCCACCTTCGTCGTGTATAGTTACTTCGGGCTGAGCTTTGGCTGACATGGCACGAACGCCAGCACAACGAACTTTGGACCGTGCTTGGGCTTGGCCGGAGGCGAGACAAGCCTGCACGGCATGGCGGGTTAACTGGGCCAAGCCGACATGGCATGACGTGGCCCGAAGCATGGCCTTGTCCTTATCACCTGCATGCATACTCCATGCGTGGGGCTCTCTTTGTATCGCTGCATGCACATGAGGCTACATCCGATTAGTACCGGGCTGACCTCTTGTAACATCCTATTTTTTCAAAATTTATTTCAACCCCAGCCATTAGATCCCTAACTCGCCACGCGTCGGCCATCCAAGCCGTCGCTACTCCTGACTACAGGATCCTCTCGAATGCCACGTGTCAACCATCTATAAAGCCGGTCACTGTTCATTAGTGCGGTCCGTCGTTGGCTGTCCAATTCTTGCCATGGTCACGTGTCAATAATCCATACACTCGGCTACTGTTCATCGCCGTCTCCCTCTGGGACTCCAAATTCGCCCCTGTCTCAGCATCCGTGCCATGCACGACGAGGTCACCTCAGCTTCCGTGCTTATAAGCCACGCCATCGCCTCGCCTTTCGCACCCCACAGCGCCATCGTCCTCGCCAGCTGTGTCGACGCTCCACCAGTGTCCTGTTGTGCGCCACCACCATCACCTTCGTCTTTGGCCGCTCTGTTCCACCGATGAACGCGTGCAGCCGAAGTGGACGCTTTGCTGTACCACAACTATCCTTCACCGTTGAGCCTTTTGTCTCATCGACCTCACCGCTGGTACGCCACTGCTTGTCCCTCCATCGTCTATTCCACCGATAAGCGCCGTCAGCCAGCTCCATTGTCCAACCTCGCTGACTGAACCTCACCCACCGCCTCGCTTCACCTGCTCGCTCACCTATCGCCCTGCCCCTCGATCCACGCACCGATGCATCTGCACGAGAGCCCAGCTAATGTTAACGTGACGCCAGACCATACCGCGCCCGTGTGTCGACTCGCCTTCTCTGTGAACCAAGTTCATCATGCACCGAGTCGCTGACAAGTCGAGTCTACCTGCCAGCTGCGACTGTTTCGTAGACTGATGCACCGATCGAGATGAGTCTGGCGCCAGCTCTGATGACACGTCAGCCCTAGTCTGAAGTGTCACCACGTGTCATGCCATGCGGTAGCCACGTCAGCTCCTGAGCCGATCCGAGTGCCACATTAGCATGCCACGTGTCAGTGCCATATCAGCCCTAACTACCACGTGTTATGCTATGTCACTACCACGTTAGTCCTAGCCACCACGTCATTAAGCCTAGTCGCTCGTGCATTACCGTAGACGAGCCATTCCATGAGCCGAGTCCACAGAGTAATTTTTTTGGTTTTTCAGTATTTTTCTTTAGATTATTTTTTAAGAACTCGTTCTCCTTTTATCCTAGCTCCGATTGATCCCGTTCTTTTTTATAAATTCATATAAAATTGAGCTCCATCTTTTGGTTCTAGTTTTGAGGTTTTTAGAGTTTATTTAAATTTATTTTATACCTTATTCACTTTCTCTCTCATTAGATCACATCTTCGAAGAAGTAGGAGCACCACCGGAGGACCAAGCATTCATAACCGAGTAAAGCCATGGCAAGTCATGTCCTTTGATCATATTGAACCCATATGTAAATCTATTATTTATTAATTTTATTTTAAATTATAATGTATTGCTATTTTATTTATAACTTCGCAAACAAGATCGAGATAAATTCCTTAGTGGTTTGTCTACCGTACATATCCACGCAATATATTCTATTTCACAAGAGATGATTAAGTATTGCCAAACAGATTCAGTCAGGGAAGGACAATTTTTGAAAGTAAAAAAATGAAATAAAAAAATAGACACTCAAATCCGAACCAAAAAAATACTCGAATTGAGTGGCGATGATGTGCTATATAGGAGTGCAATTGAAGAGGATATAGATGGATATCGCTCATCCTATATCCTATTCCGCATTTTTTCTTGGAGTCAGAGTCAAACACGGATAATGCAAAATACCCATTTCTCCATTCCGCATTCATTCTATAAACCTTTAGACAGTTAGTCGGATGAAAATTATTCGCTTTTTTACACAGGACATTGAACAATAGGATGTAATCAGAGCAAACATGAAACAGACTAATCACCAAGATGTCGAAAGAAGAGCACTCAGTATTCTCTACCTATTTAGATGTGGCAATCCGTCTATATGTTATTTTGTTCCTAAATGAAGTCATAACACACTTCCTCATATTATTTGACATACAGATATACGAACGGATATCATTTATTCCGTATCATATTCTATATTTTTCCTTGGAGTCAAAGCCAAACACGGATAGTACCGGATACCCATTTGCATCTTTCGTATTTACTTCGTGAGCCTTCGATCGGTCGATAGGATAAAAACTATCAGCTCTGTTTGCACCCCTAGTTATTTACACCCATCTCTCTACAGTCACCTACTAAGATAGAGCAGAGAGGGGAGCAGACTCAGATAAATTTGGGGTGGATCACCTTGCTCGAAAGCCCATATTGGGAAGAAAAGTGGGTTATGGGCCACAATTCCTTGGGTTGCATAAGAAGCACAAATGTGATTACTGGTGAAACCCATTTCAAGGCCTAAACACACCCATTCCTCGCCGTAACGAATGAACGCGCCTTCAAAACCTTGGGACCGAAGGAACTTCCCTCCTCCTGCATCTCGATGAACTGATCTGCTTCTCCCCGCAGATTAGGGGCACCGCCATGGAGAATTCGCGCACACTGCTGGTCAATTTTGATTGAAAGGGTTCCGCCGCCATGCTGGCGAACGAGATCGAAGTGGATCTCGAGGGCAGCGACGTCACTGCCAAGAAGCGCGCCGTCATGTTGCTCCTCAACGGTGAGATCCTCCCGCAGCTCGTCATCACTGTCGTCCGCTAGTCCTCCCCTCCGAGGACCACACCATCCAGAAGGTGCTCCTCCTCTACCTCGAGATCATCGACAAGCGCGTCGCCGCCGGCGGTGTCCTCCCAGAGATGATCCTCATCTGCCAGAACCTCCGCAACAACCTACAGCACCCCCAATGAGTACATCCGTGGCATCATGCTCCACTTTCTCTATCGCCTCTCTGAGCCTGAGGTGCTTGAGCCGCTCGTGCTCTCCATCCTCGAGAACCTCGAGCACTGCCACCACTTCATCCACTGCCACACACTCTTTGCCATCTCGACGATCTACTGCCTCCCGCACGGTGACCAGCTCATCCCCGACGCGCCCGAGCTCGTCGAGTGCGCGCTCGCGTCAGAGCAAGAGGCGTCCGCGCGGCCAGGGGTGTAGCTAGGGGGCTTAGTGAGGCTTGAGCCTCACCTCCCCCCCGGTACCAGACATTCTGGTACTAAAGAATGTCTGTAGTAAACACAAGGAAGTAATAATGAATAGAACACTTTCACAGGGAATTCAGAGAAGTAGTCATAGCAACAAGTTTAACAATGTGAGACTAGAAGGAATATAGAATACAAACCTTGGCTCCATCAAGATACACAATCAATAAAAATTGATGTCTGTGTAACTGTGTGGATAAGTTGGGTATGGTAGTTCAACCACCCCATTAGAGAGTTAGAACGAGTAAAGCTGCTAAATGGGTTTGGCTTGGTATTGATAAACTTATTCAACTTGCTGAAATTTATGCTAACGATTTTATGGATGTTAATCGGTTCTTGTTAAGAAATCAGATTCAAACCTTCATTATCAACATTAGAAGAAGTGAAGAATTCATCGGATGTCATGATATATCAAAACTTGCTCAATTGATGGTTCAAACAAGAAAAGATAGAACTTTTCTATTGGTATATCAGCTTATCGAGTTGACATTGATACTTCTAGTGGCAACAACATCTATTGAGATAATATTTTCGGTAATGAATATTATCAAAATAGAATTGCACAATAAGGTAGCGGATGAGTGGCCCAATGACTTAATGGTATTCTACATCGAGTGAGGGATCTTTAAAAGCATTGATGATGATAAAATCATAAACCGCTTTCAAGGCATGAAGTCGCGTAGAGTGCATTTGCTCTGTAATTCAAATTTGTCTCGTGATTCAAATTAGCTTAATTCTGGTATGTTTCATATTATCTAAATTTCATTATCATTCACAATTTTCTATTATATCATTAATTTTGATGTGTTTCATATATAGGTGACTTATCATTACTCTGCACTTATGGTAGAATAATTATATATTTTTAGATATACATTTTTTATTATCGAGGTATCTATTTTGTATCTCTGTTTTTCATTGTTTGTCTCTATCTAATTGTGTAATTTTTGTGTGCATTTGAAATTTATGTTAACTTAGTTTAGATCTATAAATAGTTTAGCCCACTCTTAATTTTATTCCTAACTTCGCCACTGCGCGGTGCAACGCGTTCCTCATGCTCTGTGCCTGCTCGCAGGAATGCGCGGTCGCCTACGGTCGTGTCGCCGAGTGGCCCGACCTCCTGCAGATGGCCGCCGTCGACCTCATCCGCAAGGTCTGCCTTCCCCGAACCGTGCGGACAATCGCAGGTATGTCAAGATCACTATCTCCCTTCTTTAATTCCTCGCCCAACTCCGAGGTTGTGTACGAGAGCGCCGGTGCGCTTCGTGTCGCTCTCCTCGGTACCCACTGCCGTGCGCACCGCCGATGACGCATACTGCCAGGTGCTCACATCACAGAGCGTCGACCACAAAGTGAAGCTCATCGTCTTGGACAGCCTGAATGAGCTGTGCAGCTCGCACTGGCACGTGATGAACGTGCTGCGCGCGCTAGACAACCCGAGCTAGGTTGCCCAGAGGAAGGTGCTTGGTTTGGTGCTCGATCTGATCACCCCTAGTAACGTGGAGGAGGTGGTGCTTTACCTCGATCCGTAAGATCTGCCCAGGGGCCGCCTGCCGGAGACCATCGACAGGCACGATGCTGAGGAAATGGTCCTCATCTGCGGAATCCTCCGCGACAACCTACGGGATCCCAATGAACATGTCCGCCGAGTCAGGCTCCACTTCTTGTGCCACTTCTCCGACCGCGCAGAGACGATGCTCGAGACGCTCGTGCCTTCCGTCCGCGCCAACCTCGAGCACCGCCACCACTCTGTCTCCGCTACCACGCACTCGCAGCCGTTGCGGCGATCTACCGCCTCCAGCGCGGCGATCACCTCATCCCCGACGCACCCAAGCTCGTGGAGCGCGCGCTCTTGTCAGAGCAAGACGCATATAATGTAAAGTGTTTCAACTGCAATGACTATGGGCATTATGCTTCGAATTGCCAAAGCAAAAAAAAAAGAACAGGGAGGCAAATCTCGTCCAACAGCAACTGGCGAATACGGGCACTACGCGTCACTGCACAATATAAAGTGCTTCAACTGCAACGAGTATGGGCATTATGCTTCGAATTGCCAAAGCAAAAAGAAGAACAGGGAGGCAAATCTCGTCCAAGAAGTAAATGACATTCCAGTACTACTTCTCTCATCATATGTTGAAAAGGTACCAGTCATGGTGATGCTAAACGAGAAGAACGTAGTTCCAAAACTACGCACGAAGGAAGGCAACAACGATCAATCAAATCACTGGTATGTGGATAATGGAGCAAGCAATCACATGACGGGAGATCACTCCATGTTCCATGAGCTCGACGAGAAGATTTGGGGCGAGGTCAAGTTTGGTGATGACTCCATAGTAGAGATAAGAGGCAAATGGACGATGATGCTGTAATGAAAGAACGGAGATAAGAAGTTGTTTACAGGAATTTACTATATACCAAGTCTGTGCAACAACATACTTAGTCTTGGACAGATGACAGAAATAGAATGCAATGTGGTGCTACAGGATGAGTTCTTGCGTGTTTATACCAAGAACAATGATCTGTTGATAAAGGTGAGAAGATCTCCAAACCGGTTGTACAAGATTTCTTTGAAAACTTGTAAACAGAGCTTGGAAGAATCAGGAGATGGCAGGGCCCGAGGATAAGACTCGCTGAGCGTAGTTAGGGGCAGCCAAACAGGGCATACAGAAGGCCAAGATGGCAGGACTCAAGTACGGCACGTGCACGCTCAAGGGGTGCGCATCGAGAGCGACTCGGGCGCACAAGGTGACGGCCCTAGGACTAGAGCAGGTGCGTGTGCAATTGAAGGTGACACACATACAACTGCGGACGATGGACTTCGTGCGGGCGGTGGGCTCGTAGGTGGAAAAAGTGCACAAGTTCCAAGAGGAAGACTTGAAGTACAAGTTGGTGTAATTTTTTGTGGTTTTGCAGATGGAACGCGGTCAACGTTGGAGACAGGACGCACGAGCACAGGAGTGAGAGACGGTGTAGCCTCAGCTAAGATGTGCATGAAAAGTGAACGGATTTTGTCCAAGAGAGAGGAGCAGGAGGCTCTAGTAAACGGCGAAGCCAAGGCAGCTGTAGAAGCAGGTGCTCCAGCCCAAGCAGGCGTGCAAGGAAGGATGGACTCAGTTCAGGTGCGGGAGCAAGAGAGAAGATCGGTGTGATCTAAACAGAGAAACAAGATTAAGAGGGTGATTATTAGAAGTTAATCTTGTTTACATATTTGAGTTGTATACATATACCAGGCTTATCGTGTATACGTATACGAGTCTGTAACCGAGTTGACCTAGCAGAGCTTGCCGTGTCCGCGTATACGTATACGTAAGCAGGCTTTATAAGTCAGGATAGTCATGTAGAAAAAAAACGAGAGCAAGAGAAGCAAGCTTGAAGAAGAAAAGAGAGAGCAACGAGAAGCCAGAGGGCGGCGCGAGAAGCTTCAGTAGGCGCAGCTGTTCCATCGCAGAAAGAAGAAGCAAGACCAGAAGAAGTAGCAGAGCAGTGCTATCAGAAGAAAGGAGAATCACAGAGCGAGAAGAAGTAAGAAGTAGCAAAGCACAAGCCTCAGGTGTTAGGTAAGCGGTTTGTGCTAGAAAAGAAGTGCATGCAGCAAGTAATAAAGAGGAGGGAGGTGTCCCTGTGAAATAAAAGATCTTGTGTGCTCTGTTGTATGCAATTTTTTGTTGTCTTGCATTGAGTAGGAAGGGAAAGCTCCAGAAGACATTACGTGGAGCTTCATCAATTCATCAACAAGGAATAAAGGAGTACCCCATCACATGAAGAGGACCAGAGGACAGAGGCACTGTCCACTGCATCATCAGGAGACACCGAGTCCAGTCAAGTATAATCTGAGAACGGATCAAGAAAAAGCTCCAACAGGGGCGCCTTCCGCATGCTCCGGCGGTTCAAGTATACGCAACACATGCACATGGCGCTTTCATAAATCATAATGACATACTCATCTGAATTTGGTTATTTGGATGAAGCAAAGTTGTCGACTTCCCGTGTAGTTGAAGAAAACAATAGTTCAATTTGTTTATGCTTTGTCCACCGTATCACGCACACAGTGTATTATGATTTAACTGCACAAGGTTTCTCTTTCCCACAAGTCAATTGTTTGAGCCAGCGCTGGGAGTAGACACATATAGAAGGGAAATGGTCGAAATAATTCATTTCAATGCTTTGCCATGTGACATGGACGTGATTTCTGAAACATCTGGCTGCAGCATCATATAGGTGATGTTGTATCTCGAAATGAATATGTATCCTGTACATGGGAAACAAAGTCGAAGAATTAATCCTGTTACCGTCAAACAAGTCTTTTGAGTCGATGGACGTGGTACACGCCGGGCTATACATTTCTCACCCAGGACTCCAAATGGAAACGGAGAGAGAGAGAAGGATCAAATCACATTAAGACAGGTAATCAGAGGGGTGAATGGTTACGAAAGCTAAAAACAAAATTTAAGATTTCTCCTAAGCACAAAATCTATTTAAGCCTCATTTAAAATTCTGGACAGAATATTGTATCCTCACTAAAACTGATCCCGATAAAAAATCGTAACTTCGATTGACCTCAAACTTAATCAGAATAAATTAGACAAAATTATTAAACTAACCCAACTGGAATTACGTTAAACGGAGGTCTAGAACTCGTGATATAAAATAAACAACCTCACTGGTACAGATAGTGACGGGAATTGATTAAACCCTAATTATGCGATTAAACAAAAACTATAAAAAATTAATCAATCAAACTTTTCAGATCACAAACCGAGCAAGTCAATCGAGGTTGAATCACTCCCTATGCAGAATTTAAAAACACGAATGCTTGGCAACGTTCAAACCAAAAAAATTAATCATGCTGTGCATAAAAGAGATTAGTCTTACCTCAACTTTCTTCACGTCTTGCTTTCTAGTGGCACTAGATGATGTTGGCTTTGATTAACTTTATAATTTGCATGCAGATCATGTAACAACCAAACGTACCTCAAATCCGTGCGCAAGCAATCGGTAAAACCGAGTACTAATTCCGTGCAGTGCTCGCCTGGCGTCGACGGCAATGCAGACGAAGGGAAAAAGAACGCCGCCGCTCCGCACCTTCAAATCACTGCACGTATAAGATGTTGAAGTATAAGTAAATTATTCATTTTTCCTTATCAGTTTAAGCTTTTAGTTGAATTGGTTGATATATGCAACTCAATATGGTATCAGAGCCAAGAGATCTTTCTTAGACCTGAAGGAGCCTACACGTAAGAGAGAGTGTTAAAGTATAAGTGAATTGTCTATCTTTCTTTATCATATTAAATTTTTAGACAAAATAGTTGATTCATACAACTCAATATAAAATAGCCGCCGTCCTGTCTTTTCTTCTCACTGGAAAATCACGGTTCTAACACAAGAAACAACCGCAACTTCCTTTTCTTGGAAAACAGCAGCGCCAAGCTTTTCTCCCCTTTTTTTTATTCGGAAACTCACGGCCGCCGCCAACCAATCTATTTTGTTGATCTCCCTTACGTCCAATGCACCATGCATAACCAATCTCTTACCCCATCAAAAATCACGGCCAAGGAAATCCATGCATGCAAATCAATTCGGTTTTGCTTTCCTAACAAACTGTGCTATCTCTCCTTCATGCAAGCAGCTCAAAACAAAAGTAGTATCACGTAAGAAATATTCTCATGCAACGTACGCACACATACCGTTTATGATCGATGTTAATTTGGACAAGAACCTGCGTCGTAGCCTTCTGATTTTTCTCCCCAAAGCAATCACCGCCGCCTACCTCCTTTCACGCTGTGGAGTCGCTCGCGCACGCCCCCTTTTGCTTCTCAATCAAAACTCACGGCCGAGACAACAAACCGCTGCCCTCAGTCTAAACAGCCGCCGGCCTTTTCTTTTCTTCAAAAACGACTTGCCGAGCCGCCTGCGATGCCTCTGCTCTGATGCCTGCCGCAAGCCTCGTCTTCTCTTTTTTTTCTCGAACAGCGCCGCTACGGAACAAAATAGCCGCCGCCTCCTTTTACTTCTTTTCACTCGTGAAAATCAAGGCCGCTTCTTTCTTTTCTTCAAATCACCACCGAAACACACAGCCGCCGATCTGTTTTTTTTTTCTCCAGAAAAAATCACGGACAACCAAAAAAAAACAAACCGGACGCAATTTTTTTTCTAAAAACTCACGGCCAACCCAAACAAAGCCGCAAGCACTTTATTTTTTCACGTCACCGTTCCGTGCGTTAGTTCGTACATAAGCATCACCTTTTCTTTTATACTCCTACAGCCTCCCTTATCCTTTCTAAAAATCCTCAACCAATTCTAATATATCATTATCTCTAATACAACTCCTCCTAGGCCTTTTCGCTTTAACCAAGCTTTTTAGCCCACTATTTTTTAAGAGACTCAAAACCCTTCATAACATGGATTTTTTAATTCTTTTTACGCTTCCGATTTTTTCAATCTTCCACATGTTGAAGCCTCCAGGATCGCACCTTCTGTATCTTCTCCACGCATCATCTCCATGCGCATTATTCTCTAGTCTGACCGATAGGACCTCAGTTCCTCCCTGAACTTAGTCCTGAAACTTCAGTTCCACTCGAACCTAGTTTCAGTTCCGTCATCGACCATGTTCCGCCTCAAGCAACACCTGCACATGAATAAACACGCAACCACGTACAAGCACAAGTCCACGACTTGACTCAAGTCAATCCGCACAATACCTCACACGAGCATATCATGCAACATACAATAATCCGTAATCGTTATCACAACTATTGTCAATGTATTCATCATATGATCTAACAGAGAGAGAGAGAGAGAGAGCAAAGAAGGGGTAGATAAGGAGCTGGCTTGGCTTAGCTCGACTCAGCCAAGCTCATTAGCGAACACGCTTGTTCAGTTCGAGTTGTTAAGCAAACTAGCAAAATTGCCTGCTCGGCTCAACTCGACTCAGCCAAGCTCATTAGCGAACACGCTTGTTCGGTTCGAGTCGTTAAGCAAACTAGCAAAATTGCCTGCTCGGCTCAACTCGACTTAAAAGCTGGAGTTGGCTCTTTAGGCTCGTTAAAGTCCAAGCACTAACAATTGCATGTATGTTAATATGTACTAATATACAATATAAAAAAGAATTGTATCCAAACTCAGTTGCATCCAAACAAGAACAATAAATAGAAAACTATCCTTGAAATTTGACAACAGCATGCATATATACCACAACTTACCCACAACCATGAGAATTCAAGATATAATATCATACCATCATTCACCAATCACCACCAGACAGAGGAGATCATGAGTTCGTGTCAATCACCGAGGAGGAGGCAGCCACAGGGGTCAGTGTCGGTTGGCCGGAGCGAGGCGGCTTTGTAGTGGAGGAGACGAGGCAATGAGGGGTTGCACAATTGAAAGCGAGTGTTGAGCAGAGGGGGAAGCGGAGGTGGAGGAGGTCCCTTCCCTCAATGATTCTTGGACTCCATGCTCGACTACTGCTTTATCCTTCGTAGAGGTCATATGCAAAGGGCCGGGAGGGGGCCGGAGGTAGAGTGAGTGGGCAGGAGATTGGACACGAAGTGCTGAATTAGAGGACGAGCGGTGGCAACGGCTTCCCCAGTCGCTGCTGGCGATTTCAGCTATGGTAGCCATACGTTTGCTCTAGTGCTGCAATATCTAGGTTAGGGTTGTGCTTGTGTGTTGCTATGGGCTAAGTAGGCCACGTATGGGTTGAATCTGTTACTACTTGCTAGTGCTATGGGCTAAGTGACCAAGCGGGTTATGGCCTACGTGGCCGGCATATCATCCAACTTAACGAGTCAAATCAGCTCGCGAGCTGACTCAGGTTCGACTCGTTAAGCTAACGAGTAGAAATGCTTGCTCGGCTTGCTTATGGCAAGTCTGAGCCAAGTTGAGCCGAGCTCACTCACGAACTTTGAGATATTTTCCACCCCTAAGAGCAACTCCAGCAGTAGCCCTCAAAACAGGGCCCCTACTTTTCATTTGAGGGCTCCCCCTACTTTTGAGGGCCTTGTTTTCTGAGCTGCACTCCAGTAGGAGCCCTCAAAACAGGGCCCCTACTTCTCAATTCCTTCTATTTCCTCACACACTATATGCATATGTATGGGACAAAAGCACAATACATAATAAAATATTTATGATTTCACAATGAGGGACAATATGTAAATTTATGAATTCAAATACGAATATTCAAATTTAAATTCAAATTTATTCCGAATTTAAATTGAAAGCACAAAGTTCATCACATAACATCAATTACAATAAAATGTGGAAAAGAACTCCCATCTAATCTTACAACCAAAGATAGTGCCTTGTACCATTGACATTTGAATCGCATGTGAAAATTCATTTGCACTTCCACTAACCTTCAAATTTTCAAAAATCTCACATGCTTCCTTCACCATACAATGGTCACTGTAGAGGCGAATCATGCAGTTCGATGCATAAAGAAAACATAAGCATATCCTTCAGGCGAATCAGGTGAATCATGCAGTTCCTTCACCATATGCTTCAGCTCACTGGACATTCCCAACTTCAGCATATGCATCAATTACAATAGAGTAAACATAAGCATCAGCTTAGATCCCTGAAGTGACCATTTCTCTAAATAAACATTCAACCATGTGTAAATTGTTATGCCTCAAATAACTAATCAATCAGCTGCAGACATGAGGGAAGCACGGACTCGCGGCTCAGGCCGCTGGCCCGGTTCGTGGGGAAATCTGCTGCCGGCATGGACCTCCTCACGGACTCGGCGGACTTCTTGGCGCCCCGCCGCTTGGACAGCTCGACGGCGACGCAGGGGTCCTCGGCGCGGGGAGGGGAAGAGGGGAGGAGGAGGCGGCGGCGCGGGGTGGGGAGGAGAGGAGGAGGCGGCGGCGCGGGGTGGGAAGGAGGGGAGGAGGCGGTGTGGCGGCGCGGGGAGGGGAAGAGGGGAGGAGGAGGCGGCGGCGTGGGGTGGGGAGGAGGAGGCGGCGGCGATAGGAGGGGAAGAGGGGAGAAGGAGGAGGCGGCGGGGGATTGGGGGCGCGCGGGGGATTGGAGGCGGCGGGGGAATGGAGGCGAGCGGGGGATTGGGGCGCGCGGGGACGTTTCACTCGTGCGGGAGAAAAACGGGCAAAACTGAAAAATGAGAGCTGAAGCAGGGCCTCTAGGAATGGGGGCTTGGAGGTCTCATTTGAGAGGCCCCTATTTTTGAGGGCTCAAGTAGGGGCCTTGTTGGAGCTCAGTTTTTTGCTCTGGCTCTCAAATTTGAGTTTCGGGGCTTAAGTAGAGGTCCTGCTGGAGTTGCTCTAATGTAAATGATAACTAGTAAGGTGCCCGTGCGTTGCAACGAAAAATCAAATAAAAGTGATGCATACTATGCAACAATAGACCCTTGTGCGCAGACAGAGCCATGGATTCTGGCACACAATTAGCGAATTCAGACGCAACACAATATCAACAGGATTAGGGTTAAAACAATTGATCAACGAAAGAAGTTTTAGAGTTAAACAGGAAGAACGGCAAAATCATCATGTTAAAACCAAAACTTGTGTACAAGTCCAAAAACATTAGTAATTTTATACAACTCAAACAGCAAAAACACATTAAAATTCGTTGTAACGTGAGTTGTCCAATAATGATTAGGCATCTATCAGATCTTATATCACCCTACTATATTGCAAGCAACAGATACACAAGGCCTTTCAAATATTCAACTATTTCAGATCCACCAAGTTTTGAAGTTTCAGAGACCATGTGAACAAAAGAACCTGGATAGGACAATAAAAAATTCATTAGTTAAAATTCCATTGTATAAATTGTGTACAAAAGATACGAAAAGAATTAGTGATTTACTTACGTTATTTAATGTCGAAACATTCTGTCAAGTGTATCGTTCCTTACGTCAACGGTATTCATGATAAAGTTCCTTGCATTCAAATCATGCAACACTACAGCGCAGATTCATTTAAAGAGAGCATTATTTAAATTATGAAAGAATACATACTTGCATACATTATTTACCTTTTGTTTTACCTTCAAGCTCTTGTAGCCTATCATCTTGTGGTCCAAATATGAAATTTGTACAATCCATTGTCATTAAGCAACCTTTTCAACAATGTATCAATTAGACGAGGAACAGGAATAAGATATAAGATGATGATTATTCATAGTAGTTGCACACGCACCACATCGACTATTCTTCTTGACATTGTCGCAGACTAAAATATAGTTTTGTTCCCCCGCAAGTCTCCATTGTGTTAGATATCGCACAATAAGTCCATCCCAAACGCGCACAAATAATAAGTTCTTACTGATTATATTAAAAATGGACTCAATAAACAATATGCAATATAAATTATTTGTTTTCAAAAAAATAACAGCATTCTATGCAACTTGCCTGTCATCCATGAGGCATAATTCCCTCATTGGTATACGACGTGGGAAGCTGTTGATGTGCCGTATTGGGCCGACATGTACAACCAAACCGACCACATCTTACAAAAGTTACATCAATTGTAAGGATTGTTCAAAGCAACAACACAAAAGTATATATATCAAATAAGAGGCAGCATATATGAAAAAGTGGAGATCTTACCAACAATTGACTTGTTTGGTTTTAAATAAACATCTTCAAAATGTGTATATTGGATAGGGAGATCAGAAAATTGAATGATATTGCTCAATTGCTCAACCGTAGTTCGGTATGTGAACCTTAATTCAAGCTCTTTTCCAAGGAATCGAAATTCGTTGGGATTTGGGTCAACGTTTACTGAGTGGATCTCATACGAATTCCCTTCGGCAAGTAATCGGTCAAATCTATGAGATTGTCTCGAAAGCAAAACACTTCCATTTTCATGCCCTAATAATAGAAATGCGAAAAACATATAAGTAATTGCATGAAATAATATTGGGATGACAATTAAAAGAACATATGGTGTAATGAACATTAAAGCAAATATCGATACATACATTCTCATCAGCGACTATTAGCTGAAGCATAGATCCAGTCATAATCTCTTGAATTGGAAATTTGTGCACTATATGTACACGAAAGTTCCACTTGTAATGTATCTTTATCTGGGCCCAACTCATGAAAGTGGATGCACCTATAAAAGGTAAATCGTCAACGACATTACATTTTGTGTTAAATGTACATTAAGATACATAAAGAATCAACTAAAGGAAAAATAGGAACATGCATAAACGTGTCTTCAAGAACACTTACCTAGACTGGAATGATATGTGTGTATCAAATGGAGCATAGACTCTTCGCGTAGAAAGGTTCCTAACCGACATCATGCTGACACAGCAAATAGTTTGTCAGAACGTAATCTAATACGACGTACATCTTTTGTGTTAAACATTTCAATGAGACATACATCTGCACAAGAATGTCAGTTGCAAAAAACAAAGGATAACAAAGAAAATAATTCTACTTTTACACGAAACATCTCATATGTGTTTTGTAGTCTCATATGTGATTTGAAGTCTCTTGTTGAGTATAAAAGAATAGTTACATTACAACGTGACATCATAAAATACATGAAATTATCAGAATTAACCAACGTAGAGGATTGACTGTGATTGGTTTTTCTCATTGCTGAAGTTCGTAACAACACACCATATGAAATTTAGCCCTGTTCAAAGAAAGTACATTTAAGAACTTCGACAGGAATAAAGTATTTGCCAAGTATGAATTTACAATCAAGTGATTAATACCTCGTCTATGATGTGAGTACTTCTTTGTAGACGATGTTTTTCGTGAAGGTACCATGGGTCTTTTTAGACATGCGCTGCTTGGCCTCCTTATCTGCAACGACAAGGACCTTGATGTTGTTTCTGGCGGTGGCCCTAGATAGCGCAACGTACAGTTGCCCATGAGAGAAGACCGGATCAGGGAGGTAGACAAGTACATTTTCCTTGATGTTGCCTTACAAGGTTGATGTTGTTCAGCATTAGGAAACGTACTACATATGAAACATCAGACTAATGTTTGTGGTCTTCAGTTGAAAATGAGATTTCTCGGGCCACGATGACACACTGCATCTGATCTTCTAAGAACTGCCTTTTGGAGGTTCTATAGTGTTATGTCCTAAATGGAAGATAATAATAGTCAATTCCTCGTATATTATAACCGAATTATAGACTCAGACATACTTGGTCATCAGGTAACAATGTAACATGTTCATCATAATCGACAGATAAGCTGTGATTGAATTTCAGAATTGTTGACTCCCGGTAGGATGACCAAGTGAGCCATGTCATAATAATCCTAAATATATTAAATCTGAGATGTCAACTCTTTCCCTGCATAGAACACTTGACTGTGTATGGGTTGCTGATGCATAGACATAGTAATCCTAAATATATTAAATCTGAGATGTCAACTCTTTCCCTGCATAGAACACTTGACTGTGTATGGGTTGCTGATGCATAGACATAGTGGGTGTGAAATATTTGGTTTCAGTGGAACCTGGGGTCCGATGATCCTCTTTGTATAAATGAATCCTACATTAGTAAGGTTGCACATAGATGAACGATTGCCCGTGCACATTATATGGATGAGCCTGTTTTGGTCTGATTTTTTACTCAGAGCAAACTTGTGGTTCCTAAATTTAACTACTGACACTCAATTTGTCTTGAAACTTAGTTATACTTCTTTGAAACTTCATGGTTACAAACAGAAACTTCATGGTTACAAACTTCTTAGCCCACTTTTATTCGGTTGTGCCATTCAGTTTGCTACATTAGAGCTGTTCCAAAAGGAACCACCAAAGGTTACAAACAGAAACATACCTTCAGATTTGCACAGCTGTTTTCAACTGCATACAATGATTCGTCTGTGATAAATGTTCTTGAAACCTGCAGGGAAGTTCGACAAAAGCAAAGAATGAGCACAAGAAAACTCGCAATCTGAGAAGCAACAACATTGAACAAATCCTCTGTCATGTTGATCAAGAACACACAATGTATACAACATCAAGAATTGTCAATCAACAAACATAACAACAATTAAGATGGATCACTTCCATTATACAACATATGAAGGGGATCAAACTTAACAACATTGAACAAATTGCTTAAGGGTTATATGAATGTGCTCAGAGGGTCTAACTACCAAAAATATTGAGTGGTAAATATTCCAGTACTATCTTTGTATGCTAAAAACCTTTGTAGTGACTTCCACACTTCCACTACAATATTGCTCATCCATGCATAAACAGTTAAACACCAATCCAAACTACAATAGCAATCCCAACAAACACGAGGGGCACTGAGATACCAAACCAAAGGAGGACCAGGGCAAACATAGTGGTGAAAGGAACAACACGGATGATTTCTCCCCACACAAGAGCATTCAAAATGAAGAAAATGACAAAAGCAATCCCTGGAAACAGGAAAGCTGTGTGCAGGGTTATCTTCTTCCACTCGGAACCCTTGAACATCTTGTAGAGACGCGAAGAATAATAGCCAGCAAGCAAACCCATCAAGACCCAGTTCACTAATGTAAATAGCACATCTCTAATATAATCTAAGTCACATATCTCGTAATTCCATATTTAAGAAACAATCCACGAAAAAGTCCTCCAGAAAAACACCACAACCCTTATCAAAAAATTACCTATGTCCGCAACTGAAATATCCCAAAACCCAGCAACGACTATTCAAATGTGTATCTAAGTTAGCGAAGGGAGGGGAGGATGCGGCGGCGGAGGACGGAGAGGGGTGGGGGAGTAGGAGGCGCGGCGGGGTTGGGGAGTAGGGAGGAGGCGCCGGGGTAGAGGAGGAGGCGGCGGCGGGGCGGAGGGTGAGGCTGCAGCACTGGTCGCGAAGAGGCGGGGACGGAGGGGAGGCGGCGAGGCGAAGGGAGGGAGGATGCGGCGGCGGAGGAGGAGAGGGGGGGAGTAGGAGGCGCGACGGGGGACGGAGGAGGAGGCGCGCGCGCGGGGTTAGCGGAGTAGGGAGGCGCTCGGGGGAGGAGGCGCTCGGGGTAGAGAGGCGAGGGAAAGCGGGGTGGCGGCGGAAGAAAGCGAGGCGCGGGAGAGCAGAGAGGCGGGAGAGCGGGTGGCGCGCGAGAGAGCGAGGCGGGGGAGAGCAGAGAGCGAGGAGGCGTGGAGAGCGTGGCGGCGGGAGAGCGAGGTGAGGCGGGAGGCGGGGAAAGCGGGGTGGCGCGGAAGAAAGCGAGGCGGGGAGCGGGTGGCGGCGCGAGATAGCGAGGCGGGGGGAGAGCGAGCGAGGGAGGCGGGAGAGCGTGGCGGCGGGGGAGAGCGAGGGTGAGGCAGGGGAGGCGGGGCGTGCGGGTAGGGTTTAAGTGTAAACCAACGGTTGAGATGCTATGAATAATCAGATCGAATGGCTAAGAAAAAGTGAGAGAGGACTCATCAACCACCAACTCCTTCTTTTAAAGTAGTAAAGATAAGAGGAGCGGTCTAGGCTCAAAATGGGCTGAACCCCGCTGGTCAATAGCCCAAATTGGTATGAAAGCAACCTTTGGGCAAGGGTTACTTGGATTCATATCTAACCGAGTCTGAGCACTGGACCAAAACCGTCAGGGGCCGAATAACCCCCCGTTCCCCGTCGGTCCAACAAACGGACGCACCAAAACCTTAAAACCGAAGGAAAGGAAGCGGTGGTAGGGCCGTAGGGGTAGCCTCTGTCTCGCGTCCCCTCTTCTTCACCCCACCACCACTCCCCTCCTCCCGCTCCCTCCCAGATCCCGATCCACCTCCGCCCAGATCCAACCACCACCGCCTCCTCCTCCGCTCTCCCGCCGCAGATCCGGCACGGCAGATCCGGCGCCAGCGCCATGGAGAAGCCGTGCACGCTGCTGGTACACTTCGACAAGGGCTCCGCCGCCATGGCGAACGAGATCAAGGCGGATCTCGAGGGCAGCGACGTCGCCGCTAAGGTCGACGCCATGAAGCGCGCCGTCATGCTGCTCCTCAACGGCGAGACCCTCCCGCAGCTTTTCATCACCGTCGTCCGCTACGTCCTCCCCTCCGAGGACCACACCATCCAGAAGCTGCTCCTCCTCTACCTCGAGATCATCGACAAGCGCGACGCCGCCGGCCGCGTCCTCCCGGAGATGATCCTCATCTGCCAGAACCTCCGCAACAACCTGCAGCACCCCAACGAGTACATCCGCGGCGTCACGCTCCGCTTCCTCTGCCGCCTCTCCGAGCCCGAGGTGCTCGAACCGCTCGTGCCCTCCATCCTCGAGAACCTCGAGCACCGCCACCACTTCATTCGCCGCCACGCGCTCTCCGCCATCTCGGCGATCTACTGCCTCCCGCACGGCGACCAGCTCATCCCCGACGCGCCCGAGCTCGTCGAGCGCGCCCTTGCGTCAGAGCAGGACGCGTCCGCGCGGCGGAACGCGTTCCTCATGCTCTGCGCGTGCGCGCAGGAGCGTGCGGTCGCCTACCTGCTCTCCAACGCCGAACGTGTTGCCGAGTGGCCCGACCTCCTGCAAATGGCCGCGGTAGATCTCATCCGCAAGGTCTGCCGCTCCCCTAGCCGTGCAGACAAGGGCAGGTATATCAAGATCATTATATCCCTTCTTTCCACACCCAACACAGCGGTTGTGTATGAGTGCGCCGGAGCGCTTGTGTCGCTCTCTTCGGCGCCTACTGCCGTGCGTGCTGCTGCAAACACATACTGCCAGCTGCTCTCATCGCAGAGTGACAACAATGTGAAGCTGATTGTCCTGGACCGGCTGAATGAGCTGCGCACCTCGCACCGGGATGTGATGGTGGATGTGGTGATGGATGTGTTGCGTGCTCTTGCCAGCCCGAACGTGGATGTCAAGAGGAAGGTGCTGGATTTGGTTCTTGATCTGCTCACCCCTCGTAATGTGGAGGAGGTGGTGCTTTACCTCAAGAAGGAGGTGGTCAAGACGCAGGCCGGGGAGCTTGAGAAGGGTGGCGAGTACCGCCAGATGCTTGTGCAAGCGATCCATGCCTGTGCTGTGGAGTACCCAGAGGTGGCTGGATCAGTGGTGCACCTACTCATGGACTTCCTTGGTGACACTAATGTTGCTGCAGCAGTTGATGTTGTGTTGTTTGTTCGCGAGATCATTGAGACCAATCCCAAGCTGCGGGTGTCCATGATCCAGAGGCTTATTGATACATTCTATCAGATCCGGGCATCCCGTGTCTGCTTGTGCGCTCTCTGGATCCTTGGGGAGTATTCCCTCTCATTATCAGAGGTCGAGAGCGCCATTGCCACCATTAAGCAATGCCTTGGGGATTTACCATTCTACACTATCACAGAGGAAGGAGAGGCTACTGATTCCACCAAACCAGCCCAGCCAGTAGTGAATTCTGTCACTGTATCTTCCAGGCGGCCTGTTGTTCTTGCAGACGGCACTTATGCGACACAGAGTGCTGCTACTGAGGCCATTTCGACTCCATCAGTTGCTCCTGGGTCATTAGCAGCGACCCTGAATCTTAGATCACTCATTCTGTCAGGCGATTTCTTCTTGGCTGCCGTTGTTGCTTGCACCCTGACCAAGCTTGTATTGAGGCTGGAGGAGGTGCAGCCCTCAAAGGTTGAAGCAAACAAGGCTTCTACTGGGGCCTTGCTGATCTTGACGTCCATTTTGCAGCTGGGGCAGTCCTCTTACCTTTCCCACCCTATTGATAATGATTCATATGATAGGATTGTGCTTTGTGTGAGGTTGCTATGCAATACTGGTGACGACATGAGGAAGATTTGGTTGCAGTCATGCAGACAGAGCTTTGCAAAGATGCTTGCCGAGAAGCAATTCAGGGAGACAGAGGAGATGAAGGCCAAGGCTCAGGTCTCTCATGCCCAGCCAGATGATCTTATAGATTTCTACCACTTGAAGAGCAGAAGGGTAGGAGAAAACTACTATCTCTTGTTGCTTTTACGCTAGCAAATCACAGCGTTTTCTTTGTCTAATACATATTGTCTGCTAGTTCACAAACATTCTAGTTTCAAATGAAGCATAAAATGGCGCATTACTTAGTGCTTGACATTGTCAATGTAATGATGCAGTCTGAAGTCATTGCATATTATCTACAATATAAAGTACTACTCTGTCTTGCATTCAGGGTTAATGGAATTTTTTACTGCTCCACAAGCAATCCATTTTTTCATTAGAATGTGATATGCTGATATGTATGTTATTCAAAAATCAAAGCAACTCACACCCAGTGTGCAATCCTGGAAGCTATCTTAAAACAAATTGTTACATTTTGTATCTCCTAACTCTGAAGAATACCTAAACTTATAAACAACAACCGATACAATTTTTTTCTCCCTGCTCTGAAGTCTTAATACGAGTCTATGATACAATCACTGCTTTGGGCAAGATTATTCTTTTGTTTCATTTCCATTATATACCACACGCTATGTTTTGCTCTGTTACATAGTCTTGTGGAAGCCTTTTTCATGATCCTTGTCTAATCTATGTTTGAATTTTGTGCCGTCATTCTGTTGTGAACGTGAAAGGTTTTAGATATATCTGTTGATTTTGATACTGGTTCACACGTCAAATTATCTCCATTGTTCAAGAGTGCTGATAACTGACAAGCTACTAACGTGGATAGGAAACTTATCTTCTTTGGGTAGAGGTGAAGCCAGGTAACTTCAATAGTATTGGCTTATTGTGAGCATGTTAAGAAAGATACACATATTAACCATATCGTTGCTGCAAGACAAAAGGTTTCTCTTAGTGTAATGCTCAATGCTTGCTGTAGAGTGTATCTTTAGTATTGTGTATTGTCTTTAACGATCCTTATCCTTTCCAGAGCCCAGTATTTTTTCCCTTATTTGTACCTTTCATTGTAAAAAAATTGCATTTTCTTCCTAGGGCATGAGCCAACTTGAGTTGGAAGATGAGGTCCAAGATGATTTGAAGGCTGCAACCGGTGGATTTACTAAGGACATAGACGATGCAAACAGACTTAATCGCATCCTTCAATTGACAGGGTTCAGTGATCCTGTTTATGCTGAAGCTTATGTGACAGTTCATCATTATGATATTGTACTTGATGTTACTGTCATTAACCGTACAAAGGAGACACTTCAGAACTTGTGCTTGGAATTGGCTACAATGGGAGACCTCAAACTTGTTGACCGCCCTCAGAACTACACGTTGGCCCCTGAGTCAAGCAAGCAAATCCGTGCAAATATCAAGGTTTCGTCAACAGAGACTGGAGTCATATTTGGGAACATAGTTTATGAGACTTCAAATGTGATGGAGCGATCAGTGGTAGTCCTAAATGATATTCACATTGACATCATGGATTACATCTCTCCTGCTACATGCGCTGATGTTACTTTCCGGAACATGTGGGCGGAATTTGAGTGGGAAAACAAGGTATGCATGCTTACCCCATCCCTGATTTGTAGTCTACTCTATGCTTGGTTTGTACTAGTAGTTTTCCTTACCTAAGTTTAAAATTTGCTAAACTATTGTGTTATCCCCATGTGCCCCTACATATCTGCAAAAATCATTTAGCTTTAACATGCCATATATCTGGACCAATTGTTCTGTTGAGTTTACCAGACTATGCTACTAGTCTACTACTATCCACAATGTCTTGCAGATAGGTCGAATATTCCACCAAGCATCTTACAAGGGAAAAACCTAAGCATTAAGCTGTAATACTGTACAGCCTTTCAGATCCTGATCTCTGTAGCTGAAGTAGGCTAAATTTTTGACAAATGTACATTGTTAGTCTCTTTCTTTTACTGATCATGCATTCACTGAGAAATTTTATTTTCATTTGACTTCTTAATTGTCAGTTGCTTGACATTATTGTTTTATCTGTTTTTGCTTTGGAAACAGTCTCTTTTATAGTCACTTCTGTGATTGCACCAAGCACAAGCAGCTATGTAGGTTACTTCATCTTTTTGAATGTCTGTTAGATTTGCTTTTACTAGCAACTGGCCCTGGCTGATCTGGAATGCATTAAAATTATGATGTCATTCTCCATTCTATTGTGTTTAGGAAGATTTTGTTGTTTCTTATTTTTGCTTTTTTACTATGACTGTTGTTTTCTTCATTAGGTGGCTGTGAATACTGTAATTCAGGACGAGAAGGAATTCTTGAATCATATTATCAAGTCAACAAACATGAAGTGTCTAACACCACCGTAAGTTTTCTTGAACTAGTTGCGTAAATGTGTATATATGAATACATATTTTGGGCATGTAGGCCTTTACAAATCGCTGGCATGCTCATAAGCATTATTTTAAATTTACCTAATCATGATTTTAAAAGGCACGACTAGTTTACTTTCATGTATGTCAGATAAAGGCTGGGTTCGGCACATATCCCAGCTTTTGCTTTTCATTTTCTGCTATAGTAACTTGCTTTCAAACGGTGTGCCTTTTCAAGACAAGGTCTACAAATTGATTGTAGTAGATACTATACCCAATTCAGCTATACCCAATTGTAGCAGACACTATACCCAATTCGCGAACAGCCAGAATTCAAAAGTCATAAACTAAAAGCCAAAAGTCACAGCCCAAAAGAACTCACCTAAAATAGAATATGGTTGCATAGGTGCAGTGCCCATTTTATTCCACTACTAAAAGTGTCAGGCTGATCTATTTAGATCAAGCCGTTATCTAGATTCTTTCGCTCAAGCTTAAAACTAGTTTCTGGACAGCCGGTTGGGTTACTTTTAAAATTTTCATTACAAGTTTCTTTGGTACAACTAAGAACTGAACTGAGTATAAAATCACAATCTAGTAGAAATGTTACTTCATTCTACCAAACAAACCTTGTTCATGAAGGAGATAGAAATAGGTCAGCGGTGCTAATCATTTTATAAACACCCATCGCAGTCATGGATGTTCAGCAACTATCCAAGTTGAAAGAGATTTGTATTGCCTTGCTAGATGATGAATTAATTGATTAGTGAAACAGAAAAAAAACCTGCATTTTAACAACTGCTGTTGACATGGTGAATTGGGCGGATCGCTTGGAAATTGTAGTTACACAGAAGCTGCCAACTTCTGAGGGTTTGCCAATTAGGATGCTACGGAAGGCAACACTTACTCCGTACATTCGGCTGCTTGTCTGATTGCTATGGAGTTATTATTTTCCACTCGTCTAACACATAACCTGATATCAGGTCTGCACTTGATGGAGATTGTGGTTTTCTTGCTGCTAATCTTTACGCGAAGAGTGTCTTTGGCGAAGATGCTTTGGTGAACATCACCATTGAGAAGCAAGCCGACGGCAAGCTCAGCGGCTACATCAGAATAAGGAGCAAGACCCAAGGAATTGCACTCAGCTTAGGCGACAAGATTACCCTCAAGCAGAAGGGAGGCAGTTAACTGTGACGACCGTGTCACAATTGTACCACCTTTTTTTAGGAAATCCACGTGCCAGTGAGATTTGTACCACCAGCACAATGGGATTGACTCAAGTAAAAAATGTTTTTTATGATGTACAAAGGTCAAAGAAAACAAATGGAAAAGAGGGAGGTTACATGGAAGCCAGTCTTGAGCGCCGAAATGGAAGTTCCCCCTTTAAGAAAAGATGCTCGAAGAGTGCTCCTAAGATTTTGAGCCAAATTTCCTGGGCCGCGGACAAATGCTTCCATTCTCTCCCACCCCCCTCGCGTGAAAGTTTGGTAATTGTGCGACTGCTAGTATCGCTCTTCACTCGACAAGAGATACCATGCGTCGTCGTCATGCAGATGAAGTTTGACGAGTTTGAGTTGGCCATTTTATTCCGGCCGGAGCTTATCGAGATAAGCACATACGTTGCACGAACTAGAAAAGGAAAGGTTTGCCCGAGCAACAAGCTGAGTGGTTCGAACGCAGTGCGTTGCATTGCGTTCACTGGGTAGTGGTTTTACCACTAGTTAGCAATCATTGGTTGGAATGTAGACAATTCTGGTCAAAATCTCATTTTTGAGCAGGAAATGATGCCATCACTTCCCTCCATTACACCCCTCTCTAGCTAAGGTAGCCGCCGCCTTCGCAGCCGCGGACATGGAAGACCTCGCCGCTTCTCTCTAATGTCGCTCTCGCACAGCGCTCCGCTCTACCTGTTCTACAACGTCTCCGGCTTCCCAACCATCATGAGGAGCAGGCGAGCAGCAGCTTCACGACGACGGCGGCTGCGGCGGTTTCGAGTCCGCCACGATGGCCAAGAACGACGGCGACGGGGACTGCACGGCCGCGCCGCAGGCGTGCTCCAGCAACGTGTCGGCCTTCGCCGACGAGCTATTCCCCGTCAGCGTGCTGCTCCCGCTGAAGCTGCAGCGGCCCTCCTCGTCCTCCGCAGCCTCGACCGCGACGTTGCCGACGTCCGCGCTGGCCAGGGTGCTGTAGCGAAGCCCGTTTGCGCCGAGGATTCCATCAAACTTTGGGCTGAACTCTAAGGGACAAAAATTTACATTAAATATTAAATATACCTATAGAAGACATAAAAAAAGATATAACACATAATTGATATGAAATTTGTGCTATGTGCTTAACGATAGAAAGAACGCTGAAAAAATATAGCAAAGCAAAGAAATACAATTTGAGTATCTAAATAATGAAGATTTGTTCATGCTAGGCACCTACGAATTCTTCGTCAATAATAGAACAAAAACTAGAACCTGTAAATGTACCATACAAAGTAAATCAAAATAAAAATATATACAAACAAAATATATGAAATTTAAATCCACAAGAACCCAACTTACTACTAGTACAGGATAGGTCGAACTTATACGACCTCAACCCTTGAAAACCCCGTATATAAGATGATAACGTCTTGATCCTCTTTATTTTGTATTCCCAATTCCTAATCAGTTAATCCAATATGAAATCGCAAAACATATAGCATTAATTCTTCAGCCATCATTAAGATTTTCAGTGAAGCTATGGAATTGGAATGATCTCTAATTCCTAATCGGTTAATCCTACGTAAAAATCGCAAACACACATAGCATGAATTCTTCGGTTATTATTAAGTTTTTCAGTGAAACTATAGAATTAGAAGGGTAAATTGCTAAAGGATCAGGGGAGAAGCAAGGAGTACCTGACTCCGGATGGACAAACAGTGGTTCAGGTTGGTCTTTGTGGGATGGGCCAACGGCGGTGAGGTACGACAGAGAAGCACGTCATTCTGGGGCATCGGCGGTGTGGGGATGACCAGTAGCAGTAGATGCCAAGTAGAGGTGTAGCGACATTCAATATTTTAATTCATTTTCTCATTCAAAATTTAGATAGGGATGGCATTCAATATTTCAATTCATTTTCTCATTCAAAATTAGATGGGGATAGCATTTAATATTTCAATTCATTTTCTCATTCACAATTCAGATCGGGATAGCATTCAATATTTCAATTTATTTTGTCATTCACAATTCATATCGAGATGACATTCAATATTTCAATTTAGGAAGGGAGTAGGGACAAGGGAGTATTGGAGGAGGCCGATGCTGGAGGTGTTGGATCGACTGGAGGGATCAAGCGCTGGATGACTGGAGGGAGGCAACATTGCCAACGCTAGAGGGAGGCCGGAGACGCTAGAAGCGCTTGCGCTGGAGGGAGGCCGGAGATGCTAGAGGGTGGTGATGGCGTTGGTGCTGGAGGGAGGCGACGGCGTCGGTGCTGAAGAGAGGCCACTGAAGGGAGGCACTGGAGGGTGTCGGGGTGGGCAAAAGGGTTAACCAGGGGGTGACCCATGACCGGGTGATGATATTGGCTATTGGGCTGTGCCGCCTCGGGCTGAACCACTAATACTTGATTTTTCTTAGGTCTATATTGGAATAGTAGCACTGTTAATTTTTCTAGGCCTCAGGCTATAGCCTACTTAGCCCAATGCCCATATCCACCCTTGCCTAGGGGCTTCGACACGTTTGTAACGATACTTGAGAAGGTGCACAGGGATGACGCCATGGTTGCGCCACCCAGGCGAGCATGGTTGCTCTCGCTGCCACGGGACAGTAGTGTTTAATGTTTAGCGTATGGTTTGCCATGATCCAATTGAAGTGATCAATTTGGAGGATTTGTTGCACCTTGATTCAGTTTGTACTCTCAAGTCACAAAAAAATGTCGACTAGTGTAGTCGTGCATGTGCAACACAAATAAAATTTATCCTAATCAGAATATGGAGGTAATCAATTACAATGTCACATTTTATCAGGATATGAATCGTCAAAATCTTTCAGGGTCTTAATATTTAGCAACCATCTTTGAGTAGTCCTATACAACCAAAAGTATGTTCTGCAGAACTAAAAGTGTGGTCATACCACCACAAAGTCATAGTAATTAAGGCATTTAGGGGTTAATCAATTTGCCATTAACACCAATGTATATGATGCATTCATAGTAATTAAAGATATTGCTACTTCATTAGCTTCTAGTAGAAGATACACTTCATATGTGCCTATGTAGCGTACTTCTAGTTTTTAGTTTCCTCATTCCATTTCCTCGGGTATTAGATGGGTCCTTATCCACTTCTAGAGATCACATGATCGTTGGTGTATTTTTGATCAACTAATGAGTTAATTTTTCTTCAAGGAGATATTCTCTCTTTTAGGAGATATTCTCTTCTAGGAAATACACTTTCTTTGAGTAAGAGTTTATCAGGTATGAGTTTTATATACATATATACATGTTGCAATTTACTTTCTATCGAAACACCGAGTCCTTCAAAGATTGAGCTTTGAATCCTTTCAGAGATCCCATCAAAAATTTCCAGAATCCGATAACTACATATCTTATTTATGTTATCTAAAGAGCTATTATATAACGGAATATTATTTCATTTATAATAGGAGAATATCGATCTCTATATGGATCTTTGAACATCACTTTCACCACTTTATTATTTCATAGTGACTCATCAAGTCTAAACTAACATATTCCAATACTTTCATTTGCGATTATGGTTCGGCCTCAATTACTTCCTTTCATTTTTACCCTATATAAACACTTCAAGTGCTTGGCTCTGGATTTTGATTCCAGATTTATGTTCTCATACAAGAAACTTTAGCAATTTTAGAGGTAAATTGGTTGTCGACAACTTTTCTCCAAATATCCTTATAATTAAGTGTTTTTCAGTGTTAACTAAATCTTTATCATTTCCCAAACAAAAACTTATTGGTCGTTCCATGTTCTCCAGTATTATAATATATGCGCGTCTAATTACTGGGGTTTTTATCTTCATGATGAGCCTCTTCATGATCTATTTCACCTTTAATGTGAGTTTTCTTCTAGAGTATTTAATGATTATTTTGACTAGTGTCACTAGACTTTAGATCTACAGGCGTCCCCGTAGACTTTAGATCACTGACCAATAAGTCAACTTCATATAGATAGATATACTATTCAATCTGGGGGATTCCGAACTTACTATATAACTCCTCTATGCAAAAGAAATCTGGTAGTCTCCCCGCTTCTAGTGTACAAGAGCATCAACTTAAATTTAGCTTGGTTAGTACGTGAATTTTTATTAAAGATCTTTTTCTAGGAAAGTATCATGGCATTCAAAGATTTTGGGCATTTCTCTCCCCTGATGCTGAGATTTGGTCTTGCTTAATAGCATACTTCAAAATCCCCTTAAAATAGACACATGATAGATCGAATTTCAGATCCAATCTGATCCTTGCTACTAGTGGTGGCCCAAATGTTATGATACGGTGGTGATATTATATGAAAAATGATTAATTCTTATTATATGCACTAATCCTTAAATGGGGTTTTTCTTTTTAATGTAGTGAGCTAGATATTTATTAATATAGTGACATAAAAACTACACATCTCTACTATTAATAGATTATCTCAAACATCTGGTGGGTTATTAATCTACAATAGCATAAATATTCTAGCTTTTTATATATTGCCTAATATTATGATCCAATTACTCATACTATGTTTTAAAAATTTGGATCACTCAAACTTCAAGGTTTATGTTAATACAACATGTTTTGACCTAGTCAAGAGCATTACGTTTTGACAACATAATATACATCTATATGATCCTCTCAAGAGTATAATATAACACTACCACATAAAACATGACCACTGATTAATCTGCATGGAATATAATATATTCTACTAGAATATAATTTTAGTTTAACCACCTAGATAGAACAAGTATTCGCCAGGAATATATGTGATCAATCAGACGGTAATTTATGTGTCTGTTATAATTTATGATGCCGATAAGTATGACAAAGTTAGATCATTCAGGATTATTAAAATCCAATAGGTCATCTAGTATTTTGAGAGCTATATTTTCTTCAGCAAATAGTTATGGCTTCCAGTGGCATATGTGCGGCAACTTCATGCTACCGTGTAATTTCTATGTATGCTGTCGCATGTCGGTGACTAACATATACCGGGACAAATTAATTACCATTCGAAGGTTGCAATAATTTTCGTTTGCCAATAGTGTGGATAGCAGTTTTAATTATCCCTCAAATAAACTAGATTATTTATAACTTCAAGCTTATTTTCTTCTAAATTTGACCTAGGATATGCCACTATGTTTGTTATGATCTCATGCCTCGAAGGTTTTAATATTCCTCATATGCCCAAATTGCTCCTCCTTTCTATGCCAACCATAAAATTTGGAGTGAGAGTGCCTACTTCTAGCATTTGCTTTGAATTAACCTAAAGTTTTAGCAATAAATTGCTATTATACTACTTGAAGAGTAAAATTTTATTGTTGTGAAACCGACATATACTTTGCAATGTAGAAGATAGGGTTATATATAGACTTCAAGTCTTTGGGTGTATGTTATTTCGTATTTATTTGAGGTTAATAGTGTTTTCTAGTCAAGATGATGCTCCTAAGATTTAACCTTTCACTAGATTTATTGATGCTACTCATTTAAGAAAATGAGATATAAAAAAGTTAAGGGATAACTAGGAGAATGCTACTATTCTCCATATTGTTCACCATGGGTATATTATTGCTTATGAATGCACCTGTTTATTAGTAATATACAGGTTATTTAAACTTAGTCTAGAGATAACATGATGCAAGGCAGAGTAATACTTGCATGCAGACTTCTAGTCCTAGAGACAAGTAGATCCTGGCAAAGTACCTACAAGAACACTAGTAGCCACTTATGCCCAACGGATCAATCTAAATCATATAGCCATTCTCCAGGGTAGAGTAGAGGCAATACCTCATAAATTACAAAGTTTTTACTTTTCAGTGGTAAAAGGTACAGCTATATCAACATCTGGTTTGATAGTGGTATGACTATATAATAATGAAATAAGCCTAAGTGATACAATTACAGCCATTCGGGGGGAGCGAATATTCACTTAGTGATGTCCAAAGTCCTATAATATTCATGCAAACTCATTAAATAAATTTCCAAACACACAATATCAAGGAATAAATCATAAAAGAAATATGATACTTCCAAGGTGTACTACGTTTAAGGTTTCACAAATTTACAGAAGCTCATATACCTAAAAACCATATTTTTAGGATTTTCTAGAATTTTTTGGTAATCTTTAATGAATTTCTGTTACTTAATAAGCAATTCTTAGAATTACTAAGAAGTAGAAACAAAATACTAAAGAAAATATATCCAGAAAATATGATAATACAAAGGTGCTAATAAGATTATAATGAAGCTCATATAAACTAAAAATAATTGCTTGATTAGGAAAGTAGTCTGCTGAACCTGTCCACTATTTTAATAAACTTTAGGGTCAAAATTTATAATTATTATCATATTTTTAGCAAATTTTCTTAATTTACCGAAACTATAGGGGGTGATTTGCAAAATTATCGTCAGCTAAATTTTTCTTTCCCTTTTTCTTTTCGCTTATTAGGCTGAAAATGGTCCGGCGACCCATCTAGTCTTGTTTGCTAGTGATGGCTGATGGATAGGGTTTTTCCACCGACTTCCTTTTGTTGCGAGCAAAGTCAGTGGCGGCCAAGCACGGTGGCGGCCAGCGGGGCAACGCGCAGGCAGAGGCAGCGACTGCTAATGGGGCCGGGCGTGGGCCGAGTTGACGGTGGCCGAGCGCGGCAGTGGCCAACGGGGCCAGGCGACTGTGTCTCCAAGCGCAGAGGCGGGCTACGGGGCCAGGCGGTGGCGTCTTCAGGTGCGGAGGCGAGCCATGGGGCCGGGCGACGGCGGTGGAGACACCAGCGGGTTGGGCGGTGGTGGCTTCAGGTGTGGAGGCCCCAGGAGCAGGGGGCGGCCAAGCATGCGTGGTAGCAGCGTGCTCGCCGCAGTTCGAGGCGACAGTGGGGAGTCGGTCGGTCCGGGCGGCTGTGGTCAGGCACGGAGGTGCGCAACGGCACGCCCGTCGCACTATGAGATGGCGGTGGCGAAGTTGGCCGGTGAGCTCAGGCTCAGATTTGGGTAGTGGCGTCGAGAGGGACTTCAGGAGGTTGCGCCGAGAGCGGTCTACCTTAGGTACAGGCATAATGGCGCCGGTTGGGGGGAGGTTGAGAGATGGCGCGCACAGCGGCGACTTCGGGTGGCCACAGGTGTGACGATGCCGGTAAGGGGGAAGCCGGGCATGGCGGTCATGGCAACGACTGTGGGTGGCCATGATGACTTCATAGTTCCGAATCCATGTGTGTAAAACTCAATCCAGTGCATGATATAGATGATTGAAACATCAATCAAATCCGATTCCAATCTAATCAGGTAATCCGATGTAGAATTTATATATCTAATCTATTGGTTCAACTTGGTGAATAATCATGCGAACAATTTGTAGATCAATTTGTGATCATTGCAATCAGTCTACCGGACAGAGAAAAAATAGATTTAATCAGGGCATTGCAAATAGATATAATGTTGATCTAGATTGATCTACGAAATTGCATTGTGTAATATATTAGTTTTAGGGTTTGCATATCTTAAAACTTATAGAGCGATTCGTGTTGATAACGTATGGAAAAATAATAACAATAACCTCCGATGTAATCCATGCAACCAATCAACAGAGAATTAACAAAGAATAATTAAGAGAACAACAGGGAATCGAATTCTTTATTAATCTCATATCTTTCTCCATATACATAACCTTATTTATTTATAATTAAAATCTATTAAAGATAAATTTAATATTTACCCACAACATAATCCCCTATTTTTCGTAACACAAACTTGGCGGACTTCAGACTTTGGACGACCTAATTTCTCGCGCCACACGCCTCGTCAGCGATGGCACGCCACGTTGGCCGGTCGGGGCCACAGAAGGGCGGCAACCTCGTATTTAGAAAGAAAACGAGGATCCTGCCAGGCCGGCGTGGCGAAGCGGCAGCCTCGTATTTAGAAAGAAAAAGAGGATCCTGCCACGTGGCGAAGCGGCAGCCTCGATTTAGATACCGCTGGCCACTAGCCTACCACACCAGGCTCCCCAGCCACACGATTCTTTTCTACCGACTACACAAGTAAACCTTTTCGCTTGGTCCATCGATTCACAGCTCACCCGGCCAACCACATGGGGCCCACGTTCCCACTTACAGGTGGGCCATATGGTTCACAGGGCCCACCTGTCATTGTCGTGAATGGGCTGGTTGAGTAGCGAAGCCTCCCTCCTCCCCATGTTCTCCTCCCCGGCCACAATTATGATAAGTAGCAGCTGCTGCGCCTAGACGCTTCCGGGCATCTCCGCATCAACGAGAACTGCGTGACAGCAGCCAAGAGAGAGAAATCAGTGTAAGTTTGGGTTAATGATTTTGCTTTGTTCGTCTGCTATTATGCTCTTTGCTCTTGCTAGCTCCCTTCCCATGAGATCGTCGTCCTTAATAGGGTTCTCTCTTTTCCTTTTCACAAAGAGGGCGCTCTTCTGTGTTCTTGTATGTGTGGCGAACCAAGTATTTTCATGCGCGATTAGCACAACATGAGAGATGAACTTTTTTAGATATATGTGAAAGAAGTAGTAATGGAACCGGGGCTTCTTTGTTTCTTGTGAGAAGGAAGTTTTGTGCATATTGAGTGCGCGGTTCTGTTCTGTTTTCTCTCTGATTCTGTTCTTGCCGGATCGTTTCTTTCTTCATTCCTGGTCCAGCAAACCTTTGGTAATCTCAACGTGTTTGAAAGTAATGATTGTGTTTGGGGGTTTGATTTTGCTTCCTTCTCTAACCCCAGTTGAGTATCATGAGATCTGCAAGCTAAATCACCTGTCTTTCCTCCTTTCTTGAAATCTCCATGTTTCGCAAGTTAAATCGGACTTTTTCATTCTTGTTATGACTTGCTTTGGAAGACGAAAGAAATTATGTCATTTGGCTCTCACATAATGAATATTCCTACCTTGACTAAGTTTGGTATGGGCCGTCTTATGTCAGTAACAGCCTAACAGGTTCTGCTATTTTCAGCGAAGGCCCCATTTGCTTCTTGGTTACCTTTTTTTTTTTTTTTGAACGAACACCTAAATGATGTTAAATTAATTATCCTTCTTGCTTAGCTTTTGATGCTCAAATATTTGCAAACTAACCCTGGATGATTACTTTGCTTAAAGCAAGTCCTGAACCATAACTTCAATGGATATTCAACAATGCAAAATTACTTGTCCAGATGTAGTTTGGGTGATGCTCTAATAGTACCTTATGTTTCAGATGAGTAGCATGGCATGGTTTCTCCCTACAGAGAGTGGAAGCTTCTTGTCAGATGGTGATGATATCTTTGAGAATCAAAGAGCTGAGCAAGGAATTTACTGGACGCTATGGAATTCCAGGTTATCAGATGATCTGAACACAACCAGCATATATTCAGGCAAGCATGGAAAAGGCGCCGCCGCGCAATGTTTCAATGCTGCTGAACATCAGAGGAGCAACCAATCGGCAAATTCTGCAGTGTCTGCAAGGGTTGAATCTTCAGATTGTAGCACAGGGCCTTCAGAAGAACAATTTGAGCGTCCAGCACCGATGGAGCTACTACAGCACACAGAGCAAGCAAACGACATTTTCTTGTATGTACAATAACAGTGCTTCCTAAGGGCTTGTAAATCTTTTGCATGCCTGTAATGTGAACCCATAATGTCCTAAAATTTTTTGCAGGAGTCAATTTTCAGATGAGGAAATTGGGATGATGGATGCTCCGTTTCAGACGTTGGATATGTTCCCGGACTCCATGCACAGGCTGCAGTCCTATGAGAACATGCTGAGTGGAGTATTAACTGATTTCCAGGATCAAGAAGAAAATCTAGATCTGAATGAAATGGACACCATGGATACGTGCGGCTTTCCTTTGTTCAGCCATGACTTGCAAGATGATCTGAGCAACTCAGACGGTAGCTCACCTTCACGTGTGAAGCTGAAGTCAAACAGCTCAGAGATACCAGTGGACACCTCCTCCGAGGACAAGGTGAAATCTGTACTAGTACAGATGTTTCTTTGTTTTAGGCATCAGCAAAATAAATACTAATCAGCTTTGAGTTGCAGGCTGGGGTGAGCACAAAAAAGAGGAACAGGTCAGTTGCTGACACAGAGAGCTCGCCGAACTCGGAAGCAGCAGTGCTTGAGGAACTTGAAGAGGTAGTGTGCCAGGTATGTTCACCAGAGTGGGGCACTGTACTACTGTGGTACTGTCTTGCCATGTCCAGTTCATGTAACCTTGCATCTTTCCATGTTTGTAACAACGAAAATATCTGCATCTGAAGCTGACTAAGAAGACGCGGGTATGCCTCCGTGACGCTTTCTACAGACTGGGGGCTGAAAGCTCGCACGCGCAGCGTGCTGCTGCCAACGGAGCAAGAATCGCCTTCTCAGATGAACAAGGTTTTCATCAACCAGAAGGCACCGAGTCCAGGTACCTACCTTTCAAAATCTACCATTGCTTTTGTCCGGCCAATTGAAGACTGCTTATCGTGCTTGGCTCCCTCATCTTACTACTAGTTTGATTCTATAACATCAATGTGTTTCTGATCCAAATCGTTCTCACCGGCTTAGTTTCAGCGTCTCCACATCAGGCTGCGCAGAGCGAGAGACGAACGCGATCGACAGAACCGTGGCAATCCTCACGTTCACTGGGTGATCGCTGCACTGATGATTTGAGAAGCAGGGCGATGCAGTCCTTCCATGTCTCTGGCACAGAGGCATAGGAGGGGGATTTCAAGTACTTTTGTTCGCTAACTACGGGACAGATCGGCGATGTTTGCAAGGAACACCGGCTTGCCAACTGCAGAGATTGTGCATGTGCATAGTGCTAGTACGTCTCAGGTTTCTAGGACATTTTGGTCTGAGCTTGCAAGTAGATGTGTTGGCTCCATGTTCATTCGTGCGTGTGGAACCAGATGCTATGCTTGGGTTTTGTCATCGTTTTGACGTTTGTATAATTGTTTTAAGCTCTTGTCAATATGTGCACTGTTATTAACCTTATGGGGTTTGCATTGTGCACTCATGACATGTTTCGGCTTGTAGTTGTTCGTCATATTCTGATTTCTGATAAGTGGCAATCAACAGTCTCTTTTTGTGCCGAAGGAAATTGGCATTCAGTTGTTGCTTGAAGGCCAACGCATCAGGATGCGATTGCGATAGACAGACAGACAGAACCGTTGGAATTGTTGCATTTCCTGTGAAGAACAGATGCAATCCAACTGGGTTTTCAGGGAGGCGTAAAAAGAAGGAAAGTCCCCTAATTTGCTTGGCATCTACTACTTTCTGATCTGAATTGGCAACTTGTCCCAGCACCCTAGGTGATTGCAGCATGTACCATACAGCATGAGCGTCAAGTATTGTCTTTCAATCCATCTCGATTTCCTTGTTTCAAAAATCCATCTCGATTTCCAGATAACCGAAGATCTCCATTCTTATGATTTTACGCGCTCAACTCGCACTTCATGTTTTAGCTTATGTAGGAATTTAGCGCTTGCTTCCGAGTACTATAGGAACTTTCGGAGATCCTACGCATATAAAGTGACATCAGTGTCTAATTCAGACACTGCTGGTAGTCCAAAGTTTGGGTTTGATATTAACGCACGTAGCACAACGTAATCTTCTCAGAAAACTCCGTGTTGCAAATAATGCATAGAAAGATTTTTATATAGAAAACCCTTACAGGAAAAAATCACAAGCACTCGAAAGCAAATCACTATAATAAAGAGATATTACAATAGAGTGCTTCTCTTGGGACTTGCTCTTCCTATAGACTACTGAGGTACGTATATATAGTGCAGGGAAAAAGGGTCCTACAAGGAGAGGAAATCGAATCAGAGTCGGTTGTTACAGGTTGATACCACATCTGATATAAACTGTGCATATACCTATCATGCCACGTCTAACATGAGGTGATGTAGTATACTACACGGACACGGTACGAATTCGAATCACGTTTTTCAACAATCTCCACCTTGAGCCTAATTCCCTCCAATAGTCGAAAAATATCATGAACTTCTCTAATAAAATTAGCATGTATACCTTAAACGTCGAAATTCTAAAAGACTAGTGAGTGATACCAACTATGTTTGAGCAAAACTCAAACATAGATGCAGGAACTTGCTTTGTCAACATATCAGCTGGATTATCATGAGTACTTATCTTGCAACCTTTAATATCACCTTAAGTAATGACACCTCGAATATACTGATACCTGATATAAATGTGCTTTGTTCTTTCATAGAATATTTGATTTTTTGTAAGGTCAATAGTACTTTGACTATCAAAAAATATTGTAGTACAAGATATACTTCCACAAAACTCAGTACATAAACCTCTCAACCAAATAGCTTCTTTGTAAGATTCAGAAATAGCCATATACTCAGCTTTTGTAGTGGACAAGGCAACGGTAGCTTGCAAGCTTGCTTTTCAGCTTATGGCACAGCCTCCAACAGTGAACACATAACCAGTGAGAGATCTTTTTTTTAACCAAATCTTCAGCAAAATCAGAATTCACATAACCAACGAGTCCATCTCTTGTCCTTCCAAATTATAAACATGCATTAGATGTACCCCGCAGATATATGAAAATCCATTGAACTACTTTCCAATGCTCTTTTCCAGGATTATCCATGTATCTACTAACCACACTTAATAACTGAGATAAATCAGGGCGACAACATATCATGCCATACATAAGCGAACCAACTGTACTCGTATATGGGACTTTAGACATGTACTCCACTTCATCATTAGATTGTGGACATGACGCTGAAGAAAGTCTGAAATATGCAACTAAGAGAGTACTCACAGGTTTGGCCTTATGCATGTTGAAATGATGAAGAACTTTATTAATATACCCTTTTTGACTTAGATATAATTTACCAAGTTGTCTTTCTCTAATGATTTTCAAACTAAGAATCTTCTTTCCTGCACCGAGATCTTTCATCTCAAATTCACTACTTAATTGTGCCTTCAAATTTGAAATATCAGCCTTATTTTTTTTGCAGCAATCAACATATCATCAATATATATGAGCAAATAAATACCTGAACCATTAACAATTTTCAAATAAACACATCTATCATAATTAGATCTTTTAAAATCCTAAGATATCTGTGAGACCCGGAGTAGAAACTCCTAGACCCCCTGTGTATTACTGTACTAGTCCCAGAGATCAATGCTAGTACACACAGTTCAAACAGAAAAGATGATACATTGCCAACAACGCTTTATTACTATAGTAATCTGGTTAACATAGGCCATTGCCTAACAAAGGTTCACAGAACCTTAAAACAAAAAATTAAACACAGCGGAAGCACAAAAGATAACTTGATCGACCCATCAATCTGCCACAGGCAATTGACTGGGGAAACGAGTCCTAATCCTCCGGGAAGAATCCACCGCATCCACATTCAGCACAGAAATCGTACTCTCCGGCTTCAGCTTCTTCATCCTCTGCTATTAAATTGTAGAGCAACAGGTGAGTACAAAGATGTACTCCGCAAGTCTTGGGAAAGATGCATAGATGCAAGGCTTTCACAAAGAAAGGCTATAGAGTTCTTTTGCAAAGATCAGCGTTTTATTTTTAAATATACATAATTACTTCGAAAGCAATTTTGTAAACGTCTTGTTTTTCATAATAGAAATTAGATGAGGAACTTAGTGAAGGTTACAACACCAACACTAAAATCTCGTGCAATCCTGCTAACTTTCAAAACCTCGAGTTAAATCCACAGAATCTAGTTACACCACTAGTCTAAAGATCACGAGAGTTCCATCCACTCCCGAGTTTTTCTCCAATTCATTTTGTTTTGAAAACAAAGTCAAACTTTCTACCATGTGTATGCATTCCTTGCCCGCCCTTGACCGTGGGCACGGCTATTCGAATAGTTTTAACTCTGCAGAGTGTGTACACTTTATCCACAAGAGATAATTCATCTTAATAGCCAACATGCTTCCTTTGGCATGAGACCCAGATAAATTATCACAAGGCTTTTCACCTACTCCAGTATAGTTAAATATCACCCGCTAAGGTTTCACCACAACTCGCATCGCACGAATTGGAGCCCCCTCTTGCGCCATGTAAGTACAGTAAACGCTGTCCCTCACTATGAGTAACCAGTACACCCTGGCACTCAATACACCACTGTGATATTTAAGTTATACCTTTATAGGGTAATTGGCCAGTCGTACCCATATAGACTTGTGGTTGCACTGTTTTGCTCGGTTTGGACAAACACAAGCGTCGGTCCTTAATCGACTGTGGTGGCTCATTCACAAACCCAAACATTCTCGTGCCAAATCGCACTACCAAACCTTCCATCCACCTCGTCAACTTTTACTTTTAATTTCATTTTTATTTTGAAATTACAGTGGTAACATCCATTACCACTCTTCAAACAAATCATTGAATCCAAAACATTCATAATCATTTTTCTCATACGAGCATTTTTACATTAATCACTAAACTAAGCATTTGCTAGTATTTTAAAATTCAGCAAGAATAATACTAACTCATTATGGAGTCAAAGGATTATCCTAAGTTGACAAGGGTACAAGGTAATCAATTTCCAAAGGAAGGTATAACAAGTTTGGCATTTATCTAAATGTTATAAAACTAAATTATCCATTTATACAACATAGCCATGCAATAATTTAAAATAACTACAAAATCATTTATAAAACATAGGAGCCAAAATGATCAAAGGAGACTTGCCTTCTTGCACTGGGTTGAAATCTTCCGAGCTTGGTCCCGAATATCCTCGGACAAATCGGCCTCTACACGAGAATCGAGAAAACCAGATAAATAAAATAAAATAAAAACTAAAAATTGAGAATAAATATACCAACTGAAAGATTGGAATTTTAGATAAATTTAGAAATTTTAATGGACCAATTTGGAGTTAAAATGAAAAGATATGGCTATTTGAAATTCTCGATTTGATTAAATCTAGAAATTCGAAATTACCGGCAGTGGGGTCCATCGGTCGGTGAGTCCGCAATACAATCAGTCTCGACATGTGGAACCCATCGACTCGGGACCCACTTGTCGCTGACTAGCGCAGAGGGTGGTCGCCGACGGTGGGGCCTACTTGTCGTGCGGATTAAAACGGAGAAACTCAACCTCGCCAGCGGGCCGGGGCTCGAACGCACGCCGAGGGAGTGGGAGGGGAAGAGAGCGGCGCTAGCCAAGTGAGCGGGGAGGCACTGCCTACCCCATAAGGGTAGGTAATCCTCTTAAGGATTAACAGCGGGGAGGCCGGCGATGCGGCGTGGCATACACGTGGTCGCCCGCCGTGCGCCACGCGTGTACGGGCAGCCGGCGTGGCGGCGAGTGTGTGTGGAGGCTTTGGCGTGGCGGGGTTTTGTGCCGACACGGCATCCGGTGGCATCCACGTCTGTTGCCACCCGACGCAGCCACCGACGTGGGCACGCCGCCGACGGAGGCGCGGGACCCGAGGGTCACCGGCATTCCGGCGGGCGGCGGCGCCGGCCGATGTGCGCAAAAGCAAGAGGGAGAGACGGGGAATGTTTTGGTACCTTGCGCGGTGTCCAAGGACGACCAGAGGAGACGAACGGTGGAGAGGGGCGGCGGTTCGAGGAGGGTTGACGGCGGCGCAGGGGTTCCGGCGATGCAACGACTCGTGGAAGTGGTGGCCGGTGATCGCCTGGGCACCAGCAACGTCGAGGAGGTTCTGGTGAAGCTCGGAAAGGCTTGAGGCGGCGGCGATTGCTCGTCGGAGTCGAAAGTGGCCGACGGAGAGAATCGAGCACAGAAGAGCTCTCGGCACGACAGAGGGCAATTGGAGGTGGAGAAAGCGAAGGAAATCAAATATAGCTCGGGCGCAGGTTTTATAGAGGATGAGGCGTAACGGCGGCGCGAAGTTCGCCGGACTTGGAACTGCCCGGAGAATGAAGGCGACGGCGCACAGTGCATAATTAAAGGAAATAATGCCAGAAACGGTTGCGGGAAGGCGGCTATTTGAATGTGCATTAGTGCGGGGAAATAATTGGCCAAGAAACTGAAGCTTTTAAAGCTTCAATTTTTTCTTATTAATGGCGGCAGCGGCGAGACGCGGGGAGGAAGAAGGTGGCGGGGAAGACGACTGGCCGATGGGCCCCGCATGTCAGTGAGAGAGGGAAAGGAAGAAGAGAAAGGGCAACGGCGGGATTTGTGACAAGTGGCGAAGAGAAAAGGTGAGGGTCGTTGGATGATGATGGAAGGGGTAAGTGAAAGGGTGTGATCGAGATTCAATCCGGCAACCTGGATTAAATCTGAGCCGATGAGATGTATTAAGTGGCAGCGGGTGGACGAGATGCTGTACGGCAACAGAGAACGGCGCGGATTAAGCCACGCGTCGGCAGAGGGAAGAGAGGGTGGACGAAGCGGTAAGTGGAAGCGAGCGGCTCGGATGAGCGCGGCCGCGGGCGCGAAGCGTGGATGCGCGACACTTGGCGGCCAGCGGAAGGGGAAAGGCGGTGTGAGGCGTAGACGGCGGGGATTAGCTCGGCCGGAGGGAGAGCGAACGGATGGGTGACAAGTGTCAACCCGAGGAAGAGTTTGGATATTTAAATCTTTTATACATTTCAGAAATTAGTAGAGGATTTTAAAATAGTCAGAAAAATACCAAATAAATTCCAAAAATTCCAGAAAAATTCACATAATTCACTGATAATGTTTTAAACATATGAAAAATATTTCCAACTTATTTTGGTATTAAATTTTCTTTTCAACAGAAACTTTAAATTCTGAAAATTCCAGATAATTGGAAATAATTAATTTAAAATTATTTCTTCAAAATAAAAGCAAAAATTGGGATGTTACAAACCTACCCCACTTAGAAGGAATCTCGACCCCGAGATTCGGAAGAACTGAGAAATAGATCGAAAAACTCGTCAAGATCCTCTTCTCGCTCCCAGGTTGCTTCGATTACGGACGGTTGCTCCATTGCACTTTGCGAATTTGATGGTCTTGTTTCTTGTGCAGCGCTCGCCTCTTCTAAAATCTTGACAGAAATTCAATATGTCAAGTCCTCTTTAAATCAACATCCTCAAAGGTATCAACTCCTCTGGTACTCTCAAACACTTTTTCAATCGTGATACATGAAATACATCATGTACATCCGACAATCGAGGAGGAAGTTCTAGCCGATAAGCGACTTCACCTCTTCTTGCTATAACTAGAAATGGTCCAATATACCTTGGGGCAAGCTTACCATGACTTTGAATCGACGCATCCCTTTCATAGGTGACACTTTCAGATACACATGATCGCTCGCGTAAATTCCAACATTCTTCGACGATTATCGGCATAACTCTTTGTCCGCAGTGCAGGCTGTTTTCAATCGGTCTCGGATTAGCGAACTTGATCTTACGCTAACTTCAAGACATCCGGTCCGAATACTTGACTCTCTCCGGTCATCGACCAATATAACGGTGTTCTACATTTTCGCCATACAAGGCTTCAAACGGAGACATCTTGGACTAGATTGATAACTATTATTATATGAGAATTCCGCATAGGGCAAACTTTGATCCCAGTGGCTTTATTGGCTAAAGCACATGCTCTCGAAGATATCTTCCAATATCTGATTTACCGCTCATCGACCATCCGCTTGAGGATGATAAGCGAGATTGAAATTTAAATTGGTGCCCAAAACTTAATGAAGCTTCGCCAAAATCTTGAGGTAAATTGTGTTCCTCTATCTGATACGATCCTCTTTGGAACTCCATGCAAACACACAATTTTTGACATGTAAAGCTCTGCCAATCTATCTCCCGAATATGTAGTCTTCACTGGTATGAAATGAGCAACTTTTGTTAAACGGTCAACTATAACCCAAATTGAGTCATAACCCAACTTGGTTCTTGGTAGTCCTGTTATGAAATCCATTCCAATTTCCTCCCATTTCCATTCAGGTATATGCAGAGGTTGCAAAAGACCAGCAGGTCGTTGGTGCTCTGCTTTAACCCTTTGACATATATCGCATAAAGCTACATATTCTGCAATTTCTCGTTTCATACTGATCCACCAAAATCTTTCCTTTAAATCTTGGTACATCTTTGTACTTCCGGGATGAATAGAATATCTTGATTCATGAGCTTCCTTTAAGATTAAATCTTTTATTTCCTTTTTCTCGGGTACTAGTATTCTCTTTCCAAACCAAAGAGTCCCTTCTTCATCTTACAAAATCCAGCGCTTTACCTTTCTTCATATTCTCTTTAATTTCTTTAACATATTCATCCTCTCGTTGGGCTGCCTTGATCCGATCTTCCAAGGTAGGGTGAACCTTCAATGCGCATGAATACCTTCGTTAACTATTTCCAAATTTAATCGTTGAAATTCTTCATGGAGGGTTAACTGCTTATCTGGAATTGACAGATTATTCATATGACTCTTTCGACTCAAAGCATCGGCTACTACATTAGCTTTTCCTGGATGATAGTGTATTCCCACATCATAATCCTTTATCAATTCGAGCCACCTTCTTTGTCTCAAATTAAGGTCAGGCTGGGTGAATATATACTTTAAACTTTTATGATCTGTATATATATCTCACACCGATTACTGATTAAGTAATGCCTCCATAACTTTAGAGCATGCACAACAGCAGCTAGTTCTAAATCATGAGTGGGATAATTTTCTTCATGCGGTCTTAACTGCCTTGATGCATAAGCTACCACCCTTCCTTCTTGCATTAGTACACAACCAAGACCTTGTTTTGAAGCATCACAAAATACCTCAAAATCTTTTCGAATATCGGGTAACCGCAGAACCGGTGCTGAAGTTAACCTTTTCTTTAACTCTTGAAAATTATCCTCTTGCATTAGTACACAACCAAGACCTTGTTTTGAAGCATCACAAAATACCTCAAAATCTTTTCGAATATCGGGTAACCGCAGAACCGGTGCTGAAGTTAACCTTTTCTTTAACTCTTGAAAATTATCCTCACAGATTTACTCCATTCAAATTTCTTCTCCTTCTTTAACACTGGGTTAAAGGTCCGCAATCTTGGAAAAGCCTTCAATAAATCGACGATAGTAACCGCTAATCCCAAAAACTTGGATCTCTGCATCTTGTCTTGGGTGGAGTCCAATTTAATACATCCTTAACTTTTCCAGATCTACTGATACTCCTTCTGCTGAGATCACATGTCCCAAAAACTCAATTTCCTTTAACCAAAATGCACATTTGCTAAATTTGGCATATAATCGGTGTTCACGAGTCTTTGCAACACTATCCTTAGATGACCTTCATATTCTTTGTTATTCTTCAATAGATAAGAATGTCATCTATGAAAACAACAACAAACTTATCTAAATAATCCATAAAGACTTTATTCATCAAGTTCATGAAGTATGCGGTGCATTTGTCGGACCAAAAGACATCACCGTATACTCATATAATCCATATCTTGTGGCGAAAGGTCTTTGGTATATCTTCGTGTCTAATCTTCAATCGATGATATCCTCGATCAAGATCAATCTTGGAAAAGACACTTGATCCTATGAGTTGGTCAAACAAATTATCGATCCGAGGTAAGGGATACTTATTCTTTATAGTGACTTCATTTAAAGCTCGATAATCAACGCACATCCGTTGACTACCATCCTTCTTCTTTACTAGAAGCACCGGGCTCCCAAGGCGAAGAACTTGGTCCGATGAATCCTTTCTCATACAATTCTTGGATCCGCCTCTTGACTTACGCTAAATCATCACGACATCCGATAGGGTCTCTTTGATATTGGGCTGTACTGGCACTAGATTTATAACAAATTCAACTTCTCGATCGGTGGTAATCCCGCAAATCTTCGAGGAATACATCGGGTATTCGCGACTATTGTCACATCTTCTAAGCTTTTTCCTTTTAGACTGGTTAACATATCGTCCTTCCCGGAATGCATAACGGACTCATGTCTTATCCGAATTCCATCGAATTGGTAAGAATAATAGCACGATTGGCACAATCGATCGCCCTTTATACTTGGTCAACCAATCCATACCAAGTATTATATCTAGGCCATCTGAGTCTATTATAATAAGGTTCGCTAGGAACTTTACTCCGCTTATAATTATGGTTGCACTAGGGCTAACCAAATTAGTCCTCAATTCTTTTCGTGAGATTGACTATCATAAGGTCCTTTAGCAAACAAATTTTCCAATTATTCTTTTCAACAAAAGCCTTTGTTACGAAAGAATGTGTAGCTCCGTAATCAAATAATATAATTGCTGATACCGAGTTCACTAGGAACTTACCGAACTACGCCCGTGCATCTTCCACCTCTGCGATGACATGGTTGATACCCTCGATTAATGTTTTGTGGAGTCTTGGGAGTTTGAGGGCTTCCACGTCCTTGACCATTGGTTGGAGCTCTTGCTGGTGTAGGGTCAAGATTGAAACGAACCGGGTTACCGCTTGACGCTTACGTGGGCGATTCTTGGCATAGTGTCCCATATTCTTGCAATTGTAGCATTGCACTCCTGCAGCTACATTTCTGCTTTGCTGCAGCTTGGACCGCATTTCCGCTCTAGGAGCTTGAGGTAAAGGACGAGGTGTAGAAATCGGTGTCCTTATATGACTATGTACGGAGGTCGGTTGTACTTGTGGTGGCGTGAATCGTGAACCGCCGCATGATCTTTGAGCTTGGAACTTCCTCTTCCGGGAGTCGAAGAGTTGGCGTTGAGCATCTTCTTGCAATAAAGCTTTATTCACTAGATGCTGAAAAGTAGGGTAGTCATTGGAGACTAATTGAACCTTGAGGTTGGGGTCTATCCCTCCCATGAACCTCCAAATCTTTGCGGCATCAGTCGCCACATCTTCTGGGGCATATCTAGATAGCTGAATGAATTTGCTTAAATAAGTGGAAACGCTCAGGTTTCCCTGCTGCAGATGATGGAACTCCTTCCTCTTCATTTCCATAATACTCATAGGAATATGAGCATTACGGAAGGCTTCCAAAAATTCTGCCCAACCAATGTTCTGGGCATCCTGGTGTGCAGCGCAGAAATTGTCCCACCAATTGGCAGCAACTCCTTAGAGTTGATGAGCAGCGTACATAACCTTCTCATGTTCAGCACATTGAGCTAGATTCAGCTTCCTTTCCACTTCCTTGATCCAATCATCCGCCTCCAACGGATCGGCAGATCTGCGCGAAGGTCGGAGGTCGGGTCCTCATGAATTCCCGAGCTTAGATGCGGTGGTTGAATAGGTACTTGTTGAGCTTGATTGACTTGATTTTGGGCCAAAGCTCAAGAAGTTGAAGTTGCATGGCCATCATTTGTTCCATGTTGGGAGCTTGGGTGGCGGAGGTGGAATTGGGGCTTCATTGTTGTTGGGCGCTGGTTGTTGTTGATGTTGCTTCGTGTTCACCATCTGAAGCTCCATCAAGAAAAGTACTGAAAAAGAGGAAAAGCATAGATGAGAGACGGGCAATTTATCATCCCAAAACATCACACAAGATTAACACAACAGATTGAGAAAACTCAACTTTTGAAATTCAAATTAACTTTTGAAAATGGCTGTACCACAAATGCGCAAGGCTCGGTACAATTCATTTTATTACATCATAACATTATAAAAGCGTTCTAGTATCGATAAACAACTGAAAAGGGGTAGTCTATCTAACATCTAATTGTCCTCAACGATGATACGCTCCTCTGCTCCTCCTCGGGATCCTCCTCTGAGTCCGACGAGTGACCTCGCCCACAACCATGGCGGTTGTTCGTGACGCGACCGTGATCGGCTCTGGTGAAAGTAGGTGATCTGAACGGAGCGCGGGCGCCCTCGGTGGATCCGCCGATGTCGAGGTCGGGTAGCGGATCGGGCGTCGCACACTCTTCCTTGCGGTGAGCCTAGTGCGAGGTCCCGAGTCGGACCGAGCAACAACAGAGCCGTGGAGTAGGTGTAGTGGTGGCGGCTCGAAGACGCTCCACCTCTGCCTCGGCGGTGCCTCGCTGTCTGCCGTCGGCGTGGCGGCCTCACTCTGGCACCGTGCTCGGAGAGTGTTGGAGTGGTCGTAGCTCGACGCCGAAGCATCCGGAGAAGTCCTATCTCTGCCGAGCTCGCGTAAGTCGCGACGATGCTTGGGTGAATCGCACTGATGAGACAGGCGTGGGTCGCCCACCACGATCCGAAGCCTCGGGGTGGGTCTGCCCCGCTCGTAGTCGGAAAGAAGCGTATGGGCGATCGTCGTAACTCCTCCTTGTGCCTCTGCACAACTCGCTATCGCCATCTTGGCCGCATCTCGGATAGCGCCCGTCTGATGGGTCCGAGGGTGCTCAATCCTGCGAGACGGGTCAAGCTGCCCATCCGAGCATAGATGAATACCTCCATGATCCATGAATCCATAGTCATCACTCTAGTGTTCCGCCCTCGAAAATGGGTCATGATTATATTTCGATGCTGCATTAATCGTCGTAGAAGAGTCGCAAAGCTCCTCACTCGTCATGAGAATGGTGATCCCATGGGGTCAAGACGACGAAGAACCCGCCATCTATAAGTTTGAAAATAAGGAGAGATCAAGAAAGATTTTTAAATAATGAGAGTAGGACAAGAACAAGATACTAAGTAAGAAAAGAGTAGAAGCAAAAGAAACTTATATTTTTGTACATAAATTTTTATTAAATATAAATCCTTAAAGCTTCCCAAAACCTAGGGCTCGCCCTACTGACCAAGATGGCTCGATACCACTACAGTGAGACCGGAGTAGAAACTCCTAGACCCCTGTGTATTCTTGTACTAGTCCTGAGATCAATGCTAGTACACACAGTTCAAACAGAAAAGATGATACATTGCCAACAACGCTTTATTACTATAGTAATCAAGTTAACATAGGCCATTGCCTAACAAAGGTTCACAGAACCTTAAAACAAAAGATTAAACACAGCGGAAGCACAAAAGATAACTTGATCGACCCATCAATCTGCCACAGGCAATTGACTGGGGAAACGAGTCCTAATCCTCCGGGAAGAATCCACCGCATCCACATTCAGCACAGAAATCGTACTCTCCGGCTTCAGCTTCTTCATCCTCTGCTATTAAATTGTAGAGCAACAGGTGAGTACAAAGATGTACTCCGTAAGTCTTGGGAAAGATGCATAGATGCAAGGCTTTCACAAAGAAAGGCTATAGAGTTCTTTTGCAAAGATCAGCGTTTTATTTTTAAATATACATAATTACTTCGAAAGCAATTTTGTAAACGTCTTGTTTTTCATAATAGAAATTAGATGAGGAACTTAGTGAAGGTTACAACACCAACACTAAAATCTCAGGCAATCCTGCCAACTTTCAAAACCTCAAAGTTAAATCCACAGGCGGTTACACCACTAGTCTAAAGATCACGAGAGTTCCATCCACTCCCGAGTTTTTCTCCAATTCATTTTGTTTTGAAAACAAAGTCAAACTTTCTACCATGTGTATGCATTCCTTGCCCGCCCTTGACCGTGGGCACGGCTATTCGAATAGTTTTAACTCTGCAGAGTGTGTACACTTTACCCACAAGAGATAATTCATCTTAATAGCCAACATGCTTCCTTTGGCATGAGACCCAGATAAATTATCACAAGGCTTTTCACCTACTCCAGTATAGTTAAATATCACCCGCTAAGATTTCACCACAACTCGCATCGCACGAATTGGAGCCCCCTCTTGCGCCATGTAAGTCACAAGAACGCCGCCCTCACTATGAGTAACCAAGACACTCGGCACTCAATACACCACCGTGATATTTAAGTTATACCTTTATAGGGTAATTGGCCAGGTCGTACCCATATAGACTTGTGGTTGCACTTTTTTTGCTCGATTTGGACAAACACAAGCGTCGGTCCTTAATCGACCGGTGGCTCATTCACAAACCCAAACATTCTCGTGCAAACCGCACTACCAAACCTTCCATCCACCCTCGTCAACTTTTACTTTTAATTTCATTTTTATTTTGAAATTACAGTGGTAACATCCATTACCACTCTTCAAACAAATCATTGAATCCAAAACATTCATAATCATTTTTCTCATACGAGCATTTTTACATTAATCAGCTAAACTAAGCATTTGCTAGTATTTTAAAATTCAGCAAGAATAATACTAACTCATTATGGAGTCAAAGGATTATCCTAAGTTGACAAGGGTACAAGGTAATCAATTTCCAAAGGAAGGTATAACAAGTTTGGCATTTATCTAAATGTTATAAAACTAAATTATCCATTTATACAACATAGCCATGCAATAATTTAAAATAACTACAAAATCATTTATAAAACATAGGAGCCAAAATGATCAAAGGAGACTTGCCTTCTTGCACTGGGTTGAAATCTTCCGGAGCTTGGTCCTGAATATCCTCTGACAAATCGGCCTCTACACGAGAATCGAGAAAACCAGATAAATAAAATAAAATAAAAACTAAAAAATTGAGAATAAATATACCAACTGAAAGATTGGAATTTTAGATAAATTTAGAAATTTGAATGGACCAATTTGGAGTTAAAATGAAAAAGATATGGCTATTTGAAATTCTCGATTTGATTAAATCTAGAAATTCGAAATTACCGGCGTGTGGGGTCCATCGGTCAAGAAGTCCGCAATACAATCAGTCTCGACATGTGGAACCCATGGACTCGGGACCCACTTGTCGCTGACTAGCGCAGAGGTGGTCGCCGACGGGTGGGGCCTACTTGTCAGCGCGGATTAAAACGGAGAAAACTCAACCTCAGCGCGCGGAGCGGGGCTCGAACGCGCGCCGAGGGAGTGGGAGGGGAAGAGAGCGGCGCTAGCCAAGTGAGCGGGGAGGCACTGCCTACCCCATAAGGGTAGGTAATCCTCTTAAGGATTAACAGCGGGAGGCCGCGATGCGGCGTGGCATACACGTGGTCGCCGCCGGCGCGCCACGTGTGTACGGCACCGACGCGGCCGAGGCGGCGTGTGTGGAGGCTTGGCGTGGCGGGTTTTGTCTTGACACGGCATCCCGGTGGCATCCACGTCTGCTGCCACCCGACGTAGCCGGTGACGTGGCACGCCGGCCGACGGAGGCGCGCGGGACCCGAGGGTCACCGGCATTCCGCCGGGCGGCGGCGCCGGCCGATGTGCGCAAAAGCAAGAGGGAGAGACGGGGAATGTTTTGGTACCTTGCGCGGTGTCCAAGGACGACCGAGGAGACGAACGGTGGAGAGGGGCGGTTCGAGGAGGGTTGACGGCGCGCAGGGTTCCGCGATGCAACGACTCGTGGAAGTGGTGGCCGGTGATCGCCGGGCACCAAAGAACGCCGAGGAGGTTCGGTGAAGCTCGGAAAGGCTTGAGGCGGCGCGATTGCTCGCGGAGTCGAAAGTGGCCGACGGAGAGAATCGAGCACGTAAGAGCTCTCGCACGGCAGAGGGCAATGGAGGTGGAGAAAGCGAAAGGAAATCAAATATAGCTCGGCAGCAGGTTTTATAGAGGATGAGGCGTGAACGGCGCGCGGTTCGCCGGACTTGAACCGCCGAGAATGAAGGCGACGGCGCATAGTGCATAATTAAAGGAAATAATGCCAGAAACGGTTGCGGGAAGGCGGCTAGTTGAATGTGCATTAGTGCGGGGAAATAATTGGCCAAGAAACTGAAGCTTTTATAGCTTCAGTTTTTTCTTATTAATGGCGGCAGCGGCGAGACGCGGGGAGGAAGAAGGTGGCGGGGAAGACGACTGGCCGATGGGCCCCGCATGTCAGTGAGAGAGGGAAAGGAAGAAGAGAAAGGGCAACGGCGGGATTTGTGACAAGTGGCGAAGAGAAAAGGTGAGGGCCGTTGGATGATGATGGAAGGGGTAAGTGAAAGGGTGTGGTCGAGATTCAATCCGGCAACCTGGATTAAATCTGAGCCGATGAGATGTATTAAGTGGCAGCGGACGGACGAGATGCTGTACGGCAACAGAGAACGGCGCGGATTAAGCCACGCGTCGCGAGGGAAGAGAGGGTGGACGGCGAAGCGGTAAGTGAAAGCGGCTCGGATGGCGCGGCCGCGGCGCGAAGCATGGATGCGCGACACTTACGGCCAATGGAAGGGAAAGGCGGTGTGAGGCGTAGACGGCGGGATTAGCTCGGCGGAGGGAGAGCGAACGGATGGGTGACAAGTGTCAACTTTGAGGAAGAGTTTGGATATTTAAATCTTTTATACATTTGAAATTAGTAGAGGATTTTAAAATAGTCAGAAAAATACCAAATAAATTCCAAAAATTCCAGAAAAATTCACATAATTCACTGATAATGTTTTAAACATATGAAAAATATTTCCAACTTATTTTGATATTAAATTTTCTTTTCAACAGAAACTTTAAATTCTGAAAATTCCAGATAATTGGAAATAATTAATTTAAAATTATTTCTTCAAAATAAAAGCAAAAATTGGGATGTTACAATATCATAAAGGAGTTAAATCTCTTATACCATTGTTTAGGTGACTGCTTCAAACCATAAAGAAATTTCTTCAATTTGCAAGCAAAATTCTCCTTTTCTGGAACGACAAAACCTTTCAGTTGCTCCATATAATTATCTTTTTCTAATTCCCCATGTAAGAATGCAGTTTTCACGTCCAATTATTCAAGGTCATAATCAAGCATAGCCACAATATTGAGTGAAGTGCGAATAGAACTATACTTCATAACAGGGAAAAAGACATCTGTGAAATCAATACCTGGAATTTGACTGTATCCTTTGTACCTAACCTCTTCGGTTGGTGAAATGCCTTCCTTTTTCTTAAAGATCCATTTGCAGCGAATATGTTTCTTCTTAATTGGCAACTTGACCAGCTCCTAAGTGCCATTCTTGTCAAGAGATTCTATCTCATCATGCAAGGCAGCCATCCATCTTTTTGAACCACTAGAAGAGATTGCTTCTGAATAAGATGAAGGTTCTGCAGTACCTTCAATTTTTTCTGCCATATTTAGACAATAAGCCACAAAGTTGGTTTCTTCAATCAATCTCTTAGGAGGCTGAATGTTCCTCCTTTCTCTATTAACTGCAATGGAATATTGTGTTGGTGGCGCAACAATAGGAACTTCTGAAATATTTTTCTTATTGATTTCTAGTATAGATCCTGAATCAATAATATGCTCTACCTCCACGCTTGATTGTTTCTCAATGGGAACATCAATAGATAGTTTATTATGCAACATAGCAGACTCATCAAAAGTATTATCTCTGTTGATAACCACCTTTCTAGTTTCAGGATTCCACAATTTATATCCTTTCACACCAGTTTTATAACAAAGAAAAATGCACTTAACCGCTCTAGGTTCTAATTTACCATTGTTGACATGAGCATAAGTAGGACAACCAAATATTCTCAAGTTTGAATAATCTGCTGGAGAGCCATACCATATCTCAATTGGAGTCTTCATATCAATAACCAAATTTAGTGACTGATTAATTAAATAACAAGTAGTGGAAGCAGCTTCAGCCTAATAACTTTTTGATAATCCAAAGTTTGATAACATGCAACGTACCTTCTCCATGATAGTTCTGTTCATACGTTCGGCCACATCGTTTTGTTGAGTAGTGCCTGGAACGGTGTAATGTCTCACAATACTTTCTAACTTGCATAAAATTTCAAATTCTCCTGAATAAAACTCCAAGTCATTGTTGGTACGAAACTTCTTGACATGCTTACCAATTTGTCTCTCAATCATAGTCTTCCACTCCTTTAATGTGTTGAATACATTCGATTTCTACTTGATTAAGTATGCCCAAACTTTTCTTGAGTAATCATCAATAATGATCAACATGTAGGTTGCACCTCCAAGTAATGGAACATGGGATTCTCCCCACAAATCAAGTGAATACAATCCAATATGCCTTTTGTAGAGTGAGTCGCAGTACTGAATTTCACCCTCTTTTGCTTGTCGAAGACATAATATTCACAAAATTTCAATTTGTAGATGTTTTTACCATAAAAAAATCTTCTTTTGCATAGTTCCATCATTCTAGTTTCACTCATATGCGCTAGATGCATATGCCAAAGATTAGTAGTATCAGAATCGAATGATTTATTTGAGGCAACAGCAATATTACCTGAAATTATAGTGCCTTACAGATGATATAAGTTGACAACTTTCATACCACCTTTCATCACAACAAGAGAGCCTTTGATGACCTTCAGAACTCCACCTCCATTGGAATAGTTGTACCCTTTAGCATCAAGAGTACTCAATGAGATAAGATTTCTCTTGAAATCCGGAGTATGATGAACATCCGATAAAATTCTGATGGTGCCATCAAACATCTTGATCTGGATAGAACTAATGCCTGCAACCTTGTATGGTGTATTATTACCCATCAACACGGATCCACTTGGCGTAGCTTTATAGGTAATAAACCACTCACGGTTCGGGCTCATGTGGAAAGTGCAGGCTGAATTAAGAACCCATTCATCGTCGGTTTTACAATTACTGGCAAAGGCAACGAGAACATCTTCATCATAACCTTCTTTGGTGACAACAGTGGCTCTATTTTCATCCTCTTGTTGATCATTCTTGAAATTATTATTACTCTTTTTCTTGTTCTGCAACTTTCAGCACTCGAATTTGTCATGACCATCCTTCTTGCAATACCTGTAAGACATCCTGTTCCTGGATTTAGATCTACTTCTGTATCTGTTTTTTTGCTTCTGCCTCTTGAATTGCCGCGGACAGACAAACCTTCTGCATGCGTACTTAAACTCACACCGGGAACCATAAGTTTCACTTTTTCTTTAGCATGCAGAACTTCATAAACTTCACTGAAAGTAAAAGTATCTCGACTATATAGACTAGTATATCTAAAAGTAGAGTACGAACTAAGCAGAGAGAATAGAAAAATAAGACCCAAATCTTAATCATCATATTTTACCTTCATGGACTCGAGGTCAGCAACAATTTCCTCGAAAGATGTCAGATGGTTCAGCAATGAGGCTCCATCCGCTATCTTGTGTGAATAAAGCTTTTGCTTCAAATGCATTTTGCTGATAAGATCTTTGTTCATGCAAATCTGTTCTAGCTTCAAATACATCTTGATGTCTCCTTCATAACCTCCTGTAAAATATTATTTGATAGATGAAAATGAATTTGAGATAAAGCATTACGATCTTTAAGTTGCTTTTCATCAGTGGACAATGTGATTGGCATCTTGTCGATCCCCCAAAAAGTATCATCCAAATTAAGCTGTGATAAAATAGCCCGCATCTTGACTTGCCATAGAGAAAATCTCGTGTCACGATTCAACAGCGAAAGATCATACTTTAGAGTCGCCATGCGGAAGAAAAACCAAAATTTGCAATCGAAAATTCCTGGTACACTTCCTGTGTGCACTTAACAATCTTTTGTCAAAAATAATAGCAAAATAAATGGATAAAGAGACATGCAAACCAGACAACAAAGCACTGTATGCTGTGCTCTCTCTCTCTTTTATTCGCCTTGTGTTCCGTGCCACTTTTCTTCTTTTGCTGGTTGCCTTGCTATTGCTATTCCTTGGTCTGACGTCTTCACGTGATGTTGCCTGCTATTGCTATTCTTTGGTCTGACTTCTTCACATGAAGCAACGAATAGCAACTTCGTCTAGGAGACGGTCTGCTCGCTTTCTCGTGCCGTGCGCTTGCTACTTCGATCTGCTCTGGGACGACGTGACTTTTTTCTTTTTCCCTTCCTCTGATACCACTTGTTGCAAATAATGCACAGAAAAATAGAGACAAGAGATACAGATTTTTACGTGAAAAACCCTTGCGGAAAAAAATCACTATAATGATGAGAGATTACAATAGAGTGCTTCTATTGGGGCTTGCTCTTTCTATGGCTACTGGGGTACATATATAGTGCGGGGGAAAAGAGTTCCATACGGAAAGAAAATCGAATCAGAGTCGGTTGTTACAGGTTGATACCATATCTGATACAAATTGCGCATATACCTATCATGCCACGTCTAGCATGAGATGATGTAGTATCCTACACAGACACGGTACGAAGTTGGATCACGTTTTCCAACACTATGCATCGTCAACCCATTTGTAGTGCTTCTCTCCCTATCAGATAAAAAGTAGTGGCACCTCCCCTAGTCTGATAGTAGAAAGGTCGAGCATCAATCTCAAAATAGTTCAAATTTATCTACAGGCAATCGTCGGGACCCGGAACAACAACTCCAGAACTCTCTGTGTCAATCGCACTATCCTAGAAAAAGCTAGTGCACACAGGGTTAACAGGGATATATATCATACATAACAACCACACTTTATTATAAGACAAAGAGTATGGGCCTTATGGCCAAGTGTTACAAGTAAAGGGCTCAAGGCCAACAAAATAAAATCAACGAAAAATAAATTGTAGAGGAACAACTCATCCTACCTGCCCACAGGCGAATGACTGTAAGACGTGGCCTATTCGTCAAAATCCTCACTAAAGTTGATGACATCATCATCTGGTAACAGAATTAAGTAAGGTGAGCACATAAAGTACTCCACAAGTTACACCAGGAGATTTAACAGAATGAATGCATGCATAAGGAATGTCAAAGGAAGGTTTCATAGGGTTATTTGAGCGGAAAGCAGTACTGAAGTAAATATCATAACATAAGTAAGAAAACTGAATTTAACACAATAACCAAAATATCATTTTAATAAAATAATATTGTTAGCGTAGGCACCGACCTACACTAACCTAACCACAGGTATCCCACCCGGACCATTATCAAAGGAGTTCTTGTTTGTCCACAACCAAATTTTATAAAACCAAAGTCTAATCCGTGAAGAACCATACTCAGCATGTCCATGACCATGGACATGGCTATCCAGGATAGTTTATGACTTTGCAGAGAGGTACAACTTTACCCACAAGACATATCCTCTCGCTTGAGCCATGTGATTAACACACTACCTCAGGTGTGCGGCGGACAGTTCATGACAAGGCCGTTACAATGTTCCGCAACCAAAATAGTTACGCCGCCACTAAGGTTTTACCATAACTTGAATCCACAAGTTGGAGCCCCCTCTTGTGCTATGTGAGACTTCTCGTGGCCTACACCCCGCTCACATTCAGCCCTATAGCGAAACTATATTTGAAATATCATAAATTATTTAGCTAGGTCTATCCCATACCAGACTTGTGGTAGTACGGTGTGACTTTGTAAAAGTAATTCACAGACTAGTCCTTAAATTGACTTCGACTCAACCACAAACTCTCTTGCTCAACACTCAACAACGTGTCACCAAACACGATGCATGCCGGCACCCCACCACCTATCCATTAGCCTAAGTCCAAACCAAGTTTTAGTGTTTTATTTTTATGTTAAAACATTCCATATATTGTTCTTGACTCACCGAATTCAAGAATAAATTTTTAAAAATCAACATTCCATTTGAAATGAAATATCCCACCTAAATTTTTCTAAGCATGGCTAAACAATTCTATAGAAATTTTCTAGTTAATACTAGTGTACCAACTAGTTTTCATCTAAGTGACAAGGCATGTGATAACGAGGTCAAAATTGGCTATAAACAATGGAACATGGGTATAACTAGAATTCAAATCATCTTTAAATTAAATTTTAATAAAAATTGCGCATGCATATACATTTAAAAACAATATATATAATTTAACATATTAAGAACAATATGGTCAAGAATGTAACTTGCCTTGCTCGAAGTGCGAAAATTGGTCAAAGTCAAACTCTTTCGAATCATCGAAATCTAACGGGAAGAACCAAAATAAAATCAAACAAAATTCAAATAAAATTTAAAAATTTAAAAATGGGTAATTTAGGATTTTAGAAGAATTTAGAAATTTGAACTGGTCCAATCGGAGTTAAAACAAAGAAATATAGGCTTCCAGAAGTTTAAAATCAAAGAAAATGAAAAAGACTGATTTACTGGAATTGTTTTTGAACTACAATTGAATTCTGATGTCAGCAGGTACTTTTTGGAAATTAATCTTCTAAAGGAAATCCGGTATTATGACGTCAGCAGATAATTCATTTTTGGGCTAAATTATTTTTCTATGGGAAAAAGGGACTTATGACGTGATGACGTCAGCCTTGGGATTTTAATATTTGGACCTGAGGTTGACATGTGGGCCCAGCTTTTGGTGGACTGAGTCCACGGACCAGAAGGCGGCTGAGGTGGCCCGTGGGCTGACGGGTCACTAGGTGGTGCTGGCGTGGCACGACCGAGGTGGTCGAGGCGTCCACGGGGGCTTGGCCACCGACGTGGCCCGGTCGGCCGGTGGTAGCGCACGGACCCTTAGGTTCGCCGGTGTTTCAGTGGGCGGCGGCGCCGGCTGAAGGTGCCAAATGATAAAGGGGCGCGAGGGGAGTGCGGCAGTACCGACTGGGGGCCCCGAGGACTGCCGGAGAGGGTGGGTAGCGGTGAAGGGCAGCGGTCAGAGGGAGGTCGTCGGCGGCGGGGGTACTCTGGTGGTCCTCTTGCTTGGAGGAAGGGTGGAGGAGGTGCGCACGGTCTCGACGGAGCTATGGGTGGTGGCGGCATGGCACGAAGAGGTCCGAGGCGCCGACGATTCCTCGCTGGAGCTCCACCGATGAAGTAACGTCGAAGTCGCACGGTGCGATGGGACTGAGGGCGGCACCAGGCGCAATTGGAGGAGGGGAAGGGTAGCTTCGGGTGCTCAGTCGGCGAGGAAAGTTCTTTATAGGGGAGGGGTGTCGGGACCCGGAACAACAACTCCAAGACCCTCTGTGTCAATCGCACTATCCCAGGAAAAGCTAGTGCACACAGGGTTAACAGAGATACATATCATGCATAACAACCACACTTTATTTTAAGACAAAGAGTATGGGCCTTATGGCTAAGTTTTACAAATAAAGGGCTCATGGCCAACAAGATAAAATCATCAAAAAATAAATTGTAGAGGAACAGTCCATCCTGCCTGCCCACAGACGAATGATTGTAAGACGCGGCCTATTCGTCAAAATTCTCACCGTAGTCGATGACATCATCTTCTGGCAACATAATTAAGTAAGGTGAGTACATAAAGTACTCCACAAGTTACACCATGAGACTTAACAGAATGAATGCATGCATAAGGAATGTCAAAGGAAGGCTTAATAGGGTTAGTTGTGCGAAAAACATTACTGAAGTAAATACCGTAACATAAGTGATAAAGCTGAATTTATTGCAATAAACAAAACAACATTTTAATAAAATAATATCATTAGTGTAGACACGGACCTACACTAACCTAACCATGGGTATCTTAAAAAATTCTTAAAATGAGAGACGCTAGGCCTATGACCAAATTTAAGCTTAAAAGAGGTCTTGCCAATGGCCAGACTCAAGAAAACCCTATTGGATATATAACAAGCAGTAGAGATCACCTCAGCCCAAAATCTCCTACAGATGCTATGCTCATCTAGCATGGTCCTAGCCATCTCAACAAGTATCATATTTTTTCTTTCTACCACCCCATTCTGTTGGAGAACTTTAGATGAGAAAAACTAGTGCTCTAACCCTCTCTCAGTGCAGAAGTGGCAAAGGATTGATTCTAAAATTTTGTGCCATTGTCACTCCTAATGGCTCTCAAGGCTCCTAGGAGGTCGACTGTTAGTCTAAGGGTCAACTGTCTGAAGTAACCAAAGACATCATCCTTAGACACTAGAAAGTATACCCAAGAATACCTAGAGTAGTTATCTACAATGACAAGCACATACCACTTCCTTCCTACAGACTGAACCCTAGAAAGACCTACTATGTCTAAGTGAAGCAACTGTTCAGGCCATCAGTCATCACTAGAGTAAGAGGTGGATGAGAAGTAGAAACCATCTCACCATACCTGTAGGGTGTGCACACTAAGTCTCTAGCACTTTTAAGCCTAGGCAGTTCTCTAATCAGGTTCTTGCTATCAACTCTAGTCAACTGGTCGAAACCTATATGCCCAAAACTTCGATGCTACAACACTAAGTCGTGAGAGTTGGAAGCCACAACACACCTAGGGCTAGAAGTAGGAGAGATACTGAAATCAGTACTAAAAGTCATCTTAAATCTAGAGATCCCAAAGACATACTCAGAAGAACTCTACACTCATCACTATTGAATCTCACTTCTAGACCCTCGTCAAGTAGTTGGGAGACATATAGCAAGTTATACCTCAGCTTACTTACCAAAGTGACGTCTTTGAGCATGAATTTGTTGTTGATACGCACAGTGCCCTTGGCTGTCACGGTATCGATAGAAGCATTCCCAAATGTGATCAACTCGTTGTCAGATGCATGTGTGAGAGAGGAGAACCATCTATAATCTCCAATCATGTGTCGAGAACACCCAGAGTTTACAAGCTACACGTCTTCCTTCCTCGCAAGCCGGACCTACAGGGCACGAACAGAAAATATTTGTGTCTCAGTACTAGGGTTAGTGAGAAATGATTTTGAAATTCAATGTTGTGCCACACGATGCTTGGGAGAAGCAGTAGAAACAGAAACAACATGGTTAACACAACGAAAATAAGCATGCACATGAGACCCACCTAGCCCTCTCTGAATCGGTCTACCAAAAAACCGGTACTCCTTCTGACTAGGTGCTACTCGTAGTCTACCCTCACAATATCCTAACCCAAAGCGCTTTCTAGAACCACCAAAAGAGTTAAAGAAGTTGTCTAAAAATCTAGACCTATGTCTAGCAAGAAAGACAGGCTGTCTAGCTCTAGAGATAGTCAAGGGTGAAGGAACTTCTCTAATGGATCTCAAAGCACGCTCTCTTTTTCCTCTCAGTCTTGGCTCTATGAAAATAGAATTCAACTATGTGGTCATCCTTCTTGTAGAAGGTATAATGGTACTTGATCTTTTGAGGGGTCTGATATGGTGAGGAAGAAGCACTTATCTTGCTAGAGGCAGTTTGGGCAAAACCTGCATATCTAAAAGCTATCTTAGATGACTCAGGGAGTTCTACCTCAAACATGCCACTCTCAACAACCTTCACAACCTTAGTTGGGTAGTTCTTTGAATACTCTAGATAATTAAAACCTAGCCCTCTCTTCTTTACACTCACCTTATATTGGTCAAGTATCATATTGAGGTTCTTCTTTTCACTAGAAAATCTCTCAAGTGTCTTTTTGAGGCAGTTATTTTTTAGCTAAGTTGTCACATGTGACACACTCTTTTAACTTGGTTGCCTTAGCATAATTCTCCTTATGAATGGCTACCTCAAGCTTTAGAGCCTCACAAGACACACATGGGGCATTCTTAATCCTAGCCAGCTACTCTTGATATTGATCCTAAAGGGGCCTCTTCCACTTCAACTATATTATACCCATTCTGAACATAAAATGCACAAGAATTAGAGTCAATGACCTTTTTAGATGCAATCATGGCTATGGATTTTTTCAATTTTAGCCTTTTCTTCTAAAGTCTTGTTAAGAATATCTATCTCAATTGTGAGTTTAAGACACTTTTCACATGATGTAATCCTAAAATGCATAACCCTCTCAACCATTTCTTTCATTTTAATTTTGTTATCCTCACAATGAGAGCAAGTATGATTCTTTTGCAATTCTTTAACAGCACTATTCAAATTTATCTTCAGCAAAGCACAATTTGAACAGAAAAATGGAATAGCGTCCACAGGAATAGCATCAAGAGCAATAACATCCATGCAAACATGATCATGACTTGACTTGAGAGAATCTAGATCACCTAGAGCATTCTTGAGTTGGTCCACAACTAAGGAATGAGCAAATTTCAATGTAGACTATTTATCATTTAAGTATAAGCAAGATTCACAATTCTCAGGGTTAATTGACTTGAGCCTAACAATATCTGGGTTCAAGTTATCAATCATCATGTCCTGACTCTTAATTATTTTGGCTTGCTTTCTTAGTTATTGTTCAGTTGCAATGAGAGCTCGTTTTATAACCTTGGAGGAGGGGCGTACCTCATCAAGGTCACTGTAAGGCTCGTCAGAGTAGGAGGAGTTGATGTCGTGGCTGCCCTTGGCCATGAAGCACATGCCGGTAAGTCCTGAGCCTTCTTCTTACCGTGGGAGTCGTTCTCATCATCCTCCATCCCCGAGTCCACATCGCTCATATCCACGGACTCAAGAGCGACAAGGACCCAGTTGATGAACTTCCGGTAATTGGGCTCCTTGATCTTTGCGTCTCGAGCTTGAATACACCTCTGAAAGTCCTTCTCCTCCTTGCACTTTAACTTGGAGCATTTGACCCGAATGTGATTCGGCTCACCACACTCGAAGCATGTCACTGGACCACCTCTCCTCTATTTCTCACTGTAAGTTCAAGCTCCATTATGTTGGTTTTGGTGATAATGACAAATATTTGTATGAGACTAATGTGTTTGATTGATTATGATATGACTTAGTCTCATTTGGATAAAAAGGTGAAATCAAAGAGATATGCATTCGACACTTACATTCATTTACATCTTAGTGCATTCCTTGGATCCAAAATATAGATTAAACTCCATCAAAAGTCTAAGATGAATATGTGCATATGCTTATATTATATATTCTTGTATGCACATATTTAGGGGGAGTTCACTCTATGTTTTGTGATTTCATACTATTGATCCATGTTTTCTTTTCCACATAAATTGGGATCTCTACTTTGAAATATATCATTTGAGTATATAAAACTTATGTAGTTCATATATACTCACATTGAATCATATTGCTTTACACTCAATTATTTGTGTATGGGACTAATGTGATTATCAAGTGTTTGAAAGGTTTAGTCCCGAATGTTGATTGAATATTTGAAGATGCATACAAAGATTGATAAGAAGATCAATATGGCTCGAGACAAAGATCAGCATGCATTTGAATTTGAATTCTAAACTCACTGTGCTCTCTCAGAAAAATCGGTAGCACCGCACCCACCTGCGGAATTACCGCAATACGGTAGTACCGGCGTGTAAACAGCGGTATTACCGTAGTGCGGTAGTACCGGGATTTTGTGCGGTATGTTTTTTCCAAAGAGCACACTTGGTGGAACTTGGACTCACCGAAATCGGTAGTACCGGATTTTCCACGGCGGAACTACCATAGTGCGGTAGTACCGGACCGATCAGCGGAACTACTGATGCTCGGTAGTACCAGCATCCTGAGCGGTACTACCGGAGAGCGGTAATACCGCACTTACAACGGCGGTAGTACCGCACTTTGAGTTTAAAGTTTTATATTCAATTATTTGTAATTGTGGTGGTTATCATCAATTACCAAAGGGAAGATTGAAAAATGTAGACACACTATTGTGAGTTAATGGTATGTTTTGGTAATTAATGATAATCACATTATGGGACAAATATTTTTCATAAGTTGAATGAATAGGTTATGTTCCATGATGATGAAGACTTTGGATGGCTTCATGTGTTGAAGATCATCAAGCAAAGGTTCGAGATGGAAATGGCTTCATGAGTTGAAAGCTATCAAAAGAGGATGCATCATGTGTTGATGCATATCAAGATCTCGAAAAGGAGATGATCATGAGTTGATCATCAAGTCAAGAGAAGACAATGACCTAGACTTGAAGTGAAGATGATTATCATCAAGTTTCAAGGAAATGTTCAAGGCAAAGGTATGACTAGCTAGGGCTAATGATGTGTTTCTAATCTTTTACCGGTCTTAGTGTTTGGTTGAAAGACCGGATTGCTAGTACAGGTTTGCCGTACTATTAAGAGGGGTCTTGTCTAGTAGCTTGAGTCTCATCATATGTTGATAGCTCAATCTTGCTTACACTAGCTCTCCATGGCATGATTCTATTATTTGCGAATGTGTTTTGCGAATAGTTGAGACTCATGCATCTAATCCTTGCAACATGTGACTATACTTTGCAAATGTATTTTGCAAATGGTTGAAGTCCATGTACCTTTTCCTTGTGGTATGATCTAAGTTTGCAAATGTGTTTTGCAAATTGTTAGAGGTCACACAATGTCCGTTGGCATGGTCTAATATTGTTTTTCTCGAACTTAGACCGTGATAGTGACTTCTTGAATCTCTTATATTTTTTGCATTAATATAATGTATTTGAGATCATACAAATAGATGGGTTGTGTAGCCCTCTGAATAAACTTTCTATAGAGTCCAAGATCACTCAATTCCGACTTCGGAGTTAAAAGTTATGACCGTTTTTCTAAGTATTGTCTATGCTAACAAACGATAGTACCGCAGTGCAGTAGTACCGCACGGTACTGCGGAACTACCGATTTTCGGTAGTACCGCACGGTACTACGGAACTACCGCAGTGCGGTAGTACCGCACTTATAACGGCAGTAATACCGAAAATGCTGAGTAACGGCTATTTTTTTAGCCGTTAAAGTAGAGTGTGGTAATACCGCACTTATAACGGCGGTAGTTCTGATTTTCCTGATTTTTTCAGGAGTTTGGCTCGAACGGCTAGTTTTTGTGTGTGGGGTATAAATACTCACTTGTGGCCGGTTGGAGAGTAATCTTTGGCACCTATTTTCACTCTCTTGAACTAGTGTAAGCCTCTCCACTCTATTGTGCATGTGTTGCACTTTGTGAGCAAGGAGGGAGGTCTCTAGTTGCATGTGTTGCATCTAGAGGTGGATTTAGCATCCACTTGAGCTTGTGCATTCGTTGCACGTGGTGAGAGTTAAGCAAGGGGCTTGACCTATTACTCTTGAAGTTTGCCGACTCTTAGACGGCGTTGGAGGCGTCGTGTCCGGTGATCTTCTCAAAGAAGCTTGTGAGAAGGCCCGGCGTGTTGTGATGGTTAGAGCTCGCCTATCCAGAGCGGGAAAGAGCTACCACTAGTGGATTTGAGGTGGAAGGCTTAATTCGTGGAGCCGGTCCAATTCGTTTGGGCTTACCTCAACGTGGATTAGGGGAGACCGGCAAGTCTCCGAACACCACGGTAAAAACTAATTGTGTCAATTGTGGTTTGTTTACTTGTGCTCAATTTACCTTCAAGCAATTTACATTTATAGAGTTATATTGATTGCTTGTCACCCTAGGATTGCAAACCTTTGACATAGACTTAGATTGTTGGTGCACTTAGGCGAACCTAGTTGTTTTAGGCAATATTTGTGCTAAACCAATTTAAGTTAAGCTTCCGCATTATATACTTGGTTTAAACAAATAGATATTGTTTTAGATTGTAAGATAATTTTTAAGACCGCCTATTCACCCCCCCTCTAGTCGGCCTCCTCGATCCTACACTCACCTTGTTGTACACTCTAGTGAATTTGGTGGACAAAATGGCTAAATTTTCCTCAAGTAGCCTCTAAGTTGCTCATCACTAACTAAGTGCAAAACGGACAAAGAAAAGCCAACATCCATATAATCTAAAGAACTGCTCTAAGAAGGGTCCATCACAAGAGCCATCAACTCTGTCTTGGGAAGACGTGAGATGAAATCAATCTCATACGTCTTCAACCTCGAGTAGAGTTTATCCATGGTAAACTCACTCATGACAGTGTTGTCATTGATGGATGTGATTTTTATCCTCCAGACTTTAACATCAAAAGCACTCAAGATTTGACATGCATTCTTAGACTATGAGAAGTTCAAGCCAACAGTATGGAGGTCATAGAGAATTTTGTTGAACCTTCCCCAAAACTCATCCAAAGACTCACTAAGCTTATGCTTAATCTTGGAGTAATCTTTTTTGAGTCGATTCTGTCTTACTTTTTTGATCGTGGTAAAGCCCTCATGGTAGTCAGAGAGGGTCTTCTAGATCTCGTGAGCAGATCTCAGGTGAGCGACTCGCTCAAATTCTAATCGACTGAGCCCATGAATTAGGAAGTTGCATACCTTATTGTTTGCTTCCACACCGGGAGAAATTACATTATCATTGGTTGGCACGATATAAGGGTTTTTGAGCTTAAGCTAAATTGCGTGTCCTTGAGCATCAATGTAAACATGCATGTGAGATTTCCAATACGGAAAATTCACTCCATCAAACACAGGAGACTTGGTTGAATACTTGTCTACTGTCATGTCTTCTAAGACTGATTAAAATCTACTAGAAGATCTAACCACGCTTTGATACCACTTATAGGACCGGATGGTGACAGAGGAGGGTGACTGGTGCCTTCTTGATACTTTATTCCCATACAACTATAAAGTTGTAGAAAATAGAATTTTTATCCAAAACTCAAGCCAAATAGCTTAAAAACAGTAAACCTCAAAGCAGCCACTTCCTAGCGGTCTAACCGATGTCGAAATGACAGTCTGACCGATCTCGAGAGGTCAGACTGCTTCTACAGTAAAATTAAGTACGTGAATAGTGTTTTAACCTGATTTTAAATCCAAAAATCGATGAAACTTTTGAACCGTATATTCAAATGATATGAAATTTTGTAGTGATCTTTTCTAGGCTATCAAGCACCTATTCCAATAAATAATCATAAAAATCATGGCCAAAGTTAAGATATTTTTCAGTTTGTAGGAAAGGTGCACTGAAACTATAACACCCCAGTTAAACAAAGACCCGGAATGCTACCAAACTAGAAGTAAAACAAAGTTAACTAATTACGTTAACAAAATTTTGGCAGAGCCTCCCTTGCTTATCCATCAAAATCAGGGATTTCACAAACGGTAACAATTATAATGGACAAGCCTCGAGTAACAAATTCAAAGTTAAGCAATTAGATTAAAAAGTACTAAATCATTTATAGATATAATGCCTAGAGAAAGAGCAAGAGTATCATGAATAATATAAACTCTTATTACAATTAAAATCCAAGGGTAATAAACAAATAATTCTTAAATAGTCCTTGTGTCCTATGTTTAAGTCTCTTCCTTTATTTCCATTATGTGTGGAACGTGCCAGTGCAACTAATTTATTCCTTCCCTTTCCCCAAGCATGTCGATCTCATAAAGATACTTAAAAAAACAAACAACAACAAGAGTGAGTCCAAAGACTCAGCAAATATAATGGATAGTAACAAGTACATTTATAAACATCACTTCACAAATCCATCTATCAACCATATAGTCAAGCCATGCTATGCACGATGATCAAAAAGCTCTTTATTTCTTTCTCTTTTGCATTTTACCGGTAATGCAGAGTGTGCATCCGTCGACGCAGACCCATGCCTGTACCACCTGGTACAGGAACCAATTGCCCATACTCCACAAGTATGGGGACCTTTAGCCCGTTATGTCATCAACATGACAGGGACCTCGGCGCTTAGTCAACTCGTGACTAAGACTTCAATAGATCAACATGATGCATATGCGTGAATGTCTCAATAAAATAAATTTTTGCGTTCACATTATCCATGCACCAGAATTATTCATGAACATTGTAAATTATAATCATATATAAATAGCACCTATACATTCTTCCCATAACCACGACACATATATATGTTCATAATATGGATCAAACATCGATATTCCACACTATCAAATTTAAACCATCGTTATACTTGCTTCTACCGGCGAAGCGACGAAATCACGCGCGTTCAGAAGCGAAACCGCCTGTCCAAAAAGGTACCTCTCAGCACACATTACAACAATGAAAACACGACTCTCGAAGAAAAGATATCGCTAAGCCCCAAAACCCCACAACATCCTTCCCCGCGTAACGGTTCTACAATATTCCCACTGCAGCGGCGCTGCTTAACATTTTTTTATCTTTAAAAATATAAAACTAATCACAGCAAAAGATACATATCTGGATTCCTCACTTAAATACCTACACTTTTCATGTAAATCATATATTTTTATCTTGTCATTAACAAGGTGATATCTAATGCACAAAACAGAGGACGTCCTCTGTTCTGAAAGTCTGGACAGCCAACTTGTAACGCGTCCCCAGAGCAGATCAAGGCTCTAATAATTCTGGTTCTTTTACAGAAGCTATATTACTGAATTCCCTACCTTTTTCTCAATTATGACAAAAAATTTAAAAATCATCTTCTACCCCTAATTCCCATCTGAACAGCGGTCTGTCCCTGTCTGCATCCCTGACGGACAGCGAGAATCCAGACCCTGGTACGCCTAAATTACATGGCCCAAAAATCTGGAAAACATATAGTAGATGCGTATAGTCGTCCTCTACGTTTTTCCTTTTGGGGAGACCCTCGGGAAAAATCTTTTTCAGGGTCATAACCGCACGAACAGAAACATTGCGCGAATCAATCTACAGGCAGGCAGTAGGGATTTTCTAATCGGGGGTTCTAAATCCTAATCCCCACCAAAATCTTGGGCTAAGAACCCTAAAATAGCAGAAATAAGAGGGATTGGAATAAGAGGGGTTCTAATAGGGCTAAATCCTAATCACCACCCCTCTTCTTCCTCTTCTTCTCCTTCCCTTCTTCTCCTCCTTCTCTTCCTCTCCTTCTTCTCCTTCTCCTTGCACAAGGGCAGCACCACAGGGGAGGGAGAGGGCGCAAGAAGGGTGGGGGTGGCGGCTTGGGGTGGGAAAAGGGGGAGGGAGGGCTCCACAAGGGGTTTATAAAGGGGGTGCTAGGCTTTGGGAGAGGTACGGGCCCACGTTTGGGCTGGCTGGCCCAAAGTGGCTGGCCCGCCCCTCCGGATAGCCCAAAACCTCTTAATTAATTATTATAATTCTTTTTTTATTATTTTAGACTATTCCGAAGAATTTATTTTCACCTCCCGCGATTTACCGAAAATCCGGGCGACTCCGCAATTAATTTAAAAACTGACGCCGAAACGACGTTCAGGATATTACAGAAACTAAACCAAAATCAAAATCGGTGAATACAACTTGCTCGTGGGTGGACGATGACCAAGATGAGTCTTGATGTATTCCCACATGTTCCAGCAAGTAGAATACGAAACCGGGTTTTATTGATAAACTTTCTATCAAAGTACTTAGATGAGTGAAGATAGATTCACAGAGGTTATTTTTATATCTTTCATATCATTGGCACACCAAGATCAAGAAAAGAAAAAAGAAAAGATCAAAATCAACCAAATCAAGAGTAAATCAATCAAAACATGAGGAATCTGTCAGACCCAGATTTTCCATCCGGAATCCTCTATGATTTCACTGCACTATTCCCTGGATCAGTAGATAGTGCTCACAGTACATTGCTGATTCAGTCAAAACATCGCATAATGATGATCATACAGTCAAAATAGAGTATAATTTACATCAAAGTTCGAAAATAAAGTATATTTATCTTACATAACGGCCGCTCGGGCCAAATATTACAATCCAGAAGATATAACAGCGGAAGATAACAATGATAGTGGAACCCTAAGCCACAGGCAGTTGACTGGGGGTAAGTGGACATGTCTATATTACCAGGCTCTGATCATATAGGCGAGTACCCTTACGACAAGTCTACTACCTAGGACCGAGTATTTTAAAAATCGTTCTAGTTTCCTTCGTCAGCTCCTTGGCGTGGTGCAACTTCGTAAGCATAGTGATCCTGCTCTCCTGATTCTGGATTTGATTATGCGAGTGTGAGCACTCCAACCCCGTGCTCAGCGGGCCAACATACAGAATGCAGATATATAACATGTATGGCTTGCCAAATGATAGACTTAGGTTTATTTTATTTTGCCCGAAATTGCATTGTAAAGACTTAAGGTATATATATATATATATATATATATATATATATATATATATATATATATATATATATATATATATATATATATATATATATATATATATATGAAATTCCTAGACTTAGCCTTTGGACCAAAATTTATAATACCTCTGAATAAAAGATTTTATAGAATAAGTACAGATCTCATCCATTCCCCCAAGTTGTTTGTATCATAAATCAGTTTTCAGTGTTATAGCCGCTTAACTTACCACTGGGACAACGCCCAGGACAACTCAAACCAAGACAATCCTTCGTCCTCCATTTTCCTATTCCAGACCCAACCATATAAATCATTTTGAAATAGAACTATATCGAAGTTAAGTTCCCATGTCCGCCCTTGACCGTGGGCACGGCTATTCAAATACTTTTGACTTTGCAGAGTTTATACACTTTCACCACAAGAGACAATCCGCCCATTGCCCTGCATGATTCCTTGGTCATGTAGTCGAGTAGATCATCACAGTAACCTTTCAACACTACCTGGCTTCTTGGTCTCATCTCACCCGATGGAAAACTGCCCACTTGCGGTGGGTCCCATACGTTGCGCGGGATGTTAATCACTCCTTTACTAGCGCCTCGAGCTTCCGTCCCCATACGCTAGTAAAATGAGAGAAACAAGTCACCCACCACTGGTGTCCCTTCAGCCCCTCCTTGCCATGGCATTCTCTCCCCCAATTTGTGAGATGAGTCCGAAGTTCGGTAGGATTTACTTTGCCAAGTTGCACTTTACAGACTTGTGGTTGTACTGTTTTACAATGGGAGGTCATGACCCAATTCGATCCTTGATTATCCGGACGGTTCTACCACAAACCACACACTAGTGCACCACTGCACCACACCCCTGAACCATCCGCCCAGACACACCCAGAAAATTTGGAGATTTTTGGGGAATAAATTAATAAGCATTTAAAAGTACCCAACCATTGACAACTTAAACCTTTCCCAAAACAACTTTTTGCCTTGCATAAGATGTTGGGTATTTTAAACACCCCCGAGACTAAGCAATGCTAAGCCGAGTAATATAAACATAACCGATTCTTTTTAAAACTCTTACATTTATAAGTTTTCCTAGGGATAACAATGTTCACAATATAAATGTGCTGGGAAGGTATAATAGTAGCACTTGTTAAATGGTCAGCTAGCTAAAGCATGAAATCCAACATATTATAGCTCACAAAATATCAGCATGCATTTGATAATTTGAATGTAAATAATTTTCAAAATAGGTATTCAAAATTATCAAAGTATTGACTCGCCTGGTTCACAATTGTTCGGGTTTTGCTGGTCTTGGTCTTGATTTGCCTCTGCTTCCTGATCCTCGTATACTAATTTTTAACGGCGAACGAACGTTTTAAAAGAAACAACACAAGTTAACATAGCCAAATAAAACCTCAATAAAGATTCAAATAAACTCAAAAACATATGGTTTTGGGTTCCACCGAACAAAACGAATTTAGATTAATATTGCTAATTTTTCTACTAAAGTTTGGAACTAAAGTGATTAGTTACGAATTTTAGAAGTTTAAAAGTAATGATCATAATCAATTAAATTTACACCACAACTTATATTTTTACTCAAAATTTCATAATTTTTGTTTCACTGGAAAGGGACCAATTTTTGATGAATTTAGAAATTTGTTTCATCAAATTTGGATTTAAGATGAGAAAGTTATCTAGGTTTGAAGTTCTCATTTTGAGTTAAATTCAGGAAAATAAAAGGAGGCGACACGCGTTGGGCTGTGGATACGCGTGCGCGGGGACCGATCGATTTCCATCGGGCGGCTTTAAATGCGCGTGGCCGCGCGGGAGCGCATCGGCTCAGCGGGAGCCGTCCGATTGGCATCAAACGGACGAAGGAGAATGCGCGCGTGCGCGGGCGTTGGTTGCGCACGAACTATTCGGTTGGCATCGGACGGTCCACGGCGCACGCGACTTGGCGGCTCACGCCGACCGTGGGGAAAAACGACCCGTGCGGTCCGTCCGTTTGTCATCAAACGAGCTACATTAAACGCGGCCGATACGGCCTTCTTCTTCCTCGCGCTCGCAGCGAGGGAAGCTTTCTCCGGTGCTCTTCCCGACGACAGAGGCCACGGCCGAGCATGAGAATTCAAAAAAAATAAAATGCTCATGCTCCCGCGCCCCTCTAGCCAAGTTCTTGCCGACCAATTTGGGCGGATGGGCGTCGCCGGCGAGCAATGGCGGCAACGGAACAAGGAGAAAGAGGTTAGAGCGATCTACTGCATAAAATTTCAATTAATGGCGCATGGAGCATCTAGAGAGGGTACTGATGCTACCTCGAGGGTTCTGGAAGCTCGAGAGTGGCTAAGGAGGTTTGTCAACGTGCGGCGGCAGCGCTCGGGGAAGCTTCACGGTGAGGGAGCAGCACAGGCGCGGGGCCCCAGTGGTGCTCCTGGTAGAAGGAATCAAATGGGGGTGGAGCCAATCGGTGATGAGCTCGATCGCCGGAGTTGAAGGAGGAATCACCGCCGATGAGCCCTAGGGGCACGAGAGTTCAATTGGGAGCTGGGGGAGCGAGAGTGAGGTGTGTGGAATGTATTGCGTGCCTCGGGGGATTTTATAATGGGCTGAGCCGGGCTGGCGACGTGGGAGGTGGGCGGCGGCTTTAATGGAAGGGATACGGGATCGCACGGCCACAGGGAGCTGGAGGCGACTGATCGGGTGCTACGGCTGATGGAGTGACGTTCTAGGTACTAGTATCCCAGCGGATGGGTATGGTTTTGATCTTGTCGGCAGAGTGGGAGGGTTCGGCATGGAGGCGGCAACGCACGGGAGCGGCGAAGATCGTGGGCGATCGGCGCCGTGGTACGAGCTACATCCACCGGGTATGGGGAAGGGGCGCGGCATAGTTGCCCTGCGGCGTAGGCACGGCGTGGCTACAGCCTGGCCATAGGCCAAGGGAGAATGAGCGAGAGCGGGAGAGCCAGCGCGCGAGGGAGTAGGGAGGGGCGCGCGAGGGAGGAAGAGATGGGGGAGGGCGTGGGAAATAGAGAGAGGGGAGAGGGAGCTGGTCGGCTCGGCCGACGCCTAGGCCGGCTGGCTCTCTCCCAATTTGTACGTTTATATATATATAAATGTATATATATTTATTTAATTATGAATTTAAACTAATTTCTCTACTGAATTTGTATATTATTTCTAGTATCGATTTCTAGCTTATTTCTTTGTTTGATTTATTGGAACCTTAGCCAAAAACATTTTTGAAAATCAAGAAAACTGAAATTGCCAAATAACACCAAAATCCTGAAGTGCCAAACTCCCTAATATTATATTCTTCCAAAAATTGGGATGTTACAGAATCCATGGAGATGATCAAAGATTAATGTACTGCTTACTTGAGGAGGTAAGTTTTACAGTCACTCCACCTTGGAGGATAAAGAGAACACAACGTATTCAACTTTCAAACTCTATCTATAGACATGAGAGCATAAGAGAGATAGATTGGAAGGTTAATACAAGTCTCCATCCCAATTCCTTTATGTAGGTAGGCTAATCAGCTACACCTAGTCCTTAGCGGATACTATCCACTTAGTACAATAAAAGAAGCCCGTTAACCCCGCACACATAGGTTTTACTCACACATGTTCACTTATGCACGCTTTTCAAAGCATATAAATCCAAATCTGCTAAGTTCTTTACGGTTGATCCATCTTGATCAAATCAGTTTCTCCTTGACTTAAACTGCTCTCCAAACACCACTTGTGCACCGTTGCTTTGATCCAAGGCTATGATGGCCAAACTTACCAAAATACACTTTCTTGACCGGGTCTTCATCTTCTATTGCAAGCAATCGTTATGCTTTCCACGTGTAGGTTTACCATTGTCTTGTCATGCATTAGTAAGTCTCTCTCGCTCCAGTTCCATTGAACCATATCTCACTTAGACCGACCAACCAAATGGTGCAATCCCGTCGTTCGAACTTGCCTTCAGCTCCTCTCTGAGCGTAGCCCCGATCCTCATATTAACCATTTTGACTCCAAGCGTTCCTGCACATCTAAAGATGAAAAAAATCATTTTTAGACATAAATTCTTCATAACTTGACCTATATTAGCCAAAACATGCATCATGTAACCTTAATACAATGACCCAGGTCATCCAAACTCAATCCATGACTTAAATTCTAAAATCCTCAATTTCTGCCTAAAACAGAAAATAGTCTAGATAATATGCTATCTTTGTAAAAACAAATGACCACTCCACAAAAAATTTGCAATAGTTCATCACAACATTATCCTCAACCTTCTCACACGATCCTTCAACATGCAAGCAGCAAGAGCAGCCAGCCAAATGGCTAGCAGCAGCCAAAAAAAAAGCTTCGATCCGAAACACAAAGCACCAAAATATTCTTACAGACAATAGCTTACCATATCAATTCCCTCAAGCTTCGATACTTAGAAAAAATTCAAGCTTTGACACACAATTCACTGATTCAAGCTTCTACATTCGTTCCCCAGATTCAATTCACAGTAGTTCACAAGTTTTTTCACACGACAAAATTCAGATTCCATTACCCAGATAACGGAATTTTATGGAGTACTGACCATTCCTGTGTTTTCATCGCTTCCTGCTACTACATTGTTTCTACCCTAATTCTGGTTTTTAAGCTCCCGCTAGAAACTAGAAGCCTTGTTATCTTGTCATCAAAATAGAGACAAAATAATAAACCACCACACATGTCATCAAAAAGCATGTAGTCCTTCACGGAACAGCCACCATCTTCCCCATGCTTTCTGCACTTCTTCTGCATCTTTCTTCAAGCTCCATTGCCTTCTCCTTCACTTGCCAGTTGTACTAACGCTCTAGGCTCTTGCACTAATCATCTTCTTGTCCGGGATGTCGAAGAGCTTCATTTTGCAAGATCTCTACTCAGCTATCACAACACATTTCAAAAGTATCATGCATTTTTAGGACATACATTCATTCATACATGCATTTGCAAATTCTGAATTTTCACACAAGAAATAGGACCACGGTCAACGGCACGGGGATGAGTATGCCGACACAATCCAGCGCACCGCTCGCTGCCGCGCAGCCCGCCTCATTGCTCACCTCCTGTGCACCCCCGTGCAAACCGCCTCACCACTCGCCGCCACGTTAGGGTTAAGAGATTGGGCTAGAGGAGGAGAAATTTTGCTGTGTAACGGTGGCACAAACCGAGCAATGTCATGAGCCAATCGGATAATGGCACGCAGCAAGAACAATGTTGCAAGTACTGCAGCAGCACTATAGCTCAAGGAGAAAACCTCAAAAAAAAATTGCAACGCAGTGCTAGAGCACAAAAAAAAACTTTTTCCAACAGTGATACATTATTTTTCGTATAGTGCTATAGTATTTTTTTTTTGTGCCACGTTGTCGGACCCGGATTTTCAACCCAGAATCCTCTGTGAAACCACTACACTATTCCCTGGATCAGTAGATAGTGCTCACAGTACATTGCTGAATCAGTCTATACATCACATGATGATCATACAGTCAAAATCAAATATAATTTACATCAGAGTTCTAAAAGTATACCGCGCCGGATAATAGTCTTACATAACGGCCGCTTAGGCCGAAAACTACAATCAAAAGATACAGCAGTAGAAGATCAAAATGATAGCGGAACCATAAGCCACAGGCAGGCGACTGGGGGTAAATGTATGTGTCTATATTACCCAATACTGAGCCATATAGACGGACACCCTTACGACAAGTCTACTGCCTAAGACTAAACATTTTGAATTCCGTCCTAGTTTCCATCGTCAGCTCCTTGGCTCGGAGCATCTTCATAAGCATATTGATCATGTCCTCCAGTTTCAAGATTTGATTATGCGAGTGTGAGCACTCCAACCCCGTGCTCAGCGAGCCAATACGCAGAATGCAATTATATAACATGTATGGCTTGACAAAGGTAAGCATGGGTTATTTTATTTGCTAGAAATTGCATTTTGAAAGACTTACAATTAAGTATAAGAAACTCCTGAACTTAGCCGTTGGACCAAAATTTATAATACCTTTGAATAAAAGATTTTATAGAATAAGTACAAATCTCATCGAACAACCCAGGTCATTTGTTTCACATAGCCAATTTTCAGCGTCATAGCTGCTTAACTTATCACTGGGACGACACCCAGGACAACTCAACCTAGGACAGTCCATAGTCCTTCATTTTTCCCATTTCCAAATCCCAACCATAAAAATTCCTTTTTTTGAAATAGAACTATATCAGAGTTAAGTTCACATATCTGCCCTTGACCGTGGGCACGGCTATTCGAATAGTTTTGACTCTGCAGAGTTTGTACACTTTCACCACAAGAGACAATCCACCCTTTGCCCTGCATGATTCCTTAGTCATGCAGTCGAGTAGATCATCACAGTGACCTTTCAAAAATACCTAACCTTGGGGTTTCATCTCACCCTATGGGTCTGTCCCAATTGCGGTGGGACTCATAGTTGCGCGGGATGTTAATCACTATTACTAGCACCTCCAGGCTCCACTCCCCATAGTGCTAGTAAGACTGAGAAACAAATCACCCTCCACTCGGTGTCCTTATAGCCACCCCAGGCTCTGGCCTTCTTTCCCCCAATCTGTGAGACGAGTCCGAGGTTTCGATAGAATTTACTTAGCCAGGTTACACTTTGCAGACTTGTGGTTGTACTGTTTTACAATAGGAGGTCATGACCCGATTCGGTCCTTGATTATCTGGACGGTTCTACCACAAACCCCACTCTCGTGCACACCGATGCACCACACCACCGAACCATCCGCCCAGACACGCCCAGCATTTTGGGGACTTTTGGAGGCATAAAATAATAATCATATCAGAAATACACCACCATTCTCATCTACAGCTCTTTCCAAAATTTCTCTTTGCTTTTGCATATGATGTTGGGGTATTCCCGACTTCCTTGACAACTACGCATCTCTAGGCCATATGACATAAGTATATTATCCATTTTTTTTGGAAATAGGTATATATGTAGTTATCACTAGGGTTAACAAGGTTCGCAGAATAATATGCCGGGAAGCTATAATAATGGCATTCATAAACGGAACAGCTTAACTAAGGTAGCAAAACTAGTGTAAAATAGCACATAAAATAATAGCATGCACTTGATAACTTTAAATCCAAATAACTTGCAAAAATGGGTACTCAAACAAGATCAAAGTATTGACTCGCCTGGTTCACAATTGTCTGGGTCTTGCTGGCCTTGACTTTGATTTGCCTCTGCTTCTTTTTCCTGATCCGCGCAAGCTAATTTTTCGTCGAACATACATTTTAAAAAAATGGAAGAAATCAACAAAGCCAACCAAAGCCCCCAACAAAAATTCAAATAACTCCAAAAAGCTATTATTTTGGTTCCACTGGACAGAAAATAAATTTAGATGCATGTTGCAGTTTTTCTCACTGAATTTGGAATTAAAATGAATTAGTTTTCAAAGTTTTAAAAATAATTTAACACAACCAATTAAATTGCATCATAATTTCAATTTAATTCTAAAACTCATGATTTTGGTTTCTCTGGAAAGAGGATGAATTTAGATCAATTTAGAATTTGGTTTCATCAAATTTGGATTAAAAACAAGAAAGTTATCTAGATTTGAAGTTTTCAGCTTGAATTAAATCAGAAATAGGAAGTGACACGTGTCGGGCTGTGGCCAACCACGCGCGGGAACCGATCGATCTTGATCGGGCGGCTTTAAACACGCGCTGGCGCGCGGGAATGCGCCGACTCGGTGTGTGCCGTCCGATCGGCATCGGGTGGTCGCTAGCGAGCGCGTGCGCGCCGCGGGTGGCCACGCGGAGCTGTTCGATCGCCATTCGACGCGTCACGACGAACCGCGCTTCGGCTGACACGTACTGACCGGGGATCCCAAATCGCGCGCACTGTTCTTCTTCCTCCCTCCAATTTCGGCGAAGCTTGCCGCCGACGAGGAAGGCTACGGCCGCACAATCATATTAGAAAAATGGGACTCTTGTCTCGCCACCCACCTCCATGCAAGAGCTCGCCGGCCAATTTGATTGATATCGGCACCGGCGGCGAGCCAAGGCGGTGGCGGAACCGGATGAATGGTGCTACGGATATACAGTGCATAATACTTCGATTAAATGAGCAGGGAGCATCTAGGGCGACCCTGGGACTACCTCGGCGGTCGGTTGAGCTCGGGGAGGTCTGAGGGAGGCTGTTGGCGTGCGGCGGCGGAACTGGAAGAAGGTGCACGGTAGGGGAGGTGCTCAGGCGCGGAGAGCTTTCAACGACGGCGGGGACGGCCTCGCCTGACTGCGATGGTGCTCCCGGCGCGAGGAATCAGCACGAGATGCTTCCAGTTGCCGCCGAGCCCAAATGCCGGACTTGGGGAAGATGAAGGCTATGGCGTGATGGGAGGCATGGTGGTTCAATTGGACGCTAGGGGAGTGAGAGGAGGGTGTGGGGAGATCATTGCGGACACTGGCTGGCTTTTATAGCTGCTGAAGCAGTCTAGCCACGCGGAGAGCATGCAGCCGAAAGGCCTGGCCGGCTGGCTCTCCAAAACATTTTTTTCTTCTCCATTTCTATTTGATCTTCCTAATTTAGTGTTTATATATATAGACATATATTACTCTGCACCTTTCTTATTAATGCTCCCTTTTAATCTTCCTCCAAATATTATGTGCTTTCTTTTATGTACATATATATGTATGCTTTATTTTGTTTTTAATGGAACCTTAACCAAAACTTGAAATTCCAGAAAATTTACAGAACCCAGAAATGCCAAAATGCCAATTTTTCACAATATTTGTCTTTTCCAAAAATTGGAATGTTACACATGTGTCATCACCCGGTTGGCTCGTTACACAGCTCAGTTTGTGCCACCGTTACACAGCAAAATTTTTCCTAGAGGAGAGGGTGGGATGGGTCGATGAATGAGAGCTGGACGCGATGGAGCATGGGATAAGGTCAGGCTTGACTATGTTGTAAACCTGGCTCCACCGATCAGGTAGGGAGGGGCAAAACCTTTCACACTAGATTTTGGTGCAAAAACATGTCAAAAATACTGGCATACATGCAAATCACAGTTATTTGGTGCTTAGGAGTGGGCTTGCTAATGGGTTGGGTCCGTTTGGGTGCAACAGGTTGGGTTTCACTTTTGGTTGACTTTGGATGGAATGTGATGAGGATATAATAATCCTCTTATTTATTACGTCATCATATTATCTGAATATACCCCTTAATGATAAGGGAGAAATTTTATAAAGTAGTCATAGGTCTCACTGTGACTACTCCATAAATTCTTCTACGACTACCTACTCATAAATTATGCTACGACCACCTAGTTGTAAATTATGTCATGACTACCTAGTCATAAGACCTGTTGTGACTACTTGGTTGTGAGTCCTATTACGACGGTCCAATTGTTCTCCAATTTATGGCTAACCTACTCCTACAGTAGGGTAGGATAGCCTGACAAGGCAGTTAAGACATGCGTTTATACTCTATAACCACACACGATCTTATTCACGTCTCTCTAACAACAACCGTCCTACGGCGAACTGTTGCCCACGTCTCTTTGACAATAACCGCCGTCCAGCGGTTAACTTCTGAAGTGTCAAGACACCTTCTGGCAAGAAGCAACCGCCGCCGATTCGCTAGCAATATAAGGGACAAATCTTGAGAAGAGAGGAGGAGGTCTGAGGGAGAGATAGGTTTCAGTAGGGAGCAATTAATTCTGTAAGCAATGTAATTCATCGCACTGTCCACATTTGTAAGCCTTTCCTCAGCAACAATGGCACAGGATGTAGAGTTATTATTTTCTCAGGAGAAGGCCAGAACCTAGATAAAATTCTCGTGTCTTCACTCTGTATGATCATACAAGAGCCTTAAGTGTTTTTCCCTGAATCTAAGAAATCATACGTAAGATCGATATTAAAACATCGACAAAATAAAATAGATGTACTGAGGGAACAGGTTAGATCGGGTTTCCTCCTAAAAAGGGTTGGGTTGGGTTTAATAACTAATGAGGAGGCCATGGCATCCCTTGAGGTTTTGGATCACCGGCTTTTTTGTGTAGAAGTTGCGACCTTTTATTCTTTTCTTTTCGTTTCAACAACAGAGATGCATGTAGGCTTGTGTATGCTCGTGTTATTTTGGGTAGATTTATGATGATTCTACAGGCACTAGCCGTGTGGCAAATTTGACCTAACACCGCCACATACGCTCACGTCACCGGGTTCTTTTACACGGGGACTAGTCAGGAAAGCTTCCACGCGTACACATGGTAGTACTTGACATGGTAGCAAACTAAACATGTTCTATAAAAATGGTAATGGGTCTGTTCTTTTAGGCTGTAGTTTTTAGTTTTTGATTGTTTATGAGAGAGAGTACGGAGAGAGAGACTCGTATGTGATTTTGGTCTATATAAATGAAGTCGTTGTAGTGTATACCACAATCAACTTGTAGACCCCGCCTTAAAAAGACACTCTATTTAAAAGCTAGTTACTATAGAAAAATATCTTTTAGAAATCAAAAAGAAAAGGGCCAATGTTTAAGACAAAGCTAACATGAAACATACGTACTAGAAAGAAGGACAGCTGAACAAAGGGCCAAGGATTTTCGGTCAATGTGACAAACATGGTGTTGCAGATATGTTGATTAAGTTCATCATCGTCAACAAGTTTGAGTATTGCCTCAACTTGTTGGAAGTCACAAGCTACTGAGCAAGAAGGTAGCCTAGTTCACGGGTGTGTGAGGAGTATCAAGTCATTTTTTTTCTTTTATTCTTCAAAGTGGTGAGCTCATCAAGGTGAAGATGGTGTTCTTTAAGGTGGTGTATACGCTAAGGTGGAGATTTGTTATGTATAAATCATATATGCAAAGGAAGGGGTTTGTCCGAAAAAGCGACACTTCACTTTTCTAGACACAGTCCTACAAGTGAAGAAAACGTAATTTATATGTGATTACGAACTATTGTGGGATGGGGTGTGGGAGGCGAAGCTCCCACAATACAGACCAAGTGTCCAAGTCAAAAGTACCTATGGTACGGACTAGGTGTGCAAGTTGAATATGTAGTAGGGGTATAAATATATACCGTCAACTTCTTGTAACCCTAATTATAAAAAGAAACTCCTCATACAAACGGAGCCACTGCGATTTAGCTCCTAGGGACATAGGCATTACCGAACCTTGTCATTAAATCTTCGTGTCTCTTTGTGCTATGCATCATGGAGGTCAAACGCCCTATGCATCATGAGGGTAAGATCCCATACAGGGAAAGTGTCTTGAGAACCCAAACAGAAGCAATGAGATTTGTAAGTCAAGATTTCCCCGTAACAGTAGCGTGTTAAGGAGAAGTCCTCGTAGTTGTCCTTCATCGCCTTGCAGTTAGCGACATCAAGAGTCCCAGGGGTGATGGTTGGCCCCAGGACCCCTAGCCCTCTGTTTGCGAGGGCGCCTTGAACTTCCCTCCCTTGGTTGGACCCTACCTCAGCCAGCACAAGGGAGGAGGACACGCTTGGGAGCCCCAGAGCATGCAGGACGTTATCTATCCTAAGGTGGATGGGCCTGATCTCTAACAAGGATGGGCCCGATCTCTAACGAGGATGCACACCAAGGGCTCCTCTAGAAAGCGGACGGGTCTTCCTTGAGCTCATTGTGCTCCAAAGCAGGAGTAGGCATCGTGAACTTAGAGTATTTCTTGGTAGGGGCTATAGCCTTTTATCGATTAGCTAACGTTCCTATGGACGAAGCAAATGTTTAATGTGTGAAATCCAAACACAAGTGAGGGGGTGGACATCGGCCGTTTGATGGGCTACCGTCTACGAGAGTAAAAAATACATGGGAAATTATACAGGTTTAGGGGTTTGAGAGGATCATACTATTCTTATTGGTGAGCCAATGGGGAGGTTACATCTGAGGAAAGAGCCCCCGAGGGCTCGCCAGTTTGAATATACTTCTTCATTGCTTAAGAGAGCTCTCCCTTTCCAGATGAGGGATACATAGGATATTTATAGACTCTCGGCTACAATTACCTTGTCCGAATGAGCAGATTGACCTACAAAAGGATTGAATTAAGTTTTTTTAGGGCAAATTGTAAGAGCTATATTAAATTAATGGAAAATTTTGTTCTTGTCACTTAATATATGTGCAATATCATTTTTGCTATAAAACATTTCTGCTTATTTTATTTTTACCATCCTTGTATCATTGTATATTTTGCTTTTACCACTTTGTCCAATTTTTCATCAAGTCAACAGGGTTTAACGTTAAGAAATATGAAAAAATGTCAGACAAAAGAAAATGAAAATACAGCAAAAGTAAGAAACCACTGATGAATAAAATTTTAAAATTAGGAAAACTTTAGCTATGTTCATAAAAGTTGAGGAAGATTAAAATGTTTTCTTTAGTGTAAATTTTTTGAGAAACTTTCCTATAGTAATGTTTCAAAGAAATAAACTTTCAAAAGTTACCTTTCTTTTTCTACATTTGTTTTGCTATGTTTTTTGTTTCTGAAGGCAAAATCTTAAGCGTGTGAAGAAAACGTACTATTTTATCAGGGGCATTCGTCTGATGACCATTGGATGAAAATAAATAATAATAACTAAAAGAAGTGATTTTTAAAAAAAGAATACCAACGGTAAGAAAAATAAGAAAAAGTTGTTTATATAAAACAAAAGTGAGAAGAGTGATATGCATAATACGCCTGTGACCCACTGAGCATGAGGAATGAAGAAGTTATTTTAAGAAGCGGATGTTCATATTAATTTTTAGCTTCTCTAAACAGAAGTCATAAACAAAATCTAATGCGAACGGAGCCAAGAATAAATGGGTTGTGGCAAGTTTGAGTTTTGATTGCTGGCAGGTCAAGGAATAGTGACTGGCAAAGAATGTGAGCAAAGCCAATCTCGATTGCTATCAGGTCAAAGCAGCAGGCCAAAAAAATGCAGGATTAACATACGGTTTAGGCCGGCAGCTTCAATTTCTATTTATAACTCCAGGTTCAGTAAAGCATGGGTTATCCAAAAGCAAACAAACACTAGTAGTTTGGTACATCACTAAGACATTATTATCTCATCATATACTTAAGCAGAAAGCCATAAGCAGCACATGTTTCGCATGGCGATAAAATGGACTAAACAGAATCCCAGATCCTAATCGAGCAATTCAGATATTGATTTCTTCTTGTTGAATGGATCAGTAGCAGCCACTAAAGATGACACAACACTGTTGGGGAAAATGTTATCAGCCTTCATCCTCTCTCTAAATCCATAAGCAGGGGCCTTTGCCTGTACATATGCTTGAAGCAGCAACTGGTACTGTCTAATCCTCCCATTATAACCCATCTGCCGCAACTTCTTGAACACTTTCTCTGCATTGTGGATGTCTCCTTTCTTTGAATAACTATCAAGCAACATCAGATATGAGTTGTAGAGAGGCTTGATCTTATTCTTATGAGATAGCTTGTGCAATATGGAATCAGCTTTCTCAATCTCTCCCGCATCCACATAGAGCTTCACAAGTGAATCCAACGTTGTATTCCCTATTCTGCAACCAGCATCATCCATCCGCTTTGCTAGCTCCTTACCCTTGTCTAAAAGGTTTTGATAGGCATACACCCTCAGCAAAGCATTGTAGTATTTGGAAGAGAGTGTTTTCCATGTCACGAGCATACTCTCAAAGACTTTCTCAGCCTTTTCAACATTTCCAAGCCTACCAAAAGCCTCTATAGCTGACAGGCACTCATCTAGACGAGGATTAGCCTCACACACCTTCCAAATCCTCTCCACATCATCATTTTTGCCAAGAAAAGCATATAAAGGTAATAAAATCTTACAAGCAGCACGATTTCCTTTGATATCATCACCCTCCACTGACTCCAAAATTGCCTCAGCTTTATCACGGTGACCACAAAATATGTACTGCTTTGCAATTGTGGCTTGAATCAGAAGATCTGGCTCAACACAATCTGCTTGCATTGACTCTATGACTTTTTCCATACCTACAATATCTCTAGCAGCGCCCTTGGTGTCTACAAGGAGCTTATAAGTGAAGAGGGATGGTTTCACATTCTCCTTTTCCATCATCGCGAGAACATCAGCAATCTTCTTCTTGTCCACTCTTTTGTAGAGTAGCAGAAGCTGGTTGTAAGTAAATACTGTAAGTGGAAATCCAAGATCCTTCATCTTATTGAAGACTTCCTCTGCTTTCTTTACATTTCCGTCAGCCACACAATTAGCCAAAAGAGTCCTGTGTACAATCTCGCCCCTATGAGATGCAGGAATATCCACAATATATTTTTCAGCTTTGTGAATGCCATGGACTTTAGCCATCAGATCGAGGCGTGAAGCATAATCACGTTCTCCAAGATCAAGTTGTTTGGATTCTTCAAGCCATTCCAGAAGCTGCAGAAAAACAGGGAAGAAATTATCTTCCGAGTTAGACCAACACACAAGCTGATGAGCAATTACCATGAAACAACGGTCATTTTTTCTCAGGCTACTGTAGACCCCAAGTAGTTGAATATTTAAGTGTGCGGTTGTTCACATGACAGAAGTTGATGCACTTAATGTTATTGTTCCATGAAAAGTATCCTCATACAGCTATGAATAATCAAATAATATGCATCCTATATACATTTTGAAAAAAATGCTGTTGTGTGGTGGTACAAATGGATTTATCAACATGGTTTTCTTCATTATTTTTTAAGCCAGCTGAAGCTGCGTGCTTACATCTATTGACTATTGGCTACATTGGTTTTCTCAGTTATCAACATGAAGTTGCTTGGCAAATATATGGTACAAAGTAAACATGCTTGCAACGCACAATGGTAAAAAAATAGTGGTCAAGAAAGATCGCAGCATAAAGTTTAAAGAAATAAAACTCAAAACAAGGTGGGCTAGTTTTTTCTTGCCTAGCAAAGCAAGGCGGGCAAAGAATCCAAACATGCCCAAAATGCCCTTGCCAAATAAAACGAATACAAAAGCACACTGACATATTTAGAAAGATTCCGATACTCCAGCAAAAGATGTAGTTTGCTCACCATTCACATGATCTCAGAAGTTACAATGAGATCCTCATGCTATGCTAAGTTCATGATTTGACATGGACGTTGCCAGCATATTTGACCAATAACTTTGTCTTCAGCTGTTAAGGGATATTTGCATGTTTCCTATCTTCCTAAAAAATGTAAGAGAGTATAATCTAGGGGTCATTCACCACCCAGATAGCAAAGAGGTTTCAGCAGGGATGGAAATCTCATAACCAGTGCAAAACCCAGCCGGCGGGCGGTAACGGTAACCGACCGATTACCGGAAAACCCAGGAAAAAACCAGATGAAATTCACGTTTCAAATTTTGAATTTGGGCGGTTTGAAAACCGGTAACGGTTCCGGTTACCAGAAAAACCAGGAAAAGCCAGAGAAAAGCTAGTACAAAATGTTAGGACTAACATATTTATGCATATTTAGTTCATACAATAGGTAGTCTAGCACAAAAAGTCTAAACCAACTTAAGAAGTGCATTTGTGACCACCGAGATTTCGGCCGGTTTTTTCCCTCCTAGTACCCACCGGGATTTCCGGTAACTGGCAGTTTTTCTATCCCTGGGCTTCAGCATTAAACATAGGTAAAGTTATGTTCTTATTTGCCCTCAAAAGGGTTATTGCACGTCAAGGAGTTAAGCATAACAAGTTAACAACTGCTTCAGGCATAATCCATAGTAATCAGCAACATATAAAAAATTAATCAATAATTTGCAATCATGGAAAAATAGAAAAAAAAATTGTACAGGGCAAGATAAACACCTGCAAGGCTTTGATGAAGAACCTCCGCTTGCGAAGGTTCAGAATAGCATAAAAGATTTCACTTCTATCCATTGCATTGCCATCATTAACCCATTTCGTTAGTGCACCAGCGACATCGTTCCTTGGAGCTTCCAACATAAGTTTAAGAAGGGGAGACTGCGAGGCCTTCTTCATAGGCTCCTTCTCAGGTTTTGCATCAGCATCCACTTCTGACAGGCCAATTGCATCAATGGCATCCTCATCAGAACTCTCTTCAGATGTCAACTCTACATCCCTTTTATTAGCTTCCGGCGGAACCTCCAGATCAGAAAACCCGTCCTCCAACTGATCCTCCTTATCACCAGAATTTGTACCAGCCTGAGAAGAGAAACTCCTACTCCACATGAACCGACCAGTATAGAATGACGACTGGAAGGCTGATGGCTTTGGTTGATGACAGAAACCCACTTTCTGACAATCTCCCTCATGATGTTCTTCTATGTTCTTTGCATCTGCACTTAGCAGTCCCTCAAGATTTGCGCAACCACGAGCACTCACAACTTGGTGGACACGGACCCTAAATCAGCAGCAAATAGTTAGCCAAGCCCAATATCAGAATTAACTGCGAAGGTATGATCCTGAGCAAGCATTCACATGCAGATAGAATAGGTAATAAGGCATATCTGCTTCATATCACTAAACATGAGCAATAAATTGGACACGAAGTGAGAGCAACAAGCAACGGCGTCATTCTTTCTTCAAACGCATCTAAGACCTTAAGATACCTAATATACTTTTTAAGGCTGAATATGGCACCACATAGACAACTAAAAAAGTCAGAATAGCATCTGAATTTCTTCCCCCTGAAATGATAAAATCCTAAGGCTGCAGTTACGTTGCTACCCAACAACACTGTGTCGAAACAGTCACCAACAATTCCTACTTAAAATCAAAGTGTTGGCATGATCAATTCAGCAAAGACGCACGAACTTTTTCCCCCGGCAATGCTATGATCGTTGTTCACGAGAAGTCGCGACCTATCAACCGGGGATCGCAGATGTCCGCACGGGAAATCAAACGAAAACTGAAGAAAGAATGGATCTTGGCGTTGCCGCGAGATAAGACAAAAACACCGAGCAAATGGGGCGGCACACGGATCGCATATACCTCTAAAGCCACGGATTCATCAAGGGGACGACATCAGCTGGACCTAATCCAAGAACCGCGGCCGGGGAGCGGAGCACTACCTGAGGGGGTTGCCGGCTCGGCGAAGCACCAACATGGCCGGCGGAGAGGGGGATTTCTCGGCGGTGGCGGCGCGAGGGGGAGGAGGGGCTGTGAGGGGAGGGGAAGGGAGCAAGGGAGAAGGCGGCTAAAACCCTAGCGGAAGGGCTGCCTTTTTGGGGGGTGATGGAGGAGCGAGGAACCCTAAAACCCTAGCGCGAGGCGAATGGAGGCGCGGCCGGTGAGTTTACTGCTGCGGTTTTCAGATATTTTTTTGAGCTGCTACAGAACCGTATATCATTAGAAACACACTCAATAGTACAGACTTCACTAAGTTTCATCAAATTTCATCTCTTCTCTTTCTTCCTCCACCACATCTCCTCCCCCTTTCTTCCCCGACGATAGCTACAGCTCTATGCCCCTCCTCCCCCACCGATAGTGATCTCACTGTGTCATCGATTCCCCCCCCCCCCACCCCAATTATCCTTATCCCATCCAACGTAATATTTAGTATGCCACCATCCACCATTGGACCATCACCTCCCCGAACTCTCTCTCATCCGAGAGGCGTGACCAACCCATCAGTGACCACGCCACCGCTCCTCTCACCGGAACTCGAGAATATAGAGGAGAGAGGGCTAGAGCGCTGGAGCAAAGGGCATAATGTCAGAGGTGGAGCTTAAGCGGCAAATCAACCTCGCCCCCGCCCAAGGGCGATCGGATTCAGCAATGCCTTAGTCGGGGATGGCAATACACAGTGATGCTATGACCAGAGACAACGGATCTGGCGGCAGCAGGACCCCGCCGATATGAACAAGATCGAGAAGAGAGCGAGAGAGATCGAACGATAATGAGCTATATTGTCGTTTTTTTAGGAGAACAATATTCTGTTTTTTTTTTAGTTCTTCTCTATTTTTTTGTGAGGGGTGTTGGGTACTAGGCTCTTGGGCTACGTGGACATGCCAAGTGTACACGAAAATGAATATTGCACAGCAATCGCCTTGCTAGCGTTTATCGAGCCTTAATAACGTTGTATTAGGTTATTTTTCTTAGACTGCACGTTGATTTGTTTACATGATACCAATAAGATGTGTCTTTGTTGGTGCCAATGCAATTATGAGGTGTTCAGTTGGTTGTACAAAGGGCATGTAAATTAAGATCCTGTTCGTTTCAATTTCAGCTTTAGATTTTTAGTTTGTTGTTCCTTAATTTTATCATTTTTTGGTCTTTTAGTTTTTTAGAGGGCTTTGTGCTTTTTCTCTCTTTTTTTAGTATTTCTTCGTATTATTTATGATGGGCTAATATATTTTTTATTTTTAAATTTTTTAAATTTAATTACGCTAAAAAAGTATCAGCAACTACAATATAAAATAAGTCATAAGTTATAAAAAAATCAAGGTAAGCACCCCTAAGGAGAATTGCTATTTAGTGGCCGTTTGTTTATGACAATTCCATCCCGTTAGTGGTGACCCATAATATCTCTCCCGATCTCTTTCCGTTCCTGCCTTCGACCCGTCGCGCCGCCAGAAGGGGGATGAGGTTTCAACAAGCTTTTTTTTTTTTTTGAATTTTCAACTCGGACAACAGCTCATACTATCGGAAGAGGCGTACGAGAAAGAGAACAAGAAGAGCATGGTGCGAAACTACAAACTAGTGGACATGGACATCGGCTGCTTCAACCTGGATCAGGCGGCTCTAAAGCAATCTCTCTCCCATTCGACAGTCATCACTGGTACCGACAAATTAGCAAAAGCATAATTTGAGATAAGATGATACTTGGTTTAGTGTATGAGTGGTCGAAGCATAATGTACAAGAACACTCCCGTTGTTATGTTTTTATAAGGTGTGTAATCTCGACGGTGCTATTTAATAATTTAAGAAAGTAATAAATTCAAGGAGTCAATGAAAGAAAAAGAATTTCTATACCTATTACGTGCATCGAAAATATGCTACGCGACTGCTTTCGTCAATGTTCACAATGTTTCGAAGGGTGTAATGAAATTACATTCGAACCCAAACAAACTAAAATTTCAACATATATCCCCTGGAATCCCGAAAGGCTAGAGCATGTTTATCTTATTAGGAAACCAGGGATAAGATTTCCCGTTTAAACGGATTCTTTTCGTTTAAACGAGTCCTTATCCATAATGGGCACCTCACCCTCTCCTATAAATAGAGAGCCATATGGCTGATTTTGTATCCAATACATATGAAGCAATAAAGAAAGACCAGGAGTTCTCTCTACCTCTCTCTGTGTTCAATCTATTATTCTGTCGCTTTGTGATTGATTCGTTCTTGTTCTAAGCAGAGGAATTGCTCGGACTGGTCGCCAGCGAGGGTTCCTCAACATATCTTAACCAAACAACATACATATCCCCCTTGAACCTTAACAAACTCATATTTCAATTGCGTAAACACCTGTATCAAGATAGGGAAATCTAATTTTTTAAAGAAAGATTAGCTGAACACCCGTACCTTACTACAGATAAAAAACCACATTATCTCAATATGCTAAGTTGACGTTGTCAGGATTAGACTGCCCGGCCCACGCCGTCGGCTCCACCTCTACGCTCAGCCGCGTCGTGCCTTCACACCCTTGGTAGAGCCCTATTTTTTCTTTATAGAGAATCTGTAAGCTGATAGAATTTGTTTTTTTATATATTGTTTTTTCTATTTTTGTTAGAGATTTTTTTAGGGAGATATAAGGGGGAGTAATCTCATCATGCACCTAGACTATGCAATGCCTCCAACCTTCCCTGCGCAACACAGGTTGCCCGAGCCAATTCTCCACCTCCAATAAGTACGACCCGTTTGTATTGGCTTCAGTTTTTGACTTCTACTTAGAAAAGACAGAAGTCAATACAAATATCCAGCTTATCGAAGCAGTTTCTCCACTCATTTCATTACCGTCTCGCTCCGAAGATAAAACAGGAGGTCATAGGTGTATCACACAACCCACTTCTCTCGCTCTCATCATGCGCACGCATACCTCTTACTTTTTTCCACCGCTCAGCCCTTCCACCTAAAAATTACTTCTTTCAGTTATTACTATTTAGCTTAAGCTAAAAGCTATAAACCATGAGAAAAGCCAACACAAACCACCCGTGGTCATATCCGACAGCCCCGACCTAGCGAAGACGCGTGTCAACATTCCACTGACCCCACCAGTGCCCGTTGTTTGGCAGTGTGCACCTTATCCCTATTCATCGCTGATAGCCGAGCCAGGAGGGTCCGAGAGAGAGGAGGGGATTCGCGTGGTGGCCACTCCGGTTCTCACAGTCACAGTCACTGCGGATGGAAGCAAATTGTATGGGGGAGGGCCAGGGCCACAAGGCAGCATCCACGAGAGGGGCTAAAGTGAGGCCTATTAAGAAACGATAATAATAATCTCCGATGCAACTTACGCAATCAATCAATAGATAATTGACAAAGAACAATTGAGAAAGAATACCAGGGAATCAAAATCTTTATTAATCATTAGATCTATTCTCCATGTATATAAGCTTATCTATATATAGTCAAAACCCCTCAGGGGTAGATTCGGTATTTGTTCACAACGCAACCTTCTAGATTTCGTAACACTTCTCCTTAGGCGAATATCACGACACGTACATGTCTCATTAAAAACTCCTCTCAAAAACACTTCTCCTTAGGCCAATATATTGCAAGTATATCTACTGGATTATCACAATATATAGTCTTCTAGATATTTGTCTCACTATTCATCTAGATAAATAGACGATAAAATAATTTAGGAGCAATATACTTAACTTTCTAAAATACCACTTATCTATATGTGCAACACAAGCAAAATTTATCCTAATTAGAATATGGGGGTAATTAATTGCAATGTCACATTTCTTTAGGATATGATTTATCAAAAACCTTTCTAAATTAAGACCTTAAAAGGTTTTTTGATAAATCATATCCAAAAGAAATGTGGTATTGCAATTGATTACCCCATATTTTGAGTAGTCCTATATGACCAAAAGTCTGTTCTTCAGAACTAAAGGTATGGTTATACCACCACAGAGTCAATATAACCACAGAGTCCCCCCTCGCCCGTGTCGCCTCCGCCGTCGCCGAACCCTCGCACCCCGTCATCCTCGCCGCCGGAGAACCTTGCCGCTGCGCCGCGCCGCTCCGCCTCTCGGTCGCCACGCCGCGTTGGACGCGCCCATACCGCCTACCTCCATCTGCGCGCCAGATCGCACCCGTCTCTGCGCCCGCGCTGCTTCGCTTCGCACGCCGCGCCCGCCACGCGTCGGAGATCCGACAGTCCCCGTGCCCGATCTCAGCCGCTCATCTAGATCCAAACCAATGGCCCAGATGCGTCCACGTGTCTAAATCTCGACCGTCCGATCCCACCGCCGCCGCCGCGCCCAAGCCCTGGCATGTCAGCCCTACCCACGTCAGCCCTAGGCCACGTATCATGCCACGTGTCCTGCCATGTCAGCCAAACCGAGCCCCGGTGCCACGTGTCATGCCCCTCAGCGTGCCACGTTAGCCACGCCTGCGCGCGCGGTGTGACACTGTTTCGTGGACGAGGTCCACCGTAGACTTGTTCTTTAGTGCACCGGGTCAACAGCACAGTAGCTTTTTCGATTTTCTAGTATTTTCTTTAGACTAAATTTTTCAAAAGCCCGTTCTCCTCCATCCTAGCTCCGATTGACCCCGTTCTTTTTTCTAAATTCATCTAAAATCGAGCTCTAGCTTTTGGTTCTAGTTTTAAGGTTTTTGGAGTTCTTTTGCTCATCATTTTATGTGATTTTGTTATTTCAGTCGTTTTCTCTCTCATTAGATTCCGATTCCGGAGGAGCAGGAGCTACGCCAGAATACCCCGAGTACCTCGCTGAGCATCACCAAGGCAAGTCGTGTCCTTTGATCATGTTGAATCCGGTTTGCAATCTATTATTTAATTATTTTATTTTAAATTACATTGCATTGCTATTTAATTACAAACTTTGTATATTGTAGTTACCATCCCATATTGAATTATTCCACCTTGATAATTTAAATGCCATGATGCCGTTGTCACCATAGGTTGAGAAATTTACTAGTGATGCTATGCTTAATGTCACATGGGTTGTACGATTAGAATGCTTAGCTTTGCTTATTTTTACGATTGGGTTTATCATCACATATGAATTATTAACTTGACGTAACGAGATATGGAATCGTGATTGGTGCCACAATTATAAAATTTGTGCCGTGACATCGATGTATCATTGGCGGTGGTTATACAAGTGGTTTCCACTCGGACGAGTGATCGTGCAGTAAAGGGGGAAGCGTGTATCCTTGGTCGACGCGCCCGCGCCCGAGCCCGCTCCCGCGCCTCGCGTCCAGCCGTGACGATTCGCGAGACGAGCCAAGGCACGTGTCATGAATCCATCAGCCCAAGCCCCGCATCACGACCGCTCATCTGGATCTACATCGACGACTCGGATGCGCCACATGGCCACGCCTCAGCCATCGGATCAAGCGCCACCGCCGCCCGCACCGACACTGCCCAGTCAGCCTTAGCCACGTCAGCCTAGGCCACGTCGCAGCCATGTGTCATGCCACGTCAGCTGCCACGTCAGCAAAATCCCGCTACCCGAGCCACGTGACAGCCACGTCAGCAGGCCATGTCAGCATTTGCCACGTGTCATCACCCGCACACGCCACGTCAACACCGCCGCCCGTACGCACTGTTTCCTGCACCAGGTTCACCGTTGACCGGCTCTCCCGTGGACCGAGTTCACAGCATAGTAGTTTTTCCGATTTTTCCTATTTTTCTTTAGGATTTATTTTTCGAGAGCCCATTCTCCTTCGTCTTAGCTCCGATTGACCCCGTTCTTTTTTCTAAATTCATCTAAAATCGAGCTCTAGCTTTTGATTCTGATTTTATGATTTTTGGAGTTTATTTCCTTATCACTTTATGTGTTTTTCTTATTTTGGTCGTTTCTCTCTCGTTAGATTCGGATTCCAGAGGAGCAGGATCTACGCCCGAAGACCAAGAGTACATCGCTGAGCATAACCAAGGCAAGTCATGTCCTTTGATCAGGTTGAACCAGTTTGTAATCTATTATTTAATTATTTTATTTTAAATTATATTGCATCGCTATTTTATATAAACCTTTGGATTGGTAGTTATTGCCCCAACTATCTACATTCCTCCTTGTAAAGGCCTTGTTGTAATTTCCTGAGATCGAGGCTAATCACGTCGTGTGGGTACAGTTGTGCAACCTCTGCAGAATGTAAAACTATTCGAATAGCCGCGTACTCGGTCATGGACAATGCTCGGTAATTTCACGCGAGGGTTAGTATTATCTTTTAAACTTGGTGGTTTATGTTGGAAGTGAACAGATAGTTCACTGTCGGTTCAGTTTGTTAATGGGATGTTCACAAGTTGTTTATTTTCATTCCTTTGATTATTTATTATTATCGTTTTCATTTAAAGTTCGCTTTCAATCTATTTTAACATATTTACTATGAAATATCTTTTATGCAAATTAATCTTTCAACCTTCCATTGGTAAGCCTTGCATACTATATTGTATTCATTTATTACAAACGACTTGCTGAGTTCCAATGTACTCACAGGTTTACGCCTATGTTGCTCAGTTGAGGACGAGGAGTATTATCAGCAGGATGTTCCAGAAGGAGAGTTCTTCGACGACTTCACGGATTAGGCTTCGTTCTCCACTCGATAGCCTGTGGGCTTGTCGGTTGGCCGCTACGTTTTATTTTGGATTTCCGCTGGTAGTTTTAAAGCCCTTCTGGCTAGAGATATTGTATGCTTGGCCATAAGGTCGTCCTTTTGAGATTTATCGATATTTGAGTTTTCATTTAAATATAGCGTGTGTATGGTTGTGATTGCATCTATGTTTGATTGTGTACACTAGCGTGATCCTGAACTAGTGCAGTTTACACAGAGAGTCCGAATTTGCATTTTCGGGTCTCAACGGTAAAGGCCTTGTTGTGATTTCCTTAGGTCGAGGCTAATCACATCGTGTGAATACAGTTGTGCAACCTTTGCAGAGTGTAAAACTATTCGAATAGCCGCGTCCTCGGTCATGGACAATACTCAGTGATTTACCCAATCAGGATTATCTAAAGCATCATCTACAATTTTGGGTTCAAGAGAGGAAACAAAAGAGTAATGTCCATAAAATGAAGCTACTCTAGATCGAGTTTGAACACCCTTACTCACGTCACCTAATATTTGATCTATTGGATGATCCTTAGATATAGTGTTGCGTATATTGAGAGGTAGAGGTTGCCCTTTTTTTTCTTCCACATCTTGAACTTGAACATTGCTCATTGTGGTAGAAGTGAAAGGTTCGACTTGTTTTGATGAAAGCGAAGCGCTTGTGTCCTCCTTTGGCTTGATACTACCAATTTGTATATTCTCTATTGCCCGTCTTAGCCCTTCATCACTTATATCATCTAAATTTTCTTGATCTTCTTGAGAGCCATTAGTTTCATCAAGTTGAACATAACATAATTCTTCAACTTAACCGGAGTTTTTGTTGAAGACTCGATATGATTTGTTATTAGACGAATAACCAAGCAAGAAGCCTTTATCACATCAACTTTGAAATTTAGAGAGTCAAACACATTTTCTAAAAATATAGCATTTGCATCCAAATGCTTTAAAGTAAGAGATGTTCGACCTCCTTCTAATGAGTAGTTCATATGAAGTCTTTTTCAAAAGACAATATAAATAAATGCGATTTATGGTGTGACAAGCGGTGTTAATAGCTTCCGCCCAAAAGATGAAGAAAGTATTGTATTCATTAAGCATTGTCCTATCCATTTCAATCAATGTTCGATTTTTCCTTTCTACAACTCCATTTTACTCCGGAGTGTAGGTTGTGAAAAGCTCATACTTTATTCCAAATTCATCATAAAAATTATCAATTTTGCTATTTTTGAACTCGGAACCATTATCACTTCTAATTTTCTTTATTTTGAAATTAAATTCATTTTCAGCTCTTTTTGCAAAACTCTTGAAAACTTCGGAGGCTTCACCTTTATCATTTAAGAAGAATACCCATGTATATCTCAAGTAATCATCTACAATGACTAGACAATAGCTATTGCCCCCAATGCTCTTATAGGTTGTTGGCTCGAACAAATCCATTGTAAGAGCTCTAATGGTCTAGAGGTTGACATGATACTTTTGGAAGGATAAGAATTTGCCACTTGCTTCCCGGCTTGGCAAGCGCTACAAAGTTTATTTTTCTCAAACTTCACATCTTTTAAATCAACAACTAGATCATATTTGAAAAGCTTTTTGAGTTAAATCATGTCCACATGACCCAACTTTCTATACCATAACCAACCCAAAGGAGTTTTCGCTAGTAAACAAGTTTTCAACCCCGAATTACTTGAGGTGAAATCTATCAAATAAATATTTCTAAATCTAAAACCTTTGAAAAACAAGTTTTTTGTCCTTTTCATTTGAAATCGTAACATCAATTTTAGAAAAAAACAACAACATATTGATCTTAAATCACACAATTGAGCCACGGATAGTAAATTAAAATTCAGTGTTTCCACAAGAGATACATTTAAAATTAAAAGATCATTCGAGATAGCAATTTTACCTAATCCTAATACATTTCCTTTGCTATTGTCACCAAATGTGATCTTCTCATTACTTCCACTTTCAAATGTGGAGAACATCTTCCATTCTTTGGTCATGTGTTGAGTGCACCCGTTATCAAGCACCCAATGTCGTCCACCGATTTTTTAGTTCACCTAAAAGAGAGTTAGGATCTTTTAGATACCCAAATTTGCTTGGGTTCTTGAATGTTAGTGTTACCCAAATAGCTTTGCTCTTAGCACCTAAAATTGAAGTTCCAAAAATTTTTACAATGATGCTACTATTTTTTTGGTTTTTTTAAGCATATAACAAGAATCAAATAATCCAATGGAGCGAGTTTTACCCAATGGATAATTTTGTTACTCATGTCCTATTTTCCGGCACTTTTGACAATTCTTACCATTTTGTTTAACAAATCTTATAGATTTGTTTGCCGATTTTTTACCTTTTATGGGTAGATACCCGAGACCTTCTTTATTAAATTAGCACCTTTGCTTACTTAATAATTTATCAAAGGTGTCCTTACCCTTGTAGCATCTTTTCAAGCTCTTGTTTCGCTTGGTCACTCCCTCTTTCAATTCATTATTTTCAACAAGAAGTTTATCATTGCAAGAAATAGTATTTGAATCAATTTTAGAACATAGCATACTAATCAAATCATCACATGAAGTAGATATGCTAGTTCTAGATATTTTTATATTAGACATGGCATCATGAATATCACAAGTAATTCCAATGCTAGTGCTATTTTCTCTAGAATCCTTATAAATAAGTAAATCATGAGATTCTTTTAATTTTTCATAAGAGTTCTTAAGAGAGATATGCTCCCTCTTTAAGCTTTTGAATTTTGATTTTTCTTTTCCAAGAAATTCATTTAATTTAATTAGCATATCCATTAGCTCATCATAAGAAGATTCATTATCATCTAAAGAGTTTACCTTTTCTCCTTTTATCATAAGGCATATCGGAGATGAGAAGAGGGATGAAGCTTCATTTATTGCAATCCCGACTAGTACCTTCTTCTTGGGGGACTCCTCCTCATTGGAGTCGGAGTCCGTGTACTCCTCATCAAAGTTCTACTCTCTAATGTGGGCTTCATTTTTGTCTTCTTTGTGAAGCTTCTTGAAAAACTTCTTCTTGCCATTGAAGTCCTTCTTTGATCATTTGCCCTTGTCATTCTTCTTTGTTGGGCATTGAGAGGCTATGTGCACCTTCTCATCACACTCATAGCATCGAATATTGCTATAGCGCTTGTGATCATGTGATTGCTCCTTCTTACTCTTCTCATGACTAGCGCTCCAATATAAGCGCCTCTTTATGAATTTCTTTATTCTTCTTACAAAAAGAGTCAATTCCTCTTCAGAATCATCTTCGCCATCTTCGAACTCATCGCTTGACACCGCTTTAGCCTTGAAAGCGGTTATCTTCCTCCTTATCCTTCTTGTACAACTCATTGATGATCAGATTTCCCAAGAGTTATGTTGGTGTCATTCTACCTAACTCGGGAGAGTTGAGGAAGAGTGTCACCAATATCTCATATTTTTCTAGCAACACCCTAAACATCTTTCTCATAATATCAACATCGGTTAGAGACATGTCAAGGCCTTTGAGCTTATTCACAATGTTGTTTAGACGAGAATACATTTTATTTATACCCTCATGAGGCAACATTGTGAACATCTCATATTTGATCCGAAGCATATGCAATTTAGCTTCTTTAACCGCAGATGTCCCCTCATGTATTTCAGATAGGGTAGTCCAAATATTGTGAGCAGTTTCCAAATTGCTCACTATATTGAACTCATCTGCGTTTAAAGCGCCAAACAAATCATTCATGGCTTGAGCATCTAAATAAGCATTACATCCCACTTGATCCGTAAGGTGTAGTGGATCAAGAGGTACGATATAACCCTCATTTACAATTTTTCATATGCTTGAACTCATGGCTTAAGATAAATAGATATTCTAATTTTTCAATATGCATAATGAGAGCCATCAAAAAGAGGTGCATTTTCTATTGCAATTTCCTTGCTAGCCGTCTTTTTCTCTCTAGACAGTTAAGTCTAATAAATGAGAAACCAAACTTTGATACCACTTGTAAGATCAAGAATGACTGATTAGAGAGGGGTACATAGGAGGTAATAAAATTTTTGCACACTAATTATAATCTAATAAATTTGATACACAATTTAAATCTACGCAATTCTAGTAACCCTAAGTCACCTTAAAAGCAATAACTACATAAGGTTCCAAAATAATCAATTGCAAAAGATTGAATATATATAGACAAATAGAATCACGCAAACAATATCAATGTGACACACGATATTTTACTGTGGTAATCGAAAACTTGTCGGTTTCCCCTAGTCCACGTTGAGATAAGCCCAAACCAAATAGACCGGCTCCACAAATTAAGCCTTCCACCTCAAATCCACTAGTGATTGCCCTTTCTCCACTCCGGAGATGGTAGACATCGAACCACTCACAAATCCGCGTCAGGTCTCTTTACAACCTTCTTGAAGAGATCACCACACAATTCTCGCACCAAGAGTAATGAATCGTAGCTTTGCTTGACGGCAATCAAGTGCCAAGAATCAATCTAAGATGAATATGCACTTGAATTTGGCTCAAATACCTCAAATGAAAGCACACAAAGAGAGGTGTAAAATAAATGCTCAAAGTTCAAAGATGTTCAATGCAAGTTCAGCTACATGTCCTTGAACTGGTGGGGTCTATTTATACCCTCACCAACCAAAATTAGCTGATACAAAAAACAATTCTGAAATATCAGAGACATCAGAAGTACCATTGTGTAATTTGCGGTACTACCGCAATGTACTGTAGCACATAGTAACGGCTTTGTTAGAGCGCCAAAACTAGCCGTTGAAAGTCGGTGCGGTACTACCGCCGTTGTAAATGCGGTAGTTCCGATCATCAGTAGTTCCGTTTTATTGATGCGGTATTACCGATTTCCTCGGATCCAAAAACAACCTTCTCTAGAAAAAATGTACCGCCGAATTTTCTGGTCTTTCGAAGTCCGATAGTTCTTATTTCGGGTGCGGTACTACCGCAGTGCGGTAGTTCCGCCATGTATTTTCTGGTACTACCGATTTCGGCAAGCCTAAGTCTCAAAGTAAGTGCTCTATAAAAAAACGTACCACTTAGCATTCTGGTACTACCAAGTTCCGGTAGTTCCGCAGTTTACACGTCGGTACTACCGAACTTCGATAATTCCGCAATATGTATACCGGTACTTTCGATTTTTCTAACAGAGCACAATTGGTTTTCAAACTTAATTTTAAGTGCATGCATGATTCTAAATTGATCCAAATGGCACCAGAGCATGCTATCAAGTTATTTTCTATAATCCCTCTTAATAGTACGACAACTATCCTGTAACCCGGTCTTCCAACCTTTCTCTTAAAACTGGCAAAAATCGAAAGGGATTTTTAGGGCCATCTTGATCTTCTTTTCGTTCTTTTGCATGCATCTTGCCTTTGACATGCTCACTTTTGGAATTTAACCTATACAATACTTAACAAACATATTAGTCACATATTGGCATCTTGTCATTAATTACCAAAACTATTTTTAGGGGTCTAGATGCTTTCAACACTGCTTAAGATGATGTGTACCCGCTGCACTAGACCTGTGGAATCATCGTACTCCAGTTGGTCTAATGACTGGGGTATGACTTCTCGCACAACTTATGAGACCTACTTAGTGTGGGACAAGCTCATATGGGTGAACTGTCAATAGGGTGAGGTTACTACAAAAGGCTGTGTGACGGTCCCTCGATCTACATGACCAAAGAATCGTGCAGGCCTATCGGGTCGATTGTATCTATAATTACATGCATTCTGTGCGTTGGTTCGCAAAGCACTGTTGTATGTGCCCACCCTCGCTCTCAACCCCCTTCAAAGTTTGTGAACTAGAATCAATATGCTTTCTACGAGGACCAAGGAGATAAAGGTGGCAAAGACGCTGGAGATTAGAGTACGTCTGAGTAGTCTAGCATCTCATTACAATCTAGCCGACCAAGTTGATGTTTGGGTGGTTCCAATATTAATAAGGTTTTTGGTTAATATCGGTCGCACATGAGTCTTCTCAGTTGCTTACCTGTGGCAAGATAAGCCTCCTCGTTTTGCTTCCACTGTCGCTTTCTTATTTATATAATGAACTCATTTGGCTTGACAGCCCATTTTGTAAACTTGTCCTGATGTGGTATATATGAACTCTGATATATTGTAATGTTAAGGTATCGTATGGTTTGCAATGTATATGAAATGAATCAACAATGTATCTGTGAGCACTATCTACTGATCCAGAAAATAGTGCAGTGGTTTTACAGAGAATTCTAGATTTACTAAATCCATTTCTGACAAAGCTTGGGTAGGCTTGAGGTCAGCATGAGTAAACTTGGTAACAATTAACAATTCACTTGACTGAGCTTGGGCTCCTAAACTCAATCGAGTCTGGATTTGGGTAAGAGCTTGGAAATAGGCTCGAGCTCGACTCGGCTTAAGCTCGAGTAGACTCGAATAAACTTGGTAACAGCCAATAATTCAATATGCACTATTTTTTAACAATAAGAAAAGCTAAAGTTTTAGCTCAGTTTAAGTAAGTTCAGTAAGAATTAATATGCAACAACATTTAAGCTCGAGTTGAGCTCTCATGAACTATTCAAGTTCGACTCGTTTAAACTTGCGAGCTTGGAATCATGCACGAATTGAGCCCGTATCAAACTTAAAATAAGCCAAACTTAAACAACTTACGAGTGTAAAATTTTTTAACAGCCCTAGTAACAAGCAGCAATATCAAGGACGTCAATTTGTCACTGATATGACATGCTAAACGTCTTAAGTTTTTTTAACCGTCCTTGTAACAAGCAGCAATATCAAGGACATCGATTTGTCACTGACATGACATGCTGAGGCCACACTCACATCAACGACCAACGGTAGCGTTCGGCGACAAATTTCACTGTTTAGCGATTGGTATACTGTTTAGCATTTTGTCTTTATCTAAATTTTTTTTAGTATTTTTGTGTTTTATTTTTTTTTCTCGTATTCCTTTGCGTTGTCCGTGATGAACTAACATGCCGCTTTTATTTTTACATTTTTTAAAATTTAATTATACTCAATAAACCAACTCAGCTACAGTAAAAATCATCCAGTTACAGTAAAATTTCAATCAGAAACTATCGCTATTCCGAACGCCCCTAAAGGTTGGAGCAGACAGGATCACAGGATAGTTCGAGTACTAGGCCGTAAAACACAGGAATTTTTTTTTTCGATTGCTCTCGGTACGTTTCCTGTCCTACAAAATTCCTATGTATCGAAGAGTACGAGACATTCACATGCTATGGGAACATTTTTTCCATCCAGTCCCCCAGCCGAGTGCCCTCTTGATAATTAGAAACAAAACATATGCATTTTCAACAGGTTAACTGATGGTAGGATTTCATTCTCATCAATTCATAAATGTAGTGTTGAATCTACAAATACTGATATAAATAGAGGAAGATCCAGGTACTGACATTTCAACGCAGCCAAATAGTCATATGCCATACCCTTGGTTAGATTATTTCCATGGCATTGCAGTCATGCTGGTTTTCCTAACAATATGTCAAATGTCCTCAGTCAATAAAACCGATTAGTGACAGAACGTTCTCAAATGGACAATCTAATGATTCTCTGCGAATTAGGATCTTCCAGATACATAGATAATAATTAAAAAGCAATTTTACAGCAGTTACGAGTACAACATGGACCGGGGCCTAATGCAGCTACCTGAACACACCATCTCTTTGGATTATAGTATGTGCAAATATCTCCGAATCAAAGTCTGTTGCAGGACTATCAAATCTTCCTGATAAGATCACCATCAACTCCCAAATTGTGAAACAGTATCGCAGTCAAATTACAGGCGCTTCCTATTCCTTCGGCCGAGCAAGCCAGAGAGAACTTAGGGCACGAAGCCGTGAAGAGTAATCACTTATCACAAGAAGTGCACGGGCAGACTGTCTAGTGGTCAGGATCCTTTGCATCTGTTGGAGAGTCTGCTGCCGCAGGTTGTCAGCCTTGATATAGTAAAGAAGAGAGGAGTCGTAAATGCAACAGTCATGAAGGCATAATTCAACAGGATATAGCAGATGATTTTAAACTTAGCATACAGGACTTCATATACTCCACACTCCTCCGGTATCATAGCAACATATCAAACCAAGCTTTCTAAACTTATATTTGAAATAAAGTAAATACCTGGCGAAGGAAATTCTCAAGGGTTCCAAGTTTCCCCATGGCCATGGCCATTTGACCCATGTAGTTTGCCACGTTTCCTGTTGACCCAGAAGAGCCAAGAGACCCAGCCAAGGTTTCTGCCAAAGACTGCTGAAGGGCCTCCATTCCTTGTGAAAGAGCATCCTCAGCTTGTTGTGAAGACTGCTGAAGGTTGCATATCCCTGACAGCTGCTGCTCAGTGAGAGGTTCAAGCTGTGTGGAAAGAAGCTGCGGTTTTCTTACTTGTTAGTAAACTCATCGGCACTTGAAACAAAAAAGGAGCCAAAGGAAGTATTAACATGCTATTCAAGGACAAGAAAACGAAGTATGCAAGAAAAAACAAAGCGAGACACATGATGTTGCATTCTCAAAATCTGTAATTTGCCTATATTCCTACATATATTAGTTTAAATGGCCTGATAATCTACATCACACAGAAAGAAACATAGATAAATACTTAAGCTTTTAGACTGATGCATTTGTTCACTCTAGATTATTAGTACAACATTGGTAATGTTAATAAGAGGGGGTTTGCTATTCCAGGAGGGCCAGGGTCCAAAAGATTACAAGCACATCCTAAGGCTCCGTTACACACCTTTAAAAGCTCAGATGGTCGGAAACCTCCTAGCCACAAGAAGCACCTCTCTGCTGGTGTCTTCCACATGCCTGATAACACATGAAAGACATCTGCCTTGGCTGCATTTCCTTTTAGCTTGAAAATTTCCTCATAATGCGACATAATCTTATCAACGACACTACGGAGATCATTATCACTTGCATGAGCATTAACTGCAGCTCTTAGCTCGCTAATTTGTCGATTATGTTCTTCCAACCACCGTGCATACTCCATGTCAAAAGCCAATGCCCCTGTAAGAAAAGGCAGTATAGTTATTTCTCCAATAAAAAAAATAATTTGGCAGGTATTGCTTGCATGAGGGAGTATCCAGTGCATACTACCCTTTTGTAGGCATTTGTTTTTTTTTTGTTTTTTCATCTGCAGATCAGATTTTGGGGTGAAATTTTGTGGCATTTTAGTTTTTGGAAACCAATATTCGCTTTTTTCCCAGAATTTTTCACGACCATTGGGGTGGTATTTGGAAATGGCTGTGCCAGTGTACCCAAAGGGTTAGATGCACCCGAGACTCCCTCTTGATGGATAATTCCATGGTAGTGATCAAGAAAAACAGTTTCTGTGGCAAATAATGAATACATATTAATCATTGGAAAGATCTGATATTACCATTTCCACTCATGGAATGGGACTGATCCACTGAGCTAGATATAAAAATGCCCTGCGAGAGAGATTTCCATAAACAAACTTCAAAGGAGTCTTGCAGTCAGAGCTCAAAACAATGACATGCAATGGAAGCAAACCTGCTGGCGAGCTCGTTGCAACTCCTGCTCTAGCTGGGAAAGCTTTACCCTGCTATTCTCCAATTGTTGAACATATGCCTTCAAAAGAGAGCAAAATTACTGCTGCAATACACCACATATTGGCCACGAGTGACAAATACAAAAAGTTGAAAAGAATAACCCCAAGGACTTCTAGGAAATAAACTGGATTTGTTACACTTTCCATAGAAAAAAAACTTTATGTTAATACCTTTTGGTGTAACAGGTCACCAGAAACTTTTAAGTGTACTCATTGAAAGCTCCATAGGAAACCAACTAGCAGCAATTTTTTCACTTTTTTCCTTGGTTTATATTCCAACCTTTAATAAGCAAAACCACTAAAGACCCTCTTGTGTGCAAAATACTTAATCAAACCACGCCACGCCATCATGCACAATTAACTTACTAAAATATAAAAATTAAAAGCTACACGGGCCTGTTTTTCCCAGCAATACACTGTGTGAACTGCGCCATCGCTAACTGAACCCCAACAGAAGAAAAGAAAACTTGAACCCCCAACAACACAATACAATTTAATTATGCCTATATGTTTGTTGGGGAATAGTCCCTATGCTACCTCGGACCCACAACCACCTCGGAACGACGACACCCATTGGAAGGCCAACCCCAGGCGAGATACGTAAGACCGACCCCAGAGGGATCCGGGGCCAATCCCGGGCAAAGTATGCAAGACCAACCTCAAAGAGGTCCAGGGCCAACCTCGGACAAGGTATGCAAGGCCAACCTAGAGAGGTGGCCAACCCCAAAGGGGGCCGGTGCCCTGGAGTCCTGGACATGGCGTGGTCCGCGCGAGGCAAAATGACATAGATACCCCTAGGTGTAAGCTAGACCTCAAGAGCAAACTTATGACTTTACTCACCTGCCTCTCCCACCCTATAAATAGGACCCCTTGTAATGGGAGAGAGAGGAGGCCATTTGTGTAACCCTAGAATACTCATATTGAACACACTTGGTGGTTGTGTGCTTCTCATTGAGTCCCTTTGCATCCTCGGCAATCTTCATATCCAACCAGGGGTGCTTCTAAGTTTGCAGTCCGGATTCGTACCGACGACAATATAATTCACAAAACTAGTAGAACACAATAACAAGTGAACCAAAAGTCTTTAAAAACATAAAAGCACCTTTAGTACAGAAACTAAAAGTAACATCCAAGTACCTTTTTCCTCAAACGACTCTTCCTTGCAGCCTCGCGATTTTGAGCAAGCCGACGCAGTGTCTACAAAGTAAGTTATTAGTGAAGTACTAGATGCAACGGCAACAATACGAAGCGAAAAGAACCTCAAAACTGCTACCTTTTGATCTTCATGTTTGTCCTTGGATCTGTCACTGGAGTCAGAAGCAACAGCCAGAGCACCTTGGCCTGGTTCAAGCTGCAGATGACAACATAACTATCAAGCTCCCATCTTCCTATTTTTACACAATGAAATTTCCTCTCTTAGATCCCTGATGTTTTACGTTGAAAGTTGAATGATGTTTTTTATACTTATCCAAAAAAAAATTAGTTTAATTTTATTTTACGTTTTGACTCTGATTCTTAAAATAAAATAGAATGGGGGAAGTAAAGGCTTAGGGTTGAAACTTATGCAAAAAGAATTTAATCACTTGGCCCTAGTTTTGTTTACCATCATCCTTTAACTTACTATTGTTGTTGATTTAACCTGTCACTGTCTATTAAAGTCATGCATGTCATATGTTTGTCAATGCTAAAACTTTTAATCCCATTACTGTTATATAATGTGGCTTGCAAGTACCACCTGTTAGGGTTTGCCACTTTGCATTGCTGCTTTTGACAACACTGATAGGCGGTTTGTTCGAAGGATCCAGAAATCGGAAGTAAGAGAGGCCTTAAAAAGGATGAAAATGGGTAAGACATTGAGGCCTGATAATATCCCTATTGAGTGGAAATGCCTAGGAGAAGTAGCGATTGTTTAGCTAACTAATTTGTTCAATAGTATTTTTAGGTTGAACAAGATGCCAAACGAGTGGCGGAGGAGCACATTAATACCAATTTTCAAAAATAAAGGAAATATTCAAAGTTGTACTAATTATAAAGGAATTAAACTCATGAGCCACACAATGAAGCTTTGGGAGCGAGTGATTGAGCACCGTTTAAGAAAAGTGACTAACGTGACGACAAATCAATTTGGTTTTATGCCTAGAAAGTCGACCACGGAGGCGATTTTCTTACTATAACAGTTGATGGAGAGATATATGGAGCAAAATAAGGACATTCATATAGTGTTTATTGACTCAGAGAAAGCCTATGACAAAGTACCAAGGAAAGTCATGTGTTGGGCGTTCCAAAGGAAAAAGTCCCAACAAAATATATTACCTTAATTAATGACATGTATAAAGATGTCGTGACTAATGTTAGAACATATGGTGGTAGTGTTACTAATAACTTTCCTATTAAGATAGGACTACACCAAGGGTCAGTGTTGAGCCCATACATTTTTGCCCTAGTGATGGATGAGGTCATGCGGGACATACAAAGAGATATCCTTTGGTGTATACTTTTCGCTATTGATGTGGTGCTAATTGATGAGAGTAGAATAGGTGTTGATAGGAATTTGGAGCTGTAGAGAAAGACCTTAGAATTAAAGGGGTTTAAACATGGTAGGACTAAAACTGAGTATATGAGGTATAATTTCAGCGGTGCTAGGGCAGATGATGAGGATGCTAGGCTGGACGGACAAGTAGTACCTAGGAAGGACATATTAAGTTATTTGGGGTCGATGCTACAGTGAGACGGTAAAGATTAATGAAGACGTGAGCCACAGGATAAGAGTAGAGTATGTGAAATGACGCCAAGTATTTAGTGTCCTATGTGACAAAAGTCTTTGAAAAGTTAAAGGGTAAGTTCTATAGGACAGCGATCAGATCTGCAATGCTATATGAAGCAGGATGTTGAGCGACTAAAAGACAATATATATAAAAGATGAATGTAGCGGAAATAAGGATGCTGCGGTAGATCTGTGGTCACATAAGGCAGGATCTCATCCGCAATGATGATATACATGATAGGATGGGGGTAACACCAATTGAAAAGAAGTTTGTTTAACATCGCTTGAGATGATTTGGACATCTCTAACAAAGGCCTCCTGAAGCACCAGTACGTAGTGGAATTTTAAGACGTACTGAAAACGTAAGAAGAAGTAGAGGTCGACCAAGACTGACGTGGGAGGAAGTAGTTAAAAGAGACTTAAGATATTGAAATGTATCTAAAGAATTAATTTTGGATAGGAGCGCATGGAAGTTAGCGATCTCCATACCTGAATTATAAGAAAATGTAGGGGCAGTGTTTTAGGCTCTCGGCTCAGTTGGCAAGTTGTACGGCTTAGGATTTTAGCATTGTAGCTCTTCAAGACTCTCGTCTCTTTGACCCTGAAGGAGATTTCATTCTTAGCCTACCCCAACTTGTTTGGGACAAAGACTTTGTTGTTGTTGTTGTTTGATATGAGCATTCACATCATTATTATAAGAATTGGCACACCACAAAATCTACAAAGATATTGGTGATTGAAAAACAAGACCTAATTGTCATTTTGCTTGTCACGACGGCGCCTAGACACCGTCTAAGCACAAAGGCGGCCCAACGTGGACGCCATGGAGGTTTGCCTCACCTTGCCAAATTAGGCAAGCACCCAGAATTTATGGGCGTCCATGGCTCTGCTGGGAGATCGCTTTGGGGGTGGGGTTGGTGCAGGGGGGTTGATGGAACCCTAGCCGCCGCCGCAGGCGCAAATATCTCTCCAGTGGGCCACCTTGGCTAACTGGCTCTCAATCTCCTCATCTTCCAACTCGACCTCACTGCCTCGGGGCCCCCTCATCTCCAGCTCACGGTTGTCGTCAAGCTTGCGGTTACCTACAGCTCGCTGTTGCCGTCCTCACTCTCCAGATCCAGGTATGCTCTGCCTGCTCCACTTCTCTTCTCCCTTGCTGCTTCTTCAACCTCCCGGGCTCTGCTCCGCTTCTCTTTGTGTTTGTGCTTCGCTTGGCTCTGCTTCTCTCTTCTCTGTTCTGCACTTCTGCTGCTCTCTGCTTTGCATTTCTCAGCATGGTACGCAATTGTCATCGACAGTACGCAATTGTCATCGACCACTTTAATTGCCTGATTACTTCATACCATTTTTCTCGCCTTATGTTGCATGGGCGATGCCTTGGCGCCCGCCTAGTCGACTAGGCACCAGGCAGGCGTTGTGTGATCACCTAGTCCGCCATGACAACCATGGTGATCGCACAAATCAAATAATCAACTTGTAGTGCACTTGATACTATACATCAATAGTTCAATTAGACAAGCTGTTGGAAAGGATGAGATAAGAGGGGGAAAAGGCAGTTGAGGAACTAAAACAAAGTAAAGGGATTAAAGGATCCAAATCAAGTAGAGACCAAATTCAACAAGTGTTATATAATTTTGCCAAAAGAATACTTTGCCAGCTATCTTAATAGGCAAACCAAGCTGTTTATGTTGCTTTTTCAGGACTCCCTAATTTGATGGACACCAATGTGAATTGTCCATGCACAACATGTAGTTCTATACATCAATTGGATTGATAAATGCTCAGGCTTCATTCTAGTGATATTTTAAAGCAAACTAAGTGCTCCTCAAGAGACCAGATGGAATCTACACAAATTCTCCAACGTACCCTGTGTTGTAAAGGTGGTTCTCTGACACCAATTCAAATCAAAACTAAATTCCTAAGTAACCACAGGTTTGGTTTCTAACTGAAAATGATGAGCCTCAGTTTTGAAATCATAGGTTATTATCATTAACGATCAATTGATCATTCATATAATAGTTTATTAAAAAATCATGTCGCTCTCCACTCCATATCATGAAGCCAGATGACTAATGTTTCATGTCAAATAACTTTGATCAAGGACAACAAGACTTTGCCTCAGAAGAATTAAGGACTTACCCTGTGGTTTTCATCAGTATCATCTGTTGATGTATCTGTTCTAGGGCTGGTATCTGCCATTGTAGACTACCCGCAATGATCAATGTGACCCCTAGAGAGGAGACTAGGTCAAATTGTTGATTCTTTTGTAGTGATAAAGCTGTAGATCTAATTGCTACTCCCTGTAATGATGGACCAAACATGTCAAAGAGACATAATTTTTATACAAAAATTAAAGATCGATGAAACTTAGACATTACTAGCACGACAAGTCCACCAAACTGATACCAAAAGTCCAGTTTGAAATGGAGTACATGCAGAGAATTAATTAGATGAACCAGTTCAAATAGCAAGATTGGGTAAACAACAATAAATAATCCAAGGGAAAAGACAAAAAAAACTACAGAAATCTAGGAGAACATACTTCAACGAACAAGCATTTTATCTCACTTGATGAATAAAGTGCTAAATATAGGATAGTAAATCTCAAGACTGAAGCCACCTGACATACATATTCATGACTCCACAGGCTTGAGGAATCAATTTGTGGAGTTAGGCAATTGCTACCGAGAAACGGATGAATAACTTAACAGCAAACTAATGCTCTTGCTATTCTTATAGAAAATGTTAACATTTATACGAGTCATGAGCTTGAAACCAAAAGGATCATACTTCTACCTCCTAACAACCCCCAAATGTATAGTGGCCGTACCTGTAATAGCGGTCATTGAGCTATAGCTTAGCATTCTAGGGGCGAAAACTGCTATAGCCCGATATTTAAATCACAGGTTTTAACATTTTCACAGAGGAACAAATCAACCATGGCCCATGGATCCTGTTAGACCGCAGGAGGCAGGATTGAAATACTCTAAACAACAGTAACAACAAAAGAACACTTTGCGCACAGAGCAATCACAGTTTTTGGGGCAGATAAAATTATAATGTCAGCACTTCTAGAGGACCGACTCCTTGGATACAGTCATACAGAAGTAAACATGGAAGAGCTAGAGGATGCAGCAAACTTAACTGTTAGGACTTCGAAATCAAAATGGAAAAGAAAAGGAAAAGAAAAGAAAACCAAACGATGAGGCAGGGCCCTGTTTTTGGGAGGCAGGGAAAAAACACACCACCAAAGAAAATGCAGGAATACCAAAAGCAAGCTGTTTTGACATCCATGGATACTACAAGGTTATTTGGCCCCGTTCTTTCCAACTTATGGCTTATAGCTTCCCCAAACAAACAAATAGAATAGCTTCTCTACCACCGTTTTAAATTATGCAGCTTATCAAAACAACTTTTTGAAGCTACTCATCGGCTTATCGGTATTCGATTCATTCACACAGACACTCATGCTAGAGCCAAAAGACATCAACCGCAGTAAAAAAAAAACCTACTTTTATCATTTTCTGATCATGTCGAACTCGCATCACCTGGTAGCCTAGCAAGCATAAACCTTCTCTCCTTGCAAGCTAGCACCGAAGTAGAACTGAGCCGATGAAAGAACTGAACGCGGCAAGCGAAACCTAGAGCTTACAAACGAAAACATGCCTGGTGCAAGCTCGGTGCAAACTAGCACTAAAATTCATCGCGCAACGCAACAGGTGAGCAAGATGAGGGACCTCGAATCACCTCTAACCAGGCGGAGTGGTCTTACCTTGCGGCGCAGCTACGGGGTACCGGACTACCGCCGCCGCTGCGAGCTCCCCGAGCTGCCGCCGCTTATGGCCCGCACGAGGAGGCCGCCAAACCGGCTGGCGGGTGCAGTTGCCTGCCGCCCGTAGTCCCGCGCTCCAGCCGTGGGTGAGGGGGAGGGACTGAGCAAGGGGAGGGGAGGAGGCGGAGGGCACGGGAGCTTGGGAGCGGTGGGCTCCCCGGAAATGGAATGGAACAAACCCTAGATTTTTTTTCTCTCCCCGGAAATGGAATGGAATCTAGATTTTTCCCTCCTTTCTTTTTACATGAGCACAAAAGGAAACATATATTGGAGAGTAGCGGTAAAAACGAAACATATATGGGATAGTAGGGGTGTAAATGGGGCAGTTAATTTTTATCCGATTAACCGATAGAAGATTTACGGAGTGAATACGGAAGAATTAAATGAGTATCCGGTATTATTCATATTCGACTCTAATTCCGAGAAAAAAAATATGAAATAGAATACATGATGAGTGATATACGTCCGTATATATCCGCATATCAAGTGATATGAGGAAGTCTACTAGGACTTCACTTAAAAAAAGATGATGGACCTATTCTTTTAGGTTGTGGCTGATAGTTTTTGATTTCGGCTAATGAATAGTAATAATTGATAGAGAAACTATTAGAGAGTATGAAGTAAAAGAAACTTGTATGCGATTTTGGCCAATATAAATGAAGTTGTTACAATATCTACTACGATCAAATTATAGATCCCACCCTGAAAAGGTACTCTGTTTTGAAGCTATTTACTGTAGAAAAGAAAAAGAAGGAGCTAACATATAAGCAGATTGCCACATCTAAACAAACGAAGAATACTGGGTGATCTTAAGATATAGGCAGATTGCCACATCTAAATATGTAAAAAAAAATGCTGAGTGCTTTTCTTTCGGTATCTTGGTGATTAGTCTTTTTATATTCGTTTTGATTGCTCCCTACTATCTAATATCCTATGTAGATGTGCAAATGAAGCAGATAACTTTCGTCTGCTTGTCCGAAGGCTTTAGAGCAGATACAGAATGAAGAAATAGGTATCCGGTATTATCTATGTTTGACTTTGACTTAAAAAAAATATAAAATAGGATACATAATAAATGACAAATGTTTATATCTGCTCTCATTGCACCCGTATTGGAGAGTGAGGGGCAAGTTGACCGCAAGTGTCGCGACTCATCACACTATTGCTACATAGACTAGAGTGAGTGAGCAGTAAGCTAAAATATACTCAATTTGGATGCCATGAACTTCTATAGTAAGCACTACGGAACAAAAATTCTATGTTCCTGCAAAAAATAAACTGATTTTTGTGAAATTTTTGTAACTCCTATGAAATTTCTATGTTCTAAACAGCCTCTAAGCCACGTTTCAAAAGAAAACTAAATCTGGTCTGGTTGCTTAACATTCTGAACATAATCAGAGTGGGATAAACCGGCTTATTCATATATTATTAAATTTTAAATTTAAATTGAGGCCTGAAATTCCCTTTGGTAGGATAGACAGAGGAGCACCAAACGGCTGACACGAGTTTGCTCCCTGGTGGCATGAGGAGACAACTCCCTCGTTCAAACAAAAAAAATTATAGGTTTGTTGTTAAAACTGTAGCTTCCTAGGCCCCATTCACGACAGCTTTTGACTGCGCGTTGAGCGGTGACGACGGCGGCAAAAGTACTGTTCATTTTTTGTCTATTTTCTTTTTTTATTTTTTTGAATTTTTATGTTTTTTTCTCGTATTTCTTTACATTGTCAACTCTAGATTAGCTTGCCGCTTTTATTTTTATATTTTTTAAATTTAAATTTGTCCAATAAATCAACTCAGTTATAGTAAAAAAATAAGTTAGCTACAGTGAAATTTTAATCAGAAGCTAAAAACCATCACTATTTCGAACGCTCCCTTATAAGATACTAACTCCTCGTATTTTCACCAAATAATCATTGTTTATGCACACGATTTCTTTTTTTTTTTTTGCCTGGTTGTGCGGACATTGAATACCTCTCACCTGTCACCCCCTATTTTATCTCTAAGTATGTTTTTTAGATGTTACATGCACGCATTCTAGATTTCTCGTGCCACAGATACTTAGCAAAACAATCTAAACAATTGTTTGAAGGACAGTTCTTCACTGTTAGAGCTAGCATGGGCAGGACAAGGATAGATTTGTTGGCGAAGTACCATACCCCCAAAGCCATGTCCCCCGTGGCTGTATGATGTATTCCCACACTCCCACATGATATTATTCTAAGCAAGTTATGTGGTTGTACATTGTCGGATCCGAATTTTCAATCCAGAATCCTCTATGATTCCACCGTACTATTCCTTAGATCAGTAGATAGTGCTCACAGATACATTACTGAATATCAAAATACATATCAAACGGAAGCGTAATTATAATAGATTACTTACACACGAGCCGATAAGGCCGAAAACGACGAAAGCAGCAGCGGAAACGAAGCACACAGGTGGGACCCATAGAACATGCCCACAGGCAGCCAACTGGGGGTTCGGGACCTAGTTCTTGGCCTTCCTGTCCTCTTCATCATCATGGTTTGGCATATTGCGGAGGTGCAGCGAACCGACTCCTGATTTTGGATTTTGTTATGCGAGTGTGAGCACACCAACCACCGTGCTCAGCAAGCCAATACACAGAATGCAATTATACAACATGTATGGCTTGACAAAGGTAGGCTCAGGTTATTTTATTTGCGGGAAATTGCAATTTTGAAAGACTTAAGATTAAATATAAGCAATCCCTAAACTTAGCCATTGGACCAAAATTTATAATACCTTTGAATAAAATATTTTATTGAATAAGTACAGATATCATCCATCAACCCAGGTTGCTTGATCCACAAATACCAATTTTCAACGTTATAGCCACTTAACTTACCACTAGGACGACACCTAGGACAACACAAAATAGGACAGTCCGTCATCCTTCATTTTTCTATTCCAGATCCCAACCATATAAATCATTTTGAAATAGAACTATATTAGAGTTAAGTTCCTATGTCCACCCTTGACCGTGGGCACGGCTGTTCGAACAGTTTTGACTCTGCAGAGTTTGTACATTTTCACCACAAGAGACAATCAACTCGCTGCCCCGCATGATTCCTTAGTCATGCAGTTGAGCAGATCATCACAGTAACCTTTCAATACTATCTTGCATCGGGGTCTCATCTCACCCTATGAGTTTGCCCCACTTGCGGTGGGACCCATAGTTGCGCGAGATGTTAATCACTCTTTTACTAGCGCCTCGAGCTCCCTTCCCATACGCTGGTAAAATTGAGAAACAAGTCACCCTCCACTAGTGTCCCTTCAGCCCCTCCTTGCCATGGCCTTCTTTCCCCCAGTTTGTGAGATGAGTCCGAAGTTCGATAGAATTTACTTAGCCAAGTTGCACTTTGCAGACTTGTGGTTGTACTGTTTTACAATGGGAGGTCATGACCCGATTCGGTCCTTATATTATCTGGGCGGTTCTACCACAAACCCCACTCTCGTGCACCCGGTGCACCACACCCCCGAACCAGCCGCCCAGCCACATAAGCAATTTTTGGAGGTTTTGGGGGCAAAATAATTACCATTTTAAACTTACCAACCATAACTTTTCCCAAAACTTGCTCTTTGCATTTGCATATGATATTGGAGCATGGTAGACACCCTCGAGACTAAGCAATGTTAAGCCAAGTAATATAAACGTAACCGCTTCTTTTGAAACTCTACATCTATAAGTTTTCCCTAGGGTAACAAGGCTCATAGTATAAATGTGCCGGAAAGGAATAGTAGCACTTGTTAAATGGGCAGCTAGCTAAAGCATGAAATCTAACATAAGATAGTGCATAAAATAACAGCATGTCTTTGATAATTTGAATCTAAATAATTTGCAAAATGAGTATTCAAAATGATCAAAGTATTGACTCGCCTGGCGCTGTTTACTGCGGTCTTAAGCTTACTCAAAGCCTTCTCGTTGGTTGATCTCGAGCTTCGGATTTTTATCGTCTTCTAGATCCTGGTCTCGCTGGATCCACTGATCTTCCGGGATTCCAATATCTAATTACACGCTAAGCAATGGAATCCAATAAACTCAAATAACTCAAAAAGATACAAGAAAATCCAAATAAACTCAACTGAAACTTTATTATTATTTAAAAGGGTGACTTTTGATAAGATTGATTGTGTGCGAAGAATTGACGGAGTCAATAGAGTTGGGGCGGAGTGATGATGGCGAAAGGAAAAGGAAGTATTTGGCGGGCGGAGTATTCGCAGGAATATTCCTCTTCAGGTTCTAAAGATGGCTAGGCACAGCCGGTTGTAGAATATCATGATTTGATCTATTTTATTTAACAAGTTCTTTTATAATTTTATATTTATTAAGGAAGTTCCATGAGTCAGGTCAAACTTATAAATAGGTGCATAAATTTAGTGGGGCAGTATTTTGTCGAATGCTAACATTTATGAGTTAGGACATTGGTTCTACATGTGAGGTGTATCGATGAAACTCATTGAATTAGTTTGTATTTGTAGCCTTTCAGGTGGTGATATTTTATGTGGTTTTTAATGTCCAATTAATCAGGAGGTTAACTGAGTGATTAGCTTGCTAATTTCTTAAAGCGTGAAGTCACTTAATTATACAGGTGGTATTATTTTATGTAGTTCAACTTTTAAATTGTTTATTAAAACACAATTGGTAAAATTATATTATTAACCGATGCTCAGGGAATTTTAATGGATGTTCCATATGATTCTTTTTATTCAAAGATGCCCCCACTAATTATTTGCCATTAATAATGCACGTAATCTTAGTACGAATTTATGACATTTGGGTGCTTTCCCGCAGCTACCTTTTATCATGTTTATTTAGCCTATATATTTCAAAGTAATTAGTAATAACACTTTTCATTGTTCACTTACCAAGTTTTATGAACATGTACTATTCAAGTTCTGGTCTTCTGGCGTTGTTATTAGGACCTTACTTGATTTTCACAATTTCTTCCTATATTTCTCAACCTACATGTATGCATATATGTATATATATCCTTAGCTAGATTAGGTGCTATTACACTTCCATTTAAGTTTATGCTAATTATATTGTATTAGCTACTATTTTACAAGGACTTTTATAATATTTAATTTTTTTAATAACCTATGGCTTACCTAATGTATAACTCAAAGCATACTTTTTGTGTTTGAACTTTTCATAACTATATGTAAGATGATATCCATTTGTGAGTTTATAGTAGCTTAATATTCAATTCATTTAACCAACATTTGAAAAAGGACTTTCATGAAGTTCTAATGTCTAGGATTATTAGTTACCTATAACCTTTACTAAATATAAAAGGGCTTGTGATTTTATTTTATTGGATACTTATTTGCTTTTTATCCACTTCTTCCTATTATTTATCACATCTGTATCCATCACCATAACTGGAATGTATGCCACTATACTTTTACTCACGTTTAGGTTAATTGCTTGTATTGGCTAACATTAAAAAGAGCCCTCATGGCATTTAAATGTTCAATTATCTATAGTCTATACAATGTACAAATAGGGCTAACTTTTACTTAAAGGATGAATTAATAATTTGCTAATTGGATCACCTTTTTAATTATGACAATGGGTCCACATGCCATACTGTTAGTCGATAGAAAGAAGCACTATGGAGGGGTGTTGGCCAGGACTGGATAAACCGAGCAGAGGTGCATACGGCCAAAGGGGCAAGACAGAGCAGCACAGGGCGGTGGCGCAGGTGCCTGGCGTCATCAGCAATGGCGAGGCTGGGCCGGAGGCTCGCCGGCGATGAGCCAAATGAGCTGCTGGGGAAATAGGGAACCTCAGAGTGGCAGTGCACTGGCCGGTGCGGCACCGAATGCCGGCGGCGGCGGCTCGTGGCGGTCGGAGCGAGAAGACCATGGTGGCGACGGCTGCCGGGGGAGAGGGAGAGCAAAGTGGGGAGAGCATGAGCACTAGGGAGGGTAGCGGAAGCTCACCATGGGGTTGGTTGGACCGGAGAGGCTCCAGGGGTGGCCGGCGACGGAAGCCACGGGCGGCGGCGGGTGTCACCGTGGAGGGGACAACTCGGGCATCGAGGAGGCCAGGCGATGGTTGGAGAAGGTTGAGGGCGTCGGGGTGAAGCTCCCACCGCAGGGAATTGACGCGAGGTGGACCGAGGAAGAAATGGCGCGGCGGCGGCGGCTTCAGCCGACAATGGGGAGAGGAGCGAACACGGCTGTTTTCAGCAACGGATTTCCAATTAACCGCTATGGAAGGTAGAGGGCGGCCGGTGGCTCGTCGGAGTAGGGTTAGATCGTGGGAATTTTTGCCAAAGCGGCCAGGGACTGAGGCGGCCGGCAGGGCGGTTCGGGTGAGGCCAAGCAGAGAAAGAAGAGGAGGCGCAGGGGAGGCAAGGCGGCTCGGGGACTTCTTATAGCCGTGAAGGGGAGATTGTGGCTGACGTCGCCGAAGCTCATCGCAGCATGGGCGGCGGCATGGGTAAGGCGCAGGGAGTGACATGCGCACAAGGCTGGGGAGGCGACGCGAGGGGGAGCTGGCAACGCGAGCGAGCGCCAACGCGAGGGAGAGCTGGCAGAGGGAGAGAGCGCGAGTGAGCGAGCGTGCGCCAGCGTGAGGGAGAGAGAGGGAGCCAGAGAGGAGAGGCGCTGTGCTCACGCGGAGAAGAAGGGAAATGTCAGAGCGGACGCAGGGGAAAGAAGAAAGGAGGCAGGGTGCGCGCACGGGAAAGGGAAGGAGGGGCTGCCGAGTGGGCCCGAGGCAGAGAAATGTGGTGGGGCTGGGCCCACTTGGAAATGAGGGGAAATGAGGAAAAGAAAGAAAGGGAGAAAGAAGGAAGACTGCCCCCAAGGGACAAACAAAAAAAATTTGGATTTTTTAATAGACATTAGCTAAATTCTGAAATGTAGTACAAATGTATTTTATTTTATTTACTTTTGCTTTGCCTCCTCTATTTGCATTTTTGAGGTGCACTGATATATATACAAAATTTCGGATATTGCTCTCTCAAGTATTTGTGCTTCGTTTTCAAATGTACTCTTTTGTTGTTAATGGTTATTTGCACTTTTAAGATTCATATATGCATATACTTTGCTATTTGTATTTTTAAAACTTGTGTGTGGATATGTTGCTATATATAATTTATGAAATTTTAAGACACCCAACTTTGTTTTCTCATATAGTTGTATTTCTATTTATTTTGCATCAGCTATGTTTTATTTATTATATGATTTTATTATTACTATTATTTTATCTTTAGGGAGTTATGCCCTGATATTAACTTGGCATAACACAATTTTGAGAAGAACTCAAGAATAATTGCAAAAGAAATTCGATTGCCAATAAGTTGTAAATAAAAATTTTAAATTCTTCGAAATTTTGCTTGCTTCAAAATTCAGGATGTTACATACATCTAACAAGAGAATTATGTAGGTCAACGTTTAAAAGCCAAAAGCTATTTAGCATATGTTAGTGTTGTGGTTACAACCAAACAGAGAGAAAGTGTAGTGGAGAGTTAGGTGAGCAATGCCCTCTGCCTCCTTCATGACTTGTATCGCATATATATATCCTTATGGGGAGTATTTTTACAGTTATACCCTTACATCCAAATATCCTTCCCAAGGGCAATTATGTCATTATACGTGTCTACTTTGGGCTTTACAACCTTTTAGCAGACCTGTCGGGCTTAGGTGGGGACCTCCCCTACAACAGTTAGCTTATTAACATAGCTTTTTCTCCTTTTCTCCCTTTTTCTTTACATTATATATGAAGATATAACGGCGTTTTTAATTTTTTTATTTTTTATTTTTAATTAAATATCTTACAAAAAAACTAACAATCGCTATAGTATTAATTCAGCCAAAAGCTACAACACTTTTGAATAGGGCTATAGATGAGAAGTGGTGCACCTAAAAATTGTAAAACATCATACATGTGAAGGAATTATTGTGGAGTATTTTCAATAATTACGGTGTGAGCCTAGTCCATACTTCCCAATTATAAACTTATAATGAAGGAAATGTCATGCATATTTTTTCTATTGTGGCGTGCATATTCACTACATAAGAAACAATATATGGCAATAATGCAAAAGTAAAGAATATGTGTACCAAATTAAACTTTTGAAAGAAAACATACCATGGGCAAAAGCATGTTCTTGGTCGCTTGTTGTTAATATCTTAAGCATTTTAGAAGGTGTTTAACCATTTTGTAGAAACCACTGTTGGTTTGGTGAGCAAAATGTGTTTGAAAATGAAATCCAAAACATGTAGCAAGGACAAAAAAAAGTGATGCACAACATCCTATCATGTATTCACCCCCCTCCCATGCCCCAAGAGGTAGGTCTTGCTTGCAAGGTAGTGAAATGACAATAGTGGCACCGCTCAATTTAACTTTTGACTTCTGTTTTTTTCACTATTCATTAATTTCGTCTTTTTCTATTTTTTAGTTTTTGGGCTTTTTGCTTTTTCTTTTTTTTTTCTCGTATTCCTTTGCATTGTCTATGATGAGCTAACATATTTTTTTATTTTAATTTTTTTTAAATTTAATTATGTCAAATTAGTCAAGTCAGCTATAGTAAAAAATAAGTGAGTTATAGTAAAAAAACATAAGCCAACGTCATTCTGAACACCTCCAATATTGAGGCAGTCGTTGGCGGTTTAGTGAAAGGAGGAATTAGGAATGAGAGATATTGGTAAGGTTGTGAAAAAGTGGTGGTGATGATAGTGACGAGCTAATGTTGGTGCCCTATAAGGATGGTGGCGAGGTGGCCACCAACGAAGGAAATTGGAGAGATGTTTGAAACAACGACAATTGAGAATGTCGAGACACTTATTGGTACCATATAGGGTGACGACAACAAGTTTAGTGTAACACTAAGGCAACAATTGATGATAGTGTTAGACGTCTCGGTTTACATATTAAATATCTCGGTTCTTAATCTATATTTAAGGTATGGCAAAGTTTCACATACCAGTTTAGTATGGTTTCATACTTGGTATAGTTTCACACTTGCCCCTCACTAGCCCAGCATGCTTTCACACTTACCCCCTCACCTGTCTAGCATGGCCTATATATGTAACCTTTGATTTTTTTATTCTATTCAAATAGCGCGATTGCCTCAAATATTCTATGCTCTTATAGTATCAAAGCGGTGCCACTCCAGAGCCGTCGCCTCCACAGCTTCCACCGCACCACCCCTAGAAGATGATCTCGTCTCCATGATATCTTCTGGGGGTTGTGCAACCTGTAGTTTAAGTCGTATCGCCGATTATCCAATCGACTACCAATTAGAGTTTTTCCCAGATATCTTCAGATCGAGTTTTCTCTACTTTTTCAATCATGGATCGGTTTGCGTCACCCTACCGACCTATCGACGTTTCTTCCAGACTTCACTGCCTTGGCTTTGACCTCTCCGGCGCTTCCTCTCCTCCGATGATGTGTGGCGTGACGTGGCGCACTCGTCGACATGGCCCTCTCTTCGTAGCCTTCCGAGCACCCTGTCTACCGTCGCCATCTCGCCGAATCGTCATAGCCAGCCCGTCGTCTACAAGCATGAACCGTCGTACCACCAGGAGCATGTACTTATGGTCATGCCATCAACATGCACGGGCTACCACTGCATCGCCCCTTCGGGCTAGAGTGTCGCTATCTGTGGTCACCATTGCCATCGTCAATGCCACCATCTTTGTCAACGTTGATCAGGTCCTTCGCTACCATCGACATGGCTCCCTTATCCATGGCTACGACCATGGTCACCCCACTCTCGGCTACCTCGGCAACAAAGGGCTATCTACTTCTGTTTTCATCAAGTTTTGGTCCAGTTTGAATGCCCACTCCACCAACGCTCCAACTACGAGGGGTCTTAGATGCCTAGGTTTACATGTTAGACGTCTCAATTCCTGGTCCATACTTAAAGCATGACATAGTTTCACACTTGCCCCCTCATCTACTTGGCATGGTTTCACACTTGCCGCCTCACCTGTCTGGCATGGCCTATATATATAAACTTTGATTCATCATTCTATTCAAATAGTGTGATTGTCCCAAATAATTCACGCTCTGAGATAAGTGTGTAGATCGAAAGATGTGAGGATTATGGAACTATAGTCAAGGCTTCTTATGGTGGACTCTTGAGAGAATATGCTCAATCTTAGCTAAATAATATCCGTACTTCACTGCATCATCTCTTAGATTGGCTTACAAACACTTTCTCTATTCTAACACATTGCCTCTTAAAAGCTTCTATAAGATTTAGTGTTTGCGAAAAGCGACTACCACTTAGATAAGTATCTCAATCTTCTCTTAAGTGGCAACAACTTCAACCAGTAAGTCTTTGATTCCACAGGACATATACTTCCTGTGCATGAAACATTGAAGCATCAAAGAAACTCTTAACCTTCTCATCAAAAAATATCTTCAACAATCTTTTCTGCCGCACCATTTTTCGTACAATACACATAATTTTTAGCATATATAGCACTATTTGCAACTGTAATTACAAAAATATCCGTACGCATGTCGTATTAACAAAAATGGCATTTTTGCCACCCAGTGGCCGGACAACGACGTCGTAAGGCTGACCCGTGTGACCTACCGCCCGGCCACCAAACAACAGGCAATCTGCTGCCCTACCACTAGACACCAGCAAGCCTGCCGCCCCACCACCGGGCACTAGGTAATTAAGCCAACTAATTGGCCAGCTTAATTACCTGCTTTAATTATTGTTTATACTAAATATTTGAATTTTTATATATAGCAAATAAGCTCAAAAAATTACAAAATTTTATGTGCAGTCTTCTAACATAATGTACTTTATTGTGTAATTTTTTGATAATTTTATCCGCTGTGAATATTGCTCAAAATTTATATGATTAGATATTTATAGGAGTTGTTACATATAGCAAATGAGTTTCAAAAATTACAAAATTTTATATCCAGTCTCCTAACACAGTCATAGTAATTGTCTATTTTTTTGAGAATTTTATGTAACACGAATATTTATAGGAGTACATATAATAGTACAAAAAACGCATCGCATGACATGCGATATGGCTTACTCATCTGAGCCACTATTATCTTCTCGCCTATGGTATAGTAACTACTCCCTCCCGGGGTGGTCCCCTCTACAAGTGGAGTAATCCCTTGGGGAGTGGGAGTGGCTGCGATTGACATATGGAGAACTCGAGCTGGAGCGGGAAGGAGAACGACAACGGTGACAACCTCCGCTGGATCCCCCAACATCTGCTGCAGGTGGCGGGTGCATGCTCTTATGAGTGGTAAGCCAGGTGCAGGGACCCGGGTAATGTGTCGGTGCTCCACCAAGGGCTACATGAGCAGGCAGGGGCAGGAGACGGGCGGTGGGCACCGGTGCTGCTGGTGTTAGTACTGGTGATGCTGCTAGGATCGGAGTTGCTGGTGGTGTTGGTGGGACTGGAGCTACGACTCGCACAAGTGACGACAGGGTGTAGGTTGCCTCAGACTGGCGATACTCCAACTCGGTCTCTACTGCAATTCGCTCTTGCTTGGAGAAAGTGAGAGCAGCATCCAACCTAGCCAACTGAGCTCGGAGGGTGTCTGAATGCTAGGAAGAAGCAGTCTCCGGACCGTATGATAGGGAAGAAGCAGTAGGGGGACTGCAACAACTCACTCCTGCGTAGTCGGCATAGCTGAGCCAATGCAAATTGAGCCACATCCTACACGACATCTGAACGGTGACTGTAGGTGTGTGTGATACGGATGGTGAGGGGATCGATTCCTCCCTCCCTAGCATACACAAAAGACTCTATGGTCCAAACATTGCGGTCGAGAACCCTTGTCCTCTGTCCCTTGAAGATGGGCAGCTGACAATAGCGGAGGTACAAAAGAAGTTGATGTAGCAAGCATACGAAGTCGTCCACTGTCTCTGCATGAGACAGGTAGTCCCACGAACTGTCCGAGAAAGATCCAGCCATCTACAATTTTCAACAAAAAGAGGTCAGAACAAAAACTTACGGAATTTGTACATAAATGAGAAAGCAATAGTGGAAGCAAAAGGAGGAAGCTCATCTCTTCACAGGCAAGCAACTGGGAACACCCAGGTTTGTTCGATATTAGTCTGTATGACTTAACAATTTTAATGAAACATGCTTTTAATAGATTTTAAATTGTGCAATAACTATTTCTACAAATTTATTAACATAGGAAATGAGATGAAAAAATTATAGTAGTGGACTTAATGGTGCAATTTTTTATTCAATTATGTAAGGAGTACATATAATAGTACAAAAAACGCATCGCATGAGATGTGATATGGCTCATTCATATGAGCCACTGCTATCTCCTCGCTGCATCTACCTTCTCATGTGTGGCCTTGTCTTCCGTTGAGCATGAGCATATCTCGTGGGGTACGTCAGCCAATCCGAAGCTTGCGTGTCGGTTTGGAGGAGGTATGGAGACCGTTCCATTTCTTGAGTGGGCGATGGTGGTGCAGTAGACTGAGGTACACAAACCATGTATAGTAGTAAGCGTCAATGTGCTCCTATGTCGACATGCCGAATTGGGTGCCACCGGAGATGAAGCTGTGAATGAAGGACTCTAGGAATCCCCGATGTGTGGAGGAGCTCTAACCTTCACTGCACGGTGTGGCAGTGATGCCGAAGGAGCTTTGCCCACCGAAGTCTCCACACCCTCCGTATGGTGTGAACGATGAGCTCTGCCCTGCGTACGCCGCAAACCCTAGTACTGTGTACCGCTCCTTGGAAGCATCTGGGAGGCCAGGGCTTACGATGCATATACACATATGTACATACATACATATAACATATACATATATAATCGCAATACGATACTACAAATTAAAAATTATGATGAAATAAATTATGTAAATAAATAATTACATAAATATTTATTTCATGGTAGCAACATACTACAAATAAATAATTACATAGTTATTTATTTCTGGCAGTACATTACTACAAATAAATATTTATTTCAAGGCAATACAATACTACATAAAAATTACTATGAAATAATGACAATAAAATACTACAAATTGAATTTTATGATGAAATAGATAGTACATACATATACGTATCTTTAGACTTCACAACCCACCAAAATCCACCAAACCATGGCATGTTGGTACCCTACCTTTACATTCGAGATTGATTTTTGTATGCTAGCCATATTTTAAGCTCCACTAAAGAATCGATGGTATGTTGAGTTGTTAACTTCATTATTTTATGTGTGAAATTACTTAACAACCTAAGACTAGAGAGCCTATTGAGGAATTACTCAATGATAAATCTTATATTTTAAATCTTTTTGTTGCATTGCTTTTTATATGAATTATTTCTTAAAGATGACTTAACCATATATACACCTGGTCTAATATAGCTCTCTATGTCAGTAGGGCTACTAGACAACCAACCAAGAATTTGAAATTCTGGATTTAAGTAGTACATCCAACATATGTTCTCTTGTACCAATATGAGAGAAAACATAATTCACCTATGATCAAAAAATTGGAGGTAAATCACTACTGTCGATGTTTAATATCGACCTTACATATGATTTCTTGGATTTAGGGGAAAGCTCTTAAAACTCCTGTATGATCATGCAGAGTAAAGACACATGAATTTTTATACAGGTTCAGGCCTTGTCCTGGGAGAATAACAACTCTACGTCCTGTGTTACTATTATTGAGAAAAAGTTTACAAGTCTGGATAGTACGAAAAGTCTAGCATTCCTCCTGCCGCCCGTACTGCGGTTGGGTAAATATGAAGAAACTCGATGGGATTCTCAGATCCATCGAACCTCTCCATATTTACTAGACAAAATATAGTGGCCAGCATATTGCTCAGAGCTTGAGGATGATGCTCGGCACCCGGTAACCACCTCTTGATGCCTCCTTTGCGGGAAAGGGTAATTGGAGTCGCCGGACAACCGTAGTCGATGATGCCCAACAGCAGATGGACCTGACCCATAATAAGCCTGGTACATACGTGGGTAGTACTCCCCGTATTCCATCTGCTGCTACAGATTCCTTGGTCGAACAGGTGATCGATCTTCTCTTTGGTCGGTCCGTCGATCAAGAGTCGCCCAAAGAACTCTCGTTCGGCTGGAATCATGTCAAACCCCACATGGTGGGTTCTATGAGTGACTAGAAGCGGTCGTGCTTGTCTGACTCCCGGAATTATGCTGGTGAGGCTTCTCGAATATGTCCATCATATTGCGAAGTCTTAGCGCGATTCCCTCGGTGAAGCGATCGTAGCGGGGCGCCCGAGTGAGTTCTAGAGTCGGATTCTCGAGGAGGTCATTGATGCATTGGAACTCTCGTGCCTCTTTGGACTAATACTAGACACGCCCGGGTAAAGACTCCTAGGCAGCTAATCGTCTCTTCCAAGCAATATCGAGATCTTCAATTTCTAAGGCGGGTTACGACCGACTTAGAGTAGATTGATTATTTTGAGGATTTATCCCATGCACACCAGAGAATTGATCTTGCTCATCGCTGGAGGCCTCACAACCAGGTAGTTATAGCAGAACTTACAATCAAGTAGTCATAGCAGAACTCACGACTAGGTAGTTATAGCAGAACACATGACTAGATAGTTGTAGCAAAACGTACGACTACGGAGTAGTCACAGTAAGACTTATGACTATTCTATGAAATTTATCCTTTATCATTAAGGGGTATATTTGGAGAATATTATTATGTAATAAATAGATGATTATTATATCCTCATCAACTACGAACTATCTCAAAAAGCTTGAAGACAATTTTATCAGTCTGACACTACAAGCATCCATAAAAACAAGTAAATAATGGAAGTACAATACTACAAATTAAAAATTACGATGGCAAAAATAACTACATAAACACACACACACATAGGTATTACACAGAAAGTATTTGCTAATACTACTGCTAACCGGCTATGAAGAATCGCGAGACTTCGAGAGCGACTGCGAGAGAGTTTGCAAAAGATAGACAGCGGGAGAACACACAATTTATAGCGCAAGTGATAGCACGTTCGCGCTAATGAAGTGTCGATAATGGCGGGAGTGAACTACGCGTGGGAAGACAGACGCACTGCAAGTAACACTTTCGGTGGTCTATTTCCTGTATGAGTGTTCAGTTTTTATATGAGCCAATGCCTACGGCCCATCTACAATAGCCCAGCAGCTTATTTCAAAATTAGAGTAAAAAATTAATTTATTTAAAATAAAATATTTGCTTTTGGTTGCTTGAATTTTTTCAAAAATTAATTGCCTATTTATATGCTTTTAAAAAGGCTTGTTTTGAAAAATTAATTTAATTAAACACATAAAACTATTATTAGATATAGTATATTTTGAATTTTTATAAAATCCTAATTCAAATTAATTATTTGAACTCATTTGGCTTTTATCTGTAGTTTATGTATTTTTCTGGAATTTTTTTAAAAAACTAATTTTAAGATTAAAACTTTTTTTAGTGTAAAACATAAATGCCAAAATATATTGGAAATATTTTTACTAAGCTCAAATTCTCTCTAGGAATTTTTGGAGGTTTTTCAGGAATTATTTGGACTTTTATGCTATTTTTAGTAATTATTTGAAGCCTTAGCATTATCTGAAATGGATAAAAAGGAAGTTAAATTTCCCCTTCTCCAAGCCGCCACATGGATGACCCAATTCCCTTCCCGGCTGCCACGTGTTAGCCATCCAGGCCAGTCCCCTTCCCCCACTCCATCGCTCTGCCCATGGACCCCACGCGCCAGCCTCCCTCGTGCCCTTCTTCCTCCTCCCCTTCCTCTCCTCTCACCCGCTCACCGCCACCAAAATTGCCACCGCCTTTCCTTCCGCCATCTCGCTGCCTGAGGTTTCCTCCCCATCTTCCCTGTGCGACTCGCTCCCTCTCCCCTTCCTTTCCCTTGCATCTTGCGCTGGCTTCTACTCATTCCACACCGCCACCTGCAATCACCGCCGCTGCCCCACGCCATCTGTGGCGATGAATTCGCCGCCTCTCGGCCACCCCTGCCCCTATAAAACCCTTCCCTGATCTTCCCCTCCTCATCCCACACCCCTCCCCACCTCCCTTTTTTCCCTGAGGCCCGAACCAACCCTGGCGTCGAGCTCCTCTTTCCTCCGCACTGGTGACTCTATCAGGTGAAATCGAACTCCTATCCTTACCTCTCTCTTCTCTAACCCTCGCCGGCCGCCGCCGTGACCTGTAGCTCTGGCGAGCTGTCGGGCTTCGTGCGTGGCCACTAGCTGGTGCCACCTTAGACTGCACGGCACCACGTGGTGCGCCATGCAATGCCATGTGCACACCGCGAGATTATGCAAAGAAGCCACCTCGGCGCTAGCGACACGCCGCCTAAGCAATCCAACAAGAAGAACATCAACATTTTCGGTCTGCGTGGCAAACACATGTGGCACCACCTCAGCACACTGACCCACATGAACGCCACGTCAGTGCCACGTGGCAAGCTACATCAGCTCACCACCCCTCCCATGCCATGTCACTACCACATGGACACCACCTAGCATGACAAGTCAGCCAAACTAGCTTCGTCATCCACCACGTCAGTGCCACACAATCCTCTTGCCACCTCAACCGATCAATGGTCCATGGACCTGATCCACGATGGACCAGGCCCACTTGTCAGTCTCAAGTCCATCCAGGGCTGACGTCAGCATGACCTCATAATCCCTTTTTTCTTTAGAAAAATAATTCAACTAAAAATGAAAATCCACTACTGACGTCATAATCCTGATTTTCCTTTAGAAAATAATTCCAAAAATTCACTAATGATGTCACAAAAATCTTTTTTTAGAAAAATAATTCCAAAAATCCTTATTTATTCTTTTTTTGTTGAATTCCATATGAGATCTTTTGAAAAAAGATGGTACGGGTAGGATGCCTGTGGTTAGGTTAGTGCGGAGGATAGACCTGCACTAACTGTATTAATTTTATTTATAATACTATTTTTACTTACTGTATTAAATTCAATAATTTTTTTATCTATTTACTGTATTTCTTTAAATGCTACTTTATGCTCAAACTAACCATATATGCCTTACTTTATTGCCTTAATCATTATATTGTATTTTCTCGTGTGACTTGCGGAGTACAAGTTTATACTCACCCTTGTTTTTACATCTCAGAGGAGAATGACTTCGACTACAGTGAGGACCAAGATGAGTTGGCCATATCTTACTGTTGTTTGCCTATGGGTATACTTAGTTGGCTTCTTCCATTTCGGTGTTTTTCTTCTGCTGCTTATATTTAAATTTGGCCGATGGGCCGTAAATGTAAACTTTGGCCTTGAGGCCTATATTTAGTTAATGAATAAATATTATATGGTTGATATTTATCTTTATTGTCCACTGTGTGCCCTAGCTAATCCTGAACTAGTGTGATTTACACAGAGCATCCGATAGTTGTTGCTCTAGGGTTCGACACCACCCACCCCTGCCACACGGTTCCAAAGCCTGCTGTCCGGTGGCATGGCTCCAGTGATTAGCAAGGGTATTTGTACTATTATTTGTACTCCTATAAATATTCGTAATGTATAAAATTTTTAAAAATATACAATTATTATGACTATGTTAGGCGGCTGCATGTAAAATTTTGTAATCTTTGGAGCTCATTTGCTACATGTAACAACTCATATAAATATCATAATAGTACGAACTTTTGAGCAATATTCACAGTAGATAAAATTATCAAAAAAATTATACAATAAGGCACGTTGTGTCTGAAGGTTGCAAATAAAATTTCATAATTTTTTGCGCTTATTTGCTATTTTTAAAATTTTGAACAAATAGTATAAAAATAATTAAAGTAGGTAATTAAGTCGACTAATTAGCCCGCTTAATTACCTAGTGCCCGGTGGTGGGGCAGTAGGCTTGTTGGTGCCTAGTGACGAGGCGGCAGGCCTTGGCCGCCTGGCAGGTCACATGCGTCAGCCCTACAACGTCATCACCCAGCCACCGAGCAGTAAAAATGCTATTTTTGCTAATACGATATGTATACAGATATTTTTATAATTACGATTGCAAACAATATTGTATATGCCAAAAATTCCAATACACATCAGGCATATATACTATATATGCTGTCAGTACGCCGCAGAAGATCCGCAGGAACATGGAATCTTTTCCCGCTCCACTTCGGAGGTTGAACCCCCAAAAGAAACCCGACACCTCACTCCCACCCCGCTACTTTCCCCACTCCTCTCCGCCTCTCCCTCTCTTCGCCGCCTCCTCCCGCTCCGAGCTCAAACCCTAGCTAGCTCGATGGCCTGGGCGGCGGCGGCGACGCTGGTGGTCGTGGCGGCGTTGCTCTCGCCGGCGGCTGTGGCGTCGGCGTCCAACTCGGAGGGCGACGCGCTGTACGCGCTGCGGCGCGCGCTCGCGGACCCCCGGGGCGTGCTGCAGAGCTGGGACCCCACCCTCGTCAGCCCCTGCACCTGGTTCCACGTCACCTGCAACCGCGACAACCGCGTCACCCGCGTGTACGTCGGCTCAGCTCTTCTTGGTTCCATTTCCACTCCACATATTTGTTATTTTGTGTGTTTAGTTTCTCTCGTGATTTGTAATATTGCGAGCTTGTGCTAGTATACAGCAAGACTACTAGAGCTGGGAGTCAGCAGCTCTTAGTATTTACTTGTGCGGGCGATTTATTGATTCATGAGACAGTTAGTGGAATTAATGGATAGGATACTTCATGCAGTTGTCGTGGTTTCTTGGCGGGTAGGGGATCAGCGCAGCCAGAGAGGCGGATCCAGGCGAGAAAACCATTGGTGTCACCTATATTACACTATGAGCTTATCTCTACTGATGAACAGTAATAAACAGTGATTTTCTATAGAATTTAGAAAATTTCATTGCGGTCCCATGACCTCAATCCTTATCAGGGTTCAAAACCCCGGCGGTTACCGGCCGGTAACCACCGGTTACCGTTTTTACCGGTGGAGACCGGTAACCCAAAAAACCAGCCGGTATCAATTTTTGAATTTTGGCCGGTTTTTTCCGGTTTTTCCGGTTACCGGTTTCAAAACATCTCAAAATTCAAATTTTGATTTTCAAATTTTGACCGGTTTTTGACCGGTTTTTGACCGGTTTTTCCGATAACCGACCAGTAACCGCCCGGTTACCGTTACCGGCCGCCGACTGGGATTTCTTCCGGTTCCGGTATTTGGAACCTTGATCCTTATAGATTGGATCCGCCCCTGAGCGCAGCGCTGATGATACCTTGAAGCTTTCGGCTAGATTTGCGAATTTTACAGGAGCCCTTTGTAACCATCTTACAATATTTATGAAACAAAAATATGGGTGTAATTCAGATGCGGCGTCACATATGGATGTCGCACACCAGATGCATATGCTATACAGTGAAATTGCCGAGACTCGATTACCAATTTTGGGAGGAATACGGACAAGCTCCACAATTGTTAGTTTGTAACTTCAGCAAGCCTGGAAACCTTAACCAGGCCTATAGCATTTAGTGATCAACTGTAGCTTGACAATCACTTGCATGTTAATCGTGTAATCATACTTTTGTAGGGTTATGTTGATGCAAGCAGCTTTGCGCTTAACTATTGCTTGATTTTTTAGGGTGTCTGTGGCATATTACTGTTGGGATATGGGTAGGCTACGATAGCGCAAATTAAAATTTTCTACCGCGTAAACCAGGAAGCCATGCAAGTAAGAGATCATAGATCGTTACCACTAGAAGTGCAATGCAGCGGAAGTATAGTTGAAGCAGCTGATTCAACAAAGAGCGTGTCGATGTAGTGGAAGCAGTCGATCGTTCTTTGGCCAACCGTCTTCTCCTCACGATCGTCTCGATCAGCGCTGCAGTCATAGCAGCGTTTCTACCGAGATCCACATGTTCAAAGATGGAACACCGTGCATCGGCGTGCTAGCACTAGCGTGCATGGCGGGAATTATGAGAGGTGGCAGTTAGGGTTTCGATAGGTGTGTTTCAGAATACCTTCCTCATCCTCCGTACCTCTCCTTATATAGCCTCTAATTGGATGCTTATCCGATACGAGTAGAGATCGTAACCCACTCGGAGACTATCATCCGAACCCTTATCGTTTCAGCCCATTAAGTGTGTGACCCTGTAGATTCATATATATTTGGTCATGAACCAAAAATTTCTTTCCGGTTCATAAGTCGATAGCGGTCCCTAGTAGGACATAATGACTCCTAAACATATATAAAGATCATATTGGACAAACCTATATAGTGCTTTTGTATCGATTCCTTTGCCTCATGATACCAGATCGAACTCAAGGTGAGAAGCGTGCCATCCTATGAAGCTCGATCCTGCTCCCAAACCTGTAGTGGATTGCTCAGTTGTGATTGACTCCTTAATCACATTCGGTATGGCTATGCACTTTCTTAATTAAACCATATCGAGGAGTCCAGAGATATGTCTCCTGTTATATAGGAGGGGCAAATTTCATCTTAATTGCTCATATTCCTTCGCATATTTTATAGTAAATTTGAAAGCTACCTTTATGACCACTCAGTCACGGAGTAGTGTTTGGTAACCCCTAAGTAAAATATTACACATGTAGAAAACAATGACAATATCAGGTTTAAGGTCCTACATACACTATGTATGAGACCAACTGATGACATTTTTTTTTCTTTTTCGATAAGGGAAATTTTATTAATTTTTAAGGTTTTAACATCGAGAAGATATAAGACCCTGAAAACAATTCCCAATATCTGCATAACCAGGATGCACACAACCAAAAAGGCAAAAAAGTACAAGCACTTTAATGACAATCAATCCGCAGACTAGACCGCTACCCATGTGCTTGGGTAAAAAACTCCTTGGCCACCCGCGCCAATTGTTGAGACGCCGCTGCAACCAAATCCTACGAAGATGGCGTTTGTAGTATAACCCAGGTACGCAGCCAATGGATGACTAAGTAGATAACCTGAAAAGGAGAAACATTATGTTTTTTTTGAAATATCAACTGATGACACTTAAGAATATAACAATTTCCGTAGTGTCTTATGTGGGTCGATTCAACATTATGTTCTCTAACATATGTCCATATTATTGATTTGATATCTTATATCTATGACCCGTAAAACATGATCATCAATCAATACATATGCTGATCTGTAAATCATAATTGTCCCATATAATGATATAAGATCAAGGATAATTTAGAATAACATCAAAATATAAATGAAGAGTTTCACGAACAAGTATCATACTTGATGATCAATATGAAAGACATTTATTTAAGAGATAAAACAACATATTATTTAAAAAATTATAAACATAAAAGTGATACAATCATCTTTATGATTGCCTTTAGAGCATATCACTAACAATTACTTTTGTTGCCCATATAGATTTGGAGTCTGTTACATAATCAGCTTGAAAGGTAAGGTAGCTATCATGTCTTTTTGGTTGCGGGAAGCAAGCAATCGCTTCATGGAAATGGTTTCTTTCAATGAAACTTTCACAGTGACACCATTTGTTTATAGCAAAGCAAAATGTACATGCGTTCCTTCGATTTTTTTTTGCTATGACCACAGGTGTCACTTAATTAGTTATTTTCCTCTTTAGAATAAACAAATTAACAGCTTGTCACTTGCCATATTCTGCTTCTTTCCAGATGTGTCATCACATCTGATACTTTCTTACTATTGTATATCTTGTAGGGATTTGGGTAACTCAAATTTGTCAGGTCATCTTGTTCCTGAACTGGGACACCTTGAGCATCTACAATATCTGTGAGTCTGTCTACATATTCCGGAATGTTCCATTTTGCTTAGTCAGTAATCACAATTAAGCGACAGCTCTTTCTATTCTGGAATGTTCCGTTTTGCCTAGTCAGTAATCACATTTAATGTCTTCTAATAATCTCAAAAACTACATCGATCATCATTTGAAATTCCAATGGCATTTTAGTGTGACTGAACTTAGCATTGATGTTAATGCTGTAACATCTTCCTGAAAAATCATTGCAGAGAGCTCTACAAAAACAATATTGAGGGAACTATCCCAGCTGAGCTTGGAAGTCTAAAGAGCCTTATTAGCTTGGACTTGTATAACAACAACATAACAGGGGCCATACCAAAAGAACTTGGCAAGCTGAGATCCTTAGTATTCTTGTGAGTACTTATCCTTTAGTTCTAATGTCACCATGTATGCATCTACACTATTTTCCCTGCGAATACATATGCAAACGTGACATGGTTTTAGTTTTTTCTGCGTGCTATGGTATTCTACATTATGTTAATTAACTCGTATCTTTTCCTACCTTTTTATGTTTCTGTAGACGACTTAATGACAACCAGTTGAGTGGTCCAATTCCTAGGGAACTGACAAAAATCTCTAGCCTCAAAGTGATGTAAGTGTTTAGATTCTAATACTGCATTTACTGAATTGCATGTTTTCTGTACATATTAATGACAATATTTCATTTTGCATATGCATGCTTCCAGAGATGTCTCAAACAACGATCTTTGTGGCACAATTCCAACTAATGGACCTTTTGAGCACATACCCTTGAGCAAGTATGATCTACAGTCTCGTCGTCAATTTATTTATGTAGTGCAGTGTTGTCAACTTGCTTTGTGTGTTCCTGCATCTGATGTTCTGCATCTATGAGAGGACAAGGGCCATTAGCCATGCTATTCCATCAGCCCAAAAAAGTTATAAAGTTGATAACTTGGGGACCTCAACTGTGGTTTTGTCTTGTTTGAGAGTTCCTGCTCTTTTGTAGTAACACTGCTTTGGTTGTTATGTTACTCGTATTCCTACGTGTCAGATAAAATAGTCCTCTACTTATTAATTATAACTATTGTTATCTCCTGGAGTTTGAAAAAAATCCCCCTCTTAAGAGCGAGTTTCATTCGCGCAGTGGTATTTGTATTAGATGTACAGTTATTACCAGTTTGTTTTCACTTTTTAGTATTATACTAGTGAGAATTAAGCGAGGCAACAAATGATTTGCATAGTGCTATCATTTATTTTTTATCTATTGAGGATGTATCTTTGGGAATTTGAAAAAAAAAATCCCCTTCTAAGAGTTTCTAAGACTTTCATTCGCACTGTGGTATTTGGCTTACATCTACAGTGACTATTGATTTGCTTTTGTGCTGTGGTATTTGGCTTATATCTACAGTTATTATCGATTTGCTTTCATGCTGCGGTATTTGTTTTAGATCTACAGCTATTATCAACTTGCTTTCAGTATTGTGCTGGGTGCTAATTAAGCGACACAACAAATGATATGCATCTATCACTTCTTATTTATTTATTGAGGATATATGTGGACTAGTGCTTCTTGCTTGCATGACTATTGCTGATTAATTGAGACAGCTGGAGCCTGTGACACTTTTCTCTGTAATCAAATAATCAAATGCGAAAGACTCGTTCTTCCAGTTTTCACTGTTCCTGAGCCAATCTCGTCTCTCTGCAGCTTTGACAATAACCCAAGACTGGAGGGCCCGGAGTTGCAAGGGCTTGCGACATACAACACGAACTGCTGAAAGTGCCAAGTGGTTCCCTTTCACGTTCGAGACATAGATGAATAGCTGATTAACACTATCGGGGTACCTGATAAAAATGCAGGTCTGGTTGCTTGTACGAGTGCCTGCAAGTAAAGACTGGGCTGCAGCTCAGTGCTCGTGGTGTAGATAGTATTTATCGCAGGGCTGGGGTTGCTTGCTGAATTGATAATCCCATGTAGTGTGTGGTTGCTTGCTGAACTAGGACTAGTAATATCCGTTGTCAGTATTCATTCGGTTGTGCTCGTTGTATGATTCGATAATTCTCCGGTTTGGTGCAGAAGTTTTTTTAGCTTCATGTTGTTGACTGTTGAGATGCCGTTTAGGCCCGTGAACTTCAACGGATACATGATATTGGGCCTGGTCTGGCCCGGCCCGGCCCGGCCGTGCTCAGATGCTCTATAGAAGCATGCTGCTCTGCTCCCTAGTCCAAAGCCGTTGGTTCCTCTCAAAAATGAAAATAGCTGAAGCCGTTGGTATCATCAACCTCTATAATCAACAGAGCACTAGTAGCTTAGGCTGGTTTGTGATCAGCAATCAGCCCTGTGCAAGCTTGAGCTAGGTTGCCAGCAAGATTTACAGAATCCTTTTTCTTAGATAAGCTTTACATAATCCGTAACAAATAGTTCTGCTAATTTTTTTCCGTGTAAAACTGTTCATTTACAGCACTCCCTCCAATCCACTTTGATGTACTTTAATCGTCTATGGACTAATATAATAGTTACATGGGGAGGACCATATACTCCCTCTATGAGATACACATTATGCAAAGAAGAATTGATCAAAGTTTGCCATAGTCTGAGCTAAGCTGGTAAATACTCATGAAATGTTGAGCGCATTGCTGGTAGCTCCTTCCCAAATTTCAACTAAACTTGTAAACTACATTGAGCTGTTACATATTTGAGCTATTCAAGGAAAAAGAGTGACAAGTCAAAAACGCTATGTTGAATATCGAATTCTTCTGCTAACCTGTACATGATACCTATACTTACACAGTATGCAGTCCCAAAATACCGGTCGCTGCTCATTGCTCAACTTATCCATGCTTCAATTGCAAATGGCCAGTGGTGTCTTCTTAGCAAGGTACACGGCGGAGTAAGATCCTGAACTATGTAGAGTCTGAATGTTTGATGCTTGTGCAGCACCAGCCACATTTTAGAACTTACAATCTGTTGTTTGCATCTTCAAAGAGTTTGAGTTGCAAAACCGAATGTGTCCAGGACTGTATCTACCAGTAGGGATAAGTTGTCGAACGAGATGCATTTGTCATCTTGAACAGTAAGCAGGCTACATACACACATCAATCAATAATTTTCTCGCCGGTCGAAAATAGGTTACATACCAAAGTTCCAACCAGACAAAGTACTACGGACAATTTGAAGACGTCATCCCAAGAACCTGCAATTTAGGGGGGGGGGGGGGGATTTATCATGTAAATTGGCAATACAATATGCTATGTAATGTAAGAGAATAGGATTACGCCAAACCATGCTGCAAGATGTATCCTGTTGCTGCTGTGCCAAATACACCAGCTAAAACCCCAGCTGTGTTAGAAAGACCAAGCGGTACACCCTGCAAGACAGGAGAAGGGAATCACCATTTAGCACCATTTGAGTTCACTTAAACTCTGTATGTTTCAGCACTTTTACACACAAACGTAACAGAACTCTTAAGACTGCCATCTGATGGAAGGTTGTGCTATAGAGAAAAATGATTACAGCGTATCGAGGACCGATATCTTGATGATTTGAGTATAGACCAGACTGCAAGAATGCATCAGTTCCCTGTGATCCAAAGAAGGAAACACATTGTATTAAGGAAAATACATTGTGCTTCAAATACCACACCAACCCTTAAAATGGTCATTTGATGTTCTTTGACCAAAAAAATGGCAATCAACAGGAAGCCAAATGGACAAATTACCTGGCTACAAGCCATGCACAACACTGCCATGCAGGTGAATCAATATGGCTGAGTTGAGTGAGAAAAAATGCCAGCCCTAAGAATCCAATTGATTGCATAATCTGCAAGAAGGGGACATAAACAGGACACAATAGAAATGAAAATGCATTACTCAACTGGACGGATTATGGATATGAAATAAGGCTAGCTTATCAGTTCTCACTTATCAGCAGTAGATGCGGCCCCGGTGGCGATGAAGAGGCGGAAGCCGATGAAGAGCCGGGTTCGACGGGGTCGCCGAGGATGCGGGGTCAGCGGAGGATCTGACTGCGCGTGCGTCGGCAGTAGATCGAGACGGGGCGCCGGCTTGGATCTGAGACGGCGCGGTCGAAGAGTACCTAGAGGCAGCACACGGAGGGCGGCAACCGGTGGGGCCGACGCACAGAGGGCGGCGCGAAGGCAGCGGAAGAACAAGGTCAGAGTCCAGGCTCTGATACCATATTATGAATATTGTGTGTATTGCCATGAGGCCCAAGGGACTATATATATACAGGAGAGTACATGGGGTATACCATATACAGATACAGAAGCATCTATGGAAACGAATAGCAATCCTATTCTATCTCCTATTCGTTTCTATCTCTAACAAGCAATACTTATTTGTTATGCCTTTGTGCAACACTACAACTTGACAGCACGCTTTGCCAATGGCATAGTGATGATATCTTTCTCCAATATTTGGTTTGAATTTGATGGTTACTTGTGGAAAGGGTAAAACTTCAGGACGTGCATAAAAGTTGGCTCTCAATTTTCTTTTGGTGCACATTACAATACTAAGCCTAAAGTAAAAAAAAAGAAGGCAAAGGATTAATTTACCTTACGAACAATTGTCACCGATAATCCTCTACTGACAAGTGTGTCTGCAATCCAACCACCAACATTTGCAGAAACTGCCATCGATAGCCAGGGAAGAACACAGAATAGGCCGGATTCCGTGAGGTTGAATTTCAGAACCTATTTCAAAGTAAGTTTCTTTTATATAAAAAAAAGGGGGTTGTAGTTTATGATCCTCAAAGGGGAAAACTATGATGCTGAGCATACTTGATTGTAGTAAGTAGGCATCCATGTGAGCAAGATGAAAGTTCCCCAGTTATGGCAAAAATGTGAAACTATAAGAGCCCAAACGGGTGGTTTCGATAATATTAGTCTCCATGGAATTGTTGTAACAGGCTCTCGCGCTGTGCTTTCACTAGTAATGAGCTTATTTTCTTCAGCACTAATTCCAGGATCCTCAAGTGGAGAACTATATGCCTTTAAAAAGAAACAGGCAACAAAAATCAGAGATGACTGGAAAATCAGAAAAGCCACAGAGTAATCTAACATGAAGGAAGAAATACCTTGCTGGCCCATGTCGTGAACCAAACAGCCCCAAGAGACCCAAATGAGTAGAAGACTGATGGCCAACAAAACTTATGTATCAGCGATGGGGAAAATGCAAGTCCTATCTGTCATGGGCATGGGCCTTAGGCCTAACCAGTCCATTATTAAGAAATTAGATATTATTTTTCATATATTAGAGATATGAGTAGAGATATGATATTAGTTTCTATTTGTTAGAGATGTAATTAAGATTAGATTCTATTAGTTAGGGAAAATCTATCTATATAAGAGGGGTTGCCACATGTTATTGGGATCAACCAAGGAATAACAAAATCATTCCCATCTATAGTCTCTCCCTCTCCCTTTACGCCGATGCCGCCCGGCCATTTTCTTGATGGTGTTTACCTCCTATGAACTTATATTCATAACAACTTGGTATTAGAGCTAATCACCATAGCTTTCGCAGCCAAGAAGATGTCAAGAAGGATACTCCGCGTCACGATTCATCATGTTCTCTATCCTATGACGAAGAATGTGCTTCATCAAGTCTTTGATCCTTAAGGAGTTGTGGAGACCATTGAAATACTTTTAGGAAGATCAAGAGTTGTGGCCTTCATCACATATGGTGCAGATCATGCTGCGGAAAAGGCTTTCAAGAAGTTGCAATGCCAGAACATCTACAACGGTTGTTGTTAGCTTGCGATCGAGTTACTTCCAATGCCTTCCACAACGAAGACATGGGAGGACCACCTCAAAACGTTTGAAGCCAACTTTCTTGCTAGATGGGAGGCTATTAAGGAGAAGTTAATGCAGCGAGAGGCGAGCAACCAGGCAAAGGAAGAGCTCCCCCTAGCGATGATGCTACTTCCAACAACAGCGGGAGCGACTGTGCCGCCGCGCACGCCGAGCCCAGCTCGGCCGCCAGCTCTGGCCGGGCGCACCAATGCCATCCGTCCTTCAGCGGCTCAACCTTAGGGCTCCACCTCCACCCTTCGCCTTGGCTCGATGCCGCCAGCCCGCCACCTACTCTTGCCCGCACCCTCCTCAGCGCCAGCACAAGGAGGCCCGCCCAATGCCCGCTCCAGCTCCTTCGCCAAAAAGTCCGCCGAGTCCTCCGTCTAGATTCTGCTGGGATCGATCAAGAAAGCCCAGCCCACAGGAGCTCCTCCTAGGCACCACCGTCTACGAGCCCTCTGTCGACCTCCAAAGCGTCGGCTACGTCTTTGCAAGCCCGCGGGAGCTTCTCCTGGGCGCCACAGTCTACGAGCTAGGATGCACCGATACGCGATACGGGTACGACGATACGGATACGGCGATACGATATTTTTCAAAAACAAGGATACGCCGATACGGCAAGTATATATATATATATAATTATATATAATTAAATATATTTGAAAATAAATAAATTGTAAACAGGTTTCAAATGGTATAAATATCATTCTATCATTACTTGGCTAGTAATGAAAAAAATAAAAATTGCAAAGTTTGAATGGCATACCACTTGGTAGTTGGCACTTGGCAATTTAGCACATACCCAATTGGTTGCAAGAGTCAAGAAGATATTTGATAACAACTCTTGATCCCAGTTGCAAGACTTCTTTAGTTCTTTTAATCCATGATTTGACCTAGGCAAACAAAAATATGACCTTATATTAGTGAACAAGTAAATAACAGATCATGAAGAATTAGCCAATTAGGTAACATTCTTTGCGATATAACATAACATAGGTTGATAGAAGTTAGAACTTAGAAATATGTTAAGGTTAAACATGCAAGGCATAAGGCCAAATTTAATTGTTCCAACTTCCAAACGGATTGCCGAACTCCATTTCTTCTTTTCCTATTTCTTCTTCTTCTTTTCCTTTTTTTCCTTTTTCTTTTCTTCCTCTCTTTTCTTTCCCTAATCCATTCGGCCGACTCAATTTTCCCCTTATCCATTCGGCCGACTCACCTTGGCCTCATTTCTCCGCCTTATCCCTTCTTCCTCCATTCCTCTACTCTCCCCCCAATCCTCCATGTGCTGGCTCCTCTATGCGGCGCCGCGCCGAGGGTCGACTGCATGGAAGGGGAAGGGGTAGGCCGATCCGGCGGCGCGCGGAGGAGCCGGGAGGCTGCGACGCGCAGAGGAGCGGAGAGCGGCGGCGTAAGTAAGAGAGGGGGCGGAGAGAAAGAGGAGAGGCGGAGGCGCAAGAATGAGGGAGGAGAGAAGAAGCCGAGAAGGCATAGATGCCAGAGGGCAACTCGAGGTGGCGGCGCCGAGAGCCGGAGGGGGAGGCGACGAGGAGAAGTGGAGGGAGGAGCAACGGGAGAAGTACCTCCAGGCGACGGATCTCCGGCAAGTGGACCTCCAGGCGGCGGATCCCACACGAGCCGCACCTCCTCGACCTCGCCGGATCCCGCACGAGCAGCACCTCCTCGACCTCGCCGGATCCCGCATGAGCAGCACCTCCTCGATCTCGCCGGCCTCCAGGGTGACCACCAGGCGACGGCGGGAGGATCCAGGCGGGGGCGGGGGCCAGATCTCCAGGCTTCAGGGATCCGGCCGAATGCAAGGCACAGGGCTACTGCAGCGGCGGGAGAGGCACCGGCGGCGGGAGAGGCGGGGTTGCGACGGCGGGGGAGGCAGGGCTGCTGCAGCAGCGGGAGAAGCACCGGCGATGGCGGATCTCCAGGCGGATCGCTTGGCGAGGCGGCTCGCGGCCGCACGGCGACTCGAGCGCGCGATGGCGCGAGGCCGAGAGAGCGCGCGCGTCTTTGGAGCCCGGGGAGCGGATAGGGTTTCGGGAGGGCGGAGGCAGTGGCAGCCATGCAGGTAATACTCGCGCTGGGCTATGTTCGTGGGCTGTTTCGATGCTGGGCTGCCGTATCGCCGCGGTATCGATCCGTATCGGCGCCATATTGGGAATTTTTCATTTATTTTTCGGCTGAAATTCGCCGATACTCTGCCGATACCGTATCGGCGCGTATCGGAACGTATCGCCGTATCGGATACGTATCGGACACGGGTACGGCAGTTCAACGGAGTATCGGTGCTTCCTCCTTTGTCGATCTCTGGAGCGCCAACTGCGTCTACGTGAGCCCACCGGGGCTCCTCCTAGGCACTGCTATCTACGAAACCTCCGTCGTCCTTTGGAGCGCCGGCTGCATCTGCGCAAGCCCGCCGGAGCTCCTCTTGGGCGCCACCATCTCCAAGCGTCAGAGGTCTTCTGTCGGCGCCTCGATTCACCGATCTTCCACAAGCGCCACCTGAATCCGCCGGTCTTTCACCGACACCGCCTCGATCGGCGGCGGCGTCGCCTGGCCGCATGTCAGCCGCTGCCTCTGGACGCTCTCCATCGGCTACCAACCATCGGGAGCCAAAGCCAGAGCCGTCGCCAGTGGGGAGCCACCGCCACCGGGGAGTCTCCGCCATCACCGCCTCTCTTTTCGTCGACGTGATACCGATCCTTAGGCGTCTAAGGCAAATAGTCCTTAATAGGAAATAGAAAACTCGAAAAAAAAGAGTCATCTTTTGCAGGCACCGTTTAGCCGAAAGCGCTACACTTCGTCGATGTGTAACTGCAACCATAGTCACCGCTTAGTAGCTCAAGGACAAGCTGTATGCCTGGAAGGGGTGTAATGTCATGGGCCTTGGGCCTAACTGGCCCATTATCAAGAAATTAGAGATTAGTTTCTATCTATTAGAGATATGATATTAATTTCTATTTGTTAAAAATATAATTAAGTTTAGATTCTATCTGTTAGGGGGAACCCATCTATATAAAGGGGGCTACCACATGTTATTGGGATCAAGTAAGGAATAACAAAGTCATTCTGACCTATAGTCTCTCCTTCTCCCTCTACGCCAATGCCACCCGGCCATCCTCTCAACGGTGTTTACCACTATGAACTTAGGTTCATAACATAGATGTAGATATAAATCCATAACTTGGATTAGCGAGGCTTACCTCACCAATTCCCATGAAAGCACGCACAACAAAGAGAAATGGCAAGCCTAGCTTTGCTGCGACATGTGTAAGGGCTGTGGCTACAGACCACCAAACCACACCGAAGCCAAGAACAGTTTTCCCCCCAACTGTATCGGCCCATATTCCTCCTCCTATCTGCAATGACAACGGATTAAACTCAATGACAACGGATTAAACTCATGGGGAACAAACTGCTCTTTCTTGAATCCTAGATAGAAATTTCCTGCATGTATAAATCAATAATCACTCTTACACAGTGACCTGAGTTAGGAGGTAACCCCAGAAGAAAGAGGACTGAATGAGACCAACAGTTTGCGAGTTCCAGTCGAATTAAACGGACATGGACAGAATAGCAATGCTCATGTTTACCTGCATCATGGCAACAATACAAACCGTCAGAAATACTTTGACTTCAAAAAAAGAAATACTTTGACACTACGATACATCCTGAAAACATGCCATTTATAACTGTTGAATTTGAGCAAGAAAGCGCAGATGGAAATTAGTCACACACCCCCAAAAAGAATTGCAGCGATTATACTATCACTGCCCCATTATCAATAAGGAACAGATATATCATTGCGACGGAGAAAGAGACGGTGTGAAATAAGGTGAAGCGGATTGCGATTAGGAATTGGTTCGTTTGGACACCTCAGTATCATGTGGAAATGGAATTGTGGGGAAACCAAGATTGGCGTGGTAGCTAATTTGATCATTCATGGCATGCCTACTCCAACATCAAACTATGGAGAATGGGAGAAGCAGGCGTACGTACGTGGTTCATGTTGCAAAGGAGGAAGGCGGAGAAGCAGAGGAAGACTATGGCCCAGCGCTTGGGGAACCGCCCCTGCTTCTCCTGCTCCGCCCCCGCCGCCGCGTCCTCCCCTTGTTCCGCTTCGGCGTGCCGCGCATCCCCACCCCCACGTGACGACGGGGAGGAAGAGGAGGTGTCCGGTTGGACGCCGGTCCCCCGGAGCGCCCGCCTCCGGATCACGCCGCCAAGAACCCCACCCCGGATCCCCGCTCCGACTCTCTGGGGAGGGGGGCTGCCGTCGACGAAGCGGGGCGACGGCCGGCAGGGAAGCGGCAGGAGAAGGAGAGCAGCAGCAGGTGGGGCATGGCCTCGGCTCAGCTCCCTCCCCTCCTCGCCTCGCCTTCCCGGGTGCCTTGCGTTGCGTACTGTGCCACTGCCGAGCGAGCGAGCTCAGAGAGAGAGAGCGCGAGGGAGGATTTTTCCCCTGCTCGCGCGCGAGTTGCTAAGCTCAGCTCGATCGACGGATCGAGATGGGCTCGCGCGATGGATCACTCAGCGCGGCGAGGCGAGCGAAATGGCCGTCACGGCCCACGGGCGCCTTGGAGACGAATGGCTCTGGTTGGAGTCACGCGAGACCACGGCCCGGGTGGCCCGCTCAGTTCGGCTTAATAATTCGATTTATAACTTATTTTTTATTATAACTAATTTATTTATATTATATCTGATAGTAGTTTATTTGATATAATTAAATTTAAAAAAATTAAAAATAGAAAAAACATATATTAATACATCATGAACAATACAAACAAATACAAAAAAAAGAAAAATGCAAAAAAGCTTAAAAAGCAAAAAAGATAGAAAAAAATAAAATTTAAAAATAATGGACTAGAAGTCAAAAATTAAAACCGAAACAGCGTATTTATCAGCTCTGCACACGCATGCGTACGTCCAGGCAGGTCTGCAAAGCTAGATTTTTCTTAAAGTAATCCGAAACTTCAAATGATTATCTTTTGGCCCGGATGTCCAATTCACTAGCTGGAGCCTGGAACATCGTGATCTTTAAAACTAGACTCCATTTATATATATTTGAACTTAGTAAATAATATCATTAGATATATGTTCCAGTAGAGAAACCAACATGTTGTATGCTTTACTTCTCAATGCTCCATTAGTTCACATGAGATGTTTCGGTGCATATATTTCAAATTTGGTAGGGGAATAAATCGGATAGGTGTTAGATGTTCCTATAGTAAAACGAATTGTTCCACACTTTTGATTTTGATGTTTCAATAGTTAACCGACGAATGTTCCATGCAGTAAAAATATACGTTTTATATGTTTGGTTATAATGTGATAATAGTTCATTCCCATAGTCCATGAACAATGTTCTAATATTATGAAATAGTGAATTGATTAGGTAGGAGACAAATCAAGGGGATTAGTTGAATAAAACAATAAAAATAGCGAGGACCAAAAAAACCTACTACAACATTCGACAAAAAATTGCAAGTAAATAAAAATGAAAAATAAAAATGAAAAAAAAAGAGAAAGAAAGAGAGTCAGATGCAGATTAGCATAGCAAAAGGTTCAGGCGTGGATGTGCCGAGGTAGGCGACGTGGGTCTATGCGCCGCGCGCGCGATGCATACCGTAGATATGTTAAAGGGGGACTCCCCGGTCGGAGGAACAGCCATGTGGCGTTTCCCGCAAAAATATCCTTAAAATTTTTGTAATCACGTATAGATTTTTAATTTTTGTAAAAAGATCTTTAATTTTTTACGAAAAAATTCTTGCACTTTTTTACCTTGATAACACCCCGCAATTTTCGTAATTACATACATGCCCTTAGTTCTTCCGAAAAGACCCTCGGTTTTTTACGAAAAAGCCCTCCGCTCTCCTTTTATTACGAATAAGCTCTCGATTTTTTTTTGCAAAAAAGCCTATATGTTTTTCTTTTACTACAAATTTTCGTCTTTTTTACTTCGGTCCACACGATGGCTGACGCAGTGTGGCGCCGCGCCTATATGGCTAGTAGCATTAAACCCGGCACGCGCACGCTGACGCAGACGTGGCACGCTTCGGCCGTTCCCCTCCCTCGGCATCGTGTTGCACGGCAAGAGGTCCGGTCCAAACCCTTGCGGCCCGGCCCAATCAAAGACCACAAATGAGGGGCTCATTTAGCCACGGGTAATTGGGCGGCCCATTCTCTGGCCTAAGCCCATCCTAGCGTACGGTAGGTCGTTAGCTGGTTGTACCATAGACATGCTGGAACACATTGTGTCAATTAAAAAATTGGTAATGTTTTAATCGGCCTAGGGTGTTTAAGAAAATAGCCTTAATTCTGCATTGCCCATAATCGAGTGAATCATCGATTTCGCTGTGCGTCTGAACTCTGAACAAACGCCAACCAGATGCGGTGCCCAAGACTCAGTGTCTGTTCGTGTAAGAATGTGTAACTTTTATAAGCTATTTATTATTACTATTCAACAACCACTACTTTTCACTTTCATATATTGTAACGTACTTTATATTTTATTATATTATAATTTCGTAAATCATATAGCGGTCCAAATGTTATAGTGTATTTTGTTGCACCGATTTTCTTACATAATACACTAATATTCATTAACCATAACTATTTATTGGCTGCTTCTAGCAGCTACTTCTATCAACTATTACTATTTATCAACTACTATTATTTATCAATCGCAGTCAAAAGCTATCAATAAAAGTAAAAATAAATAGGCCCTCAATTTTGCCTCCTCTGTTTGGACAAAAATTCCATAATATGTACTATGTTCCATATCATATCGTGCATGACATGCACTCCTAATGTTGTGAAATTCTACAAAATGTACTGATTTTTGGGAGAGGGCTTTCACATAGGATTTTAGGTAATGTGGAGGAGAGAAATATATTATCGTTAGTGATATACCCTAGATGCAATTTTGAAAATGATTGTATCATTTTTATATTTGTACTTAATGTTATTATATTGCTTGAATGAATTATCATTTATAAAGGTAAGAAAATATGTGGCTTGTCAATGAGACTCTTTATTTGTTATTTGATATCATTCTAAAAGGATCCTTAGTTGGAACACTACTAACTTATAGACCAGCACATGTATTGATTGATGACAATGTTTCACCAGTCATAAATATAGGGATATCAAATCAATAATGTGGACATATGGTTAGAGACCATGGTATTAGATTGTGATGCAGATACGTACGTGTCATGTACTTTTCAGTTAAATATATTATTCAACTTGAAGGAATTATTGAGCCGCATGAAACATTGCCAGGTGAACTCATTCCAAATTAAATATAATATTGTTATTCATAAGAATGAAATACTACCTCATGTTATTAAATGGTGCATTCTTAGGTTTGTCAATGGCAAAGCAATGGAGAGGTAAAAAGAAGAGGATAACCACATTAGGTGCCAAAGACATGAAGAATAAAAGCCCATACAGTGGGATAGCAAAAGGGAGAAGCCCAAGGCTTAAACTACAAATTTGGAATAAGATTTTCAAACTTAATTCGTACCTCCCACAAGGTCAATTCGATTCAAACTCGGATTCAACTCAGAATTTAATTCGGATTCGGTTCGGGATAGCCTGATAGGCAGTTACTAAAAAGGTCATAACTTTCACAAACGGAGTCTGATTCAGGCGTTCTTGTATTCGTTGGAAAGATAATTTCAAGGGCTACGCAATAGATCTGGTTCTAGCATCAAATTCGTAACGGATCAAAAGTTATGATAGAAATAATATGACGGCTGTAAAATCTAGTTTCCTTTTTTAAGTATTCGTATCTAAAACCATATAGGGTTGAGTTGTACTAGGTTTAGAGACTCTATGGATGTCCCAAGAGGCTATATAAGTCATGTATTGGCAGCCTTAGGGCTAAGACCACTTTTTTAGATTGAAATTAGAATAGCATATTGCTTGTTTCTTTTCACCAAAGTATCTATACGAGGATTACTTGAAAGGAATTGAGCGATCGTTCTCGAATCAAGGTCGTGTTTGCTTTTCCATTGGGAATTGAGGGTACGGCGTTTCTCCACTCGTGGTTTCGTGGAGAAAGCTTGGTGTATCTTGGCGAATAATATATTTAACTAAAAAGTACAATACACGTGTATATCCGCATCATCCTCCCCTTCTTCAAGAAAAGCCGTCCTCGGCTTTTGATAGCCTAGAATTATACTAAACAAAGAATATAACGTGTATGCATGGTATATATATTTGTCATCAATATTTATTTATCTTATCTCATCGTGAACTTCTAAAGTTGTAGTAAACGAAAAGAACAACACATACGCATGGTATATGTAAGAGTCAATTGTTGTGACATTCTCATTATTTTGCAAAAACCGACGAATATAGTAGTGACCAAAAGATGTATGCATTGCAATATTGTTTTTCACATCATTCTCCCTTCCATAAAAAAAAGCTGTCCTCGACTTTTATAAGTACATGGACAGATCATCAATGGGCAAAATCAAATTTAATTGTTCCGATATGGGGAAGAAAATTTTAAATGCCTTCCATGCTTCAACTGCGCTACTCTAATTATTTGTATATAATTGTAAATTATAGGGTAAACAAGTAGGCTTAATAAATCTTTTTAAATAGCAAGCACTGTTGTTAACATTCATCTCATTGTTATCATAATATGGCACAAAAGATTATTTATCCACAGTATGTAATTTCAATTCAGCAAACTTATCATATATAACGCAAATTCTGTAAACATAAAATTTGTCATCTACACCATAATCTCCAATCAAAGTGAACTTATATGTATAGGCATAGGTACTAATTAGTAATTTTGAACATGAAATTTCAGCAACATTATCAATCACACTAGATAGTTCTCTAAGATTATCAAACATGATATAGTACAAAGAATCATTAGGAGATATTCTAGTAAGAACTTTCTTATAAGTAATCAATTTCATATTATGTAAATTCAGCATAGAAAGTTCAGAATATGGAGTTTTCGGTTGATCATATGAGTTTTCACAATTACTCACCTTTGTATAATTAAATTTAGCACCAGTATTGTTACCTTTATCGTTCTCCTCAGATGATGTAGGTGCTGGGGGTTTAAGATTATTAAGATGTATCCTTAGGGCAGCAAACACTTCATCCCCTCCCGTGGTTATCTCCTCCTCATTTGGCTTCAAAGGTGCCGATCGTCAACGTTCAATTCTTCATCTTTAATGTCAACCTGCACAATGTGGAAACAACACTAGAAGTAGATATTAATGTGTTAGTTTCAGATTCATCCTCTCTTTGTCTATCTTCTACTTCTCTATTTTCTTTTGGTATCTCTCTCACACTCTCAATTTGGATGCTCTCAACCTCACATATGGTGGAATCACATAGCTCACTGGTTTTGTCACTCTCACTCAATTTGGCTATGTGGCTCTCATCCTCGCATGGGTCACGGTGTATCTCAGGAGCTATATGTACACCGGTATGAATCATGTTTTCTTCTATCTCCTTGTAATATTTCTCTACCAGTTGTGTTCCCGGTTTCTCTACCAGTTGTGTTCCTGGTGTATCCTCGCATGCGATAGTTCCGCAGGTGGGTGCGGTATTACCGATATACTGAGAAAGTATAGTGAGTTTTCAAACTTGTTTTTAAATGCATGCAGACCTTTGTCTCGAGCCATATTGATCTTCTTATCAATCTTTGCATGTATCTTCATATAGTCAATCAACATCTAGGACTAAAAATTTCAAACACTTGATAATCATATTAGTCCCATATACAAATAATTGAGTATAAAGCAATATTAGTTAAACCACAAAAACATAGAGTGAACTCCCCCTAAATGTGTGCATACAAGAATGTGTAAAGAAAACATATGTACAAATTCATTTTAGACTTTTAGTGGAGTTTAATCTATATTTTAGATTCGAGGAATGCACTAGGATATAAATAAATGTAAGTCTCGAATGTATACCTCTTTGATTTCACCATTTCATCCAAATGAGTCTAAACCATATCATAATCAACAAACACATTAGTCTCACAATTGTATTTGTCATTATCACCAAAATCAACATAATGGAGCTTGAATTTACACCGCCTCGCCCTGGTCCTCGGCACGATGTCCCACGACATCTTCGACGCCTGAATATCCTATGTCCCACTTAAGGTACTCTCTAGTTGGGTTAGGATCTAACAAAGGAAGTAATAGTAAGGATGAGTACTAATGTACTTAGCAAGCATTAATAGTAATAAATGCACTGTATGACTCATCTCTTTCTCATTATCACATTTTCTAGTTCATCTCTTTTCTAGAAACTAGTTTATCAAATTAAGTGGAGTTTCAAGATTTAAAATATTGAAAAAAGCTACTAGTAACTCGGTGAGAAGAAAGACCCCTAATGATTTCCGTAGTCTCCAATCCAAGAGATATGCATGAATTCATGATTTTATTTTGCACTGTGCAGGCTTGTGCCATTGTAACCATAACAACTCTGAGCTCTCTTGAAACTAGATATCCTACATTTCCTTCGATGCGGTGCCAAGTTCAGAGTACAGAATGTTTTCCTATGTTGTTATTAAATTTTCACCTAGCTACTCTTAGTTGGTGATCAGGGCAATTTCTCACCCTCACCCGGCACCCAGACCTCAAATAGATGTTGGTTGGGCTAGCTATCCCTTCATCCAACACTTCACCAACGCTAATATATGCACCTTGGTTTCTTCATTTTCAAACTCTACTAGTCCTGGGTTCCTCCACTAATTATACTACTTATCCATTATGGAGAGAATTAGTAACATAACAGGGTAGCATTTTTTGCCCTTAAAAGATGAGAATATAGCTGACACATAGGTACAGTCCTCTTTCCGAGTGAAAGTTTATTTGTCCTTATGTACTATATGTAAAGCGCCCCAACTTTTCCCTCTCTTTCCTAACCAAGGCACCATTTGCCTTCCTAGTAATTATCTCACACAACCAAGTTGCTCCTCTCAACTGAACTGTTCTTTTACTCTTACATCTTTCTTTCATCTCTTCATCCGAATTGGTTTCAAAATATATTTTTTTGATGCATATAAATAATATATGTTACAAGAATTTAGTTTTTACCCATTAAGATAAATAGAAAAGTGATAAAAAATAAATTTGTCTTCGTATTAATAGAAAGCCTCGGTGGCAACCGTGGCCGGATCTACTACTTCTGTCTATCTCGGTTTGCCTTCTGTATTATAGAGTAGGCTTACGATTTAAAATACTTAATGGGAGCATATCTAGTGCAAAAGGGTATTTCAGTGCTAAAGTGCTAAAACCTCTTCTTAGCCATCTGATCTGCATTGTATGGCTCGGATCGTACAAGGTGGGATCCTTCCACCTCACTTAAACATTCTTTCATAGAACCCCCTAGGAAACTTGTTTTTCGGTTTAAACTCCTATCTCCTCATCTCCTCAAACCCGCATCCTAATCGATTGCTCGGCTTCCTCCCGAGTGCCGCCGCTGCCCTTTCCTCCCCCGCCCCTTCCTCCTGCCCCTCCACCGCCGCCTCCCTCCCATCCTCTTCTCCGCGACACGCCCCTCCGCCTCCATCGACGCCGCCCGAGCCGCCTCGGCCTCCTCCCCCGACGCCGCTGCCGCCTCCCGAGCGCGGTGCCTCCCCGGCCTCCCCCACCCCTTCCTCCTGAGCGCAGGCGCTGCCCCGGCCTCTCGAGCGCCGCCTCGGCCTCCTCCCCCGACGCCACCGCCTCCCGAGCGCCCACGCCGCCTCGGCCGCCCCCGTCGCAAATCTTCACGTCGCCGTCTGCCACCGACGAGGGAGCAGCAGAGGCATTTTTTTGGCACCAAGAGAATCCTTTTTTTTTTATCTGATGTTACTCATATGTAATCTGTGCTTGTTTATGTGAAATGAATGTGTGCAAGAATTTTTGTATGCAAGACATGTGGTGTGAGAGCATTGTCAGTTGGGAACAGTAGTCTGTGTTGCAATCAAATTGTTGCTCTTGTCTTGTGAATTCTGGCAATAAAAATGCACACAGCTTTCTGCTGATGAAGTCGTCACTGCATATATCATACGTTGAAATGTCCATTGAAGATGCCAACGACTTGAATTCATGCAGCTCTTTGTTTAGCCAATGAAGCCAATCAGCGTACTGCCATATTCTCCAGTGGAGCTGTACACGAGTCTTTCTTTTCTCACTGTTGTAGGGGTGGCCCCCACCTAAACCCAGCTAGCCTGTTGAGAACTATGTACTAAGGAAGGCTTCGGTGCGAAGCTACAGTTGTAAAGACACTCCTTGCGAGTGTACGTATATATATATATATATATATATATATGATATCGAGTCTTGAAAAAGACCCAAGAGGTCATTTGTTTACCTAACTCTCCACCACCATACTCTCTCTGTTTGGTCTGTAGCTACAACAGTTGGCGCCGTCCGTGGGGACGACGGAAGCAAGCCTCAAGACTGCAGGAAGGAGGATGGCACCGAAAAAAGCTTCATCATCGGCGGCGAGGAAGAAGGAAGCGGCCGCGGCGAAGCCCCGCGTCAGCACCAGGGCTTCAGCATCGGCGGTCGGGGAAGAAAATGACGACGCTCATCGCGCGACCATCGACGTCATCGATCCCGCCACCTCCGACGCCATCAACCCCGCCACCATCGGCGCTATCAACCCCGCCACCACCGACGCCATCCACCCCGCCACCATTGACGTGACGATCGGCCCCAACCCACCCGTTGCACCCCAACCCGCCATTGGCGCGACGAGTCACCTTGACGACACCGGCCGGACGTTAGGGAGCGGTAGCCTCGACGGTCGTAAAGGCGCGACCACCGCCTCCGCACCCGGTGCGGAAGTACCAAGCGGCCCCACTGTCGGCACCGAACTCCACGGCGCGGACGCGAGGGGCAACCTAGGAGCGCACCCAGCGGTCGCGATGGCATCGACCGCACTGCCAGGCACGCCCGCCACCCCATCTATGCCCGCCACGGAGAATGCCCTGCTGGCGGCTCTTGGCACACTCCAGCGGGAATTGGCGGATCTCAGGGGGGCCGTAAGGAGCATGCAAGAGGCTCGGGCTCCGCCGCCCCACGGTGGTCGCGCGAGCTCAGTGCCGAAGCGCGGACACCGCGACGCCCAACTTCGGCCGCTTCACTACGACGCGTGGACCCGGAATCCCCGTTATCGCCGGGCCTACAGCAAGTACCGTGGCCGGAGGATTTCAAATTTTCCAGCTCCGTTACATCGTACAAAGGCGACACAGACCCCCGAGAGTTCGTGCGCGTGTACGAAACCGCCATCGAGGCGGCAGGCGGGGACGACACTACCAAGGCGAAGGGGCTCCCGCTCGCATTACAAGGAGTGGCACTTTCATGGTTCTTTACCATAGAGCCGAACTCCATATATGCATGGGAGCAGGTACACGACCGCCTCTACAATAACTTCCAGGGGAACTACATTGAGCGCGTCGACGCGGACCAACTCTTCGCCATCAAGCAACATCCATTGGAAAGGCTCCGCGAGTATTTTAAACGCTTCGCGAAGGTCCGCTGCCAGGTCAAAAACATCAATGAAACAACAATAATCAACGCAGCGGTGCAGGGTCTTCGCCCAGGGCCACTGGCCGCATACAATGCACGCAAGCCGATCAAGACAGTGGCAAAACTCTTCGATAAGATGGAGGAATATGCTCGGGCGGAGGAAGACGCGAAGCGACGCCAGGACAACGACGCTGACGTCAACCCAGCGGGAAGCGTCGCGAAGAGCGCCGACCCATCACAAGCAAGTTTCTGCGAGCGCCGACAGGAGATGTCGAAGGACACCTCCCGGCATAACGATACGCCGGCTGACAAGGCCTACCGCGGCCATCAGACGTCCCGGCGAACCCAGCACGTCTTTGACATTGAGGCCGGCTCTGAGGACAACGCCCCTACCAACCGCGGGGCTAGGGCCCGACGAGGTCGGGGGCGAGGCCGAGGAAGAATCCGCGACGGGAGGGCCCGAGCGGAGTATGGCGACCAACAGCGCCGGTAGTGGTGCGAGGTGCATGGTCAAGGCAACCATGATACCTGCTCCTCCACCACCATCGCAGCACTTCACCAAAGCGCCGCCAGGGACATGTGAGGGGGTGACCCGATCTTCCGATGAGAAGGATAAATTCGATTTGATATGACGTTGACGAAGAGACTACTTGACCGAGATGACCAGGTCCGTCCTGCAATTGCTACACCACACCCTAGTCGCTATCAACCGTGCCAAGAACGCGGTTGACCTGAACACGAGGTTCAATTCCTGCAAGCAATTGAAGAACAAGCAAGAACAAGTGAAAGAGCAATCTTATTGCAAAGATAACTGAGAAACACAAAGGGGTTGAGGCCTGCAATCGCAGTTGTTGGTCTAGTCAACACAAGAACACACGACGAATTTCACGGTGGAAAACTAATCTAAACAAGCCTGATTTACATGGCCAATTGAGTCTCTATTTATAGGGACACGCAAGTCCTTCCATATGGAAAGTTCTCAACACATGGAAAGTATTCAAATCATAGCTGATTCTATTTCTGTTTCTAAAACCGAAGATTGTTTTGTTGATTGCGTCGCGCACAAAAGGAATTTTTGGATGGGGTCAGATCCGTTCGAAAGAGGACGGAATAAGCTTTCCATGTTGTACTCACACATTCCAATTGGACTCTTGATGCGAAATCTATGAGCATTTAAAGTGGGACCTGTCAGGCTGAGTCAACATCGCCTTGTTTTGGTGATTCCAATGCGCACAGAACGAATTTGGAGGTGGGGCCAAATCCATTGGAAAGTGGACGAGATCTTCTTTCTTTGCTGTACTTGCACACCTCAAACAGAGTTTTTATGCAAAAGTTATACACATTTGAAGTCCGACCTATCAGGCTGACTCCGAATTGATCCGGAGGCCGAATTGAATTCTAAAATGTGTCCCACTTGAACTCTTGCTTGAATTGATACAAAAGTGACGTGGTGACCTTGAGCAAGAGTTGGGGAAGGTGTTGACTTGGTCTTGATATATTGGTCGGCTTCCCTTTTAGTGGACCCCAACCACGAGCGCATAGCGTTGATGCAATCCTCCTTATACAGCTAGACAAAAATACATTTTCATATTTAGATAGCATCATATTCTCAATTAAAATAAATTAAAACTGAAGAAACGAATTCACCATTTGTTTATTCTTGGGAGCTTTGGTTGTATGAGTATGTGGCATGGTCACATCATCCTTCCCTTCTTGACAGAAAACCGTCCTCGGTTTTAATAGATGTATGGTCTCATGTATTGCATGATCTTGATCATAAATCTCGGTACATGACAAAGAACACAACAAATTCGTATTATGTAATATCATAAGTTCTTTATCAAACAAAGTAAACTCTCTTAGAAACGATTGTACCTGATTGGTAGTATTATCACTAGATGGCGTATGTTCTTCATCTTGCTCCCATTCTTTAGAAAAGGTTGTATTGGACTGTGACTTGATATTGATGATCTCAATGAGAGGCAAATTCTTTTTTGGCGTAAATAGAGAAATGGTTGTGGTGTATGGAAGCAGCCCACAACACTCTCCTTCTTGAAAGGTTTCATGTAGCTTACAAACAGCAGCAGATAAACTAGAAATAATAAGGTTAGTGCCATTAGTTTTCTCTACATGATTATGTTCCTCCTCCAAAGTTGAACCTTTCAATTCTGAATTTATCCAAATTCGATGAACCATATAATTTCCCTTTTCATCATACTCGCCTATTAAGTAAAATTTGTAACGAAATAATGAAAGCGAATTGGGAATCTCAAATAACTTCTTTGTTAGACAACTCAGTTCACAAGGATGATCAATCTCAATATAACCGAAAGTGTGCGAAGAAGAAATCTCATTCAGCTTATCTATAGCATGGATTAATTGCATATTGACAAAATCAAAACCATTTATTTCAGCATATGGATTTAAAATTCAAATAGAAGAATCAGGTTTAACTTCTGGTTGTGGCAAAGATATATGTAAGAAATTAGCACACAACTCATTATCAATACTTAAATCAATACAGTTGGAATTTTGTACTTGAAATATGTGTATATCAGAATTACTTTTCACAATGTTTTGCTCTAATGTAGCATGAACAGTGGACAATAGTTGTTCTTCACATGCATACTCACCATGAGTGATGATAGCACCATTATATTTACCTTTCTGTCTCTCCTCACATGATGTAGGGCATCCATCATCTCATCTTCCTTCTCAAGTAATGGAGTCGGCAGCTCAAGTAACTCATTCTTCTCTTCCGCATTGTTCTCAACTTGTGCAAGTTGTTAGTCACGTAAGAAGGCACAACCACATGTTTGCTCTCATGTGTCCTATTATCAAGTATTCTCAATTCTTTCTCAATCGACTCTCAATCTTACAAGCAAGTATAAACAAATGAGAGAGAGAATTATATTCTTTGTGAACAAGAATTTCTGAATTTCTGATTAAGCCCACTTAAGAATCTATTCTCTGTAGTTTCAACATGTTCTTCAAAACCACAGCGTAATAAACAAGTTTTCAATTCATGATAGTATTCTCTTACAGTTCTACTACCTTGTCTTAAATGTTGCAATCTAGCTAGCAAATAATCAGCATGATTTTTAGGAACGAATTCATCTCTCAAAAGTTTCTTCAATGCATTCCAATTTTGGGGTGATCTACCATGTTTACCAAGATACTTCCACCAAATTCTTGCATTATCACCAAAACACTAGTGGCAGCTCTAATCTTTTGCCTATCCGACCAATCATAATATTCAAATTCTTTGTCTAATGCTATCTCCCAGTCAATATAGGCATCAGGATCAAATTTACCAGCAAAGAATGGAAAACCATACTTGACTTTAGTTAATGCATCATCATCGCCATTTGGAGATGAACGGTTCAGAGGAAATAGCGCACGTCGAGTAGCTGGGGATGAACGTTTATCAAGGTTCTCAACTCTATTGTTAATGATGGTGAGGGTCTTATTAAGCCGATCCAACACGTTGTTGGTCTCACGAAAATTCATACTATGTGATCTTGAACCTGTTATGGTTAGTAGAAAAACAAGAAAATACACGAGAATTATGTAAGTCCCTATAAACTACTAGGAAGTGGAGCTTGACAAGTCACATATCTCTCAAACTCTTATCAAGCTCTTACAAATTCTTACCAAATCAAACAGGTGGTGCAACCGGTGGCTGGTTCGTGATAGTCTTGACTTGAGTGATGAGTATAGCGATTACCGGTACGTCAAGGCCTGTAATAGTTAATAGTAGGTGTAGCTTGGAAGGCTCTAGATATGTAGCAATGGAGAACAATCGGTTAATTTCAGAAATTGCATGGAATTGAATTATAGTTCGTATCTAGGACTTAGCCTTATGTTGCTGATCAAAGAAGGATAGATGAAGGCTAAAACAAGTGGATATCAAAGTATAGGACTGGTAGACACAAGATAATTCAATTGAATGCAATTGGAAGTGGAAAGCACAACTATTGACCCAAATCTGAGAATGGCAGATTTCTGTCCACTAGACAAGTCGTCGGTATTTTGGCCGTAACTTTTTGTCAGTTGCCTCTTTTTCAATGATTCTTTCTTTTCCTTGTTTACTGATGGCTTTTTCTACAACTTTTCTTTTGGGGCCAACTTCTGGAAACCGACAGAAAAATTCGCACAAAAATCACAAGTGCTGACTATTTCAGATTCAAAACAGATATTTGGGTCAACTTTCACCGCATGTATCATTTTCTTGCAGTATTGGAATAAAGCGAAATTTTGCAAGCAGATGGAGAATGACGTTGGGAGTCTAATGGAAGTGGTCGCACTCGAAAAGGATCAACGAATCAAAAGGTATGCTGTTTTTGGTGACGGCTACACAAGAGAGAGTCTTCTGGCCGAAATTTGGAAATATGGTTTGATGTGTTCTCGATGGTTTTGGACGTGGGGATTTTTGTTTTTGGAGTTTTATGGGACCAAGAATATGACCAGCAACAAGACAAAGCTAAAACGGACACAAATTCAATTTAGCAAACTGAAACTAACTAATTGAAAGGCACAACGGGGTTTGGACAGCGGAAATAACTCTTTTTGTAGGGCAATTTTCTGGTTATAGGTATGAAAAATAAATGTAAATGGATAATCTCACCGGGCAATCTGTGCTCTGATACCAACTGATGAGGGGGTGGCCTGATCTTCCGATGAGAAGGATAAATTCGATTTGATATGACGTTGACGAAGAGGCTACTTGACCGAGACGACCAAGTCCGTCCGGCAATCGCTACACCACTCCCTAGTCGCTATCAACCGTGCCAAGAACGCGGTTAATCTGAACACGAGGTTCAATTCCTACAAGCAATTGAAGAACAAGCAAGAACAAGTGAAAGAGCAATTTTATTGCAAATATAACTGAGAAACACAAAGAGGTTGAGGCCTCCAATCGCAGTTGTTGGTCTAGTCGACACAAGAACACTCGACGAAATTTCACGGTGGAAAACTAATCTAAACAAGCCTGAGTTACATGGCCAATTGAGCCTCTATTTATAGGGACATACAGGTCCTAGCATATGGAAAGTTCTCAACACTTGGAAAGTATTCAAATCATAACTGATTCTATCTCTGTTTCTAAAACCAAAGATTGTTTTGTTGATTGCGTCGCGCACAAAAGGAATTTTTGGATGGGGTCAGATCCGTTCGAAAGAGGACGGAATAAGCTTTCCATGCTGTACTCACACATTCCAATTGGACTCTTGATGCGAAATCTATGAGCATTTAAAGTGGGACCTGTCAGGCTGAGTCATCGTCGCCTTGTTTTGGTGATTCCAATGGGCACAGAACAAATTTGGAGGTGGGGCCAAATCCATTGGAAAGTGGACGAGCTCTTCTTTCTTTGCTGTACTTGCACACCTCAAACGGAGTTTTTATACAAAAGTTATACATATTTGAAGTCCGACCTATCAGGCTGACTCCGAATTGATCCGGAGGCCGAATTGAATTCTAAAATGTGTCCCACTTGAACTCTTGCTTGAATTGATCCAAAAGTGACGTGGTGACCTTGAGCAAGAGTTGGGGAAGGTGTTGACTTGGTCTTGATATATTGGTCAGCTTCCCTTTTGTGGACCCCAACCACGAGCGCATAGCGTTGATGCAATCCTCCTTATACAGCTAGACAAAAATACATTTTCATCTTTAGATAGCTGCATATTCTCAATTAAAATAAATTGAAACTGAAGAAACGAATTCACCATTTGTTTATTCTTGGGAGCTTTGGTTGTATGAGTATGTGGCATGGTCACATCAGGACATGGATCTCGAAACGCGATCGCCCGTCGTCGCACACGTTCAGCAGCCACCGGTCGGCCCCCTGAGGATTTGTGACCAGGAACCGCAGCCTCAAGAGGGCCCCTAGCGGACGCAAGCCCAGGTACAACAGCCCCAGCAAAGTCCCCTGCGGATCCATATACTGGAGGGCGCCCCGCGCATGGTCATCAACGTCAACTCCGGCGGTTGCTCCTTGGAGTTTGCCTCGGAGCGACAGCGCAAAGCATACGTGCAGAGGCTACACCACGTGGCGGCATACCCAGCCCAGCCGCCGCCAGAGTGGGCGCAGCACGAAATCACCTTCACGTCGGCTGACACCGAAGGTGTGGAGTTCCCCCATCAGGATCCCCTAGTCATCCAGGTCGCGGTCGCTGGGTGCGATGTCCGGCGCATCCTGGTCGACGGGGGCAGCTCCGTGAACGTTCTGTTCGCATTGGCTTTCGACCAGATGGCGGTCCCTCGGAGTCGCCTAAGCCCCTCACGAATCCTGTTGCAGGGCTTCGGAGGCCAGCCCCTATTGGCGTTGGGTCAAATATGTTTACGGGTCTCCTTCGGCCAGGACGACAACATGGCGACTAGGGTCGTCACCTTTGATGTCGTCGACATCCAGTACCCCTACAATGCCATCCTAGGGCGACTAACTCTTAACTCCTTTAGGGCAGTACCGCACCACGGCTTCCTATGTGTAAAGCTTCCAGGCCCACGAGGTGTCATCACCATTTTCGACGATCAGCACGTGGCCCGGCACCTGGAGCATGGAACCCGAAACCCAAGCCTGGGAGCCCACCGTGATCCTTAGGCCAGACGTGCCCGTACACACCCTGCGGCAGCCCAAGCACAAGAGGCTTCGTATCTCATCGCCACGGCAGCGAGTCCGGTGGTTAGTTCATATCCCGTTTGTACTTACTCACCCGTGCAAACGGGAATTTAATAAAGTTCACCGTTTGTGAGGTTATTCGTGGTTCCCCCCCCCCACCGCCACAAATGTGCGGAGGCTCGCCCCCGCACGCACTCCACGGAGTATAAATAAGACGCGGATATTTTCCCTACGCACTCTACTGAGTATAAACAAGACGCGGGATTCCGCGCACGTGCTGGTGTTGACACCACGCATACTCCCCGGAGTATAAAGACGTGGTCGATGTTCCCACGCACCGCACGGAGACCCACCTCCGCACGAGCACCACATGGAGACTCACCTCCGCACACGTAGGCATGGAAACCCACCTCCGCACGAGCACCACATGGAGACTCACCTCCGCACACGCACCTCACGGAGGTCCGCCTCTGCACGCACTCCACAGAGTATAAATAAGACGTAGCGTCGAGGTCCGCCTCCGCACGCACATTACGGAGTATAAATAAGACGTAGCGATGAGGTCCGCCTCCGCACGCACTCTATGGAGTATAAATAAGACGTAGCGATGAGGTCCACCTCCGCACGCACTCTACGAGTATAAATAAGGCGTGGCGTCGAGGTCCGCCTCGCACGCACTCTACGGAGTATAAATAAGACGCAGCTGGGGGGCGCCCGCGCACTCTGCGGAGTATAAATAAGACGCGGATGTTTTCCTGCGCACTCTCTCGAGTCTAAACAAGACGCGAAGTTCGCGCACGCGGGCGTACCCTCCGGAATTTAAATAAGTCATGGTTGATAGTCTCACGCATTCTCCGGAGTACAAACAAAGACGCGGATGTTTTCCCTGCGCACTCTACTGAGTCAAACAAGACGCGGAAGTTCCGCGCACGCGAGGGCGTACCCTCCGGAATTTAAGTAAGTCGTGGTTGATAGTCCCACGCATTCCCCGGAGTACAAACAAAGACGCGGATATTTTCCCTGCGCACTCTACTGAGTCTAAACAAGACGCGGATGTCCCGCACACGCGCCGGTGCCCTCACCGCGCGTACTCTCTGGAGTATAAATAAGACGTGGACGATATTCCCACGCACTCGCCGGAGTCCACATACAACGGCGCACGCACCCCCGAGGTGCCACGCGACCTCGGCAAGCCATGCGAGCCGCACGGACGGATGGCCGCAAGTACAGGAGCGAGGCGCCGGAGCTCAATGTGGGGCCCGCGCTTCGCGCTTCTGCATGCCGATCAAGCAGGCGGCACAGGAGCTCGATGGCCGGCGCCTCCACAGCAGGGACGAGCAACCCAACGCTCCCGGTAGAGGCACCCTGCGGACCCAGACCCTCAAGACGGGGAGCGCCCAGGGCCGGCGCCCGCCCTCAAAGCAGCGTGGCTCCCTACAGCACCACAAGCCGGGCCCCCCTCCCCTCCTTTCCTCTCCCCAAGCGTCCACTAGCTAGGGGAGGAGACGGGGGGAGAACAGGTGCCCATGCGGGACAGCAGGACAAGACGAAGCCTCGCCGACGCGCCATAACAATCTACTCCTGAAGTTAGGAGCGGCCCGAATGAAGTACAAGTGAATTGCCCACTACCCCGCACCACCCGCGGCTCTTGGCGCGGGGGGGAAACTTCATCGTGGCGGCATCCCCAAAGCAAGGCGGGACACCCGACCCCGCGACCGCCTAGGCGGCATCAGCTGCCTTCTGGAACCCCCTATGCTATTGAGCGGAGTTGGACCAAAATGAGTATGGGGTGCGGCGTATGGAAGGCGAGTACCGCTCCATTCGGCCACCCGCCCCTTTTAAAGAGCCCCAAGGGCAAGACCACGGGCAGTACGCCGAAGAGTCCCCTCGACGCACCAGGGGCACGTGGTGCGGCCAGGCTGCCCCATTTCACGCGTCCGCCCCATCTTGCGGCGCCCAGAGCGAGGTACGACGGCCAAGACACACCTCCATTGCAACTGTACCGCACCATGTGTGGACCTCAGGCGATCCTGCCTCAGCTGTCCCATCGGCGCTCGAAAATATAGCGAAACAGCGCCGCCTGTAAGGTCCTCCATTGACCACCAGGGAGTTAGGGACAGGACCTACGAAGCTAGGCCCCAATCCCTCCTCAGGTGTACCCTGTCCTGCCCAGCGTGCCACTACATCGACTAAGGCGCCAGCTCCGCTGCCACCACTTCGGAGGGTAGGGGACGGAGCACTCGCGCGTCTACATCGACCAAGCGCCAGCTCGCGCCACCACCGAGGGTAGGGGCGGGCGCTCGCGCCACTACATCGACTAAAGCGCCCGGCTCGCGCCACCACCGAGGGTAGGGGCGGGCGCTCGCGCCACTACATCGACTAAGCGCGGCTCGCGCCACCACTCGGAGGGTAGGGGCGGAGCGCTCGCGCGTCTACATCGACCAAGCGCCCGGCTCATGCCCACCACCGGAGGGTAGGGGCGGGCGCTCGCGCCACTAAATCGACTAAGCGCCAGCTCCGCTGCCACCACTTCGGAGGGTAGGGGACGGAGCGCTCGCGCCACTACATCGACTAAGGCGCCAGCTCCACTGCACACGTAACAGCAACTACACCCCCCCTCCACCTCTACCCTAGGCGTCTGCCCCAACCAGCAAACTCCACCACGAAGAAGAAGCAAAGCAGGCGCATCCATAAACAGCAGAATGACGCATTTCCCGACCCGTCCACTACAACGCTGCTATATTTTTACAAAAACCCGCCGGACCGGCACTACTCGTCTGGCTTCGCTGGGACGACCCTTCGCGCCGAAGTTTCGCCCGTCGAGGATCGATTCGCCCAGAAGTCAAGGGAGTCTTGGCCCGCCACCAGCGACATAAGCGGCGCCGAGTTACAACGTCGAAACCAAAGCAGCAGTCCCCATCAGCGGTACCGCGCGCAAAAAGTGGCAAGATCGATCAACAAAGCAAAGTGGTTTGTAATTCATTCCCGGCATGGTGTACGTAAGGTTACAACACACACCAAGCGTACAAGAAACCGGAGTCACACTCGCTGGGCGTCGGTCCGCCATCGTCGCGATCGCGCCACTTCATCAAGCCACTCACCCAGGTTGCCCTCGCCATACATGTTCCGCCGCAACTCCACCTTCGCTGCGGCCTCCCCGATATACTCCCAGATCCGCTTGTGAAAAAACCGAACGGCGGGCCTAACGGCAAGCGCCGGGCGCGGACATTACCGGCACCGTGGGCATCTCCAAGGGTCGCCCAATTAAATCAACATGGCGGCAGCTCGGTGCGAGAAGAGCGCATCTGAGCGGCGATCCACGTAGGAGCAGTGGTTGCCAAAGGACGTCGCAGCCGGCTGAGCGAGCTCGGCCGCTCCTGCAATCTGTCGGAGAGTTCGGGGAAGCTCTTCAGGTCCGAAGGAGCGGGGCGGCACCTCGGCAACAAGATTCTCAAGGGCACCCCCCAGGGCCAGCATAGCCTCCCATGCCATTGCCGAAGCGGCATCCAACGCCTCATCCCGCTCCCTCAGGGCTGCAGCGAGGCGGCCATTCTCTTCCTCCAGGGAGGCAACCTACTGGAGCAGCCCGTCACGCTCCACCACCGTCGCCTGCCGCATCGATGCCACACGCTCCGCGGCATATGAGAAAGCCGTCGTGCGTTCCGCTTCCAGCAGCCGCACGCGGTCATCCTTAGCGGAGTGTGCCTCCTCCGATGCACGAAGGGCCCCTTCGGCAGCGCGCAGCCGGCCGTCTAAGGCCTCCCGTTCCCGCGATGGGCCGCCTATAGCGCCCGGCTGAGGGCGAAGGTCTACACAAGGAAGCAATCAGTACACCTCCAAGAAGGCCACGGCCGCTCGGGTCGAGCACTTACCTCGGTTGAGAGACCTCGAGCACCCTTCAAGCAAATCGAGCTCGCTGATCAGTAGCGTCGCGATCTAAGCTCGCGGCCGCATCATCGACGGCCCCCCGCCATGCCGCCAACACCCCTGCTCGAGGAACGAAGTCCGCTAGACATCGGGCGGCTTCCGCAGCACTAGCCTCGCTGGCGCCAGACGCCCCTCCCAACAAGCCACCTTCGGGCTCCGCAGCCGCGTGCGCTCGGCAGCGTTCTTTGCCAAGGCACATGAGGGTCAGCTCTATGAATATCTACCAGGTCACAGTCAAGGAAATTCTACCTTTAGCCCCGCCCGAATCCGCGAGGACCTTCGCGCCCTCGCCCGCCTCGCCAGCTGGGGGAGCTTCGGTGTCGGAGCTCAGCTCCATCAAGCCCTCGCCACTGGCAGCCGCAAACTCGATCGGGGCCGCGAGGGCACCGACGCACTCGGTCTCGGAGTCAGAGTCCCATAGGGCTCCGACCTGGCGCGCTACAACAAAACCCCCACCCGACCGAAGCAGCGACCGTGTGCGGGGTCGCTTCGCCTTCGGGGAGCAGGAAGACGGTCCCGCATGAAAAACCGCCGCAGACGGAGGTCCCACGACCGCGAGCGATGGCTTCGTCCCAGCATCCTCCGCGAGTACTGGTTCCGTCCCAACTCTGGCTGGTGGCGACGCGGCACTCACTCCTACATCCAACTCTACATGCTCCACCGAACGGGAACCTGCCTCCGCTACAACCCCCTCCCCCGCGGCATTCCGTCAAGGTGGGCTGGGGACTGGAACAACGCGCGCTGGCACCCTAATACCCAAGGCCTCGCACACGCGATTCAATCGCCCCAGACCCACCTCCGCGGTCGTGGCCGCGCGCAGTATGTGCTCCCTGGCCGTGTACGGCCCAAGGAACGCACTCACCGCACGCTCCGCGTCCCCCAGCGAAATACCTGTGAAGGGCGCCATGGCACATTGTCAAAACAACAGCCTCGACAAGCACCACATGAAAACAAGCTCCAACACAACTTACGCGGACCGGAGGGCCCCGGCAGCGAAGACACGGAGGGACGGACGTTGTCACGTCGAAGCCCCCCAGGAGCCAGGCGTCACTCCGCAGCAAGCGACGCTACGCCATACATGACGTACTCCTCAGCGAGGTCGCGCATGTTGATGCGGGCGGTGATTCCAACAAGCCTCCGTGCTACCCACTCGTCATCAGCATTCAGGGGCCTACTGGGCATGGCGCTAACTGCCATCGGTCGCCTCGAGTACTCCAGGCCGCTACCGCTCACCACGCGGTGATAAAACCACCGCTGTGTCCAATCTGACTCCCACTCGGCCCGACTCGACTCTGCGGGAAATATCTTACGCACCGCAGCGCAGCGAGATCGACGTTACGGCGGCGCGCGCCGTCCCCGATCCTCCGCCGTGCATCGGACATCATGAAGAAACGCGAGCAATGACGCAGTCGGCCAGCACGCCTCCGTACGCGTAGCCCAACTATACACGGCAAGCCGGGCAATCACATTCGGCGTTACCTGCGCCAGCTCAAGTCTAAAGGCCCGCAGGACATCCCCGACAAGCCTGGCGGCCGGGAGGCGCAACCCAGCCTCCAAGTAGGCGACGAACACGATTGCCTCCGAAGCGCCGGGGTGCGGTTCGATCTCGTCGCCCGCGGGCAGCCGCACATCTCGGCGGTCCGACAACTTCCCCTCTCGAAGAAGGCCAAGGATCGTCTCTTCCGTCACCAGCGTCGAGCCCAAGACGTGGGAGTGCCGCCCCCCTCCTCTCTCCGGCGCCGTCCACCACTCGCTCACCGCCGCGGGGCAGCGCCCCTCGAGGGTGTACCTCACCTCGAGCGGCGATGCCCGCTGGAAGACGACGCCGTCGTCAGCCGCCCGCGTGCGCGCCCTGCGGTGTGCCGCCATTCTTCTAGAACTCCGGGATGACGAAGGAAGCAAGGACGTCAAGAGATAAGAGATGGGGACGCGCGGTTGAGAGATAGAGGACAAGGCGATGAAAAGGCAGGTGGCCTAATGCAAGGGGTACTTAATACCCCTCTGCCCCCCACGCCATTGATAAGCGTAACTGTCGGGAGGCGAACCGTCCACACCCCCACGATCGCTGCCGTACCAGCACACACATGTGTGCACGGAGCACAGTCAAGCGGCGGTCGCACTAAGGGCCCCGGCAGGCACGCGCGCTAATCACGCCTCATTGCGCATCTGCTTTCGGCGCTTTAGGCGAGATAGCGGCGGCATCTCTGCCTTCGCGGTGCAGTCTCAGCTCTGCCCCCGGCACCGACACGCACCCGCGCGAGCCCTCCCGCACGTCCAGAAGCGCAACCGTACGACATCCTCACCGAGCGCACGTGCGCGCATGGCTGCGCCGGCCAAGTCTCCACCCGCGCAGGCCACATGCGACACCGCCAATGGCCCGCCGACCCGTCTTTCGTGAAGCCTTCGTCTCAGCGGAGCGACTTTGACTCTGCCCTCGACGCCATTTTCGTCGCTACAACGCAGTCACGCCCCCACAAGCCGTGCCACAAGGGCGCCCCTTTTGCTCCAATGGCTCGGGACAACCCCGGAGCTTCCTGCACTCTATACCTCTTCGATCTTACTACAACCGTTTTGCTATTCTAATGTATCCCATGTCTTTCCACGGACGCCAGGTTGCACACAGCATCGACGCGGTAAGTCACTTGGTCGAAGCACGCGCCGGTCACAGCATGGCCAACCGGCGGCCGACGAGGCGACACGGGAAAAATGCGCACGCGGCGCACTCACAAGGATGCGGGATAACGCAGGACACGCCGGAGTCGACCCCCCGTGCTGCCACCTCACATTCGTGGCCTAAAGAAGCACGATCGCCCCAACATGCACCAGTACCACGCCCCCACAAACATATTGCTCCAAGCTCGAAGACGATCTTGTTCTCATAAACAGGCGCCGGAATCGACAAAGCCCTATTATGAGAACAAGACCATCGCAGAGCATGGAAGCACGACGCGCAGGTCTGGGAGGCACAGCGCTTCACACTGACCACCGCAAGGCCAGCCGCGCGACACGCGCTCAAGGACGCGGAACACGGCCCCGGCTTCGAGGACGTTACGGATGCCCTCGAGCGGTCCCGCCGGCCACGGCCCGGTGGTCCACCCCCTTCACGCAAAGAGCCGCAAATCTTCTCGCCAGCTCAAGAATATACTTTCTTCCTTCCACAAACATGCACAAAGCCGCTCAACCGACGCCAGCCCTACCGCATGTTCGTGAGAGGAAGAGGCACATTCTTGAGACAAGTCATCTCAAAGAATGGTTCATCGCCTTTGCTGCGGTTGTATATATATAGCCGTTTCCGGGAAGTGCAATCGACGGGAGTCCAACCGACGCGGTCGCATCGACGGGAGTCCAACCCACGCGGTCGCTCACGTGCATGAGATATCCCAACCTCCAACGCCCACCTGATCCTCCCGCATTGACGAGGCCCTTGCCTCCGCAGCACAATTGTCGAGCTCTTCGCCTTCGCAGCGCAGATGTGACTCCGCCTGTAGCCGTTCAGCGTAAGACTCCGACAGTGGCTTCACTGCGAACCCCCGGCTTCGACTCCGCTTCGCCCACAAATACACGACATCACAGGCTGCAGGGACGGAGGGGGCCAAAGGGCTCGGCAACATGGCTTCGGCCTGTGAAGCCCTTCACCATGAGAGGCTCCTGTTGTAGGGGTGGCCCCCACCTAAACCCAGCTAGCCTGTTGAGAACTATGTACTAAGGAAGGCTTCTGCATGGTTACAGTTGTAAAGACACTCCTTGCGAGTGTATGTATATATATATATATATATATATATATATATATATATATATATATATATATATATGATATCGAGTCTTGAAAAAGACCCAAGAGGTCATTTGTTTACCTAACTCTCCACCACCATACTCTTTCTGTTTGGTCTGTAGCCACAACACTCACCAATGCCAATATTTGAACATGACCAAACTGGCCATTTAGTACATTGTGATAATAGTTTCATGTAACTCATTATGTTAGGGAGATAAGATTTTTTGGATGATTATGTTAGTAAAGAACTATTTGCATTTCATGTCAGTCAAGAAATGCTTGGATGTTTATGTCAGTTAAGAACTATTTGCATGCTCTTGTCAAATATGAAATATTTGGATGTCAATGTCAGTTTAGAACAATTTGGATGTTTACTTGTGTCCATTTCCATTCCATTAAGATGCCATAAACCAACAACTATTGTCACACAAAGAAGCACACAGAGTGCATCTGGAGATAAAATTTCAGAATTTTTGGACAATATATAGCGTGTACATCTGTGAGCATGTCCTCACCAAACTGAGTCCAGAACATCAGCTTACTTATAAGTCCTTTTGGCTTATTATTTCATATGCACTGGTGTTAAAATTCTTGCGGTGCCCTTTTGCAGAACATATGAACATCAACACCTTAACATATGAACATCAGCTCCTGAACATCAACTGAAATTCTTGCGGTGCCCTTTTGCGGTTGTCAGGACCCGGAACAACAACTCCAAGTCCCTCTGTGTAAATCGCACTATCCCAGGAAAAGCTAGTGCACACAGGGTTCACAGTAATGTATATCATGCAAAAATCACCACTGAATATTTATTAAAAGACAAAATATGGCCTTAAGGCGAAGTCTTACAATATAGGGGCACAAGGCCAATGAAAGAAATAAAACAATGAAAGCAAGAAAAGTAGCGAAACGACCCATCCACCTCCCACAAAGCGAATGATCGTAAGACGCGTCCTATTCGCTGAAGTAGTCCCAATCGTCGTAGTCGCCCTCAAAGTCTGACAACAGATTTAGCAAGGTGAGTACGAGAGTACTCCCAAGGTAAGCAAGTAAATGCTTACGCAAGTTACACCAGGAAATATAACAGAATTGATGTATGCATAATGGATTTCAAGGAAGGCTTAATAGGGTAAATGTGCGGAAAAGCAACACTTGAATTTGAATACAATAATGTAAGTACGAAAAGCTGGACTTTAATACAGTATATGAAACAATGTTTTTAACAAGTAATATCGTCAGTGTAGGCTCCGACTCACACTAACCTATCCACGGGAATCCACCCGGACCAAAACCAAAACCATCATTTGTTTGCTCAAAAATCAGGTTTTATAAAATCCAAGTCTAATCTGTGAAAACTTTACTCAGCATGTCCATGACTGTGGACACGGCTATCCAGATAGGTTTTAACTCTACAGATGTGTACAACTTTATCCACAAGACATTCCCTCTCACTTGAGAACGCGATAAACACACTGCCTTAGGTGTGCGGCGGAGAGTTCATGATAAGACTGTTTCAATGATCCATAGCCAAAATAATCACGCCGCCACTAAGGATTCACCACAACTCGAATCCACAAGTTGGAGCCCCCTCTGGTGCCATGTGAGACTTCCCACAGCCTACGCCGCGCTCACATTCAGCCTATAGCGAGACTATGTTTGGAACTTCACAATTTACTTAGCCAGGTCCGTCCCATACCAGACTTGTTGTAGTACGAAGTGACTTCGTAAAATGAATCACAGAAATGGTCCTTATGTTGATTTAGGCCTATCCACATTCCCTCGTGCACGACAATCAACCAGGTGTCACCAAACACGAGACATGCCGGCACCCACCACCTGACCATTAGCCAGAGTCCAAATCATAAGTTTCTATTTTCACTTTTAAACAATTTTCATAAACCATCCTTGACTCACCGAAGTCAAGAACTCAATTTAAATCGTCATTTCCTGTGAAAGAATTGATCCCACCTAAAATTATACTAAGCATTTCTACAAAATTTTTAGTCAATACTATGGTACTAACTAGTTTTCAACTAGGGTGACAAGGTATATGAATTCGAGTTTCAAATTGGCCATATTCAAAGGATTATGGGTATATCTAACATTTAAATTAAATTTAAACTATATTTGAATAGAAATACGCATGCGTATACAGTAAAACAACATAAATAAATTTAAAATATTAGGTTCAACATGGTCAAAGGTGTAACTTGCCTTGGTCGAAGTCCTGCTGGGAATCGTCGAACTCAAAGTCTCTAGAATCGTCGAAATCTAACGTAAAGAGCAAAATCAAAGAAAATTCAAAAACAAAATTCAAATAAATTCAAAATTTCAAAATTATTCAAGAAATAGATAGATCATGATTTTATAAAAATTTAGAAATTTGAATGGGTCAATTTGGAGTTAAAATGCAAAAGTTATAGCCTTCCAAAGTTTAAATTCAAATTAAAAGAAAAAGGGGTATTTTCTGGATTATTTTTAAACCGAAAGGATTTATGACGTCAGCGAGAATTATTTTTCTAATGGAAATAACAGATTATGACGTCAGCCCTAGGATTAATTTATTCGGGGAGAGGCTGACAGGTGGGGCCCGGATTTGGTGGACTGCGTCCATGGACCCGAGAGAGAGGTGAGGTGGCAGGCGGGCGCGCGGGGAGCGGGGTGGCGCTGACGTGGTGCCACGTGGCTGCCACTTGGCACCACGTGGTCGCTACGCGGCTGCCACGTCATGGCAACGTGTCGACGTGGCGGCACGCGCGCGAGGTGGCGAGGGGACGCCGGGTGGCGGCGTGGTGCCGTGGCGGCCGGCGCCACGCCACCTCCACTCACCGGCGGCCGACGGGGCGGCGGCGCGGTGGCGCCGCGAGGACCGAGGGTCGCCGGCGCCCGCGGCGGCGGCGCTGGCCGAGGGCACCAAAACGAAGAGGAGGACGTGGGGAGTTCACCGGTACCTTGCGTCGAGGCCGAGGGTGACCGGAGGGGAGAATCGGCGGAGAGGGCGGCGGTCGAGAGGGGCCTCACGGCGGCGAGGGAGCTCCGGTGGCGCAGCAGCTCGGGGAAGGGGTCGCCGGGGATCGCCTTGGCACCAGCAACGTCGGGGAGGCGTCGGCGAGGAGAGAGGAAGCCCGAGGCGGCCGAAATTGCTCGCCGGAGTACTTGAAGCCGCGGGGAGGAAATCGGGCGTAGGGAGGGCTCTGGCGCTCGGGTGGTTCGCTTGAGAGGTGAGGGAGGGGTGGTGTGTCGAGGAGGAGCTCGGGGAGTCCCTTTTATAGGTCGAGGAGGGGTGTAACGGCCGTGCATAAACACACCGGCGGTGCAACGGTCGGGAGCTTCAAAGCAGCGGCAATCGGGGGCTTAATTGGGAAGGTAACGCCAGAAACGGATGCGACAGAGGGGGGATTTCAATTTGCAAACGGCTCGGGGAATCAATTGGAAAGGAAACCGACGAATTAAAAGCTTTGGTTTTGGTATTCATGGCGGCAGTGGGGCGGGGATCGCGCGAGGAAGAAGGAAACCGTGCGGGGAAGACGGGCGTGACAAGCGGGGCCCTCCAGTCAACGAGAGAGGAAAAAGGAAAGAGCGGGGCGGGCGGTGGATGCTCGACGAGTGGCACGGGGAGGAGATCGGGACCGTCGGGTGCTGCGCGAAGGGGTAAGTGAACGGGGACGGTTGAGATGCAAACCGGCAACGAAGATCAAATCGGGACCGATCAGGTGCTTAAGTGGGAGGGGGCGGCTACGATTAGGTACGGCAATAGGGAACAGCTCGGATGAGGCCACGTGCCGATCGGAGGGGAGAACGAAGCGGGCGAAGCGGTAAGTTGGTGCGGGCGGTGGGGATTGAATCGGGCGCGGCAGCGGACGGTGAGATACGCGACACGTGTCGCGTGCGGAGAGAGGGAAGGCGGGACGAAGGGGTAAGTGATATCGGACGGTTGAGAATAGATCCGGCGGCGCGGATTGATCCGATGCTTGACACTTGGCGTCCGGGGAGGGATTTTGGGTTTTATTTTCTTTTTGAATTTCAGAAATGACTAGGAAGTTTTAAAATACTCAGAAAAAATACCAAATAAATTTTGAAAATTCCAGAAAAATTCATAGAACCCTCTGGGACTAATTGAGACTTAATAAAAATATTTTCCACCCATTTTGCCAAGTATATTTTGAAAAAAAATCACAAATTGACTTAAAAGGGAGGGTTTTAATTCTTTATAAAGTCCTAAAAATTTTATATAATTACATATTTGACTATAGGAAGGTGAAATACATTTATTTGACTTTCATGAAATGCAATCAATTCATTTGATCCTTTATAAATAGAAGTTTTAAAATTTTCTCAAATCAGGACTTGAAATAAACTCTAGACAAATCCAATAATTCCAGAATTGATTTTTAAATAAAGGAATACAATTTTTGGGATGTTACAGCGGTGCACTGCTATATTTCATATGAAAGTCCAGAACATCAGCTTACTTTCATATGAACATCCGCAATTCATATGCACATGGAATCCACAAGTTCATTTCAGTTCAGACCGTAATAACAAACCACAGATACTCTTCAGAAGCTTCTACTCAATCAATTCATTTTTAGTCCATAGAACACATATACATTTGCAGAGATAGATTTCAGCTCAATTCCACATATACATTTCAGTTCAGAAGCACAGTTCAGGTTTCCACATTGAAAAATGTATTGCAATTCGAAATATACATTTTGATTATATTCACAGATACAATCCTACATTGTGCTTGCATCTCTATTTTCAGTTCATAAACCAAAATCAGCCACTTTTGCGTGTAAATTTAAATCTAGAAGAACATTTTTGCTCTTCACATCTCTATGCACCATGATGAATATTCCAATCCTACATTGTGCTTGCATGATGCTGCATAGAGATGTGGCCAGGTGGGAGGTGGCGACGCTCGGGGAGGGAGGGAGGCCGGAGCTCGGGAGGAAGGGGCGGCGCCGGGGGAGGCCGGGGCGGCGCCGGAGCTCGGGAGGCCAGGGGAGGCCGGGGCGGCGCCGGAGCTCGGGGCGCGGGCGGCGCTGCGCTTCGGGAGGAAGGCGGGGGCGGGAGGCGCCGGCGCTTGGGAGGCGGCAGCGTGGGCGCTCGGGAGGAGGCCGAGGCGGCTCGGGCGGCGTCGACGGAGGCGGAGGGGCGTGTCGCGGAGGAGAGGATGGGAGGGAGGCGGCGGCGGAGGGGCAGGAGGAAGGGGCAGGGGAGGAAAGGGCGGCGGCGGCACTCGGGAGGAAGGCGAGCAATCGACTGGGATTCGGGTTTGAGGAGATGAGGAGATAGGAGTTTAAACCGGAAAACAAGTTCCCTAGGGGGTTCTGTGAAAGAATGTTTAAGTGAGGTGGAAGGATTCCACCTTGTACGATCCGAGCCATACAATGCAGATCAGATGGCTAAGAAGAGGTTTTAACACTTTAGCACTGAAATACCTTTTTGCACTAGATATGCTCCCATACTTAATAATCAAATGATTTTTAATTTGATACAGTCAGTCCCCCCCCCTTTTGAATGGATTTTAGCGGGTTTTATTTAATTTAAATCTTTTCTGTCGTCATTTTAATTTTAACATAGTCAATTAATTTTGCATTTTCCCTCACTGTTACTTTCTCTCAATCGATTAGTTTTACTGATGTAGTTATTTAACCTTGCGCTTGCATTCTCTAGTCCAGCACTTGTCCGTGTGAAATCCTACCCTCACACAACATGGAACAGAAAACACCATCCACCACACAACACCAAACACCACTCACCAAACACACGCACGCACAACCGACACCACCCTTCCACACACAACACAACACAACCACATCCACCACACACACACACACACATCTAACCCCCTCTAGCTTGATGGAAATGCATGGTAATACACATAGCTTCACATTTTATTCAGATAATCAGATCACTGCTTAGATTAGAGGGCGTTCAGAATAGCATTGACTTATGATTTTTTTATTGTAGCTGGCTTATTTTTTACTATAGCTGAGTTGACTTATTTAACATAACTAAATTTTTTTAAAAAAATAAAAATAGAAAAAACATGTTAGCCCATCACCAACAATGCAAAAGAATACGGAAAAAAAAAGAAAAAGCAAAAAACCCAAAAAATAAAAAAACCTAGAAAAAGACTAAATTACTAAATAGTACAAAAAAACAGAAACTAGAAATAAAAATTAACTTTAAACTGAAATAGACGGTGCCTTAAGCTTGTGCCTACAGTGCTGTCTGTCTTCCAACCATTCAGACAGATAAAAGAAACTGCATAGTTTGACTAACATGAAGGCAGTTCATGTTTATAAGTGCGAAGGGCTCTGCACGTCCTCTAGTACTTGGGAGGTACCTCCTCCTCTTAAAAAAAATCAATCGTTAATTTGCCCGGAGGCAATTTAGGCCCGTTCAATATGAAGTTTTTTTCACTGTTTTGGCGTCAAAAACACTGTAGCAGCAACGGAATCACTGTAGCACTTTTGTCACGTAGTGAAATTTTTTTTGTTTTTTTTGCGTTCCGTTTTTTTCTCATATTCCTTTGCATTGTCCGCACTAGACTAGCGAGCTGTTTTGATTTTTACATTTTTTTTAAATTTAATTATGCCTAACATGCCACTCAACTACAGTAAAAAATCAGCCAGCTACAGTGTTTTTTCAGCAAAAGCCAAAAGCTATCGCTATTCCGATCACCCCCTTAAGAAGAGGAAATATTGTTAACATGGAAAATTTAATAATTGCTCTTAGACTTAGGGCGTGCTCAAAAGAGTTGCGCATTCAGCTTCTGCGTTCAACGCAACTTTTTTTTCCTGTTTTGATTTGTCTTTTTCTGTTTTGTTTTTTATTTTTTTTGTTTTTTGTTTTTTCTTTTTTTCTGTATTCTTTTGCATTGTTCGTGATGGGCTAACATGTTTTTTCTATTTTTATTTTTTAATTTATTTATGTTAAATAAATCAACTCAATTATAGTAAAAAAAATTAACTAATTATAATAAAAAAATCATAAAACATCACTGTTCCAAACGCTTCCATAACCCGTAACCATCGCCATCTTCAATCTTCAGCGTCGGCGCTCCTCTAGACCAGCTATATAATCAGCCGTACTCTTGCCCTTATCCACCATTCGTCTTGTAGACTCCTCTGGTCCTTCATTTGCCTCCTACAAGTCTCATCCACACAAAAGCCGAGAGTCGTCCTGGCAATTTTCTACCAGTTGTAATAATATGTAAGTCCTAAAAAAACTATTATAATTTTATTAAATATTTTATTGTAAAGTTTTTAAAAAAAGTAATGATGAAAGTTGTATCTAAAAGACCTGTAAAAAATAAAAACAATGAGTCAAAAAGAACCAAAAAAAGTAGAGCCGTAAAAAAACCTAAGACTCATAAACTACTTGAGCTCGGCTCCTTTAGATTTGATTCGAGTTCGGCTCAAACTCTAAACGAGCTAAGCTCAAACTTAATATCGATCTCACGAGTTTCAACGAGTCGAGCTTGAATAGCTCGTTAGAGTCCGATTCAAATCTGAATATTAATGCGTATTAACTTTTATCGAGCTTACTCAAGCTAAAGTTGAGTTTTTCTATTATTGAAAATTAGTGTATGTTGAATTATTATTTTTTATTTTTATCAAATTTATTTGAACCGAGCTCAAATTTTTTTTATTGTTAAAAATTAATATATATTAAATTATTATTAAATTTATTTAAATTGAGTTCAAGTCTAGTTACAGATTTAAGTCCTAATTCAGTCCCGTCCAAACTCAGTTCGAGTCTCTATCAAGTTAGTTCTAGTTTACGAGGACAGGCTCGCTCGAGTCCCATTCGTTTATAGCCGACGAAAAGTACTGTGCTGGCTCCGGTTGCAATCGATACACGTACAGATTGTTACGTGTCTTCTTCTGCTCCGCTCGTACTCAATCGTACATCGATCTGGCGCTGCCGATGTGCCCGATCGACTTTATTACAATGAAGTCTAAGCACGTGTCACATCGCAGACTACACGGTTCTTCTCGCAGCATATGCCCGATATGAATGGACGGACGCATGGTCATGTCGTACTGTTGAACTCCTGCGACGTGTCGTGTCGCGTGTGCTGGTGCCGAATTGCTACTCAGTCCCGTAGGTAGTGGCTTGGTTATGTACCCGATGACTTCTAGTTTTATTATAACTAGAACATCAAACGCGTTTTGCGTATTTTACTGTAATTTTAATTGCAGAAATTAATTTACATTTTTTTTAGAGATGAGAAGGCTGATGAAACTGGCTTAGAGATGATCCAGTCCCTTTTTGGCGCACCATGTTTCACCTCCCAGAGAAATAGGACTAAAATCTGCTGCTTCACGCATTCCCTTGGGTTGAATTCAGGCAGTTCGAACTTGTCATCCATTTGGGATATGTGGTTTGGGAATGAAATTTGAGGTGTTGCAAGTCTTGCAGGAACTGTTGATATAAGTAGGAGAGAACTTGTGGGTTAGATGAGCTGCTCCTGCATCACAATGCTCTTCTTCAACTGTTCCTTTTGCTACACCTGCAACTGAAAGCTTGGCACACAATTAGATAGTAACAGTACCAACTCCTCTTTAGCTCAGACCATGAAAAAAGTTCTCAAATTAGAGCAGTTGCTCTTGCTTTTGCACTTTCCATAGTTAGAAAGAGGGCCTACTGAGTACAAAAAATTTCAAAGATAAGATATCCTAAACAGGGATTGGTAATTTGATCAAAATAGTAACTTATTCAGCGACAAATCTAAATACATTTTACAAAGGGAACTGGGACCACAATAAAGAATAAAAAAGAATGTGATCTTCATCTGTTCAAAAATCAGAAAACACTTTTCCTGTGTTAACCTCCTATTCTGCTACTATGTTCCAGACAGCACAGGATCAAGAATTAGTTCTAACAGATTCCATGAACTGCACCACCTCTGCCATACTTGGTCAGCTTGCTGGTGTATTGGAAGTGCATACCAGACCTAATTTCAGCACTTGGACCAATTCGGTTTCAATGAATACTCTCAGGCTCCGATCAAAGCAGTCCGATGCAGCTCCATCCTCCAATATCTCCCTGACATAATCGCACAGAACCACTGCTGTAGCCTCCCCAGGGCTATCCACTGGCTTCTGCACTGTCATGATTTCAAGCAATACCACCCCAAAGCTAAATACATCACTCTTATCGCTAAATCTCAAGCTCTGATATGCTAGCTCTTTGTATGCTAATGCTTCGTCAACTGACTAACAACTATCCAAACTTCATGACTGCATCGTCTTTAACAACTCCATGACTGGAGCCACTTTTGATAATAAGATTAAAATAGGAATTTTCACTTGTTCAAGATAAACTTTGTGAGCTTCCTGACTACCCCACTGTGACACTACTGCCTGCCTGATTTCTTAGACAAAAAGAAGTGAATGTTTTACCTATCTGAAACACATGATGACATCACAGATGTAAAGCCAAAGAGTAGTGGAAATAATAAACCTATCAAGAACACGTATGACCTAACTCTGACCGAAAATTATCCAAAACACATATGACTTAGCTTTAACTAAATGCCAACATTCTAGTGACAGGCCTAATTGAATTACATGCCACCCTGCTTCTGTCATGCCTATGCACTGTGTAGAATACTGCTTTTTGTCATGTCTATGAACTGTGTATAATACTAAAACGAAACAATCAAAACATAAGTAGTGACAAATACATAAATGTAAGAGCCACCAAGGAAACAAAAAGACAGAAAGAAAGAGACATGTTAGATTTACCTATCCTAATCTGTGCAGCACAAGTTCTTCCAATCTTTCCCTTCCTTCCAAGCTGTGGTGCTCCTCAGCGATTAACTCTTGACGTCACAAGTCACAACCCACCAGAAACCCGTAAAATCATCAAAACAACCCACGATTCTGAAATCAATCCTATTGCCGTTTCCTGTTGTATGAGCACAAATGTAAACATCTCAATCAGTCTAGCCTTTTGCAGAGCTAGGCTGCAATGGACAACATGACCATGTGAGTCTAGTCCTTACCTCAGGCAAATCGAGCGACCAAGTGGGCAAGAGAGTCAAGGGCAGATCAATTGGCGGCAGGCCTGACGACCTCCTCCACATTGCTGCCTATGGTTTCGTCGTGCTGACAGTGTCGCTGCAGTGGAGCCTTCAGAGGTCGATGGACGACCTCCTCTTCATCTTGCTGCAGTTTTCTTTCTACGGAAAGATTAAAAGGTATGGCTTTTAGTGGGTTACCGAACACGTAGACGTGGATGGACTTGAGGTCGAGGATGGTGGTCTTGCTGAGGCCGACGCCGAGGAGGCGGCAGCCGCTAGCGGCCTCGACGGGAAATGCGGTGCCGGTCCGAGGCTCTACAGAGCCGGGGGCGGCGCTGTCGGCCATGGAGAGCGAGGCCCAGAGGGGGGCCGGGTACGGGAGCGACTGGCCGGCGGATTTGTCGGTGAGGGTTAGTCTAGCTGCAGCTGCCTCCCCCTCCTCCTCCCCCTCCGCCTCCGCACCGACCGGATCCGGCCTCCCCTCCGGCCTCTGGGCTCTGGCCTCCCCCTCCGGCCTCCGAGGGGGAGGGGGGAGGCGGCGGGGGAGGGGGAGGCGGCGGGGGAAAGGGGGAGGAGGCGGGAGGGGGAGGAGGGGGAGGTGGCGGGGGAGCGGGGGAGGAGGGGGGAGGGGGAGGCGGCGGGGGAGGTAGGGGCGGCGGGGGAGGGGGGAGGCGACTGGGGAGCGAGGGAGGGGGGAGGCGGCGGGGGACCGGGGGAGGAGGCGGCGGGGGAGGGGGAGGGCAAAGGCGATGCTGGCGCGAGCGCGAATCCGGGGCAGAGTGGGCATAAGCGGCATGGGCGCGAGCGCAAATCCGGGGCAGAGTGGGCACGGGCGGCATGGGCGTAGGCTGGCGAAGGGAGCGAGAAAGGAGGTGCGTTGGGGGAGCCACGCGTCGCCGCCAGCTCTCTCTCTCGCGCTGTGGAACGCTATCCATCGAGCAAAACCCAGTAGCTTTTAATACTTTAGATAAGTACATATACGAAATGAACTAAATATTAATAAATTAATAAATTATTTTAAAAATACTATGTCAATTAGTCGTTTAAAAAAATAAAAATATTATCATATTTGTTTGTTTGAAAATATCATAAACGATAGGTCTAAAATAAAATAGATAGACCCTATTCATATTAGCTTCTGAAAGTTACTTTTCTATAGTACTTACCTTTGAAACGGAGTTTCTTTTCAAGGTAGTCTACTAGTTGATTGTAATACGCACTGTAGTGTCTTCATTTATATCGACTAAAATTGTACATGAGTTTCTCTCTCCGTACGACTCTCTATAAGATATCACTATTTATAATTTAAAACCAAAAGCCATAAAAAAACTAATATAAATAGGCTCTATATAAGATGATATAAGTGGCCAAGAGGAGATAATTGGATGGAGGAAATAAGAGGTGGCGACTATATATAGTCATATATACATCGTTGTTACTCGTTACTGGCACAACGGATCGAACTAGTTTGCCTCAACTCTTACGGCGTGGTTACAACATACACATATATTCAGGTACACACCTGAGATGGTCAAAACAACACTACATAAAACTAAGGCTGCGCTCAGCGACGCCGAACGCTGCGTTCGGCATTAGCGTTGAGCTTTTTTTACTATTTATTTTTTATTTATTTTTTATTTTTTTTCGTATTCCTTTACATTGTCTATGATGGGCTAACATATTTTTTCTATTGTTAATTTTTTAAATTTAATTATACCAAATAAGTCAACTCAAATACAATACAAAATCAGCCAATGACTTTTTTAGTCATCGCCATTCTAAACACTACCTAACTTGGTAGCTGTTGTGTATTGACTTGTTCCCGAGGGTCCAATTGTACGGACATTTTACCTAAACTAGCATAGTGGCCTGCGCACCTATGTAGGCATTACTTTGAAAGTATATTTAATTGGTTTAGTGGTATATATGTGATGATATTAGAGGAACTACATTCGAAAAATAAAATGTTGCAAATCATATGAAAGAATTAAAATATTAGAATTTTTAGAGCATTATCAATTCGATTTAATTTCTATATTTGTAGAATTGGTTTCATCTGTGATATTAATGTATAGTATTATATGTTAAAATAAGAAATATATATTATATCTTTGGGAGGAAATATTTGTTCTTTATATTTTTAATGGCATCTCCAATAATAAAGATAATAGTTGTATCCATATTAATAAAATTAAAAGAGTGCAAATTGTAATAGATATTATAGGTAAGTTTGTTCCTATACGTGAATCACTTGAGTTCAAATCTATCTCTAGCATCTCATGTCTTAATTTCATATAAGAGTTCCCCAACTATATATGCATGTATATCACAGTGTAAACCTATTTCGTATGCACTCTCATTGATAAACAAAATTATTGATTATGGTTTGTTAATCATAAGTATGATCTACCTAATTAGGAGCTAGATGCTTTTTTAGAATTTCTAGCAATTATTCTCATTTATCAGGTAACATCCACCGATTATGGAACGCTACACATAATTAGAGTATACCAAATTAAAGGCAAGATGTTTCTCTTTTTTTTTGAAGAATTTCTATAATTTTTCTCTTTTGCGTCAGTTGATGTAATCAATCATCATATACTTTCATTGTATGATAGGATAACATTCAACGATTGATATAGTTTAATTTTAATTAGAATTCATCACATCGATGGCGATTCTAGAAATAAAATCAAAATTGTGAAACACACATTGTTGGTAAGTGTGTATGTAGAACAAATCTTGTCTTTTTATTTCTCCTTTTTTTTCTTGTTGAGTGCCACTTATTTCTTTTTTTATGTATGGCTTTTACTTATTTATTTTACGCGTCATTATCCTTCTTTTCCTCTTATACATGAATTTTTGTGTGGGTCATCTAGGATTATATTTATTTATTGGGTTTATTTAGAATTTAAAATAGGTAGTTTTGTCTTATAAGATTTCTTATTTTATCTAAAACATCCACTGATGATCATTTACTAAGTATAATAAGAGTCCACTAAATCGAGGAACGGATGTTTTTCTTTTTTTAATTATTTCTAGCTTATTTCTCGTTTTTAGCAAATGTAAAATTCATGTGATCGACTTTTAGTATATAATAAATATATTTTACTTTTTTAGGAATTTACTTTGGAATTCATATGGAAATCAAATAGCTAGTTTTTGTTTTCTTCCTCGAATTTTAGTTATTTTGGATTATACTTGAGATGGACTCTTTTTTTTAATTTGCTAATTCTTATTTAATTATTATTCTAAATTTTGGTTAATTTGGATTATACTTGAAATATATTTTTTTAATCTGAGCTATTCTAACTGCTTAGATATTTTTTGGTTAATACATGAACTTCCCTAGAACGCTAATTAGTATAGATTTACAAATTTTAATATTTTTGAAATTTAGATTTCAAATTCATTTACAAATACAAACCATCCTTTAATTTTTTATTATGAATTGTTTTTGTTTTCAACGTCTTACGTATATATCTGCAAACGTATATGTATATCTGCCGATTACACATCAGTTGTACTGACTATAGCGACATCCCACTAGAAAAATTCTACACTATTAGCATGTGTCATTCTTATTCTGGGGCGTTCGGAATAGCGATGGTTTCTGACTTTTGGTTGAAATTTCACTGTAATTGGTTTTTTTACTGTAGCTGATTTGGCTTATTGGGCATAATTAAATTTAAATATATATATATATATATATATAAAAACGACACACTAATCTGAAACGGATAGTGCAAAAGAATACGAGAAAAAAAGCAAAAATTTAAAAATAACAAAATGCTACAGTACTTAACCCGCCGAACGCCAAACGCGCTGCTGGAAAAGCCGTTCTGAGCGGGCCATCGTTCGATGTCCTGCCTGACTGCTTAAGCATCTAGTTCGACATGACATATGGATGGAGTTAAGAACCTTAAATAATCCTCCTTGAGTACTCTAGCTAGCCGCACGATATTTCCACTATATGTAGTAACACGTAGTTGTCAGCGAATATTAAGGGGGCATTCGGAATAGCGATGGTTTTTGATTTTTTACTGAAAAACACTGTAGCTGGTTTATTTTTTACTGTAGTTGAGTTAGTTTATTGAGTATAATTAAATTTAAAAAAATATAAAAAATAAAAACGGCACGTTAATCTAGAGCGGACGATGCAAATGAAAACGGAAAAAAAAACAAAATTTATTTTACTGTAGCGCGCACAGTGCGCGCTACAGTGTTTCGGCAGCAGGAGCCGATCGCTAGCGATGGCCAAAAGCCAACTTGAGCGCTGCCTAAGACAAGCATATCTCGTGATCGGCATCTCCTGCGTTACGAGCAATGCACCGATGTTATAGTTTTGGGAAGCAAAGCGAAGTAAAATAGGCGAGGCACTTGGTACGTCTCTGATCCCTCCGCGACGATGACGGTGCCGTGGAAGACCGTGTCGAATAGCAGCTTCGGCTGGTCGCGGCACCGCGCATTCACCGGCGTGTACCCCCTCTCGGCGTAGCCCTCCAATTCCACGGTCGGCTCTGGCTGCCGTCCGTCGTCTCGGCGTCGGCGCCCTCGCTGTCCTCGCCGCGGTGGATGCTACGGTCCACGTGCACCATGTGGTGGGTGCCTTTTGCAATTGTTGTTTTATTCTTAGCTTCGGATTATAATTTTTATAGTTCTGTAGTTACTGAAGTGAAGAATTTGATAATACTTAGGAAAAAATTTCTGAGATGCCATTCATACCTCTGTTGTCATTACAGTCTTACATGTGCTCGATTCTTGAAGTCGGTTTACTTTCCAAATCTTGATTTATTGTATGCTGGTTTGGGATGGAGTTGATGTTCTTAAACAAGGATTAATCTGGAGGATTGGAGATGGAGTAGGCACGTTCATCTGGGTACATAACTGGTTACCAAGAACCGGTTTACACCAACCGGTGCGTGCAAAGGAACCAAATCACATTACTTGTGTAAGTGAGCTTATTGATCATGGTTCTATGTCTTGGCGAAAAGAGGTGACTCACAAATACTTTTATGAGGTATTGAGATGGACAGTGATGTGATTCTCCAGATCCCGTCAAGTTCTAAGAAAGCAAGATGATTGTTGGCCTTGGTTTTGTCAGTTCAATATGCCTAGAGGAGAGAGAGGGGGGTGGGGGGAGATCGAATGGTAAAAAGCTGTACTGTCGTTTTTTAGTCGAACGGTATACTGTTTTTTAGTTTTTCTCTATATAAAAAGAAAAGAGAGGTCTTGTTTTTTTATATGCAGCCATCTATCGATAAAGTAGAGGAAAGCTTAGGACTATATCTTGTGTTCCTTGTTCTACTTGTATTATTACGAGATTGAGTGATTGCTTGTCAGTCACACGACTCTTAATAATATAACGGTAGTAGCTCACAATGTAGCCTTTTTATTTGTAACTTTTGAAAAAAAAAACACACAACAAGAGACGGAAGAACCCATATTCAGGATGACGTTCATCAATTTTTGACAGCAATCCGTACTTTTTAATCGTAGGCGTTCTTGCAGGTTGTTGGTGTCCTTTGGTTGAAATATCGGTACCAGCCGTTTTGCCTGAACTCGGCTCCATAACTTGTTCTTTACCTGTTTTCTTCCTTCCTTTAATGCATTGACAGAGCTCCTGCCTTTTTTGTCAAAAAAAAAATACACTGACCCAGCTGGTCTCACTCATTTCGGTTTTTTTTCAGCTTCAGCTTCTAGCTTCTATTTTTTTCACTATTCAGTATTTCGTCTTTTTCTGAATTTTTTTAAATATTTTAGGTTTTTTTGTATTTTCTTTTTTTCCCGTGTTCCTTTGTATTGCCCCTATGGGTTAACATATTTTTTCTATTTTTACATTTTTTAAAATTAATTATGCCCCAAAAGTCAAATCAGCTACAGTAAAAAAAAGCCAGTTACAGTGAAATTTCATCCAAAAGCCAGAAGCCATCGCTAAAACGAGCGCCCTTAAGACTGTGTTCAACTGGGCTTAATAAGCTATGACTTATGGTTCATTTTTAATATAGCTGACTTATTTTACACTATATCTGATGTTGGCTTGTTTGATATGATTACATTTTAAAAAAAATAAAAATAGAAAAAACATGTTAGCCTATCACGTAAAATACAAACGAATACGGGAAAAAATAACCGGCAAAAAAGCTCAAAAAAAACCGAAAAGCCAAAAAAGGACGAAATTTAGGAACAGTGGAAAATAAGCAAGAAATCAAAAGCTTAAGAGGACACTCGTTAGGCTGAAATTTGGTGGTTTATGGCTGAAATTATACTGTAACTAACAGTGGTTTATTTGGCGTAATTAATTTGAAAAAATTAAAAAGGTTAACCAATCACGTATAATACAAACGAATACAGCAAAAAAGAATCGGTAAAAAAACTCAAAAAAATACTCAAAACATAGAAAAAGATAAAAATAATGAATAGTAAAAATGTTGCAACACACACACGACCACACACGACTACGGCACAAACGACTACGAGTATCTAGTACTTGTTTATGACCACGGCACACTCGACTACTCTCACGACTACAGTAATTTACGACTTCTACAGTGATTTTGTGATCACATGGTGATCTTACGATCGCTCGATACATCACCTGCGCAATGATATTATGATCGCTCTGATACCACTATTGCAAGAATCATGTGATCGCTCACAGATACCACTATTGTAGTGATCATGTGATCGCTCTGATCGCAGCTACGGTGATCTTACGATCGCTCTGATCGCTACGACTTCGAGTAGTCGAGTACGACCACAAGCACTCGAACACTCGGAGATTCCTATACTCGAATACGACTATGAGATAATGGAGTTTTTTTTTGTGTTGTGCTCTAATTGTGCAACTTTTCTTAGCTTTCTTCTCTTATTTATATGATCTGAATACAAAACAAAATTAAAACTTATTGCCTATTTTTATGCCACGATCCGCTTCAGCCGTGTCATCCCACGTCCAGTGTAACCACTGCTCCACTAACTAATAGTCTAATCGAGAATCACGACCATGACATGAACATGAGCATATCTCAGGCCACTAGCTATGTCAGAGTAAAATGCAAATATACAATGCAACGGGCTTAAGTCCAACAAATCACCCCCTAACCTTGTTGCATAGACTTCACCTCAACGATGTCGAGTTTCTGTCTCATCTCGATGAACTTGATTCATCCAAGCACATTGGTGAGTATATTGTCGAGTTATCTATCCGTAATGACAAGCTTGATGTCCACCTTACCATCTTCAATGCATTCACGAATAAAATAAAAATGGGTGTCGATATGCTTACTCCGTTCAAGATGCATTGGGTTCTTGCTTAGCGTGATGGCTGACTTGTTATTCACCAGAAGTTTTATCATCTTCGGTGCTTGACCGACCAGCTCACCATACAGTTGGCTCAGCCAAATACCTTGACATGCTGGCGTTGCCACCGCGATGTATTCCATCTCACAAGACGAAAATACGACAACCTTCTGATTTAGGGATGTCTAAGTGATCATACTCGTGCTGAGGAAGAACACAACCCCAGCAGCACTTGTGCGATTGTTGATGTCACTAGCAAGGTCACTGTCACTAATCCCCACCAGTGCAGCATCTTGTGTTCCTGCCTTCTTATAGCAACACTCGTAGCTCGTAGTGCCGCTAAGGTAGTGTAGGATCTGCTTCACTGCCGCCCAATGTGATGCAGCTGGTGCCTCCATGAACCTGTTCATGATCCCTACCGCGTAAGTGATGTTGGACCTCATATTGTAGAGGTATCCTAGACTCCCAACAATACTCCGGTACTATGTTGCATCGACAACGGCACCAGTGTCCTTTTTTACTCAGCTTCAACCGATTCTCCATCGGTGTGTGGCATGAATTGCATCCTGCCATACCAGATAACTCCAAGATCTTCCCGGCATAGGCACTCTGGCAAAGTGTGATCCCACCAGCGTCTTGCTTGATCTCAATTCCTAAGTGGTAACATAGGAGACTCAGATCGCTCATCTCGAACAGGTTGTGTATCTAGTCGTTGAACGTGTTAATGTCGTTGATGTTGGTGCCAATGATGATCAGGTCATCGACATAGACGCCTACCAGCAGCGACGACATGCCACTGGTCCTCCAGTACACAACATGTTCCAGAGTGCTACGCTCAAACCCAAGGGAGGCAAGCGACGCGTCCAACTTTATGTTCCATGCCCGTAGCGCCTGACGAAGACCGTACAGAGCCTTGCACAACTTGAACACCCTGTGCTCGTTGTTGGGGTCAATGAAACCAGACGGTTGGTGCACATAGACCTCCTCGGCTAGATCACCATTCAAGAACGCCAACTTGACGTCCATATGGTGCACCTCCCAGCCTCTGTCCACAGCGAGTGCCAGCAAGAGCTGCACCGTCTTCATACGGGCCACCAGGGCGAAGACTTCATCGAAGTCTATGCCCTACCGCTGAGCATATCCTTTAGCGACTAGACGAGCCTTGTGCCTCACCACCTTGCCTATAGGGTTCTTCTTAACCTTGAACACCCATTTGAGCCCGATGGTCCTATGTCTTACTGGAAGTGCGACGTGCTCCTATGTACCATTGTTGTGGATGGCAGTCAGCTCTTCTTCCCTCGTCTGCTTCTAGCATGCTTCTTTGAGCGCTTGGTTGACGTTGGCTGGCTCCTCAGCAGCCACAAGACAAATCCTGCTCTACTCGACGTCGACTTCCTCTGTAATGTCGTAAATGTTCGACAACTCTTGGTAGCAATGTACTCAGTGTCAGTGTTGAGCATGTCATCATGGGTTGATGGTATCACCCACTCGATGCCCGTAGATGCCGATGGAGGTGTCGTTAATGGCTTCACCACCTACGGTGCCACCGAATCTGCTTCGGGTGTTGATGTTGTTGTTTCTCTAGTATCGACGTCCACGATGTCTTGCTCTGTGGTGTATGTCACGGTGAATGTGGCAGCTGGGCATGGTCCAGTACCGCATTTGCCTGACTCCCAATCCTATCGCTTATGTTCCTCGAACATAACATCGTGAGTCACATGAAGCTTCTTCGTCACCGAATTGTACACCCTGTACTCCTTTGCTCCTTCCTCAAAGCCAATGAACACATTCAGCATTGAGTAGTCCACAGCTTATTCATACCTGGCCCGGCGTTCTTTACATGCACAATGCACCCAAAAACTCAGAGATGGTGCACCTTCGGCCTCCTCTTGCGCCACACCTCACACGGTGTCTTGTTGTTGAGACTCTATGTCGATGCCCTATTGAAGATGTAACTGCGGTTTTTACTGCTTAGCCCTAGAACGTCACTGACACACCTATGGTCTTCAGTAGACAGCATGCCATCTCCACTACAATCTGGTTGCAGCGCTCGATGACCCTGTTCTGCTGTGGCAAATATGGTGCAGTGGTACAGTGCTTGATGCTAAGCTCATCGCAGTATTCATGGAACTCTGTAGAGTTGAACTTCCCACCACGGTCCGAGCGGAATGCCTTGAGCTTGCCACCGTGCTCAGTTTCCACTAGGGTCTTGATCTACTTGAAAAATTTGAACGCCTCTTCTTTGGACCTGAGCACCAAGAGCCACATATATCTACTATGATCGTCTATGATCAATAAGAAAAATTTATTACCTCCAGCCGTCACCGGTGTGATCGGTCCGCACAAGTCACTATGCACCAACTCTAGTGGGCACTCAATGAGGTAAGTCGTGGCCTGTGGGAATGCAGCTCGGTGCTGCTTGTCGGGAGCGCACCCATCACAGAATTGCTCGATGTGATCGAATAGCGGAACCCTAGCCTCCATTCCCTTTAGCACCAGGTTCCGTAGGGCTCAAAAATTAAGGTGGCAGGAGCCGTCCATGCCACATCATCCATGCGCATGAGCAAGCACACATGACCAGGAAGGTTCAGTTTCAAAGTGTAAATCTAGTTCCTAGTTTGATTCACCCGTGCCGGCAATTTTTGCTCGTGGTCGAACATGAGTAGTTCTCCGTCTTCAATCGTCACCTTGCACGCACTCTCATCTGATTGCCCAATTGAAATGATGTTGCTATGGAGATGTCGGATGAAGTATACCTCTGTGAGAAGCTGACGCTCCCCATTTTGGCACTGGAACATGACATTTCCCTTGCCGCGGATGTCCATGAGCGAGTTGTCGCCGAAATTGACCATCCCTTTCACCGATTCGTCGAGCGTTCTGAACATCGCTCTGGCTGCTTGTTCCCATGTCGAGGTACCAGACACCGTTGCATGCGTCCGTCGGGATCACCTTCTCCTCATTGAGGAGCACCGACTGCTACTGGACCTTGCTGTCGGCTTGTGACTAAAGGAATACGCGTAGGCTACGGAAGCAGAAAACAAAACTTTTCTACCGCGCACCCAAGAACATCATGCTAAGGAAGGATCATGGATCGTTACCACTTAGACGCCTTGCAATGAAGAAGAATTGAAACCGATCCAATCACGCGCGTCGAGGTAGTAGTGGAAGTAGCCGATCGTCCCGAACATATCGTCTCTCCTCCACGCACGCCGATCAAGATCGCAACGAGCGGCGCCTCCACCGGTATCCACGTCCGGGGTGGGCGCCGATCGCGAGTGTACTAGCACTCGTGAGCAGCTAGGGTTTGGCTCGGGAGGTGGCGGCTAGGGTTTTGCTAGATGTTAACAGGGACGAATCCCCTCAACCCCTCGCCTCCATATATATAGACCTCCTCACGTGGGCCTTGCGGACCAAGGCCCATTAGGAGTCTATTCGGATCTTTATCCGAATTGAGCTCATATCCAAATCATATTCGAATCAGTGTTCCAACCCGTTAAGCGTGCGACCCTGTAGGTTCACGTATACTTGGTCGTGACCCGGAAACGCCTTTCCGGTCACCCTGTTAATAGCGGCCTCTAGTAAGACACATTAACCCCAAAGTATATGTAAAGATCATATCGGCTGAACTTGTAATGTTCTCTCATGTACGAATCCCTTTGCCTCACGATATAGATTGAGCTCAAGGCGAGACCTATGTCATCCTCTTAATAGCTCAATCACTCTCTCGATTCCGTGATGGATTATAAACTTGTGATTGTCTCCTCAATCACCTTGGCATGGTCATGCACTTTCATAATCCATTACATCGAGGGGTCCAGAGATATCTCTCCCATAAGGAGGGGCAAATTCTATCTTGATCATTCACATCCCACTACATATTTCATGGCAAATCCGAAGACTACTTTTATGACTACCCAGTTACGGAGTAGTATTTAGTAGTCCCAAAATAAGCTACTACTCATGTTGGGAACCATGATGATCTCAAGTCTAAGGATTCTACATAAACACTACTCGAGACCAACTGATGACACATGGAATCTCTGCAGTATCTCATGGCAGGTCTATCCAACATATGTTCACTAACACATGTCCATATTATTGATTTGGTATCACCATACCATGATCCATGAGACATGATCATCAATCAATACATATCTTGATCTTTGTCTTTGAATCATATTTGTTCCTCATATGATATACGATCGTGGATCATTTAGAAATAGCAACATTTTAGTATTTAAGAGTCTCATGAATAAGTCACATACTCATTGATCAATAATGATGATGTCTATTCCAAGGAACAAAGTAATGTATCATAAACATAGTATGTGATATATACAACATCTCCATGTTGCCTCTAGGGCATATCACTATGAGCTCCCACTTGCACTAGAGTCAACCATGTAGGTATCTAATACCCATTGCCCTAGTGTGAGCCTCATGCTTTGGTGGGAAGCGGCTTTGTCAACGGATCTGCAATGTTCAAATCCGTTTGTACTTTACATATCTTCACATCGCCTCTCTCACTATCTCGCGGATGAGATGAAATCGCCGTAAAATGTGCTTGGACTTACAGTGCGATCTAGGCTCCTTGGCTTGTGCAATGGCCCCACTATTGTCACAATGAGGTCCATTGGGCTGGAGGCACTAGCCATCACACCAAGCTCGAAATAAATTTCTTGATCCAAACGGCCTCTTTGGCGCCTTGAAGCTGCTATGTACTCGGCTTCGTTGTAGAATCAAGAACCGTCTGCGCTTGGAACTCTTCCACTTACCGCACCGCCATTCAGCGAACACAAATCCAGTTGCGATCTAAAATCATCTTTGTCGGTTTGGAAGCTAGCATCGGTGTAACCATTTACAACGAGCTCTTCCTCACCTCCATAGACAAGGAACACATCTTTAGTTCTTCTCAAGTACTTCAAGATGTTCTTTACGGCAATCCAGTGACTTTCACCGGATCCGATCGTATCTACTCGTAGCACTTAAAACATACGAAACATCCGGGCGTGTACAAAGCATGGCATACATAATGGACCCAATAGCGAAGCATATGGAATCGCATTCATTTTATCCCGCTCATCGGTGTACTAGGACACGATTCTTGCTAAGATTTATACCATGTGACATAGGTAGAAAACCTTTCTTGGAATCATGCATGTTGAACCTTTTCAACACCTTGTCAATGTACGTATCTTGGCTTAATCCAATTAGCCTTTTTGATCTATCTCTATAGATCTTGATGCCCAGAATATATGCTACCTCTCCTAAGTCTTTCATAGAGAAACTATTTTTAATGAAGACTTATGATTCGAGCAAAGGAATGTCATTTCCGATCAGTAATATAGCATCCACATATAAGACCAGAAATACGAGTGCGCTCCCACTAGCCTTTTTGTAAACACAAGGCTCTTCTTCGTTCTTGATGAAACCAAACCCTTTGATTACTTCATCAAAACGAATGTTCCAACTCCGAGATGCCTGCTTTAATCCATAAATGGATCTTTGGAGCTTGCATATCTTTCCAACTGATTGCGGATCGACAAAACCCGTGGGCTGTGTCATGTACACATCCTCACTTAGATTTCCATTAAGGAAAGCTGTTTTGACATCCATTTGCCATATTTCATAGTCGAAGTATGCAGCAATCGCTAGAATGATCCGAATAGACTTTAGCATTGCGACGGGCGAAAAAGTTTCATCATAATAAACACCTTGAATTTGTTTGAAACCTTTGGCCACCAATCGCGCTTTATAGATGTGAACATTTCCATCAATGTCTATCTTTTTCTTGAAAACCCATTTGCACTCAATGGTTTTAACACCATCAGGTGGATCAACCAAGTTCCAAACTTGATTCTTGTGCATGGATTCAATTTGGATCTCATGGCTTCAAGCCATTTCTCGTAGTCCGGTCCCACCATCGCTTCTTCATAGGTCTTAGGCTCATCGTTGTCTAACAACAAAATGTCCCTTTGTTGAGCAGTCAAGAACATGTACCTCTCGGTGCACGACGTGACCTTCGACCTACGTGGTCTTGGTGTGTCCACAACGAGTTCTTCAACAGTTTGTTCATCATGTTGTGGTTCTGTAGGAGATGAAACGTTATCAGTGTTTCTTGAATTTCTTCAAGTTGCACTGTGCTCCACTATCCCTTCTTGAGAGAAACTCTTTCTCTAAGAAGACACCATCTTGAGCGACAAACACTTTGCCTTCTCCTTGATTATAAAAGTAATATCCTTTTGTTTCCTTAGGATACCCGATAAAGAAGCATTTATCAGATTTAGGAGTGAGCTTATCAGATTGTAAACGTTTTACATAAGCCTCACGTCCCCAAATCTTAAGAAAAGACAAGCTAGGGCGTTGTCTGTCCACATCTCATATGGTGTCTTTTCTCACGATTTTGATGGAACCACTGCTTAGTGTGAACGCGGCTATTTCAAGAGCGTACCCCAAAAAGACAACGGAAGATCACTTTGGCTCATCATGGAGCGCACCATATCTAATAAGGTGCGATTTCTCCGTTCGAATACCCCATTCCATTGAGGTGTTCTGGCGAGTCAATTGTGGAACAATTCCACAATACTTTAGATGATTGCCAAACTCATGGCTCAAATACTCACCTCCACGATCGATCGTAGAAACTTGATTGTCTTGCCTAAATGATTTTGCACTTCATTTTGGAATTCCTTGAACTTTTCAAAGGATTCGGACTTATGCTTCATCGGTAGATATACCCATATCTACTAAAGTCATCGATAAAAGTTATGAAATCACGAAAACCACCTCTGTTTATTAATCTCATTGGTCCACATACATCGGTATGTACGAGTGCCAATAAGTCATTTGCCCGTTCACCTTGGTAGTGAAAGGTGCCTTTGTCATCTTGCCAAGTAAACAAGATTCGCATGTCTCTAATGATTCAAAATCAAATGAGTGCGAATACCATCTCTATGGAGCTTCGCATGCGTTTCTCATTTATATGACCTAAGCGGCGATGCTAAATAAGCGTGGGATTCAAATCATTGGACGTTGCCTCTTTGCATTAATGTTATAGACCGTGACCCTTCAAGAGTAAGAACGTATAACCCATTCACCAATGGAGTATGACAATAGAACATATCTTTGAAATAAAGAGAACAACCATTGTCCATAGATTTAAAGTCATAACCTTCGCTTGCAAACATGAAGCGAAATAATGTTCTTTGAAAGAGATGGAACACAATAACAATTATTCAATTCCAAAACTAATCCTAAAGGTAAAGACAATGGCATGGTGCCAACACTACCGCAGACAACTTTTGCTCCATTGCCAACGCCAAGATCCACTTCGCTCCTCCTCAAACTTCTACTTCTTATTAGCCCTGCAACGATTTGCAAATGTGAGCAACCGATCCGGTATCAAATACCCAAGAATCGAGTTGATGAAGTAGCAAGATTGATCTCTATAACATTTATACAGGTGGAAGTCGTACTTCCCTTCTTCTTCTCAAGATCCTCCAAATACTTTGGGCAGTTCCTTTTCCAATGTCCTGATTGCTTACAGTAGTAACAATCTGCATCAGGATGAGCATCGCCCTTCTTGTCTTTCTTGGCCTTAGAACTGCTCGCGATCGCATCAGGAGCTTTCTTTCTTTTGACCGCGCTTCTCTTGACATAGGGCTTGCCCTTGCCTTTCTGCATCATCATCACATGATTGCTGCTTTTCTTAATGCTTTCCTCGTGATTTTAGCATCCCATGCAACTCGGCCAGGTCTTGTCTAGGTTGTTCATGTTAAAGTTCATTATGAATGGCTCAAAGCTCGGGGAGCGGCGGAGAATCACATCGTAGCCAACTCTTGGCTAAGAGGAAAACCAAGCTTTTCGGACTCTCAATGTAGCCAATCATCTTAATCATATGAGGGTGACGGATTCCCTACGCAAGCTTTGCACGCAAATAAGGACTTTGAAGTATTGAACCTCTCACCCTTGCTTGGTTCTCAAACATACCACGTAGCCCCACAATGATATTGTAGGCATCTGTGTTCTCATATTGCTTCAAGCTCGAGAGGACATTGTGGCAAGCATGAGACAGCTCACATCAAGGCAATCATTCGTTTGCTTCTCATAAGCTCTCGTGCGATCCACAGTAGCATTATCGAGCAAGTCTTGGGTAAGGAGACTCAGGACATACTCCTTGCGCTCTTGCTTGAGAACAATTCTCAAGTTGCGATACCAATCCAAAAAGTTTGTTCCATTGAGTTTTTCTTTCTCAAGAACAGATCGCAAATTAAAAGTACTGGATGTGGCGTTAGCTGACATGATCTACAACATAAGAATATGCAAAATTTAGCACTATGTTTATGTTCATCTTTTATTAAACTATTTAGCAAAAGACTCCCACTATGAGTTTTGCAACAAAAACTCTCTCTAAGTTACATAGTGGGTAAAGATCATCATTTCACTAATTCCTAGTGAGCTTTGGCATCACGGCTAGAAAACTAGTAAAATGGGTAAGCAACACCTTGCTAATCACATCCCTATGTGACTCTACTTTAGGTGACATCAGTATGCCTCGGCCCCAATCTATGCCCCAAGGTCCAAAACTATTTTGATAACCTTGTTAAGTAAACCAAATACTTCCGCATGTAGATGTCCGACATCTACCCCAAATGATGATGATAACCGATGGCACTCTACTTTGGTAGACCTACCATGCGGTGATCATTATCTTTTGGTGCAGCATATGGAAGGGCATTAACACCTAATTTTAAGAGGGATTCTATCCTACCAAAGCAACATATCACATATATCATTGCATAAGAATAAGATAGATAACATCATAGATAAACACATTTAAGCGTGAAGTAGTATGGCCCAAAAATGGTGATATCCATCTCCAAATAGGTGTAGACGATCTCCATCCTCCACATCACTCCTTTAGGCCACCATGCTTAAAAGCTTGTAACCTCAAAACTAAGCTACTACCTATAATAGCTAGAAATTGAAGATTACAAAGATAGATTCAAGCATTAAGGTCGACACGCAGTCGTTAAATACAATATATATATATACACTAACAATAGCTGTAATAATCATGACACGCAGCCATGAGCAGAATGTTACATGCATCACATACATCTCATACATTCAAATAAGCTATAGGGTCATACTATTCACACCATTCCTGCAAAAACAAGTTAGGCGTAGAATCGCATTCTACCTAACGATGTAAACCTGACGCTATACAAGGGGATACACGGCGGTCCCGCCGACCGGTCGTGACGGGGGTCGAGGGGAGCCCCGCGGGTTTCAAGCGCGCCACGAAAACCTCACGCAATTACATAGATCGCATCTATGAAATCGCTATGAAAATCTTATCAAGTCGATCAAATCAACCCAAATCCGAGCCATTCAAAATGTCTCAATTTTCATTAGATCAATCATATTGATCATTGCGATCGGTATACTTGAGGAGACCACAACACAAGACCTCGATCTGTTGGCTCGATCTACTAATTGTGCGCGCAGTTAGCCCCGATGGTGATTCCACGCGGTAGGGCAAGTCGCGCGTACATCAAAGAATGAGCACGAACTAATCTTTTTGGCCTTATGATGCTATCAACTCATACCTATTTCAACCCCTTATGATCGATTGATCTCATCAACCCGTGCTACCTGATTTAGACTGTAATAGATCCAATCTACTACTGTCGCATATCAACATATGCGCTGATCCAGATGGCAAACTAAGCAAGATGGCTCTGATACCACTAAAAGAATACGCGTAGGCTACGGAAGCAGAAAACAAAACTTTTCTACCGCGCACCCAAGAACATCATGCTAAGGAAGGATCATGGATCGTTACCACTTAGACGCGCAGCGCAGCGGAAGAAGAATTGAAAACCGATCCAATCACGCGCGTCGAGGTAGTAGTGGAAGTAGCCGATCGTCCGAACAGATCGTCTCCTCCACGCACGCCGATCAAGATCGCAACGAGCGGCGCCTCCACCGGTATCCACACGTCCCGGCCGGGCGCCGATCGCGAGTGTACTAGCACTCGTGGCGGCTAGGGTTTGGCTCGGGAGGTGGCGGCTAGGGTTTTGCTAGATGTTAACGGGACGAATCCCTCACCCCTCGCCTCCATATATATGGACCTCCTCACGTGGGCCTTGCGGACCAAGGCCCATTAGGAGTCTATTTGGATCTTTATCCGAATTGAGCTCATATCCAAATCATATTCGAATCGGTGTTCCAACCCGTTAAGCGTGCGACCACAGAGGTTCATGTATACTTGGTCGTGACCGGAAACGCCTTTCCGGTCACCACATTAATAGCGACCTCTAGTAAGACATATTAACCCCAAAGTATATGTAAAGATCATATCGGTGAACTGTAATGTTCTCTCATGTACGAATCCCTTTGCCTCACGATATAGATTGAGCTCAAGGCGAGACTGTGTCATCCTCTTAATAGCTCAATCACTCTCTCGATTCCGTGATGGATTATAAACTTGTGATTGACTCTTCAATCACCTTGGCATGGCCATGCACTTTCATAATCCATTACATCGAGGGCCCAGAGATATCTCTCCCATAAGGAGGGCAAATTCTATCTTGATCATTCACATCCCACTACATGTTTCATGGCAAATCCAAGACTACTTTTATGACTACCCGATTCACGGAGTAGTATTTAGTAGTCCCAAAATAAGCTACTACTCATGTTGGGAACCATGATGATCTCAAGTCTAAGGATTCTACATAAACACTACTCGAGACCAACGATGACACATGGAATCTCTGCGGTATCTCATGGCGAGTCTATCCAACATATGTTCACTAACACATGTCCATATTATTGATTTGGTATCACCATACCATGATCCATGAGACATGATCATCAATCAATACATATGCTGATCTTTGTCTTTGAATCATATTTGTTCCTCATATGATATACGATTAGGGATCATTTAGAAATAGCAACATTTTAGTATTTAAGAGTCTCATGAATAAGTCACATACTCATTGATCAATAATGATGATGTCTATTCCAAGGAACAAAGTAATGTATCATAAACATAGTATGTGATATATACAACATCTCCATGTTGCCTCTAGGGCATATCACTAACAGTGACAGCTCACAGTGCTCGACTATGAGCAGTGCGGGTTCTTCATCTTACGTACGTGTCAGGTGCACCTCCTCCTTACGCTCATGGCAGGGCTTGCGGCAGTTCCTGGATAAGTGTCCCATATGGTCACAGTTGTAGCACTTTACTTGCGACATATTACGGTGTGTGCTGGACAAGCCACTGTCCCAAGCATCGTGCCCGACTGTGTCGCGCCCGCGACCTTGCCGCCTGCGCTTCTTCAGTTTCCACGTAAGGAGCTGTCGCCCTGTTCCCGTTTCTTGGCACACGTGAGCCCTCCTCCTCAGTGAGGAGCAAGTGCCTTCCAGAGCTGCATTTGTTGTCAACTCTATATCGCTCTTCCATCACACGGCGGCGCCTGGTGAGCTCATCGACTGAGAATGTACTCAAGTCGAGGAACGTATCGATGGAGATGGCCACCTACACGTACCGTAAGGGTACGACTCATAGAAACTTTTTCACAATCTTGGATTTCTCAATTGCGTCGTCGAGAAAGCGAAGATTGTTGACGAGACCCATAATTCGCATCAAGAACTTGTCGACGGTCTCACCATCCTTGAAGGTGATGTCCTCAAACTCCTTGCGGAGCTTTTGTGCATTCACCTCGCGCACGCGATCGATGCCCATCCACTGCACCTTTACGGCGTCCTATGCCTATTTTGCCATGTCCTTCACGACGAGCGTTGATAGTATGTCAGACGGCACCGCACGGAGGATCTGGACAGGGCCATCTTATCGTCATGGAAGTGAGCGTCGCCCGTCTCAATTGCTCGCCACAGGCTCTGCGCCTGCAAGTTGACACTCATCAAGAGAGCCCAGTCGGAGTAGTTCATGCACGTCAGTATGGGATAGACCACCGTCCCCCTGCTCTCCCTTATCACCTGCCGCGCACCCTCGTCCTGTTGTGCCCGCAGATTCTCGGTGGAGTAAGGGACCTCGAAGGAGACTCTGATCCGTCGCCTGACATTGTCGATTGAATCTCTTCACCGCTCTGATACCAATTGTTGGAACACACACGACTACGAGTACCTAGTACTCATTTACGACTACGGCATAAACGACTACGAGTACCTAATACTCATTTATGACCATGGCACACTCAACTACTCTCATGATTACAGTGGTTTTACGACTGCTACAGTACCACTGCTATATTGATCTTACGACTGCTATAGTACCGCTGTTGCAGTTCCGCTACGACTTTGAGTAGTTGACTACGACCATGAGCACTCGAACACTCGAGGATTCCTGTACTCAATTACGACTATGAGATAATGGAGTTTTTTTTGTGCCGTGCTCTAACTGTGCAGATTCTCAGCTTTCTTATCTGATTTATATGATTTGAATGCAAAACAAAAATAAAATTTATTACCTATTCTTACGTCATGATCTGCTTCAGCTGTGCCATCTAACATCCAGTGTAATCGCTGCTCTACTAACTAACAGTCTAACCGAGAATCATGGCTACGATGGGAATGTGAGCACGTCTCAGACTACTAGCTTGACAAAGTAAAATACAAATATGCAGTGCAATGGGCTTAAGTTCAACAAAAAATAAGTCAGAAATTATAAGTCTAAATCTAAATGAGCGGGGTCTAAGTCAAAATGAGTAATCGTTTAATGGACAGTTATACATGCAGCTTCCAAAAAATTCTACTCGATGACTCGTTGATGTTTCTGCGTGGCGCTGTCTTTTAGGTAACGTTCTGAATGGCGATGGCTTATAACTTGTTTACTGTAGCTGAGTTGGCTTATTTGATATAATTAAATCTAAAAAATATTTAAAAATTAAAAAAATATATTAGTCCATCATAAATAGTATAAAGAAATATAAAAAACATAAAAGAAACAAAAGAAAAAAAGGCATTGCTCTTCCCTGGTTTCTTCAGACGCTGAGCGGGGGCCTTAACGTGGGCATTTCATGAAAAAATTTCTCACGTCCACGCGCGTCGGTAAGAACCCCCCCCCCCCCCCCCCCCAAGACCCCCACTCGCGCGTTACGACTTCGCAAGCAAGTTTAAGGCGACATTACTACCGCATTAGCTGCACAGTGCACAAGCGAACGCCTCCAGCTTTACTGCGCTCCGCGAGGGGAGATCGATCGAGAGGCCGTCGGACCGAGCTCTCCTCCTTGTCCATACCTAGCTAGAGGAAAAACCAGAGAGGGACCGACCAACCGATGGCCGTCGGCGAGGGCGAGACGGCGGCGCCGTTGCTGTCGCCGAGGAGGAGGGGGAGCAAGACGCGGGAGGGGTGCCCCGGGTGCCGGCTGGACGGGATCAACAAGGCCAGGACCGGCGTCCCCTACCTCAACTTCTTCTACATTTGGGTCGTCTGCCTCTGCGCCGGTACGCTAGCTCCCCCACCTCTCTCTCTCTCTCTCTCTCTCTCTCTCTCTCTCTCTCTCTCTCTCTCTCTCACACACAAACACACATGTTTTGCGTTTCTTGGTTCTTGGTGAGTGGCACGTACTGGGCGTACGGATAAACTAGCTCCTGCGCGACTTGCATGCTTCCTTCATTTGCCTAAACCACCAGTGCTCTGCAGTGCACGCGCTCTTATATTTTACTAGCTAAAATAGTGTTCTTCCGGGCTGATGCATCATCCAGAGTGAACACTCTGTGGCCCAAAGTCCAAACCAAAAAAAAACAGAGAGGGAAATTAACAGGCAAAGCCTACACATATGTGTGTATATATATATAGAGAGAGAATCACTAGCTAGTATATTATTTCTTTTTTGAATAATATATGTATGAGAGAACGAGTAACAGCTAGCTCAATGAATAAACCGCGGTTGAGTTAGATGGGATCGGACAGCCCTCGGTCGGTGTTTGCCTGACGAGTGCCGAGCCCTGTCAACCACACTTCACCTTCTGGCTGGGTGAAAAAGATGGACCTCCATTGATGCAGGCTTCCTTTTTCGTTGTCACGGGTCGGGACAGAGTCCAGTGGGGCCCCACGGTCAGAGTAAGCTAGTAAAGACACGGTGTGGGTAAAGAATCTCAGCTTGTCAGGGGTGATCGGAATAGCGATGGTTTTTGGTTTTTGCTAAAAAAACACTGTAGCTGACTGAAAAAATACTGTAGCTGAGTGGTATGTTAGGCATAATTAAATTTTAAGGGGGTGATCGGAATAGCGATGGCTTTTGGCTGAAAAAACATCAGAATTGGTGAAAAACACATCAGAATGAGTTAGTGGATAGTGTAGTGAATAGTGAAAAAAAAGCTGAAGTTAGAAGCTGAAGCCGAAAAAAGCCGAAATGAGCGGGACCTAAAAAATGTAAAAATAAAAACGGCTCGCCAGTCTAGTGCGGACAATGCAAAGGAATATGAGAAAAAAAACGGAACACAAAAAAACCAAAAAACAAAAAAAATTTTACTACGTGACAAAAGTGCTACAGTGTTTTTGTCGCTGCTATAGTATTTCGATCGCTCAACAGTATTTCCGTCTCCGTTCTGATCAGAGCATAATGCCGCACTCAGACTCCGACCTGCTGCCGCACTGTGACTGTGTTGCAACTTCCTTAATCCCTTCCGTGTACTTAGCATGGTAGGGTAGCCTCGCCCGATCCAGGCTTATTTGACCAGCGGATCGAACTGGGATCTAGTGCGAGCATGCCCATGGTCAAAAGGTTAGGCCCTGTTTGATGAGGCTTCTGCTCTCTGGCCCTGACTTTTGAAACGTGCTGGATTTTTAATTTCATATTTTTTGCCTTTTTTTATTCTTTTGCATTGTTATGCAATGACGTGATGACATAAGTTTGTTATTTTTTAAAATTTAATTACTTAAAAAATCTAACAATTCAGTGGCTACGGTAAAAAAAATCATAAGCCTTAGATTAAAAGTTAGTTAAAGCACTATCTAAGTAAGTTTAAGCTTCTGGTCAGGGACACCATACAATATTGTAGTAGTTTAAGTTATGGATTGATGTTCTCAATTCACTTCCTTTGTAGAATCAAAGTTTGTTTCTTTTAAAAGAAGAACAAATCACCCATCACTTTTTTTAGAAATCCCCGGACTCTAGTCGATCGGAGTAAGCACGTATTCAAAGTCTAACGTGTTGCATGTTTCATCCCTAGAGGGAATTTATGTACCGTATGCTGCCTAGTGTATCTTGCAGCGGATGTTAAATTGGCTTGACGTCCAGTGGCCTCTTCCGTTAGAATGGCCTAGGCCGGTTCGTCGATTCGCTGATAACGACTTGACGAGCGCTGGCTCGAGCGCACGGAAGTTTCCCGGAAACTGACCGGCCTCCTCTCCCTTCGCCGTCAAGGGAGCCGCGACGAGAGTGGTGTGCTTTCGCTTTGTTGCTTCTCTCAATCTAAACGTGACAACGATGCCAGCGGACCACAAGTGGATGGGCCGGCTTCGGAGCGCTTCGGCCTTATGTATCGCTACAGTCATACGCTTTTACACGGTGCATTTTTTTTTAGGTTGGAGTCTACAGATAAGATAAGGTACAGTAAAAATAATATTGAGTTTAGCTATATCAGTTAAAATTATATATGATTATTTTTCTGTACAGTATTTTCTCTTGTGAAGAATATATAATTCAAAAAGTTTGGCCATAAGTCACACATGCTTTTTTTCACTTATAATTTATGCTACCATAATTAATTTTGAAACAGTGTGTTTTTTCAAGACGTGATCAACATAAAAATTATAGTTAAAAAATATATTAAATTTAGTTATATCGGTTAAAATTATATATAACTATTTTTATCTATATATTATTTTTTATACATATAAATCATAAATCACAGATAAAAGTACCTATCACGTCTACAGCCGTCACGTCCTGTTCGGTTGATTCCAACTTTTGATTAGCACGGGAGCGAGCGGATCCTCTGTGTCAGTGAGGAGATAGCAAGACAAGTATGCGTGAAATGTGTTCTCTTGCCACGCGTGTCAAAAATTCCGAGAGAGGAGTAAGCACGTGTCAGGGTACCGGGTGCCTAGGGTGGGTCGTATGGAACCATATTCGGGATGGAATTGTTAGGCCACCGAGAAAAATTCCCGTGTTCATGTACAACAAATGTGTTAATACTAGCATAGTAGCAGCTCCAGATGTGCAATTCGAGCGGATATATATAGATATCATTTATTATGTATTCTATTTAGTAGTTTTTTTTGGAGTTGGTGTGGAGTAAAAGGTTCTATTCTAAACAGCGATGGGTTTGGACTTTTAGAAATTAAAAATTATTTAAAATATATTGGATTTTTAGTATGACTTTTTTCTATTTTTTGAATTAAATATTTTAAAAAATATAGGAAAAAGCCAAAAGTCACGTAACTTCAAACAAGCAAGTGTAAACTATCCACGGGGCCTTGCGTACGTGCGCATGGTCCACAGACCACAGGGTTTGATTAAGATTCCACTCGTTTTAACTTTATTTCAGATTTAGCTTTTAGCTTCAGTTTTTTTTTCACTATTCAGTAATTTATTTTTTTCTGAATTTTTTTAGATTTTTTGAGCTTTTTTATATTTTTCTTTTTTTCCCGTGTTCTTTTGTATTGTCCGTGATAGGTTAACATATTTTTTCTATTTTTACATTTTTTAAATTTAATTATGTCTAAAAAGTTAAATCAACTACAGTAAAAAAAATCAGCTACAGTAAAATTTCAATTAAAAATCAGAAACTATCGCTAAAAGATCACCCCTAAACACTTCACCGTACGTACGTGGAGTGCACTGTTGGTGTTGCCGTGGATAGGGTGTGCGAGATAGACCGGGCTATCTGGCATGCTTCTGCGCAGCGCATGTGCCTAGGTTACGTGTTCAGTTAACGCACAAGGCGGCATAGCTGGTACTACTGTAGTAGCCTATTTGCTCTTGAAAAATATATTGTTGCATACCTCTATTTATAATATTTTAATATTAAATATTATAAAAGAGAAAATATTCACTCTTTTTCTTAGTACTTCACCTGTGATCAAAACTTTCTTCTAACACTTACATAGCAAAATAATAAACATAGCATAACATAAGATTTTTGCATTTATATCATTATCATCTCTTTTGGCACCATCGCAATGTTTGTCTGCACTGAATGCTTATGATGTATATCATACAGGGGTGATCGGAATAGCGATGGCTTTTGACTTTTGCTGAAAAAACACTGTAGCTGGCTGATTTTTTTACTGTAGCTGAGTGGCATGTTAGGCATAATTAAATTTTAAAAAATGTAAAAATAAAAACGGCTTGCTAGTCTAGTGCGGACAATGTAAAGGAATATGAGAAAAAAACGGAACGCAAAAAAACCAAAAAACAAAAAAAATTCACTACGTGACAAAAGTACTACAGTAATTCCATCGCTGCTACAGTGTTTTAATCGCTAAACAGTAAAAAAATCTCCGTTCTGATCGCTGCCATAGCTCATACCGATATAGCCGAATAAATACCCATCCACATATCACTCTCAATATGTCCATCCTGTGGATGCTTTTTTTTTTTGAAATTTTAGTATATTCTCATTTTCTTAGCAATTGTAAACCACCTATCATTGACTTTAATTACATAATAGATTTCATTCCCTAATATATATATATATATATATATATATATATATATTATATATATATATATATATATATATATATTAGGAATCAAAATGTATTATATAATAGAAGTCAATGACATGTGGTTAATTCCTAACCTTATTTCTTTCTCAAATTAGCATATTTCTTGAATATTAATTCTAAATAAAACCAAAGTTTCTATTTTTATTTAGTTTCGAATTAAAAAAGAATTGCTACATTTTTTTGAATTTGCATATTTTTGTATTGTACTTTTTATGGACTTTATTTTTTAGTTTTAGGTTGGAATCCATACATAAATCCAACTGCTAATTTTTATTTTTAAATTATATTATTTTTATTGTACTTGACATAGATTTTTAATATAAATTTATTTTATTTTATTTTCAATTTTGGTTTTATGTTTGAATTCGTATACAAATCCAACTGCTAATTTTCTTCTATTTTTCATTCCAAATTTATGTTATTTTTGTTGTTACTTTTTTATTTAATTTTGAATTTCAGTTTTGTGTTAGAATTTGTATATATATTCAAATGCTAATTTTTATCTAATTTTTATTCTAAATTGTAGCTAGAGGTTTTAATTTAAAGTTCGTATGAAAATCACATTGCTAATTTTTTTTATTTTTCATTCCAAATTTTGGTTATTTTTATTTAATTACAAATATATGATTAATTTATATGATTATAATCTGGTCCACTAAAATAAGTGGTGTAGATGTTTCTCTTTTTTATTAATTAATATGAGAATTTATAGGATTTCTTTAGAATTATTGGAGGATTTTTTTTGCCCCTCAGAACGAACAAGTTGTCTTGAATCTCACCAATTTTTTTTATATATTTCTATGCAAATATTCTACCCCAAAAGTCCCATTTGCAACACAGTAAGCCCTTAATATCGTAGGATTGGATTCTGTGGGAATTATATATACTGGTTCGTGGAAAATACCCATGAAATCCATGCTTTTTCCAAACACGCATGCATGCCTTGAATCCGCCCCTCAGTTAGCAGAAAACATCAATCTAGCTAGTATGTACATGTTTTGTAGGAAGGACGATAACATGCATTCATGTATGTACATTTGGCTGTGCTCATAAGCTCATTTTAAGCCTCACTTTCTATCTTCTTAAATTTATCTTTTTTTGATATTTTAGTCTTTTTTATTTTTTGTATTATTCGTGATAATATTTTTTAAAAAAATTAATTATATTGAAAAAACTAATAGCAATTACAGAAAAAAAACTCAAACAATATTAAATAAATTAAAATCTTAAGCTTTTAAGCCACGGCCAATGAAATGAAACATCACACCACTTTAATTACCTGCGTACGTTCGCTGGCAAAGTGACATCAATTTTGTCCTTTTCAGGTTTTTTAAGTTTTTTTAGACTTTTTTCATTTTTCTTTTTTTATCGTATTATTTTGCATTGTTCATAACGGGTTAATATATTTTTTCTATTTTTAAATTTTTTTAAATTTAATTATGCTAAATAAGCCAACTCAGCAACGGTAAAAAAATAAACCAGTTACAGTAAAAAAAACCATAAACTAACACCCTAAAACGTTAAATCGAGATGAGATGAGGCTTGCTGGTGCTGAGTCTTGCTAAGGCACTTGTCTAACCAGTTCTTGGGTTTTTCTGTCTTCCAGGTTTTTTAAGTTACGAGCCATTGGAAATATGTAAAATTCTAATTTTAGTTTTTTGGTTTTGTTTTTTTCTTTTTTCTTTGTATTATTTATAGAGATATAATGGAGTTTACATTTTTTATTTTCCTTCAATTGAATGGTTTAGAAAAAATTAATAGCTATTACAGTATAATTTTAACTAACGATTAAAGTCACAACTATAAGCTGCTTGAAGTGGCCTCTTAATTTGCTCCTACGTGTACGGATCAAATTACAAAGGGGAATATATATATATATATATATATAAATATATATATATATAAAAGAAAAATACTTTTTACACCTCAGGTGTAATTACACCCACTTCTAATATACCACCTAAACGAACTTGAAATACTCTTTTATCATTTTGGATATAATCATATACTAATTATAATATACTTTAATGTGAACCACATAAAAAATTGCAAGGAAATCCATAGTTTTTAACGTATTTTGTAAATACTTTCATATACGCATATAAAAAGGAGTATGTCAAAAAATCTATATACTACATCTGAAAAATTGTTCATACCACCTAGATGATCTTAAATACTCGTATACTGTACGTATATACTTTCCGTTACGTAAGATACTTCCTACGTTATGAGATACGACATAGGGTATTAATTACATCCATTGTAGAAAAAGGCTTTATATATATATATATATATATATATATATATATATATATATATATATATATATATATATATATATATATATATATATATATATGAGCAAAGGTCTAGTTTGGTGCTGTTGATCAATTAGGAGTTCGTTCAGTTGGGTTTTTTAAGTTAGCTTTATGACTGAATCTATATTGTACCTAGCTTATTTTGTACTGTATCTGATGATTTATTTGGTATAATTAAATTTAAAAAAAATAAAAATAGAAAAGATATATTAGTTTATTACGAATAATGTAAATGAATACAAAAAAGAATCGATAAAAAATTTTAAAAAACTAAAAAATAAAATTTTTAAATAGTAAAAATAAACTAAAGTTAAAAACTTATTCTGAAATGAGCGTAACCTAGGTCAGTGATATCTCGAGCTAGCTAGCCGTATACAGCCATAGAAGAGGGTACGAGTCACATGCTGAGTTTGTGAGTGGTACTGAACTACTGATCTGACCTAGGGAGAAACACACGTGGCTAGCTATAGCTAGTTTGCCCTTTCTTTGGGACCTAGCTAGCCTGAATGACACCACACCACTCCACAGTGCGTGCGTACGAGCTAGCCAAACTGTGCGTTCTTCTCAACCGGGAGGGATGGCTCGTGAGGTTTTATGATTTATTTTATATTATAATTAATTTATTTTTTATTATAGCTGATAGTAACTTATTTAATGTAATTAAATTTAAAAAATAAAAAAAATATAAAAATAAGTTAGCTCATCACGAACAATGCAAACGAATATAAAAAAAGAAAAGATTTTTTTTCTTTTGGCACATGGGCGACACATGGAAAAATATTTTTTTTCTCCCAGTAGAAAGAGAGAAACAAAAGTTACCCAAATTTTTTTTCTTTGTTTCGAAATGGCCCAGATGGTTCATGTAGCCGGTTTTCAAACTCTGCATAATATCCAGATATGTTACAATAAAACCAATGTGTAAAATGCGAGGGTTCTCGATCGACGGTCGTGTCCAGGACGGTAGGGCCCAGGTAGGCCGTGCAACGTGAAAAGAATCCAGGAGAGAGAAACCTAGATGTTTTTTCCTATGTTGGTTAGGTGTGTGACCATGTTCCTCTATTTGGGACCAACACATTACAATAAGTGTTCCTGTCACAGCTGGGCCCAAAAAGATCATGCATGAATGAGTAGTGTGTTCTTAATTATGAGTACGATACATGTCATGAACTAAAATATTGTATGTATAGGGTGGATTTTTTTAGTCCGTGATTTATAGCTTTTAAATTTTGGTTATTCGTGAAAAAGAGTACGAAGAGAGAGAGTAGTATGTGATTTTGGTTGTTATAGCCGAAATTAGTATAATATCTACTATAATCGACTTATAAACTCTGTTTTAAAAAGACGTATCATTTGAAAACTAATTAATATAGCAAAAGCTACAAGCAACAAGTCCAAAAAAACCCGCCTAACGGTGAAGCCGTTTCAAAGGACAGACTTGGCCAACCCTTTAATCCCGCCACCTAAATTTAGCCAAACAAAATCGACAAAAATAAACGAAAAAGAAAGAATGAAAATCTTTAGATGCATGCTCCGATTAAGCTTCATTTGATCAGCGCTTGGCAAAGAGGATGTCCCTGCACTCACAGAATCCAAGCATCTTGGTGAGGATTCAGACCACCACACATGGACAGAGGGGAGTCACATATTCAGCCAGCATTGGCAGGCACCCTCACTGGTCGCTTTGCCTTACCATCGAGATGACTGGCGGCGATGCTCCATTGCTCCGCCACAGGAAGGTGTGCCATGAACGCTGCCCCGGGTGCAGGCAGGAGAGAAGGATTCAGGCCAACGATCGTATACCGTATGCGGATTTCCTCTACATTTGGATCGCTTGCTTGTGTGCCGGTATGACGTTCCTTTTACAGGTGGATAGGGTGTAGGCGTTGTTCTGATCATCATCTTATGAAACAGCTGTGTGACTGTCAGGAGTGTAGAGATGTTGCAACATTCAGATCGACAGAGTGGTTATGATTCATCATAATGGTTAGGAGCAGATGATGATCATTGATTGCGTGTATCGACCAACTAGTTGATCATATTAGATCCAGTCTGATTGTGAACCATGGTGTAGGTTGAGGTTCTTCAAGGGCTATTTGGGGGAAAGATTAGATTATCTGAAGAATGCACTCCAGCTTGTTAATTCTTCTTTCCTTTATTGGTGGTGGTTAAATAACGTCGTTAGTTTCGCAGCTCTAGTACAGACAGATTAATTGTAAGTGCTATCCAGTCGCCGTCAGTTAACATCACCGAGAAGAGATTCAGATTTCAGAGTTCAGACCATTAGGAGATGGTCCCAAACAGCTGTCCTTATGCATTCATCCATGGTTGTTTACACCAACTTATGTCTGCAACCGTTGATTAGTGAAAAAAATTGCAAGTACACCTGGTGCCTATCACTGGACAACTTTTATGACAAAAAATATTGTTAAGGAGATGAAATAGAGTTATATTAAAAGATAGAGTTTGTATCCTATTCTACATATGCCTTATCTCTATATGGTATATACCCCTTGTACTCTCCTATATATATATGACCTTTTGGATCTCATATCAATACACACAATATTCATAACATGGTATCAGAGTTTAGGTTAAAACCCATCGAGAGAAGCGCAATTCAGAGAGTAGTGCAAGCCCCTACGTGCGTCGGCCTACTCACTGATCGCTGCCCTCTGTGTGCGGCGTCGTCTTCTTTTCGGCCTACCCACCGGCCGCTACCCTCTGTGTTTCGGATTTTGTTTTACTATTTTAGCAACAACTCTTTTCAAATGCAATGCTATTGCATACGCCTTACATTTGAGGGGGGTGTTAAGGAGATGAAATAGAGTTATATTAGGAGATAGAGTTTGTATCCTATTCTACATATGTCTTATCTCTATATAGCATATACCTCTTGTACTCTCCTATATATATGACCCTTTGGATCTCATATCAATACACACAATATTCATAACAAATATCACCATGTTCATATGCATTGTGATGAATATGTCTCGTGCATTGTCTTAAAAAACCGTATCTTTTTAGTCACCTCCCCCTTCCCAAAAAAAGAGAAAGTGGATATATTTCTGTCATTTGTTTTAGTTCAATGATATCACTTAATTTTAGCGTTTGCTGACTAATACCTTGGTTTTTTTGTCTTTCCAGCACTACCGATCCAGTCATTGTTCCCCTATCTATACTTCATGGTATGTAGTGATGCTGTAAACTTGAATATTTATCCTGAGTATACGTGGAGCAAACTTGCTGCTTAACGAATTCTTACATACTAGGTGATGTTTATATGTTCACTTTTGTTATACAACAGATCAGGGACTTGAAAGTCGCAAAGCAAGAGCAAGACATTGGGTTCTATGCTGGTTTTGTCGGTGAGCACTGTCTCCTCTCAAGGTTTGACAAATTACCGAAAATATATGGGCAAAAACTTGAACTTGACAACTAAGTGTACATGTATCTATACTCTTAAGCGAAGTCAACATGTACATTGTCATCGAATACTCAGAGTAGACTCGTGCTTAATATCGTTGTTAGACAACGGTTATTGTCAATTAGTAGTTACTGACTGTACTCTGTGTTTAAGGGGCTACCTATTTCCTTGGAAGAACTATCAGTGCTGTGCCATGGGGCATGTTTGCTGACAAATATGGGAGGAAGCCCTGCATTGTGATCGGTATCCTCGCAGTGTATGGAACATTCAGTTACATTATGAAAATATACTTAGTGCTCCATTCAATTTGACTGAAGTAAATCTTGTTCTACTTTCCTCAGGATTATATTTAACACGCTCTTTGGCCTTAGCACGACTTACTGGATGGCAATTGTAACTAGGGGCCTACTTGGGTTACTCTGTGGTATACTGGGACCAATCAAGGTAATTTACTGTGTGGATGACTAGCAAATGGCACATAGTTGTTGGATATTAATGGATGTACCTGCATTCTCCAGGCCTATGCCTCAGAAGTCTGTAGGAAAGAGCACCAAGCTCTAGGAATTTCTCTTGTAAGCACAGTACTCTTATGTTTTGTATTTCAGACTCTCAGTTTCTTCATTTTGAAAAATGCTTCAAATTATCGTGTTCATATTTACTGCAGCTACTTATGTCTAACATTATGTCATAGGTTACCTCTTCAAGGGCAATAGCTCTTGTTGTTGGACCAGCTATTGGAGGATTTCTTGCACAGGTGAGGACTAGTCCACTTTGATAATGAAGAAATTTAGCCTCTTAGAAATATTAAACCTTAGTTGCATCATGCTTACACTTCATCAGAGCTGACTTCTCATGCGTGTGCAAAAGAAAAGGAGAACCTCACAATTTTGACCTTTTATTTCCTTACAACCTTTTAGTTTCATCTTTCAGGTTCGTGAAAAAGTACTAATAGAACAAATTTGGCCTAAATATTGTTTGGTTGAAGAATGGACCGCGTTCGTGAACGAACAATAACTAAATATTCACTACTCACGCACATGGCTCTGACTAACAGTGATCCTATACAAATGGCTCTGAGTAACTGTCTTGGCTAACATTGTGTATCCTGTATCAGCCTGCAAAGAAGTACCCAAATGTTTTCTCGGAGGAGTCCATCTTTGGGAGGTAAGTCATCATTCATACTGTTTCATATAAATAAATTTGTATCATTTCGAGCAGGAGATAAACCTTTCAAGTGTACTTCTAATTGTAGGTTTCCATACTTTCTCCCTTGCTTCGTCATATCGGTACTCGCAGCAGGAGCATGTGTTGCATGCATTTGGCTTCCGGTATGCCACAACCTCTCCCTACGATTCTTTCCGTTAGAAATGCTACGTGCTGATTACATGAAATACATCAAGATTTATTTGCATTCGTTCAATACAGTGTTCGAGTGCTTCCAAAAGAATGCTGGGAGAGAAGTTGCTTAACATTTTCCCCTTGTTCTTAGGAAACTCTGCACATGCACCATGATGACAAAGTAGAAGCTATTGATGCACTGGAGGCACAAGTTGCTGCTTCAAACTCAGAATATGGGAAAGCTAAAGAATCTGGACCAGGGAGAATGGAATCTACAAAGAACTTGCTAAAGAACTGGCAGTTGATGTCAGCAATGACCCTCTACTGTGTCTTTTCTCTCCATGATACAGCTTATCTTGAGGTAATCTCTATTTCTGAATCTTAGATGACTATGGTAATAATATATTCAGAAACAGTTCAATTTGAGAACATGCTGATAAATCATCGCCTATAGAGAAAAATCAGATCTGGAAATGAAAGCAACTTCACATGTTAATGTGTTCTGTAATCTTCAGATATTTTCACTCTGGGCTGTGAGCAGCAGAAAATACCGGGGCCTGAGTTTTACATCCCAGGATGTCGGTACTGTGCTAGCTATCTCGGGTATGTGATATTTCTCCAAGTTTTTGTCTATGATTATTGTGGTTGAGTCTTTTACCTGATGACAATTTCATTGGATATTGTAGGTTTTGGTGTTCTGGTGTATCAGCTCGCTATTTATCCATTCCTAGCCAGATATGTTGGACCAATCAAGCCATTCCGTTTTGCAGCCGTACGTGAGAAATATATTTTGTGATGGTATACTTTTTTAGTATGATGTTCACTTTTACAGTACCAAATGCATGTTTGGTTTTCAGGTCTTGTCTATACTTCTCCTTGCAACGTATCCATCCATGGCCAATTTATACGGTCTGGAGCTCAAAATACTCATCAACATAGCTTCGCTTTTGAAGAATATGTTTGCTGTGAGTCAGTCTCTGTGATCTCTTGTATCTCACTAGTCAACTGGAATAGGGAAAACTTGAAAGTATTTTACTGACATAAATGCATGTTTCTGAAATCCAATTTGCACTGACACAAAGTCGCTGACAGTGAAAAATGAAGTGGGAATACATTTTTTTTAAAAAAATAACTAATTATAGAAAATGAGGTCAGTGATTCTACAAGATCATTTTATATGAGCAAATTCTAATGTATCTTTTGAGCAAAACAGGCTACGATTACTATTGCGTGCAACATTCTGCAAAACACCGCAGTGGTACGTATCACAATCCCACGTAGTGGACTAATTTCATCTTAATGCATTGTTATGTGTCATCGTTTTGCTGTGTTCTAACATCTAAGTTCTCTCATGAAACATGTACAGACACAAGAACAAAGAGGTATTGCAAATGGCATCTCTGTGACACTGATGTCAATCTTTAAAGCTGTAGCTCCAGCAGCAGCTGGCATTGTGTAAGCACACCGTTTCTTCTCTTTTCTGGTTAGGGAATCTTCTGTTTATTTGTTCAGAAGAAAAGAAAAAAGAATTGGCTTCGCTTGGCTTGCAAGTGTGCTTTCCAATTAATGAACTTTTTTATCGCCTTTTTGCAGGTTTTCATGGGCACAGAAGCACATAACTGGGTTGTTCTTGCCAGGTAAACACATGGCCCTTCCAAGCCATGCTAATTGCGTTACTATTGATAGCTTTGCCTTAACTTGGACGATAAGCATATACATATTATCAAGTGCATATACTTATTAGATTCATCATGCAACATGCAGGTGATCAGATCCTGTTCCTGATGCTGAACATGGTGTCAATAATTGGGTTCTTGCTGACATTCAAGCCATATTTCACCATGCCGAATGCGATGCAGTGAGGCATCCATAGTTACGTACATGTATTTAGTTAAGTTAAATCAGGGGCACTATCAGATTGCAACACTGGATTCCAAACTGCCAGAATTCATGTGTTGTATCATCACGTATTTTCCAGTTCTGTTCGGTTGTGTAATCAGATGTAATGGGATCTATGATTTTTGTCTAAACTCCAAAGAACCGGTTGATGGATATGATAAACTGGTGATGAGATCAGGCTTCTTGTCTCCTGGATGTCTTATAAGTAGAATTGCAGATGATGTCGTCAATTCAATTACAACGGATCCATTTGTTTGGAAATTTGTTCTTTAGACCGGGGAGAATGTTGTGCGCTATACAAGATAAAATATGATGTTTGACATGCTCCAAGTAGGAGTTTACCCAGACAATCTTTGTAACATTGATCAACCCCAAAAAAAGGTTAGCCAAACATTTTCAGCTGATCTTCCTTCCATGACTGATAGAAACTTCAAGGAATCAGGTGTTAAAGAGTATATATGTCTTTGAATCTGTTCTTTATGGTTATGGTTTATGATTTTTAGTTGAAATTTTTAAATTTTAACTATTCGTGATCAAAATTACAGAGAGAGATACGCTTGTGATTTTAGTTAGTACAGATATTGAATTTTTAATGTATACTATAATTAACTTGTAAACTTTATCTTAAAAAAATATTCAATTTAAAAATTAGATACTGTAGTAAAAGCTAAAATCCGTTTTTAAAAACCGTATCAAACATATCTTTTTTCTATTATTCTTATAGTCTAGGGTTTAGTGAGAACTTGTACTATATATATATCCTCACGAACTACTATTGCAATACACACTACATTTTATATTTACATATCTTCTATTTTTATAATATGGTACCAGAGCTCTCTAGAGAGCTCGATTCACATTCCACTAGGAGGAGCGATCTCGCTCTTGAGGGTGGCCACCAACGTCGGCCACCGGATCCGGCCGACCTCTCGGCCTTCTCCGTCCTCTGCGTCGCTGACCCGCACCCGCGTCGGTGTCCCATGCCGTTGGCCCACGCCCGCCCGTGACCATGCCGCGCTGGTGCCTGCCAAGGCCTGCGCCCGAGCGTGCCTCTGCGTTGCGCCGCCGCCGGGCTTCCTCCCGGCCACCCCCAAGCCAGATCCGGCCAGATCCACCGCCTTTCTTGATGCGCCAGGCTGTCGCCAACCCAGATCTGGCCTCCGTCGCCTCGGATCCGACCGCTAGGAGCTATGCCAGCCCATCCCGGGCCTCCGCTTGGCCGCCGTCATTTCCATAAGCCTCGCCTCCTCCGCCGGCCAGCGCCAGTGTGCCCATCGCCACTGGCTCCCGTGTCCATGCCATCGAATCCGAGCGGATCCGACCATTGCCGGCCACACCGACGCCCGGATTTGGCCTGGCTGCTTCTTCCCAGGCCACCGCCGCCTCGCCTGTGGCCTCTCGGATCTGGGCTCCCCAGAGCCAGATCCGACGCTCTCCACCGGCCGCGCTGCCTTCCTCCGCTGCCCCAGCCACAGCACGTCGGCCGTCACACTCCACTGCTGCTTCTTGGCTGCCTCCGTCGACGGCGGGATGAAGACGGAAATGATGGCTCCACCTCACTAGCCCCGCGCGCTCTCGATCGCTCGGTTGCCACTGGCCACAGCTCCCCCACAATCCCTCTCTGGCTCCATTGCCGGATCTCCAAGTGGGAATCAAGAGGAGAGAGGTGTTGACCGTGAGGAGATTTGGGGGGAGAGAGAGAGGAGGGGATAGAGGAGATGGAGGAATGGTATATCTGTTGAGGAAGGAGATAAACAGGAGGCGGCCCCGGTTTCGGCTCGGCCGTAGGCCCCGTCTTGGTGATCTATCAGCGATGATTTTTTATTTTTGGCTAAAATTTTACTGGAGTTAGTTTTTTTATTATAGTTGATTTAATTTTTTAGGTATAATTAAATTTAATAAATGTAAAAATAGAAAAAATATGGTAACATATCACGGACAATGCAAAGAAATACGGAAAAAAAATAAAAATACAAAAAAATCCAAAAAATCTAAAAAAAATTCAGAAATAGACGAATTACTGAATAGTGAAAAAAAAGTTGAAACTAGAAGCTGAAGCTGAAAAAAAACTGAAACGAGCGAGGCCTTAGCAAGCGGGATTCTCTGACTTAGCCGAATCTAAGTCACCGTGACTTTACTTTGATTCGGCCGTTCATCTCTAGATGGACGGTCCAGATTATTTCTATCTTTATTTTAAAAAATAAAAGTAGAAAAAATCTGGACCGTCCATCCAAAGATGAACGGCCGGATCGAAGCAAAGTCACGGTAACTTAGTCGTGGCTAAATCAGAGAATACGCGTTGCCGTCTTAGCACTATGCATGTGTTGCGTGTTGCTCTGCTAGTATCCGCTATAGTCTTTTTCTACGTGTCTTCCGTTGTGTTCATTTAAATCTGTAGCTTCTCTTTTTCATATCGTTAAAGCCGTGCGAGTTCACAAAATTCTTGTCAGTTAGCTGACTATTTTGCTGGCCACGGTTCATCCTCTCATATGGGTGTGGTCCTCTCTTTCCTTTCACATAGCCGTAACCATCGCTCTTCTCTTTGAGTTACCACAGATCGTAAAAATCTTTATGATGCTGCCGCTTCTCTTTGAGTCACCGCCCTAAGCTTCTAAAGCCATCGTGTTTCTTCTGTACCGTGTCTCTGTTGCGCTTCTTGTGCACTGTGCTGTCACCGTTTCGGGCTTCGATCTGTGCCACTTTGTTTTCTATATCCCTTTTCGGCTTGATTTAACAAGCTCTCTACTTGTGTCATCTTTCACATCCTTTTTATCGTGTTGTCGTGGTTGACTTTGATCCTGCTTACCTCTATGCACGATTCCAGATCGGAGGTATCCGACACATAATTTTCTAAGAGTTGCACACTACGATGACATTATCACGATGCGGATTTTGAATTTTTTCTATTTTAATGTTAACCTTTTTCAAATGTAATGCTATTGCATACGTCTTACATTTGAGAAGAGGTATTAAGAGTATATATGTCTTTTTCAATTATCCTTGTAGTCTAGGGTTTAGTGAGCTCTTGTACTATATATAGCCCTATGAGCTGCTATTGCAATACACACTATATTTCACATTTGTATACTTTCTATTTTTGTAACATTAGGAACATTATGTTTATCTATAAAGACCACAATATATGTAAGAAATACTTGCATCTGACAATATCACATGACCAAAACTCAGGGGGAAATGGTGAGCCCACAATGAAGCAACATAGTTGAAGAATTCTTCGTCACATTGTCAATACATCAGGAAGAGGACAGCATCCTACTCAAATTGATCTTGGTTAAAATGAGGATAGCAGAAGTATGGAATATGGAATTATGGATGGTGTTTGATATAACAGCGACAGAATGACTACTCTTGAAAAGTTAAAAAGAAACAAACAAAATCTGAAAGACCAAAGCATGATCTAGAAAATTTCCAAGGAAAACAAGCATTGCCGGCAGCATATGACACAGCATAGGAAGTCTTGCAATGCAATAATCTTTTCAGTTCAAACTATAGCAAACCGATAAAATAGCGTCCGAACAGTAAATAATTTTGGTCTCTGGCTGCTGCAGCTTCGCCTCTACTGATTCAGATGATACTTCAACTCACTTGGCCATCATGACTTTAACGAATTCGTCATAGTTGATCTGGCCATCACCATCAACATCAGCCTCACGGATCATCTCATCCACCTCCTCATCTGTCAGCTTCTCGCCAAGGCTGGTCATGACATGGCGCAGTTCAGCAGCAGAGAAAAAACCATTTTGGTCCTTATCGAACACACGGAATGCCTCCTTGAGCTCTTCCTCAGAATCAGAGTCTTTCATCTTGCGGGCCATCAGGTTGAGGAATTAAGGGAAATCAATTGTTCCATTGCCATCGGCATCCACCTCATTGATCATGTCTTGTAGTTCCACCTCAGTTGGGTTCTGCCCCGTTGAACGCATGACAGTTCCCAACTCCTTAGTAGTAATGCAACCTGGAAAGAACATAATCTGTGCCATTCAAGTCCAGGAATTGTTTAACTCTTAAGTATCACTATGTACTGCTTTAGATCATCAAGGCTTGCTTGTGTTTTTGAACAGATAATGCAAAAGGAGCAACCGTACAAGCCCAAAAATGAACCTTGCAATGAATAGAAACGAAGTTGTTAGTATTCGGTAAACCAAACACACAAGTTGTGATGGCCATGAAATTGGTAACCACTTAATAATAGAAAACACTGTTTACCATTTAGGCAAACAAAATAATAGAAAACACAGTTTCCCATTTAGGCAAACAAGTTTTAAAACAATTTACATCAACAGAAAAACGCATAGATGCATTCATATCCATTTGAAAGAAGAAAGTCATAATGGATTTGAGTAGAAAGTTCCCAATTTGCAACTTGAAAACATACCATTTCCGTAATTCGGCAGATTGCTTACATACGCAATAACTAAAATAGTATCTAAAACTTATGTAACGAGAGATCTATCAATACATAATACCAACTAGTACAAGACATTAAGACATATTTTCCTATTGCAAGTTGAGGTAAAGAGCAGATGCTTGCTGACCCTGAAAAAGACCAATTGCACAGAAATTGGTCAGTCACATGTGGTGGGTTCGGTGGGGGATTTTGCGAGAACAATTAAGGGTAAATGGAAAATATATGACCGACAGCCCACCCGCCTCCCTCTTGGTTTGACCACCCCTGATGGCATGTTTGGCTTATGTCAGTGGATGTCACTCAACGAATTTGGATCAATTTGACCCGAACTATTTCTTTTTGTTTTGCCAGAATACATGGATCAATCTGACCTGAGCTAAAGTTGACTGCTAGCACTCAAATCGAATTGACGAGTGCATGGATGACAGAAGCCTGGATGGAATGTACTTGCTATTAGAGATGTCAGATATGAGCTTTACTACTGGGAGGTCCATGACCAGACAATGGATCATCCGTACCATCAAGACAATAGAGAACTAGAAAGAAGACAAACTTCGACAAATTAAAACATCTCCATGAAATTCTGGATGATCTGACACCAAAACAGTTTAACTGAAAAAATGATGAAAATCCAGCTAACAATGTGAGAACGCATAACAATTCATGCATTCCAACAATTGTTCGGTAAAACGCTATTTGTCTTCTTTCCATCTAAAATCAAGAGCAACTAGCATACCACACCACTTGGACTATTCAGGCAGGCATCCTCTGCACTTCCACAGAGCTGCCACTTGTTATGTGTTAGTTACATGAAGGCACGGTGCCAAACTACCAGTGTGTCCATTTTTTTATTTTCAATTTCAAGGTTACCTATACAGAAATACATGTTTGTGGCTCGATTTTACTGGATAATGCACAACAAAAAATAATGTTACAAAGCAATCCTTTGAATTCCATTGCTGCCAATCACTTTATTAGTTGTACAGTGTGTTTGGTCACAAAGGAACGGCATCTTTTGAATAATAGTCTCCTTAAAACAATTTCAAGGTTACCTGTTACCGGGAACGTCTTATGTCGGGTCTTACGCCAGTGTGAGCTGGTTAGACTGGTCAATGTTGGCGGTCTAACTGGTGGGCAGTTGACTGCCATAAGAGCGGTCAGACCGTAGAGAACATTGAGAGGTGGCTTGAGTTCGAGAGATGTTCTGAGATTTCCAGAGAGGTTTTGAAGAGCACAGATATGCCTAGGGTTCCCTAGACATGTCTGGGTTTTCCATAAAGGTTTTGGAGAGGGCAGACATATCTGGAGTACCCAAGACATATTTGAGATTGCTGATAAGAGCGGATATGAGCATGTTTGAGGAGTGTGACACTGAGAGGGCTTCGAGGTTTGTGCCTACATGCCGCGAGCTCCATGTGGAGGCTATGTGTGACATGGTTGGATAAACTCCAGAAAAGGTGATTTAGGGGGTTTTGATCTTGAGGATGTTTGGATTGGTTATTGCTGTGATTTGAGGATGCTAGGATATGTGGAAAACCATCCTTAGCTATCTTGGCTTGATTTGTCCCACGAGCTCCTCACATTCACCATTTTCCTATTTGGCCCAGTTTTGGTGTAGCTTGCTTTCGGATTGAAAAAAAATCAAAACTTTGCAAAGCTTTTGATTGAAAAAGATCAAAACTTTGGAAAGATTTTCTTAAATTTCTTGTTGGATTGGGTTCACAATATCATAGGTTAGGTGTGTGCAAAGTTTTAAGTAGTTTGAAGCTATGAATTGAAAGTTATGTCGGTTTTTGGATTTGAAATCGTGTTGATTTTCAGTTCTGTGCTAAGGGAGATATCAGACCACCCTGAGGAGACGTTAGACCATCAACTAAATAGCAGTCAGACCGCCCCTAAGAGAGGTCAGACCGCCTAGGGTTTGTCAAGGCTCAATTTGCTCGATTTTCTTGGATATTTCATTGTAGGTGTCTAGGCTCTGATAATCATATCTTGACATAGTTTTTAATCACTACTGAAGTGAAGAGTCTTGAGTTCTCTTTGGGAAAAGATTTTGAAAAGAGCTGTGTTTGTATAAGCTCCAGTCCCACATATACCACTAACTCGAGACAACCAGATTATAGTTAATGAATGGATGTTGCGTGACTTCAAAACATCAGAGAAACTCTCTTTGGATAAAACTATCATCCACTGTAAACTACATAATACAATGTTGCGGGACTGAAATCATAGCTACCTAAATATATGTGAAACGAGTCTACACAGTGCAGCTTCTTAATTCTTTTGGCATTTAAGCTCTGAAGACTGGTGTTCCTTTGCAAGATGTGACATTTATTAGACAGGTTTCAACTATATGATACTTAACGAGAAGATATCAGGGGAAAAAAGGGTGCACGCTACCGGTGGCCATATTTCCCTACCACTACATGTCTAGAAAAACTTATGCCTAAATCGAATAAGCACAGCAATCATAGCGAATTAAGATCCAACAAATTTCTTATAAAGAATAGGAAAGTGAGACTCACGGCAATGATTCCATCCAAACTTAACGGAAGCACGAATTATGGCGAATCAACACTAGGCAAATAATAAATGTCCAATACTTAACACAAACTGGTGATGGATCACGCGATCAGCCAGCATTTTGCCCCAACCGAGCTACACAACACCAGTGTCAAAGATCTGAAGGTCACAAGCATTGCAGGCAGGCTCATCGACTCCAAAACGGATCTTAAGAAATCAAGAATCGCAACAGATGGGGATTCCGAGGAGCGGTGTGCAGATCAGGCGTCAAGAACCCCCAAGATCACCTCTCCCACACAGCCGAGAATGAATCCACGGGTAGTTCCCTGATCGATTGTTGATCAATTCTAATGAAGCAAGCATATCAAGAAGACGCGTGATATGTTTGCCTAACAACACACACACACACACACACAGAGAGAGAGAGAGAGAGAGAGCAGGCAGTACCGTCCCCATCCTTGTCGAAGAGACTGAAGGCCTCCTTGAACTCGGCGATCTGGTCGTCGGTGAGCTGCTCCGCCATTGGCCGCAGGTGGGTACGGCAAGGGAAGGCGGCGATGCGAGTTGTCTCGAGCGAGCGTTCTGCACTTTGCTGAAGTAGGAGAACACTTGTTCGGTCGCAACTTGGCACGTTCAAATAACTCTTTATTTCCTTCTCACGCTCTCTCTTGAAAATTGCTTAGGTTTTGCGGATTCAATCCCACTTAAAATCTTTATCTTTACTACTTTAAAAGAAAGAGTTGATGGTTGATGAGTCCTCTCCCATATCTCTTCTCAACCATTTGATCTGAACAATTAAATCTTGACCGTAAACCCTTTCCACCCTAAAAACCGCGCGGACTACCTAACCGAACTTGTGCGCTGATTTCTTTCGACTTTCTATCTCTCCTCCCGCACGGCCGCACCTACCTGGTTTCTTCCGCCTTTCTCCACTCCATCGCGCCTCCCGCCGCCGTGCCGCCCTCGCCTCCTCCCCTCCCTCCGCTCTCACCACCTCCGCCCCTCCGCGCCGCCGCATCCTCCTCCCCGAACCGCCTCTTCCCTAGCCCGCGCCGCCGCCCTCTCCCCTACTCCCCAACCCCGCGCGCGCGCCGCCTCCCCTCTCGTCCCCGCACCACCGCCTCATACTCCCCACCCCTCTCCTCCTCCGCCGTCATCCTCCTCCTTCGCCCCCGCGCCGCCACTCCTCCGCGCCCCGCCTCTTCGCCGACCCGCGATCCCCTCACCCCCTCCGCCCCCCCGCCTCCCCCTCGCTATCCCCCGCCGCCACGCTCTCTCTCCGCGCTCCCGCGCCACGCTCTCCCCCGCCTCCCCCTTGCTCCCCCCGCCTTGCTCCCCGCCGCCTCCCAAGCTTATTTGATGATTTCCTTTTCCTTTTTCATACTTGGTATCTTTGTTTGATTGCGGGAAGCTTCAAAGACCGACACGAGGCGACCGCCACCGCCACGCCCACCGGATTGCTCGACTCGGGGACCCGTCGACTGCAGCGATCGCAGATTGGTGGGTGTTAGAACCGTCTGCGCTTGCATTCTTATCGCATTTGTGTGTTACATATTACAGCACAAGTGTTTTGACTTGACGAATTGGTGTTGCGACTGTTAGGGCCAAGAATGCGTGTGGGAACATGTCCGACCATGAGGCGTTTACGAGGAGGAAGGCTGCGTGGCGGCGAGCCGCGAGGCCACCGGTTCGAGGTGCAGCTTCTCGACCTCAAGAGCGAGTCGCCATCTCGATCTCGGCTCCTCGGCGGGCTCACTGTGGCTCGGGACTAGGCGATGGCAATGGCAATGTCGTCCATTTGGAGGATGTCACCATCCAAGGTCCACCTCTTCTTCTTGATCTTGACGGCAATGCCATCCGTTATTGTTAATCGCATCCAATCCATTGCGTGACTTCCTCATGGTTTCTTTCGATTGTAGATAACAAGGTGAGCGGTGGTGCCTCGCCATGAGTACACCCGCCTGCGACTATTTACGCAATTGCCGCAGAAGGCAAGCTAGAGCGGCGACAACGGGAAGAGGAGGGCAATGGTAATGGCATTGGCGATCCCAAGCGAGCGATCAATTACGAGGAAGAGGGAAGAAGGAATCTGGTCTGAGGCGACATCGGCAACCAATGTTGTTTGTGGATACCCTTTTGCATTTTGTTGAGTTTACATTTTCAATATTAATGGTTTGCACCTTCAAGATAATCGACATTTGTCCCTAGGAGCTGGTTGATTCCTAAATTACGCAACTTATTTGATCAATAGATAATAGATTTTTTGTTTTCTTTCGAGAACCGAACTACAGAGCGATTGACTAAGACAATTGTTCATCTGCACTAGAGTGAGAACTCAATACCGTTGATCTACTTTAGGCAGAAGGGTTAATTTGATCATCTTCGTCAATAATTCTATGTAAGAAATTGAATCAATATACTTATCTATTGATTAAATTTCTCTTTGTCAATGATGTTATCTCCACATACCATATTACTATTGTTTGTCCCTGTACATCTATTCATTTCTGTATATCCTAAATTTCTTTGTGTACTCAGTGTAATGATGCCATAAAGCATGTCACCACACTCTTATTGCTCATCTGTGTTTTGATTTTCCAGTTTGCTTGGATATCTTTTAACTCAAAAGGAGCTGCTCAATATGATTTTCATGAAACCTTGGCAAATTGTTCTTTTCTGCAATTGCTAATTCACATGAGGTGGGAAACTTGTTTCTGATGAAGCATTAGAGATATTGCAGCTAATTTGTGATATGTATTGTTCCATTGCCATCAAGCAAGCGAGGTAATCATCTATATTGCCCACCACAATTAGTTCTCTTCTACACTAGATTTGGATATCATTTCAACCTTGGCATATTGCATCATTATTGTGATCACTGCATACTGAACTTGCTTGATGTTTTAAGGCTTAATCTATCTTTAGTTTGTCCTATGGTGCATTCCATATTTCCATCCCAGCCCCAGTTTGAGAATTTTTATTTACTTTATGTCAGTTGTTATAGTCGAAATCAAGAAATATGAATGCCAAGTAATGATTCTATTAACCTAAGAATTGAAGATTAGCATTTAAAAAACTTTTTTTGAAATAGATCCTATTCTTTTCTGCCCCGCTTTATTGTTATGTGGACATACAATTCCATATCCTTTTTTTTGGAAATCTGCGGAGATTGTGTTGGGTTGCCATTTTAACTTCAGAAATTTGCAGCATTTGGAAGCCAGACGTCAAAGCAACCATTTGGGAGTTTGCAAGGCTCGAGTATGCCCGGCATCAGCAATTTTCCAAAGTCTTACGAAGGCTATCGCTGATCTCCGCCTCCTCTGTCGGCCGAGAGACATTGATAGGCAATCACTAGAGTTACTTAACGGGATGATGACTCCTACAAGTGCCATGGACCAGGCATATGTTGAGTAAGTCCCGTGATAATTATAAATGTTCATTAAACATGAAGACATGCTTGCTGATGGAAAACACTGGGCACAATTTTTTACATAATGCATTGAATATGTCTTAATGTTCTATTTATGTAAGTTGCAATCAGTATTTTTTTATTTCAATCGTTATTGCATTGATATTTATACTAAATTACTATCATTTCTGTATATATTGTTGTATGTGGTGCTTGTTCTATCATGCTTCACTAATATGATGCTTGATTTATTTACGAGTATGAATGTGTATGTTTTATTTGATACATGATGACGTAAGAAAAAGTTGATATTTATTATTCAGTTTGAGATTATATTTGATAGTATGCATTACTTTTATTTATTTTTTCGTTGCAACGCACGGGCATCTTACTAGTCTAATAGGAATTAGAAAGAATTCTTATGTTCTGAATACTCCCTCCATACACAAATATATATGTTTAGCCTTGCGTGCAGTTAAACTTTTCAAATTTTAACTATTGATATATTTTAAAATATTTAGATTGGATACATGATAATTATATGATTTATCTCAAAAAGTACTTTTATAATTTAATTAGATTTTATAAATATATTGTAATATAAATTAATTGTTAAAGTTGTGTTTTAGAGATCATATCGATGTCCAAAATAACATATATTTGTAACTGAAAGGGGTAGGACAAAAGTCTAGCATTACTTCAGGTGGTTCTGAAAGCTTACCCGTTAGAGTTGCTTATGGGTTTTTAGAACTACTATATATATATATATATATATATATATATATATATATATATATATATATATATATATATATATATATATATATATATATATATATATATATATATATATATGAATAGTTTGTATGCTCGAGCTTACCCTCCAAACAGAGGGTATCCTTGGCCAATGGGCTAATAGTTATTGACTTGATTGATGTACATTAGTCATGATCCACATTGCCAAGTCGTTTGGATTGTTGACCTTCGCCTCTGTCAAGCACTACTCGTCAAGAACATAGGGCTTGTCTAGTTCACTACCACATTTTGCTTAACTTTAGCTAGTAGGTTCTTTTGAGTTGTGGTTTTAACTTTTGGCTTATAGTTTTTGAATTCTGACTGTTTGCGAGAGATAATACACAAAGAAAAATAATCGCATGCGATTTTGGTCGATATAGCTGAACTCGATACAGTGTCTACTACAATCTATATGTAGACTCTGACTTGAAAAGACGTACCATTTAAAAGTTAGTTAATATAGCCAGAAGTAATAAGTTAAAGCCAAAGTCAAAAAAAAACCTAGCGAAGTTTGGTAGATGTTTGGTTCTTATTATAGTTTCGGCGTTAGACAATCTTGACCTTGCAACCCACTTGTCGTAGACATAATCCCTCAAAGAGAAAATTAGTTTGATACCATCGCAAAGATGTATAACTTGGATAATACCATTGCATGAAAAGTGAGTTCTAGAATTATATGTCAATGACACATTGATGGTATTTTCAACTTGAATGGTCTTTTTGATGGTGCGAAGAAGTTTACCCCCTTCCTTTGATAAAACTTCGCTAAAGTGTGGCAACCACATTATTAGAAATAAAAAATATGGCTTACCACACTTTGCTACAACTAGGTGTGGTAATTTATAGAGCTATTTACAATGTTTCTCATTGTAATTTTGTATTTAAATGCCAAAATTTTTGTAACATGGACATACAAACATAAGTCAATTCTAATTTCCATTTGGTTGGCAAAGAAGCTTGAAACTCGGAACCACCGGGAGGAGGCACCACTACCCCACTGCCATAGGTGAACACCTCCTCGCCCTCGGTATGAGGCCACCATGATGACCGCCGGCGAAGCACCGACGAGGAACCACCAACTACTAGCAAGAGGAGGCACCGAGAAGGGCATCCGTGACGCTGCCACCGCGCGGGGGAGGCCATCAACGACGACCATATCTCGTCCTCGGGAGCCCACCTGTGGCGAAACAGCCTGCAGCACAGGAGAGGAGGCAATGATGATGAGCATATCTGGAGGGGACGAAGTTTGCTTGACGCCCGTGGAGACGATGACGGGTGCGCGACCTTCGAAGGGCTCAGTTCCACATAAATTAAGAGGGGTGGGAACTCTGAATTGGGGGCAGGGTCCTCCCACTTGTGCAGCGAAATTGAGCCCCAGATCCAATTCCAATTCCCTTACCATCCAAACAGTTCATGAGGTACAATTCCAACCCTTGAATTCCCAACCCAATTCCAACATCCAAACGGGGTAACAGTAAATGGCTCAAGCTGCAGCCAAAACGAACGAGCTGGCTATAGTCGATTACATATACCAGAATCATACCATTTATGTAATTGGCTATTGGTATTCATCTCGTGTTTTCGACAACATTAAAGTATCGGCAGATTGGAATTAGAACGACCGATTCAGTTCAGGACAAAATCCCAGCATCCTGCTGGGCACATTGCAGGGAAAAAAGCGAGAGGATATAATGCGCCAAATGGAGTGCCACGTTCACTACACAGACAATTCTCTTTACACAGAACCAGGATCCTATCTCAAATCTCAATTATCAAGTACGCACGAAACACTCCCTGCGTTTACGCCCCCAGACACCAAAACAAGCTACCAAGTGAAGTAGCAGGTGCAAAGCGCAGCCCAGACGCCTGCCGTCTCACCCAACTCTGTTGGACACCGTTTGGTAAATGGACTTCAGCTGAGTATTCCACTTGTCAATGGCCTGGTATTTCCTCATTCCCTTTGACCTGCAAAATGCAAACCGGACCACCTTCTGAACTCGATCGCACAAAATATGTCAAAGCAAGGGGAAAAGGTAGGACCACACACCTGTCACCGCATTCTAGCAGCTTGTTCACCTGATCTATGTGGCCCTGGATACGGTTGTCCAGAATCAGTGACACCAAGAGCTGCTCGACATCCTTTTCCGGGACATTTAGCTCCTAAATACGAACAATGATGAAACAATCGAGGTTAAGATAAACTGGACAATGTACAAAAGATGCTTCACAAAAACTGGACCTCCATGTTGCAAAAAAAAAAAATGTTCTAGTACAAGCATATGCTTATGTTTGAATTGAACTGGAATGGACTAGTTTTGATAAGGAGAAATAAGGAAATGACCAAGCTCAGTGGTGTATGTCTTGTAATCACCTAAATAGCATATGTTTATACCAAAGTCCCATGATCTAAACATTTATGTAATTTTTGTTATCACAGTAAATTTCTGGTATTTGTCTGGTGGAGGACAAGTATAGATTGTCCAGATGAAATACAAAACTCGCACATCAAATTTTGTTAGCAAAGAATAGCGTGGACACGCAACAAAGTGAATATCCACCTGTGAAATAAATGGAATCCTGATTCTTGTATATGGCTTAATAAGCTTGAGCAGAACTTGAGTTCTGATGTTCTTCAATAGGTCCTCAATGTAATTACGGATAAATGGATCATCCATTATTGTTCTTCTATTGCTCTGGCAAAAATTCATAACAATTACATCAGAATCACTAAACAGAAAATGAAGAATTTAGAATTGCTGCAGACATAACAGACATGGCTATTTACCCAAGAACACTGACCTTTAGGATCTTTTCAAATTCCATTATGTCATTCTTCTGATATGCTGCAATCAAGTTTGTCATTGCGAGGATTTCAGGATCATTTTTGTACCTGCCAGCATTAAGCAGTTCAAGGTGGCATGAAAAATCAAGCTACAGGATTTACGAGGGGGTCATCAAATGTCTTACGGTTTGGCCTCTTGTCCATCAAAGGGATTCACTTCAGATTCCATCAACATATTGGCAAGAACAAGATATCTGGTGTGCAACACAAAAAAAGAATTTTTTATGATAGGAATCAAAGTGAGTTCTAACATTTATCTAGCAATGAAGTAAAGATGTAAAAGAAGTGCAGATGATTTTGAGTACTTGAGGCATTGAATTCTCCGTGGATTGCCAGCTTCATCGTAGTTTTTGAATGCTTCAAAGAAATCAGTCGCTGCTTCTGCCCACTGCCTCTCAGCCATGTGCATCTTCCCACCACATTCACGAATTATACCCATGATTCTTGGATGAGGTATCGCTGATTTGATGGAAAGAGCCCTCTGGTATAATTCCTGCAGCCGTGGTTCATTTCATATAGTGCATTTCATGCTAACAACAATCTAAGGTAGAAAAAGGAACTAGAATTCTCAACAGAACCAGTGCCTCTTAAACAAATATCGCAAAAGAATATAAAAGATAGGTATCAGCCTTGCAGGTTATAAAGTAGAAGAGAGAACCCATTCTCCCATGACTGTGCTAGTGTACATACAATATTACAGTTGCTTAGGGCTAAACATTTTCCCAGAAGGTGAGATAAAGCTTAGTATCACAACAATTTTCAGATAAGCATCTGTTTTGTGAATATATACTGAACGTGTGGCAAGTACTTACATAAATAATGTATTTTGACCTAACCAATTTTTTTAGCTAACAGTACAGAATCATTTGATGAAGCAAGCAAATAACATATGAACTTCGTACGCAACTGCATTGCATTTAGCAGCACTAATGTAATGCTTTACAAGAAGGTACCAGAACGGCACACAACAAAAGGATGAAAGGTTATCTGAAGATAAAAAATATTAATAGAGTATTTTTTTTAACAATATGCAGATAGAAAACAACATTACCACACAACAAGAATTTAACAGAAAATCTTGTTCAATGGTGATCCGTAACCCACTGAAGAATCACCTGTAAAAAGACAGCTGCAAACAAAGATGTCTTACCTTCAGTTTTTTATTGTTCTTTGTTTCAGTGTACATTTGGATCTCAATTGCATATACTTCCAGAAGTTGTGTGCCTTTCTTCTGGTCATCAGAACCATCTTCCCTTTGACAAGATTTATGCAGCTCCTTCAGTATCTGTCAGTAAGAAGATACATGTGAAATAATTAAAGAGTAATGGTTGCAGATTGTGTAAGGAAAAGAGTTTGACTAGAGGAACTCATCTAATCACCTTGCTCATGCGACCATACTCCCCCATGTCAAACCAAATTTTGCAAAGCTTCAGATTTGTCTTAAACCATAATCTCTGCACCGCAAACAATAACAAGATATGAAGAACAATCATTAGGTAAATAGAATTCTAGTTTGGATAATGCAACAAACCCAACCTCATTTTTCGCCTCTTCAAGTGCTTTCAATGTTGTCTGGTAGAATTCTTGCAGAAGAGAGAAGTTCTGACTAGCTGATCCAGAAACAAAATCCATTATGTTGTTTATACATTTCTCACTGTAGTTACGTGTAACAGCAGATTTTATGTATGTCAACATCTCCCTGTAGGCATCCATCATTTCTTTGTACTTCCCCAGTCGATAATAAAGCTTCACGGTTTGTTTGAGAGCTTTGAATCCCCTATGAAGACGAAGTTACAGAATAAACATCAGACACTTAAATAAAAGTGGTTGTTGAATAACAATAATAGTTAATTTCACTGAAAAAATCGTATGGCTGAAGAAAACGTGATTATTTAATTATACATGTTTAAAGTAGCCGCAGAGATTAAATACTGCCTTTGTTACTTCGTAAGTATAGGGCAAAAACGTACAAATAGCTACTGCCTAGTGCAAACTATCTGGTTAACACTTAACAATAAAGCGTGTGTTCATCCAAATGTGCAACCCTCCACAAATGCCATTAATTCTTCAGTAAGAATTCCACTTGTGGCACAAGCTATTTTGTATAGGGAGAAATCCTGCTCAAGTCCATTTTATGACCTGAATTTTTCTAAGGCCCACAATTAAGTGTGATGGCTAGTGAGCGAGCTTGCATATATAAGCATCCAAAACATATTAGTGTGTGAAGGTTTGGAGTTCCTAAAGCCTAAAGATAACAGTTAGCTTAGCTCATATATCATATTGGGCATATTCAATATTCATTAAGATGGCCAATAGAATTTAGCATTCATATTGTCCTGGAGTCAACAAGCCAACAAAAACATATTGCATATGAAACAGAATAGTGGATCAGAATATTTTAAACTTTAAAGTGTTATAATGCTTACCATTCAGCCTTTTCAGGCTCCATACGAACTACTGCATCAAAACCAGCAAGTGCACCCTCTGGGTCTGTCTCGACCAAACCTGTGGAAAGACCAATATCAAACTGTGCAGCACTATATGCATGAACCACTACAATCCACTAAATTAATAGCATTTGCAAGTGTGTAGTAATTGTAAGCAAACATAATTTATGCGATCATAATTGTGCTCTCATCTTACAGATCAAGAAGAAATAACTGTCCATTCCATGAACCATACGAAATAGGACCAACCATAATCCCATCCATTTGAGTTCTACCAAATAGTCTCTGAAACTTATTGGGTTTGTGCAAACATATGGATAAATGATCAACCAATCCAATAAGCCTCTGCACATTCAAAAAACTGATTTGACTGAAATATAAAGAAAACAGGTCTCTCAAAAAACTAAGTCATTAAGCATTTGAGCCTTCAGCAGGTCCCAGGCCTTACAAACAGTAAAACATGCCTCCACCATGCGAGCAGAAAAATATGTTCCAATGGAAAATAGCTGAACTTATAGGTACAATGGCATCAAAGCACAGCTAAGAGACCGTTTAGAGGGGAAGCATAAGATTTCATCCCTTTTATACTCTACTCGAAACCAATTTTCAGTAACTATTGCTGTTGAAGCTTTCAACATCATAAAGTTAGAATGCAGGCATCAAATGCATATAAATAAAGCTTTCTTCCATAGAGAAGTGATTAAAACCATAAGCTGGCTTCTTTCCGCAGGCTCTTGCTAGGAGCACCTAGCAGAAAGTTTATTTGGTTGGAGCTCAAGCCGCAGGCAGGTACCCAAAAACTATCCTCAAGTAGATATACTTCAAAATATATATTTCAATTACAAGCTAGCAGTACAAAGATTACTCTTCCTGTATAATCAAGTAGAATCCTCAAGAAAAAACTTTTTTTTGTTTGAGAACTATGTTTAAACGAGTACATCTCCATAAATAAGTTTACACTCATATTTGCTTCAACCTCAATCCAAAAAATGGCATTGCAAAGACATTCAGTAAAAAAATCACAAAGAAATCTCATAAATAAAACAACTGGAAAAATTAAAGCAACCTCCTTCACTTTTAAGGGTAGAAATCATACAATAATCCTTAAATCAGAAAAGGACAAAATCCAAGAAATCCTCAATCCTCAGATTAATTTAGAGGGGGGGAAAAAAGGAAAGACCTTAGACATTCATGAGGTGGCCATCGATAATTGTAACGGTGAAGATTTATTCCATAAAAGTAGCAACTGAATTATTTACAAACTCTCTTTCTTAAAATCCGGATGTTGTATACATATATAGGAAATTATAGCTTAAATAAGATGCAAAATCGAAGAGATGAAGCACATGACAGTCCGACTGAAACTGTGTTCATTAAAGCAATGAAAAAAGGTGCCAATGTCTTCCTGTCCCAGCTTCATAACATGCATGAAGCCATGTTGTCCATATTTAATAGTGGTTTCACTTATAAGTTGACAAATTTAATTGATGTCAGGTATTCGGTTTTCTTATGCATTGGTTTTTTCCTTTTTAGTTGGAAAAGGAACTTTTGTGGGAACCAAACTTTAATTGTTAACTACAAAGGGCACAATAGGACTAACCATGCAATTGTGCGCCTACTCAGCTAGTTAACACATAAACAATTGCAATGCCGCCTGTATAACATTCTTTCTCATAGTCATGGAAACTCTAAATCCCCACCCAAAGACAACCCAAACAAGTACGAAACGCGTGAACAAGAGACCGGCACCCTGATGCCTTCTATAATTCAACTTAAACATATTTATTCCCCATGGTAAAACAAGATTGCAGTTATGTCTAATATTCTTACCATAATTCCCCTCACCACGGAACAGGTCACAGTCACAACTAAACTGGCAATTACACACAAAGGCAATACCCATGCATCAGAATTCAAAAGGGAAACCTACGAGCACAACTATTGAATGGATTCGCAACAAGAAAGCGACTAATAGATGGCAATCCAGTCGGGCTCTCTTCGAACACCACCCTACTCAAAACAGGGAAAGGGATCACCAAGGAAAAACAAAGTGGGGAGAAGGAACCGAACCTTTGGAGTTGTAGTACTGGTTCTCGATGTCGACGTCCTGCTCCTCCGGCTCGTCGTCCGAGTACTCGAACCCGTAGTCTTCCATGTCCGCATCTAACCACCGCCGCCACCACGAGCACAAAAGAACAAGAAACGATCACAGAAAGAAACCCTCATGAGAGAGAGAGACAACAATCGAGTAGATGGGGAATCGAGGATAGGAAACCAAGGGCACAAATCGGAGGAGAGGGGTTTACCGGAGGCCATGGCGGTGGCGAGGAGGCGACTCGCGCAGCAATGGAGGGTCGGGGGCGAGAGCTAGGGTTTCTGGGAGAGAGGGGTTTGCGGAGCGGAGAAGCGGAGGAGAGAGGAGAGGGGAGAGCAGCTTTTGCGTGTTGGCCCCTGAAAGGATAGGATATTCGATTCCCTTCCAGTTCATGGCTTGGTCGTTTATGCAGGCATAACCCGCTAGAAAGTTGTTTTTCTCTCGAGGGCTATTCAGATCTCATATTCTTACGGTCGCTGCCATTTTCAGTTTTTAAACTACTGGTCACGCCTTAATCTGTGCTGATTATATATAGGAACAAGAGTCATTCTGTGAACATATGTATGTATTCACTTCCATCAATCGGATTAGAGATAGACGAACGAGATGCAGGAGTGTGTATCCCCTTCCCACTTATGGCTATTTTGCGTTTTCCTCCCTGCCATTGCTTTGAAAATCTTTAAAGAAAACATGAGCATTTTCTTCCCTAACATGTCTCCTCCAATGATCCCTTCCCAAACCCTGCTCTAGCTAAGGCTAGAAGGAGGGCACGGCGACACCATGTCACCGTTGCTCCACTGACTCATCTAGCGCCAATCTAACAACGCTTTGCTCCCATCGACCCCCTCCTACAAAAATTGTAGCCCCCACACACGTGGAAGGCGCCACGCCTCTAAGTTGTGGTGTTTCTTCTTCCTTGACCCTAGGGTTTGCTACAGCACCACAATCCGATGATGAGGTCACCGAGGTGCTCCACCAACCCCAATCTGCGACGAGTTTCCCTACCCTCTCCACCCCTTGGAAAAGAACAAGGCCATGGCATGGGCGCTCTTTGAGTCTTTGTTATCTGTGTTGTATGAATAGAAGACATTATTTGAAACATTTTCTTTGAGGTATGAATGGGTCTGAAATTTTGAATATCTTTGAAAGTATTGTCGAGACTTGAATATGCAAATCTAGACTCTCTGTATATTTTGCACTAGTCTATGATTACACTAGTGTATACAGTGTAAACATATATGGAATATCGACCATGTTCATGATTAACTAAGAAAAAGACTCAAATATTATTAATTATCATAGTTGCGACTATATGACCAAGTTTACACTTAAACAGCCGAAAGGGCTTAACAAAACTAGCAGCGGAAACACAATGAAACAAAGTGATCATTCGACATGGCCACAGGCAATCGACTGGGAAGCGAGGTCCTAATCGAGGAATCGTCAAAGTATCCTCTTTTAGGTACCTCCGGTTGATATAGTTACTCTTCTTCAACTAAGCAAATGTGGATATAGTTGTGAGTATATAGAGTACTCAGTAAGTCGTTTGTAATAAGAATGCAATATAATATGCAAGGCTTACCAAATAATGGCTGAATGATTTATTTTACAGAAAAAGCAATAATTTAAAGTAAATACCATAAATAGGTTGAAAGCGAACTTTGAAAATAACTAATTAATAAATAATCAAAGGAATTGAACATACGACTAATAAATAAATAACCAAATGAATTGAACATACCACAAGTGAACTGACTATTCACACAATGAACCACTAGTGAATTAACCATTCATGTAATGAACCACCAGTGAACTAACCATTCATTTTCCATACTTATCCCAACCAAGTTTTTATGAATATCTACTCTTCTTGTGAAATCACTAAGCATTGTCCATAATCAGGGACATGGCTATTTGAATAGTTTTACACTCTGCATTGGTTGCACAACTTTACCTACACGATGTGATCATCTCTACGTAAAAGAAATTCACAACAAGACTTTTGCAATACTCAACCTCAACTCAATTTTACCCACTAAGATTTTGCCAACGAGTAGGTTAACTACCTAGTCGATAAATGCCCGCTCTTGCGCCTCATAGAAATGTCTAACCGATACCTATGTTCATCACAATGACAAAATCAAAATTGAAAATATCACAAATTAATCAGCCAGATCTATTCTATACTAGATATGTGGTTGCACGGTAAGGCTCAGATCAATTCTTTAGATATTACCCAGGTAAGATATCCACATCCTTCGAAGTGCTAACCATATTTCTCCTTTTATTGTACAATCACTTATCCAAGTGAAAACCATTTTGTATAACCAACACCAATGACACACCCATGTTATGGCACATAAATTTTATAACTGTGGTAACAACCACGATTCAATATCTAATTAAGTCAAAATTAATTAAATGATCACATATGATGATGAGCCTAACATAACTATAAGCATGGTTAAGCATAATAGATGTACAACCTATGTGACAACTAGTATTGCATCATTAGATAATTTTTTATCCTATGATGGTAATGAAATCATTGCATTTAAATTATTAAGTGAGGGATTAATCAATTTGGACAATAACTACTAGGTACAAAGGTTTGTAATAAAATAGCAATATATGATAATTTAAAATAAAATAATAAATAGATAGATTTAAAAACTAGCTTCAATATGATCAAATAACACGACTTGCTTTGGCATAAAAATGCTCAGTTAACAACTCTTGATCTTTATATCTTGTTTCAGTTCCTTCAAAGACATTATCTAACGAGAGAAAAAATGAACGAGGCACAAATGAAATCAAAATAAATTTAAATAAACTCCAAAAATTTCAAAACTAGAACCAAAAGATAGAACTCAATTTTAGATAAATTTAGAAAAAAGAATCGGCTCAATCGAAGCTAGGACGGATAAGATTGGGCTCTTGAAAAATTGAATAGCTAGAAAATACTAGAAATTAAGAATTGCTACTGTGCTGTGGACCGGGTGTATGGAATAGTAGGTCTATGATAGACTTGGCTCATGGAACAGTGTACCAGATGACTGGGCTTACCGGCGTGACATCTAGGGTTGACGTGGCAGACAGATGGCACATAGGGCTGACGTGGCCGACACATGGCATGCTAACGTGCATGCTGATGTAGCATGGGGAACGACTCGATTGGCTGACGTGGCACCCATGTGGCTGGACACGTAGGCTAGGGCTAAGGTGGCAGCTCGAGTGGATGGCTGACTCGGCTCGGCTCATGGCACAGTAGATTTGACAAAGTAGGGCCCACAAGTCAGAGACTCGCTGCACGTGGACTTGGTTCATGAAGAAGCTGAAGAGTCGGACGGCACAAGTGCGGTCTGACATCACGGAGATCCAACGGTGGAAAAAGAGTCACGTGGCCAAATCCTGACTGCCGAATTAGGTTGTCAGCACAGATTTGATCGGACGGTCGCGGTGGTGATCAAATGGCCTAGGTGGTGATGCATGGTGCTCTGTAGTTGGCGGACGGCGATGAAACGTTGGCGGCTCTTTGGGTTGCTAGGCCAGCACGGTGCGCAAGTGGGACAAGGCAGCGGGGTGGGATTGGCCAGTAGAGAGGACAATGGATCGAGAGAAAACGGTGGTGGTTGAACGGCTACTCATCGGCGGCATCGAGCGAAGGCGAATGACAACGGTCGATGGAGACTCACCAACGACGAGGATGGATAGCGACCGGAGTGGAAAACAAGGATGGCAATGGCAAAAACGATGACGGTGTGTGGGAGAACTCGGTGAGCAGCTGAGATGTGAAAACGAGGGGCTCGACCAGCTATTTAAGGCGCGGACGCTAAGAGGCGGGCGTGGAGTCCGAAGCAAAGACGGCCGAGGTGGCAGTGTCGGCTTGGACACGGACACTGAGACGAGTCCGTCTCACACGTGACAGCACCAAATGGAGATGAAGTATAGTATCTGAGGCTCTGGATGCATGACATGTGGTGCATGATGAGATCCAATGGTCGTGTGAAGCACAGGCCGGATGACCGACTCGTGGCAGAGGTCAAATCGAACGACCGATGTGAATTGGGCCAAAGGGGAGGTGGGCCGAGGTGAAGAGAAATGAGCCAGATTTAAAATTCGGCCTAGAGGCTTTTAATATTTAAAAAGGATATTCTAATTTTCAAAAATTGGTTTAAATTAATTGAGTTTTAGAAAATAGCAAATAAACTCGGGAAAATTCTACAAAATTTAGTAAAATCCTTGAAGCACAAGGGACCCAAATAAAATATTTTCAACAAAGATTAAAGTTTAATTTAGTCACATCAAATCCTTTTAATTAATAAAAATTCTATTTAAGCTTTAATTAATTCCAGAAAAATCCAAATGATGAATTTTATTTTAAAAACTTCAAAAGAACTTTGAAAAATAGGACGTTACATGTATGCACAAATTCCAGAGTGAAATTGTGATATAGATAATATGAGAAATTGTCATGTGATACCTTCCCGCTAGTTGGAACTTGGTTGAATGCTTGTTGCCTGGCACCATTTTGCATGATGCTTCCATTTTTCCATCAGGTGATGCCATAAATAGCATTAGGTTTTTGGTTGTATCTACTAATGAAAATTATCAGATTAATCATTTATGGCTCAACTGAAGCTACGTTTGTAATGAGGAAGTTTGTGTGTGAACTAATGCTTTATGGCTCAAATTGAACTATGCACAGTATTAGGTTGTTGCTTTCCTGCTCCTGATAGCTATTGCTAACTCCTATTGCACGGTTGCTTAGTGTTGGCCGCTACTCGTAGCTACCAAAAGTAATGCAGACTAGTGCCGCAGCCCGCAGTAGCTGGTCAGCAGCATGTCATCATTCCATCTCACTGCATTCAACAATTGCAAACCACAATTTTGGGTTCAACAATTTGGTCACAATCTAACACACCAAGTGCTCAAACAATTATAGCACACAACCATTTGCTCAAACAATTACAGCACACAACCATTCTTCAAAGGGAAAAAATATTTCATTCAGCAATCTGCAAAACATCAATTATTCCAAGGAAACCATTTTGCATTCAATAATTCATTTGTGAGCACTTGTACAAGCAAAATTACAGAGTACAACTACATTTAACCTTTGGTCAATACACAAAGAATTACACACAGTCGGGTCGGTGGCAACAGGGTCGAGATAGCGAGATCCAGCGTGGTCGGGTTTGGGGCACATGTGGATGACACTCTAGTGGAGGAGCATCACCGGCAGAGCGACAGCACGACGAATAGCTAGGGGCAGCGGAGCACCGCCTTGACTTGGGGGGTAGCGGTGCGGGCAGCTAGGAGCAGCATCACTGATGGAGGAGGAGGCGTGTTGTTGATAGAGGACGAGGAGGAGGTGCCAATGGATGCAAGGGAGCTTCGCCGGAGCAAGGTCAGGCAGGGGCAGCGGCCTGCCCTAACCCTAGTTGAGTTTGGGGATGAGATCGAATTAGGACTGTAAACGAGCCAAACTCGAGCGAGCTTGCCCTGGCTCGGCTCGAGCTCGGTAGAAACTCGAGCCGAGCTCGAGCAAGCTTGAGATTGCCGTCGAGCTTTAAGCTGGGCTCGAGCTCGGCTCGGACGGCTTGTGTAGGCTCGTGTACCTGCTGGCGGTTGCCGGTTGGGGGAGACGTGGCCGAGGCACCGAGCTGCAGGGGGCGGGCCGGCGAGGAGGGGCGCCAGCGGCGGGGGAGAGGAGGGGCGCCGAGCGGTGGCGGCTTCGGGTGGTCAGGCGCGGAGCCCGGATCCGGCAGATCCGGGCCGAGAGGCGGCGGTGGGGCCGAGGAGGCGGCGGGGGGAGAAAGGGGCGGGGAGGAGGCGGCGGCGGGGGCGGCGGCGGTAGAGGCGGCGGGAGGCGAGAGGCGGGGGGAGAGCGGGGTAGGGCGGTGGGGAGAGGGAGGCGGTGGCGAGGCGCGGGGCGGCGCGGGGCATGAGGATTTGGCGCGAGGTTAGGGTTGGGTGCGGGGGCGGGGGGATTTGGGGCTTTGGGAGCGGGGGGCGAGGGGATTTGGGGCTTTGGGCGCGGGGGGTGGGGGCGCGGGCGCGCGGCCGTGCGGGTCGGGGATTTTTGGGCCGCGGGAGGGGGGATTTTGAGAGGGGAGGCGGGAGGGGGAAAAAATTCGAATTCGACTCGGTAAAGCTCGCGAATTTAGGATGAAGCTCGAATTCGGCTCGTTTGGAGCTCGAGCCAAGCTCGAATCGAGTCTAGAGCGAGCCGAACTTGAGTAGCTCGCGAGCCTCGAGCTTTTTTTACAGCCCTAGATCGAATGGGGATCGATGGGAGGAGGGCGGGGCTGGCGTGGGGGAAATTGAAAAATAGACAAGTGGGAAGGGGAATCACCCATGCGCGATCTGAGCCATCGAGATGAAGTCGGATGGATAAGATTGAGTTTGTCCATATATTCACAGAATGACTCTGGCTCACCAAATATCTTCCCTATATATAGTGGCTATGCAGTACCAAATGTAGGTGTACATTTGTGCTAGACTACTACTCTACCGGTAAGGGAGGGATCAACACTGTAGCATTTAGCGCATCCTTAGCTATCGAGAGTGGTGTAGGCAGGACTAAGCCCTTATAAAGAACTGTAGCTTTTGGCTTTTTGGTTGAAATAGTATTATAGTGGTTGTTAATTTTTTTGATGTTTGAATTAAAAGAAAACGAAAAGAAAATAGGAAAAATAAAAAACATTGTTATATCTCTACTGATAATGCAAAAGAAAAAGGAAAAAAGTTGTGTTAAGAAGTCAATATGTTTTAAATGATTTCTAGAAGTTAGAAGTCATCGCTGTTTGGAACAGAACCTAAAATGGAGCATGACGGTCTTCAGCAATGCGTACATAAGTGCTCACCTTCCAGCCTATCCCAACTTTGATGTCGGTTCTAGGGGGGTCTCGGGGTGTGACGGGGCGGAGCCAGGAATGTTCAAAAACGGGTTTCACGTTTTTGCCAAAACCGTAGAAGGGGTCAAAGGCACCACCCACAAAGACATGTGCATACAAGATTGTACAGTGCCAACGAGTTGAAAGGTTTTGGAAAATCATTTTCGAACGCCTAGCTAGTGCTCAAGCACTCGAGGTGGCTATGTCACTGGCAATTGAAATCCATTTGAGGTCCATTGGAACCTAAAGTCGAAAAAGATGACCAATATATTCTGCCTAAGCTAAAATAGTTGCCATGTTGTCATTACTTTGCCGTGGTTGCTCCATCGCTTGCATAGCCGCCATCTCAATTCTCCAATGATGTGGTGAGAGGGAGATATCGATTGGGTTCTTTTGGACTTATGTCTTATGGCTTTTGGTTTATATTATATTAACTAGTTTTAAACGATATATATTTTTAAGGTAGGGTCTACTAGTTAATTGTACTAGATATTGTACTGAATTCATCTATATCGACTGAAATCACATGTGAGTGTCTCTTGCGAACAACCATAATTCAAAAAATTTAAGCCAAAACCCACAAGCTACAGTGTAAAAGAATCCACCCATCAACATCAATCATTGTTGTTGTGATAGTGGTGTTGTGATTGGCCTTAGGGCTTGTTTATATTGACTACGACCGATGGTTTTGGCTGAAAATACTAAAAAAAGTGATTTTTAGAAGGAGGAGTTGAGCGGAGGGGAAAATGACAGAGATACGTAGGCGAGACGAGAGCGAGAGAAGTGAGATGCGTGATGCGCCAGCGACCCCTACCTTATCCTTGAAGTGAGACGGGAGCGAGAGGAGTGGGGAAACCGCTTTGGAAAGCCGAGTGTTTATACTGGCTTCTGACTTCTCCAAGCAGATGCTAGAAGCAGAAGCTAATATGAACAGACCCTTATGCCCTTTAGGCTCCCTCTCTTTGGATGTGTAGCCTTGCTAGCCCAATACCCTCCTCAATCCTTTTTTTCTCTTCTTTTTTGCAAGTGCTATTTTCTAGTTCACCAAATGTTGGCACCATACTATTTCATATGAGAACACCAAGCCATAGCCTACTTACAAAATTGAAAATTTCACAAATTTAAATGCAATTAAATGTATTCCTTGTATCAACCGGCTGTGGCTACTATGGCAATTACATATTGCTACATGGTTGCTGCATTTCAGCAATGCGGTTACTGTGATCCGTTACATATAATACATTTGATTGCTAGAAGAACATAGATCCAAATTTGCGAGTGCCAGCCAGTTTGGGAAGTGCAAATGGCAGACAAGTGAAGTTTATATGTAAGTTAATTGAAATTTGTTTTATGTTTGTTGAAAATTTTATTCTCATTGTATTCGATTCAGATGCTCTAAATATATATTTCAAGTGTGTGTTTGTGTCCATTGAAAAACTATTGAAATTTGTTAGTGGTCGTCCGCAAATTAACATTTTACTTATAGAAAAACATTTAGTTCCCATGGTATAGCCTAGGGTACCCATATGGCTTACATGGTTATCTTGTATGCACACAATCAGCCATGTGTTGCATATATACAAGGACTTAGAGAACGGCGATTCATTATTTAATTTCGGATGTACATTTACTTGAATCTTTCCATTGTTCACCTTCACCAAGACCTAACAACATGCCATATGTGATACATAACATAGCTAAACAATTGGATGCTATTGACTTAAAAAGTACAAACACAACAACTTCAGATACTTCTTCTGTTGGAAAACTGGAACATCCACTCTGATGCAGTTCACTGCCACTTACATGGAGATGTCATAACAAAAACTTGCCAAGTGTTACATTGTTGAAGTCTCAATACTTTACAAATGAGCACAGGAGGATGCACATCCTGTTAACCATCCATCAGCTCATCATTCAAAGCCCCTCAAGGAGTGCATCATCGTGTCTTTTGGAAGAAAAAGGTGGAGATAAATCTCTCTACAAAATCAGTAAACAAGCTGGGGCTCAAATTCAGCAAAATCTACAGAGCCAGACTCAATCGGTGGCATGAGGTACGCAGCGATGATCTCAGACACCAGTGCGGCAACAAGAGGAATCCTTTTCAGGTTCTTCACTAGGGGGATGTCGTCAGACTCCCCTACAGCAATGATCTCCTGGTTGATTTCTACCATCCTGTCTAGCTTCCTCTTAAATTCAGGGTTCTCGACGTCCAGAACAGCGGGGAAGATCCTTGCTGTTGTGCGGTTGGTCTGCAGAGAGATGCACCCATTGTACCATCAATAGTGAACTCAATTTACATCAAAGTTTGAATGTTTTCATAAGCATATAAATAATGTACCAAGCTTCATAAATGTTCTGGTTATTGTACAAAGGGCATTATTGTCGTGTTCGGCAGTTCTTCAGAAACTGTCTGAAACACTGCAAAGAAGCAAATAGGGCACAGCATCGACTGTACAAACAAGAAAAAGCAGTTCTATTTTACCTCAATGATCACATGCATGTCGAATTCTTTGGTGTCCAGACCAATTCCTTCATAGAATGTAGTACGTTGGCAGTCATTTAGGTACATGGTCACATACACCTGTAAAAGGTCCCATACACACAACAGTAAGAAGGGGACATAACAACCTTCAGTGTTAGCCCATGCAAACAATGGAATAGCTCGCGATTACCGAGAGGCAGAAGAAGCGTGACCAGAGCTTGGCCTTCCAGTCATTGAGGAACTGCGGCTGTGCCTTGAGCAGCGCGGAGAAGAAGTCGCCGTGGCGGTTCTCATCTTGGCACCAATTCTCAAAGTACTTGAAGATGGGGTACACCTGATACTGCGGGTTCGCCTTGAGGTGCCTGAAGATGGTGATGTACCTCCAGTACCCAATCTTCTCCGACAGGTAGGTGGCGTAGAAGATGAACTTGGGCTTGAAGAAGGTGTACTTCCTAGCCTTGGTCAAGAACCCGAGGTCCAGCGCCAAGTTGAAATCAGACAGCCCCTTGTTCAAGAACCTACACAGCACAAATCATGAGGACTGCTTAGTTGAATTTTCTTGCAAAATTGAGTTGAATTGGAAGCACCAACCCATCTAGCCTAACATTAAAACTTAAACATTTACAAGAAAACCAGGCATTTCTGATCATACTACAATACATTTGGCTTCCAATTGCGGCGAATCACATTGTACGAAGTGGGATAAGAGTGCACTACATACCCAGCGTGCCGGGCCTCGTCCCTGGACATGAGCGAGAAGATCTCGGCTACCACCGGGTTGGTTTTCTGCAAAGAAACGGGGCATCAGCACGCGCCCACCGGGTGCTCGCGGAAATGCCTAAAAGGAAAAGCAGACAAGAATCGGACAAACCTTGAGCCTGCGCCCGAGCTCCTTGTAGAGGAGGAACCCGGAGAACTCGGCGGTGCATGAGCGCTCGAGGAACTCGACGAAGATCTGGCGGAGCGGGCCCTCCATCTTGTCGGCGGCGGTCTTGAACTCGGGGTTGCGGACGAAGTGGGTCTGGTTGTAGTCCGTCTTGAACTCCTGCAGCAGCGCCTCGAACTCGGCCTGGTTGAGCTGCTTGTTGATCTCGGCGTTGAAAAGCCGCTCCATCTCGTCGAAGTCGGTGGTGTAGAACCGCGGCGTGAGCAGCGTCTCCTGGATCTCCGTCTTGCCCCGCTTCTTGGACGACGGCTTGTTCGCGGCTGGCGGCGCCGCGGTGGAGGAGGCCGCCACGCGGAAGCGGACGGACCGCCGGGCGAGGGGCAGGCCGGAGGACAGCGGCTTCGCGCCGAGGCCGTGGTGGTGGTGCATTGCGGCGGGGTTGAGGAGGGAGAGCTCCATGGCGGAGGCCATCGGTGAGGCGGGAATGCGCGAATAGTTTGGGGGGAGAGGAGAAAGAGATAGGGGTGGTGTGATAAGTTGGTGATGAGGTGTTGTAATCCACGGCTTCTAATGGGCGCGCGCCATGTGTAGCCCAAGCCAATCTAACCGCACGCTAAAGCTGGCCACTGGGCCGTGCCGGGCCGGCACGGCACGGGCCCGTGCTCGGCACGGCCCGTTTAGGCACGGCCCGGTAAGGCCCGTGTAATAAATGGGCTGTGCGTCTTGCGCCCGTGGTCGCGAACAAGCCGAACGCGGCGGCCGTCTTGCGTCTTGCCCGAACGCAGTTAAGGCTAAGCGGGCGGGCTAGCCCGTTTAGCCCGAAAAAACAGAAAAAATAAGAAAAATTGTAGAAAAATAAGAAAAATTGTAAAAAAATTGTAAAAAATTTAGAAAAAATTCAAAAAATTCAAAAAATATAGAAATTTATAGACATTGCTAATCATAAAAATAAATATTTGCAATGACATAATGAGCTTTATTAACTTATTAAATTACATGGGATGGCTGCCTCATTAAAAACTTTACCAAGTAAAAACTCAATTTGAGAAAACCTTGGTAAAGAAAAAGAGTACAACCTATAAAGCTCATTAGTGACTATATGTGAAGAAAAATATTGAAAATCCTATTCATTGCTATCTAAATACAAATTCTCAAAAGATTCTTCTAAATCTTTATTTTACGATATGTTGGAGTCTTGATTGACTTGTTCCCAGTCTTTGTGGTCATAAGTACTTGACCATCTCGTTGGATGGACTTGTTCGTCGCTCCTCGATTATTCTTAGGAAAAATGAATGCGACTCAGGAGAGCGTAGAGACAGAATGCGATCAACACATCCCGCGCTAATATGGATAGCTGGATTTAACAATAAGATTAATAATATGACAAGCACAACGTTGATGCAATAAGAAAGAGTGTGCATAAGAATTAAACACGGGTGTAAGAATTTCCATAGCTTTAGTGTTTGCAATGCATTATCTAAAGTCCCATCATTCTCGGTCTTGAACTTCTTGTCGAAATCATTCCAAGCTGTTGATGTACTAGCTCTTGATCTTTTGCACCCGTGCTTTGAGTCGTGGATGCACTTGTTGAGCCAGAAGATGGATCGATTGGACCTGCGCTCCGGGCCATCGTTTCTTCGGCATTTTCAGATGGATATGCTTGTGGAAGCGGTTGCATATCCTCGTAGAGAGGCCGAATCGGAGAGTTCAAAATCGTAGTTCTTCATTAAATCAACTGTAAATAAAAATAGTAAAGAATGATTAACTTCCTATTAAACCAACAAATAATAGCAACAAATTAAACTAATAAATAATACTCAAAAATTAAAATAAGACAGAATTATTACCTCCTTTGCAGCTCTCACAAAAAATCTAAAGATTTTTGAATTTTCGGAATTTTTCCCGAATTTTCACCAAATTCGTGCAAACATTTTCGGAATTTTCACAGCTAAACCGAGAGAGGAGAGTGAGATTTGAGGTGTGGAGAATGGAGGCGGATGCCCGCTATTTATAGAAAAATTTCAGATTTTTCCAAATTTTTGCTATTTTTCTCGAATTTTTACCCCAACGGTTAGAAAACGGCTATTTTTGAAATTCGGGCGGGCGTGCCGTCTTGGGCAGCCGACCCGTTTAGAGCCGTTGGGCGGGCGTGCCGTCTTGGGCGTCTTGCGTGTCGTCTTGCGTCGTGCGTCGCGTCGGGTCGGCCCGATTGCTAAGCGGCCGTCTGCGTCTTGCCCGCCGCCGTCGCACCCTCGGCCGAGCACGGCCGGTCGGCGGCGCCGTGCGCCCGCCCGATTAAGCGTGCGTGCCATTTTCGGGCGGGTCTGATCTGCGGGCGCGCGTGCGCGTGTAGGCCCGGCCCATTTGGCCAGGTTTACCGCACGCCCATCTCCTCTTTTCTTGCCATAACGCTATCGTTTTCTTTTCTTCTTACAAGGCTCTCTTGTTTTGCTCATTGGATTTTGTAGAGTTGGTACCATTGTTTATCGGCGAAGAAGTCAGGTGATTAAATTGATTGTTGTGTCTGGCTCGGATCATAGGTGCCACGGTAAAAGAAAGGGGTTGTATCAAGAAAGCGGGAGAGTCGATGTGTAACCGAGATATAAAAATATAGTCTATTTTTTTAGTTTATAATTTCTTCCAGACAAATGAATGGGATGATTTCTTCGTTATCATTTTGAAGTGGATTTTTGGGATAGTCTTTTTGAACCCACTTATCGGTATTTAGTTTATTTGTATAAACGCTTATGTTAGGATCAAAAACCATCTACCACAGCCAAAAAGAACCCACCCTATACCACCGAACTCTTTGTAATCCTAATATTGAAGAACATAGTAAACGCTCAACCACAAGCGTTGATTCATCAAACCTAGTCTAGTAACCGCTCAATTCGATTGAACATCTACAGGAAAGATAAAATGATTGGGACGTAGTATGGGAGAAGGTACCATACACTACTACAAAATAAGCTATACTGGACGGGTACATCACAGACGGTTCATACGGAACCGTCTGTACTTAAACTATCACAGACGGTTCATACTACCAACCGGCTGTGATATTTTTATAGACGGTTATTAACACGAACCGTCTGTGATAATTGAGACAACACAGACAGTTCGTGTTAATAACCGTCTATGAACTTTCATAGAGCATTCTTAATACGAACCGTCTGTGATAATCGAGACAACACAGACGGTTTGTATTGATAACCGTCTGTGAACTTTTACGAGCGGTTCTTATCTGACCAAATGCGTGATAATCGAGACATCACAGACGGTTCGTATAACAAACCGTCTCTGATATTCATTATCACAGACGGTTTATATTAATAACCGTCTGTGATACTTATCACAGACGGTTATTAACACGAACCGTCTGTGATATTTGGTTTCACAAGCCGTTTGTGATTGGAACCGTCTGTGATAATCTGCACTATTAATTATTGGGTGTACTTGCTCGATGTCGACATAGATCTGTCTTCATTCCGCTACATCGGTGGAGCAAGGCGGCCGGCTTTAGAGAGTTCAGGGTGAAAACATATCGCCATCTTCTTAGTGATCTGATCAGAGGTTAGTACTCAATTACTTTTAATAACTTATATGCATGCATGTTTTTATAATGGAAGGCCAGAGATGATAGCTAGGTTTTTGTTTAATTTAGATCTAGCTAGCTAGCTAGGTTTAGAAAGATAATGTTAGTTTGCTCAATTTGGAATGGGTAAAAATCTTGATGCGTAGTTCACTAGCTTCAATATATTCTTGCTTAACATTATTATGTCATGAATACGTGGCTAGCTAGCTATATATCTACGTTAATATATATAGATGCATGTCATGCACGTGTAAGTATATATAGCTAGTCTGATTTGCTATGTAGTAGCGGTAATAATTATTTTTGACACCCATTTATTACTTGTGTAGCGTAGATGGACCGAAGCTGGATGTACATTGAGAATCGTGTGAGTAAAGAGTACATTAATGGCGTTTTGTTGGGTGGGGGTTTTGTTGTAGCGAGCCGGGTCGGAGCCCTATGGGACTCCGACTCCGAGATCGAGTGCGTCGGTGCCCTCGCAGCCCCGATCAAGTCTGCGGCTGCCAGCGGCGAGGGCTTGATGGAGCTGAGCTCCGACACCGAAGTTCCCCCAGTTGGCGAGGTGGGCGAGGATGCGAAGGTCCTCGTGGATTCGGCGGGCTGAAGGTAGACCTTCCTTGATCGTGACTCGCTAGATATTCCGCAGCCGACCTCATGTGCCTTGGCAACAGCGTTGTTTCGAGCACGCAGGCGGCTGCGGAGCCCGAAGGTGGCTTGTTGGGAGGCGTCAGCGCCACCGAGGTCGTTCTTCGCGAAGCCGCCCGATGTCTAGCGGACTTCGTTCCTCGGCGAGGTGTTAGCGGCATGGCGGGGTCGTCGATGATGCGACGCGAGCTTAGATCGCGGCGCTTTGCGGTCGGCGGGCACGACTTGCTTGAAGGGTGCTCGAGGTCTCTCAACCGAGGGTAAGTGCCTGATCCCGAGCAGCCCATAGCCTTCTTGGAGGTGTACTGATTGCTTCCTTGTGTAGACCTTCGCCCTCAGCCGGGCGTTACAGGCGGCCCATATGCGGGAACGGGAGGCCTTGGATGGCCGGCTGCTCGCCACCGAAGGGGCCCTTCGTGCATCGGAGGAGGCACACTCCGCTAAGGATGACCCGTCGGCTTCTTTGGAAGCGGAAACAGCGGCGCGGTCGTCTCATATGCCGCGGAGCGTGTGGCATCGACACGGCAGGCAGCGGCGGTGGAGCGTGACGGGCTGCTCCAGCAGGTTGCCTCCCTGGAGGAAGAGAACGGCCGCCTCGCTGCAGCCCTAAGGGAGCGGGATGAGGCCCTGGGTGCCGCTTCGGCAACGGCATGGGAGGCTATGCTGGCCCTGGAGGGTACCCTTGAGAATCTCGTTGCGGTGCGCCCGCTCGCCGGACCAAGAGCTTCCGGACTCTTTGACGGATTGCGAAGCGGCCGATCTCGCTCACCGGCCGCGGCGTCCTTTGGCAATCACCGCTCCTACGTGTTCGCCGCTCGTATCACGCTCTTCTCCAACACCGGGTTGCGCCATGTTGATGAATTGGGCGACCCACGGTGGAGATGCCGCCGGAGCGAGGTAATGTCTGGCGCCGTGCGTGCCGTTCGGCCCGCCGTTCGATTTTTTCACGAGCGGATCTAGGAGTACATCGGGGAGGCCGCAGCGAAGGTGGTGCTGCGGCGGAACATGTATGGCGAGGGGAACCTTGGCGAGTGGCTTAACGAAGTTGCGCGGCGCGACGATGGCGGGACCGACGGCCCAAAGCAGGTGTGACTCCGGGCTCTTGTACGCTTGGTGTGTGTTGTAACCTTACGTACGCCATGCCGCGAATGAATTGCAAACCGTTTCACTTCGTTGATCGATCTTGCCACTTTGCTGCGAGCAGCTGCTTGATGGGGACCTACTGCTGGTTTCTGACGTTGTACCTCGGCGCCGGTTACGTCGCTGGTGGCGGGGCGAAGACTCCCTTGACTTCTGGGCGAATCGACCCTCAGCGGGAGAAACTTCGGCACAAAGGGTCGTCCCAGCGAAGCCAGACGAGTAGTGCCAGCCCGGCGGGTTTTGTAAAAATATAGCAGTGTTGTGGTGGACGAGTCGGGAAATTCATCCTTCTGCTGTTTATAGATGCGTCTGCTTTGCTTCTTCTTCGTGGTGGAGTTTGCTGGTTGGGGCAGACGCCTGGGGTAGACGTGGAGGTGGGGCGTAGCTGCTGTAACCTGCGAGTGCTCCGTCCCCTAACCTCCGAAGTGGTGCCAGCGGAGCTGGCGCCTTAGTCGATGTAGTGGCGCGAGCGCTCCGTCCCCTACCCTCCGAAGTGGTGGCAGCGGAGCTGGCGCCTTAGTCGATGTAGACGCGCGAGCGCTCCGTCCCCTACCCTCCGAAGTGGTGGAAGCGGAGCTGGCGCCTTAGTCGATGTAGACGCGCGAGCGCTCCGTCCCCTACTCTCCGAAGTGGTGGCAGCGGAGCCGGCGCCTTAGTCGATGTAGTGACGCGAGCGCTCCGTCCCCTACCCTCCGAAGTGGTGGCAGCGGAGCTGGCGCCATACTCGATGTAGACGCGCGAGCGCTCCGTCCCCTACCCTCCGAAGTGGTGGCAGCGGAACTGGCGCCTTAGTCGATGTAGTGGCGTGAGCGCTCCGTCCTCTACCCTCCGAAGTGGTGGCACCGGAGCTGGCGCCTTAGTCGATGTAGTGGTGTGAGCGCTTCGTCCCCTACCCTCCGAAGTGGTGGCAGCGGAGCTGGCGTCTTAGTCGTTGTAGTGGCGCGAGCGCTCCGTCCCCTACCCTCCGAAGTGGTGGCAGCGGAGCTGGCACCTTAGTCGATGTAGACGCGCGAGCGCTCCGTTCCCTACCCTCCGAAGTGGTGGCAGCGGTGCTGGCGCCTTAGTCGATGTAGACGCGCGAGCGCTCCGTCCCCTACCCTCCGTGGTGGCGGCGGGCCGGCGCCTTAGTCGATGTAGTGGTGCGGCGCTCCCCTTACCCTCCGGTGGTGGCGCGGGCGGCGCCATACTCGATGTAGACGCGCGAGCGCTCCGTCCCCTACCCTCCGAAGTGGTGGCAGCGGAACTGACGCCTTAGTCGATGTAGTGGCGTGAGCGCTCCGTCCCCTACCCTCGAAGTGGTGGCACCGGGCCGGCGCCTTAGTCGATGTAGTGGTGTGGCGCTCCGTCCCTACCCTCGAAGTGGTGGCGGCGAGCGGGCGTCTTAGTCGATGTAGTGCGCGGCGCTCCGTCCCCTACCCTCGAAGTGGTGGCGGCGGGCTGGCGCCTTAGTCGATGTAGACGCTCGGCGCTCCGTCCCCTACCCTCCGGTGGTGGCGGCGGGCTGGCGCCTTAGTAGATGTAGACGCGCGGCGCTCAGTCCCCTACCCTCGAAGTGGTGGCGGCGGGCGGCGCCTTAGTCGATGTAGTGGCGCGGCGCGCCCGCCCCTACCCTCGAAGTGGTGGCGGCGAGCTGGCGCCATACTCAATGTAGACGCGCGCGCTCCGTCCCCTACCCTCGAAGTGGTGGCGGCGGGCGGGCGCCTTAGTCGATGTAGTGGCGGGGCGCTCCGTCCCCTACCCTCAGGGTGGTGGCCGGGCCGGCACCTTAGTCGATGTAGTGGCGTGGCGCTCCGTCCCCTACCCTCGGTGGTGGCGGCGGGCTGGCGTCTTAGTCGATGTAGTGGCGCGGCGCTCCGTCCCCTACCCTCGAAGTGGTGGCGGCGGCCGGGCGCTTAGTCGATGTAGACGCGCGAGCGCTCCGTCCCCTACCCTCTGAAGTGGTGGCAGCGGAGCTGGCGTCTAAGTCGATGTAGTGGCGCGAGCGCTCCGTCCCCTACCCTCCGAAGTGGTGGCAGTGGAGCTGGCGCCTTAGTCGATGTAGACGCGCGAGCGCTCCGTCCCCTACCCTCCGAAGTGGTGGCAGCGGAGCTGGCGCCTTAGTCGATGTAGTGGCGCGAGCGCTCCATCTCCTACCCTCCGAAGTGGTGGCAGCGGAGCTGGCGCCTTAGTCGATGTAGACGCGCGAGCACTCCGTCCCCTACCCTCCGAAGTGGTGGCACCGGAGCTGGCGCCTTAGTCGATGTAGTGGCGCGAGCGCTCCATCCCCTACCCTCCGAAGTGGTGGCAGCGGAGCTGGCGCCTTTGTCGATGTAGTGGCGTGAGCACTCTGTCCCCTACCCTCCGAGGTGGTGGCAGCGGAGCTGGCGCCTTAGTCGATGTAGTGGCACGAGCACTCCGTCCCCTACCCTCCGAGGTGGTGGCAGCGGAGCTGGCGCCTTAGTCGATGTAGTGGCGCGAGCGCTCCGTCCCCTACCCTCCGAAGTGGTGGCACGGGGCTGGCGCTTTAGTCGATGTAGACGCGTGAGCGCTCCGTCCCCTACCCTCCGAAGTGGTGGCAGCGGAACTGGCGCCTTAGTCGATGTAGTGGCGCGAGCGCTCCGTCCCCTACCCTCGGAAGTGGTGGCAGCGGAGCTGGCGCTTTGTCGATGTAGTGGCACGAGCGCTCCGTCCCCTGTCGCTTGCGCTGGGCAGGACAGGGTACACCTGAGGAGGGATTGGGGCCTAGCCTCGTAGATCCTGTCCCTGGTGGTGAATGGAGGATCTCACGGGTGGCACTGTTTCGCTATATTTTTGAGCGCCGATGGGACAGCTGAGGCAGGATCGACGGAGGTCCGCACATGGTGCGGTACAGCTGCAATGGAGGTGTCCCTTGGCCGTCGTACCTCGCTCCGGGCCCCACAAGATGGGGGGACGCGTGGAATGAGGCAGCCTTGCCGCACGATGTGCCCCTTGGGCGTCGATGGGACTCTTCGACGTACTGTCCGCGGTCTTGCCCCTAGGGCTCTTTAAAAGGGGCGGGTGGCCGAATGGAGCGGCACTCGCCTTCCATACGCCGCACCCCATACTCATTTTGTTCCAACTTCGCTCAATAGCGTAGGGGGCTCTAGAAGGCGGCTGATACCGCCTAGGCGGTCGCGGGGTCGGGTGTCCCGCCTCTGCTGGGGGATGCACCGCCACGATGTGTTTTCCCCCCACCCGCGCGCCGAAGAGCCGCGAGTGGTGTGGGGTAGTGGGCAATTCACTTGTACTTCATCCGGGCCGCTCCTAACTTCAGGAGTAGACTGTTATGGCGCGCCGGCGAGGCTTCGTCCCGCCCTGCTGTCCCGTACAAGCACCCTTTCTCTCCCCTGTCTCCTCCCCTAGCTAGTGGACGCTTGGGGTGAGGAAAGGAGGGGAGGGGGGCCAGCTTGTGGTGCTATAGGGAGCCACGCCGCCGAGGTGGCGCGGCTCCTTCGGCTCGGGCGGCGGCTCGAGAGAGCCACAGGCGCTCCGTCTTGAGGGTCTAGGTCCGCGGGGCGCCTTCACCGGGAGCGTTTGGTTGCTCGGCCCTGCTGTGGAGGTGTTGGCCATTGAGCTCTTGTGCCGCCTGCTTGATCGGCATGCAGAAGTGCGAAGCGCAGGCCCCGCGTTGAGCTCCCGCGCCTCGCTCCTGTACTCGCGGCCACCCGTCCGTGCGGCTCGCACGGTTTGCCGAGGTCGCGCGGAACCTCGGGGGTCCGTGCGCCGTTGTATGTGGACTCCGGCAAGTGTGTGAGAATACCATCCACGTCTTATTTATACTCCGGAGAGTACGCATGGTGAGAACACCGGCGCGTGCGTGGGACATCCGCGTCTTGTCTAGACTCAGTAGAGTGCGCAGGGAAAACATCCGCGTCTTTGTTTGTACTCCGGAGAATGCGTGGGACTATCAACCACAGCTTACTTAAATTCCGGAGGGTACGCCCTCACGTGCGCGGAACTTCTGCGTCTTGTTTAGACTCAGTAGAGTGCGCAGGGAAAACATCCGCGTCTTTGTTTGTACTCCGGAGAATGCGTGTGACTATCAACCACTGCTTACTTAAATTTCGGAGGGTACGCCCTCGCGCGCGGGGGACATCCGCGTCTTGTTTATACTCAGTAGAGTGCGCAGGAAAAATATCCGTGTCTTATTTATACTCCACAGAGTACGCGCGGGGGCGTCCCCCCGCTGCGTCTTATTTATACTCCGTAGAGTGCGTGCGGAGGTGGACCTCGTCGCTGCGTCTTATTTATATTCCGTAGAGTGCGTGCGGTACTGCCCCAAATGAGTTAAGAGTTGGTCGCCCCAGGATGGTGTTGTAGGGGTATTGGATGTCGGCGACATCAAAGGTGATGTCCCTGGTCGCCACGTTGTCATCCTGGCCGAAGGAGACCTGTAAATATATTTGACCCAACGCCAATAGGGGCTGGCCTCCGAAGCCCTACAACGGGATTCATGAGGGGCATAGGCGACTCCGAGGGATCGCCATTTGGTCGAAGGCCTGTGCGAACAGGACGTTCGCGGAGCTACCCCCGTGGACCAGGATGCGCCGGACATCACACCCAGCGACCACGACCTGGATGACTAGGGGATCCTGATGGGGGAACTCCACACCTTCAGCGTCGTCCGGCGTGAAGGTGATTGCGTGCTGTGCCCACTCTGGCGGCGCCTGGGCTGGGTATGCCGCCACGTGGTGTAGCCTCCGCACGTATGCTTTGCGCTATCGCTCCGAGGTAAACTCCAAGGAGGAACCGCGGAGATGACGTTGATGACCCTATGCGGGGCGCCCTCCAGTATATGGATCCGCAGGGGGCTTTCCTGGGGCTGCTGCACCTGGGCTTGTGTCCGCCGGGGGCCCTCCTAAGGCTGCGGCTCCTGATCGCAAATCCTCAGGGGGCCGACCGGTGGCTGCTGAACGTGCGCGACGACGGGTGAGCGCGTCTCGAGATTCTTGTCTCTGGCGGCGCTTTGGCGAAGTGCTGCGATGGTGGTGCAGGAGCGGCTATCATGATTGCCTTGACCATGCACCTCACACCACTGCGGGCGTTGTTGGTCGCCGTACTCCGCTCGGGCCCAACCGTCGCGGCCCCGTCCTCGGCGTCGCCCCCGACCTCGTCGGGCCCTAGTCCCGCGGTTGGCAGGGGCATTGTCCTCGGAGCCGACCTCAATGTCAAAGACGTGTCGGGTTCGCCGGGACGTCTGACGGCCGCGCTGGGCCTTGTCAGCCGGCGTGTCCTTGTGCTGGGAGGTGTCCTTCGACATCTCCTGTCGGCGCTTGCTCCGCGAGGAACTTGCTTGCGGTGGGTCGGCGCTCTTCGCGACGCTTCCCGCTGGGTTGACGTCAGCGTCGTTGTCCTGGCGCCGCTTCGCGTCTTCTTCCGCCCGAGCATATTCCTCCATCTTGTCAAAGAGTTTTGCCACTGTCTTGATCGGCTTGCGCGTGTTGTATTCGGCCAGTGGCCCTGGGCGAAGACCCTGCACCGCTGCGTTGCTTATTGTTGTCTCGTTGACGTCTTTGACTTGGCAGCGGATCTTCGCGAAGCATTTGAAATACTCGCGGAGCCTTTCCGATGGATGTTGCTTGATGGCGAAGAGTTGATCCGTGTCGACGCGCTCAATGTAGTTCTCCTGAAAGTTGTTATAGAGGCGGTCGCGTACCTGCTCCCATGCATATATGGAGTTCGGCTCTATGGTAAAGAATCATGAAAGCGCCACTCCTTGTAGCGCGATCGGGAGCCCCTTCGCCTTGGTGGTGTCATCCCCGCCTGCCGCCTCGATGGCGGTTTCGTACACGCGCACGAACTCTCGGGGGTCCGTGTCGCCTTTGTACGATGTAATGAGCCGGAAATTTGAAATCCTCCGCCACGGTACTTGCCGCAGCCCGACGATAACGGGATTCGGGTCCATGCGTCGTGTGGCGCGCTAGAGTTGGGGCGTCGCGGCTGTCCGCCCTCTCGGGTACAGGCTCCGGCGCGACCACCGGTGGGGGCGGCGGAGCCCGAGCCTCTTGCATGCTCCTCACGGCCCCCCTAAGATCCGCCAATTCCCGCTGGAGCGTGCCAAGGGCCGCCAGCAGGGCATTCTCCGTGGCGGGCGTAGATGGGGCGGCGGGCGCGCCTGATAGTGCGGTCGATGTCGTCGCGACCGCTGCTTGCGCTCTTAGGTTTCTCCTTGCGTCCGCGTAGTGGAGTTCGGTGCCGACGGTGGGGCCGCTTGGCACTTCCGCACCAGGTGCAGAGGCGGTGGTCGCGCCTTTACGACCGTCGAGGCTACTGTTCCCTAACGCCCGGCCGGTGTCGTCAAGGTGACTCGTCACGCCAATGGCGGGTTGGGGTGCAACGGGTGGGTTGGGGCCGATCGTCACGTCAATGGCGGTGGGGTCGATGGCGTCGGTGGTGGCGGGGTCGATAGCGTCGGTGGTGGCGGGGTCGATGGCGTCGATGGTCGCGCGATGAGCGTCGTCATTTTTTTCCCCGACCGCCGATGCCGAAGCTCTGGTGCTGACGTGGGGCCTTGCCGCGGCCACTTCCTTCTTCCTCGCCGCCGATGACGAAGCTTTTTTCGGTGCCATCCTCCTTCTTGCAGTCTTGAGGCTTGCTTCCGTCCTCCCCACGGACGGCGCCAACTGTTGTGGTTACAGACCAAACAGAGAGAGAGTATGGTGGTGGAGAGTTAGTGAACGAATGACCTCTTGGGTCTTTCCCAAGACTCGATGTCATATATATACATGTACCCTCGTAGGGAGTGTCTTTACAACTGTACCTTCGCACCGAAGCCTTCCTTCTTATATAGTTCTCAACAGGCTAGCTGGGTTTAGGTGGAGGCCACCCCTACAACACCATTCTTTAGAGATCATAATTAAATAGTAATTACTCATGTGACTTGTTGAGTAAGTTGATGTGTGGTTTTAGAGTTGTTCTGCACTCAGGTTTACCTGTGGAGCCTTTTTGTTGTGTATTTTATAAGGGCCGATGTCCCGTTGTAAGACCTGGCCGATAGGCCACTATATTGTAATAAAGTTTGGTTTTTAATTTTAAGCATGTATTGGTAATGATGTACACTCATCTACCGGGACATAAGACGCCTATGGAAACCCGGGGGGGGGGGGTTACACTTTTCATGTCTGTTTATTTCTCTAATAATTCTGGAAAAGAAAAAGAAAGAACATGACAGTGTCACTATACCAGGTACACACAAGTCACAATGGCACAACAGAATCTGACCTTCTAAGTTGAAAGCAAAAGCTGGCTTGCCATTGCCACCTTAACATCATGTGGCCCTCTTGCCTATATAGATTCTAGACTAAAGATCAATCAACAAGAGGCCTCAGGACCTGGACATACTCATGCGGTCATGCCTGATATGCTGTTCTCAGCAAATTCGTTCCAAACAGAGTACCGATCGAATAGCTTGAGGACAAGGAAATTCCTTCCAAACAAAGTACATGATAACAAAGTACACAAGGAGCTTCAGCGAAAAGTAAACAGAGTACATAAGAGCTGACCTAGTACATTACGTGAATGGATACTGTGCACATATCACACGACATGAACATGAGTACACAAACTAGGCATTGACTAGGACCTTCTAGCGAGCTATGTCTCTGCTTCAAAGAAAGGTCTACGACCTCGCTCGTTTCAGCTTTTTTTCGGTTTCTACTTCTAGTTTCTGTTTTTTTTCACTATTCAGTATTTCGTCTTTTTCTGAATTTTTTTAGATATTTTAGGTTTTTTTTGTATTTTTTTCTCGTGTTCCTTTGTATCGTCCCTAATGGGTTAACATGTTTTTCTATTTTTATATTTTTTTAAAATTAATTATGCCTAAAAAGCCAAATCAGCTACAGTAAAAAAAAGCCAGCTACAGTGATATTTCAGCCAAAAGCCAGAAGCCATCGCTAAAACGAGTACCCCCGTAGCATTCTCAAAAACAGACCAGCAAAATGTATGTTAGAAATGTACGGCAGTGGGATGGGGTGGCGGCGGGATAGCCTGGCGTCGGCGGGGGGCGGCTGGATCTGGAAGACGTGCACATGGGAGGAGGGGGATACGAGCCTGATCGATTGCAAGCGGACAAGGTGAGCTGGCTCGGGAAACGATCGGTTTGGCCACGTCAGGTGTGCGCAAGTGAAGTGGCACACTGGCCTAGGCCCACATAAGGAGTACCGAGAGAGTAAGAATAGCATTATTGACCTAATTATATAAGGACGAGTTCTTTTGGACTGAGACTTGTGACTGTAATTTTTAAATTTTGATCAGTTTGTGAGAGACAGTACACACAGAAAAATAATCTCATACGATTTTCACCGGTATAGCTGAACTTGGTATAATTTACACTATAATTTACCTGTAGATCTCGTTCTAAAAAATGTATTGTTTAGCAGTAAGTTACTGTAAAAATAAAAGCCTAATCCTAAATATAAGAAGAAAAAAAAAGAAAAACCGAGCCTAATTAGGCTCACGACAACCGTCCATTTCAAGAGTGCAATTTGATTCGGAGTAATCCAACGGGTCCAATGCTCGCTCAGCAAGGCGTGCTTGCCGTTTGATAGGTCCGAAAATAAATGAATTTGCCAAGCAAGGCCGGTCCTGAGATTTTAGAGACCCAAGGCGAAACTAGAAATAGAAGCCCTAGTATAAATATCTAAATATAAATCTACATACACACACACACACACATATATATATATATATATATATATATATATCTAATTTACCAACAAACACTTAAAATACGTTATGTATTAAAGAAAAATTCATATCAAAGAGTTTATAGATATTACCTTAAAAATTTCTTCTAACATTTCTATATGCGAAGTCATTGATGATGGTATTGATATCAATCTCATCCAATAATTTCTTCTCAATACATAAAGTTGCCAAACCGTTTAACCTCTCTTGAGACATGGTACTGAAAATTTAAAGAATAGTAGATGAAAAAGGTTAGAGCCCAGACATGTACAACTACACCTTGAAAAACATTGGCTAAAGACATTAAACATGTAAATCCAACTAAAAGGAAAAATAGTAGTACGCATCGAGTACTAATTAGGAAACAGCTAATAATAAAACTTACGTAGGACTGCTCGACGACGTGCTTGGCGGTGCCTCATGGAACCCAGGAGGCTGGAGGCCAGGCGAAATAAAACAGAATCAACCGAAATAAAACAGACCTGGTGCTGAGGCCAGGAGATGAGAATATAAGATCGCTGCCTTTTTTTTTGTTCTCCAGATGATCGAAACGCTAGCTTCTAGCACCTTTTTCTGGTTCAGTTGCTAGCTGTTCCTTTTCTTCCGAACTTCCGCACGAACTGACGAGACCGAGACGAACAGTTAGGCACTTCGGCTCTACCCATTACCCAAGCGTCACCAACAACTAATAGTAGTACGCACCTTTTTCTTATTTTACCCAAGCGTCATACACATGCATGCAACCAACCAGGTATAAGCAACCGAAGCGTCACCATTCACCAATGCATACAACAGCAGGCCAAGCATCACCATTCACCAATGCATGCAACAGCAGGCAACAGTTGGCTGGGGTCACTGGGCATATGAGGGGCGCTGTGGAGGATCTCTGGATTTTGGGGGCCCAGGGCGGCCGGCCCCACTTGCCCCAGGACCGGCGCTGTTGCCAAGCAACCTAGCCAAGTCGGGCTACACAAAACTTGCCAAGTTTTTTCCCTTGCTAATAGTGCCATACGTGGGTTGTTAACTACCGCTAACTACGTGGGCCACATCCTAACTATGTAATAAAGCGTATACTTCTTCCTAGCCCTAAAAGTGGGTTTTCTAAGCTTATAGCTTAAGACTTTATCTTGAATAAATAAATAGAACGATTTTTTTACTCTCTTTTTAAAACGATTTATCAAGATAGACTTTTTTCTAAATAACTTATCTAGTTCATTTACACAAACATTTATACCAAAGTTAGAAGCCATCGGTTGCTATTGAAAAGAACCTACCGTGATAAAACAAAACAGCTTACCTTGCTTGCTTGGGTTATAGCCTTCCTGAGCTAGTTGCTTTGCTTGGCTAGGCAAGGTAGGCTTATCCAAGCATACCATATGTATTTTGCTTGTTTTGCCGTGTCAAAAACTGCTATCTCTAGTCACAAAAAGATTGACGTTTTGGTTATGGTCCCCAAAAACGTATATATTTATAGAGTATAATAAAATATAATATTATAAAAAATACTTTTTAGACAAATCTGCTGATATTATTTTTACATATTCAATCTATATATCTTAAAATATACAAATAGACAAACATTACAAAGATTGACTGCACTAATAAAAAAAGCCTTGAAATTGGCTTCTTTTATGATAGACCACAACAATATGCATGCCCTTGACTGTGTGCAAATAACTGTCTTTTCCCGGAAAAACTCGAAATTAATTTAGAGAATGGATTTAATTTATTCCTTTTTTTCCAAAGAAAAGGGGGAAAAAGATACTGTGCTCTCCACACACAAATGGAATACTTCATGTCAAAATAAACACACAAAACTAACAAGAAAAAAAGGAGGAGAAGAAGACGAGTAAACAAAAAAGCAGAACACCAATCAGATGACATTAACCGCGAACGGGGTCCTGACCGAGTGCGCGCCATCCGACCAGGTGACGGCGCCGTACGCGTACCCCTTGCTCGCGCCGGCGTTCGCGAAGCTGACCTCGTACGCCGCCGTCGTCCACCTCCTCGAGAACAGCAGCCGCTCCGGCGACACCTTCACCGTCAGGCCCGCCGGCGCCTCGACGGCCGCCGCGTACGTCGCGTTCGAGGGCCCCACGTTCATGACGGTGCGCGACACGGCGACCGCCTTCCCGGCCAGGAGCCGCGGCACGGAGATGGACGGGTAGTTGACCCCCGCCGCGATCAGGTCCGGCGAGGGCGCGCCGCGGGGGCAGGAGAAGCGGGCGGCGCCGGAGACCCTGCGGACGACCTGCTCCTTGTAGCCGTAGTAGCATAGGAAGTTGAGGTAGTCCTGCGTGGTGGTGTCGAACACCAGGCCCGGGCTGAGCGCCCGCAGCGGGCTGATCTCCCCGGCGCCCATGTCGTGGCCCGTCGCCGCCGCCCCCGTGCTGCTCGCCACCGGCTGCCCGAGGTTGTTCATCGTCGTCGCTGCAACCAAGACCGACTTGGTTAGAAACGCAAACACAAAAAAAAAAAAAAAAGCTCTGCCCGATGACTGGATCGATAGCGTTCTTGATTTAGGTAGCGCACCTGTGGTCATGAGAGCTGATCTGATCATGGACGGGGACCAGCCCGGGTGGGCCGACCTGACGAAGGCGGCGGCGCCGGCGACGTGCGGGCAGGCCATGGAGGTGCCAGACTTGAGGGCGAAGGCCGAGGGTTTCTTGCCGGCGGGGACGCCCCCCATGTCCGTGGGGGGGATCGCGGCGGCGAGGATGCTCACCCCGGGCGCCATCAGATCAGGCTGCCGCCCAAAATCAAAATGCTATTTAGCGATCACCAGCCGGATCAAAAGGTTGAAAATTACTCCCAAATTAAAGCAAGAGAGCTAATCAGTTTGACCTTAAGGATGGCCTCAGTGAGACCACCAGGGCCACGCGCCGAGAAGGACGCCACCACCGGCGCAGGCTTGAACTCCTTGACGTCCTCGGTCGGGAGGATCACAGCCGTCGGACTCCTGCATCAGCACACGATTGCTCACTTCAACGCCTTCCAGTAACCACTTCTAGTATTTTGCGCCGAGAATTTTCGTCTCTTGACTCACTTTGTGGAGTTCATGTACTCGAGGATCTGAGCTCCGGCGTCGGTGCCCACCTGGGAGAAGGGGAAGCTGCCGGCGTCGAACGGCACGGCCTTCTCGGTGTCGTCGATGATGATCAGCCCCCTCGCCCCCGCGCCCTCGGCGACCAGCTTCTTGACCCGCCGCGACGCCGTCGGGTCCGTGCCGACGCACACCACGATCTTCCCGGCCGCCTTCTGCGCGTCCAGCGATCCAGGGTTGCAGTTGCTGCAAGCGTAGCACAGTGACACATTGGCACAGGCGATCAGATCAGGTTGGTCGATTTGCCGTGAGAAATGTGCACTGTTTCGGTGTGAGCTGCAGCTTGTACTACCTTGCCTCGGCCACCGGCGTGTACCGGCCTGCCACTTGGGGCCCGAACACCAGAGGGTACTGCCCTGCACTGAGGCTCTGGTTGGAGAGGTTTATTGCAACACCCTGACACGAATCAAAAGAAGCAAAAATGCATGGTAATGGCGATGGACAAGGAGAACGGCAAAGGCAATGGCGATGGCTCAGTCGTGTGCTTACCTTGACGACGGTTCCGTTGCCAAGGACGATGCTGGACTGGAAGGTGCGGTCAATGCTGGAGGCGGCGACGGTGAGGATCCACGGCGCGGAGTTGACGACGGTGTAGGGGTTGGGCCCGTCGTTGCCGCCGGAGCAGGCCACCAGCACGCCCTTCTGGTGCGCGTGGAACGCGCCGAGCGCGATGGGGTCGGTGAAGAAGTCGGACTGGAAGACGGAGCTCATGCCGATGGAGATGGAGATCACGTCCACGCCGTCGCTCACGGCGTCGTCGATGGCCTTGAGCACCGCCGAGCCCGAGCACCCGCCCAGCGAGCACGCCTTGTACACGGCTACGCGGCTCGCAGGCGCGCCGCCCTTGGCCGCGCCTCGGGCGAGGCCGTAGTAGTCCGCGTCAGCCACGACAGCGCCGGCCGCCGTCGACGCGGTGTGCGTGCCGTGGCCGACGGTGTCCCGCGGCGAGCCGGTCTTGGCTGCCGGCGCCGGATCCGCCCCGGCGAGGGAGGAGTTCGATGCCTGCGCCGCCGAGTCGGCCAGGTTGCCGTAGTAGCGGGCGCCTATGAGCTTCCTGCGACAACGGCACAACACAATGAACTTACCGCGACAACGGTACTAGTTGCATTCAGAGACAGTGCAGAGTGCAACTGTTTTTTTTTTACTTGTTGCAGTTGCTTTTCTTGAAGTCAGGGCCTTCCATGCACACGCCGCGCCACCGCGCCGGCACCTCCCGCATCCCGGCGTCGTTGAAGCTCGGCGACTCCGGCCAGACACCTGACGGTGACAGCAAATCAAAATGTACGTGTGCGTCAGAACAGTTGCTGGCGTCAGTGTCACAACTCCCGTCCCTTGGTCGTATCTAGAGTCAGACATGGCCGAATCTGCATTATAGCGTCGCACACTACATAGTACATACCGGTGTCGACGATGCCGACGATGACATCGCCGGACGCGCGGCGGCCGAGGCGGTCGTAGCGGAGGCCGGACTGCACGTCGAGGAAGTCCCACGACCGCGTCGTGTGCAGCTGCAGCGCGCGGTCCCGGAACACCGACACCACCCTCTCGTGCGCTTCCAAGAACCCAAAAAAAAAAATCATCATTGGCGCTTCACAGGCACGATCATGTTCATGGCAAGGCATAATCAGATGGATCGGGGGCCGAACCGGACAGCGCGGCGGCCTCCTCCTCGGTGAGCACGGCGGCGAAGCCCTCGAACGCGTGGTGGTAGCTCTGCGTCAGCGATGCCCTCTCCTGCTCGTCGCTCGGCACGACGGACGACAGCATCTCCAGGTGCGCGGCCCGCAGCGCCTCCGCGTTGCCGCCTTCTCCGGCCGATGGGCTCCCCATGTAGACGACATACGACTGAATTATATTCAACATTAGCGTCAAACAAACCATGATATATATCCCTACAACCCATGAAACAAACATAATTTCTAAGGTCGCTAAATTCAGTTCTTGCAGTTCAGGTACATCCCAAGAGCAATCCAACAGTACTACTACTACAGCACAGTGCGTCTACCTCTTTGGTCTGGTCTGGTTCGGCCGAGAGGGATACCAGGAAGCGGTAGGCGAGGACGAGGATGACGAAGTGCGCGCGGTTCACCATTGATGGATGCTCGCTCACACGATCAGCTCGAACCAAGGACTAGATAGCTAACGGAGCTCGTGCAGAGGTAGCATCAGCAGCACAAGTAGGGATGGATTGGTATGATACCTGCAGCATGGGTGACGGGGCCCGATTTGTAGCTGGAATTCTGCCTTGCTTTTTCTACCAGAATCCGATTCATCTCAACTCTGACCGGCCTCTTTACGTTTCTTTCTCTGCTGCTGCTTTAGCCTCTTTTTCGCACAGTGCATAGAAGCTTCTCATGGAGAGACGTTTGTCGCCGTCGTCGGCACCTGATCAGCCACATGTCTCTGCCTGGAACGACATCCGAATTAACGCTGCGCAAATTATTTCTTTTCTGAAGAGGATTGCTTGGCACTGAGGGGTGGAATATGTGCGCTCTGACACCTTCACCGGTGGCGATGGCGCCTTGCTTTCCTCGATCTCCTGACGTACTTAGCCTCGCTATTATATATTCAGTGATCTTGCTGTACTGGCAAATGTTTTGATGCTTTCTTCTGAAGCTTTGGTTGGTGTGTCTTCAGAGGTGAACATTTGGACTCCACTCTTTCCGTTGCTTCTTGGTCAGTGATTGTTGATCGGAAAGATAACTGAGCTGTAGATACTATAATACAAGGAAAGTGATGGATCATAAAGAGGGCCAAGAATCTGTGCCGTGTTGCTGCTGCTTTTAACCACACACACGTCGATAAATTGTGAACCAGAGTCTTATTCAGAGTTAGTCGTGTCGGTGCTGCCAAATGTGACAATGGTAGACAGATGGAGGAGGTCATTTTCGGGCACCGGACTATCTTCTTTTGGAAGAGAAAAAAAATCATGCACCATATCTAAGAGATCATGTGAAAGGTTTAGAATATATTTATGATTAATAATAGATACTTTGGTTGAGTTGAAATTAAATTTTATGAAAGTTTCAAAAAATTTAGAAGCTCAGAGTTGTTGTCTGAGCTCAGGCTGTCCGATCGGACCTAGGATTGCGATCAGACCAACCCTGACATGTTCGTTAGGTTTTGTGCCCAGCGGTCAGACCGCCTGCCATAGGGAAGGTTGTTTGATCGGTCAGTGGTTGGCGGTCTGACTGCTATAAGACAGGCAGTCAAACTAGCCATATGGTCTTCTAGAAATTGCACACTAAATACTTGTGTAGGTTTGTTTGAGAATATATTTGCACTTGGTGCCACTGGAAATAGAAACTGGAGCTGAAATTAGATAGAGTTTTATGAAAATTTCAAAGATGGTGTTTTCCGTGTACTTAAGCGGTCAGATCGGTCAAACCATGGTGGTTAAACTGCTGGCAATCTGATCGACCTGGTAATGGCAATCAGACCGGTAGCTGCAGTCAGAGAATAGCGAGAGGTGTTTTTGAGGGTTTAGTCGGTGTACAGCATGGGTGCGGTTGGTTGGTTGTGTTGAGATATATGATGCATTATTTTAATTACTATGAGTCAAGTATATATAACTTATGCTCAAGATGATTGCTTGGTTTTTGGATGTGCAAGTAGCTTGGAGAATGTTAGCAGTCAATGACAAGGGACCGAGATTAGGCAGGAGAGTTGAGGTCCGTGCGATCAAGTAAATCTGGGTGGGGCTACGTGGCTCAAGCGGGAAGCATAGAGAAGACAATGGTCGCGAAAAGATGAGTTGATGCATGTGATTGATGCATGTAGAGACGGTTCGAGAGAGACCAAATGCGTAAAGACGTGACGGCTAGTTATTAATATTTACTCTTAAGGAGAGAATGGAAGAATTAAGGTTAGTTCTATTGCATAGCTCAAAGGGCAATATATAGTGAATACAAGACACACACAACTCTAAATCCTAGACAATAGGAAATGATACTAATACTCTGAACACTCCCTCAAATGTAAGGTATATACAATAGCATTACACTTGAAAAGATTGACACTAAAAAGGGAAAAATCCATAGTCCAAGTCTTGAATATGTCGTCATAGCATGTAACTCTTAAAAAATTATGTTGAAAAGATCGCCTCCTATTCGAAATCATGTGACAGCTCATAAAGCACAAAGTGCATGGGTCGAGAAGGTAGAGGTAAGCGGGATTAAAGTCGACCACAGTAACACGACGAAAAGGATGTGGAAGGTGACATAAGTAGAGAGATATGTCAAATCAAGCCAAAGAGGTAGATAGAAGCATAGCAGTATAGATCGAAGCCCAAGACGGTGGCGACGCTGTGCATAAAAAGCACAACAGAGGCACAGTGTAAAAGAAACACGGTGGCCTTAGAAGCTCGGGGCGGTGACTCAAAGAGAAGTGGCGGCATTATAAAGACTTTTTCGATATGCAGCAGCTCAAAGAGAATAGCAGCGGCTGTGGCTATGCAAAAGGAAGGAGATGATCACACTCATCCGAGTGGATAGACCTTGGCTAGCAAAGCAATCGGTTGATTGACAAGGAATTTGTAGACTCATATGGCTTTGACAAACAAAAGAGAGTAGCTAAAGACTTAGATGGATGGAATGGAAGACTTTAAAAACGCGGTCATCTGATCCAAGCGAGGTGACAAGGTGATGGCGGGATCTGGCACGATGAGGCCGTATCCAAGCTAAGGTGGTGCCTTCGTCATCAGTGGCGGTGATGATGGCGCGGGCGTGGATGGCCCTAACGTGAGTACAGGCACTACGGCTTAGTGGCAGCGGATCCGGTGTGGAGGGAGCCGGATCCGGCCAAATCTGGCGGAGGCGGCATGGATCCAGTGAAGGAAGGCCAGATCTGGGCTAGGGCGACGTCGGTGCAGAGGCAAGCGTGGCTGCCAGATCTGAGGCGGCAGCGAGAGCGCACGGGCGACGATGCGGGTCGACAATGGCGGAGACGGCCGAATCCAGCGTGGAGGCTCGGGAGGACACCCGACGGTGGCGCTGCGCAGAGGCTCGGGCTGGCGCGAGCGCACCAAGAAGAGGTGGTGCGGCGCAAGTGGCCAGGAGAGGACGAGGAGGATGGCTGAATCTGGTGGCTGGTGGCGATGGCTGCCCCGGGAGAAAAGTTCGCTCCTCCCAGGGGCAGCTACAGCGGAATACGCACGGAGCTAGGTTTGGAACCAAAGCTCTGATACCATGTTAACTCTTAAGGAGAGAATGAAAGAATGAAGGTTAATTCTATTGGGTAGCCCAAAGGGCAATATATAGTGAATAGAAGACACACACAATCCTAAACCCTATACAATAGGAAATGACACTAATACCTTAACAATTGGGCACTACGGGCTATATGTTGAAGCATGCGGGGATACTTTGATGTAAAGGTGAAGATAGAGTCAAGGAAAGTTGCTCGAAAGTTTCGTTAAGGGTATTTTGGTAGTTGGTCAAATACTATGCTGGTGCCTTGATCAAAATTGTGGCGTTGTATTAAGTCTTGTAAATGCTTCAAGAAGTGTGCGTGCGTATGTAAAACTCGTGTCAGTGGGGTTGACGGGTTTCTTCAAATGCTTAGCAGGTTGAGACCTACTAGGTGGTTCAAGTTATAAGAGGATAGGAGAAGAGGTGTTAGGGCCAAGGATTCTAGGGTTGATGTTTTTGTTCTTTCATCTTATCTCCTTCCATGGTTTGAAAGAGAAAGTTGGAGAGGAAAGAGTGGTGCTTTAGGAGCGCCTTGTAATCTACATAATATTGTAATGTTTTCTCTCTATGTGGTAATAATGATCAAACAATGCCTCTCAGATTGCTAGTTGTTTATGTATTGAACTTTGCCTGAATCTTGTGTTTTTGATGTGATTTCATCTCTCTTGAGTTTTCTCTTAGTCTTGCCGTGATCTATGATGAGTAAAAAATACTAGAAGATCATAATTGATCAATTGTTGCCCATTTAGATCACCTCTATAGCAAGAATCAAGATTATGCCCGATTCATGAGTGTTCTTGAGCAAAATTTGTCATGCAAAATTTAGAAGTATTTTAATGAGATCTGAGCAAGTTCTTGATATTTGAGTTTTGTCTCGAGAGGTTTTTAGGTCTGAGAGCAGGGGACCGGTCAGACTTGCCCTAGACCTGCAGTCAAACCTGCCCTAGCGATCAGACCGCCCTTGTCCTTGCGGTCAGACTGGTTGTGGCGGTCAGATTGTGCCATCCTTACCAGTCTGACTGGTTTTGGGCAGAAAATTGTTGATTGTGTTGGTTTAAATCTATAGTATTGTTTTGCTAAGCTTTGTTGATGTAATGTGAACTTGGTAACTCTTATAGTCACTTGAGTAAAAAATGTTAAAAACAATTAGAAAAAAGTTCGAGAATCATTCACTCTTTTGGTTACCGGCATTGGTCCCTATGATATTACCTTGCCTTTAGTTAGTGACACTCATTTTCTGGTAGTTGAGCTCTCACTACAGGCAAAACGAAAACACATTTTGCAACGATGTGTCTGTTTTTCTTTCTGATTAGTGCCTCTTTTTTTTCTTGTTTCTCTCTTTCGTTCATATCAATCATGATCATAATATCTTGTAGTGGCATCGATCATCAACGACGATGATTGTTTTTTCATGGTGGGGAGTAAAGTGAGAAAGTAGCCAGAGATGTAATCAGTGCTGGCACATGAGCAACAGTGTTTTCACAGCACAATCCCTGCCTTTTGATCCCATCGGCCAATCCATTACAAATTCACAACGAGAGAACATCCCATTTCATTGTTTCTGAATTCTGATTGCCTATTTGCCATCCTGCGTTGCTATCAGGCCATGATCCGGTCATCTTGCGGGGTCCTCCGGTGGCGCAAATGGTTGATGTTCGTCTTTGCGCTTTGCTGCTCCGAGTGACTGAGCAGACAAGAATCTGATCCTGTGAGACCGCGTCAAAGTTACTCCGTGGTTACGATGAGTAATTGATTTTTGGTGTTGTTTTTTTGTGAACTGAATTTAAATTTCACACATGAAAAGTAAAAAACTGAAGAGTTTGAGGGTGTATGGTGCTTGTTCCGTCGTTGAGTATCAAGGGCCATAAAGACAAGAGCTGGAGTATCACATGCCATGTTGGCATGTAACCAAGTGAGCAAGCAAATAAATATTCGTTTGAGCAACTTAGCACTGCCAATGGAATCCACCGAGTCAGACTGCGGCAAAAAATGGTCGGCCACAGGCATGTTTAATTTCGTTCCTATATTTATATACTCCCCACCCCCTAGAAGTTCAATATGGGTAATACGCATTCTAATATTTCACCCTCGATAGCTAACATGAAACACACAAAATTTTGAAACAATTCAAAAGCGTTGCAGTTAGCATTTGCAAAACTCCTGACATTGCACCCACAAGGGGACCCAAGAAAGCCAATTTCATGAGCGGGTTTACAACCAAATCAACAAAAAGGACTCCTTCGGATCATTCGGGTTGTGCCTGACAACAACAAAATAAATTTCACCCCTCCATCGATCTGACCATAGGTTCAACGCCTGTCTGACAGCAGGTTCAACACCAGTTTGACCAGACCCTTACTCCCAGACTTAAAAATCTCTCGGATCAAAACTCAAATATCAAGAATTTACTACAATCTTATCCAAACATTCTCAAATTTTGTATTGCTCAACGTATTAGAAATCTAAACCAATCAAGAATAACAAGGTTCTTAGGCTCAGGTTCACCAATTCAAAGCAAATAAAATGTAGGTCTCATGAACACCCAAAACCCTAAAATCCAAATTAATTCTTTCTCCAGGAGTTTCTAATCAAGATGATGATCTAGATCTAATCTAGATATGGATTTGGGGTAAAACCATCTTGATCACAAAAACCCAAATTTAAACAAAGAACAGGTCAAACTGGGCTTGATTTTGAATCTGGTTATGGAGGTGATCTAAATAGGCAATGATTGATTAACTAGAATTTTCTAACGCCTCTTACTCTTCATGGATCACAACAAGATTAAGAGAAGAAGAAAACACTAAAAACTAAGCCAAATCAAAATTTTAACACTTGATCAAAGATTAGAAAGACTTAGACATATTTTGATATATATTGATACTTGGAGATGAATGTTTACAGCCGCTTTCTAACTACTCACAAATTCTAAAGATGACAAAATATTAAGACAAAAATTCACAACCTATTTTCCAAAAGTTCTCTCTAAAAACTCTAACCTCCTCAAGTTGGCGAGACATAAGCTTCTCAAAAACTTCTACCTAAGCTAACACCTCTCCCTCCTTATATATAGAGGCTCACAAGAAACTCTAACCAACCCTCTAGTTTGGTTTCATGCACCTACATGGGCTAATACGTTAATCTAACACCATACTATGTTTTACACTCACACATGGACACTACTCAAAGTGCACACAACCATTAACATAATAGTGAATTAACACTTAATTCACTTAATATTTTTAGTACATCCTTGACCTAAACTACCTTTCTTGCATCTCCTCGCCCCCAACTTTTTAGTTTAGGGTAAAATGACCATTTCGCCCCTAAACCACCTTCCACAAAACTTTGTGCTTCCTTCGCCTTGAAGCAATCCCATGCTTCATCTTTTGACTTTATGTGGCCTTGATGACTTTCCTCCAAACCTCTCATACATTCAAATCCTACCGACCATCATTGCTTTCAAACGGACCCAAGTTACTTAGCGTGCCACATGTCTCTCCATACACTATAATGGCACTTGGTTTTTTTTGACCATTCTGGACCTCAACTTCTCGCTGAGGTTAGCCCCGATGCACTTCGTCGTTGCCTGTCATGTCCATCTTGGTAGCTCCCATTCTAGTTCCATGTCTTTTTGGCTTATAACCACTCCGTCAGTCATCTTTCAGCGGTATCTTTGATCATTCTGAATCTCAGTTCCCCTAGCTTAGTCCTAATCCCTTAACCACTTTGGACTTAAGATCTCATAGCTTAGTCTCAGTCTCGTCCGTCTAACTATAATCTAGCTTCAGAGTTCTATAACCAACAACAATAAGCAAACCGTCATATAGCACTGCACAATATATAAAATCATCAATTGACATAATTGATTAGTCAAGAACCCTTACATTCACGTCAAAGTATCTTCACATGCTTTAACACGTAGCCTATAATATCCAATGACTAGCCATCAAGTCTTCACGTATTCAAACTCCTCTGAACTGTCTCTATGTGTATCGACCTTGTCATTTGGCGTAGCAACTCATCTCTTCATGATCCTTATTTTCTCTGTGCTTCTCTCTTAAGCCACGTAGTCTAACCTGGACTTACACGACCACTCGGACTTTAGCTCCCCCGCCTAGTCATGGTCTCCTGCCATTGACCACTAACGTTCTTTAAGCTACTACACATCCAAAGATCAAGCAACCATCTCGAGCACAAGTTTAATACACTTGAGTCACGTTCGTTAAAATAATGCATCGTACAACATATATGCAACAATTTCAAAGTATTCGAGTCAATTCCCAACTTAAATACCAAACTAAACTCTCTTGCATCCTGCCTCGTTGGTCGGACCGCCAACTATTGGATGGTCTAACCACGCCACTCAACTTCGGTAAAACCCTGATAACAGGGGATCTAATCAGACCACCGCCCATGACCAATCCAACCACCCCAAAGCCAACAGTCTGACCGCCCTCACAAGGATCGATCAGACCGCTCATAATTTCTCTTGTACACACAATGAGCATGTAGGATCAAGGATAACCAACTAGAGAGGGGTGAATAGGAGGATCTAAAAATTCTTGTCTTCTAAAACTAATTAGCACAATTAATAACTAGGCAAGCTTTCAATACAATTTAAACCTACACAATTCTAGTATATCTAAGACACCACTAGCACACGTCTCTACAAGAATATTACTAGCATAAATAAATATGACAATCACAATATAGTAGAAATACAAGTGCAAAAAGAAGAGACAAAGAATCAATCACTTGACAAATGATGTTTTACCGTTATATTTGAAAACTTGCTAGTTTTTCCTAATCCATATTGAGGAAAGCCCAAGCACATTTGATCGGCTCCATGAATTGAGCCTCACTCCTTGATCACTAGTGGTAGTTCTTTTCCGCTCCGGATAGGTGAGTTTCAACGACCTTCACCATTGCGTCGGGCTTCTTCACAATCTTCTTTGAGGAAGTCACCCCGCAACTCTCGCCAAACCGTCTAGGTGCCGGTAAACACCAAAAGTAAGAAACCAAAGTTTCGTTTGATGACGATCAAGTAATAAGGATCAATCTAACATGAATGTACATTTGAATTAGATCAACTACCTCAAATGAATGCACAAGAGAAAGGTGTGGGAGAGGTGCTCTATCGCTCAAGGATGTTCAATGAAGTGTCTAGCTCTGTTCTTGAGCTGGTAAGTGAGTATTTATATCTCCACCAACCAAATATAGCCATTGCAAAAAAGAATCCTCAAAAATCAGGTAAAGTGGTAGTACCGCTGTGTAATTTATGGAACTACCACACTTTACTGTAGCAACAGTAACGGCTATATCAAAGCGTCAGAACTAGCTATTGAAAATCGGCATGGTACCACTGCTGTTGATATCGCGGTAGTTTCGATTTTCGGTAGTTCTAAAACTTTGCGTGGTACTTTTGTTTGCTTTGAGACCAAAAGTTGGTTCTATCTGAAAAAATGTACCATTCAATTTCTTGGAACGAGTTTCGGTAGTTCCTTTTTAGGGTGCGATCATATCATATGGATGCTCTCTGGAAAAAACATACAGCTCAAAATGTTGGTACTTCTGGATTCCGGTAGTACCGCCAAATACACACAGGTACGTCCGACGGTTCCAACCATCGACCATCTGTGATATGAAACTATTACAGACGATTTGTATAAATAACTGTCTGTGATATAGCTGTTCAGTATGGACTCTTTTGTAGTAATGACAATGGCTATAAAGATGATCATCGTGTCCTGCTCGTCACTAGGGTGGTCAAATTAGCCTGCGCGGTGGCTTCCTTTGCGGTCTCCGGATGCAACGCGAGCAAGCATTACCATATCGTTCTTGTGTAGGTCGTTTCTATTCCAGTCCTTTGCATGGTTTTGGTGTCGGTATGAACTGTGTGGCTAGATTTAGGAATTTAGTCCTAAAAATTTAATTGCATAGTACATTTTTTTTCTTTGTTCACCTAGTAGCGTGGTAATTAGAGCATCACATACATGCAAGTTTTGATTTAGGCAGTGATCTGGGTCGACTATAAATTCTTGAACACAGTACTCTCGTATAGCTGCATTAATTAATGTATTGCGTTCCATGCAGATGCCTTCGTTGTTCATGGATATTGCCGATGTTGTGCAGCTTAATTAAGTTGGTTATCGTTCCATGTTGTCACCCTATACTACGGATGGGAGCCATTTAACAATGCGGGCAACGTCATGGTTTTCAAGTGGGTACATAGGCACCATTTTAAAAACTCTTAAATGTTCACACACACACACACACACACACACACACACACACACACACACACACACACACACACACACACACACACACACACACACACATATATATATATATATATCTTCCTACAATTTGTCCCGATTTCGATCACATCCATCATCGGTGCGGCTCGCCTTGGCACCATAGTTGTCAATTCTATTCCGGAGGTTATTCCGGTTTATCTCTTAGTATAGAATGCGATGGTACCAATCAATTCCGGTGTACTGTTTTGGATTTTAAAATTTTAATATAATAATATATATTTATTCATAAGTAAATATGTAATTATATGCACATATAATTTTACCTAGAATCTTACTTTAAATTACACAACCCTAGTATAAAAATGAGGGATCACTTCAATTATATCTGACACCGGAATGGATGGAATAGCCAATTTCAACCGGAATTGCGTACCGTTTTAAGTATGGATATGGCATGTTCCCACCATTCCGGGCAGTACCGGAATGGAATCATAAGCTTGCTTGGCACTTCCTCTTCCTCTCTGCGGATACCAACCTTTACCTCGTTCTGGATGTACCCATGTTGTGCACGGTGTATTGGATCTCTGCAGCGTTGTGCATGGCGGCATGCCTTTTCAGTCTGGCCACTCAGAATTGCATGTACTTTATCGTTTTCATTATTGGCCACTCAGCTAGGTCCCACTCGTTTTAGCTTTTTTTTCAACTTCAACTTCTAGTTTCAGTTTTTTTTCAGCTTCAGCTTCTAGTTTCAGCTTAATTCGTCTTTTTCTGAATTTTTTTAGATTTTTTCGGCTTTTTTGTATTTTTCTTTTTTATGTGTTCCTTTGCATTGTCCGTGATAGGCTAACATATTTTTTCTATTTTTATATTTTTTAAATTTAATTATGCCCAAAAAGCCAAATCAGTTACAGTAAAAAAAACCAGCTACAGTGAAATTTCAGCTAAAAGTCAGAAGCCATTGCTAAAACGAATAGTCCAAAAATTTAATTGCATAGTAGTTTTTTTTCTTTTTTCACTAATTAATGTGGTAATTAATTAGAATATCGTATGCACGTAACTTTGTATTTAGGCAGCGATCCGGTCCATTATAATTTTTTGAACTCAATCTTGTATAGCTGAATTTATGTATTGCCTTACATGCAGATGCATCCTTTATTCCTTGATATTGCTGTGGCTACCGTTCCATATTGCCACCCTATGCATTGTAACGCAGATAGGAACAAAGATAGTAATCCCCATGAAGAGCAGCATCTCACTGAGGACAGGCTTTGGCTTGGCCTGCAAACAGAGTAAGGGGTGCTCATTTTGACTTTTAAAAACCTCAGCTTCTAGCTTCAGCTTTTTTTTCACTATTCACTACACTATCACTAACTCAACTACAGTAAAAAAAGCAGCTACAGTGAAATTTCAGCCAAAAGCCAAAAGCCATCGCTAAAACGATCACCCCCTAAACCACAGAGATTGTTGGATTCCGTGACATTAGTTATACCTTTGCCCTAGTCTTGACGTACCCACGGTGTGCACCATGTATTGGATCCCTTCGGTGTTCGGAGAAATTTTATTGTGTAACGGTTACATAAGCAAGTTTGTGTAACATATCAATGACACACTGACACATGGCGTGTATCACTGTAGCAAATACTGCTGAACACTGTAGCAATGGGGAAATCCACCCAAAAAATTGCTAGTGTTTTTCTGTGCTAGCTTGCTACAGTGATACACGCCACATGTCAGTGTGCCGTTAGCTTGTTACACAAGCCTGCCTGTATAACCGTTATACAATAAAATTTCTCCCGTGTTGGGCACAGAGGTTGGACTTCAGTCTAGCTATAGCGATTATGCGATTTGCATGCACTGGGCCTAAGACAGATCCTTTGGATGAGTAGCATGAGGAGTTAGAACTGTTTACACAAATAGCACTATATTTTTTTTTTCAAATTTGACCTCGGACATTAATTTTTACAAATTTAATCCCCTCTGTGAACCTATCGTGCTTGGTAGGTCACTGGCCAGCTGCACTGTGTATGATTAATTAGTGCTAATAACATTTAATTAGTGCTAATAATATTTAGTACTAATCATATTTAAGTAGCACTAATCATGAGCTTAATTAAGTGCTAATCATAAGCCATTAAATGTTGCCGCACTGGGGCACGACAGCACCCTTGCCGAGCTCGGTGAGGAACTGTAAGTAGTATATATTGTTGAAATTAGGCCCAAGGCCTATTTTCTATAATTCCAAAGCACGCAAGGTTTAGTACCATATTGGTTAGGCAAAGTGGGGGAGACCAATTTATAAGGTGGAGTCCATCCCACTCCTTGAATTATGGAAGTGGATGGTGGCTTTGGCTAAACACACACGCGCGCACGCACGCCACGCTGCAGATTGTTCGCGTATTTTCGCGTGAAAATCGCGTGACTTGTGACTTGCGACGCGCGACCGCGCCGTGACGTGGTGCGCCACTTGGCAGACCATGTCCACCTTGTTTTTGCTAAACCTTGTACCGTCTCTCTCTTTTTTTACTGGTCATGAGACTGTTTATTTTTCGGTTTGAATACGGCGATTACGGTGAATAATGGAGTCGATTACGAGAATAATGGAGTCGATTCCATCGGTGAATAATAGCGCCAGTTACCGGTGAATAATAGCATCAGTTACTAGAGAGTAATTGAGACGTCTATAAAAGGCCTGGAGACGTCCAGGTTTGAACTGATCTCCTTCACTCCTTTCTCCCATTGTCTTCTTCCACTCTTGTACGAAGTGTTGAGCTATCGAACCTCGTCGACCTTTCTTCTCGGCGTGCACCGGGAAGAGAGGAGAGCGGGATCTCCGAACCATTGTCGCAAAGAGAACCTGCACGGGGCGGCAATAAGGTTTCTGGGCAGCGCATCTGCGCGACCGCTCCTACTACATCCTGCACTGCGTCAAGTCTTCACTGCATCACGCTGCTGCTGCTTCTGTTCTTCATCAAGCCCAACGATGAAGTCGTTCGTGTGATCGTACGACTTTGATACTATATTTTTCTTGTGTTTATTCCGAAGTATGATGAGTAGCCTACTGTTAGTAGTTAGTTGTGCATCACTAGTATATTGTTTTTGTCTCCTACTAAAACTTGGAATTAAAATATTGCCCACATATTCAACAATCCAGAAACCTTATTTTGGAATTTGTTGCAATACAGAAATGGTTAGCGCTTCTGATGCGATGAAACCTGAGAGGTTTTGTGGTCAGAACTTTCGTAGATGGCAGACTAGAGTGAAGTTTTGGCTCATGTCTTTGGGACTGTGGTGGGTTGTCCATCCGCAGTATCCATTTACGATTGAGCGATATATGCAATTTGATAGTGCAAACAATCTGCTCTTGGTTGCATCTTGACTGCTCAGCGGATCGGCTCTACGATGTGTACATGGACTATAAGTCCGCCACGAGTTGTGGAATGCACTAGAGCACAAATATGCAGAGGCGAGGTGGTCGCGGCTCTACATGTGTGAGCAATTTTTCGACTTTAGCATGGATGAGGCTAAGTCTATAGTTGGACAAGCTCATGACCTCCAGCTACTAGTCGGTGAGATTGCGCACTGGGCGTGTGTTACCTCCTAAGTTTGTGGTCATGGGTATTGTTGCTAAACTCCCACCTTCTTGGCGAGATTTTGCCACTAGCACAAAACACAAGAGGGAAGAGATTTCTGTTGAAGATCTCATTGCTGCCTCGATGTGGAAGAAAAAGCTAGAGCAAAGGATGCACCAAGCACATCCGCGAAACAATGCAAACTTCATTGAGAAAAGACTATAGCAAAGAAGTACAAATCCAACAAACCGAACAAGACAACTAGCTTTAAGAAGAAGAAAACGAGAAAAAGGATTTCAAGGACATCACCGCTTTGTGTGCGGAAAAGATGGTCATATGGCGAAGGACCGCGATTCCATAAAAATCGAGATGGTGAACGACCAAAGAAGAAGGTCATCAACGTGATAATAGGCGAGGCCTCAACTTCGGGAGGGTATGGTAATCCACCGTTGTTTTTCAGCATGTCAATCCACCGATTGGTGGGTGGATCTGGTGCTAATGTTTACGTATGTTCGATATTTCCTTGTTTTCTTCTTACCAGCAGCGGGGGCTTCCTCCGTCCTAATGGAAAGCGGCTCGCATGCTTCGTTCTTGGTGTTGGCACGGTGGATCTGAAGTGACTTCAGGAAGATTGTCCACTTAAAGAACGTGCGAGATGCTCCTACAATAAATAAGAACCTCATTAGTGGTTCTCTTCTATGTAGGAATGGTTATAAGCTAGTTTTTGAGTCGAATAAAATTGTATTGTCTAAGTTTGGAAATTTTGTTGGTAAAGGCTATGAGAGCGGAGGCTTGTTCCGCCTAAGTACTTTAGAGTATTGTTATAATCTGAATGTTGCAACAAATTTAAATAAATGTGAGGCAAATATTTGGCATTCCCGTTTCTGTCATATTAGTTTTGATAGTATTGTGAGAATGTCCAAATTAGATTTAATTCCAAAATATGAAATTATCAAAGGATCAAAATGCCAGTCATGTGTGCAAGCAAAACAGCCTCGAAAACCTTTTAAGGGATTAGAGGATGAAAAGAATCTGGCACCATTAGATCTTATTCATTCAGATTTGTGTGAAATGAATGGACTATTGACAAAAGGAGGCAAAAGATATTTTCTAACTTTTATTGATGATGCAACACGCTACTGCTATGTGTATTTGCTAAAAACTAAGGATGAAGCTTTAAACTACTTTAAAACTTATAAGGCTGAGGTTGAGAACCAACTAGAAAAGAAAATAAAAGATTGAGATCGATCGTGGAGGAGAGTATGTCTCTCATGAGTTCTCCCAATTGCATTACGAGCATGGATTAATCCATGAGTTCACACCACCATACTCACCCCAATCAAATGGGATAGCTGAGAGGAAAAATCGGACACTAACGGACTTGGTCAATGCCATGTTAGAGAGTTCCGGTATGCCTAAAGCATGGTGGGGGAAGCTATATTGACAGCAACTTTCGTCCTAAATAGAGTAATCACTAAAAGGAGTGAAATTACTCCATATGAGGATGGAAGGGAGAAAACCTAATGTTAATTTTCTGCGAACTTGGGGTGTTTGGCAAAAGTCAATATACCATTGCGAAAAGAGAAAACTTGGACCAAAAACAGTCGATTGTATTTTTCTAGGATATGCTCAAAATAGCACGGCCTATAGATTGTTAGTAGTTAAATCAGAAACTCCTGAGATTATTGTTAATACAATAATGGAGTCTAGAGATGCTTCATTTTTTGAGAATATCTTTCCTATGAGAACAGTAGGCAGTACTTCAACACGGACTGAGAATGTTCACATCGATAATATCGAAAATGAGAACAATCAAACTTCTGAACTTTCCACCATTTCTGAACCATTTTATGATATCCCTGAGGAGGACAACAATTTAGTCACAGAAGCTCCTCGAAGAAGCAAGAGACAAAGGGTAGAAAACCTTTGGTGATGACTTTATTGTATACCTCGTGGATGATGTGCCAAAGACTCTTTCGGAAGCTTATGCATCTTCTGATGCTGAGTATTGGAAAGAGGCAGTCCGTAGCGAGATGGATTCAATCATGGCTAATGAGACTTGGGAGATCACCAATCTTCCTATTGGGTGCAAACCTGTTGGATGTAAGTGGATTTTTAAAAAGAAACTGAGGCCCGATGGTGCTATTGAGAAGTACAAAGCAAGACTTGTAGCTAAGGGTTACACCCGAGAAGAGGAGAAGATTTCTTCGATACCTATTCTCCTGTCGCTAGATTAACCACCATCAGTACTCCTTGCATTAGCATCTTCCTATGGTCCGTATGTTCATCAAATGGGCGTAAAGACAGCTTTCCATAATGGAGAGTTGGAGGAAGAAATTTATATGGATCAACCCGATGGTTTTGTGATTTACAGACAGAAAATAAGGTATGCGACTATTAAAATCCTTGTATGGTTTAAAGCAAGCACCTAAACAATGGCACGAAAAATTTGATAAGACTTTGACAACCGGGCTTTATTGTGAATGAAGTCGATAAATGTGTATATTACCGCTATGGTGGGGTCAAGGAGTAATTTTGTGTTTGTATGTAGATGACATACTTATATTTGGAACAAACACTACCGTAATTGATGATGTCAAATCTTTCCTATCCCGATGTTTTGATATGAAAGATTTAGGAGAGGCGATGTTATTTTGAATATTAAATTGATCAAGAATGAGAATGGGATTACTTTGAGCCAATCTCATTATCTGAGAAAATATTGAGCCGCTTCGGCTTTGAAAATTGTAAAGTTTCTCCAACACCCTATGATGCGAGTATTAAGCTTCGAAAAAATCAAGGGTTAGGAAAAGATCAATTGAAATATTCACAAATTATTGGGTCACTTATGTATTTAGCTGGTGCCACAAGACCTGACATTTCATTTCTTTGTGAGCAAATTAAGTCGGTTTACTTCTAACCCAGGAGATGATCACTGGGAGGCACTTGAAAGAGTGTTGCGCTACTTGAGAGGCACAACATCTTTTGGAATTCATTATACTGGATATCCTTCTGTATTAGAAGGGTACAGTGACTCGAATTGGATCTCTGATGCTGATGAGATCAAAGCTACAAGTGGTTATGTGTTTACTTTAGCTGGTGCTGCAGTTTCATGGAGGTCTTGTAAACAGACTATATTGACGAGGTCAACCATGGAAGCGGAACTTGTAGCACTTGACACAGCCACTGTTGAGGCTGAATGGCTAAGAGAGCTTCTGATGGACTTACCGTTGGTTGAGAAACCAATACCGGCAATCCTGATGTACTGTGATAATCAAACTGTGTTGGCCAAAGTCACAAGTACAAAGGATAATATGAAGTCCTCTAGACATGTGAAGCGTAGGCTTAAATCATCGAAAAATTGAGAAACTCCTAGTAATAGTGTGAATTATATTAACACTGAGAAAAATCTGGCACCCTTTTACCAAGGGATTAGCACGGAGAGCGATTTCCGTTGCTTCTATGGATATGGGAATGAGGCCCATTTAGTTACATCACAATGGTAACCCATGCCTTCATGAACGGAGATCCCGTGACTTAAGTAATGGGAAAAACAAGTTGATATTGTAACAAGAGAGTACATATTAATTGTACCCATATCCAAAATAAATAAAGTACTCTCAAGCGTATGGAAGGTTGGTATAAAACCTTAATGTATTCATGAGGAAAGGTATTAGCTGCAGGATACCTAGAAAGAATACACCTACTTGAGCTTAAGCTGTTTGGTCGCAGTTCACGAGAACAGGCATTCTCTAGAAAGCTCATGAGCGGATAAGGAGCATGACCATATAACGCTCCGTTTAGGCGTGGTTCATTGATAGCCTAGTATCGCTTGAGGTTTCAAGTGAAGTCGATTCTGAAAGTCGTGAATTCAAGGCATAGTCCATTCATTAGTTGTGAGAAGATGAATCTTGCTAATCTAGTTGTAAGTTCAACCCATACGGGACTTACATTATAAGACTGGTATATTAAACAACACTTCAGTACAATTTTTTCGACATATTTGTGCTTCCTGCTTTGGAATTGGTGGGGGACTGTTGAAATTAGGCCCAAGGCCTATTTTCTATAATTCCAAAGCACACAAGGTTTAGTACCATATTGGTTAGGCAAAATGGGGGAGACCAATTTATAAGGTGGAGTCCATCCCACTCCTTGAATTATGGAAGTGGATGGTGGCTTTGGCTAAACACACACGCGGCACGCACGCACGCCATGTGTGTTCGCGTATTTTCGCGTGAAAATCGCGTGACTTGTGACTTGCGGCGCGCGACGCGCCGTGGCGTGGTGCGCCACTTGGCGACCATGTCCACCTTGTTTTGCTAAACCTTGTACCGTCTCTCTTTTTTTCCGGTCATGAGACTGTTTATTTTTCGGTTTGAATACGGCGATTACGGTGAATAATGGAGTCGATTACGAGGAATAATGGAGTCGATTACGGTGAATAATAGCGCCGATTCGGTGAATAATAGCATCGATTACTAGAGAGTAATTGAGACGTCTATAAAAGGCACAGAGACGTCGTGTTTGAACCGATCTCCTTCACTCCTTTCTCCCATTATCTTCTTCCACTCTTGTACGAAGTGTTGAGCTATCGAACCTCGTCGATCTTTCTTCTCGGCGTGCACCGGGAAGAGAGGAGAGCGGGATCTCCGAACCATTGTCGCAAAGAGAACCTGCACGAGGCGGCAATAAGGTTTCTGGGCAGCGCATCTGCGCGACCGCTCCTACTACATCCCGCATGCGTCAAGTCTTCATCGCATCACGCCTGCGCTGCTTCCTGTTCTTCATCAAGCCCAACAGTAAGTCGTTCGTGTGATCGTACGACTTTGATACTATATTTTTCTTGTGTTTATTCCGAAGTATGATGAGTAGCCTACTATTAGTAGTTAGTTGTGTATCAGTAGTATATTGTTTTTGTCTTCTACTAAAACTTGGAATTAAAATATTGCCCACATATTCAACATATATGCCTAGTGAGCAACAAACTCATGCAGTGGATTAAACTCATTTGCAAGGTCAGCGGGGAACTGGGCAACGAGATTCAGGAATTGGATCATGCAGTCGTTGACAGGCCTAGTGAGCAAGAAACTCCTGCAGTGTGCTAAACTCAATTGCCTTTGGAAGATATAGGGGTGGCCATTTAATGGCGTAAGTAGTATATGTGTGATAAGGATTGAATAAATCCTTAAATACGTATTAATATTTAATTAAGGCTCTAAAAGACTATGTGGTTGTAAGTTTTCTATATCTATTTTCTGAGTGCCTTGGTCGGAGATTCACTGTACGCTCTACCCGACTAGCAAGCCACTGGAATGATTCGTGAAATGTTACCTAGGCCCATTTCCAGAGGGACTTCTTCCATGCAACAGATAAGACACGTGTTCTATCCAACCAAAACAGCAACCAACGACTGTCTTGCAATTATACTGCACATTCATCTCCCACTGATAGCAACCAACGATCAGACATCCCCTCTCTCTGATTAACTACCTTCTCGATCGGACGCGCTGGTTTCATAAGATGTCTTCCTAGGCAAATAACTGATTGGCGTCCCTTCAATGGTATTTAAAAGTGGATAAGAGAAGACATAAGAAAAATGAAATTCAATTCAGAGACACACAAGACAATTCCATTCAAAGCAATTCGACAATCAAGAAAGTCAAGGAGATATAGCAAATTATATTCTTCCAATAGGAAGAAATAGAGGCTAAGGTTAGTTTCAGACCATTGTAAGAGCATCATGTGACCAGTTCATAATAATAAAGAGCATCCTTTAAGGAATTCAGTTATCTTTCTCATATTGTTTTATAAGGTCGATGACTTCATCGACAATGTGCCAAAGTACTACTACGTAATCAAAGCTAATATAATTTTTTTTTTTTGAATAGCTGGCCCAGCTTGGCCCTAACCAAGCTCCGCCAGTGGCGAGAGCATAACTTTGTTTACAAGAAAAATGCAGTGAACTGCCTAAAAACACCTGCTACAAAACAATGCAGTGCAGCTCCAAATGGAAAACTGTGGCGATCACATCACCCTGCGCACCACCTTCACAACAAGAGATCGATATTACGACTACAAATTATAGAGAGAACAGTTCGACCTGCAGGGAAGATGTTAGTTAAACAAATACGGTACTGGAGTACTTGGGGCAATTTTTTTTCCATTTCTCCCCGATTTCATTTTTCACCTTAAGAGCAGAGCTAACACAATCTCATTAACATCCTTTTTTACTTCTTCTAACTTCTTAACAAATGAATTAGATTTGAGGGGTGGCTGTTTCCCCCCTAAAAACTTGGGGAAACAGCAATCACGATTTCAACATGCAAGTAGCTGTACAAGTTTTACAAGATGCACTGATTCAATATTGTTAATGAAAGGATTAATTAATAAAACTGTTCAGTGAACACACATGAAGGTGATTCTGATATTCTATACACCATAGGATACAAAATGGCAGTTCAAGTTGCTTTACAAGATGCATTGGTTCAATAAAATTCATAATTTGTTCCTATATATTTTTCAGAAGTTGAATATAAGCAATGTGCATTCTAATATTTCACTCGATAGCTGACATGAAACACACAATATTTTGAAAAAAGCAAAAGCATTGCAGTTAGCACTTGCAGCACTCCTGACGTGCACCCACAAGAGGAACCAAGAAGGCCAATTTCATAAGCGGGTTTACAACCAAATCAACAAAAATGACTCCTTCGGGTCATTCGGGTTGCGCCTGATGACAACAAAACAGATTTCACTCTAGCTGTTTTCTGTCTTTAGGCCGACGTATACACCCTTATACTGTCCTTTTCAATATCATGTCAGTTGAAAATTTGTTGGAGACCTCAACAAAATACAAGTAGGCAAATGTACAAACTGTATAACATACAGGCAAATACCCCGTAAGTATGCAGGGAAGCGCAGGAGGCTTGCCGACAACTGATGAGCAGTGGTTTCTTACCTGAAAACTGATTTTTCTTTAAAATCAGATGCCACTGTATATCTGAGGGCAGACAATGTTCAAGGACAATCTGGAATCCCGGCATTTTCTATGATGACTGACAAGTAGAAAAGGCCACAAAAGACATCCCAAACTTGCTTAAGACAGAACACAAACAGTTGTGCAGCATAGATTACGATGATGCTGATCCTGCACCACAGATAAAGGGCATCAATCTTATAACTTATAAGCACCCAGGAAAAAAATCCGAGGCACTGACTGAGCTAGACATACAAGAAGGTTCCAGTATGGTAAAATATAATTGCATTTCACAGATAATGTGTTTCAGAACAGCAAAATTGTACAGATAAAACAAGCACCAATGCATCAATTCAGCAAAGACAGCAGTGGAGGAACAAAACACACAGGTTTACAGCAGATCGGCGACCAAACATCAATGCCGGTATCAGACGTTCTTGAGCTTCCTCATCTTGGACGGTGGCCACCTGCCCTTCTTCCTCAGCCGCCTCTTTTGGACAAGCCGCCTGCGCCGCTGCCTCAGCTTCTTGGCCAGCTTCATCTTTGCCCTCTGCTCCAGAATCATCTGCTGCTTGGACTCAAGCGGCATTTCCTCGATTGAAGCCACCGGTTTCGGCTTCTCTGTTTGCTCCGTGTCAGCCGCACCAGCGTCTGCGGAGGCGTGGACAAGAACCAGCCTCTTCTTGGTGAAAGAAACATGGGTGGAAGTTGCATTCAGAGGGTTCTGCAGGGAGGCAATATTCTTGCATTGCAGCCTTGAAGCTGCAACAACAGTAATGACAAAGGGTAAACCACTTCATTGGATCTAATGTGCAGTATTTTAAACATCGCAATTGTGAATTTTTGTATGTATGCCTCATAGCTCATATCATCTGCAATGCGAACAAGCAATTGCGATGTGCTTACTATTATCATCAGATGAATATGTCAAAGCAAAATTATGGCCATCGACAGCACCTACGAAAACCAGTGTGCTTACTGATACCAACAACTGCCTGACGTCTACACACGTAATAAGAAGGAAAGGAACAAAATCTGTGACTCTACTGAGTTATCTGAGACCCAGTCGAGGTAATATCTAGCCTCTACAGCGAAAAATGCAAGCAAGCTCCCGCGAAATTGCTGCAGACGACATGTTTGAATAAATTCCCCAGCGAGCCAAGCACATCGCGGAGAAGCAGAAGCACCGCGACTCTAATCAATGGCGCATACCTAGACCAATCCTCCCACCAAATTCGCCATCACGATCCACAATAAGGGGTTACTCTGTACCCACTTAACATAAGCCATCCAAGAATCAACCGAAACGAATGCACGGAGCCGAGCTTACCGGGGTTGGGGACGACACTGGAGGCGGCGGCGGAGAGAGCTCGGGCACGAGGAGGAGAGGAGGCGAGGAAGGAGAGGGTAGGGGACAGGAGGAGCGCCATGGGTGTGGTCACCTGTGTAGATTAGGCTTCTCGGCCTAATACGCACATCACCACAAGAAGACCACCCGGAGAGATAAGCCTACGAAGGAAGAGAATGCTCTGCCGTCCGATCAAGAATCAGCGGTCGAATTTAATCATCCTTGGAAAAGGGGGTGAGAAGAAGCTCCCTTCTGCTCTGCACTTCGTATTACAGCCAAAAAACAAGGCATCGAAATGGAAATTTGTCATGGCCCACGTGTCATAGAGGAGAGGAAATGGAATTTTGGCAGCCAAATGTCGGCCACGTACTGTGAGCAAACATTGCAACAGGGGGCTACTTTGTTTTGTTCATGCATGTGCAGCGGTCGATCTCGGAAAACACTTTTTTTTTTGTGAACACGAGCGTACCGTAGGAAGGAACGATCGCTAATTGCAACAGGCAATCGATTTGCGAACGTATCTAACACGCGATTAAGTTTGAGAGTCGAACGACTAGCCTGAACAAATCAAATATACGTGAATGAATTGTGTAATCCAGAACCGTGAGACTAGACTACGTCGAGGGCATCGTATGGTATTATGATGAGTATTTAACTTTGTTATGTAAATATTTATCAAAATATGAGTTTAGTTTTAGTAAGTTGTAATTTTTAAAGTTGCTATCAGGTTTTAACTAGCCTTTCAACGGCAGTATAACCGACGGAGAGCGGTTAGACATGCAATATGTCTTCTGCAAAATAGATATCAAATACTTATATAGGTGTGTTTGAGTGTGTCTTTGCATTAGGTGTTGCTCAATTTTAAATTCCGAGCGGAAATTACATAGAGTTTAACGAAAATTTCAAAGAATGTGCTTTCTGGTGCTTTTAAATGGTCAGACCAGTATGGTGCCAGCGATCAGACCGACGCCGGTAGTCTGATCGGCCAGGTAATGGTGATCAGACTGGCTTTTGACGAATTGGTGCTGAAATTATGCATTTTGATTTGAGATTTGGTTTCAGGGTTAGGATTAGTGTGTACGCATGATTAAGTGTGTGCACAGTATAGGTGTTGGTGTTTTGTGTGCTGTGTTGTATGATGTATTGTTTTGATTAACATAAATCAAGTGCATATAATTTGTGCTCGATATGGTTACTTGGTATTTGAACGTGCAAGTGGTTCGGAGGATGTTAGCAGTTAACGACAATGGATCGGACTAGGTAGATGAGCTGAGGTCCGAGCGATCATATAAGTCTGGGTGAGGTTATGTGGCTAAAACAGGAAACATATGGAAGATAAAGATCGTGAAGAGACTAGTTGGTGTATATAGTGCGCCAAGTGATAAAGCCGATGCACATAAAGATGGTTTGGGCAATCCCGAATGCTTGAAGACGTGACGGCTAGTCATTGGAAACTACAAGTTGTGTGTCAAAGTTTGCAGAGATGCTTTGAGATTGTTGTTAGTTGTAGAACTTCGGAGCTAGGTCATAACGAGGCGGAAGGAATCGGGACTAAACTCAGAGCGCTGAGGTCTAGAACGATCAATGTGCCACCAGAAGATGATTGAGACTAGCAGAGATGTTAGAAGCTAGGAAGACAAGGGACTGGAGAAAGAGAGATAGCGGTGGTGGACATAATAGGAAATGGCAAGGTGGATCGAGGCTAAGCTCAGGGAGAAGCTGAGGCCCAAACCGGTCAGGAAGCCAAGTGCCGCCCTGGTGCACGGAGTGGCATATGGCGCGCCAAGTGACTTAGACCCATTTGTAAATGAGGAAAGTTCGGTAGAATCTGAATGCATGAGAGACTTGGTGACAAGTCATTGGAACAACATAGAGTTGAAGATGAAGCATGAGACTGCTTCAAAACAAAGAAAATGTGAAGTTCTATGAAAGGTGGTTTGGTCGCAAAACAGTCTTTTTGTCCCAAACCAGAAATATGAGACTTGATCAAACCACGATATGAGTGTATCAAGTGCTGATTTATTAACGGGTTAATGGTTGTGTGTGCTTTGAGAAGCATGTATTTGTGAGTGTAAAAAATGGTATGGTGTTGGGTTAAAGGGTTAGCCCAAAGTTATCAATATCGTTCCGTTTCGGCTGGTATATACCGTACCAGCCCCTAAACTGTTACAAAGTACCCCTACGTTCAGTACTAGCCCAAATACCGATCAATATCGGCTCGATACCTGTTAATACCGGCTTTAATACTGGTCAATACTGGCTGATACTAGTGGAATTGATAATAACATCTATTAAACTATATATTATATTTTATAGTATTACTATGTATTTGGAATAATATTACAGATGACATTTGGTGTGCATATAATTAAAATATATATTTATAAATATATATACTTGTATTATTATATTAAATCTGAAACGGTACATTGGTATGGACCAATACCGGAACGTACTATTCCAAGAACCAAACTGGTGTGACCTCTAGAACAGTATTGACAAGTACGGGTTAGCCCATATAAGTGGATGAAACTCAGCTAGAGGTACTGGTTAGAGGTTTTTATAAGCCTCCACTATATAAGGAGATGAGTTGAGAGAGTTAGGGTTAACTCTTTAGGAAGCAAATGGAGGAGAGTTAGGATTCTTAGAGTGCACATTTGTGAGATGGTTGTGGCTCTTGGTCTTGAGCTTTTTATCATCCTTAGACTTTGCGGTTGGCTAGGGAGTGGCTGTAAACACTCATCTTCAAGTATCAATAGATATCCAAAATCCATATAGGTCTTTCTTCTCTTTTCTTAAGTGTTAAAATATTGATTTAGCTTGGTTTTAGTGTTTCTTTCCCCCTCTTGATCTTGTTTTGTACTAGGGATGTGTAAGTGGTGGAATTATCTATTAGAGATTAGATCTCATCCATCCAGGCACCTTCCATAATAAATTCTTATGATTGTCTGGTTTTGATTAAAGAAAGTGTAATTTGGGGTTGTGATCTTAAGGGTTTTTGGCTTGGGTTCTAGTTATTGCTAGACTTCCTAAGATGTGTGGGAGTAAATTCAAGATCATCTTGACCATCCTTTATTCACGAGCAAGTCTTGATTCAATTTCCCATGTTTTAGTCGATTTTCGTGCAATTTTCCTTCAAATGAAAAAATATCAAAACTTTGGTAATGATCTTATTGATCTTTGATTATAATAAGTTTTTGATATTCTAGAGAAGGTGCATACCAAATTTCTAATGATTTAGAGCTACAGTTCGAAAGTTGTGCAAGTTTCTCTCTCTAGCCGTTATGTTAATTTTGTCGAGGGTCAGACCGCCCATTTAAGAGAGGTCTGACCGCCCAAGGCCGGTTAGACTGTTAGGAGGAGAGGTTAGACCACCTCTACCTGGTCAGACTGCCCTTGCACTGTGGTCAGATTGACTGGGTATGTCCAAATTTATTTGGCTCGGTTTTTCTTGAAGCTTTCCTTGCGGGTAGTTAGTCTCTGATCCCTATAGCTTCATATGGCTATTAGAGTAAATAGTTTTGATTTCACTTTGGGAAAGATTTTCAAAAGACGTTTGATAGTGTTAGTTCCTATTTACCCAGGCACTGTTGTTAGAACCATTGTACAAAACATTGTCAAGAAATACAAGGTTATGTTCATGACTCATGAATTCTAGAAAACTCGGCGCCCCCAATGGAGGATTTTTTTAAAACAATAATCTATTTTTATTTGAAATAACATAAATATACCCCTGCGAATTTTTTTTGCAACAATGGTCTCCAGTCGCCCAACGGTTGGGCGACTGGAACTGGAACCTGTCGCCCAACGACCGCACGACACGTAGGTAGTCCGTGGACCGTTGGGCGGTAGGGTCCAGTTGCCTAATAGTGGGGCGGCTGGAACCTATCGCCGAACCGTTTGGTGACTGGAAGTCGATCGTCCGATCGCTCAAATGATCGCACTTTCGATCCATTTTGAGCAATCGCCCCAACCGTGCATGGGCCTAAATGATAATTGTTGTACGTTGGTAACATTTATAATATTTTATCTGTAAGTTGTATTTTTTTGAATAAATAGGAGACAATATCAGTTGATCCATTTGTGATTTTCGTAGATTATGAATGGTAAAAAATCTATTAGATTCGCAATAACATTTTACGATCGTCGTATGTTGTTGTAGTGCAAGAAATTTTGTGAATTTTTCTAAGGACGATTGAGATAGCAACGATTGGTAAGTACAAAGGTAAGTGATATTGTGATGCAACTGGAAATTCATACCTGGAGGAGAACTTATTTGTTCATGTTGTTGGATGACTTGCTACGCGAAGAATTGAATGCGAAAAGATGAGGAGATATGCTTTTGTGAATTAAAGTAGACTTTATAATAAAGCAGTGAATAACACGGCACGCAAGGTTTGGTTACATGCATAAGAAAGAGTATCATGAATGATGTAACAAACCGAAGTACTTCTATGATACATATGTGTCTTTTTGGAATGGAAATAATTCAACCTTCGGGGACTAGTGCGGAACGACCTAACCTACTGCCTGGACTGGGGCTATTTTTCCTTCCTTGTGAGCTAGACTTTGAACTCCTCGACGGCCTCTTTGGCCTTGGCCGCCATTTCCCTCTTTTTCTCGCACTCCCTCTCACGAGTCTTGCGCTCCCTGCGCATGCATGCTTCGAGATAAGTTTTTATCTCCAGACGTATATGCTCGGTTTGCTCATTGTTGCGGCGCTCCTCCTCCCATATCTCACAGCCCCTTTTGATATCTCACTCCTCAAAGTCGAGAGCCCACTGGTCATATGAGTGGATCTCTAGGTCGATCCATTTGCGATAGCCACATAGCGGTTCTAGGGAGAGGTTGTTAGTGTGTACTTTAAAAGAGGGATAGTAGGAGAAAACACTATAACTGATCCTTACTAGCTGCCAATAGTTGCTTGTGTCCCGACGGCGGTACAGGAGTAGTTTGCACAACCCCAGTAACTCATGCCAAGGTTGAGCCACTTCTTAGACTTGAAGAACTTGCATGGTTCTCTGCACCAACAGAGAGACGACGTCTACCCCTCGGGTTGCTGCTACGGGGGGCATCATTTGCGGGGAGCTGACCTCCTGGTACGCTTCGCTTGTTTGGCCTAGGCAGCAGCGGCCCTTGCTTGTTCTGGTACGGGGGGCATCAGATTGACCTAAGTTTCCATTCTGAGCTTAGGATCTTTCAGTTTGAGATGAATGGAGCGAATGGTTGTTCTGGTACTCCAGTGCTCACTCAGACCCAACAGGTGATGGGAATCTGGCTATCTCATCAAGTTTGGAGTTCTTGTTGACTCTATCTGTGAGTGGCTCCGGAATACCTACAACATTCAAGAGGTGGCTACACTTTGCCTAACATCTAGCTCTGCTCTAGTATGTTTGGTACATTAATTATTTAATTTCTTTGTGGAATTTTCGACAGACAAGCATGAGCATTGTGGTAGCCAAGTTGGCCTCAATATACTCCAAGAGTTTAGTGCAGCTTTATCGAGGGGAGAGCTCAGTTATGAATTTTGTTTCACTTGTGTTTTTATGTAGTTTCTTTTGGAGTTATACCTATACATGTATGTGGAAGAACACAACTTGGTATGCGAATTTTGTTTGAACATCGGCATCTAACTTGTAGGCCCTTGCTGAGGTTGGGGGTACTAAAAAATAACAAGGACTTCCATGGAATGAAAATATTTCTATTAAGTTCTTTTTCTATATGAAGCTTCCTTTTGTTGAGATGTGCTTTTTCACATAGGGATGGTCCTTCAAGATCATAGAAAAAAATAGTTGCTTACTAATATACATCTTACCTTTTTTTCCTCCATATCTTCTCCAATTTATGGCCGATCATATCAGTAGCGCTAAAAGGTATATTGTGCTTTGTTCCTTTAATGGAGCTAATTATTCTATTACGCGGCTCTTGTTCGTACATTTAAAAATAGATGAATCCATTTCTTACCTAATCATACTTTCTCTCCTAATGCTGTCACATTGTTGTAGCGAGAGAAATGATGCTTGCTCTTACATGCGTAGATATTAAAGAGTAGATGTCATTTTTGCAGAAATATTTCTGAAGCATCTGCAACTAACTGGCTGTAACTAGCGTAAATTCACAACGTTTATCGTATATAGTTGTATTACATACTTGTTTTATTAGTTGTTTCCAGCAATCTAGCTAAGTACTCTCCTTTCTTTTCTTTTTCATCGGATTTGTTTGCTTTACTTGTCGCTTGACTACAATCTTTTTTTAAAACGACTACATTCTTACTTGATAATATACTTGTAGGCACTTACTTTATGCTGCATGAATTTCCTTCCTAGCTTCCTGCTGTTATTCAAGGCTTGCTGACCTCATTTTGCTACCAAGAAATTATTATGGGCATCTGGGAGTATGATTCAGTAACCATCAGTTACTTATTGGTGCCAGGAGATACTTGATATGCTCTGAACACTGTTGCTCTATTAATTAGTTGAACTTTCTTATATAGTGAACACTACGTTAGTAGCTTGTGACATCTTTTCTTCGTGTTTTAATCTAGTTTAAGAACCAATCTTGATTCTTGTCGGACCTAGATTTTATCGTTTCGGAACCCTCTGTGATTCCACTGCACCATTATCTCGATCAGTAGATAATGCTCACAAATACATTACTGAACATCAAATACATATCTTGCGAAAACATAATGATGCGGGGAGGGGGTGGCCCGATCTTCACGACGTAGAATTGTGGATAACTAGCCCCTACAACCTAGCAATTGATGCGGCCAACCACCGTCTCTATACGGCAACATGCAGCACTCAAATTACTCAACCACACGCTATGGCCTTCGTCTACTCGCTATCATGGAGTAAACACGTTCAAGTAATCCCCAAAGATTCGCAAGAACAACGGAGTAGCAACTCAGCAATAACACCCAATCCCAATTAGTGGTGAAAATGGCTCACACACAAAAGGAACAAGTGTTCTATTAAAACTCCAAGCATGAAACTTATGCCTCCATACAAAGGGGGGTGCCCCCTATTTATATGGTGAGATGACTTGGGGGCTAAGAAAGCAATGAGGTAAGCGCTGATATCATGTTCTCCGATTTTCTGTGGCTATACGATCTTCTGTGGCTAAGATAACATATGCGCTTACATCACTTTATGTTGATCTTCTGTGGCCACGCGATATTTTGTGGCAATGATGACATATGTGCTTACATCACTTCATGTTGATCTTCTGTGGCCACACGATATTTTGTGGCTATGCTTTCCATGTTGCTAAAGCTTCTTTTCCTTTTATTATCCTTTTCTCAAATCTAAAAACACATAAAATAGAAGCATTAGGTAGCAATCAATTCTTAATATTGTCATGTGTCATTCTTTAGGGAAGGAATTCACCTAATAATAATTTTTTATTTGGCTCAATAACTCCATACAGAAAATCCATGCCTTGAATATGAAAATATAAAGCGTCTTGAGCTTGAAATTGCAAAACGTGGTTGTGGCTAAATGTGATAAAGGAGAAAATAGGTAATGCTAGTGTTGTCCACATCACATAACTAATATGATAGTAGACTTACATATGGGACGATCAGATCGAAACCTTTAGAGAGCATCAATGGAATCAAAAATATCATACAGGTGGGACCCTCAAGATATACCCATAGGTAATAAAATGAGACTCGCGACCTAGTTCTTAACCTCATCATCTTCTAGTCTTATCAACTCCTTTAGATGACCGTATGGCTTGACAATCTTTTTCTTACTTACTAAACGATGGTAATTGAGCAATGATGAGTACAAAAGTACTCAGCAAACCACCACATAGAATGCAATTAAAATAGATGCACAGCTAAACAAGAGAGGCTTGAGATTCTTTTATTTGCAAAATCACCACCATTTTGAAATACGGTTATAGAAAATTCCTATGACCTAACAGTTTTAACTAGAATCATATTTTTAAAGAATATAAGGGTATGCAATAATAGTAGTGGTGTATATTTCATCCACCTGTTACAGAGCATAGTTCCATCCACTATATGTTAGTTTTGTTATTAAAGCTACATCCACCCATTATCATCGCTGGGTTACATCCACTAAGGGGAAAATCAAATTAGAGTTACATCCATCCATCGTGTTTTTCATCCCACTCACAAAGTTGCTTTTGTAAAATAGACATTAACTCAAGTAAGTTTCCATACCTACCTATGACTGTAGGTATGGCTATTCGAACAGTTTTCACTCTACAGAAGTCACACATTTTACCCACAAAAGACAATTAACTTGTTGTATTCCACATGTTTTCTTAGACATACAAATTAAAAAGATCATCACAAGACCTTTACAATGCATATTCCCAACGAGACTACAACCGCTAAGGTTTCCACAGCTGTGGGATTACGTCCACCCGCTCCAAAGGCCTCCTCTTACATCGTATAGCGACTTACATCTAGCAACATGACTCGTGTTCATCCGAATTGCACAACCCGCGCTGGGTTGATGCAAAATAATCAACCAGATAATACCCATTATAGACTTGTGGTTGTACTATTTTATATTGGGAGGTCATCATAAGATTCAATCTTGAAGGTTATCTGTGTAGTTCTATCACGAACCACACTCGTGCTACATTCGCACCAGTCCCTCTCACTATCCGCCTAAATACTTAAGCAAGTTTAGAGTTTTGGGATTTTAAAATATCCTTTCTAGTTCAAATATCCACCACTTCTCTTCAGTGGCTATCCAAACTAAATTTTCATGTTTGAAATGATGGCAGGGCAAATTAATGGCCCCAAGTATCTAAGCAAGACTAAATATAGCGCTTAGATACAGACTTATCTAATATCTTTACCTTAATTCTAAGATGACAAGGGTTTATGTCCAAGGCCAAGGGGTGGGATATAATTAAGCAATTATCCATAGAGAATTAACTATGAGCTAATGCGAATATAATTTGCTTAAAAAAGTAAAGCATGCAATTTGATATGTTCAAATAAAATAATTTGAATTCAAAAGGTAGGTACAATATAATCAAAGTGATGACTTGCCTCGCTCAATTTACTATGGCCTTGATCTTCCTCAAAGCATTCTCATTCAATGGTCTTGAAATTCTTGGTCTTTGTCTTTATCTGAATCTTGGTCTTGCTCGAACGGTTGCTTTTTCGATACTCTAATTTCTAGTTACATGATAAATAACTTAATCCAATAACTCAAGAATCCCAATAAATCCAAATGACTTAATTAAGTTTTATTATGATTAAGTTGGTTACATGAGACAAGGTTTAGTAAGTGCAAGACGTAGACGGGGTCAAACGAAGTTAGAGCGAAGGGGGAAAATGGCAGAGAGAAAATCTACCGAGAAGAATATCAAGGAGAGATCAAGGAGGATGAGTGAATATTCATTGAAATATTCCACTCTGGATTCAAAGGCCGTTAGGCATAGCTGACCAGATAATACTATTGCTCAATCATAACTTAATGATTTATTTTATAATTTTATATTTATTAAGGAAGTACCAAGAGTTAGGTGAGACCTACAGATAGACATGGGTTCTACATGTGTACTTGGCATTATTTATCAATATTATTATCTGAGGTTCAATTGCTAATTAATCAAATGATTAACAATTAATTATAATATGAGATCAGTTATTTAATTAATTGCTACTATATTCTTGTACTGGAGACATGTCTAAGTGGTTGATAGGTCACAATACTAGTTGCTAATTATTAGCTATCTTTAGTTAGGATCCTAATTATTAATAGACTGTAGTTAATAATTAATTGATCCTAGGGTTTATATGCATTCGGACAAAATGCAACACTTGTATTAGCCTAGATACTACTAGAACTCAAGACTACGGCCTACTGATATGTTGACGGATTATTTAAATTAAGGTCTAATTAATTGGCTAGCTACTATGTAGTTTATCAATTACAGTTTAGCAAAGTCATTATTAATGACTAATGGTCCATGTATTATTGGAACAATGAGTTATATTTTATTAGATGTACAAAGTTATATTTTAGTATGATCCCTAATTAATGATGCTCTTTGAATTACACGTTGTTGGCACATTAATTATATTTGTAATTTTAAATGTAGGAGCAATGACAAGATAATTATTATTTAGATAGGATTATATTTTAATAGGGTCTTCCACTGATATTTCAGTTTCTAAAACAAATTTTAATGGCTTCATAATTAACCACTATTTCTATCTAACTATTTTTTAGGAAAATCTTTTCAATGCAGATGGATATCTCAATTTAAACGCTAATAATCTCTAAGAATTATCTAATTATAAGGTAATCACAAATTTAATCCTCATATTTCAAGTAATACTAGTGACATACTTTTTAAATTAATTACCTTAATTATTTAATCATTATTTGCAAAAGGGCCCTCATTATATTTAAAATATAGAAATAATATCATTTAAATTTTGAATCAAATTTGAATTTCCATTTAAATTCTTGGCTCAATTATTCCAATGCGAAGTTTAATGGGCCTGTTCTTTTTGGCTGCGGCTTATGATTTTTGGCTGAAATTTTTGAATTCTAGCTATTTGTGACAGAGATTACAAAAAGAGATATACTCGCTTGCGATTTTGGATAGTACAGATGTTGGGCTTTTAACGTGTACTATAATTAACTTGTAGATTCTATCTTAAAAAAAAATACTCCGTTTGAAAGTTAGATACTGTAGCAAAAACCAAAAGCCATCTTGAGAAGCTGAAAAGAACATGCCCAATATCATTTTGCTTTCTTTTTTCCTTTCAGGGTCAAAATGTTTATTTTTCTTTGCTTTCAAGATTTAACTTCATTTCATATCCTCTTCAAATTTCTCAAATTTAAACTATTTTCGCAGTAGAATTTCCTATGTTTAATTTAGAGATCATCTTTTCATATTCAAGTTTCATTTAAATTTTAGTTTTCTAGTTGTGTATCTTTTAATCCATAACTTTGGTTTTTATTTATTTCTATTAATTAATTCGGTTCATATATAAAATCCAATCAAAATTCTCGAGCAAAAATCCAATCAAAGTTTTAAAATTTTCACACTTTTCAAACATTCCAATTTTGGGATGTTACCATTCTTGAGGCATCTAACATGTTTGACATAATTTCAAGTGAGGTTTTGAAAATTTGCCCACGCTAGACAGGTAGACTTGTTTTATTTCCTTTTATTTTTTACAACCATAGGGTGAACCCCGGTTAACTCCGCCTATGTAGTTTTCTACATAGCATGACCTAAACCAGGAAAAAGGAGTGTTGTGTTAGACTTGCGAGCCAACGTAAAATCAAGCCATCATTTTATGGAATGAAACCCAAAATAGTTTCGCTGGTGCGTAACCCTCTTGGTGACGCGCTATATCGGAACTCGGGTGTGGTGATAAATGAGCAATGGCCGGGACATCACTCCCTTAGTGACGCGCTACGTTGACGCCCAGATGTAGTGAAAAATATGTAAGGGTCTTCGCACTTTACTCGACGAGTGCAAGGGGCAAGGACGCTAGCTGAGGAGAGTAGGATTCGTATGGGTAGTTGGAATGTAGGGTCCTTAACAGGTAAGTTAAGAGAGGTATTTGATACAGTGATTAGGAGACGTATAAACATCTTGTGCGTTCAAGAGACTAAATGGGTGGGTCAAAAAGCAAAGGAGGTAGAGCATACTGGCTTTAAGTTGTGGTATACTGGAATAAAACGAAACAAGAATGGAGTGGGTATCTTAATCGATAAGCGCCTCAAAAGCGGAGTTGTTGACGTGAGGAGACAGGAGGTAGGATTATCCTAATCAAGCTAATCCTAAGCGATTTGGTTTTGAATGTTGTTAGTGTATATGCTTCACAAATAAGTCTGGATGAGGCTACCAAGAGGCAATTTTGGGATGATCTAGATGAAATGGTTAGAACTGTGCCTAACAGTGAGAATATTTTCTTAGAAGGCGATTTCAAGTCATGTTGGTACAACTAGTGGGGGATTTCAAAGGGTGCATGGGGGTTTTAGTTATGGTGATAGAATCAAGAGGGAGAAGATATCTTAGACTTTACCGTAGCCTATGATCTCATAATAGCTAACACCTTTTTTAGGAAGAGACATTCCCATTTAATTACTTTTAGCAGTGGTTAGCATTATAGCCAAATCAATTTTGTCCTTGTTAGGAAGGAGGACAAACAAGTCTACATAGACTGTAAGGTTATACCTGGAGAGCATACAGTAACATAAGTTGGTAGTTTCCGACTTTCGTTTTAAGTTACGGGCTCGATAGGCTAAGGTCATCGGAGCCACGAGGACGAAGTGGTGGAAACTCAAAGGGGACACTGCACAGGCGTTTAAGGAGAGAATGATAACGGAATAGATATGGGACGTGGGAGAAGAAAATAGTGCAATGAATAGTATGTGGACAGATATGGCAATTCGTATTAGGAAGGTGGCTACAGAGGTGCTTGGAGTGACCCGAGGGGTAAGAGACGAATCTAAAGACACGTGGTGGTGGAACGAGAAAGTGAAAAAGGCTATTGAGGAGAAGAAGATATGTTACAAGCACATGCATCTGGATAGGAGCGATGACAACGTACAGAAATACAAAGCAACAAAAAAGAATGCAAAGAAAGCGATGAGTGAGGCACGATGCAAGGCATATGAGGAAATTTACTAGAAACTAAGTACAAAAGAGGGTAAGAAGGATGTCTACAAGATGGCTAAACTTAGAGAAAGGAAGACGAGAGATGTCAACCAAGTTAAATGCATCAAAGACGACACTAATAGACTTTTGGTGGAAGACGAGATCAAAGATAGGTGAAGAGATTACTTCGACAAGTTGTTCAATCATAACAATGAGATAGTATGATTGAATTGGATGATTTTTTTTAACAATACCGATAGGCAGTTTGTTTAAAGAATCTAGGAGTCGTAAGTAAAAGATGTCTCAAAAATGATAAAACTAGGTAAGGCGTTGGGGCCTGATAATATACCTATCGAGGTGTGAAAATGTCTAGGAGAAGTAGCGATTGTTTGGATAATTAATTTGTTTGATAGCATTTTTAGATTGAACAAGATGCCAAACAAGTGGTAGAGGATCACATAAGTACCAATTTTCAAATTTAAAGTAGATATTCAAAATTGTACTAATTGTAGAGGAATTAAACTTATGAGCCACACAATGAAGTTTTGGGAGCGAGTGATTGAGCATCGTTTAAGAAAAGTGACTAGTATGATACAAACCAATTTGGTTTTTTGCCTGGGAGGTCGACCACAGGGGCGATTTTTTTGCTACGACAGTTGATGGAGAGGTATAGTGAGCAAAAGAAGGATCTTCATATGGTGTTTATTGATTTAGAGAAAGTCTATGACAAAATATCATGGAAGATCATGTGGTGGACGCTCCAAAAGAAAAAAGTCCTAACAAAATATATTACCTTAATTAAAGACATGTACAAAGATATTGTGACAAATGTAGAACATGTGGTAGTATTTCTAATGACTTTCCTATTAAGGTAGGACTACACTAAGGGTTAGCGTTGAACCCATATATTTTTGCTCTAGTGATGGATGAGATCACGCGTGACATACAAGGAGATATCTCTTGGTGTATGCTTTTCGCTGATGATGTGGTTGTAGTTGATGAGAGTAGGATATGTGTTAATAGGAATCTGGAGCTGTGGAGGAAAACCTTATAATTAAAGGGGTTTTAGACTTAGTGGAACTAAAACTGAGTATATGATATATGATTTCAGCGGTCAGACCCGGAATACTATACGGAGAAAAATGTTAAACGACTAAAACACAACATATACAGAAGATGAGTGTAGCGGAGATAAGGATACTATAGCAAATCTGTAGTCACACAAGACGGGATCGCATCCACAATGATAATTTACGTGATAAGGTGGAGGTAGCATCAATTGAAGAGAAGTTTGTCTAACATTGCTTGAGATGGTTTAGACATCTCCGACGAAGTCCTCCTGAGCCACCAGTACGTAGTGAAATTTTAAGACGTACTGAAAATGTAAGACGAAGCGGAGTCAACCAAGACTAACGTGGAAGAAAGCAGTTAAAAGAGACTTGAAGGATTAAAATGTATTTGAAGAATTAACTTTGAATAAGAGCGTATGGAAGTTAACGATTCACATACCAAAACCATAAGAAAATTTAGAGGCAGTATTTTAGTCTCTCGACTCAGTTAGCAAGTTGTACGACTTAGGGTTTTAATTTTGTACATCTTCAAGACTCTGGCCTCTTTGATCTCGAGGAGGATTCATTGCTAATCTACCTTAACTTGCTTGAGACAAAAGACCTTGTTGCTATTGTTGTTGTAGGTTGAACCCCGGTTCTATTTATTATTGTTTATATATATATATATATATATATATATAATTCTTTTTTTTACTCAGTATTGTAGCACAAGATTTTGCGGCAAAAAAGCGCGACATGACAAATCCAACTAAAACAATATCTAAAACTAAGTAGTTAGCAGACCACTGACCATCCAAAAACCTCATCAGAGAATACGTCTCCATCTACATATGCATACGATCGAATCTCCTAATAATTACGATGCCTTCTTTACATCACCAATTAGATAATGATGTTACTGCTGCAGCACCACCGTTAATGATTACGAGCTTGCAGCCAAGCTTGTGCACCAACAAAAAAAAACACGTACATGCTCGTTATCAAACATCCTAATTACCAGTGGCATCTTAACTTAGATTGTGTTGGTTTTAACCATAGGGGGTGATATGTTACTGCTGCAGCTTGACAACCAGGCAGCCAGAAATGTACTAGGCAGATCGCCGTCACTTCGTGGTGTCAAAAGGAAATCATGGCCGGCTATTCTGTTGCAAAAGACAAACACAGCAATACCGCATGTTTTGTTCTCCCCCCTACAATCATGAGAGCACAGGATTAACATGGCTAAAACCATTCCTCCCAAAAAAAAGAAAACTGGCTCTATCATGAGATCTTTCACTAACATGTGGGCCTGGGACCCACTAGTTCTTTGAAACCACATCCTTTACAATGGCATTTTTCAACTTTCCAAAGGTAAGAAGGAAGGACATCCATCATGAGATCTTCATGTGAATTTTAAGAAGCACACAATATTGCACACATCAACCAAATGCAGCCAAGCAATGCAGTAAATTATACCCATCAAGTAATGGACTACTACTACACATGTTCTGAAATTATTCGATGGTAGGTTAGCAGTTATGGATATTGACAATTCTTACACATCCCTCTACTTCCCTCCCAGCCCATTTTAACTCCTCTACTTTAAAACGGGACAAATTACTCTGCTTTCAAACTCGGCTTAGTTTAGTTGTTCCATCAAATTTTTTTCACAGAAACATGGGGTGCAGCATGAAAATTGGGAGTCACGCAGAACTGCCCTCTCCCTCCCCTCCTGTTTTAAATCAATATCCATATATGAGAGCTTATATCCATGTGACACCTAGTAAGCTCTATGTGTGAGGCTGGAGGAACAGCTCCACCTTGCGACAGCACAAGTGTTAAAGGATCATCCTTCTTCAACGTGCTGTGCTTGATATCGTTCTAGGGAAAAGCCAAAAAGGCAGCAAGAGATTAACCCAAAGCTCAAAGACAAACAGCCAGTGCTACCAGCACACCAAAGTCTTTTTTTTTTTTGCTGTGTCGGGTACTCATCGGACACCCTTAGCAGCGTCCTAGGTGAAGGAGGAAGAGACTAAATGGGAAAAAGGCAGCAGCAGCTGGCTCGACATCCCTGTTCATGACCATGACTAGGGGAAGCAAAAGTAGAGGAAGACTAGAAAAAAGAAATAATGTTGATCTCCTTCTCTACCGTGACTTTGGTGAAGTAAAAAGAGGTGAAGAGCTGAAGAAGGGAAGACTTCGAATGGAAGGAATAATTGGGCGAAAGATGTCAAGGTTGGGGTTATGACCACATGGGTTTGAAAGAGGAAAGAGATTCATTTATTAGTATTATATTAGTATGTAGTAGCCGAGACATCTAATCCTTTTTTTTTTGTTCGCAGAATCGAACACCCGAATCCGAGTTGGACTCCGATTCCCATGTCCAAGTAACACTGAAAACCGCAAGTTCTATTGATATGTAGTGAGTACGCTGTACACAAGTGTTTCAAAACTAAAGCTTTCACCTCTACAAATCCTCACAACTCATAAACAGCCAACACACATGATATCGGACTACTTAAGGACTAAGCAAAACAAGACATCACCAAACATGAGGGCTAAGTCTTCTGGAAGTGTGAAAGTAGAAGTAACAAAATCAGAATTCACTTCTATTTCATATTGTCCCTCGTCAATGTGGATGTTATGGTCTAATATTAAGGAAAGTATTGTAGCATGGCACTGTAGCGCCGTGTGTATTAGGTATGATTTGTTATTTAGGAATCTATCTATTAGGTGTTTGGTATTATCTACTAGTTAGGCATGTTATTATTAGATTGAATTGTTGGAGATAAGTTTCCTTATAGATCATTTCTTAGACGTTAAGTCAGGTCGTCCCTATAAAAGAAAGAGTATGTATCCATTATAAATCAAGTAATGAATAATGAAGAAGTATTCCCAAATCCTTGATTTCTACCTCTGGTCTCTCCCCTAGACCAGTTACTCTATATCTATTCCTCCTCTAATTGGTGCCCTCTTTCTCCTAGCGTTGTTTTACCTTAAGTCATCACCGTCCGACCTTCCTTTAACGGATGTTTATCCCGTTATAAACTAAGGTTCATAACAGTGGAACTAACTCAGCTCAATACCACCCCTGTAATCATCACATGCCATTGGCCATAGATGCACAACGGAGAACTCATGCAGATATATTCATATAAAGCTTCTGTTTTATCAATGTAGTACTAACTCAGCTAATGGAAAATTGTGCACATTTATAGCTTCTGTCTTACCATATGACAACCCAAAAGAATTAATCAACTTGCAAAGCAGAATAATGGCAGTAAGAAGAAACGGACAAGTATCTGGCAACTCAAATGATGTCAACAAGGACAGAAGAAGCGTAATCAATACAAAGAGAGTAATGTTTATTACCGCAGGTAGGCACCCCTAATATGGCGTGACATTTTTTAGGTAAACTTTGTAGCTTGGCATCGCCGCAGGCCATCTAAATGCAAACAAAAGAAAAACAAATGAAATCATACAAGAAATGAGATGGCAATGGTACAAACAAGTTTTAGGAACAAAATATTTCTGAACTTTTTCCTCCCCGTACATTTTTTCCATTTCACCCCACTCCCACTTGTAGGATAAGTAATGGATGATGAAAGAAGTGTAAAATGAATAAAATACAAATACATGTACCAAAGTCACTCCTAAACCTATATCAACAAATATGGTGGTAATATTTTTTATAGAAGGAAAGAGAACTTGCCTGTTATAATGAAACTCTTTCATCACATCTGCTGCTATACTTTTCGATACTGTGCTACCATCTCTTTGTTGCTTTATGACTACCTGTAAAGATTTTAATGAAAAAGTAAGAGACAATTTTACCGACAAATAGGATATATGGCAAAGAAAATTGAAAAGAAGCATATATAAACCACCTCAACTGTTATGTTTTCCCCTGCACAATCTCCAGTGGTTTCCCCATGATGAGTCTCCACATGTTCCTTGCATGTATCCAGTAACATTGCACCAAACTGATGCCATGCATTATGTAAGTTGATTACAGAGACCAACAGCCACAAAAAAATACACTCATAAAAGGGGAAGGAACTGTAGAGAACGTAATTACCTCCGGGGCAGTTGAGAGGACTTTTCCACCACATTTGACAAGAACGTCACCAACGCATAACCCAGAAACATCAGCAGGTGATCCCTCAGCAACCTGATTGGTATTTTATTTAGTCCGCTTATATACGCATGGTAACGAAGCAAAAATACAAGAGCCCAGAAAATAAATAAAAATCATTATGCTGCTATTGCATTTTCGCAAATTTGAAGTCTAGATCAATATTACAGAAATCATAATTAGGTCATTACTCACTAATGAAGCATTAGCAAAGTATATTTGAAAAAGCCCCATGAGTGCACACAAATACGAATGTTAAATTAAGTGACCAGCAACTCTATTGCAAAATGCAGCAGACAAAGCGGGATCTATGTGCAGGAATAATAATGAGTCCCAATCAGATGAGCACCAAAGTTTTATCATTCTACGGTTACAGATGCAATCGTGCAATGGCTTTCATCTTACTCTAAAAAATATTTTCCTAAGAATAGCTTTTTAAACTCAGAAAAATAGTACAAGAAATCACAAAAAGATATAAAAATAGAACAGATCCGTACATTTGAAATATATAAACCCCTGTCAACATCAGGGCATTTCTGATATATGCGCTCCAGGACCCTCAACGGTACCATTTGAAGAGGAGTGTACTGTAATCCAAGCCAAGGCCGAACTATTTTTCTGCAAAATAAGAAAAAAGTTGTTATTCTGGTGCATGGATACTCAGCAAAAAGAAATGGAATACACTAAAGAAGCATAGCAAAAATCAGGGTTCCATTTTCCCTAATAAGAGTAATTAAGGCAAAAGCAAGAACAGAGAAGGCATCCAGCAGAATCATCATGAGTAAAATACTTACCCAAAGCTCTGACGTTGTTCCAGGATTCTTGAAACAATTACCATTGAAAGATATGATGTCTGATTTTTTTCATAGAAGTTGATACCAAGAACACGACCATTGTAATTGACAAGAGGTCCTCCAGCACCAGCCTTATAGCAAAACAATGGAAAAAATTGGCAACCATAGTTTAAAGATAAACAAAGAATTTACATGTATATAGAAATGGCATCATGGGAACGAAGAAAACATCCATGCACAAACGAAAGGGCGCTAAATGATATGCAATAGCACTCGTGCTATAGCATGCGCATATACAAGATTCATTGCCTGAGGAAGGCCTAAAAAAAATAATTCAAGCAACATTTAAAATTATTTGCCAGAGTAGATAATGGCTTCGAACATGCTCTGTGTAAATTCAAGGCATGCATTTTGATGCTGTTGTACTTGGGATAGGCATGTAAGAGATGGTTGTCATTTGGTTGAGGAAGAAGATAGAGGGTAGAAGGGAACATAAGGGAAGAGGAGAACATTGGCAGCAAGATAGATAAGAGAGATGCGCAGGAGGGAGGGGGAGAGGTACGTACAGGGAGCAGAAAATATAGGTAGATGAAGAATCGGTTTATTCCATACTTGCCTTCAAAGACATTTTGAGTCCCCCATTTATACAGAGGAGTCCTAACCAAAAGACTAATCAATCCTAACATACTAGGAACTCAACAAACAGACTAAACAACTCCACTTCTTAACAAAACCAGAGAGTCTTCTAACAAAACCGACTCGACAAAACTGGACTCCTGACAACAACTCTCATGCATCTTCCATGTCAGTCCTGCGCGCCACAACAGATGCAAAACTGGACCATCACAGACTGACATTTCAGAACCACCTCTGTGCTGGTATTTTCAGTGCCAATATTATAACGATTTGACTATTTTGCTTCTGCTAAGTTAGGTTTTTATTAGCTCAGGTACCTTCCACACCGCCTATGTTTGTGTGCAAGTTTGCATGTTTGTGTGGTAGACAAGTGTGCCACCATATGAAGAGGGATCAATAAGGAAAGAAACCAAACGACCTTCAGTTCTCCAACCCAACTATTTGTTATCCCTAGCAAGCATGCCAACAAGCAAGCAGACATGGGTAGATAGCAGATTATATGATGTATCAGCAGTGCAATATAGCTACGTTAAGTTTAAATGATATTAAGTATGATATATTTTGTACCATAGAAATCCTGCAGCTTGACACCAAGAGCTCCGAACACCCAAAGATGCTGGTTTGGTTTACGATTTGACCCCGTGAACACATAAGATTACCACCTTCGTATGAACGTCCAAGTGCTAACACATCTCCTCTGTCAGTAATGTCCTTTACGAGAGCAACTTCTAGGAGCTTCAAATCAGGCGCAATTTCAACAACAGCTATATTATAGTGAAAATCCACGAGAAAAATATGGCCATCAGTTACAGTACCATTTGGTAGAAGCACCTTTACCTGAAATCAATTATCCAACAACAGAAAATCAGGACTAACTGATAAAATAGAAAACAAATTAAACATGTTACAAGGATTCAGGGAAGCTCTTACCATCAGATTTCGAATCACATTATTGTCTCCATTTAGAGATCTAACAAGTGTTGCTGAGGTTAAGATCATTCTTGTATCAGTACTGTCATTCCAACGCATCACAAATCCAGAACAAACCCGGATCCTCTTTCCACCTGAATTGTTAAAAACACATTACAGAGCTTTAGAGCAAACAAAATGTAGAAAAAATAGCTAGTTGGTAGACCTATGAAGCACCTGCAAAAGAAGACAGGCTGACGATGGACTGTGAGACCAACAATGCAACTTTACGTGCTTCAAGACTCTTGGTGCTGCCATCATCATCAGAGTCACCAAATTCACTCTCCACACTAAGGACACGTTCCTCAGACAAGCTTTGAACTAGAATATGAATTTTACTACCATTAGTTAGTCAGAAAAAAACAGATTAGCCTGACCTCTTCATATGTTTGATGTCCAATTAGAGTAAACAATTATCAGGAGGTATCAGGTTTCAGGTTTCAAACAACAAAAGCTTATGTCTTGCATTGCTTTCCTAGACTAAAAGCTTATAGCATATGTTTGATGGCATGCAGTACCGACTCAAAATCATGAAAATTTTCAGGGAGCACTTTTGCAAACATGAAATGACAGACACTTTTATAAGATGAGTAAGTGCAGCATAACAAAGTGATCAATATTTACATGTAGAAACTACAAAGGGCAAATTGAAAACATATTTGTCAGTGTTGGCAATAAAGTGTGAGAACAAAATATGGACAAATAATGCAATCCATGGGTGTGTCCCATACAAAAAGAAACCTCAACAATAGCTTTGGGAGAAAAAAAACTCAGAAGCATAAGTATGATCAATGCTTTAAATAGTGGTTTGTGGTTTGCAAGAGGCCACCCTCTCCCTTATGAGCTCGTGCAGCTTAGCAGCCTGGGGAAAGGCACTGTGCGGTGCAGCTTGAGGTGTTTTTGCCTCTGCAACTCTTGCAAGCCCAGGCCGCAACTTTGGCACCTTCAACAACACCGTGTGGATTAGCGGACTTAAAATGCAGAGCGGCTGGGCTACCTTCAACACTTTAAGAGCGAAGTGGGTGGGTCAAAAGGCGAAGGAGGTGGAGCATACTGGCTTCAAGTTATGGTATACTGGAACAAAATGAAACAAGAATGGAGTGGGCATTTTAATTGATAAGCGCCTTAAGAGCGAAGTTGTTGACGTGAGAAGACAGGGGGATAGGATTATCCTAGTCAAGTTAATCTTTGACGACTTGGTTTTGAATGTTGTTAGTGCTTATGCTCCACAAGTAGGTCTGGATGAGACCGATAAGAGGCAATTTTGGAACGACCTAGATGACATGGTTAGAAGTGTGTCTAACAGTAAAAAGATTTTCTAAGGAGACGATTTTAACAGTCATGTCGGTACCACTAGTGAGGGGTTTCAAAGAATGCATGGGGTTTTGGTTATAGTGACAGGAATCAAGAGGAAGAATATATTTTAAACTTTACCATAGCCTATGATCTCAAGATAGCTAACACCTTTTTTTAGAAAGAGGCATTCCCCATTTTGTTACCTTTATAGTAGTGGTCAGTATTCTAGTCAAATCGATTTTATCCTTATTAGGAGGGAGAACAAACGAGCCTACATAGCAAAGCGAATAGTATGTGGATAGAGATGGCAGCTTGTATTAGGAAGGTGGCTACAGAGGCGCTTGGAGTGACCCGAGAGATAAGAGGCGAACCTAAAGACACGTGATGGTGGAACAAGAAAGTGCAAAAGGTTATCAAGGAGAAGAAGATATGCTACAAACACATGCATCTTGATAGGAGCGATAACAACGTACAGAATGCAAAATAACAAAAAAGAATGCGAAGAAAATGGTGAGTGAGGCACGAGGCAAGACATATGAGAAAATTACCAGAAGTTAAGTACAAAAGAGGATGAGAATGATGACAAGATGGCTAAACTTCGAAAAAAGATGACGAGATACTTAAACCAAGTTAAATGCATTAAAGACGACACTAATAGACTTTTGGTGAAAGGCGAGAAGATCAAGGTTAGGTGGAGAGATTACTTTGACAAGTTGTTCAATCATGATAATGACGATAGTATGATTGAACTGGATGATACTTTTAACGACACCGATAAACGGTTTGTTCGAAGAATCCAGAAGTCGGAAGTAAGAGAGGTCTTAAAGAGAATGAAAGTGGGTAAGTCGTTGGGGCCTGATAGTATCCCTTTCGAGGTGTGGAAATGCCTAGGAGAAGTAGCGATTGTTTGGCTAACTAATTTGTTCAATAACATTTTTACGTTGAACAAGATGCCAAACGAGTGGCGGAGGAGCACATTTGTACCAATTTTCAAAAGTGAAGGAGATATTCAAAGTTATACTAATTATAGAGGAATTACGCTTATGAGCCACACAATGAAACTTTGGGAGCGAATGGTTGAACATCGTTTAAGAAAAGTGACTAGCGTGACGACAAACCAATTAAGTTTTATGCCTGGAAGGTTGACCATGGAGGCAATTTTTTTGCTACGACAGTTGATAGAGAGGTATAGGGAATAAAAAAAGGACCTTCACATGGTGTTTACTTACTTGGAGAAATCCTGTGATAAAGTGCCAAGGAAGGTCATGTGGTGGGTGTTTCAAAGGAAAAAAGTCCCAATAAAATATATTACCCTAATTAAGGATATGTACGAAGATGTTGTGATTAATGTTAAAACATATGGTAGTGTTACTAATGACTTTCCTATTAAGATAGAACTACACCAAAAGCCAGCGTTGAGCCCATACATTTTTGTCCTAGTGATGGACGATGTCACGCGGCACATACAAGGAGATATCCCTTAGTGTATGCTTTCCACTGATGATGTGGTACTAGTTGATAAGAGTAGAATATGTGTTAATAGGAATCTGGAGCTGTGAAGGAAAACCTTAGAATTGAAGGGTTTTAGACATAGTAGGACTACAACTGAGTATATGAGGTGTAATTTCAGCGGTACCAGGGCAAACGATGGAGATGTTAGGCTGGACGGTAGTGCCTAGAAAGGACACGTTTCATTATTTGTGATTGATGCTACAGTGGGACGGTGAGATTGATGAAGACGTGAGCCATAGGATAAGAGCGGGGTGGGTGAAATGGCACCAAGCATCTGGTGTCCTGTGTGACAAAAAAGTCTCTCAGAAATTAAAGGGTAAGTTCTATATGACAGCGATTAGACCTACTATGCTATATGGAGCAAAATGTTGGGCGACTAAAAGACAACATATACAGAAGATGAGTGTAGCGGAGATGAGGATGTTGCGGTAGATCTGTGGTCACGCAAGGCGAGATCGTATCCGCAATGATCATATACGTGATAGGGTAGGAGTAGTACCAATTGAAGATAAACTTGTCCAACATCACACGAGATAGTTTGGACATCTTCAACGAAGGCCTCCTGAGGCACCAGTACATAGTGAAATTTTAAGATGCACTAAAAACGTAAGAAGAGGCAAAGGTCGATCAAGACTGACGTGGAAGGAAACAGTTAAAAGAGACTTGAGAGATTGAAATATATCTAAATAATTAGCTTTGGATAGGAGCGCATGGAAATTAGCGATCCATATACCGGAACCATAAGAAAATTTAGAAGTAGTGTTTTAGGCTCTCGACTCAATTGGCAGGTTATATAGCTTAGGGTTTAGTATTGTAGGTCTTCAAAACTCTCATCTCTTAGATCTTGAGGAGGCTTCATTTCTAGTCTACCCTAACTTGTTTGGGACAAAAGGTTTTGTTGTTGTTGCTGTTGCTGTTGCACAAGGCATTACTGCAAGAGTGAAAGTCACATAGAAATGCTTTTGCATGTCTAGTACATACCACAGGGAAGATAATTGGCAATATTTTCATATATAAAATAGAAAGGTTAAGTGGAAAACATATACAATGATAAGAATAGGTGGACTAAACTGTATAATTCAATGTACAAAACCATCTGATAATTCCAGTTTCAACTTTGTCTATGACAACAGATATAGTTTGGGTATCTAAGCACAAAATATGATGACACCTAACTAGTTTGTTTGTTGTGAATTTGACCAATTTTGATGGGTAGAAAGTGATGATTTCCTGATTTAAAAGGTGAAACAGGCGAGCCACTTAAATACTACTCGTTGACTCCTAGCTAGAGTTTGTTTGTTGCGAATTTGACCAATTTTTATAGGTAGAAAGTGATGATTTCCTGATTTAATGGGTGGAATAGGCAAGCCACTCAAATAGTAATAAGTCCATATAACACCATAAACTTTACTTCAAAGTCCATCCAGCACCCCGAATTATAAAATCAGACATTTAACCCTTAACTACAACATCCCTCTCTATTTCGATTAGGGAGAGAAGGCTCCTGTGGGCTCCACCTATCATTCACCCGAACTTGACCAACGTGTCATCCTACGTAGTAAAACCGTACTACCATTCAAAACCGGGTATGAGTGTTATTTGAACTAGATTGCAAAGTTTGGATGTCAAATGTCCAGTTTCATAATTCGGGGTGGCCGGATTTTCGAGCAAAGTTTAGGGTATTATATGGACTTTTTCCACTCAAATACTACCCATTGACTCCTAACAACATTACATCATTCACTCTAAACGTCTAACGGTTGCCTACCACATTAATACTTAATCCAAATATCATCTGGTAACTATTCTGATGCAGAAAGAACAGTATGAAAGGGAACCACATCACGCAGATCAACTAATATAGGTTGGAAAAATTATCACTATAGGGTTGGTTAGACAGAGATTGACATACTTTGTTCAGCAATTCTAGCACTCCTTTCATCATGAATGGCAAGCATCCTGTGCACTTTTATGGCCAGCAGAGCTCGCTGATCTTCCCCAGAGGCGGAGGCGGGTTGCTCCTTGGGCAGGGTGGGCGGAGGTGGTGAGGCCTCAGAGGAGGGCGGAGTCTTCGTGCGCTTCCCCTTCTCCTTCTCCTCTTCCTCACGCAGAGCGTACTCATCTTCCCCAGAGGCGGAGGCGGTGGCGGGCTGCTCCTTGGACGGGGTGGGTGGAGGCGGTGAGGCCTCGGAGGAGGGCGGAGTCATGGTGCGCCTCCCCTTCTCCTCCTCCTCCCGCGGCCTCGTCTCGCGAGCCACGCGCCGGCGCTTCCCCCTGCGCAGCGCCTTGGCCGCCTCCCTCCCCTCGCCACCGCCGTCGTAAGCCCGAGCCATCGCACCACCGCAAGGGGTATCGAGCATGGCGGCAGCGGCTAGGGAGGGGGATTAGGGCTTCGACGACCGCGGCACGAGGGTGCGACGGCGTAGCAGCAAGCGGCGCAGGGATAGGGGCGAGGCGGAGGCGGCGGTGGCGCGGCGTGGTGATCGGAGGAAGGATGGGGTCGGTCGGGGCGTTTGGCTCGGTGGCCGCATCTGGTTGCCCTGGCTCGGCCCGGTCTGGTGGTTGTGATCGGAGGAAGGATGGGGTCAGTCGGGGCGTTTGGCTCGGTGGCCGCATCTGGTTGCCCTGGCTCGGCCCGGCCTGGTGGTTGTGTACTTGTGTTGTGTCCGAATCAGCTCGTAGTGTTGTGTCGTTGTGTACTCCAATCACCTGCCTACACTGGAACGGAAAATTTTTGTACACTTTGTGAATGAAAATTTAACGTGAAATAGTTTTCCCATTTTCGTTTTCTGTGTTTTAATGATTAAGTTTTATTGAACGGACTGGCATACCAAATAAGTTTGTTCATCTAAAAGTAGCAGAACGTAAATCTTTACTATTATAAAAGAAGGAGTTGGTGGTTGATCCGTCGTCACTCCTCTCTTCTCAGCCATTCGATCTGATTACGAAATTAAATCCGAACCGTTCGTCTACTAAACCCTAGCTCTCCCCCGCCGCCCACCTCCCTATTTCACCGACGTATGAACGCACCAACTCCTCCAGCACCAACTCCTTCCGCCCTCTACGCTCTCCTGCACGTCCCCTCCTCCCCTCTCCCCACTCCGCGCGCCGCCTCCTCCCCTCCCTCCCCACCCCGCGCGCCGCCTCCTCCCCTCCCACCAACTCCGCTCCGCCTCCCCACCCCGCGCCGCCGCACCGCCTCCTCCCGCGCGCTCTGCTTTCCTCCCGCGCGCGCTCGCTACTTCCGCCGCCTCACCTCCTCCCACAGCACTCGCGTACTCCTCGCCTCGCCGCCTCGCTTCCTCCCGCCGCCGCGCCGCTCTCCTCCTCCTCGCCTCGCCTCGCGCACAAGTGTTCTTCTGCCAAGTTCTTGGGCGGATGGCGGTGTTCTGCACCAGCGCCATGTTCTTGGCCGGCGCCCGCGAGCGGGGTGCTCATGTCCAACCTCTTCCGAAAGGAGAGTCAGGTGAAACGCCGCCCCACGAACTTTGGTTGGTTGCTACATATGCGAGATTTTGGGTAGAGGAGGCGTGCTAGGTTTCTATTGCGGTTTATTTGTTGGTGTGCCAAAAGGATGTGGATTCGGGTTGATCTTTGTGAGGAGAATTTGGTTGTGTTTGCTCAGATGAAAAAATTATGTAGGGTTTTATTAGAGTTTTTTTGTTACCGTGATGATCCGGACTCTTTTTGTTAATTGCTCATGATATCTTAACGCAAGACCGCGTGTTTGGGCCGAGTAGTATGGTTTGGTAGGAGAGCTGATTTAGTTGGTTTGATGCGAAACTTTGGGGTTTGGTAGGAGAGCGGACGGCGACGCCAAGGTGTCTGCCGCTCGCTCATCGATCGCTCGACCGGCCAGCGCGCTCGGCGTGAAGCCCTCGCCGAGGCGCGAGAGAGGCCGAGTCGCCGCCGCGACCGAAGCGGCAAGCGGATCGGGGCGCAGTGGTGTTTAAGAAGAGACGATCGCCTTCCGCTTCTCGTGGGGTGTTTGGGTTATTGGAGGATGTCGGCGGCGCCACGAGGTGCTCAATCTTCTCGTGTCGGTCTCGTGCCGAACGCGCGTTGAGGTTTTCGTCGGCCTTGGCTCGACCTCGACCGCATATACCGTAAGGCACATTTTACTCGGTTTAGGAACTTTTGTTGGTTTCACCGTGGTCTATAGAATGCTAGGTCAGAGCACTATTTGTCTTGTGAACCGTGCAACGGAGTTGGGTAGTAATTCACCGCCTGGCGTTAGGATGATCGTAGGTTTCGTGTTCTCTGCAGTGATCTATGTCACGATGTGTTAGTGTCCTTATTGCTGCTACATTTAGAGAATTAAGCTTTCTTTGTATACCACTTGCTCTATAAAGTTAATAGGGCATGTTCACTGCTTTTTTGTTAGTATTTTGAAGCTTTTGATCCGCATCACGTATTGTAGTATCTTTTGTTAACATGAATTTGCATGTCACTGTAATCATTTTGTTAGTAGACTGCCAATGTTTTTAGGTGTTGGGAAATTGGGATTCATCACTCCATTGCTGACAGATATTGCCATAGACTACAATGTGATGTTCTGTCTGTACATTGTCCAGTTGATGCAAACCCTTTTTTGGTCAAATTGATGATTCAGTAGGCATGTGTAAATGGCTCATGCAAGTCTAAAGTATTATGCAGATTAAGGATCCCAAGGTTCTTTGCCGCAGCGCTCGCTTTGAGATCAAGTTAAAATCAGTCCCATTTGATGCGGTTTGATTCCTTTTGTTGCTAAGTTTGTGTATTTGGCATTTTTAGATATATGTGTAGAAGTATATGGTAATAGTCAAACGAAAGGACATTCCTAGATCTGTACTTTTAATGGAGCAAATACAAAATTTCGTTTCAATTCTTTTATAGTGTCACCCCAATTTCATGCCTCGTTAGTATTGGGCTAATGATAGAATGGAGGCAGCATCGTTCATGCTTTAAGCACTACTTGTGCTTTCCTAAACACATATTTCGTGGTCGTTGTGTTGCTTCAGGATATGTGGATGTATTTATCTGAGAACGATAAATTCAATGACTTCAGTAATGAGGATGCACTCATCTAGCATGAGGCTAACATACCACATGCATTCTGGGGGCCTACCAGTACCAGATCACACTCATTGACATACTATCCTTCAGAGGTAGGATATTACTTGTAGTATTCTTATAGATTATGCTATAATTACATGTTTTTGGTTTTAACTAATTTTGGGACTGGTATATGATTTTGCCATATGCTCTCAAACACAATGGCTCTCTGTATGCTCATGTTTACTTTGCCCGCTCGGGTTACCCAGTGGACCCTACTGATCCTGAATATGACCAAAAGTCTACATTTGGGAGGATGCATCGTAAGTTTTGTTTTTCATTTCACCAACCTTCCTTTTTATTGATCTCATTTATATGGAATGCTCACTGCATTATACCTATTTTAGCTGTTGTTGCATTCTTGCGAAAATCAAAAGCTGGTAAAAAGAAGAGCTTGCTGGGAGATTCAAATAATTCTGAAGAACAACCACCATCTAAGGTCCTTATCCCCATTATTTGTTGTTTCGATTTTTGAGTTTTGCAGTGCATAGATTTTTGAAGTTCTTTGGACTAAATTTTTAACGTAATTTGATTGGTTTTGTTAGATAAATAGCACGGAGAACAAGTCAGTGCTTCATGTAGCTCTAAGTTCTCCAAGAGATGCAGTCATAAACAGTGTGGTGTGAATGTGGTCCCCCAAGTTTGGAGTGTTAAAGATAAAATCAAGCGCTTTTGAAACTTTTAGGAGTGGATCATGGGTACGCTTGAAACAATTCTTGAACTCTGTAAATGTGGTAGACTGGTAGAAACGTAAAAGATTGTTCATCGCTACTTCTTGGAATGCGAGTTGGGGCAACTGGAAAAGCATTGACGAATGTTGTGTCGCTTGGAATAGGTGGTAGCTTCCTTGGGCCTCTGTTTGTGCATACGGCTCTCCATACTTGGTAAACTATTATGTCTTTGTTAATTCGTAGGTTCTCCGGTCGAGATTATTTTATCGCAAGTTGCAAGTTTTGATCTACCCCGCTACTGAAAATGTTGGTAATTTTCAGATCCGTGCGACGAACCGCCAAAGGGCGACAACTGAGATTGTAAGTGTATATGTGGGGCATGCTTTATGTATTGTGATTATTTATTGGCTTGACACTTTCTTTCAATGCTTGCAAAGAATTAGAATCTTTGCATAAGTTTCTAACCGCTGTTCTCCATCATCCTATTGACTAGCTGAAATGTTCGATGTTACATTTGCTTATATGAAGTAAACTAATATGTCGTTGACATTCCAACGCTAATTGATAGGCAAACCACTTGTTGTAACTTTCCGTGCTTATTCCAAGGATCAAATATCTGACATAATTAAGCACAGGCTAAAGGTAATTCGTTTGTCATGTGACCAATTCAGGTTTATAAGTGTCCGTTAAATTATTTAAATTAAAATTGCTTGCTGTTAGCTTTTTGTGATGCCACTTATACAGGTTCTTGAGTATGATGTTTTGAACCACTGGCCATAGAGTTTTGTGCTAGGGTAAGTCCTATTATCCTACAAGAACTCTCATTTATAGTTTCATCCTTCATGTTGGAGTATGTCAGTTTATCAGGTAGTATAGATTTTTTTTTTGAGGAGCTATATACGTTTCTATTTAGGAGAACACTGGGATGTATTCAATGGTGGCATCAGCATGCTCGTTTATTAACATTGTTTGCTTAATATTCCTTTATCAGAAAGTCGCTGCAGCCTCTGGGACATGAGAAAAGCTCTTGGTGTTTGCAGGTAATCCACTTATTTTGCTGAGGCAACAATCATGTTGTTTGCAATCTGCCACCTCCATTATTAGAGCTGGTAAAATATAACGCATAACCTATTTCGAAACCAAAAGAATCCCGAATATAGTTGATGCATATGTACATTATTAGAGCTGGTACAAGGAGTAAAGATTGTTGTATGTGGTGTTTGTTCTATCATGCTTCACTAATATGAAGCTTGATTTATTTACGAGTATGAACATGTATGTTTTGTTTGATATATGATGACGTAAGAAAAAATTGATATTTATTATTCAGTTTGAGATCATATTTGATAGTATGCATCACTTTTATTTAATTTTCCGTTGTAACGCACGGGCACCTTACTAGTAAACAAAAAAGATCTTTATGTTTTTGTCACAGGCAATCAATTAGGGCTAGAACTAATCTTGGCCATCGTCGTCAACGTCATAGCCGGACGCATGAAAATATTGATACACTGGGTCTCCATTTTCATCATCTAAATCCACATAGTAAGTAACCATGAGTACAAAAATACTCAGTAAGTCCCAGAATGCAAGGGTATATGTGCATATCTACTTGCAAGGTTTAACCAAGGTAATGTCTTATATCTCTTTTAGCATCAAAACCAGTTTGTTAATTATTATGCTATAGCTAATTTCAAAACCTATGACTTAGTCATTTTTAACTAAACCAAAATGTCCAGTTCAATTAAATTCATGAGAACGAACTCTCTTCACAGTTGTCCACCGTGTATATTCTAAGCACCATTTTGTATTCATTTCCATACTGTCTAAGATATCATACCTATTTCTTATACTTTCATCCATAACCACCATTAATCAATAACAATTATTTTGTGAAACTGTGCACGTGTGGCCCTTCATCCCTATGACCATGACGGGGGCATAGTTATTTGAATAGATTTTTAAACACTCTACAGAGGTTATACAACTTTATCCATATGATATAATTAACTCATAATGTCGGTAATTATACATTTTCGTAGGTACGCGACTGAGAAAAACATAACAAGGCTTTTCTAACCACCTCGCCCCAACACTTATCTTGCTCCAACGGGGTAACCCCTCAACACTGGGACGTTGGACTGCTACAGTCCCCACAACGCTCTCGTCACATGGCTACATTTTCAATTAGGAATTAACGTTATTAGGAAGCCTATGACCGTTCATATTTAAAAGAAACCCACCAATGGGCAGTGACCAGTGTGGGTCACTCCCAAAATAACCATAATAAAAATCTATAAATTCATGTACCAATCTAATGCGCATGAGTCCATGATAAAACTTAGCAATTTTACTTCGGTAAATCTATCCCATACTAGACATATAGTTGCACGGTTTAAGTACAAATTAAGCAGTACAAGATTCGGTTCTTAATTGACTCTAATCCCATGTGTTACAACACTGGTTTCATACCAACCACTCTTTCAAGTCTCCACCATTTTGTAAAATATTTTTATGTTTCCAATGTAACCCATATTACCATTTACATTATCATGTCTCAAGTTTTAGTTGACAATGTTTGTGTTGTATCCAGTTTCACCACTATGCATTTCTAAGCATAACCGATATCCATTAAGATTAACCAAAGGTGGAGTATTATAGTAATTATCCTAGGACGACATGGTAAAAGTAATATCAACAATCAAGGGAGGAGAATAGTAAGCGTCAACTATGGCATAGCTAAGCAATCAATATTTAACATAACATTTAATTAAATAATAATAGTAAGCATGTAATTTGTACTTGAAAGCAAAATATTTACATTTTAAACTAGGTTCAACATGATTAATTATAAGGATTTGCCTTGCTCAATAATGAATAGCGTTGGTTCTTGATCGGCAGCGACGGGGCGTCCAAAGCGTCAAATTTTGTAAATGCTCTAATATCCACATTCAACGTGAATTTAAATAAAATTCAAATGAACTCCAAAAATTATGATTTTGCTGTTGTTGGAAATGTTTTGCAATTAGAAATAAAAACCAAGCTATTTGGATCTAAAACGAAGGGAAACGAGCTCTTCAAAGTTTGACTCGAGAGAAAATTCCAAAAATCAGAAAATCCTGACATGTGGGGCCAACCGGGATTTTCTTATCTTTTTCAATTATTTTTCTTAAGAAATATTGTTCAGTGACTTACGGGTGGGACCATGGTCATATGGACTTACGGGTTGCAAACAGATATGTATGATCATCCCCCCCCCCCCGGGGGGGTACTTCTCAGTCATGCATGCACACTCAAGATGAATGCGCATCAACACTATGATAAGTCAGATAAGATATGCTAAGTTGTTAATATATCAACTATTAATTGTCATTTTGTAGGACCCTGTTTTGGCTGCAAAGTAGCTTGAATTAGGCAAAAGGAATTTCAGTAAGTGCTGCTTTTCTCTAAATATTTTTCCCTATGCTTAGATGACCGCTAGTTATCTAGAATATCTGGCAATCAATCACATGTTATGAACCAATCGTTACACCGCCATAGCAGTATGTAGTACTGGTAATTTGAACCCAAATTGTTTCGATTATTTATCAGTCAGCAGCCTAGCACCTAGAAGATGCCAGTTTCATGCTTCCATACAACTGGACAACAAAGTAGGGTAGAAAGAAAAATGTGAAAAGATGACTTGAAGAATTCAAAAAATTAATGTTCATTTCACAAAAAGAAAAGTGCAGGTTCTTGTCTCGAAATAAATAAGATCTGAATTCACAAGATTGTAGAAATTTGAAGGCTCAGAAAGCAACTCAATATTCTGTTACTGCAAATAATAGTTTTTTTTTTCACATGCAAGTCAACGTTGGTCTCACAATTTCATTTATCAAAGAAGGGAGTGCGTCCATTTCCTGTCTCGCACTTGCAATTTTCTGATGTGTTCGGCTCCTTAACACAATGAGCAGGAGGGAGCACTCATCAGTTCATCCGAGGTCGTCGGTGAGTTCAGGATGGCTGTTTTACTGAGTCAAGTTGCTGGGAAACTTATCAGGATGCGATGCTTCTCATGGAAAGACATTTTCATTACGATCAAATCTCCTAATGCAAAAATGCCATATTTGCAATATCAATAGATACTATGCATCAAGTTTAATAAGAAAGATGATGTTAACAGCTGCAACTCCGCAGCTAGCAGTGCTGCTCAGGAGGGAGGTCCCTGTCGCCTTGTGCAAGTGCAAGAAACACAGACAAAACCATAAGATTCCCGATGTCATTCCTATTACCCTGTAGGTATGAAAGCCAATAATTAGTACAGGAATGACAATTAAACAGCAATACATAGACAAGACCGCAATAATTAATAATGTCTGTTCACACTAATTTTTTCCCAACCAAACAAAAGACATACAATTGAATGACCAATCATAATGGCATAACAGACTGAACAAGTTTAAATTAAATTGTCAATCAAAAGTATATGAATATATCACAAAAAAATAAACAGATAATACTTTTTTCTAAAGCAACAGATAATAAAAATGGACAAGCAAAAAGTTGGAAACTGCAACCACAATCACAATGAAGCACCTTGTTCTCCTTAAAGACAACATTATCCTGAGTGATTACAGACACAAGAAGCAGCATACCCACAGAAAGACCATCCTAGCCATGAGCAACAATGCAGCGTCCTCAAAACAAATTAGTACCCTGGCTCCCACTGACCAATCATTAAGCACATATCTTTCCAAATGATGATCAATAAATTTAAATCATCAGTTAACCTCTTCGATGCTAACACTTTAGGTAATTCATCAATCATCGCTAACCTATAGGTTCAGAGGGGGTAGTCCACCCACTTGTTTTGTGCCCATACCCACAAATTTTCCTAATTCAACTAGCTAACGAAACATAACACAATAGGTGGCAAAGCACCGCTTTATCGCCAGCACCACAGCCTAACACTCATGTGGGCGCAAAGATGAAGTTCGCTCATCGCACCAAAGGGTCCTACAGGCGTTGAAGTAGGAAATTGATGCCATCGCAGATATCCATGGAACTTGGAGGCATGGTGTGGGGCCACACAGCTAGCGGGTAGCACGGCTGCACAGCCAGCAATTAGGTTGCACTGGAAGCCAGCTTCTTCCACAGCAATGGAGCGAGGACAGGGCACCAAGATTTAGGAGGCCATAAGGTGGGCATGCCCTAGACAAGTGCAATATGTTGTTGATTTTCTTCTGTTTAATTTACTATTCTGTAATTTAACAAAGGAAAAAATGGCAGAGGTCAAAAATGCAAAAGGACAAGTGTGGCACACCCAATATACCCATTTCACTACAACAATGGTTTAACTAGCCGAACCAAATTAGGTCTATTTCCCCAAAAGCTTCCAGATAATCTTGAAATCCAAAAACAGTTTTTTTTCTCAACTCCCATATAGGATATTCCTGCAGGTATTTGGGTCTCGAATCCTACAATCTCACAAACACACTCTTAGAAATCGTCAAGGTGGATCTAATCATTCATCCTTGAACAGCCTGGCCAAATCAGGCTTTTACTGAACCATCATAACAGTATTGAAGTGGAAATGATGTGAATTTATATGGAAGACAAACTTTGTTCTCTATTGTACCAACTTTTTAAAGAATATAAGGGTATGTAATAATAATAGTAGTGTAGATTTCATCTACCTGTTACGGAGCATAGTTCCATCCACTATATGTTAGTTTTGTTACTAAAGCTACATCCACCCATTATCATCGCTGGGTTACATCCACTAAGGGGAAAATCAAATTAGAGTTACATCCATCCATCGTGTTTTTCATCCCACCGACAAAGTTGCTTTTGTAAAATAGACATTAACTCAAGTAAATTCCCATGTCCACCTATGACTGTAGGCACGACTGTTCGAACAGTTTTCGCTCTACAGAAGTCACACATTTTACCCACAAAAGACAATTAACTTGTTATATTCCACATGTTTTCTTATACATACAAATTAAAAAGATCATCACAAGATCTTTACAATGCATATTCCCAACGAGACTACAACCGCTAAGGTTTCCACAGCTATGGGGTTACGTCCACCCGCTCCAAAGGCCTCCTCTTACATCGCATAGCGACTTACATCTAGCAACATGACTCGTGTTCATCCGAATTGCGCAACCCGCGCTGGGTTGATGCAAAATAATCAACCAGATCATACCCATTATAGACTTGTGGTTGTACTATTTTATATTGGGAGGTCATCATAAGATTCAATCTTGAAGGTTTTCTATGTAGTTCTATCACAAACCACACTCGTGCTACATTCACACCAGTCCCTCTCACTATCCGCCTAAATATTTAAGCAAGTTTAGAGTTTTGGGATTTTAAAATATCCTTTCTAGTTCAAATATCAACCACTTCTCTTCAGTGGCTGTCCAAACTAAATTTTCATGTTTGAAATGATGGCAGGGCAAATTAATGGCCCCAAGTATCTAAGCAAGACTAAATATAGTGCTTAGATACAGACTAATCTAATTTCTTTACCTTAATTCTAAGATGACAAGAATTTATGTCCAAGGCCAAGGGGTGGGATATAATTAAGCAATTATCCATAGAGAATTAACTATGAGCTAATGCGAATATAATTTGCTTAAAAAAGTAAAGCATGCAATTTGATATGTTCAAATAAAATAATTTGAATTCAAAAGGTAGGTACAATATAATCAAAGTGATGACTTGCCTCGCTCAATTTACTATGGCCTTGATCTTCCTCAAAGCATTCTCATTCAATAGTCTTGAAATTCTTGGTCTTTGTCTTTATCTGAATCTTGGTCTTGCTCGAATGGTTGCTTTTTCGATACTCTAATTTCTAGTTACATGATAAATAACTTAATCCAATAACTCAAGAATCCCAATAAATCCAAATGACTTAATTAAGTTTTATTATGATTAAGTTGGTTACATGAGACAAGTTTTAGTAAGTGCAAGACGTAGACGGGGTCAAACGAAGTTAGAGCGAAGGGGAAAAATGGCAGAGAGAAAATCTACCGAGAAGAATATCAAGGAGAGATCAAGGAGGATGAGTGAATATTCATGGAAATATTCCACTCTGGATTCAAAGGCCGTTAGGCATAGCTGACCAGATAATACTATTGCTCAATCATAACTTAATGATTTATTTTATAATTTTATATTTATTAAGGAAGTACCAAGAGTTAGGTGAGACCTACAGATAGACATGGGTTCTACATGTGTACTTGGCATTATTTATCAATATTATTATCTGAGGTTCAATTGCTAATTAATCAAATGATTAACAATTAATTATAATATAAGATCAGTTGTTTAATTAATTGCTACTATATTCTTGTACTGGAGACATGTCTAAGTGGTTGATAGGTCACAATACTAGTTGCTAATTATTTAATTAATTGCTACTATATTCTTGTACTGGAGACATGTCTAAGTGGTTGATAGGTCACAATACTAGTTGCTAATTATTAGCTATCTTTAGTTAGGATCCTAATTATTAATAAACTGTAGTTAATAATTAATTGATCCTAGGGTTTATATGCGTTGGGACAAAATGCAACACTTGTATTAGCCTGGATACTACTAGAACTCAAGACTACGGCCTACTGATATGTTGACGGATTATTTAAATTAAGGTCTAATTAATTGGCTATGCTACTATGTAGTTTATCAATTACAGTTTAGCAAAGTCATTATTAATGACTAATGGTCCATGTATTATTGGAACAATGAGTTATATTGTATTACACGTACAAAGTTATATTTTAGTATCATCCCTAATTAATGATGCTCTTTGAATTACACGTTGTTGGCACATTGATTATATTTAATTATATTTGTAATTTTAAATGTAGGAACAATGACAAGATAATTATTATTTAGATAGGATTATATTTTAATAGGGTCTTCCACTGATATTTCAGTTTCTAAAACAAATTTTGATGGCTTCATAATTAACCACTATTTCTATCTAACTATTTTTTAGGAAAATCTTTTCAATGCAGATGAATATCTCAATTTAAACGCTAATAATCTCTAAGAATTATCTAATTATATTCAAGGTAATCACAAATTTAATCCTCACATTTCAAGTAATACTAGTGACATACTTTTTAAATTAATTACCTTAATTATTTAATCATTATTTGCAAAAGGGCCCTCATGATATATAAAATATAGAAATAATATCATTTAAATTTTGAATCAAATTTGAATTTCCATTTAAATTCTTGGCTCAATTATTCCAATGTGAAGTTTAATGGGCCTGTTCTTTTTAGCTGCGGCTTATGATTTTTGGCTGAAATTTTTGAATTTTAGCGATTTGCGACAGAGATTACAAAGAGAGATACTCGCTTGCGATTTTGGATGGTACAGATGTTGGTCTTTTAACGTGTACTATAATTAACTCGTAGACTCCATCTTAAAAAAATATTCCGTTTGAAAGTTAGGTACTGTAGCAAAAGCCAAAAACCGCCTTGAAAAGCTGAAAAGAACAGGCCCAATATTATTTTGCTTTCTTTTTCTTTTCAGGGTCAAAATGTTTATTTTTCTTTGCTTTCAAGATTTAACTTTATTTCATATCCTCTTCAAATTTCTCAAATTTTATTTCAAACTATTTTCTCAGTAAATTTTCCTATGTTTAATTTAGAGATCATCTTTTCATATTGAAGTTTCATTTAAATTTTAGTTTCCTAGTTGTGTATCTTTTAATCTATAACTTTGGTTTTTATTTATTTCTATTAATTAATTCAGTTGACATAAAATCCAATCAAAATTCTCGAGCAAAAATCCAATTAAAGTTTTAAAATTTTCACACTTTTCAAACATTCCAATTTTGGGATGTTACCATTCTTGAGGCATCTATCATGTTTGACATAATTTCAAGTGAGGTTTTGAAAATTTGCCCACGCTAGACAGGTAGACAGGGTCCTTAACAGGTAAGTTAAGAGAGGTATTTGATACAGCGATTAGGAGACGTATAAACATCTTGTGCGTTCAAGAGACTAAATGGGTGGGTCAAAAAGCAAAAGAGGTAGAGCATACTGACTTCAAGTTGTGGTATACTGGAATAAAACGAAACAAGAATGGAGTGGGTATCTTAATCGATAAGCGCCTCAAAAGCGGAGTTGTTGACGTGAGGAGACAGGGGGTAGGATTATCCTAATTAAGCTAATCCTAAGCGATTTGGTTTTGAATGTTGTTAGTGTATATGCTCCACAAATAAGTCTGGATGAGGCTACCAAGAGGCAATTTTGGGATGACCTAGATGAAATGGTTAGAAGTGTGCCTAACAGTGAGAAGATTTTTTAGAAGGCGATTTCAAGTCATGTCGGTACAACTAGTGGGGGATTTCAAAGGGTACATGGGGGTTTTAGTTATGATGATAGGAATCAAGAGGGAGAAGATATATTAGACTTTACCGTAGCCTATGATCTCATAATAGCTAACACCTTTTCTAGGAAGAGACATTCCCATTTAATTACTTTTAGCAGTGGTTAGCATTCTAGCCAAATCAATTTTGTCCTTGTTAGGAAGGAGGACAAACAAGTCTACATAGACTGTAAGGTTATACCTGGAGAGCATACAGTAACATAAGTTGGTAGTTTCCGACTTTCGTTTTAAGTTACGGGCTCGATAGGCTAAGGTCATCGGAGCCACGAGGACGAAGTGGTGGAAACTCAAAGGGGACACTGCACAGGCGTTTAAGGAGAGAATGATAACGGAATAGATATGGGACATGGAAGAAGCAAATAGTGCAGCGAATAGTATGTGGACAGATATGGCAATTCGTATTAGGAAGGTGGCTACAGAGGTGCATGGAGTGACCCGAGGGGTAAGAGGCGAATCTAAAGACATGTGGTAGTGGAACGAGAAAGTGCAAAAGGCTATCGAGGAGAAGAAGATATGCTACAAGCACATGCATCTGGATAGGAGCGATGACAACGTACAGAAATACAAAGCAACAAAAAAATGCAAAGAAAGCGATGAGTGAGGTACGACGCAAGGCATATGAGGATATTTACTAGAAACTAAGTACAAAAGAGGGTAAGAAGGATCTCTACATGATGGCTAAACTTAGAGAAAGGAAGACGAGAGATGTCAACCAAGTTAAATGCATCAAAGACGACACTAATAGACTTTTGGTGGAAGACGAGATCAAAGATAGGTGAAGAGATTACTTCGACAAGTTGTTCAATCATAACAATGAGGTAGTATGATTGAACTGGATGATTTTTTTGACGATACCGATAGGCAGTTTGTTTGAAGAATCTAGGAGTCGTAAGTAAGAGAGGCCTCAAAAATGATAAAACTAGGTAAGACGTTGGGGCCTGATAATATACCTATCAAGGTGTGAAAATGTCTAGGAGAAGTAGCGATTGTTTGGATAATTAATTTGTTTAATAGCATTTTTAGATTAAACAAGATGCCAAATGAGTGGTAGAGGATCACATAAGTACCAATTTTCAAAATTAAGGGAGATATTCAAAGTTGTACTAATTATAGAGGAATTAAACTTATGAGCCACACAATGAAGTTTTGGGAGCGAGTGATTGAGCATCGTTTAAGAAAAGTGACTAGTATGATGACAAACCAATTTGGTTTTTTGCCTGGGAGGTCGACCACAGGGGCGATTTTTTTTGCTACGACAGTTGATGGGGAGGTATAGTGAGCAAAATAAGGACCTTCATATGGTGTTTATTGATTTAGAGAAAACCTATGACAGTATTAAGGAAGATCATGTGGTGGACACTCCAAAAGAAAAAAAAGTCCCAACAAAATATATTACCTTAATTAAGGACATGTACGAAGATATTGTGACAAATGTAGAATATGTGGTAGTATTTCTAATGACTTTTCTATTAAGGTAGGACTACACTAAGAGTCAGCGTTGAGCCCATATATTTTTGCTCTAGTGATGGATGAGATCACGTGTGACATACAAGAAGATATCTCTTGGTGTATGCTTTTCGCTGATGATGTGGTTGTAGTTGATGAGAGTAGGATAGGTGTTAATAGGAATCTGGAGGTGTGGAAGAAAACCTTATAATTGAAGGGGTTTTAGACTTAGTGGAACTAAAACTGAGTATATGAGATATGATTTCAGCAGTGTTAGGGCAAATGATGGAGATATTAGGCTAAACGAACAAGTAATGCCTAGGAAGGATACGTTTCATTATTTGGGATCAATGCTACAGTAGGACGGTGAGATTGATGAAGACATGAGTCATAGTATAAGAGCGGGGTGGATGAAATGGCGCCCAGCATTTGGTGTCCTATGTAACAAAAAGTCTCTTATCTTTACTATTATACAAGAAGTAATTGGTGGTTGGTCCGTCGTCACTCCTCTCCTCTCAGCCCTCCAATCTGATTACGAGATAAAAATCCGAACGTACATCCCACCTCACGCGCCGCTCCTCCCCTCTCCCCACCCCGCGCGCCTCCCACCCCACGCGCCGCACCTCCCCTCTCCCCACCCCGCGCGCCTCCCACCCCATGCGCCGCCTCCTCCCCTCTCCCCACCCCGCGCGTCGCCTCCTCCCCTGCGCGCCGCCTCCCCCCTCTCCCCACCCCGCGCTCTGCCTCCCTACCCCGCGCCGCCGCACCGCCTCCTCCTCCCCCCACCCCACGCGCCGCCTCCTCCCCTCTCCCGACCCCATCTCCGCCTCCCAAAACCCTAGCCCCTCGCCCCACCCGCGCCGCCACCTCCTCCTCCTCCCCCCCCGCGCGCCGCCTCCCTCCCCTCCCCCACCCCGCGCCGTCGCCTCCTCCTCCCCCCACCCCTCCGCACCACCGCCGCCTCCTCCCCCCCGCAGCCGCCGCCTCTTCCTCCTCCCCACCCCGCGCCGCCAGCGCCTCCTCCTTCCCCCACCCCTTCGCTCCGCCGCCGCCTCCTCCCCCGCTCATCCGCTCCGCCAACGCCTCCTCCTCCCCTCACCCCTCCGCTGCAGGAGACGGCCGGGTGGGAGCCCCTGAATCTTCACCGCCGCCTCCTCACGTGCCAACGCCTCCTTTCCCTTGTGCCACCGCTTCGTTGAGAGCTTCACCATCGACCAGGCTCCTCCTCTCTCCTTTACCCCCGCCATTGCCGGGGGTGACTCTAAGGTAACAATTGCTTCCGATGTTTCAATGTATTTGAGATGTTCATCACTGGTAAACTACTGTATGTGCTTGCATGTTGTATTAAAAGTCACACTTTTTAGTTTCTATACTGCTGCTGATGGTTCATCCAGTTGCTATGGATTGGTATGCTAAGTAGGGCTGTGCAGTTTTATACCGAACCGAAAAAACCGTACCGAAAAAACCGAACCGAACCGGTCAACTCGGTTTGACCGGTATTCGGTATTCGGTTCGGTAGCTAGAAAAATAGTATTTCTACGATTCGGTTTTTTCGGTAAAAAACGAGGGAAAACCGAATTTCCCGAAAAAACCGAAAAGTCCAGTACGCTACGCGCCTACGCGTGTAGCTGATGCGGGCCGCGGGCGGACGCGCGCAATCGCCTGCAGGCGAGGAGAGCGGGTTGCGCCTGCGCCTGCGCCTACGCGCCTACGCGTGTAGGCTGCGCTGCGCCGCTGCCCTAGGCTCGCGCTGCGCGCTGTCGCCGCGCCTACGCGCGGAGCTCTACTGGTCTGCGTGAGCTGCATGCCTGCATGCAGAGTTGCAGACGGAACAGAAGTTACGGAACAAGGGGCAAGGCAACAACTCGGTTCGGTATGAGATTAATTTCATGCCATCATGATACACGTGCAAGGCAAGGCAACAATGGTCGATTTCATGCCATTGCTATATTCGAATATTGAATTGTAGAATGGAGAATTGGAGTCTGGAGATGAGATTAACGTTTAGTAATTCGCGTAAACTTTGGTAAAATTGGTATTAACCGATACCGTACCGAAATAAGATGGTATTTACCGATACCATACCATATTTTAAAAAATACCGTATTTCCCGAAATACTAAAACCGTATTTACCGATTAAACTGTATTTACCGAACCGTATAAACCAAAAAAACCGAACGAACAGTCCTAATGCTAAGGAACTCAGATTATTCTTGAGGTGTTCCGTGTTAAGGTAGTATATTGTTTTGCTGCTAACACTTTGCAATTAGGATGTATTGTGGATACATGATGGCAATATAGTGTACTTAAAGTGAAATTACGTAAACACTAAGAGCGGATTCGATCATGTTGTTGTTGTTATAGAAATTGTTTGTGCAGATTCCTTCCTTTTAACTATTATATTATCTTCTATTCTAAAGTTCATTCCAATTACCATTGAAGTCATGCATAAGTGATCAAGCTAATTTTCTATTTTCAACTTTCATTCCTCTTTCTTGCCTTTAGTACCCTCTTCCAATGAACAAGGACACTCAAGGGAGGACTGATCTATATATAGGCAGGTGGATGCAATCCAAGCCACGTGACAAGGTAATCTAAATAGGGCCTATTATTTATTGTCTCATACTAAATCCATTTGTGATTGCTTGTTCAAATCATGCCAGCTTACTTAGGAGAGCAACAATAATATAGTCATGAAACTCAACAATAATATAGCCTTGTATTTTTAAACTGGATGACTCCAAAGACTTACGTGCAATGCCCAATTGCCCATGTTACAGTTCATAGCAGGGGCGATCAGGTGCTATCTGTTTGGCGTTTGGTATGATTTTCTATTTTTGTGGTTCCAGTGGAAATGAATTATTGATTACTACTTTTGTTTTTGAAGTAACTAGGTACTCTAGATTTTAGTATTTACAGCACGCTGAGCACACTATTAGGCAGATTTGAAAGCAACCAGAGCAGTTTCCAACGAGTTCACCACATATCGGCAAATTTATTTATTGATCCCATGTTTTCAGTAAGGCTATAGGAATTGACATGTTATGGAAAATGTTGCTTTATGCTGCAAATGTTGGAAAGAGAACTATTGTTTTAAGCCATGTTGTTTGAGTAACTTTAAATTTGTGAAGCAGTTGTTTAAATCGTCTGTTAATTTTTTGATCAGATCAATACTGTGGCTCTCAGAGCTTTGTGCTGTTACATAAAGCTTATCTGTATTAATGATATCTTGCAATTTTCTGACTTAACCTTACACCTAAATAGTCAATTCTACTAATTACTTTGCAGTAAGCTTTTTTGTTCCGATGTCTAGCTTTTAGGCCTAGGAGGTAAGAAAACTAATTTGCTCTTTGACTGATTTTTCTACAGGAGACCATTTTGATTTGTCACTTCTCTCTTCTTTACTCTCTTTCACCCATAGTTTATCTTTTGGATTTTCGATTCGTTGCATCTCTATGTTGTTGACAAGTTGACGCTTGGTATTGGTGTTTTCTATTTCATAAGGTTTTTGCCCAATAAACAGGAGCTGAAATAAAAAATTCTCGCTTTTATTTCAGGTTGTTCAAAAGCTGAAATAAATTGTTTAGTTTTCTCTATTATTAATAATATAAGTTGGTGTTGATCTGTCATCTTCAGTTCTTCACAACCTCCCACTGCAGCTTAAAAGAGGAAGTTATTGAATGGTAAGTTCATCTGCCTCCCACCCCCTCCTAAAAAAACACAACGATATGTGGGATGTGACGTGCTCTCATTCCTCGATCCCCAGAATTTGCATATCTTCAGTCACCGTGATTTTTTAGTATCACATTATTGCTGAGTTTGCCAATGAATAGATTTTAATCATTAGAGATATGCTATTTGCATGGTATTTATTTTTCCGTTGCAACGCACGGGCACATGACTAGTAAAAGTTAAAGAGTAAATTCTATAGGACAGCGATCAGACCCGGAATACTATACGGAGAAAAATGTTAAACGACTAAAACACAACATATACAGAAGATGAGTGTAGCGGAGATAAGGATGCTATAGCAGATCTGTGGTCACACAAGACGGGATCGCATCCACAATGATAATGTACGTGATAAGGTGGAGGTAGCATCAATTGAAGAGAAGTTTGTCGAACATCGCTTGAGATGGTTTAAACATCTCTGACGAAGTCCTCCTGAACCACCAGTACGTAGTAAAATTTTAAGACGTACTGAAAACGTAAGAAGAAGCGAAGTCGACCAAGACTAACGTGGAAGAAAGCAGTTAAAAGAGACTTAAGGGATTAAAATATATTTGAAGAATTAGCTTTGAATAAAAGCGTATGGAAGTTAACGATTCACATACCAGAACCATAAGAAAATTTAGAGGCAGTGTTTGTCTTTCGACTCAGTTGACAGGTTGTACGACATAGGGTTTTAGTTTTGTAGATCTTCAAGACTCTCGCCTCTTTGATTTAGAGGAGGATTCATTGCTAATCTACCTTAATTTGTTTGAGATAAAAGACCTTATTGCTATTGTTGTTGTAGGTTGAACCCCGGTTCTATTTATTATTGTTTATATATATATATATATATATATATATATATATATATATATATATATATATATATATAATTCTTTTCTTACTCAGTATTGTAGCACAAGATTTTGCGGCAAAAAGCGCGACATGACAAATCCAACTAAAACAATATCTAAAACTAAGTAGTTAGCAGACCACTGACCATCCAAAAACCTCATCAGAGAATACGTCTCCATCTACATATGCATACGATCGAATCTCCTAATAATTACGATGCCTTCTTTACATCACCAATTAGATAATGATGTTACTGCTGCAGCACCACCGTTAATGATTACGAGCTTGCAGCCAAGCTTGTGCACCAACAAAAAAAAACACGTACATGCTCGTTATCAAACATCCTAATTACCAGTGGCATCTTAACTTAGATTGTGTTGGTTTTAACCATAGGGGGTGATATGTTACTGCTGCAGCTTGACAACCAGGCAGCCAGAAATGTACTAGGCAGATCGCCGTCACTTCGTGGTGTCAAAAGGAAATCATGGCCGGCTATTCTGTTGCAAAAGACAAACACAGCAATACCGCATGTTTTGTTCTCCCCCCTACAATCATGAGAGCACAGGATTAACATGGCTAAAACCATTCCTCCCAAAAAAAAGAAAACTGGCTCTATCATGAGATCTTTCACTAACATGTGGGCCTGGGACCCACTAGTTCTTTGAAACCACATCCTTTACAATGGCATTTTTCAACTTTCCAAAGGTAAGAAGGAAGGACATCCATCATGAGATCTTCATGTGAATTTTAAGAAGCACACAATATTGCACACATCAACCAAATGCAGCCAAGCAATGCAGTAAATTATACCCATCAAGTAATGGACTACTACTACACATGTTCTGAAATTATTCGATGGTAGGTTAGCAGTTATGGATATTGACAATTCTTACACATCCTCTACTCCCTCCCAGCCCATTTTAACTCCTCTACTTTAAAACGGGACAAATTACTCTGCTTTCAAACTCGGCTTAGTTTAGTTGTTCCATCAAATTTTTTTCACAGAAACATGGGGTGCAGCATGAAAATTGGGAGTCACGCAGAACTGCCCTCTCCCTCCCCTCCTGTTTTAAATCAATATCCATATATGAGAGCTTATATCCATGTGACACCTAGTAAGCTCTATGTGTGAGGCTGGAGGAACAGCTCCACCTTGCGACAGCACAAGTGTTAAAGGATCATCCTTCTTCAACGTGCTGTGCTTGATATCGTTCTAGGGAAAAGCCAAAAAGGCAGCAAGAGATTAACCCAAAGCTCAAAGACAAACAGCCAGTGCTACCAGCACACCCAAGTCTTTTTTTTTTTTGCTGTGTCGGGTACTCATCGGACACCCTTAGCAGCGTCCTAGGTGAAGGAGGAAGAGACTAAATGGGAAAAAGGCAGCAGCAGCTGGCTCGACATCCCTGTTCATGACCATGACTAGGGGAAGCAAAAGTAGAGGAAGACTAGAAGAAAGAAATAATGTTGATCTCCTTCTCTACCGTGACTTTGGTGAAGTAAAAAGAGGTGAAGAGCTGAAGAAGGGAAGACTTCGAATGGAAGGAATAATTGGGTGAAAGATGTCAAGGTTGGGGTTATGACCACATGGGTTTGAAAGAGGAAAGAGATTCATTTATTAGTATTATATTAGTATGTAGTAGCCGAGTCTTCTAATCCTTTTTTTTTTGTTCGCAGAATCGAACACCCGAATCCGAGTTGGACTCCGATTCCCATGTCCAAGTAACACTGAAAACCGCAAGTTCTATTGATATGTAGTGAGTACGCTGTACACAAGTGTTTCAAAACTAAAGCTTTCACCTCTACAAATCCTCACAACTCATAAACAGCCAACACACATGATATCGGACTACTTAAGGACTAAGCAAAACAAGACATCATCAAACATGAGGGCTAAGTCTTCTGGAAGTGTGAAAGTAGAAGTAACAAAATCAGAATTCGCTTCTATTTCATATTGTCCCTCGTCAATGTGGATGTTATGGTCTAATATTAAGGAAAGTATTGTAGCATGGCACTATAGCGCCGTGTGTATTAGGTATGGTTTGTTATTTAGGAATCTATCTATTAGGTGTTTGGTATTATCTACTAGTTAGGCAAGTTATTATTAGATTGGATTGTTGGAGATAAGTTTCCTTATAGATCATTTCTTAGACGTTAAGTCAGGTCGTCCCTATAAAAGAAAGAGTATGTATCCATTATAAATCAAGTAATGAATAATGAAGAAGTATTCCCAAATCCATGATTTCTACCTCTGGTCTCTCCCCTAGACCAGCTACTCTATATCTATTCCTCCTCTAATTGGTGCCCGCTTTCTCCTAGCGTTGTTTTACCTTAAGTCATCACCGTCCGACCTTCCTTTAACGGATGTTTATCCCGTTATAAACTAAGGTTCATAACAGTGGAACTAACTCAGCTCAATACCACCCCTGTAATCATCACATGCCATTGGCCATAGATGCACAACGGAGAACTCATGCAGATATATTCATATAAAGCTTCTGTTTTATCAATGTAGTACTAACTCAGCTAATGGAAAATTGTGCACATTTATAGCTTCTGTCTTACCATATGACAACCCAAAAGAATTAATCAACTTGCAAAGCAGAATAATGGCAGTAAGAAGAAACGGACAAGTATCTGGCAACTCAAATGATGTCAACAAGGACAGAAGAAGCGTAATCAATACAAAGAGAGTAATGTTTATTACCGCAGGTAGGCACCCCTAATATGGCGTGACATTTTTTAGGTAAACTTTGTAGCTTGGCATCGCCGCAGGCCATCTAAATGCAAACAAAAGAAAAATAAATGAAATCATACAAGAAATGAGATGGCAATGGTACAAACAAGTTTTAGGAACAAAATATTTCTGAACTTTTTCCTCCCCGTACATTTTTTCCATTTCACCCCACTCCCACTTGTAGGATAAGTAATGGATGATGAAAGAAGTGTAAAATGAATAAAATACAAATACATGTACCAAAGTCACTCCTAAACCTATATCAACAAATATGGTGGTAATATTTTTTATAGAAGGAAAGAGAACTTGCCTGTTATAATGAAACTCTTTCATCACATCTGCTGCTATACTTTTCGATACTGTGCTACCATCTCTTTGTTGCTTTATGACTACCTGTAAAGATTTTAATGAAAAAGTAAGAGACAATTTTACCGACAAATAGGATATATGGCAAAGAAAATTGAAAAGAAGCATATATAAACCACCTCAACTGTTATGTTTTCCCCTGCACAATCTCCAGTGGTTTCCCCATGATGAGTCTCCACATGTTCCTTGCATGTATCCAGTAACATTGCACCAAACTGATGCCATGCATTATGTAAGTTGATTACAGAGACCAACAGCCACAAAAAATACACTCATAAAGGGAAGGAACTGTAGAGAACGTAATTACCTCCGGGCAGTTGAGAGGACTTTTCCACCACATTTGACAAGAACGTCACCAACGCATAACCCAGAAACATCAGCAGGTGATCCCTCAGCAACCTGATTGGTATTTTATTTAGTCCGCTTATATACGCATGGTAACGAAGCAAAAATACAAGAGCCCAGAAAATAAATAAAAATCATTATGCTGCTATTGCATTTTCGCAAATTTGAAGTCTAGATCAATATTACAGAAATCATAATTAGGTCATTACTCACTAATGAAGCATTAGCAAAGTATATTTGAAAAAGCCCCATGAGTGCACACAAATACGAATGTTAAATTAAGTGACCAGCAACTCTATTGCAAAATGCAGCAGACAAAGCGGGATCTATGTGCAGGAATAATAATGAGTCCCAATCAGATGAGCACCAAAGTTTTATCATTCTACGGTTACAGATGCAATCGTGCAATGGCTTTCATCTTACTCTAAAAAATATTTTCCTAAGAATAGCTTTTAAACTCAGAAAAATAGTACAAGAAATCACAAAAGATATAAAATAGAACAGATCCGTACATTTGAAATATATAAACCCTGTCAACATCAGGGCATTTCTGATATATGCGCTCCAGGACCCTCAACGGTACCATTTGAAGAGGAGTGTACTGTAATCCAAGCCAAGGCCGAACTATTTTTCTGCAAAATAAGAAAAAAGTTGTTATTCTGGTGCATGGATACTCAGCAAAAAGAAATGGAATACACTAAAGAAGCATAGCAAAAATCAGGGTTCCATTTTCCCTAATAAGAGTAATTAAGGCAAAAGCAAGAACAGAGAAGGCATCCAGCAGAATCATCATGAGTAAAATACTTACCCAAAGCTCTGATGTTGTTCCAGGATTCTTGAAACAATTACCATTGAAAGATATGATGTCTGATTTTTTTCATAGAAGTTGATACCAAGAACACGACCATTGTAATTGACAAGAGGTCCTCCAGCACCAGCCTTATAGCAAAACAATGGAAAAAAATTGGCAACCATAGTTTAAAGATAAACAAAGAATTTACACGTATATAGAAATGGCATCATGGGAACGAAGAAAACATCCATGCACAAACGAAAGGGCGCTAAATGATATGCAATAGCACTCGTGCTATAGCATGCGCATATACAAGATTCATTGCCTGAGGAAGGCCTAAAAAAAATAATTCAAGCAACATTTAAAATTATTTGCCAGAGTAGATAATGGCTTCGAACATGCTCTGTGTATATTCAAGGCATGCATTTTGATGCTGTTGGTAATTGGGATAGGCATGTAAGAGATAGTTGTCATTTGGTTGAGGAAGAAGATAGAGGGTAGAAGGGAACATAAGGGAAGAGGAGAACATTGGCAGCAAGATAGATAAGAGAGATGCTCAGGAGGGAGGGGGAGAGGCACGTACAGGGAGCAGAAAATATAGGTAGATGAAGAATCGGTTTATTCCATACTTGCCCTCAAAGACATTTTGAGTCCCCCATTTATACAGAGGAGTTCCTAACCAAAAGACTAATCAATCCTAAAATACTAGGAACTCAACAAACAGACTAAACAACTCCACTTCTTAACAAAACCAGAGAGTCTTCTAACAAAACCGACTCGACAAAACTGGACTCCTGACAACAACTCTCATGCATCTCCCATGTCAGTCCTGCTGCCTCGTGCGCGCCACAACAGATGCAAAACTGGACCATCACAGACTGACATTTCAGAACAACCTCTGTGCTGGTATTTTCAGTGCCAATATTATAACGATTTGACTATTTTCCTTCTGCTAAGTTAGGTTTTTATTAGCTCAGGTACCTTCCACACCGCCTATGTTTGTGTGCAAGTTTGCATGTTTGTGTGGTAGACAAGTGTGCCGCCCAAGGTTATCAAGTCGACAAGTCGACACTACTCTCCTAGTGACCGACTAGTCGACTAGTCGGCCGACTAGTCGCTGACTAGTCGATATGTACTGTTTGTATTAGTTATATGAATATGTATATATAGATAAATATTTTATTGCAATTTCAAACAAGAAAAGGGCTAAACTGCAAAATAAATATCCTCAAAACCCCTCACTCCCCATCGCCTCATCGGTCGCCAGACACTCCCCACCCCACTGCCTCCTCTCTCTCTCATCCGAGTGCTACCCCCACTCTCGGCTCTCTCCTCCGACCGTCGCTCCCCCCACTCTCGCCCACTTCCTCCGGCAGCCGCCCCCCACTGCTCGCCTCCACCCTTCCCGAACGCCGCGCCTCCCCCGGACGCCGCGCCTCCCCCGGACGACCGCGCCTCCACCCGGACGACCGCGCCTCCACCCGGACGCCGCCGCCTCCCCCGGACGTCGCCGCCTCGTCTCCACCCGTTCGCCGCCGCCTCCACAGGGCCGCCGCCACCTCCATCGCGGATCCGGGCTCCCAGTCTCCACCCGGACGCCTCCGCCGCTGCCGACGTCGCCCCAACCCAGATCCGGCCTCCTCGCGCTGGATCAGAGCTCCCCGCCACCGGATTCGTCTAGATCCGGTCGGCCGCCGCCGCCGCCGACGTCACCCCAGCCCAGATCCGGCCTCCTCGCGCCGGATTGGAGCTCCCCGCCACCGGATCCGGCGGCGGCGGTGGCAGATCCGGCGGTGGCGGTGCCAGATCCGGCAGCGGCGGCGGCGGTGGCAGCGCAAGTCGAGTCGACTGCTCCAGTCGGTCCCGCGCCACCGACTTGTCGCCTAGTCGACGACTAGTCGTCGACTAGGCGACGACTTGATAACCATGGTACCGCCATATGAAGAGGGATCAATAAGGAAAGAAACCAAACGACCTTCAGTTCTCCAACCCAACTATTTGTTATCCCTAGCAAGCATGCCAACAAGCAAGCAGACATGAGTAGATAGCAGATTATATGATGTATCAGCAGTGCAATATAGCTACGTTAAGTTTAAATGATATTAAGTATGGTATATTTTGTACCATAGAAATCCTGCAGTTTGACACCAAGAGCTCCGAACACCCGAAGATGCTGGTTTGGTTTACGATTTGACCCCGTGAACACATAAGATTACCACCTTCGTATGAACGTCCAAGTGCTAACACATCTCCTCTGTCAGTAATGTCCTTCACGAGAGCAACTTCTAGGAGCTTCAAATCAGGCGCAATTTCAACAACAGCTATATTATAGTGAAAATCCACGAGAAAAATATGGCCATCAGTTACAGTACCATTTGGTAGAAGCACTTTTACCTGAAATCAATTATCCAACATCAGAAAATCAGGACTAACTGATAAAATAGAAAACAAATTAAACATGTTACAAGGATTCAGGGAAGCTCTTACCATCAGATTTCGAACCACATTATTATCTCCATTTAGAGATCTAACAAGTGTTGCTGAGGTTAAGATCATTCTTGTATCAGTACTGTCATTCCAACGCATCACAAATCCAGAACAAACCCGGATCCTCTTTCCACCTGAATTGTCAAAAACACATTACAGAGCTTTAGAGCAAACAAAATGTAGAAAAATAGCTAGTTGGTAGACCTATGAAGCACCTGCAAAAGAAGACAGGCTGACGATGGACTGTGAGACCAACAATGCAACTTTACGTGCTTCAAGACTCTTGGTGCTGCCATCATCATCAGAGTCACCAAATTCACTCTCCACAGTAAGGACACGTTCCTCAGACAAGCTTTGAACTAGAATATGAATTTTACTACCATTAGTTAGTCAGAAAAAAAACAGATTAGCCTGACCTCTTCATATGTTTGATGTCCAATTAGAGTAAACAATTATCAGGAGGTATCAGGTTTCAGGTTTCAAACAACAAAAGCTTATGTCTTGCATTGCTTTCCTAGACTAAAAGCTTATAGCATATGTTTGATGGCATGCAGTACCGACTCAAAATCATGAAAATTTTCAGGGAGCACTTTTGCAAACATGAAATGACAGACACTTTTATAAGATGAGTAAGTGCAGCATAACAAAGTGATCAATATTTACATGTAGAAACTACAAAGGGCAAATTGAAAACATATTTGTCAGTGTTGGCAATAAAGTGTGAGAACAAAATATGGACAAATAATGCAATCCATGGGTGTGTCCCATACAAAAAGAAACCTCAACAATAGCTTTGGGAGGGAAAAAAAATCAGAAGCACAAGTATGATCAGTGCTCTAAATAGTGGTTTGTGGTTTGCAAGAGGCCACCCTCTCCCTTATGAGCTCGTGCAGCTTAGCAGCCTTGGGAAAGGCACTGTGCGGTAAAGCTTGAGGTGTTTTTGCCTCTGCAACTCTTGCGCGCCCAGGCCGCAACTTTGGCGCCTTCGACAACACTGTGTGGGTTAGCGGACTTAAAATGCAGAGCGGCTGGGCTGCCTTCAACACTTTAGTGGGTGCATATGAAGCTCAAGCAGCCTTTATTTAGAACCGCGACCAAGTAACTAACGCAATTTACTTGTATCCAAGGCTCCAAGCATAAGTTGAAATCAAAAGGCCCTTTGAAGAAATCAAACTGAAGTGTTTAAACATTTTGAGATTGCAGCTGATATACGTCATCTAGTGTCATCAACTCATCATTGTCAGTCCATAAAGCAGGCGAAGGAATAGCAACTAAATCTAGCTAGAAAAGGAAATTCAAAATGTGATCGAAGCAGATATTGCGTTACTTACTTAGCTCGGCGGTGTGCTTCTTCTGAGCGGCGTCGACGGCAAGGATCTCCCGCAGCCTCTTGGTAACCATAGCCCTGACCTGAGCCGACCTCTCGTCGTCGCTGGAGGCGGCGCGGTGCTCCTGAGATGGGGCGGGCGGAGGCGGCGAAGCCACGGAGGAGGGCGGAGCCTTGGTGCCCCTCCTCTTCCTCTTCTTCTCCTCCTCCCGCGGCCTCGTCTCGCGAGCCACGAGCCGGCGCTTCCCCCTGCGCAGCGCCTTGGCCGCTTCCCTCCCCTCGCCACCGCCGTCGTGAGCCCGAGCCATCGCACCACCGCAAGGGGTATCGAGCATGGCGGCAGCGGCTAGGGAGGGGGATTAGGGCTTCGACGACCGCGGCACGAGGGTGCGACGGCGTAGCAGCAAGCGGCGCAGGGATAGGGGCGAGAGCGGAAGCGGCGGCCGGCGGAGAAAGCGGCGAGGCGGGACGGGTCGCGAGGCGGAGGCGGCGGTGACGCGGCGTGGTGATCGGAGTGCTATGAAACGTTTCGTGCGGGTAAACTAAACTATCCCTCGTACCCTTCTATAAATACAGAGGTATTACATCATATAAACCAATCTATCAACAGTAAAACATACTTTTTGGTTCTCTATTTCTCTGATGTTTTTGTGTGATTATATGATTGCCTCTGATGATTATGTTCGTGGATTGCGTTACTGTTCATATATCTCCTTCGATTCTTAACATATTATCAGCACGAGGCTCTACGAGGTGTACGGTATATAAATCACGAACAAATCTATTATACATTACTGTTATTATGTTTTTAATCTAGATTGATTCTGTAGCAATGCATGATTAGATTAATCTTATGTTAATTGTCTCTAGCAGTAGATTGATCCAAAAACCGGTAGATTGGTCATCTAGCATCCAGTCTATAGATCAGATCTTGGCTTAGAATAATAATAAAAAAAAAAGAGGTTTGCAAAACACTGCTTGGCCTTAGCTGCAACACGGCCGATGCCCGATCTCGGCTGGCCCGAAGCAGCCGCCAAACCAGCCATCCTCCGCCGTGCACACGCTGTCCTCCTCACCCTCGGATACCTCTCGTCCGGCATGCATGCATGCAGCATGGAGATGGCCTCGTCTCGTCCCGCGTACATGCATGCAGCATGGAGATGGCCTCGTCCTGGACGCGCACGACCGCTGTCCCCCGCCGTTGCGCGTGACATGTCGCCAGCATCGCTAATTTCACGCGTGCGCAAACTGCATTGAGCGCCGGAAGCCGCCAGCACTCGTGTCATCAAAACAGAGTCGTGCCCGCATCTAGCGCATCGCCACGTGCCAACGCTGGCTCGGCAAAAGCCATCGTATGTGCATGCATGCAACACCTATCCGCCCGCATGCATTGACTAGATAAGCAGCATGCATGTGTCGACTATGCATGGCTACACAAGTATTGCCTGCATAGAAAGGAATCAAACTTCGAAATCAAACATCAGCCGCCGCCGACACACGGCGTCGCCCGCCGGAACAACCAACCGCGACTGCAGCATGCGTGCATCAACCGCGCGCACGACTCGTCGATCTCGATCCCTCAAGACTTACGGCTGCTGCCTCCCTTGCCTATATATAGGCGTACGTATACAGCCCATACGCTTAGTATACGTGCTGTTGCCTGCCTTGCTCTCCTCTACATTTAGTTTGGCTGCTTCTTTTTTTTTCTGGTTCAGGTTAATCTGTACAGCTAGCTAGTATATTCTGTACAAGTAGTGAGGGCTTACTTAGTATATGTACAAGTATATATAGCAGTGTGTACATATACTTGTAGTGTGGGGGCAACGAGGATCCGGTCGGCTGTCCTATTGTAGGAGTATTCGCTACTGGACTGGAGTAGTAACCCGGCCGGCGCATGGGCCGATTGTGGGCCATATAATGGCAATGGGTCGGAGGCCATAAGGCCACTCGAGCCAAATTTTCGGCCCAAGGAAAAAAAGGATACAGGAAAAAATAGCCGGTGCATTTTTGCGATATAGCCCCTGGACTCTCGGAAAATTAAACTAATATTGCTGAGAGGTTAAAAATACTTATAAATTTGACCCTGAAGTTTGTCAATATTGTAAATAGATCTAGTAGACTGAATTTAGCTCTAAGATAATTAATTTTTAGATCATATGAGTTTGTTTCCAGTCTTATTTAATACTTTAGTATTACTATATATTTTCTGGATTTATTATCTTCAGCATATTATTTCTGCTTATTTAGTAATTCTGAAAATTGTTAATTAATTAGCAGAAATTCATTAAAAAATTGCTAGAAAATTTCAGAAAATTCTAGAAAATCCTAAAACATGATTTTTAGGTATATAAGCTTCCGTAAATTTGTAAGACCTTAAGCTTAGTACACCTTGGAAGCATCATATTTCTTTTATGGTTTATTTTATATCATTGTGTGTTTGGGGATTTATTTAATAGGTTAGTAATTCTGAAAATTGCTTAAATACCCTAATAATTATCAGAAAATCCCAAATGATTGCTAGGAAAATCTGAAAAATGATACTTTATCTACTGAATAGATAAAAGTGAATCTTTACTATTTTGCACTCATTTCATGCATCTGAGATTACTTACCAGAAGTAAGTATATATAAAATTGAATGAATATTGTAGAATATTGGACATCACTAAGTGGATATTTGCATACCCCGAATGGCTGCAATTGTATCATCTAGTCATACCACTGTTAAGCCTGATGCTGACAGAGTTGTACCCTTTTACCGCTGAAAGGTAAAAACTTGGTAGTTGGTGAGGTATTACCTCTACTCTACTCTGGAGTGTTACTGACAACCCTGAAGGCACTTTGCCAGGATCTATTGCTCTTTCTAGGACCAAAAGTCTGCATGCGAGTATTACTCTGTCTTGCACCACACTGTCTCTAGACTAAGTTTAGGTAACTCATATGTTACAAATAAACAGGTACATTCATAACTAAGAATATGCCTACAGTGAATAATATGGACACCAGCAGCATTCTCCCCGTTATCCCTTAGCCTTATTTAGATATCATTTTCCTACATAAGTAGCATCAATTGTTTAGATACAGCTCCTGTCGAGCTTGATTTTGCTCATGAAGAGCCTCTCTTATCTTTTGCTGAAATTATGCATTAGATAATTATTTTTCTAGATACCATAAATATTTAGTCTAAATTGTTCTGTTAAAACCTTATCCCTGCTAAATAGTTGCTTAATAGAACACATTGCCAAGTAGCATATTTTATATGAAGTAAGATTAATTAATCATACATAGAATAACATTTGTAAATATTATGCCTAACATTTCAAAGGAATGATATGCCTCAACTCATTATTGCCCAGATGGCAATAGAAAATGTGCCCCTCTTGAAGAAGGAATCTACTCAAATGTTAAATCTCAGAAGGATCACCTCGACTAGACAACGCTATGAACCCCAAAGACTGGAAGTCTATATACAACCCCCATCTTTCATATTACAAAATGTGCGTTGGTTTCACGCCAATAAAATTATACTCTTGAAGTAGTATAATAATAACTTATTGCTAACACTCTAAGTTAATTCAAAACAAAATGCTAGAAATAATATGCGAGTCGCCAGCACGCGACCACATACATAGGCATTACACGGTAGTATGAAGCTACCGCACATATACCGCTGGAAGCTATAACAATTTGCCTGAAGCAAATGTAACTCTCAAAATACTAGATGACCTATTGGATATTAATGATCCCGAATGATCTAAATATATCATATTCAGTTGGCATTATAAATTATAATAGGCATATAAATTACCTTCTAAATTAACACATATATTTCTGAAGAATAATTATTCCATTTGGGAAGTTAAACTAGAAGTATATTCCAGCAGAATATATATATTCCATGTAGATTAATTGATGGTCGTGTTTTATGTGACAGTGTTATATTTATACTTTTGCCAATATCCTGAAGATGTACTTTATGCTGTCAAAATAGAATACTCTAGACCAAATCAAAACATGTTGTACTAACACAAAACCTGAAATTTGTGTAATCCAAAATTTAAGATAGAAGTATAAGTAATTGGATCATAATATTAGACAATATATAAGAAGCTAGAATATTTCTGCTGTCGTAGATTAATAACTCACCAGATGTTTGGGATAATCTACCAGAAGTAGAGATGCGCAGTTTTCCATGCCACTGCATTAATAAATATCTAGCTCATTGCATTAAGAAAAGAACCCCCCAAATCAAGGATTTGTGCGTATTATGAGAACCAATCATTTCCCATATGATATTACCACCATAGCATACTGAGGGGATTTTAAAGTATGTTTTTAAGCAATATCACATCTCGGCATTAGAGGGAGAAAAATGCCCAAAATTGTCTTGAATGCCGAGATATTTTCCTGAAGAAAAGATCTTTATTATATGGTTCACGTACTAACTAAGCTAAATACTTGTTTAGCCGATACTCCTGTACACCAGAAGCAGGGAGACTGACAGATTTCTTTGCTTATTGCATGGAGAAGTTATATAGTATTAACCTGAAGTAAATATGTTACTAAATTTGGAATACCTCGGGTTGAATAGTATATTCATATTTGCGAAAATTGACTTATTGGTCAGTGACCTAAACTCTACGGGGACACCTGTGAATCTAAGATCTAGTAACACAAGTCAAAATAATCATTAAACACTCCTTCAATACTCCAGAAAAGAATTCACTCCGAAGGTAAGATACCTCATGAAGAGGTTCATCCTGAAGATCAAAATCCTAGTAATAAGGCGTGCACATATTACAATACTGGGGAACACAGAACTACCAAAAGGCTTTTGTTTTGGGAAATGACGAAGTTTTGTTTAATACTGAAAGACACTCAATTATGAGGATACTTGGAGAAAAGTTGTCGACAACTAGTTTGCCTCTATAATTGCTAAAGATTTCTCGTATGAGAATATAAATTCGGAATCAAAGTCCATGGCCGAGCACCTGAAGTATTCATATCAGGTTAAAATGAAAGAAAGCAATTGAGACCGAACCATAATCGCAGATGAAAGTCTTGGAACCTATTCGTTCAGACTTGATAGGTCATTACGAAATAATAAGATGATGAAAGCGATGGTTCAAAGATCCCTGTAGAGATCTGCATTCTCCTGTTATGAATGAAATAATATTCTGTTATATAATAACACTGGCAGATGCATAAATAAGATATCCAGTTATCGGATTTTGAAAATCCTTGATGGGATCCCTGAAGGAATCCAAATCTCGATCCCTGAAGGACTCGGTGTTTTAATAAGAAAGTAAATTACAACTTGTATACAAAACTCATACCTGATAAACTCTTACTTGAAGAAAGAATATCTCCTAGAAGAGAGCATTTCCCTGAAGAGAAATCACCAGTTGATTGAAAATACACCACTGATGGAGTGGCAATATCCTTTATTACCATGAAGGTACCATATATATTGATATTAATGGCAGATTTATTAATCCTCTAAGTGTCAAAATTAAGACTGGTTACATTGATTTTATGGCAGGATGACCATGCTATTGGTCCTATAAGACAGATTTTTGGTCATATGGTATTACTCAGAGATGGTTACTAAATGTTAAAGAACATGAAAGGTTCTGATAAATCACATTCTGAAGAAATATGGCATTGCAATTAATTACTCTGATATCCTGATTATGATAAATATACTGGCCAACATTCATTTCTTAAAATGTATTAAAGGTAGTAGAACAATAAGATTTCATCGGAAATGGTCCTTAGGGGGAGTATATGCTAAACTTTTATAGTTATGCATAAAATTCAAAAAATCTTGATTTTAGTCAAACCTAGAAGGTATTGGCTTGATGATCACGACCTTGAAGGTTTTTCCACCTATCGATATAAGTCCAATCGATAGACATGATAAAGGTCTTGAAGACCATAATATATCCTAAAGATATTTTATAAATCCTGAAGATAAGTGTTGCAAATCCTGAAGATAAGTGTTGCACTCTTTTCCCTTAATAAGTTTTTTCTATTGGGTTTTCTTGCTTGAAGGGTTTTAATGAGTCAACATCTGTAATATAATTTAACGAGTGCTATGTACTCTTTTCTCTATTCCTTTTTTTTCACTGGATTTTTGGAATGAGTTTTTAATGAGGCATGTGCATATCGTGATATGAAGCCTCACCAGAATATGCTTGACTTAGGTGAATGATTAGCCACATCCAGAAGTTATGTAGCACAAACATCGTTAATGACCCCCACAATTATCTATGAGAGAATGCAAGTTATGTGGCACAGATGTAAATGGGCTCTATTTAGAGTAATATCCTAAGCATGTTGCTCCTAAACTCTTTTATCCTCACAAGTTCCAGAAGAACAAAGAGGAAAGATACTGAAGCTAAGTCTTGTGATAATTTGGCAGATTTATTCACAAAATCTCTCCTAGCCTCTAGCTTCTAGAAGTATGTTCGAGGCATAGCGATGAGACAGCTTGGAGAATTACAAGTTTTAGGGGAGTAAATCTCTGAACCATAGCCTGATGTAAGTCCAGAAGATTTACATGATCCTAAAGATCTAAATATTGTACTCTTTTTTTGTTAGTGATATGCCCTAGAGGCAACATGGAGATGTTGTATATATCACATACTATGTTTATGATACATTACTTTGTTCCTTGGAATAGACATCATCATTATTGATCAATGAGTATGTGACTTATTCATGAGACTCTTAAATACTAAGATGTTGCTATTTCTAAATGATCCCTGATCGTATATCATATGAGGAACAAATATGATTCAAAGACAAAGATCAGCATATGTATTGATTGATGATCATGTCTCATGGATCATGGTATGGTGATACCAAATCAATAATATGGACATGTGTTAGTGAACATATGTTGGATAGACTGCCATGAGACAACTGCAGAGATTCCATGTGTCATCGCTTGGTCTCAAGTAGTGTTTATGTAGAGTCCTTAGACTTGAGATCATCATGGTTCCCAACATGAGTAGTAGCTTATTTTGGGACTACTAAACACTACTCCGTGAATCGGGTAGTCATAAAAGTAGTCTTCGGGTTTGCCATGAAACATGTAGTGGGATGTGAATGATCAAGATAGAATTTGCCCTCCTTATGGGAGAGATATTTACAGGCCCTCGATGTAATGGATTATGAAAGTGCATGGCCATGCCAAGGTGATTGAGGAGTCAATCACGAGTTTATAATCCATCACGGAATCGAGAGAGTGATTGAGCTAGTAAGAGGATGACACAGTCTCGCCTTGAGCTCAATCTATATCGTGAGGCAAAGGGATTCGTACATGAGAGAACATTACGAGTTCAAATGATATGATCTTTACATATACTTTGGGGTTAATATGTCTTACTAGAGGCCGCTATTAACATGGTAATCGGAAAGGCGTTTCGGGTCACGACCAAGTATACGTGAACCTCTGTGGTCGCACGCTTAACGGGTTGGAACACTAATTCGAATATGATTCGGATATGGGCTCGATTCGGATAGAGATCCGAATAGACTCCTATTGGGCCTCGGTCCACGAGGCCCACGTGAGGAGGTCTATATATATGGAGGTGAGGGGCGGAGGATTTGTCCCGATTAACATCTAGCGAAACCCTAGCCGCCACCTCCCGAGCCAAACCCTAGGCGCTCACGAGTGCTAGTACACTCGCGATCGGCGTTCCACCGGGCGTGTGGATACCGGTGGAGGCGCCGCTCGTTGCGATCTTGATCGGCGTGCGTGGAGGAGACGATCTGTTCGGGACGATCGGCTACTTCCACTACTACCTCGGCGCGAGATTGGATCGGTTTCAATTCTTCTTCACATTGCGCTGGCGTCTAAGTGGTAACGATCCATGATCCTTCCTTAGCATGATGTTCTTGGGTGCGCGGTAGAAAAGTTTTGTTTTCTGCTTCCGTAGCCTACGCGTATTCCAATATTTTTTCCTTTGTGAGTTTTTCTAAAGTTTTCTCACCTAAAGGTTTTTAATGAGACAACAGGTGTGTCACAAGGAACGGATGCGATATACTCTTTTCTCCATCCCTTTTTCCCTACTGGGTTTTTGGGAGGAGTTTTTGACGAGACATGTGTATACCGTGGTATTCGTCCAAAGGGGAGTGTTATAAAACCTAATAGATTTCCGTGTGGGCAAATACCTAAACTACCCCTGATAGTTCCCTACTATAAATATAGAGGCATTGTATCATGTAAACCAATCTATCATCAATAAAGCATATGTTCCGGTTCTCTATTCCCTTGGTGCCTTTGTGTGATTATATGATTGCCTCCGATGATTGTATTCGTGGATTGCGTTGCCGTTCATCTATCTCATTCGATTCTTAACACGGAGGAAGGTTGGGGTCGGTCGGGGCGTTTGGCTCGGTGGCCGCATCTGGTTGCCTTGGCTCGGCCCGGCCTTGTGGTTGTGTACTTGTCTTGCGTCCGAATCAGCTCGTAGTGTTGTATCGTTGTGCACTCCAATCATCTGCCGACACTGGAACGGAAAATTTTTGTACACTTTGTGAATGAAATTTTAACATGAAGTAGTTTTCTCATTTTCGTTTACTGGCAAACATATTCATCCAAAATTCTTGTTTTTTTTCTCTTATAATCAATCCAAAACTGCCTCTCATGAGTAATTTATGTGTTTTTTATGATTAAGTTTTATTGAACGGACTGGCATACCAAATAAGTTTGTTCACCTAAAAGTAGTAGAACGTAAATAAACCAAAAAGATCTTTATGTTTTGTCACAAGCAATCGATTAGGGCTAATTTCAAAACCTATAACTTACTCATTTTTAACTAAACCAAAATATCCAGTTCAATTAAGTTCATGAGAGCGAACTCTCCTCACAGTTGTCCACCATGTATATTCTATGAGCACCATTTTGTATTCATGTCCATACCAAGATATCATATCCATTTCTTATACTTTCATCCATAGCCACCACTAATCAATAACTGTTATTTTGTGAAACTGCGCACGTGTGGCCCTTCATCCCTATGCCCATGACAGGGGCATGGTTATTCGAATAGATTTTTAAACACTCTACAGATGTTATACAACTTTACCCATAGGATATAATTAACTCATAATGTTGGTAATTATACACTTCCGTAGGTGTGCGACTGAGAAAAACATAAGGTTTTCCTAACCACCTCGCCCCAACACTTATCCTACTCCAACGGGGTAACCCCTCAACACTGGAACAGTGACCGTTACAGGTCACCCCCCCAACAACGCACTCGTCACTGTCGAGACCCGAATATGCGAATTCGGTCTCTCTGTGTGAACTGTACTAGTCTAGGATCACGCTAGTACACACAGTCAAACATAGATGTAATCACAACCATACACACGGTATAATAAAGATAAAACTCAAAATATCGATAAAATCTCAAAGGTACGACCCTATGGCCAAGCTTACAATATCTCTAGCCGGAAGGGCTTAACAAAATAGCAGCGAAAATCCAAAATAAAGCGTAGCGACCAATCGACAAGCCACAGGCTATCGAGTGGAGAACGAAGCCTAATCCGTGAAGTCGTCGTAGTACTCTCCTTCTGGAACCTCCTGCTGATAGTACTACTCTCCCTCAACTGAGCAACATAGGCGTAAAGCCGTGAGTACATTGGTACTCAGCAAGTCGTTTGTAACAAATCAATGCAATATAATATGCAAGGCTTACCAAAGGAAGGCTGAAAGATTAATTTGCATAAAAACATTTCACATTAAATATAATAAATAGATTAAGAGTGAAATTTAACTGAAAACCAGAAATAATAAATAATCAAAGGAATAACTATGAACCACTTGTGAGCACCAACTCACAAGCTAAACCAACAGTGAACTACCTGTCCACCTCCAACATAAACTACTAAGTTATAAATAAAAACACTACCCCTCGTGTGAAATCACCGAGCACTGTCCATGACCGAGGACGCGGCTGTCCGAATAGTTTTACACTCTACAGAGGTTGCACAACTGTACCCACACGATGTGACTAACCTCGATCTCAGGAAATCACAACAAGGCCTTTACAATGCTCTACCTCAACCCAATCCTGCCCGCTAGGGTTTCGCATCACACCCCCCCTTGCGCCACATGGAAATCAGCAACCATGTGCATCACAATGGCAGAATTGAATTGAAATATTACAAATTAGTCAGCCAGGTCTATCCCATACTAGACATGTGGTTTGCACGATTAAGCTTAGATCAATGGCGCATAAAGTTAAGTCCTTAACATTACCCGGACGAGACTACCACATCCCCCAAAGTGCACCTGCACTTCCCCCTTTACTGCACGATCACTCGCCCGAGTGCAAAATCAGGTTTGTATAACCAACCCAACGACACACCAATGACGTGGCACAAATTTTAATAATCGTGGCACCAACCACAGTTTCATATATCATTAAATCAAATTAATAATTAACATATGATGATGAAACCCTTGGTAAAGTATAAGCCAGCTAAGCAGTCTAATCGTACCAACCCATGTGACAGGTATCATAACATCACTAGTATGTTTCCCAACCTATGGTGACAATGGTATCATGATATTCCAAAATATCAAGGAGGAATAATTTCAATTGGGACGATAACTACCAGTACAAGGGTTTGAATAAAAATAGCGATGCAATGTAATTTAAAACAAAATAAATAAATAATAGATTGCAAACTGGGTTCAACATGATCAAAGGACATGACTTGCCTTGGTTATGCTCAGCGAGGTACTCCTGGTCTTCGGGCGTCGATCCTGCTCCTCCGGAATCCGAATCTAACGAGAGAGAAAACAACCGAAACTAAGAAAATACATAAAATGATAAGCAAATGAACTCCAAAAATCACAAAACCAGAACCAAAAGCTAGAGCTCAATTTTAGATGAATTTAGAAAAAGGAACGGGGTCAATCGGAGCTAGGACGGAGGAGAACGGGCTCTCGGAAAAATTAATCAGAAATTAAATCGGGAAAAATGAAAAATATTACTGTGCTGTGGACCGGGCTCACGAGAAACCAGGTCCACAGTGGACTCGGCGCACGAAACAGTGCACGCGGGGGCGGGCGGTGCTGACGTGGCATCTAGGGTTGACGTGGCAGCTGCTGGTGCTGCCACGTGGCACGGGCGTGACGTGGCGGCTGACGTGGCTGCCACGTGGTTTCGGGGAAGCGGTTTCGACTGACGTGGCCGACACGTGGCATGCGGAGCGCGGGGTGAGGCGAGCGGCGACGCGGAGGGCGACGCTGGCGGAGGGCGACGGGTCTCACCGGCAGCGGGGACGACGACAAGGGCGAGGCTCCGGTGACGGCCTGACGGGGCGACTCCGGCGACGTTGCGGACGGCGCAGGTCGCTCGGCGCGACGCATAGCGAGGCGCGGCGAGCGGCGGCGCAGGCACGCGAACCGAGGGGGCGGTGGCGTATGTATCACGCGAACCGGTGGCAGCGATGCGAACGCGGCTCGGGCCGACGCGTTAAACGGGCCGATGCGCCACGTGGTTAAGATCGGACGGCTGTGGGCGGTCGGTCGAGTTAGGGTTTACGGCGCGGGCACGAACGGCCACGATGAAGCTACAGCGTGAGGAGCGGTGGATCGGGCGGCTGAGACAGCAGGCGAGGCGCGGGCGACAGGCACGCTGGTGCCACCGCGTGGCAGCGCGGATGCGCGACACGTGGAGGCGGCTGGATCGGACGGGCAAGGGCGCGGCGGCGCGCGGGCGGGAAGGGGGCGTACGGCGGCGGCGCGGGGATGAGCGACGCGTGGTGGGAGGAGGGATCGGGCGGCAGGGAAGTTTTCCTTTTCTTTTTCTTTTCCAGAAATCCAAATAAACTTCAAGAGGCTCTAGAAAATAGCAAATAAATCCTAAAAATTCACCAAAAATACCAGAAAATTCCTTGAGACCTGAATAATCCAAATAAAATATTTTCAGCTTATGTTAATATTTATTTTAATCATATTAAATCATTTAAAATTCTAAAAATCCATTTGAAGCTTGATTTAATTTCAGAAAATTCCAGAAAATTCATTTTTAAATTTCTGGCTTTAAAAATAGCAGAAAAACAGGATGTTACAGTCACAGGGCTACATTTTCAATTAGGGATCGACGTTATTAGGAAGTCTACGACCCTTTATATTTAAAAGAAACCCACCCACGAGTTGGCAGTGACCAGTGTGGGTCACTCCCAAAATAACCATAACAAAAATCCATAAATCCATGTACCAATCTAATGCACATGTGTCCATGATGAAACTTAGCAATTTTACTTCGGTAGATCTATCTCATACTAAATATATAGTTGCATGGTTTAAGTACAAATTAAGTGGTACAAGATTTGGTCCTTAATTGACTCTAATCCCATGTGTTACAACACTGGTTTCATACTAACCACTCTTCCAAGTCCCCACCATTTTGTAGAATATTTTTCTGTTTCCAATGTAACCCATATTACCACTTCCATTATCATGTTTCAAGTTTTAGTTGGCAATATTTGTATTGTATCCAGTTTCACCACTATGCATTTCTAAGCATAACCGATATCCATTAAGATTAACCAAAGATGGAATATTATAGTAATTATCCTAGGACGACATGGTAAAAGTAATATCAACAAACAAGGGAGGAGAATAGTAAGCGTCAACTATGGTATAGTTAAGCAATCAATATTTAACATAACATTTAATTAAATAATAATAGTAAGCATGCAACATGTACTTGAAAGCAAAATATTTACATTTAAAACTAGGTTCAACATTATTAATTATAAGGATTTGCCTTGCTCAATAATGAATAGCGTTGGTTCTTGATCGGCAGCGACAGGGGCGTCCAAAGCGTCAAATTCTGTAAATGCTCTAATATCCACATTCAACATGAATTTAAATAAAATTCAAATGAACTCCAAAAATTATAATTTTGCCGCTGTTGGAAATGTTTTGCATTTAGAAATAAAAACCAAGCTATTTGGATCTAAAACGAAGGGAAACGAGCTCTTCAAAGTTTGACTCGAGAGAAAATTCTAAAAATCAGAAAATTCTGACATGAAAATTCTGAAAGCAACTCAATATTCTGTTACTGCAAATAATAGTTTTTTTCCCATGCAAGTCAACGTTGGTCTCACAATTTCATTTATCAAAGAAGGGAGTGCGTCCATTTCCTGTCTCGCACTTGCAATTTTCTGATGTGTTCTGCTCCTTAACACAATGAGCAGGAGGGAGCGCTCATCAATTCATCCGAGGTCGTCGGTGAGTTCAGGATGGTTGTTTTGCTGAGTCAAGTTGCTGGGAAACTTATCAGGATGCGATGCTTCTCATGGAAAGACATTTTCATTATGATCAAATCTCCTAATGCAAAAATGCCATATTTGCAATATCAATAGATACTATGCATCAAGTTTAATAAGAAAGATGATGTCAACAGCTGCAGCTCTGCAGCCAGCAGTGCTGCTCAGGAGGGAGGCCCCTGTTGCCTTGTGCAAGTACAAGAAACACAGACAAAACCATAAGATTCCCGATGTCATTCCTATTACCCTGTAGGTATGAAAGCCAATAATTAATACAGGAATGCCAATTAAACAGCAATACATAGACAAGACTGCAATAATTAATAATGTCTGTTCACACTAATTTTTGCCCAACAAAACAAAAGACATACAATCGAATGACCAATCATAATGGCATAACAGACTGAACAAGTTTAAATTAAATTGCCAATCAAAAGTATATTAATATATCACAAAAAAATAAACAGATAATACTTTTTTCTAAAGCAACAGATAATAAAAATGGACAAGCAAAAAGTTGGAAACTGCAACCACAATCACAATGAAGCACCTTGTTCTCCTTAAAGACAATATTATCTTGAGTGATTACAGACACAAGAAGCAGCATACCCACAGAAAGACCATCCTAGCCATGAGCAACAATGCAGCACCCTCAAAACACATTAGTACCCTGGCTCCCACCGACCAATCATTAAGCACATCTTTCCAAATGATGATCAATAAATTTAAATCATCAGTTAACCTCTTCGATGCTAACACTTTAGGTAATTCATCAATCATCGCTAACCTATAGGTTCAGAGAGGGTAGTCCACCCACTTGTTTTGTGCCCATACCCACAAATTTTCCTAATTCAACTAGCTAACGAAACATAACACAACCGGTGGCAAAGCACCGCTTTATCGCCAGCACCACAGCCTAACACTCATGTGGGCGCAAAGATGAAGTTCACTCATCGCACCAAAGGGTCCTACATGCGTTGCAGTAGGAAATTGATGCCATTGCACATATCCATGGAACTTGGAGGCATGGTGTGGGGCCACACAGCTAGCGGGTAGCACGGCTGCACAGCCAGCAATAAGGTTGCACTGGAAGTCAGCTTCTTCCACAGCAATGGAGCGAGGACAGGGCACCAAGATTTAGGAGGCCATAAGGTGGGCATGCCCTGGACAAGTGCAATATGTTGTTGATTTTCTTCTGTTTAACTTACTATTGTATAATTTAACAAAGGAAAAAAATGGCAGAGGTCAAAAATGCAAAAGGACTAGTGTGGCACGCCCAATATATCCATTTCACTACAACAATGGTTTAACTAGCTGAACCAAATTAGGTCTATTTCCCCAAAAGCATCCAGATAATCTTGAAATCCAAAAACAGTTTTTTTTCTCAACTCTCATATAGGATATTCCTGCAGGTATTTGGGTCTCGAATCCTACAATCTCACAAACACACTCTTAGAAATCGTCAAGGTGGATCTAATCATTCATCCTTGAACAGCCTGGCCAAATCAGGCTTTTTACGGAACTATCATAACAGTATTGAAGTGGAAATGATGTGAATTTATATGGAAGACAAACTTTGATCTCTATTGTACCAACTTTTGGTCACATGGAACTCTTGGGGACTATCAAGGTGGACGTGGATAACACATGCTAGACATAACCTATCACCCACACCAATGATACGAAAATTTTACACAGAGAGCAGCACTAATTAGCACAGGTAGATGAATTGTACCTCTAATACCACGCAATACTATCTCCATCCAATACTATCTCGTTTAACTTTGTAGCTGGGGATTGGTGTAGGCCATCTGTAGGCAAAGTAAAGATTGCCGATATAAAGTACAACAATACTTGGACCGAAAAAGTTTGATAAAATACATCTACAAGACTAAGGAAAAAGGAAGTCACCTGTTATAATTAGACTCCTCTATCAAGTCAGCAGATAAAGTTTTCGATATTGTGCTACCGTCTCTTTGTTGCTTTATAACAACCTAGTAGAAATTTCCATTACAGTAAAAAAATAACTTTACTGATGACTGATGAGCATAACATACCATGAACAATTAAGACATGTATAACAATAGGAATTTATGAAATACCTCAACTGTTATCTTTTCCCGTGGACAATCTCTATTGGTTTCTCGGTAATATGATTCCATATGTTCCTTGCATATATCCAGCAGCATTGCGCCAAACTGGTGCCATTGCATGATATACGTATGGTTATAAACAAAGCATAACTTTTAGTTTTAAGCTCATAACACGACCCATTAAAATAGGCACTAACTGGTGAAGGAAATTGCTAAAAAAAATATCACCTCTGGTGCAGTAGAAAGAACTTTCCCGCCACATTTGATGAGAATATCACCCTCGCATAACCCAGCGACATCAGCAGGTGATCCCTCAGCCACCTAATTGACATTTTATTTAGCTTATCTTGTACATACATTACGCAAAAGACGGCAACTCATGATAATCAAAACAAAACACTGCTATAGATATTGGCGATAATAAAGTCCAGATCAACTTATGAACTAATGATTAGGCAAACGGCATTACCATCCTGTACTAAAAAATGCACTTGATCATAAACTACAAAGGATATGTAAACAGCCACTACATTGTAAATATGGCAGCCAAAGCATCTCTTTATGCGCAGAGAACTATAAATAATTTATATTGCGAAATCCCAAATATAGATGAATGGTTGAGATTTTGCATCTACAGTTAAAGAGCCTCTAAACATAATCTATAAGGATCAACAAAACAAAATTTTTAAATAAAATATTTTCAAAATCTTTCAAAACAGGGATAAAAATTGCAAGAAGACAGAGATAATAGAGGAGGGTCGCACATCTGAAATATATAAACCATCGTCAATATCAGGAAATGTCTGATATATCTGCTCCAGATCACTAAGTGGAACCATTTGGATAGAGGTGTACAAGAATCCAAGCCAAGGTCGAATTATTCTTCTACAAAAGTAAAAAATATATATTATTATAATGCAACAGTAAAAAATAAGACACGAAAGAAAAAGAGTAGGAATCAGGTTTTATCCCATTGTAAGTAATGTAATTCAAAAGGAAAATATCACAAAAGTTCTGAGTACAATCACCGGGAGGAATGGACCTACGCAAAACTCTGATAGTGTTCCAAACATCTCGAAATAATTGCCATTGAAAGAAACGGTGTTTGATTCTCTTCGTAAAAGTTAAGACCTAACACATGACCGTTGTAACTTACAAGAGGCCCCCCAGTGCCAGCCTAGAAAAAACAATCACAATAAATTACCAACATATGTAGCTGAATGACATAATGGGGAAAAGAAAACATCCATGGAAAAAGGCATACATACACATACAAAAAAGACATGGATAGGTACCAGTTTTATTCTATCACGAGTTTTATTCTATCACGTATCGACAATGAAACATAAGAGCACATTATGTTCAAATATTCTTTACCATTGTGATCTTGCAACTCGACACTAAAAGGTCTGAACACTTAAATATGTTGGCTTTGTTGTTTATTTGGCCCCGTGAGCACATTAGAAGACCACCCTCATAAGCACGTCCAAGTGCTAACACATCTCCTCTATCAACGACATCATCAAGGATAACTAATTCTCGGAGCTTCAGATTGCATGTAACTTCAACCAAGCCTATGTTATGATGGAAATCTACCAGGGAAATCTGACCATCGGATATATCCCCGCTAGGTAGAAGCACCTCAACCTAAAATTAGTAATTGTTTCTATCAGGACTGAAAAAATGTGAATAGTAAACATATTTCACAAAAAAAATTAGCACATACCCTCACACCAGGAACCATATAATTATCTCCATGTGGAGGCCTTACAAGTGCCGCTGAAGTCAATATAGAACCAGTTCCGGTACTTTCATTCCACCGTATCACAAATCCTGAGCACACCCGTATTCTTTTTCGACCTAAAGTATTGAGCAAAGTCAAAGAGTCATGGAGGTCTAAAAAGTTTGAGAAAGAGGCTAGTTGCTAGAAATGAGAATCACCTGCAAATGAAGATAGACTGACGATGGACTGTGAAACCCGCAAGGCAACTTTTCGAGCTTCATGGCTCTCAGCGCTGCCATCATCAATGTCGCAAAATGTACTCTCCACAGTGAGGATTGGACCCTCAGACTGCTTTTGAACTAGAACAAGACATTCTTACCATTATTTGAACTAGAATACCTTGACTTATGTATAAGTTTGATGTCCAAATTGAAGTACAATACAAACATCAAAATATACATATCATCTATAGGGAACCACATGACGCAGATCGACTAATATAGGTTAGAAAAATTATCACTATAGGGTTGGTTAGACAGAGATTGACATACTTTGTTCAGCAATTCTAGCACTCCTTTCAGCATGAATGGCAAGCATCCTGCGCACTTTTATGGCCAGCAGAGCTCGCTGATCTTCCCCAGAGGCGGAGGCGGGTTGCTCCTTGGGCGGGGTGGGCAGAGGCGGTGAGGCCTCAGAGGAGGGCGGAGTCTTCGTGCGCTTCCCCTTCTCCTCCTCACGCAGAGCGTGCTCATCTTCCCCAGAGGCGGAGGCGGTGGCGGGCTGCTCCTTGGACGGGGTCGGTGGAGGCGGTGAGGCGTCGGAGGAGGGCGGAGTCTTCGTGCGCCTCCCCTTCTCCTCCTCCTCCCGCGGCCTCGTCTCGCGAGCCACGCGCCGGCGCTTCCTCCGCCGCAGCTCCTCGTCCTGCGGCCGAGGCATCGCTTCCGCCGCAGAGCCAAGGGCAATGGCGTGACGCCGCAGGAGAACCGAAGTGGCGAGGGGCGAGGAACAGCCGAGGGTGGCGGCCGGAGAGGCGCGGAGGAGTCGGACGCCGGCGGCGTGGCGAAGGGAGGCACCGGCGCCAGATCTAGACCGGCCGGTGAGGAGCCGGAGCCGAGGGGGAGAGGCGGCGGCGGCGGCGGCGTCGGCGAGAGAGAGGGGGAGAGGCGGCGGCGTAGGAGAAAGAGAGGGAGAGGAGAAGAGAGAGGGCGACAGGGGGGAGAGGAGGCGGCGTAGGCAAAAGAGGGTGAGCGGCAGCGGGAGAAAGAGGCGGGGAGAGAGGGCGGCGGCGCATTCGGTGGGGAGTTGAATAGGTGGGGGAAGGAAAGAACTAGAAGGCCATTCGGCCGAGTAATCTGTGGAGAGAGGGGGAGTAAAAAAGAAAGAAAAAGAAAAAAGAAAAGAAGGAAGAAAAAAAGAGGAAAAAAAGAAAGAAAATAGGAAAGGGGGAAAAAAGAATTTAGCGCGTATGGTAGAAAATTTAGATTCGTCAGCGCTTAACTCGAGAATTGTGATAGTATGCAAATTAACGTATAAAACTGGCTAACGGTATTAAATCTTGAAACGCTATCAGTCGGTTATGCGAATACTAAAAGAATAATTGATTAATTTCTTATGTACCAATTAATTTGATAGTTTAACCCTTTTTAAAGTAATCATGTTGTCTATTTAAATATCTAACTAATATTTGTTAGTCATACTAACTCATGAACTTCATTAGTAAATATATATGTTTATTAAAATTAAAGTAGTACCGTTAGGAGACCTAATCTTTTACGCATGTTACTAAAATCGGTACTAACATATAGACCACTCCAAGGTATATTTAAATACGCAGATAGCCTTGCTAGTTGTACTTAAACTGTAGAAACCCATTCATAATTGTTTAGGATCAATTGAACTAATTAATTGCGGTCAGATGAATTAATATCGTATGTACCGCTTAAACTTGTACGTATACGAAATAAAGTAAAGTACCGCCGTCTAAACCTTTTGATGCGGGCGTAAATACCAGATATTGTAATTAAACCCAAATGATTAGTAAAAGACCCATAGTATTTATTTATAATGACTAGAATAAATTAAATACCATCAGCAGATTAAAATATAGCGCGTACTGATTTAAATTAAGGTATTGCCAATTAAATCAATTCACATTGTAAGAAAACACCTAAATAACCTAGTTAGTCACAGTAATTAACATAACTCCCCTGGTAAACATTCTGTAATACTAAGAATCAATTAAATGATACCCATAGATTAAAACGGGTATGCATGCGAATTGAATCGTTAGAATATCATCTAAATCGATCTATTATGAATTTAAATGCCCAACTAAATCTTATTAGTCGCCCATAAATGGTAGAACAGTACTAATAAGTATTCTTAATAATTAGAATAAATTAATAGCCATGAGGAGCTTTAAAACTATTAGCAACGATTAGAATAACACGCATCGATCTAAATTAGTGTGTGGCGATTAAAATCGTGTGCATCGACTAAACTTATATGCGGCGGTTTAAATGACATTTTGAAGGACTATGTGAGAAGGTCCTGTTAATGTTGTGATGAACCATTGCAATATTGGTGGAGTGGTTATTTGATTTTACAAAGATCGCTCTTTGGAAGAATTGTTTTTGGCAAAAATTGAGGATTTTACGTTTTGAGTCATGGGTTGAACTAGGAGGAATTGGGTCTTTGCATTAAGATTGCATGAAGTATGTTTTGACTAATGTGAGTCAAGTTGTTAAGAACTTATGTCCGAAAATAATTCTTTGTTTTTGGATGTGCAGGGACGCTTGGAGTCGCCATGATTGATGGCGAGGACCGGGGCTACGCTTAGGAAGGAGCCGAGGTCCAGAACGGTCAAGAATGCCGGGAGAGATGGTGAGCTCAAGCATGGCACACGAAAAACAGAAAAAGTTAAAGACGAGTTCGAGCGACGGGTTTGCACCATATGGCTTGGTCGGTCCAAGTGAGGCGTGGTCCGGTGGAACCGGAGTAGGAGAGACTTGCCGGCACGTGGCAAGCCAATAGTGAACCTACATGTGGTAAGCATTGCGATTGTTTGCAATGAAAGATGAAGACCCGGTCAAGAAAAGGCATTTTGATAAGATTGGTCAAAATACCGGAATCCGTCTTAGATCAAAACCGCGACGCATGCGATGCGTTTGGAGAGCGGGTTAGGTCAACGGGATGCTTGTGTGATTAAGTTAGATCATGCGGAAAAGACTTAACGGATTCAGACTTATGCGCTTTGAAAAGCGTGCATAAGTGACTTGTGTGAGTTAAAATCCGTGTTGTTGGGGTTAACGGGTTCTTCTCATTGCGCTAAGTGGATTATATCCATTAGGACTAGGAATAGCTGGTTGGGACTTCTATATAAAGGATTGGGATGGAGACTTGTGTTGAAGATCCAACCCACCTCTCTTGTGCTTTCATGTTCTAGGGTTAGGGTTTTGAGTATATGATGTACTCTCTATTCTCCTATGTGGAGTGACTGTAAAATCTACCTCTTCAAGTAACCATTCATCGATTTTTGATGATCTCTTTATCTATTGTGCATTTTTGAATGATTCGCCCTTGATTTGGTTAGATTTTATCCTTTCTTTCTCTTCTTGTGATCTTGCTGTGCCAAGAACGTGTAAGAGGTGGAGATAAACATCATGAATCCATCTCTATCCATCTAGGCACTTTTATAGCAAGATTCACGAGAAAACCCAATTTTTATTGATTTTGATATCATCAAGTGACCTTTTGTTTTAAGGGTTTTTAGGTAGTGATCCTTAGTATTCTAGCTTGCTGTGACATGTGGGAATGCATCTAGAATTATCTCAGCCATCACCTACCCACGAGCAAGTTATTTTCACAAATTGGGGTTTTTGCTCAGTTTTGATGCAACCTTCCAACAAACTAAAAAAGGTTCTATCTTTGGCCATATTTTTCATGATCATCTGTTGGAATAGGTTTACAATAACCTAAAGAACATCCGTACAAAATTTCATATCACTTGGATCTACGGATCAAAAGTTCTCTTAGTTTTTGGATTTGAAATCGGGCTGAAAACACTATTCATCTTCTGATTTTACTGTAGCAGCGATCAGACCGCCGTTATAAGGCCGGTCAGACCGCCCGGAGCGGTCAGACCGCCTTTTGAACATCGGTTAGACCGTCAGGAAGGGTTTGCTTCTAAGTTTTGTTGATTTAGGCCAATTGGATTGATTTTTAGCTGGAGATTCTATGTTCTACACTTCTGTAAATGTTTGAGTATAGAATCTTGAATACTAAAGAAAAAAATCAGAGTTGGCATTATTCACCCCCCTCTGTTGCCATATTCGGTCCTACAAGTGGTATCAGAGCCCGGTTAGTTCTTCCCATAGATGTTAATAGCCTTGGTAGCAAATAAGTATTCCACCAAGCCTCCTATTTTCGATGGGGTTAACTATCTCTTTTGGAAGAGTGGGATAGAGTCTTACATTCAAGCTTAAGGTTATGCGATTTGGAAGAAGGTTAAAACCAGATTTGTTATTCCTACAGAGGATGACATCATGGCTATAAATATGCCAAATGTTGATGCAAATACTAAGGCAAGGAACATCATCATTCAAGGTCTTAGCCGGAGTGAGTTTGATCGCATCTCTTATCTCTCGTCGGCGTTTGACATCTGGGTGACTCTCGATGCATACCATGAGGGCACCACCCAGATCAAGATCGTCCGACAGGACCAGTACAAGCGAGAATACAATTGAGTCCTTGGATGAGTGTTTTGGCAGATTTCACAAGATTCTGAGCAACCTCCGAGATGTTGGTCTTACATACTCAGACTCGGATAATGCTCGTCAGATGCTTTCTGCCTTGGACCTCAGAGTTTGGGAGATGAAGGTGACCAACATCAAGAACACGACAGATCTATCGACTTTGACTCTTGATGTGTTGTACTCACGCCTTAAGACTCATGAGATCAACATCGTCTCTCGTAAGACGAAGTCACAGTTAATGGCTTTGGTCACCAATCCCGCTTCTGGAGCATGTTTTGATGGTGTTTCTGGTTTTTCTCTAGTTGCTCTGTGTGAAATGAGCGATAATCAATTCGAGCAGTTTCCAAAGAGTGACCTAGCCCTCTTAGCTAGAAAGTTTTCCCATACATACAAGAGAGTTATAGAGAGGAAGAGAGGAGGTCTGGTGATCTGCTTTGAGTGTGGTGACTCCAACCATATTCGAGCAAACTGCCCCAAGCTGGGGAAGGGCAAGAACGACTACATCAGTAAGAACCGCAACAAGAAGCCACCAACTCATGACCTAGAGAAGGACAAGAAGTACCGCAACTTTTGCAAAGCCAAGAAGCTCTTCCACCGTGTCCTCACCGCCTTCGACAACTTCGACTTCAGCAACATAGAGGGTTAGAGCACGACGATGGCGAGGATAATCTGAAGGCGAACTCCAAGGACAGTGACGACTTCATCGGCATGTGCTTCATGATGACACCTCACACTTTATTATGTTTCTGTAAATTAAGTCGTAGTCGACGTATTTAATTGCAGGCAACTATCCGAGCTATGGGAAGAACTCCACTTGGTCTTATTTGAATCCAAATGTGTGGTAAAAGTCCAGGCAAGCATTCCTTTTGAGCATATGATCAGAGTATCTTCAGTAAAATAAAGTATTTTCTTATTAAGCTATTATCACCATGCATGAAAATAAAAATCATGTTTGAATCGAATGATTGTGAGGAGAAAGAAAGGAAAGAGATCAAGTAGACAGTTGAAGAAGCCATTGTCAGGCCGGTAAATAAGTGGGTGGAAGGTCCCCAGGGCAGGAGAAAAATGGCAGGTATGGGATCTTCTGCATAGGGATAAGATAGAAGGTTCACTAGCCTTCATTCGTGTGAACGGACCATATCAATCGTATCAACCATTATTTCGTCTGAGGATGGACAGAATCAATAATTCTATCAAGGTTATTATATTCTCCACATGGGTAAGTATTTATTTTGGGGAAGAACCCAGAGCCGGTAGAAAGCCGGGAGTGGGTGATCTATAGCCGCAAGAACCCAGAACTGGTAAGTAGGCCAGAAGTGGGGGATGCGGATCGCAAAAACCCGGGAGTGGGGTACGCGAAGGCGATATATTACGCAGTTGGGTGTTGAATGAGGGTCAGAAACCGCCCCAGCCAATAGCTATGTCGCTCTTGGTGAGCCTAGGTGCGGGTGGTACTCCGACCCAAGCTACCGATTGGAAATAGCTGGGTGGAGATGTAATATACTGAGATAGTTACCAAAGTTCTGTATTCTGATCTGGGCATCGCATATTAGGATATTTGAAAACCCGTGGGCCAAAAGGATCAGAATGATGATGGGTAAAGTGGTACAAGCTTACGCAATGCTATACAAATGATGAATTCATGCCTATCTCCGGGAAAAGAGATCACGGAAACTTATGGGGGGTTTTTGCCGTTCATACGAGTGTTCGATAGTTTTCTGAACTAATAATATGGATTTCTGTCAAAACTTAAAAGCAAAACTTATTTTCTATTATCCTGAGAAAGAAGATAATAATGAGAAAGAGATTGAGAATAAGCAAGAGATTGGGAATATGACCGTATATTCTCAGAGATGTAGAAGTGCATCTAGTGCATTTTGCTAATATCGCTTGCTGAGTATTTTTGTACTCACTCTTACTATTATTTTTCCTTTGTTTAGGCATATGTTAGACCAAAGAATTGCTAAAATTTGGTGAAGACTACATGGATGAATTTAAGTACTACTCAGGTGAAATTCTTTGGACTCGTAATATGAAGAGTAGGAGGCGAAGGCGACGACCAGAACTGTTCCTAGGGAATCCCGTTGTAATAAGGTGTAGCAATATTATCTTCACTTTAGATAGACAATAATTAGAACCTTTCTAATTCCTAAATAATGTAATATTCGAGCCCTTGCGGCTTTGTAATAAACTTCAGCCCTGCGTGGCAATATTCTTGTGATATCGTATTTTGTCTCTAATTATTGTTTCACTGTAACACTCTGATGGGTTTATTATTCGTTAATGCGATGTTCTATCGGCTAAAACGAATAATAATCCGTTGACTAGCATTATTACCCCATGGTAATTATGCGGGTCATACTCAGTTTGACCGGTTTTCGGTATTCGGTTTGGTTATCAGATTGTGGGTTTTTTGTGTTAGGTTTTTTCAGGAAAAACTGGCTAAAAACCAAAAAACCGTATATACCGAGCTAGTATTGTTTATCTTGTAGAGGCCTAGCTGCGCTGCGCGCCTCGTAGTGCAATCCATTCGCACTTTCGCAGGGCCCCGCTCGGTTGCTAGCTTGCTAGCTGCTACTGCTTGCGTGATTGGTAATCAGCTGTAATAACTGCTACTGCTTGTGTGATTGGCATATGCTAGCTAGCTGGCGTCGACTGTGCATCTGTGCGTGACTGCATGGTGCTTGGCTGCTTCTGCTTGCTTAGTTCAATTGCTTTTAAGTTTTTACTTTGTTACTTGGTGTCTTTGTTATCGCTTTCCCTCATATCGTTCGCAATTTATGTCAACTGTGGTAAATATAGTAATTACCGACACCACACCGAAAAAAATTGGGATTTGCCAATACCAAACCGTATTTCTAAAAAAATCGTATATTACCGAACTACGAACACAGTATTTGCCGTACATACCGTATATACCGAACCAATTAAACCGAACGCATAGCCCTAATTGAAACGACCTTGTAGAGCTGTCCAGATGGTGTGCTGTTGCGGGCCTCCTGAGATTCGGTACTGTAGATCTGATTCGAGCACAGCATGGTTTGTTTAGATGATAGGTTGTGCCAGTACAGCCCGACGGATCGGACTGTGCCTGAGCCACGTGGCCGACACGATGGGCTGGCATGGCACGGTCCACTTAGCTTGTGGGTCGTGTCGGCACGGCACGACACAATAAGCAGCCGCAACGAGCGTAAACGAGCCGTTCCGACATGGCATGGCCAAAAATAGCCGTTTTCGGCCTTTTTAACCGTTGTAGTGTAAATAATTATGAAATAAATAGTAAATAATTCAGAAAAAAAAATATGAAAAAGTTTTCTATAAATAGAGGGCATCCGGTCTCTATTTTCCACACCTCAAACCTCACTCTCATCTTTTTGTTTAGCTGTGAAAAATTCGGAAGTGTTTGTGGAAATTTGGTAAAATTAGTGAGAAATTCATGCGAAATTCAAAAAATTCAAAAAACTTCAAGGAATTTTTGGAGAGCTGCAGAAAAAGTAATAATACTGTCTTATTTCAATTTTATATTATTTTTTATTGAATAATAAGTTAATCACTTAATTACTATTTTAATTTACAGTTAATTCATTGGAGAACTACTATTTTCAACTCTCCGAACGCAGCCTCACGGCGAAGGATATGCAATCTTTTCAAGAAGGATATCTATCTGTGGAAGGTCCACATTCACAACAAATTGTAGAGGCAGAAGAAGCGATCGGCCTAGCGGTGTAGGGTCCAATCATCCATCTTCTGCTAGCTCAACAAGTGCATCCACAACACAGAGCACGGGTTCAAAAAGATCAAGAGCTACTACATCAGGAGTCTGAAATGATTTCGACAGGAAGTTCAAGACCGATGACGATGGAAATTTGGTGAGGTATGCTGTTTGTAAAATTTGTAGTAATGAATTAACTGCAAAATCTTTAGGTGGGACGGGTCACCTGCAACGGTATGCTACAAGCTGCAAAAGAAGGCAAGGAATACAAATACGCCAAACACAGCTGCAATATAACCCCGACGGCTCGGTATGTACTTGAGAGTACAACCCGGAGGTAGCCTGTGAATCCCTTTGTAGATTGATTGCTTTTTAAGATTTATCTTTAAATTTTGGTGAGTCTGTTGCTTTTTAAAAATATATTAGGACTGCTCATAACCCTCAATTTAGTGTTGTATCTAGGCAAACCACAACTAGAGTTTTAATTAAATATTATAACAATTATCATGAAAAATTGAAAGAAATGTTTCATACTTGTACATTTTCTATTGCTTTGATATCAGACATATGGAGTGGTAGAGTTAGAGAGGATTATATTAGTGTTGTTGCCCATTATGTTAATGATGATTAGGTAATGGAAAAAAGAATTATAGGATTTAAATTAATTAATATTTCACATACTGCCGAAAATATTGCAGAATGCATTATTAAAGTTATAGAAGATTTTGGCCTATTGGATAAGATTTTTTCTATAATTTTAGATAATGCAACTGCAAACACTAAGGCTATGAAAATTCTTACTCCTTTGTTTAATACTTATGCACAATCTTTCTTACTGCATCAGTGTTGTGCTTGTCATATTATTAATCTTATTGTTAAATCTGGTTTAAAAAGATTAAATGGTTGGATTGATTCTTTTAGGGATACAATTTCATTTATTAATTGTTCTAACCAACGAATAGCCACATATAAGAGTTTTTGCGTAGCAATGAAGGTCCGCCCTAGAAAATTTGGCTTAGACATACCTATTAGATGGAACTCTACCTTATGCTTAAACATATATTGCCATATAAGAGCATATTATCTGTTTTCCTTCACACCCAAGTTCATCAATCTCGTAGCTCCTCCAGCAGAACCCAAGTTAAAGACCCCGAACTTACTGAGGAAGATCATATTGTTGGTGAAAAAATATTTTCCTTTTTAGAACTTTTTTATAAGTCTACACTTTGTCTTTCTGGAGTATACTACCTAACCTCTTCTCTAATTGTTCATAACATTCTTGAAATTGCCACTCACCTAAAGGCTTTTTAAAATGACATGGATGTGTTGACTGTTCCTATCTCTATGGTCTCCTCGGAGTCAGCTTTTAGTCTGTCTGGAAGAATAATCGAGGAGAGATGAACAAGTCTCTCGAATGAGACGGTCGAAATCCTTCTGACCATTAAAGACTAGGAACAAGCTCGATCAAGACTCCAACATATTGCATAGAATACAGATTTAGAAGAATTTTTTTGACAATTTGTATTTAGATAGTAATGAATATGATTTTTAATATTTTTCTTCAGATATAGTCACTAGTGAGTTTTATAGACTGTACTCTTTTTTCTTTACCAAGGTTTTTTCAAGTTGGGTTTTTACTTGGTAAAGTTTTCACGAGGCATCTATGCAATGTAATTTAACAAGTTAATAAAGCTCATTACATCATTGATAATAATTATCTTAATGATTAACAATGTCTATAATTTTTTTTCAATTTTCTACAATTTTCCTTAATTTTCTACATTTTTCTACAATTTGATGTAATTTTTTGAATTTTCCCGGGCTAAACGGGCCGTACCATGTCGGCACGGCCCGTTTAGCCCTGATCGTGCCCGTGCTATCACAGCATAGTCACAGGCCGTGTCAGGGCCTGGTCCTCGGCCCATGGGCTGGCACGGCACAGTTCGTTTATTACTCGTGCCTAAACGAGCCGAGCCTACCCCGGTCCTGTGTTGTGCCGACCTGGCACGGCCTGTGGGCCAGCTCTACTTGTAGGGATGAAAATAGGTCAAGTAGGCACGATCTTCTGATCTGCAGTTTGTGCATTCTGCTTTCGTGAGGAAAAGTACAAAGTAAGAGATATTAAAATATAATTTTGGCTAATTATAATAAAGTGATTATACTATCAATATTATTAATTTATAGATACTATTTTGAAAAGACACTTTATTTGAAATCTAGTTGCGATAAGCTAGAAACCCAAAAAAGAGCCTAATTTCCACCGATCCCATGCCTTATCTGGAAAAAAATCTCACGGATATCATTTTTTTAGTTCCAATCCATATTCAATATTATTCATATCCCTATCCAAAAATGTAATATAGGTATAGGCATAGGTGGAATAATATGCTGTCTGTGTCTGTATTTGATAAGATATCCGAATGATATTCAATAACCATCAATATCCTTTAATATCCTCTATAGTTTTCTAGGCATTGACTAATATATGATACGAATTTACATTTAATTGTGCTTTATATCATTAAGTAGGATAAATAATTCTCTAATAGGTAGTATTATTTGACTCTTTCATTGGTGAAGTTATATCTTTTCTTTATGTATATGCATTATCCGTCAAGTTATTTATGGCCAATTCGAATCTTATCCGCCTTCACCTTGTGCTCGTACCCCAAAAATCCATATTCTTATCCGTGTTAGGGATAAAAATATGGATTAAGATATAAGAGGAGCAATATCTATCCATATATGATCCATTTTAGCCCTTAGCGACTGCATGGGGTTGGGCCACTGAGCTTAAGCCCAACCCTATTCCATTTATACAGCCCAAGATGGATGAATTATGATTGAATCATTGGGACATGTTGGAGGGCTAGATTCTTTGGTGTTGGTCATGGTGTTGAGATGCTGAAGGATGTTGCTGCCAGTTTCTGCTGCCTTTGAGTCTTTTTCTTTGAGTCTTCTGTTGTGTCCATTCAAGTTCGTAGTTTCTATCTTTCAGTTCATCCAAACTGTGCGAGTCCACAAATTTTTTTATCAGTCAGCCGATTACTTTGTTAGCAATGGTTCATCCTCTTGGATCGAGTATGGTATCTCTCCTTCTTGCATGACAGCAGTCGTCACTCTTCTCTTTGAGTTGTTACAGATTGTAGAAGTTATATTGCCGCCGCTTCTCTTTGAGCTGCCGCCCCGAGTTTTAAGGCCGTCGTGCTTCCCTTCCACATCACTGTCGTATCATACTTCGATCTGTTTTAAGGGCTGTCACCATGCTTTATGGGCTGCCACATGACTCTGGATAAAGATCTTCTGGCCTTAATACAATTTTCAAGAACTACACGCTATGACAGCATCTTCAAAACTCAGACTTTGGATTTTTTTTCTATTTTAGTGTCAATCATTTCAAATAAAATGCTATTGCATACACTTTGTATTTGAGGAGGTGTTAAGGATATAAGAGTATTTATGGTATTTTCTAGTTTCTAGAGTTTAGTCTTATCGCGTGAAGGTAATAGTCTCATCGGTTCTTGTTCTCATCCGAATATAGGCAATGTGTAGCTAGTTATTTGTTTAGCATGTATTTAGTGAATGAATGCTGACAAATGGTAATATTTACAGCGAGAAATCAGTCATGTCCGAGCCCACAACATTAAAAGTACATTACGTTGTTGATACTATTTGTAAAGGTCCATACGGTGTTGACTTGAGCGATTTTCGCAAGTTAGTATGGTACACCCGGACACGAAGAATGCTCTTATTGGAGATGTTCTGCACTAGCTCACACGTAGCTTCTCCTTGGACCCCCAAGATGTGCAGTGTGATCTTACATAGGCTTTGGAGTCGGTCTACCACGCACATTCAGTGGGAGTTGAGCAGACTGATGTGTATGATTGCATGGAAGGGATTTGTGGAAGGCTATTAGCGACGTGGATATAAGTGCGTGCTACTCATGCTATCATGTCCGAAGGGAGTCACAGGAGGTCCTCCAGACGGCTATCATCCGGTTGTGTAACAGCCCAGCTATTTATTTCAAAAATTAGGATAAAAAATTAATTCAATTTAAAATAAAATAAAATAATTATTCTTGGTTGCATAAAATTTTGTAAGTTTAATTACCGATTTTTCTATCTTTAAAAAGGCTTTATTTTGAAAAGTAATTTAAGTAAAAACATAAAAAAATTACTAAATAAAGAATATTTTGAATTTCTATAAAAATCCTAATTCAGATCAACTATTTGAACTCGTTTGGCTTTTATCTAGATTTTTTTGTGTTTTTCTAGAATTTAAAAATCAAAATTAAAAATTTAAAAATATTTTTAATATAAAATTAAAGACAAAATTTAGTTGGAAATATGTTTCCTAAGTCTAGAATGCTTCCATAAACTTTTGTGAATTTTTGGACTTTATTTGGTTTTCAGCCTTTTCTAAAAAACTTAAAAAGAAAATTAAAATCGTTTCTCTCCCTCCGTGCGCCACATGGACGACTCAGATTTCCCTGTTTCCTCACCATGCCCCCTCCGATGCTTGCCACGTGCCGCTGCCATGTGGGCCTTGCCCAACAGCGCCCTTCCTCTCGCTGACACGTGGCCCCACCTCATTAGCCTCCCTCCCTCACCACCTTGGGGGCCCACTTGTCGGGTTTATCCCCTACCTCCCACCTCCATCTTCCTCCGTGCAACCGCACGATCACCGCCACCATCTTCACCTGGGACTCCTTCCCTTTTTCCCTCCTCCCTCTTCGTGCAACCCGCTCCCCTCCCACTTCTTCTCTTTGTCTGTTTCCTTCCTTTCCGTGCCCACGTGGCCCTTAATTCCTGAACAATCATAGCCATCATTTGCCTTTTTCCAGCAAGAAATTGTCACTCCCTTGCCACTCATCGGCCCTATATAAAACCCTCCTTGGCTTCCTCAGCTCTCACACCACACATCTCCACCATCGTCTCTCTCTCTCTCGAGCCCCAGAAGGCTTCAACGCCATTGTCACCCATATTCCAAGCCTTAGTGAGCTCCGACAGTGAGCCAACACGCAATCAGTTGACACCACTAGAAGCACCAACGCCTCGATACCGACCTCGACCGACCCTTCTTCGAAGCTCTACACCGCTGGAGTGCCAACCTCGCGAGAAGTCAACCACCGCCACCACCAAATTTCATCGCCGACCATCGTCCATCCATCCTCGGTATAATCCAAGCACACCATTGTAATCCCCTCACTTCCCTCCCCTTTTTTCACTACTCGCCGGCTGTCGTCATGCCCCACGCCGCCAGTGATCATTGGGTCTTGTGCATGACTAGCGCCGTCGGCACCACCTCAGCACATGACGCTTGCGTGGCAACCACACGATTGCCACATCTCTGCCATGCCATACGACACCCTTGCCACATCATCGCATGTCAGACATATCAACCTCGCGCTCCACGTCGGCACAAGGAAGTGACGTAGCACCCACGTGGCAACACATGCAAACGCCCCCTGGCTACTACATCAGCACTTTGACCCACGCATGACACGTCATCGACACGTGTTTGCCACGTGGCATGACTTGTCAACAAATGTGCCCAGTCACTTGGTCCACAAGGGCCGGGCCCATCTGTCAGTCTCAGCACAAAAATATTTAAATACCTACTAACATCAGCATGATATCATAATCCCCTTTCTCTTTAGAAAACTAATTCAACTAAAATCGAAAATCCTATGCTGAGATCATAAATAGCCTTTCCTTTAGAAAAATAATTTCAAAAATTCATTTTATTCGGTTTCTTTAGAATTTCAAACTTCCAGTAGCTCGGTCTCCTTCATACTAGCTCTGATTGAACCTGTTAAAATTTCTAAATTCATGAAAAATTTCAAACTATCTATTTTTGCCCTTGTTTTTAATATTTAGAGTTTATTTGAATTTATTTGGATTTCATTTGAGTTTGATAGGTTATTTTCACGTGTAGACTACGACATCCCCGAAGAGTGTGACTTCGCCGACCATTCTCAGCATAAATCTGCAGAGCAGAGCAAGTTACACACCCCTTGATCATATTGATCCCAGTTTATTAATAAAAGTATGTTGTTTTTAAATTATATTGCTTGCTTAATTTTTATTCCCTGTATTTTAATTTTAGTTTGTTTTAGTTAATACCCAATTGTTATGACACTTTTGGCTTTACGAATTCTTGTACCTTGTCACCCTAGATAAAAAACTCTAGTTAGTACACTAGTATAACTAGAGAATTTTTGTAGCAAATGTTTAGACCTATATAGTTATAACTCTAGGTTGGGAGAACTTTTTCACGTGAAATGATAAGCTTTCAAAACGTATTCTTGACTTCGGTGAGTCAAGAAAGTCTATAGAATATTTAAAAATAAAATATAAAACTTAGTTTACACGTAGACCATAGATAGGTGGTGGGTGCTTGATAGTATACGTTGTAGCTCGGTGACTCAATGTGGATACTAGGCATGAGGGGAAAGTGGTTAGAGCCTGAGTCAATTAAGGACCGATCTATGAGCTACTGCTACAAAGCCTATTCGTACTACTATAAGACTAGTATGGGACAGTCCTGACTAACTAATTATGGGGTTCCAACCGGAGTCTCGCTGTAGGCTGAATGTGAGCGTGACATAGGCCATAGGAAGTCTCATATAGCACATGAGAGGGCTCTAATTTGGTGGATTTCTTATTGGGGTGAAATCTTAGTGGAGGCATGGTCAAGTTGAAGGCTTAATTTTGTAAAGGCCTTATTATGATTGCTCACTTGTGCGCCCTAGGAAGCGTGTAGTGACCGATACAATGAGTTAATTGTATCTTATCGGTAAAGTTGTATATCCTCTATAGAGTGTATAAATTATCCTAGATAGCCGTATCTATTGTCATAGGCATACTGAATAAAGTTTTTCACAGATTAGATTTTGTTTTTCACAAAATGGTTTTGGATAAAATTAAGGTATCTTTTTGGAGAAATATGGTCTGGGTGGGATACCTATGTTTAGGTTAGTGCTAGATCAGTGCATGTACAAACGTTATTATTTTGCTTAAATTACAGCCTTTATTTATAATATTAAATTCAGTAATTTTAATCTATTTATTATATTTCATTAAATATTCTTATATGCTCAAATAACCATATAAGTCTTCCTTTGTTGTCTTTATAATTATATTGCATTTTTCTATGTGGCTTGCAGAGTACAATTTTGTACTCACTCTTACTTTAATATCTCAGAGGAGGACAACTTTGATTACAGTAAGGACCAGAACTAGTAGGCCGCAACTTATTGTCATCTGCTTGTGGGCAGCATTGCACTTCGCTTTTATCCGTATGCTTCCGCGGTTACTTTGCTTTATAATTGTTGGCATTGAGCATTGATATAAACTTTAGTCATAAGACCACACTCTTGTATTTAATAAAGCTTATCATTTATGCTTGATATTTATCCCTATTACCGCTGTGTGCACTAGCTAATCCTGGACTAGTACGATTTACACAAAAGATCCCGAGTCATCGCTCCGGGTTCTGACAGGTTGGTGGGAGCAGCTCGAGTGCACAACACCTGGTTGATGAAGAGGACGCGATGGGCGATGTTGCGGAGGTAGAACCAGATATTGCACACCGCATACTTAGCCCACCCAATAGGCAGATGCAGTTGTTGCTGATATAGAGTAGGAAGATCGCACTACGCAAACTAATCCCACTAGACAGTGCGAACGAAGGGGAGTATGTCGAAAGCATTGTGCGTCAAATGGAGATCGATAACTGCACAGCCTAGGTTGAGGAGGAAGCTTTAGAAAAGGATGGTGATAACTCTTTCGATGAGAACTCAAGTTCCTCGTCGCAGACATGAAATAGGGTGAATGTTGAGAGTCTTTCTATGCACGACGAGCATGAATCACCATGGGAATATAGTAGTATAGAGGTTCAGCTTCATGCAATGTTTGCTGATTAGGGATCACCGTAGGATGCCATTAAGCTGTGGACCTTGTCCATCAACAGACGTTTTTTATTTTAAAATCCAACCAGGAGCAATACATCGTGGTCTGCAGGTAGTTTGGTTGTCCTTAGCGTGTGCATGCACGCAGACCCAAGTACAAGACTTACTAGATTGTCTCAAAGGTGGAGCCTCACTACTGTGTGCTCAGTAGTGTTTTGCCTAAGTATCGCAACCAGACGTCTACCTTCATATCTAATCTCATATACGAAGAGAAATTGAAGAAGAACAACATGGAGGCTAAGCACATCATGGTGGCTTTCGAGCAAAAATTCAAGTACAAAATTAGCTATACCAAGACATGGTGTGCGAAGCAGAAGGCTTTAGAAAGGAGGTTCGGTACTTTCAAGACAGCTTACAACAATCTTCCTCGTATGCTCGAGGTGCTTTGGGACAGGAACCCAAGCAGATACATTGCTGTGAAGGACAAGCTATCTAGAAGACCGTCAGGTTTCTTCATTTTGCAACGGGTTTTCTTAGCCTTCGGTGCTCGTTCGACGCTTTCAGGCACATGTTACTCGTGATCTCAATTGGTGGGATGTTTCTAACAGGGAAATACTGGGGGTAGATCCTAACAGCAACTAGCGTTGATGGCAATAATCAGATTCTACCGTTAGCCATCACATTCATCAAAAGTGAGAATTTTGACAGCTAATTGTGGTTCCTTCGACTTCTTAAGGAAGGAATAGTTGGGGAACATCCTGATGTCTATATAATCCATGATCGCCACTCTAGGATGATGAAGATGTAGGATTAAGGAGGCCAACTAGAGGGGGTGAATAGATGGTTTTAAAATTCTTTGGCTAAAACCAACTTTATAATATGAAAGTGTAAATCAATTCGGTTTAGCCCAAATAAAGACTAAATCAACTAGATTCACCTAAGTGCACCAACAACCTAAGTTTATGTCAAAGGTTTGCGATCATAGGGTGACAAGCAATCAATTTAATTCTATGAATATAAATTTCTTGAATGTAAATTAAGCACAAGAGAATAAACCATTTTCTTTTTACCGTGGTGTTTGGAGATTTACCAGTCTCCCCTAGTCCACATTGAGGTAAACCCAAATAAATTAGACTGGCTCCACGAATTAAGCCAAATAGATCAATTCTACTAGTGGTAGTTCTTTTCCACTCTAGGTAGGTGAGTTTCAACCTTCACAACACGCCGAGCCTTCTCACAAACTCCTTTGAGAAGATTGTCGGACACGATATCTCCAACGTCATCTACGAGTCGGCAACTCCAGGAGTAACAAGTCAACCCTCTTGCTTGACTCTCACCACGTGCAACAAATGCAGAAGCTCAAGTGGATACAAAATCCACCTCTAGATGCAACACATGCAACTAGAGATCTCTCTCTTTGCTCACAAGGTGCAACATATGCACGATTAAGTGGAGAACTTTACACTATCTCAAGATAGTGAAATGAGATGCCAAATATCATCTCCCCATAGGCCAACGGGGTATTTATAGCTCACACCACAAAAACTAGCTGTTGGAAGAAAAACCTCTAAAAAATCAAGGAAATTAGTACTACCGTCGTTGTAATTGTGGTACTACCGTTTTTTATTATAGTGGCTACAAAAATAACCCTTATTCAACATTTGCGGTACTACCACAATTATAATTGCGGTACTTCCATTTTTTTAGAACTATCATAGTTATAAGGATGGTACTTCTGTTTTCGGTTTTTCAACACAGACGACGTTCGAAAAAATGATCATAACTTTTGATTTCAATGTTGAAATTGAGTGATTTTAGACTCTATAGAAATCTTATTCAAAGGGCTACACAATCCATCTATTTGCGTGATCTCAAACATGTTAAATAAATACAAAAATCATAAGAGATCCAAAAAGTCGTTATCACAGTCTAAGTCCAAGGAAATAGTAACAAATAATTTTAGACCATGACAAGGGATAATACATGACCTCCAATAATTTGCAAACTTAGATCATGTAACAAGAAAAAGGTACATGGGGTTCAACCATTTGCAAAACACATTTACAAAGTATAGTCACATGTTGCAATAATTAGATGCATAAGTCTCAACTATTTGCAAAACACGTTCACAAATAATAGCATCATGCCATGTAGAGTAAGAGTAAGTGAGATTGAGTTATCAACACATGATGAGACTCAAGCTACTAAACAAGACCCCTCTTAATAGTACGATAAATCTATACTAGCAATCCGGTCTTTCAACTAAACACCAAGACCGGTAAAAGACTAGGAACACATCCTTAGCCCTAATTAGGCATACCTTTGCTTTGAGCAACCCCTTGAAGTTTGATGATATATATCTTCACTTCAAGTCTGGGTCATTGTTTTCTCTTGACTTGATGATTAACTCATGATCATTTCCTTTTCAAGATCTTGATGTGTATCAACACATCATGCATTTCCTTTTTGACATGTCTCAATATACGATGCATTCTCTTCTTAATAGCCTTCTACTAATGAAGTCATCTTCCTTCCCGAACCTTACTTAATGATCTTCAATATATGAATTCATCTAAGTTCTTCATCATTATGGAACATAACATATTCATCTAACTCATGAAAAATGTTAATCCTATAATGTGATTGTCATTAGTTACCGAAACATACCATTAACTCATAATGGCGGGTTTAGATTCTTCAATCTTTCCATTAGTAATTGATGACAACCACCACAATTGTAAATAATTGGATATAAAACCGTCAAACTCAAAGTGTGGTACTACCACCATTGTATGTCTAGTAGTTCCGATTTTTGGAGCAGTACTTCCGCTTGTCTTGAGGATCAAAACTTGGTCCTTTATACTGTCCACAAATCTGGGACTTCTGGGGTCCGGTAGTACCGCTCAGGAGTTACAGTCATACCACTCTGTTGTAATTCCGCCGTTGAAACTCCGGTATTACCTTTTTCGGAGAGACTAAGTGTTTCAAGGGGTGCTCTCTGGAAAAAACGTTCCGCCAACTACACGTCAGTACTTTTGGGTTCCAGTAGTTCCACACTACCATCCCAGTCATACCACTAGATACGCACCGGTACCACCGATTTTTCTGTCAATGCACAGTTGGTTTTAGAATTTAATTTCAAATGCATGCATGTCCTTTGTCTCGAGGTATATCGATCTTCTTGTCAATCATAGCATGCATCTCCAAGCCGTCAAGCAAAATACGGGACTAAACTTTTCAAAAACTTGATAATCATGTTAGTCCCATACATAAGTGGTGGCAATTTCCCCCACGGGGGTGGGGCAGGGGCCGCTCTCCCACCACAGGGGAATAGGGGCGGGGCTCCACTAGGCTAGCAGGGCGGGGAAGGGAACGTCCCCCCGGTGGGATTGTATTGTTTTCTTATATATTTAGAAATAAAATATATTTTAAATAATATATTATAGTTTTTAAATATAGAAGATTGTATTGTTTTCTTATATATTTAAACTAAAACTTGAATCTATATGTTAGAATATATATTTTGAAACAATATTTTGTAAAAAAAGTATTCCTAAATAATTACAAATTAATAAACAAAGTCATATTATTATTTTTAAAAAAAAATTAACCTATTTTTTTAATCCCCCCACGGAGATCCCTACGGGGGTCAGCTCCCCGCTGGGACGGGGGCGGGGGTCGTGTCCCCCTGGGAAGGCTTACAGGGCTGGGGTTCAAGGTAGGCTTACAACTCAAATATTAATAATTATCAAAGTACGACCTTATAGCCAAACTTACAACTTACTAGCCTGGAGGGCTTTAAATCTAACAGCAGAAAACAGAAACAAGCATGGGAGCTATCCGACATAACCACAGGCAATCAACTCGGAAACGAAGGCCTAATCTGTGAAATCGTTGAAGTATCCTCCCTCCGGTACCTCCTGCTAGTATAACTCCTCCTCCTCAACTAAGCAACAGTGGGCATAAAACCGTGAGTACATTGGTACTCAGCAAGTCGTTTGTAACAAATGAATGCAATATAGTATGCAATACTTATCGATGGATGGTTGAAAGGTTAATTTGCACAAAATAATATTTTAAAGTAAATATAATAAATCAATAGAAAGTGAACTCTAAATAAAGATGATAATAAATAATTATTCAACATAAATGGATAAGCCACTTGTAAATCTCTCATTCATAAGCTAAACCAACAGTGAACAAATCATTCACTTTCTAACGTTAACTAATCCAAGTTTTTATGAAAATTATACCCCTCGTGTGAAATCACGGAGCATGGTCCACAACTAAGGACACGGCTATTCGAATAATTTTACACTCTGCAGAGATTGCACAATTGTACTCACATGATACGATTAGCCTCATGCTAATCAAAACAAGGCCTTTACAATGTTCAATCTCAACTCAATCCCGCCCGCTAGAGTTTTGCAACACACCTCCCTTGCGCCTCACAGAAATCAGCAACCATGTTCATCACAATGGCGAGATTGAAATTGAAATATCCCAAATTAATCAGCCAACTCTATCCCATACTAGACAAGTGAAAATCAATTTTGTATAACCAACACCAACGGCACATCAACACCATATCACAAATTTTTATAACTGTGGCTCCAACCACGATTCAATATCTCGTTAAGTCAAATTAATTAATCACATGTGATGACGAACCCACCATATTATAAGCATGGCTAACTACATTAATCGTACCACCCATGTGACATCTAGTATGGTATCACTAAGTGATGCCCAACCTATGGTGACAATGGATCACGGTGTTCAAATTATCAAGAAGGGATTAATCGATTAGGATGGTAACTACCAAGTACAAGGGTTTGTATTAAAATAGCGATGCAAGATAATTTAAAAATAAATAATTAAATAATATATTGAAAACTAAGTTCAACATAATCAAAGAACACGACTTGCCTTGGCCTTACTCAGCGAGACACTCTGGATCTTCTGGCGATGTTCCTACTCCTTCGAAGACGCGATCTAATGAGAGAGAAAATGATTAAGGTAGAAAAATAAAATTAAATAAAATTTAAATGAACTCCAAATCCCTCCAAACTAGAATCAACAAATAGAGCTTGATTTTAGATGAATTTAGAAAAAAGAACGGGGTCAATCGGAGCTATGATGGAGAAGAACATGCTCTTGGAAAATTAATTGGCTGAAAAATACTAAAAATTCAGAAAAGTTACTGTGCTGTGGACTCGGTACACGAAAAGGCTGGTTCACAATGGACACAGCTCATAGAACAGTGCACATCAGTGGATGCTGACACGACAGCTAGGGCTGATGTGGCAGCTGACTGGGTTGACACGTCGCTGACACGTGGCGATACAGCTAACATGGCTTGTTGACGTGGCATGACATGTGGCACAATGTGGTGGCTAGGGCTGACGTGACGGCTGACTGGACTACTGACTCAGACGGATCTAGCGCACGGGTCTACAGCACAGTGTGGCTATCGGGTGGGACCGGCTTATCAGTCTCTCGACTCACGGTAGACTGGGCTTACCTAGAAGCTGAACCGTCGGTGGAGTGTGGGTGCGGGGTGACGTCGGCAAGATCTGATGGTGGTGGTGCTTACGCGTGGAATGATCCCTACCATCGGTTCAGATCTGGATTAACGGCTGTGATAGGGGAATCCGATGGTCCAGGGAGTGACACGTGTCTAGCGCGCGGCGCGAGGTGTCACGGCACATGCACAGGTGAGGGGACCGAGGGGCAGCGCAACGCGGGTGATCCGAGTGGACGTGACGGTGAGCGCGGGACGGCAGGGCTCCGGCAAGGGCGGTGAGGAGCACAGGATGGTGGCGGAGGCCTACCAGCAGCGATGAACAACGGCGGCGGGTCACGGAGACGGCGCGGCAAAGTGTGGGTCGGGGACGATAAACAGTGCCTAGCCCGGTGGATACACGACACGTGGATCGGCCGGGTATCGGATAACAGTGGGAGATCGCAACGATGCACAGTACAAGGTATCCCCGATGGACAACGCGTGGCTTGGGAAAGATTTGGCAGCTGCGAAGCGAGGCGGCTAGTGGCATGGCCAGATGCGCAACGCGTGGCAGCGACGCGACTGGGTGGCTGTGGGGGAGCGGGTCGGTGAACAGTAGCGGGCCGGCCCATACTGTTCACAGGGTTTTCTAGGTATTTCTTTTGTAGAAAATGAAATAAAATAAAAGAAGCATTTGATAATAGCAAATAAATTCGAAAAATTCTCAGAAAATTTTAAAAAATCTCTTGAGACACAAGGAATCCAAATAAACTATTTTTAGCTTATGTTAATATTTATTTTAATTAGATGAAATTTTCTTAATTCATAAAAATTTATTTTATGCTTTGATTAATTTCAAAAAATCTAATTTATTTATTTTATTTAAAAACTTCAAAAAGGGCTCTGAAAATGGGATCATGACCTCGAGATCTGGGCTCACTAAGAGAATAGATTTAGAAACTTTACTCTGAGGTCCTCCTAGGGCTTCCAGGTGGCTTCCTCTTTTGAATGGTTGTTCCACTGGATTTTACAAAAACGGACAACCTTACTGCTGGTCACACGCTCTGTCACTTCCAAAATCTTGATAGGGTGCTCTTTGTACGACAAATCCTCCTGAAGATCGATGGCCTCAACTGGCACTACCTCCTCTAGCACTCATAGACACTTCTACAACTAGGACATGTGGAAGATGTCATGTATCCCACTAATGGACGTAGGTAGCTCCAGCTGATACGCAACTTCTCTCCTGTGTTTTAAGATCTTCAACGACCCAAAATACCTTGGCACAAACTTTCCTTTCAACTGAAAATTTCCTGACACCTTTGAACAGTGTGATCCTGAGATACTCATAATCATCTGGCTCAAAGCTCAACTCTCGACGACGGGTATCTGTATAACTCTTCTACCTGGCTTGGGCAGTCCTTAGTTTTCCTGAATTAATCAAACTTTTTCCTTAGCTTCCTTTAGGAATCTGGCTTGAACACTTTGCCTTCCCCTGCCTCTTTTCAATTGAGAGGGGTCCTGCACTTTGTGCCATACAAGTCTTCAAATGACGATATTTGTAAACTGGCATGATAACTGTTGTTGTACGAGAACTCTGCGAACAGCAGACAACGGTCCCACTTGGCCCCATGATCTAGTACATAAGCTCGCAACATGTCCTCGAGAATCTAGTTCACACACTTGATCTGTCCATCAGTCTGGAGGTGATATGCTGTACTGAAATTCAGATGAGTTCCCATAGCTTCATGAAAACTTTCCCAAAACCGTGAAGTGAACTGTGATCCACAATCTGACACTACTTTTTTTGGTACTCTATGGAGACTCACAATCCTCGACATGTACAACTCTGCCAATTTATCGCCTGCGTAGGTTGTTTTGCTTAGAATGAAATGAGCAACCTTTGTCAAACGATTCACAATGATCCAAATCGAGTCATACCCCTCTTTGATCCTTGGTGATCCTATAATAAAATCTATACCAATCTCTTCCCACTTCCACTCGGGGATTTTCAATGGTTGTAGCAAACCTGCTGGTTTCTGATGCTCAGCCTTCACCCTCTAACATGCATCATAAAGTACCACATACTCCGCGATCTCACGTTTCATATTTGGCCACCAATACTTGTCCTTAATATCTTGGTACATCTTGGTGCTGCCTAGGTGAATCGAGTACAAAGGCTCATGGGCTTCCTTGAGTAACGATTCCTTTAGCTCTTTCTTATTTGCACATACAATCGCTGCTTAAACCATAGGGTTTCTTTATCATCCTTTGTAAATCCTGACGCTTTCCCTTTACCCATGTTGACCCTAATCCGCTAAAATTCCTCACCCTCTGTCTGTGCCTGACGAATCTGACCATCCAAAGTTGGTTGCAACTCTACCATGGCTAGGAATCCTTCCTCAACCAAGTCCAAGCTATGCTTCTGGAATTCCTCATGCAAAGTTGGCTGACTTTCTTTGACCATCACTGTACTACAATAGACTTTCCTGCTCAAAGCAACTGCAACCATATTAGCCTTTTTTTGGGTGATAATGTATTTCAACATTGTAATCCTTTGTTAGCTCCAACCATCTCCTTTGCCTGAGGTTGAGCTCGGTCAAGATAAAGATGTACTTGCAACTTTTGTGATCCGTGTAAATTTTCCACCGATTACCCAAAAGATAATGATGCCAAATTTTCAAGGCATGCACTACAGCTGCTAGCTCCAAATCATGTGTGGGGTAATTCTCCTCATACGGTCTCAACTAGCACGAAGCATAAGCCACCACTCTCTTGTATTGCATTAACACGCATCCCAATTCTTTGCAAGAAGCATCACAATAAATCTTAAAATCCTTGTTTATATCTGAACACTAGCTCATGGGCTGTGGTCAAACTCTCCTTCAGTTTCTGAAACTTTTCTCATACTCTAACGTCCAAGCAAACTTCTTTTCCTTCTTAAACAACTGTGTAAGGGGTCTGACTATGCTGGAGAATCCTTCAATAAAGCGGCAATTGTATTCTATCATGCCTAGAAAACTCTTGACCTACATCACTGATGAAGGTGATTTCCAATCTAACACATCATTTACAACTGGTGCTGACATGACATGGCCTAACAAGCGACTTCCTTTGTCCAAAACTCACACTTGTTGAACATGGCATACAACTGGTGCTCTCTCAATTTCTGCGATGCCATCCTCAAGTGTTATTCATGCTCTCTCTCATCTTTGGAGTAAATCAAAATATCGTCAATGAACACAACGACGAACTTATTCAAATATTTCATGAACACTTTATTCATCAGACATATGAAATATGTTGGGACATTGGTCAAATCAAAGGACATCACTATGAACTCGTACAAACCATATCGAGTCGAGAAAGCTGTCCTAGGTATATTCCTGTCGAACCCTCATCTGATGGTATCCTGACCCCAAATCAATCTTGGAGAATACTCCTGCTCCCTTGAGCTGATCAAACAAATCACCAATCCTGGGCAAAGGATATTTGTTCTTGATGGTGACCTCATTAAGTGCTCAGTAATCCACACACATGCGCTAATTACCATCCTTCTTTTTGACAAACAACACTGGCACTCCCTAAGGGGATGAACTCAGCCTGACATAACATTTGTACAAAAGCTCCTGAATTTACTTCTTTAATTCTGCTAACTCATTAGCAGGCATCTGATTTGGTCTCTTGGATATCGGAAAGGTAATGGGTACTAGCTCGACCAAAAACTCAACCTCTCACTCTAGTGGCATTCTGGGAAGATCATCTAGAAACACGTCGGGGTACTCTCTGACAACTGTCACATTCTTTAACTTGATCCCTTTGTTATGGCAAACCACGACCTTCTCTGGCTGACTCATACTGGCTGCAAACCTTAATTTTCTTCCATCTGGACTAGTCAAGGTTATTGCTCTGCTTCCACAATCTAGCACTGTCTGGTGCTTTTTAAGTCAATCTATTCCCAAAATCACATTCAAGGACTGGATATCCAACGTGATCAGGTCAGCTACAAACTCCACTCCATATATGGCTATCGTGACTCCTAGATAGCCTAGGTTCGTTCTCAACTCAGAACCTGGGGATCTAATCAGACCGACATATCCAAGAATAATAGTTTTCAACTGTTGTTTTAAAGCAAAACTCCAAAAAACAAATGAATGCGAAGCTCTAAAATCAAACAAACTGTAGCAGGAACTGAGTGGACTAGAAACTTACCGATCACAACTTCTGGCGCTGCCTAGGCCTCCTTGGCAGTGACATGTTTCACCTGACCCCTCACAACTGGTGGCAGCACTCTACTGGCTTGGCCTGATGCCTAGAGTATTCCTCGTCCTGCTCCCGAGACAAGAGTTTGATCTAGTGTGGCTCCTAGATTGAAGCGAACTGGCGTTGGAGTTTGACTGGCTGCTGGGCACACAAGCAGGCTGGAATATGCCAAAGCGAGCCTTCTGGGCCTGATACATCTGAGGTCCTTGCTGCATCATACTCCTCTTACGAGGCTCCTCGTGCTTGCGATGACTATTTTCAATGAGCATGGCCTTATCCACCATATTCTGAAAGCTAGCATAGTCATTACCTACCACTTGCACCTTTAATCCTAGGATCAATCCCTTCTTCAACCTCTCTTGGCAAGCATCATCCGCGGCTACGTCCTCTGATGTGTAGCGAGCTAACTGGGTAAACTTGTTAAGATACTCGCTCACCAACATGTTCCTTTGCTGCAGCTCACGAAACTCCTCCATCTCGATCACCAGACCCAAGATATGGGCGTGACGGAAAGCGGCGATGAACTCTGCCCACATGATGCTGCCCTGCTCTTTATGAGCGGCGCAGTAGTTTCCCCACCACTCTGTGGCGGCTCGCTCTAGCTGGTGCACGGCATACAACACCTTCTCTCAGTCTATGCACTGAGTCAAGTTTCATTTCTTCTCAACTAAACGTATCCAATCGTTTGCCTCCAAGGGTTCTGAGGATCGGGAGTAAGTGGACGGTCTCGTCCTCATAAACTATGCAAATCTGAACTGATGACAAGTGGCCTGAGGTGCAATTGCCTCCTGGGTCTGCCGTTACATCATGGCATTCATATTCTACATCATGGTTTGCATCATCTATATCTGAGCCACCAAAAACTAACAGAGAGTTAGGTCCAAACCCATTGGGGCTGCCTGGGCTAGCTAGGATGGCGCTGCTCCATGGATCCTGGTGCGCCTGGCTACGGCCCACGGAGTTCCTGGTGTCAACCATCTTACTGCTGCTCTAAAAGAGAAATAACTACTGACTTCAAGGGCACAAAAGGTGATAGGGAAAAGCACAGATAAGAGGTAAATTCATCTAAAGGGGTTTCTAATGATAAACCTAGACTAAGCAAACACTTAGCCAAGAGGCTAACAATAAAGCTAAGCAAATGACTCCAATAAAAGTTGATATGATTGCAATATAATGCTTTTAAGGGCAAGATTTGTAGCTCACATCACATACAACTATAAATAAAAACCAACGCTCTACTCATGCTCTCTATTCTAGGGGCTCCCACTTGGGTCCTGATAGGTAGGGCTCGCTAAACTCCTCCTCTGAGTCGCTGTAGACCACCCATAGGTTGCGGACTCACGGCGACTGCTCCTCGGCTATGGCTGGAATGAAGTGTCAAAGGTACTCCTGACGGTTGCCTGTTATGCGCCGTCTCTCCTCCGGGCTCGATGGTGCAGCCGAGGGTAGATGTACTGGCAACTACGGTTGAGGCTCCTCTATGGCTGGCTCCGCTATACGGAGGGTTGCTACATACTGCTCCTTGAACCTCCAAATGAGCTTGGGCATGCTGATCATGTATAGCTTGCATCGTTGTCGGATGGCCTTGTGCGCTGCTCCATATGCTGACCATTCTTCACAAGCACTGGTACTCTTGAAGCTATAGCGTAGAACTTGGTTGCCGATCCTGGTGGTGAAGTACAACCTAGTGATGCATTCGATACATTGGCCTTTTGCATTCTCATCCTTTGTGAGGTAGACTGGTGATCTCTTTAATCCAAGGCTCCGCAGCAAAACGCAGAGAAGTCCTCACCATCCTCCCGCCTGGTTGTAAGAAACTTGTGACATTTAAGGCACTATAAGGTAGAGATCAGTTTAAGAATTTGGGAAAAAAAATAAAATTTCAAGAATAGGGGAGAGCGAGGATCTTAAGAAAGAGGAAAGAGAATAGAGATATTACTAAATATCCAATTTAGTTAGATTGATTTAGCAAATAGATTTTGAAATTGGGCTAATACGACCACTATAACTAGTCCTTCGTCCTACAGTTGATATGGCTCTGATGCCACCTTTGTCGAGACCCGAATATGCAAATCCAGATTCTCTGTGTATACTGCACTAGTCTAGAATCACGCTAGTACACACAATTTAACATAGATAAAATATCAACCATATATACGATAAAATAAAGGGACAACTCAAATATTCATAATTATCAAAATATAACCTTATGGCCAAACTTACAACTTACTAGCGCGAAGGGCTTTAAATCTAACAACGAAAAACAGAAACAAGCGTGGGAGCCATTCGACATGCTCACAAGTATCCTCCCTCTGGTACCTCCTGTTGGTATAACTCCTCCTCCTCAACTAAGCAACAGTGGATATAAAGGCGTGAGTACATTGGTACTCAGCAAGTCGTTTGTAACAAATGAATACAATATAGTATGTAAGGCTTATCGATGGATGGTTGAAAGGTTAATTTGCAGAAAACAATATTTGAAAGTAAATACAATAAATTGATTGAAAGCAAACTCTAAATAAAGTTGATAATAAGTAATTAATCAACAGAATTGAATAAGCCACTTGTGAATCTCCTATTCACAAACTAAACCAACAGTAAACAAACCATTCACTTTTCAACATTAACCAATCCAAGTTTTTATGAAAATTCTACCCCTCATGTGGAATTACCTAGTATGGTCCATAACCGGGGACATGACTATTCGAATAGTTTTACACTCTGCAGAGGTTGCACAACTGTACCCATATGATATGATTAGCCTCACTAAGGAAATCGCAATAAGGCCTTTACAATATTCAATCTCAACTCAATCCCGCCCGCTAGGGTTTCTCATCACACCCCTCTTGCGCCTCATAGAAATCAGCAACCATGTTCATCACAATGACAAGATTGAAATTAAAATATCCCAAATTAATTAGTCAGTTCTATCATATACTAGACATGTGGTTTGCACGGTAAGGCTCAGATCAATGGCACACAAAGTTAAGTTCTTAATATTACTCAGACGAGACTTTCACATCTCTCAAAGTGAATCCACGCTTCCCCCTTTACTGCACGATCACTTGTCCAAATGAAAACTAATTTTGTATAACCAACACCAATAACACACCAATGTCATGGCACAAATTTGTACCCTATGATAGGAGATTTGCACACTGCTCGTTTCACTAATAGTATATTTGATGATGATAGTTTCCCAAAATTTGGGGGAGGAAATCAAACCCTTGATGAAAAATATCGAAAAATTACGTGGCAAGCCATAGGAATCCACGCACATAACCCTGCACTAGTACAACAATTAGAGAAGTCTGGAAGATCATTGATTTGTAGGCATTAGCAAATCAACTATCTGACCACTTTAGTAATTTAAAAAGCATGACCAAGTCGCATGTGTTTGCGCGTAATGCACCAGAGAGAGTTGAAATACGAAAGAAAATTGAAGGTATCCCTAATCCTATCCAGATACCTCAGAATAAAAGGACAAAAACTTTGGCACCTCGAATCCTAAATAACCGAGGATGCTTGGTTAAAATGGATAAGAAAGATTTGACACAGCCAATCACCGAAGTTCCCCAGAACCAGTAGGGGAGCTAGTTGAGATGTAGTACCAGTATGTCACCTTTAGAAAATGGCATATCGGATCTGAACATTCTTATAGAGGGAAAACTAGTATGGATATGTGCGCACACATCAGAGCTAAAAAACTAAAGAGATTTACCCTCATAACTGGAAGGAGCGGTGAGCAAATAGAAGAACTAGAAAAGTTAACCCATGATGAAATAGCTATAAACTATGTACGCATGAGAGAATCTATAAATAGGACAATAACCAATGTTAATATTTATTTTACAAAGAAAATTGTCACAATCATCGATCTTGATCCAAAGCCTGCATCGTTCGCTGAATGTAAGAAAATATCATATTAGGATAATTGAAAAAACACAATAGAAACTGAATTATTATCTATAAAAAAGAAAGGTGTTTGGGCTTATAAGCTGCACGCCTCCCTATGTGCACCCTGTACGGCATAAGTAGGTATTTGTTCGAAAGATAAATGAGAAAAATAAAGTTGTAAGATATAAAGCAAAACTTATTACGCAAGATTTCACTAAACGCCTAGGGGTTGATTATAAAGAAACATATTCTTCGATTATAGATGGCATTACCTTTTGATATTTAATCCTGATGGTAGTAAATCTGGATTTAGAAATGAAATTCATGGATGTGGTAATGGTATACCTTGATGAAAACTTGGATTCAGACATTTATATAAAGATATCTGAAGGTATCTCTGTGCCGAACCAAGATAAAGGAAATAGAAACCTATACAGTGTGAAACTCAGAAAATTATTGTACGAATTTAAGTAATCAAGCAGAGTGTAGTATAATCGTTTAAGCGACTTTCTATGCAAGAAAGGCTAAACAAACAATGAGGATTGTCCTTATGTATTTATACGACGATCTCCGAATGATTTTTGTATAATCTCAGTATATATAGATGATCTAAATATCATTAAAACTCTGGAAGATGTCAAGGAAGCAAACTCTTACCTAGAATCAGAGTTCGAAATGAAAGATTTGAGTAAAATCAAATATTGGTTTGGTTTGTAGCTCAAGTATGTTCTGAAAGGGGTATTAGTGCATTAGTCGATCTATACTCAGTAAGTGTTAGAAAGGTTGGGCTTTGGGAAGGCATACTCATCAAAATTACCAATGGTCGGGAGATCTTTATAATAAGACAAGGATCTGTACCGACCTAGAGAAGAAAGAGAGGAAGTCTTGGGACTAAAATTTGCATAGTTAAGACCAGTTGGAGCACTTATGTATTTAGCAAACTGCACTAGACCGGATATTGTTTTGCCGTAAACCTATTAACAAGGTATAGTGCAGAACCTACCAAAAAGCATTAGCATGAAATAAAGGATATTTTCCAATATCTCTAAGAAAGTAAAGATCTTATACTATTCTACAGAAAGGACCAAGACCTAAATATGACTAGTTATGCAGATGTTAGGTACTTGTCAGACCCGCATACCGCCAAGTTACAAACATGTTATGTATTCCTGCGTGGTGGAACTATAATATCATGGAAATCGTCTAAGCAAAATCTTGTATCGACTTCAATGAATCACTTGAAAATTATAGCATTCTACGAAATTACACAAGAATGTACTTGATTTCGATGGATGATTCACCACATCCAGTAGTTATGTAGACTGAATATCATGTAAGCTCTCACCATTATCTATGTAGATATTGCAGGTTGTGTTGCACAAATACAGACGGGTTATGTGAAGAATCATCTTACAAAAGTATATCAACCCCAAATTCTTCTATGCTCATGAATTGCAAAGGTGGATGAAATTAAGATACTACATATTAAGTCATGTGAAAATCTTACAGCTTTATTTACTAAGTCACTTTCAGTATATAATTTTAAAAGATGTGTACACGGAATTAGAATGATAAGACTTAGAGAAATGCAAAATTTAGGGGAGATATCCTTCTCAAGCTTACTATTAAAACTTAATCACAAAGATTGAGTACCCAAAAATTAAATTATATAGATTAAATGAAACTGAGTGGATTATACTCTTTTTCTCTTGACGAGTTTTTCGGAAGTTTCTTAGTCAATATTTTTAACGAGGCAATTTGTGCAACATAATATAATATGTATTATTTATTTTTTCTCTAAATTTTTCACATTGAATTTTTATGAAGTTTTGATAAGGCATAAATTTATCGGATGAGTGTCCAAGAAGGAGTGTTGGTAAACCTAAGGCTAGGTCTGCAAACCTAGTGCATGGTGGAACCTTAACACTTAGTCTATAAATAAGGGGTCCTAATTATTATGGGTCTGTTCTTTGTGGCTTCTAAAAGCCGCTTTTGGCTTTTGCTACAGTAATTAACTTTTAAACGAAGTATTTTTTTAAGATGGAGTCTACAAGTTAATTATAGTACACATTAAAAAATTAATATCTGTATCATTAAAAATCGCAAGCGAGTATCTCTCTTTCCGTAGTCTCTGTCGCAAACAGTTAAAAAGCCATCAGTCATAGCTAAAAGCCATCAGCCACAATCAGAAAGAACATGTCCTATAACTTGTATCTTTCAAAGGAGAAAGTAATAAAAAAAGAAAAAAGTTGTAAAAAAATCGCTTGCCTCTGGCTCCGAGCACAGGGCTTCTTTTGCTCCGAGCGCTGCTTGTCCAATACTGTACCAAGCCCGGGCAGGAGCCATACTGCAAGCCCTCCCGACCCCCACCCGTTCTCTCGATTCCGAATCAGTAACAGTTCTACGGGTTGCTCCTTGCCTCGTCGGCCGCCTTCTCTCTCGTCGGCCGTCTTCTCCCTCCCGCCGACGGCACCGCAGCCTACTCCTCCTCTTCGCGCCTCCAGAGCCGCGGCGCCTCTTCGCGCAGGCTCAGGCGCCTCTTCCCGCAGACGGCACCGTAGGCTCATCCTCGATCCTCTCGCCGACATCGCGGAGCCGCTCAGGTCTGCTTCCAGCACAAAGCCGTGCTTTGAGTGGTAAACAACCGCACAAGGTTATCGAATTTGGCCAAGTAAAATCTACTGCCTTTCGTAGTAATGTAATTTGGTTCTGGTTTTATACTAAGAAAACTCTAAAATTATTTTTTAGGCTTTTGTTGTTTCGTGAGATTGATCTGTTGCTTGTTCACGACCAGAATTCAAGATCCCGGTGGTGACCGATCGGTCATACCGGCCATGGACGGTATAGCCGGTTTCAGCAGCCAGATTTTAGCTGAAAACCAAGGTTTGGGTAGCACAAAATTGCAAGAAAAATAGGAAGAAACCAGAAGAAATACTGAGACCTCTATGAGCCAGCCGTTTCTTTTTTCTTTTTGAAACGGTTTTTAAAAACCACATGTTTCGGATTTCTGATCTCAATCCTTATTTATTGGAAGCAAGATATAAGAATCCCATATCCACATGCACTGCAGGGGATTTATCAAAACCCCAATAGGATCCTAGTCCCAACAAGATATGATATAGTGGATCCTACGAGGTACACAACTTCCTAGAAGAATGTTCTTCCTGCTACAAAAGTTTTCTTGTACACCCAAATTGCGGCCAAGCTCGTGTTGCCTCTTGCATTTAGACTCCTAAGGACAGAGTGCACAGATTCCACCCTAGCTTCCTCCTTCCCTGTGTAATTCAATGGTCCACATGCATGCATGCCTGTGTTTGGCCTGTAGTGGTGACCCAACTCCACTGGTAGGACTCGTAGGCACTCATGGCTTAGGTAGTTAGTTAAGTGACTTGAGTTTTAACAATTGATTATGAGTTGTGAAGAGGAGGGCATGTGGAATGTATGGAGAATGGAGATGGTTACATATGGAATTTCTCGTTGTATGGTGAGGCTCACGCATGCGCACACACTCCTTTCTGCATGCCCATTTCACTTATTGTTCTTAACTCAATCGTGCAGTTTGGGAGGCCACTTTCTTTGTTGAGGCGTAGGGTGCTTCAGGTGAGCACAGCTGTAGCGGGCCACCTCATCCCATCAATCCTTCAGAGATCGGCAGACATTTAGACTCCAGAGGTATGCATTTCTTGCTTTTCCTTCTTGTTTGTATGGAATGCAAATGAATTGATATGTTACATGTATGTAGCTTGTTAGCTCATTTAGCTGCATTGTTATTATGTTTATTACTAGCAACAAAAATAAGTACGTGTGATCTCACATTCTCTATACATGTTGAGTCCATCTCAAAATTTTTAATTTGAAATGTCTGCATGTAGCATGTAATGTAGCTCACTCATTAGTGAAGAGCATGTCTAACTAAGAAAGAGGAAGAATAACCTGAAGTACTTCCTCTCTTCTTGCTTTTGCCTTCTTCTTTTAATTTGTCATTTCACTAGTACCTTGATTTCTACCACGAATGAGTTTCCGAATTATATAGACATAGTTGAAACTCTGGGTCAGTGTTAATGGGAGCTGGTGGTTACCAAAATTGATGATATGGAATGTGGATGGTTGATGGCAAGGAAAAGAATTGTTGCTGCAAACATGCTAGTTACGTTCTGATAATATGATATGATTGTAATATTACCTTGGAGGAAGATGATGAGATGAGAATTACCAGCTAGCTGATTGATCTGGCCAATTCCAAGTAGGTTTTTTAGCAAACCACGTGCCAGGAACTTGTTGGCGTTTTAATTGATAATAATGGTATGGTTTGTTCTCCCAGCAGTGGGCTGATTAATATTTCTAGGGTTGACTTGGACAAGATGTGCGACTGACTTTCTGATGTGTTAATTGTTATATAGTTAGTGTTTTCTGGATAGTGCAAGTGGATCCAAACTTTTACTACCAGCTTAACATCCACCGTTTGGTTTTGATTGATAGTCCATTCCTACAATTACAATGTAATTCATGAGCTGAATGTAGTAATCTTGTTCTAGCCAATCTTAGCCAAGGAATCATATGGTATGCAAAGGTTGGTTTTTTTCTTTGTAAACTCGATTGCTAGCTGTAAAAGGATAGATTTCATTTAGCACTAGTAGTCTAATTAGCAATTTGGTTATCTGAATACGATAGGAATGGGCGGAGATAGATGTCTGAGACCAGAGTGAGAACTGCCATGCCTTAGTTGACTTAAAAGCTTAATTGGACATACAATGAATCACATGCATAAGCAAGAAAGGATATTTGTTAGTTGTAGCTAGAGGTTCACTAGTTTCCAACTGATGGGTTTCATTAATATATGTAATAGTTCTATTTAACAATTAATCTACAACCTAGCAGTTGATTTGATGTATTCAATTGATTTGATAACCTGACAGCAATGCATATTACTTAGTTCAATTAATTTTATGAGTTGGCAGTTCATATAAGTGAAATGAAAGGATTGCATGCATGTTCCTACCTATCAATTAGTCTGTTTTATTGTGGAGCTGTAGATGGCACATTAGCCAGCACTGCTTAATTAAGTTGATTGGTGCAATTGATCAATTATGCATCAGATGGACGCCCAAGACAAGGAGAGCCGTGAGATCTGTAAGCTTGTGGAGAAGTACCTACAGTCAGTTGTGAGTTTAAGGGTGCACTGGAAAACTGGCAAGGGAGCAAGCTCCAAGGCCAAAGGACAGGAAAGCAGCCGCAAGGGAGGAAAGCAAGCAGAGCAAACAGGACAAAATCAGCAGCGCCTCCATTTACATCTTTCGGCACTGGATTCATAATCCATTCGTGCAACAAGTTTGCTCTTGTTCTCAGCTGTGCTCACACTTTCAATCCATTCCGTCTTCCTCCTTCCAGTCCAGGTCATGGTGATCAGTGCGATATTAACGAGAACATTGATATCATGGTTGACTTTTTCGATGGTCAAACAACTGCATCATATCTGATGAACATTGACTGGTCCCATGATTTGTCACTTATCTTGGTGTTTTTCAATGGCGATGAAAAGTGGAACTACCAGCCTGTCAAGTTCATTGACAATAGCAGCCCTCGGTTGGGGTTCTCTGCTTACCAAAGACAGACAACCATCTATTGCATCTGCTGCTTTCCTGCTGAGCAAGAGGAGCGGCAATTGTTTGGCACAGCTGTACGTGGTACAATATGGTGAGCTTCCAAAATCACAATATGTGTACGTACATACTTAACTTGCAAGTACATACAGGTGCTCCCATATAACCATATAAGATTTTAGGTAACAGGATGTGCTTAGTACTTAATTAACACTTTCACATCTACCTAAGGTCAAGATAGCCACAAATAGAGATATGGCTGCTCCTCATCACAACTTATAGCTGCAAAGATTGATAATGTTATATTGTTCTTCCAAATTTAGGAATATGTATGTGTGCCAATTATTCTCGCAGTGCACCTCAACGATTAGGCCAAGATATTGATCCTGAGTTGTGTGATGAGCTCAAGATGTTTCAATTTAGAATGCCTGGCTCAGATGGCTGCTCTGGTGCTCCCTTGTTCAGTCAGACGCAGCGTGTCATGGGAATATGGATTTCTTGTGTGGGAGAGTACAAATTTGGAGTGCAGATTGAGTCTGTTTGCAACTGGATTCGTGCATTATATGGCATTGCAAAGGTGAGTACTTTCTGACTTGTGGGCATTTTATTTTGCAATCCCTATCTAATTGCTTCATGTTTTTCCCAACAGGAGAACATGAATGATGTTGTAGCTGAGTTGTCCCTGATAGTATATGAGACAATGCTGGGGTGTCGAACCCAGGGGTCAGGTGTGTTTACATGTGGTTTATCCAGGTGTACTTATGCAAGCATAATATATATATATATATATATATATATATATATATATATATATATATATATATATATATATATATATATATATATATATTTGAAAAATATCTTTTACATCCAGTGTAATTACACCCACCTCTAATATACCATCTAAACAAATTCGAAATACTCCTTTATCACCTTGAATATACTCATATACTAATTATAAGATAATTCAATGTGAATCACATGAAAAAATTGCAAAGGAGTCCATAGTTTTTAGCGTATTTTGTAAATACCTTTATATACGCACATAAAAAGGAGTATGTCGAAAAAAATGTACATACTACATCTGAAAAATTATTCATACCACCTAGATGGTCTTACATACTCGTATACTATACGTACATACTCTCCGTTACACGAGATACTCTCTATATTATGAGATACGACATAGGGTGTAATATACACACACACACACACACACACACACACACTAACCAGCGCGCAGGTGTAAAATACGCGGGGAAGTTACTGACGTTTCTGAATAAAGTTACCATCGGAGCGAAGTTATTGCTGAACGTTTACGATACACAGCTAATGGTAACTTTCATCACAGCCGGTGATAACTTTTCTCACAACCGATGATAACTTTCCGGAGCGTAAAACTGCACACTGAATACATGCGTGCGCGCAGAATAGCGCTACCGTATATACACACACACGGTTGCGCTAATCAGCGCATGCGCGCACGTTACGCGTGGGTCACTAACTGCACGCACAAGCCTCCTGATGCAGTTGATGATTTGATGATAACTTTATGTGCATGAGATAATAACTTTGACATCGTAGATCAATTGATGATAACTTTATGTTCAAGACATAGTAACTTGTTGAATTATCGATGATAACTTTATGTTCAGGAAATAGTAACTTGATTTGCATGCATGCAGTAGGAGAGAGAAGAGAATAAATGCACTTGATTTGTGATTTTTTTATCTATTTACAAGCTAAAAAATACAATAATTCTTTCGCAAAAAGTCCAATCTATGATTCGTTTGCACCATTATATTCGAAATTACGAGCTTGACAAAACAAAATCAATATTGAATATGTTTTGACAATATGAAATTATTACATGTACATGCGTTAGTAATTTCATGAATTATAGATGATAATTTTATGTACAGTGATAGTAACTTTATGAATTATAAATAATAACTTTATATACAAACGATAGTAATTTCATGAATTATAGATGATAATTTTATGTACAGACGATAATAACTTTATGAATTATAGATAATAACTTTATATGCAAGCGATAGTAACTTTTTTCATAATTAACAACTTCGTTAGTAACCATCTGTGTGGGGGTTGGTGGGGCGATTGGCTGATTTGGTCGGTCAGGGTCGCGTACTTATTCTACGTGTAACTACTGAATAGTGTACATATATATATATAGTATAATTAATTAGGGCACCATGGTGCTGAACTCCATGATTGACTTTTCATCTATAATTGATTCGGCATGCCAAATCAATGACTTACTTTCCAAATCGATGCATTTCTGAATTAATGAATGCTAACGAGTTTGTCTGATATATTATATACCATTGTACTTGCACGCATTTAAAAGTAATCTAAAGGTATGGAGGTATGATGTATATATATATATATATATATATATATATATATATATGATCATTTCATCTTCTGTACTTCTCAGTCATGCATGCACACTCAAGGATGAGTGTGCATCAACACTATGATAAGTGAGATATGATATGCTAAGTTGTTAATATATCAACCATTAATTGTCATTTTGTAGGACCCTGTTGAGGTTGCAAAGTAGCTTGAATAAGGCAAAAAGAATTTCAGTAAGTGCTGCTTTTCTCTTAAGTATTTTTCCCTTTGCTTAGATGACCGCTAGTTATCTAGAGTATCTGGCAATCAATCACATGTTATGAACCAATCGTTACACTTCCATAGCAGTATGTAGTACTGGTAAATTGAACCCAAATTGTTTCGATTACTTAAATCGGTCAGCAGCCTAGCACCTAAAAGATGCCAGTTTCGTGCTTCCATACAACTGGACAACAAAGTAGGACCGAAAGGAAATTGTGAAAAGATGACTTGAACCATTCAACAAATTAATGTTCATTTCACAAAAATAAAAGTTCAGGTTCATGTCTTGAAATAAATAATATTTGAATTCGCAAGATTGTAGAAATTCAAAGTCTCTGAAAGCAACTCAATATTCTGTTACTGCAAATAATAGTTATTTTTCATGCAAGTCAACGTTGGTCTCACAATTTCATTTATCAAAGAAAGGAGTGCGTCCATTTCCTGTCTCGCACTTGCAATTTTCTGATGTTTTTTCAATGAGCAGGAGGGAGCACTCATCAGTTGATCTGAGGTCGCCGGTGAGTTCAGGATGGTTGTTTTGCTGAGTCAAGTTGCTGGGAAACTTATCAGGATGCGATACTTCTCATGGAAAGACAATAATTCCTATGTGGCATCTGTTTCGCCAATTTCGATCCGTTGTTTCCATCTGTTGACCTGTTTCTGCTGTTGGAAAACCTTGGAGAGGCATACTGAATTTGATCTTGCTAGCAGTGGAGTCCTTTGTATTTTAGCTAGTTGCCACCGATTCGTTAGTGGCCTCAGTTTAGTGTCTCTTTGATTCAAAGGAATTTCAAAGGAAAAAACAAAGGTTCCTATAGGATTTTGCACTGCAGCTGTCTTTGATTCATTAGGTTTACTGTAGCATTCCTATGAAATCACAGTGTTAGACCATGTGGTCAAGTCTAGACTAGATGATGAATAATTGATAATGTTGGTTATGATTGGTTTTACTTAGGATAATGTTGCATGTTATGTTCGTGTGAGATATTGTGCGGATTGACTTGAGTCAAGTCGTAGACTTGTGCTCGTACGCGGTTGTGTGGTTATTCATGTGCAGGTGTTGCTTGAGGCGGAACATGATCGATGACGGGACTGAAAGTAGATTCGGGTAGAACTGAGATTTCGGGACTAAGTTCAGGGAGGAACTAAGGTCCTATCGGTCAAGAATGTCATGCGAGATGTTCAGGTTAGAGAACAATACGCATGGAGATGATGTGTGGAGAAGATGTAGGAGGTGCAGTCCTGGAGGTTTCGACACGTGAAAGGTTGGAAAATTTGGAAGCGTAAAAAGAATTAAAAAAATCCATGTTATGAAGGGTTTTGAGTCTTTTGAAAAGTAATGGGCTAAAAAGTCTGGTTGAGGCAAAATACCCAGGATAAATTGTATTAAAGTTAATGTCGTATTGGAATAGATTGAAGATTTTTAGAAGGGCTATTTAAGTGAGACGGTGGCTGCTTATTGTACTATAGCTTTTGGAAGGAACCGTTACTAGATAATAAAAAACAGGTGCTTGCGGCTTTGGAGTTGGCCGTGGCTTTTTTGAGAAATCAAGCGGGCGGCTTGCCTTTTGTTTTGGCTGTGTTCCTCGGAAAGAAGTAGCAGGACGTGAGATTAAAAGAGAAAAGGAAGGCGGCGGCGACTGATCGTTTTGTCGAGCGGCGGCCGAGCTCTTTTGCGCGAAAGAAGAAGTAGAGCGGCGCGGCGATTTCTTGTGGAGAAAAGAAAGCAGCTTTTGGGAATAGAAAAAATCTCGCGTTGCTTGGCGGCTGCCGTTTTGTGTGGGCCGTGAAAAATAAAGGAGGCGGCGGCTATTTCTCTTATGCGTTGTGATTCGCACGGAAGAAAAAGGCAGAGAGATCACGCCGTGATTTTTTGAGCGACCAGAAAGATAGTCAGCGGTTCTCGGCAAAAGAAAAGAAACTGTGATTTATTGAAGAAAAAAAAGAGATCGGTGCTGCCAGGACGAAGAACAAACGAGGTGTGCGGCGTGATCTTTCGTAAGAAAAAGAAAAGGCGAGCAGCCGGCTTGTTGTGAGGCTTCGGCAAGAAAATTTGTTCCGATCGGATGTGAAGGCTCAAGTTCCTGGTACTACGCCCATACAAAGTCTACTTTTCTTTTGTTCTAGGTAGGAGCAATCTATCTGTTACGTACCTATTATCTAGCTTAACCAATCGGCTCAAGTTTTTGCATGGTGTTGCTTTACGAGGCTACATGCATGGTAGTTGGAAGGCATCACTTTTTATTTAACCTTTTGTCTCATGCATACATACTAGTAGATTGAAGAAAAAGGGATGCATACATACGTGAGTTTTTCAGTGTATCAGTTTCACGTGATATTATTTTGTTTGTTTTGGATCTGCATGCTGTGAAGTTGTGCTACGCCTTGTAACGCCCCCACCTCCAGGGGCGCGTACGGATACGACCTTCCGTACGAACCACGTATAGTTCAGTACGGAACGTCGTGTAAGAGTGAACCATTGCATGCTTACAACAAAAATCCAGCATTTATTACAAGATAGGGGTTGTCAACCCAGTTTTAGTGGCAGCGGGGCGTGCAAGCCCAAAATATATTACATAACAAAAGATCAACTCCCAAGGAAGACTCGAGCGCGGCAAGAACCTAAAGCCAGGGGTCTTCGTCGAAGAAGGGCGCCTCCGGGGCTTCCTCTACGGGGGAACTCACATCCGCGTCTTGATCTTCTGAATTTGTTCGGCAAGCCGTGAGCTAACCAGCTCAGCAAATCACAAGGAACATCTAACTTAACTACATGCACGAATTATCAACGGAAGAGAATATACTGGTTGTATTATCTTATGTGGATGCGCTTTTATTTAAAATGCTTTTAAAGCACATGAAATGACAACTACTCCTTAAGATTAGGGTTTTCACGAAGAGTTTAATTAATCCACTAGTCTAGTTAAAACATTTGCAAACACTACTTAAGCTTAGCAACTGGAATCACCCAAGTGACACAGCTCCGTTAACCGGGAGCACGGTGTATTCGAATACCATTTAGTTGACTCTGCAGAGCTGCCCAACTTTACCCACACGCAACCTTAACCCTCATGACTGAGTTAAGGAACCGGGAACGTTCGCTGCTCAACCCTAGGCCAGGCCCACAACCTGACTCTCTCGGAGCAGCACACTGCTTGAGTTGAGCAGGTACTAAACCAGGGTTGACACGTCAACACCTGTGGTCGAGCGGTTACTATGTCATTTGCTTGGCATAAGGGTCTAGTCCTTATATTTTCACGTGATCCGCAACCACCAACGACAAGTAAAGCAGTAGGCGGGGACCGCCTCGCGGTGTCCCACAACGTCTTTACCCTACACTGCACACTAGTACGTCCATTTTAGGGCACGGTGTCCCATACCACCCTACCCTAGCCTGGGTTTCAAAAATCTACCGGCCCGCGGCCACATCCTTATTAGTGTAATTAAATTGCATGAAATGACAGTAACGTACATGTGATACTAATACATTTAATTTAAACCTAGGGTTAACAAAGGCAGGGCTACAAATTAATCATGGCATTTAGCGGTAGTAGGACATATCTAAAGTTAACATGTCATTCTAAACATTTGATTGTACGTAAACTAGCATTTTACAACTACCAATAATGAAAATAGCATAACTATATAATCAAATAAAGATGGGGTACAATATGTTCAAAGGATTGCGACTTGCCGTTAATTTGGATGATCTCTGCAAACTCGAACGAAGTAGCTCCGGAATCCTGTGCTTGCACTTGAACTTCTGGAATCCCCGACACTAGCACACAAACACGAGAAAACAGAAATAAATTAAAAGAAATAAAAGGAGATATTTTATTTATGAAAAAGAAAGGCTTAAATACACAAAAGGAATTTTTATAATTTTTCTGGGAATAATCTGGAGGGATGGAGGCCAAAAATAGGTTGAGAATATTAAACTGAGCAAAATGGTATATTTTGGTAATTTTTGGGATTTTCTGGAATTTTCTAGGATTTATTTGGATTTTTCTGGTTTCTGGAAATGAATAAAAATTCTCTGGAAAAAGAAAAGCGGCACTGTTCATTGAACAGTAACCGGCCCGGCCCGGGGAGACGGCCCACGCGGCCGACCGGATCGCGGCTCGACGCGCGTGTGCTCGGCGCGGGAGTGGGCGAGAGGCGCGCCCACGCGCCGCAGCGCCACGGCTCGGATGCGACACATGGCGCCACGGGCGCGCGGCGATGCGGGCGGGCGGGTGAAAAAGGAGGTCGCGAGGTTCCTCTCCCTTCGCTCGCGGTGGCGGCGGAGAGGAGAAAGAAAAAGGGCGCGAGCCATCGCGACGCGGCCGGGGAAGAAAACCTCCACGGCCGGCGGCCGGGGGCTCCAGGGGAAGCTCGACCTCGGCTTCGGGAAGGCGAGGCCTCGGAGAGGAAGATGAGCGCGCGGCGGCGGGGAGGGATCGCGACGCGGCCAACCGACCGGCGCCAAGGCCAAGGTGAGGGGGGGGGTACTGGGAAGGGGAGGTTAGGGGGGCTTACCGGCTCGGGAAGGGGGATGGCGCGGGGCTGTCCGGGGTCCCGATCGGGTTTATAAAGGGCGGGGGAAGCTTGCGGGGAAGGGGGGGTTTAATGGCGCTCGGCGGGGAGGGCGGCGAGGAGGACTGTACCGGGCGAGGGAGGTCGTGTCGGCGGTGCTACGGCACTAGCGGGAGTTGGCGGGGAGGAGACGGCTCGGGTGGCGGTGGCATGCGCGTTACGGCAGTCCAAAGGAGGCACAAGGCGGGGCGCTGCGATGCGGGTGGAGGAGGAGCGGGTGGTTGGGGCGCGGAGCTGGAGGCGTTGACGCGGGCGCGAGGTGACGGGGCACGGCCAGTGGACGACGGCGCACGACGCCGCAGCAAAGTGACGCGGCGCGAGGGGCGGGGCAGCGCAAGAGGCACGGAGCGAGCGGCTCCGGGCGAGGCGACGCGCGAGGGGAGAGCGAGGAGGAGAAGGCGGGAGGAGGAGGCGCCGGGCAGGAGAGGCGGGAGCCAACAGGAGGGGGATTAGAGAGAGATTAGGGGGAGGATTAGGAGCAAAACGAAGATAAAGAACAAATCAAAAATTCATTTTGATTTGAAAATTTTCTGGTTGTTTCACGCCTAATTATTTTTAAGTTGATTAATTAGTTTATGCTTAATCGCTTAATTAAGACTTAAGCAATTCTCATCACTATCTGAAACAGCAAGTTTGTTTATTTTATATCTCGAGTTCTAAACCTACGTTTGACGTAATTCTAGTTGAGTTTGTTCAATAATTTTGTCTAGTTTATTCTTACAAAATTTGAGGTAAATCGGAGTTACGGTTTTTTATCCATATCAGTTTTAGTGAAGGTGCAGTGATCTGTCCAGATCTTTAAACGAGGCTTAAATAGATTTTGTGTTTAAGAGGAAGTCTTAAAATTTATTTTTAGCTTCCGCAATCATTCACCCCCTCTGATTACCAATCTTAGTGTGAATCGATCCTACACACAGGAATTTCAAAAGGAATCAACACATCCACTCCGACTAATTTTTTCAACCTTGTGTTCTTCAATCCTCTATTTGCACGTATATTCCTATCATTTTCTGTGTTCTCTTTGCACGTATATCCCTATCATTTCCTGTTCTGTTCCTACGATTTTAGAATCCTGCGAATCAATGACCTCACCTTTTCAATCCTTTATTTTGCACACACGTTCCTATCATTTCCTTGTGTTTTCCCTGTTCCTTGCCTTTACAGTCCTGCGAATTAAAGAAGCCGTCGAAGTTCCATCTAACACTTCAGATAATACAAATGGACCATCCTAGCCATGAGTAGCAATGCAGCGTCCTCAAAACATGGAACTTGGAGGCATGGTGTGGGGCCACACAGCTAGCGGGTAGCACAGCTGCACAGCCAGCGATAAGGTTGCACTGGAAGCCAGCTTCTTCCATAGCAATGGAGCGAGGACAGGGCACCGATGGATTTAGGAGGCCATAAGGTGGGCATGCCCTGGACAAGTGCAATATGTTGTTGATTTTCTTCTGTTTAACTTACTTTTGTGTAATTTAACAAAGGAAAAAAATGGCAGAGGTCAACAATGCAAAAGGACAAGTATGGCACGCCCAATATATCCATTTCACTACAACAATGGTTTAACTAGCTGAACCAAATTAGGTCTATTTCCCCAAAAGCATCCAGATAATCTTGAAATCCAAAAACAATTTTTTTCAACTCCCATATAGGATATTCCTGCAGGTATTTGGGTCTCGAATCCTACAAGAAATCCTTTCTCACAAACACTCTTAGAAATCGTCAATGTGGATCTAATCATCCATCCTTGAACAGCCTGGCCAAATCAGGCTTTCACTGAACCATCATAACAGTATTGAAGTGGAAATGATGTGAATTTATATGGAAGACAAACTTTGATCTCTATTGTACCAACTTCTGATCACATGGAACTCTTGGGGACTATCAAGGTGGACGTGGATAACACATGCTAGACATAACCTATCACCCACACCAATGATACAAAAATTTTACACAGAGAGCAGCACTAATTAGCACAGGTAGATGAATTGTACCTCTAGTACCATGCAATGCTATCTCCATCCAATAATATCTCGTTTAACTTTGTAGCTGTGGATTGGTGTAGGCCATCTGTAGGCAAAGTAAAGATTGCCGATATAAAGTACAACAATACTTGGACGGAAAAAGTTTGATAAAATACATCTACAAGACTAAGGAAAAAGGAAGTCACCTGTTATAATTAGACTCCTCTATCAAGTCAGCAGATATAGTTTTCGATATTGTGCTACCGTCTCTTTGTTGCTTTATAACAACCTAGTAGAAATTTCCATTACAGTAAAAAAAAGTTTACTAATGACTGATGGGCATAATATAGGATGAACAATTAAGACATGTAGAACAATAGGAAGTTATGAACTACCTCAACTGTTATCTTTTCCCATGGACAATCTCTATTGGTTTCTCGGTAATATGCTTCCATATGTTCCTTGAATATATCCAGTAGCATTGCGCCAAACTGGTGACATTGCATGATATACGTATGGTTATAAACAAAGCATAACTTTTAGTTAAGCTCATAACACGAACCATTAAAATAGGCACTAACTGGTGAAGGAAGTTGCTAAAAAAATATCACCTTTGGGGCAGTAGAAGGAACTTTCCTACCACATTTGATGAGAATATCACCCTCGCATAACCCAGCGACATCAGCAGGTGATCCCTCAGCCACCTAATTGGCATTTTATTTAGCTCATCTTGTACATACATTACGCAAAATACGGCAACCCATGATAATCAAAACAGTATAACACTGCTATAAATATTGGCGATAATAAAGTCCAGATCAACTTATGAACTAATGATTAGGCAAACGGCATTTAGCATCCTGTACTAAAAAATGCATTTGATCATAAACTACAAAGTGTTGAAGTATAAGTGAATTGCCCACATTTTCTCATTAACTTAAACTTTTGGGTGAACTGGCTGGTGCATGAAACTCAATATAGTATCAGAGCTAAGAGGTCTTGAGTTCGAGACACGGTTAGCGCAATTAAATAAAAATAATTGCAGCTCACTTCTATTTCACGTCTTAAGCATGGGAGAGTCTACACGTGAGGGGGAATGTTAAAGTATAAGTGAATTGCCCGTCTTTTCTCGTTAGCTTAAGCTTTTAGGTGAACTGGCTGGTGCATGAAACTCAATACAAATGATATGTAAACAGTCACTACATTGTAAATATGGCAGCCAAAGCATCTCTTTATGTGCAGAGAACTATAAATAATTTATATTTCGAAATACCAAATATAGATGAATGATTAGGATTTTGCATCTACAGTTAAAGAGCCTCTAAACATAATCTACAAGGATCAACAAAACAAAATTTTTAAATAAAATATTTTCAAAATCTTTCAAAACAAGGGTAAAAATTGCAAGAAGACAGAGATAATAGAGGAGGTTCGCACATCTGAAATATATAAACCATCGTCAACATCAGGAAATGTCTAATAAATATGCTCCAGATCACTAAGTGGAACCATTTGAATAGAGGTGTACAAGAATCCAAGCCAAGGTCGAATTATTCTTCTACAAAAGTAAAAAAATATGTTATTATAATGCAACAGTAAAAAATAAGACACAAAAGAAAAGGAGTAAGAATCAGGTTTTATCCCATTGTAAGTAATGTAATTCAAAAGGAAAATATCACAAAAGTTCTAAGTACAATCACCATGAGGAATGGACCTACCCAAAACTCTGATAGTGTTCCAAACATCTCGAAATAATTGCCATTGAAAGAAACGGTGTTTGATTCTCTTCGTAAAAGTTAAGACCTAACACATGACCGTTGTAACCTACAAGTGGCCCCCTAGTGCCAACCTAGAAAAAACAATCACGACAAATTACCAACATATGTAGCTGAATGACATAATGGGGAAAAGAAAACATCCATGGAAAAAAGGCATCAAAGGACATGCAAAAACACCCATAGAGCACAAGAAGGTCAACAACAAAGTAGTTCAAACAAAGTTTAAGGGTATGCCTAAATATATGATGACCTCAAACATGTTTCATGCAAATTGACAATTTCCATGCAATATTGGAGAACCACAGGCTAAAATTTGTATGTGTAGGGGTGGAGTCACTTGTGTTTTAGGCTCTTAGTTCAGATAGCGAGATGTAGGGCTTAATGTTTTAGCTTTGTAAGTTTCATTATAAGGCTCTCGGTTTTTTGAGCTTGAGGAGGTTTTATTATTAACATATCTCAACTTGTTTATGACAAAAGGCTTTGTTGTTATAGTTGTTGTAGGGGTGGAGTCACTCAATTTGTTTAGTTAATAAGGTTACAACATGATTCAGTTTGCTTCAACGGGTCAACTCGGCATTAAGACTTGAGGTCCAAAGTACAACAATCCTCCTAGCTTTAATAGACCATTAATACATATTGCACATCAACACAGTGGTATCCTGTCAGAATGGAAAATAATTTTTTTTTAAAAAAAGGGGGAGAACATTTTAGCCAATCTAGAGCTAGATTACACAATTGGGCAGATACATTACTCACATGATAAAACATGGATTGTTATTGGCAAATTGGTGCACGTGGGTAAGATTGTGATTCTTATGCCACTAGAAAACAATGCATTCTGCTAAACTACTACCAAGTATCTAGTACCTACCATAAAACAGGAAAAAACTTCTCTTATCCTTCCCACACAGTGCCATTCTGATTGGATGGAAAACTTCGCACATCACAGGCCAGAACCTTTGACCAAGCTCAAAGCCTAAAAGACCATATTGACCTTCTGAAAATGCCATTGCATAGCATAACTACAAACTTTTCGACAAATGAGATTCATCTATGAAAGAAAACTTAAACACTTAAGTAACCGCTAGTGTCAAAGGATCTTGAGTGAATAATTTATCAGGCTATCAGCATAGAGAACAATCTCAAAAATGTATTCGATTACACCGGATAGCCATACTTAGCAAATATATCAAACATTCACACAGGTTGATGAGCTGGAAAAGCATTAGGTCCAAGAATTGTTTCGCTACTTACACAAGTAGACAATTAAAGAGTGTCATGAGCATATGCTATTGTCTAGCTAAAGAAGCAAAGTTTTGAGCTCTATATGAAATGTTGGTAGCAGCATGCAAACAATAGACATGTCAGTCAAATGAAACTTGAATAACATCAGTGCTGAGAAACGTACATAATCATATACCACCTACATCTCTGCACACATAAGAACATAGGCATGTGCTCACATGGTTGCCAGGGCACCAGTTGCACACCCTACAAGGCCACAAAAGCTTTGAAAATGATATATCTTCCTGGATATGTGATGTGAAAATAAGAGCCAACATGGTAGGCCAAAGTAGGCTACCAGGCTGAGGCATGGAGTAGCAACGGTCAAGGGGAAGTGCATTGGGAAAAAGGAGCCAGTGGCTCAATGGGGCAAAAAAGAAGATGAGAGCAAGGTGTATTTGGGTGGTGGTGGTGGTTGGAATGTGAAAGTATATATTGGTTATTTTTAAAAGAGTAAACTTAAAAAACATGTATTTTGTCATCAATAACATAAAACCACATATTCTTTTTTAAAAATTCACTTCTCATCTGGTATTTTACATAAAAGTTTGAATCTCCCATGGTCCAAAGCAACCTCTTCAATCATAACAGAATCCAACATGTGGGACCCACCTTTCAGTTAAACTGACACACCCACCATCACATTCCACTCCGAAATTTCAAGGAACCCCATGTAACATGTCTCCTACAGCCCAAAAATTTCAACTATCAACATGAGGGCAGGAGAGATTGACACAAGAAACGAGAAATTGGAATTAGTGTTATGCTTTGGTATAGGGTTGATTGGGAAAGGGGAGTTGGGGCCCAGATTTCTATCATAATTTAGATATGGCCATATTGGCAATTCAATTACAGTTATCTCAGTATTGACAGAACCCTAAGCTAATAACCAAAATTAGGTCAAAAATAAAACAACACACAAAATGACAACCAAAATAACTTACATGATTATTTCTGTTCGGCTCCTTTAGATTCAATTAAATTAGTTTTGTGGTTTCTACATACCCTATGTATGATCCAGTATGCATGGATGTGTGGTGGGTAGATTATGTGCCTTGGGAGTAAGGTTCAAGAGGGAAAGGAATCAAAAGACATTCATCTAAACTAACAATTCGCATACCTCAGTTAATGGACTACATATACACACAAAAAAGACATGGATAGTGATGCGGGGAAGGGTGGCCCGATCTTCACGACGTAGGATTATGGATAACTAGCCCGTACAACCTAGCAATTGATGCGGCCAACCACCGTCTCTATACAGCAACATGCAGCACTTAAATTACTCAACCACACGCTACGGCCTTTGTCTACTCGCTATCATGGAGCAGACACGTTCAAACAATCATCAAGGATTCGCAAGAACAATGGAGTAGCAACTCAAAGATAACACCCAATTCCTCTTGGTAGTGGAAATGACTCACACACAAAGAGGAATAAGTGTTCTACTAAAACTCCAAGCATGAAACTTATACCTTCATAAATGGGGGGTGCCCCCCTATTTATAGGGTGAGGTGACTTAAGGGCTAAGAAAGCAATGAGTTAAGCACTGACATCATGTTGTACGATCTTCTGTGGCTATACGATTTTCTGTAGCTATACTGACATATGCGCTTACATCACTTCATGTTGATCTTCTGTGGCCACGCGATCTTTTATGGCTATGCTGACATATGCGCTTACATCACTTCATATTCATATTCTGTGGTCATGAGATCTTTTGTGGCTATGCTTCCCATGTTACTAAAGCTTCTTTTCCCTTTATTATCTTTTCCTCGAATCTAAGAACACATAAAATAGAAATATTAGGTAGCAACAAATTCTCATAAGTATAAGAACAATCACTAAGAAAAAGATTCACCTTTTGTCGCATTTGTTTTGCTCTAACTCTTATGATTGGTCCATTATTTTCAAAACTTGTAGCGTGTTTGCTAATGATGTCCTCATCAGATAGGTACCAGTTTTATTCTATCACGTATCGACAATGGAACATAAGAGCACATTATGTTCAAACATTCTTTACCATTGTGATCTTGCAACTCGACACTAAAAGGTCTGAACACTTAAATATGTTGGCTTTGTTGTTTATTTGGCCCCGTGAGCACATTAGAAGACCACCCTCATAAGCACGTCCAAGTGCTAACACATCTCCTCTGTCAACGACATCATCAAGGATAACTACTTCTCGGAGCTTCAGATTGCATGTAACTTCAACCAGGCTTATGTTATGATGGAAATCTACCAGGGAAATCTGACCATCGGATATATCCCCGCTAGGTAGAAGCACCTCAACCTAAAATTAGTAATTGTTTCAATTAGGACTGAAAAAATGTGAATAGTAAACATATTTCACAAAAAAAAGTAACACATACCCTCACACCAAGAACCATATAGTTATCTCCATGTGGAGGCCTTACAAGTGCCGCTGAAGTCAATATAGAACCAGTTCCGGTACTTTCATTCCACCGTATCACAAATCGTGAGCACACCCGTATTCTTTTTCGACCTGAAGTATTGAGCAAAGTCAAAGAGTCATGGAGGTCTAAAAAGTTTGAGAAAGAGGCTAGTGCTAGAAATGAGAATCACCTGCAAAAGAAGATAGACTGATGATGGACTGTGAAACCCGCAAGGCAACTTTTCGAGCTTCATGGCTCTTAGTGCTGCCATCATCAATGTCACAAAATGTACTCTCCACAGTGAGGATTGGACCCTGAGACTGCATTCGAACTAGAACAAGACATTCTTAACATTATTTGAACTGGAATACCTTGACTTATGTATAAGTTTGATGTCCAAATTGAAGTACAATACAAACATTAAGACATACATACTTTCATGGTACTTGAATTAAAATCATGGCAGGCTGCACGTGGCATTAACTCCGCATATGTAGTTTTCTACATAGTCTATCCCAAGCCATGAAAAATGAGGATGGTAGTGTTAGATCTGGCGAGTTAACGTAAAATCAAGCAAAATCAAGCTATCTTTTTATGGAATGAAACTCAAAATAGTTTCCTTGTGGCGTAACCCTCTTAGCAACATGTCATATCGAAACCTGGGTGTGATGATAAATGAGCAAGAACCGGGACATCACTCCCTTAGTGACGCGCTACGTTGGCGCCCGGATGTAGTGGAAAATATGTAAGGGTCTTCACACTTTACTCGACGAGTGCGAGGGGCAAAGAAGCTAGCCAAGAAGAGTAGGATTCGTTTGGGTAGTTGGAATGTACAATCATTAACAAGTAAATTAAGAGAGGTAGTTGATACGGCGATCAGGAGACGTATAAATATCTTGTGCGTTTAAGAGACTAAATGGGTGCGTCAAAAGGCGAAGGAGGTGGAGCATACTGGCTTCAAGTTGTGGTATACTGGAACAGAATGAAACAAGAATGGAGTGGGCATTTTAATTAATTAGTGCCTTAAGAGTAGAGTTGTTGACGTGAGAAGATAGGGGGATAGGGTTATCCTAGTCAAGTTAATCTTTTGTGACTTGGTTTTGAATGTTGTTAGTGCTTATGCTCCACAAGTAAGTCTGGATGAGGCCGCTAAGAGGCAATTTTGGAACGACCTAGATAACATGGTTAGAAGTGTGCCTAACAGTGAAAAGATTTTCTTAGGAGATGATTTCAATGGTCATGTCGGTACCACTAGTGGGGGGTTTCAAAGAATGTATGGGGGTTTTGGTTATGGTGATAGGAATCAAGAGGGAGAATATATTTTAAACTTTGCTATAGCCTATGATTTCATGATAGCTAACACCTTTTTTTAGAAAGAGACATTCCCATTTAGTTACCTTTAGTAGTGGTCAGCATTCTAGTTAAATCGATTTTATCCTTATTAGGAGGGAGAACAAACGAGCCTACATGACTGTAAGGTTATACCTGAAGAGTGTGTTGTCCAGTAACACAAGTTGGTAGTTTTTAACTTTCGTTTTAGGTTACAGGTTAGACAGGCTAAGATCCCCAGAGTCACAAGGACGAAGTGGTAGAAATTCAAAGGGAACACCACACAAATGTTTAAGAAGAGAATGATCGCGAAAGGGATATGGGATGTGGGAGAAGCGAATAGTTTGTGGACAGAGATGATAACTTGTATTAGGAAGGTGGCTACAGAGGTGCTTGGAGTGACCCGAGAGACAAGAGGCAAACCTAAAGACACGTGGTGGTGGAACGAGAAAGTGCAAAAGGTTATTGAGGAGAAGAAGATATGCTACAAGCACATGCATCTTGATAGGAGCGATGACAACGTACAGAATGCAAAACAACAAAAAAAAAATGCAAAGAAAATGGTGAGTGAGGCACGAGGCAAGGCATATGAGAACATTTACCATAAGCTAAGTACAAAAAAGGGTGAGAAGGATGTCTACAAGATGGATAACTTCGAAAAAGAAAGACGAGATATTTCAACCAAGTTAAATGCATAAAAGACAACACTAATAGACTTTTGGTGAAAGACGAGGAGATCAAGGTTATGTGGAGGGATTACTTGACAATTTGTTCAATCATGATAATAACGATAGTATGATTGAACTGGATGATACTTTTAACGATAACGATAGGCGGTTTGTTCGAAGAATCTAGGAGTCAGAAATAAGAGAGGTCTTAAAGAGGATGAAAGTGAGTAAAGCGTTCGGGCCTAATAATATCCCTTTCGAGGTGTGGAAATGCCTAGGAGAAGTAGGGATTGTTTGGCTAACTAATTTGTCCAATAATAATTTTAGGTTGAACAAGATGCCAAACGAGTGACGGAGTAGCACATTAGTACCAATTTTCAAAAATAAAGGGGATATTCAAAATTGTACTAATTATAGAGGAATTAAGCTCATGAGCCACACAATAAAACTTTGGGAGCGAATGATTGAACACCATTTAAGAAAAGTGACTAATGTAATGACAAACCAATTTGGTTTTATGCCTAGGAGGTCGACCATGGAGGCAATTTTCTTGCTACGACAGTTGATGGAGAGATATAGGGAGGAAAAAAAGGACCTTCACATGGTGTTTATTTACTTGGAGAAAGCCTGTGATAAAGTGCCAAGAAAAGTCATGTGGTGGGCGCTTCGAAGGAAAAAAGTTCTAATAAAATATATTACCCTAATTAAAAATATATATGAAGATGTTGTGATTAATGTTAGAACATGTGGTAGTGTTACTAATGACTTTCCTATTAAGATAGGACTACACCAAGGACCAGTGTTGAGCCCATACATTTTTGTCCTAGTGATGGACTTGGTCATACGGCACATACAAAGAGATATCCCTTCGTGTATGCTTTTCACTGATGATGTAATACTAGTTTATGAGAGTAGAATAGGTGTTAATAGAAATCTGGAGCTATAGAGGAAAGCCTTAAAATTGAATAGTTTTAGATATAGTAGGACTAAAACTGAGTATATGAGGTGTGATTTCAACGGTATCAAGGCAAATGATGGAGATGTTAGGCTGGGCGGACAAGTAGTGCCTAGAAAGGACACGTTTCATTATTTAGGATCGATGTTACAGTGGGACGGTGAGATTGATGAAGACGTGAGCCACAAGATAAGAGAGGGGTGGGTGAAATGGTGCCAAGCATCTAGTATCCTATGTGACAAAAAAGTCTATCAGAAATTAAAGGGTAAGTTCTAGGACAACGATTAGACCTACGATGCTATATGGAGTAGAATGTTGGGCGACTAAAAGACAACATATATAGAAGATGAGTGTAGCGGAGATGAGGATGCTGCGGTAGATCTATGGTCACACAAGGCGGGATCGCATCGACAACGATGATATACGTGATAGAGTAGGGGTAGCACCAATTGAAGAGAAGCTTGTCCAACATCGCTCGAGATGGTTTGGACATCTTCAACGGAGGCCACCTGAGGCACCGGTACGTAGTGGAATTTTAAGATGCACTAAAAACGTAAGAAGAAGCAGAGGTCGACCAAGATTGACGAGAAAGGAAGCAGTTAAAAGAGACTTGAGAGATTGGAATATGTCTAAATAATTAGCTTTGGATAGGAGCGTATGGAAGTTAGCGATCCATGTACCGGAATCATAAGAAAGTTTAGAGGTAGTGTTTTAGACTCTTGACTCAATTGGCAAGCTGTATAGCTTAGGGTTTTAGCATTATATGTCTTCAAAGCTTTTGTTTCTTTGATCTTGAGAAGGTTTCATTTCTAGTCTACCCCAAGTTGTTTGGGACAAAAGGCTTTCTTGTTGCTACAAGAGTGAAAGTGTAATAGCCCAGTTGTTTATTTAAAAAAACAATTAATTTAATTTCAAATAAAATATTTACTTTCGGTTTCTTAAGTTTTTAAAAAATTTAATTACCTGATTTTCGGCTTTAAAAAAGGTTATTTCTATGAGAAGTAATTTAAGTAAAAAAATAAAAACAAACATAAAAATAAAATAAATAATAAATAAGTTAGTTGAAAATAAAAATCAAAGTTATTTAGTTTCTTGCGATTTTGAAATTTTCACTAACCTAATTTTCTGCTTAAAGAAAAGAGCATTTCTGTTAAACAAAAAAATATCTAAATTTTAGTTAAAAATATTTTTATAAGTTCAAAATAACTTTAGAAACTTCTATGATTTTTCTAAGATTTTTAAGCTTTATTTGCAATTTATTGTATTATTTAAAGCTAGAAAAAGAAAAATATTTTTAAAAATTAAAATAAATGTAAAATAATTCCAAAATTATTTTTTTAATCTTTTCAGGTTCGAAGGATCTTTTAAAAATTTTCGTAAAATTTTTCTGAATATTTTTCTTTTTTTCTTTTTCTCTCTCCTCTTTTTCCTTTCTTCTTCCTTCCTAATTTCTCCTGGGAACGGTTCGTGTAATTCACAGAGCACGGCTATGAACGCACGCTTTTGAAGCTTTCTTTAATCCCTCATAACTTTTGATTTTCTCAACGGATTTTCGCGAAATCAATTGCATTCACTTCCTCTCATCAAGCTCCTTCATTCCCCACCGTTTCCCCTCTCATTCATGAGCCGTTTCGCGAGAATTTAACCTATGCTATTCAAAGATATGGTCCTTTGATCTCCCTCCTCGGACCTCCTCAACCTCGATAAAAGGGAGCACCGTGAGCCCCTCCTCATCCTCACTCAACCCCAAAAGTCTCAAGTCCCCACTCCTCCTCTCTTGGCCGCAGTCGAAATTTTACTTTTGTGTTCCAAGCGGTGTTCTTCGGCTTATTGCGCCTCGTCCCGTGGAGCCCCACCACTTTTGAGCACATCCTCGGCTTCGTCTCGCCGCGTTCTACGCGGTGCTCACCTCACCTTCGTCGGAGCGTCGTCGCCATTTTGGGCCAAATCGGGTCCCCGTTCCTTGCGTCGCCACCAGCCGATCGTGCATGCCCGATCAAAACCAAGGTGAGCATCACGTTCCCCACGCTCTACTCTTCGTTTTGCCGTAACTCTCGCATGTTAACTCCTCTCCATTTGCTCGGAACGCCGATATCAGCCTGTCGGCTACATAAAATCTTGTCTACAGCGTTTCTCTAGTCCGTTGGCCGAGCCGTCTGCGCCGTTGAGTTCGTCTCGACATGTTCTACGCTGTGCTCTCCTCCGTTTGTCCAAAAACCTTTGCTAAATTTTTACACCGACACCTAGCTATGGCCGCAAGTGGTACTTCACGCCCCCGTCTGTCCGGGATTGCTTTCAACAATCCGTTCACGTCAAAACGTGCCAAACCATCCCAGGTAGTTACTCTCTGAACGGTTTTGGATTCGCCTCATCGAGCGCCAAGATATTGAGTTTTTCGTTTTTGGTACCGACGTCATTCAAACGACGATTGTGTCGCCTCCGGTGAGTTTTTGGCTTAGCCGATAATTTTTCTAGCCTTACCTCGCCGCGTTCTAGGCCGTGCTCACCTTATTTCTCCTTGTCCCTTGTCCGAAAAATATTCCTCTCTCCAGCCCTATGTCATTGTCGCCGTATACGTCGTCACCGTGTTCCGTTTAACGTACCGTCACTTCCTACATGTGCTTTGGGTCCTTAGAAACCCATTTTGCTAGTTGGCTTCACCTTCCATGCCTTTTCTCACCGACGCCACTGCCAAAAACAGTGAAAGTGCTGTTGCCCATTGCTGTTCATGCAGAAATATTCCTGATTTTTCTTTTTTTCAGAACTTTCTCATCCGCTAGTTTTCCAATCGCTCGTTCTGCTCTGTCTGAACTCCGAATTAAGTGATTCAAGTTTCTAAATTCATCTAAATTGATAATCTATATTTTAGTATATATTTAATAATTTTTGGATTTTCTCGACTGTCCCTTGGCTAAGCTTCCTCACCGCTGGAATGCCGTCACCACTGCCGCCCGAGTTGCGCCACCACTGCTCCTCACCGCTGACCACCTTCCAGCTACTTGCGGTAAGGCACAAGAGCACCAACACACTCCTCGCAGTCCTCTCTCTCTTTTGTGTCCTCACCAGCCGTCGCCGCTTACCGAAACTCCGACGGACTGTTGGTTCCCACGTGCCGAGCCACCTCAGCGCCACCTCCTCTCTTTTGTCGTTCGGATGGTCCGAACGTTCCTTTGACCATTCAGACTGGTCCAAACTTCTCTGTGCATCATCACCGTCCGATTCCCATCTAACGACCTCCACTAAGCCATTCCCTTCTCTTATGCCACTGCTTTCGACCGCCTGAAGATCCACCCAATATCACGACTTCGACCATCAAATACGAAGACAACTTTCGACCTCTCCCGGCCATCTGATTTTTAGACTCCGACGTCTTAAGGCCCATAAGACTCCGCTATCCGAAGGCTCTTTAGACTCTGACCGTTTGGAGGTTTCTTAGACTCTGACAGCTCAAAGCTTTCAACTTCGACTTCCACCTTCAACCCAGAGACTTCGACCTTCAAAGACTCCAATTTTGACTTTGACCTTCGGAGACTTCGACTCCAGTCTTCGACCTCAAAGACTTTGACTTCGGCCTTAGATCTCGAAGCCTTTACCTTTGATCTCCGTCTTCGAACCGACCATGGCTGTTGGACCATTTTAACCTCCGCACCCTCCGACCTCTCTAAACCCTCCTATCTCTTTGACCACTCGAAGTCGTCTGATCTCTCCAAGCCATCCGGTTCTTTCGACCACTCTACATAATCCAATTCTTCGACCACGGTACAATTCCGACCAGGTCCTCGACCGAATCTTTGACTTCGACTTCACCCATACTTGGAGTCTTTGTCGTCAACTTCGACCTCTGCAACTTGAACCGTTGATTCAACCATGGTTTCGACCACGGCTTCGGCTATACCTTCGATCATGGTTTCGTCCATATACAAATATTGCAGCTTCCAACCACTTTTCCTTAACAGAGAAAAGAATTACAAGAATTCTTTTTATTTATTTCTTTGGAATTCAAATTATCAGAAGTCCTTCTTCGCCCTAACTCCGATTGGACCCATCCAAATTGCTAAATTCATATTCTATCTCCCAGCATTTATTTCATAAATTTTGGATTTTATTTGGATTTTATTTGAGTTTAGTTTGTTCTAGTTTTTCGCGTGTAGACTACGACTAATCCGGAGAGTATAACTTCGATGAACCTCAGCAAACTTTGAAGTAAGGCAAGTTACACCTTTGATCATGTTGCTCCCAGTAATTTAAATTATTTATGTTGTTTTTAAATTATTGTGCATGCATACTTTTATTTAAATCTAGTTTAAATTCGATTTAAATTCTAGTAATACCTAAATCTTTTGTCTATGGCCAAATTTGACATTAAACTCCTTTATGCCTTGTCACCTTAGATGAAAACCTAGTTAGTACAATAGTATTGACTAGAAGTTTCGTAAAATTACTTAGCCATGCTTAGAATGATTTAAGTGGGAATATTTGCTTCACTTCAGAACAATGATTTTCTAAAATGTATTCTTGACTTCGGTGAATCAAGAAGAAATATAAAATGTTTGAAAATAAAAAATGAAATTTGGTTTGGACCTAGGCTAATGGTTAGGTAGTGGGTGCTGGCATGCATTGTTGTTCGGTGACACAATGTCGATTGTCAGGCACAAGGGGTATGTGGTTGGAGTCTAAGTCAAGTTAAGAACCGGTCTATGAGCTACTATTGTAAAGCCATATCGTACTAACACAAGTCTGATATAGGATAGACTTGGCTAAGTAATTTGTGAAGTTCCAAACATAGTTTCGCTATAGGCTAAATGTGAGCGTGGCGTAGGCTGCGAGAAGTCTCACATGGCACAAGAGGGGACTTCAACTTGTGGATTTAAGTCGTGGTGAAACCTTAGTGGCGGCGTAACTATTTTGGCTATGGAACATTGTAACAGTCTTGTCATGATATCCTCGCCGTACATCAAAGGAAGTGTGTTTATCCGGTGGTAATATGGGATGATCATGTCTTGTAGGTAAAGCTATACAATCTCTGCAGAGTGTATAATCTATCCTTGATAGCTGTGCCCACGGTTATGGGCAAGCTGAGTAAAGTTTTTCAAAGATTAGATATTGGTTTTCAAAATGGTTTCTGACGAGGCCTATGGATGGATGAAATTCATGGGATATTAAAAAGCATATGTATGGATGGAATCCATACGAGATCTTTTGAAAAAGATGAATCAGGTGGGATACCTGTGAAAAGGTTAGTGTTTGGTCGGAGTCTGCACTAACGATATTATTTTGTTAATTCGCTATTTCTATCTATTGTATAAAATTCAGCTTTTGAATCTATTTACTGTATTTACTTTAATTCTACTTTCACGCACAAATAACCTACTATACCTTCTGTTGTAGGAGTGGCCCCCACCTAACCCAACTAGCCTGTGGGAAGGCGTAGATATCGAGTGAGGCAGTAATAAGATATGTGTAATGACATGAATGCCCTCCGGAGGAGGCTCGGTGTAAGGTTACGATGGTAAAGACTCTCCTTACGAGGGAACCATAAATATCATGTCCAGCTCTTGGGAAAGGCTAGGAGGTCATTTGCTCACCTAACTCTCCACTACCATACCCCTCTCTCTCTCTCTCTGTTTGGTCTGTAGCCACAACAGTTGGCGCCGTCTGTGGGACGACGGAAGCAAGCCTCAAGACCTCGAGAAGGATGGCACCAACATCGTTGGCGATGGCGAGGCCTTGCGTCAGCATCAGCACCGAGGCGTCGACATCGGCGGTCGTGGGGGTGAATGGCAACACTCACGACGCAGCGACCGACCCCGCCATCGCCGATGTCGACTTCAACCCCGCCATCGCCGACGTAGACTCTAACCCCACCATCGCCGACGTCGACTTCAACCCCGCCATCGTCGATGTCGACTCCCACCCCGCCTTTACCGAAGCAGCGGTCGACTCCAACCCCGCCATCGCCATCGCCGACGTCGACTCCCAACCCGCCTTTACCGAAGCAGCGGTCGACTTCAACCCCACCATCGCCGACGTCGACTCCAACCCCGCCAGCCACCGCACCACCGACCGGGCGGAGCAAGGAGCCATCTTCGCTCCCGCTACAGAAGCGCCAAGCGGCCCCGTCAGTATTGTAGACCGGGTCAGCAACGCGGGATTCCACCATACTGACGTGGCGAGTAACTCGGCGGCACAGGCAGTGGTCGCGGCTGTCGGGCCAGCGCGATCGGGTGTGCCGCCCGCTTTGACTACGCCGGTAGTGCAGAGCTCCCTGCTGGCGGCCCTCCATGCGCTCCAGCGGGAGCTGGCAGATCTCCGTGAGATCGTGCGGGACATGCAAGAGGCTTGGAGCTTGCAGACCCTGACAGCCACCGCACCGGGGACCCGTCCGCAGCAGCCGCAGCGACTGCCCCCGCAGATTCAGACTGTCAACGTAATCTTCGGAGGTTCGTCGTCGGGAGCCTCGCAGCAGCCAGGGCCCGGAGTAGCTCAGGGCGAAGTCACCTTCGCGCCCGCCGATGCCCGAGGTGTGGAGTTTCCCCACCAAGACCCTCTGCTCATCCGAGCTGACATTGCAGGATGTGATGTCCGGCGCGTCCTCGTCAATGGAGGTAGTTCGGCGAACGTGCTTTTCGCGGAGGCCCTCGACCGCATGGGAATCTCTCGCTGTCGCCTGCAGCCATCGGGGACCCCGTTGCACGGCTTTGGGGGCCAGCTGTCAAGTACATTGGGCCAAGTATATCTTCAGGTCTCCTTATATTAGGGCGACAACGTCAGGACCGAGGGCATCATCTTCGATGTCGCGGACACCCCAAGTCCGTACAATGCCATTCTGGACCGTCCTATCCTCATCTCGTTCGGGGCGGTCTCACATCATGGCTTCCTGTGCCTGAAGCTCCCGGGCCCGCGAGGCGTAATCACTATCTTCGGCAACCAGGACCTCGCCTGACGCACGGAGCTTACGAGCCCCCGCCGTAGGGTGCACGCCCTCGCAGGCAAACACAAGGCAGACACACCATCCGCCCCAGGATGGACCCCTAAGCCTCGACTAGACGGCGGAGTCAAGAGAGTTCCCCTCTAGGCCGACGGCCGAGTCGTCTCCATAGGCGACGGCTTCCCCCCGGAGATGGAGCAAGAGCTACTCCAGGTTCTCCAGAACAACACAGATGTCTTCGCGTGGTCCCCGGAGGACATTAAGGGCGTGGACCGCTCCCTCATCGAGCACAACCTAGCGGTCCGCCAGGATGCCAAGCTGGTCAGGCAAAGCCTTCGGCGTATGTCCGTTGACCGTGCGCAGCGACAAGGTAGAATCTTCAAGCTCCTGCGGTGGCGTCATCTGCGAAGTCCAACACCCAGATTGGCTGGCCAACCCAGTGTTGGTGAAGAAAGCTAACGGCGCCTGGCGCATGTGCATCGACTTCACTGCCCTCAACAAGGCGTGCCCGAAGGATGACTATCATCTCTCACGCATCGACCAACTGGTCGACGCTACTGCCGGTTGCGAACTCATGAGCTTCTTGGACGCTTACTCCGGCTATCATCAAATCTACATGACCAAGGATGATGAAGACAAGACCAGCTTTATCACTCCGATAGGAACATACTGCTTTGTTAGAATGCCCTTCGGTCTGAAGAATGCCTGCATAACTTTCACCCACCTCATTGCGCTAGCGCTGATCTCCCAACTGGGGAGGAATGTAGAGGCTTACGTCGACGACGTAGTCGTCAAAACCAAGCAATTGGCCGCTCACGCCCATGATCTCCAAAAGACCTTCGACAATCTCCAGAAGGCAGGCATCAAGCTCAACCCGGACAAGTGCGTGTTCGGTGTGCGGGCTGGCAAGCTTTTGGGCTTCCTGGTGTCGGGGCGCGGCATCCAAGCCAACCCCGACAAGGTCGACGCAATCCTCGCCATGGAGCCGCCCAAAATGACACGGGAAGTCCAAAGACTCGCTGGCCGCATGGCTACGCCGAGTCGCTTTTTGTCCAAGGCAGCGGAGTGCGGCCTACCCTTTTTCAAAACCCTGCGTGGCTGTGATGGATTTTGTTGGGACGTCGATTGCGCCAAAGCCTTCGACGACCTCAAGAAGCACCTTGCAAGCCTCCCCACTCTGGTTGCCCCGGCACCAGAGGCTCCCCTTGTACTTTACCTCGCCGCCCCGGCACCGGTGGCGACGCGAGGAACGCGGACCCGATTTGGCCCACGGTGCCGACGGTGCTCCGGCGATGTTCCAGCGAAGGCGAGGTGAGCACCGCGTAGAACGCGATGAGGCGAAGCCAACGGTGTGGTTAGACGTGGCGGCGCTCCACCGGACGAGGCACAAAAGGCCGGAGAACGACGCTTGGTACACAAAAATAAAACTCCGATTGCGGCCAAACGAGAGGGAGTGGGGACTTGAGATTTTCGGGGTTTAGTGAGGATGAGAAGAGGCTCACGGGGCTCTCTTTTATTGGGACGGGGGTGGACCGAGGAGGGAGATCAATGGGGCATGTCTTTGAATGGCATGGTTTAAATCCCGCGAAAATAGCTCATGAATGAAGGGGAAACGGTGGGGGAATGAAAGAGCTTGATGAGGGGAATTCAATACAATTTATTTCGCTAAAAATCATTGAGTAAATCACGAGTTATTGGAGGTTGAAAAAGCTTCAAAACCAAGCCATGGCTGCTGCCCCTGCGTGCACGCACGGTTGCTTCTTGAGGAAGAAGAACGAAAAAGGAAGAGAGAGAAAAGAGAGAAAAAGAAAAAAAAGAAAAAGAAAAAGAAAATTTGAAAAAATTCCAAAAAAAATATTTTTAGAATCCTTGGAATCTGAAAAGAATAAAAAAATATTTTCGGAATTTTTTGACGTTTCTTTTAATTTTTAAAAATGTTTTCCTTTTTCTAGCTTTAAATAATACAATAAATAACAAATAAAGCTTAAAAATCTTATAAAAATTCATGGAAGTTTCTAAGCCTATTTGGAACTTATAAAAAAATTCCAACTAAAATTTTCATATTTTTTTTATAAAATATTTTTTTGTTTAACAGGAAGGCTCTTTTCTTCTCTTTTCTTTTTAGCAGAAAATTAAGCAAGCTAAAAATTTTAAAATTTCAAGAAACCAAATAACTTTGATTTTTGTTTTAAACTAATTTATTTAACACCATATTTATTTATTTATTTGTTTGTTTTTATTTTTTTTAAATCACCATTTCATAATCCTTTTTTTAACCCAAAAATCAGGCAATTAATTTTGTTTATAACTTAAAGAAACCAATAGTAAATGTTTTAATTTAAATTAAATCAAATATTTTGAAATAAACAGCTGGGCTGTTACAACGTACCGCACGGAGGTCCGCCTCCGCACGCACTTTACGGAGTATAAATAAGACGTAGCGTCGAGGTCCGCCTTCGCATGCAATCTACGGAGTATAAATAAGACGTAGCGTCGAGGTCCGTCTCCGCACGCACTCTACGGAGTATAAATAAGACGTAGCGTCGAGGGCCGCCTACGCACGCACTCTACCGAATATAAATAAGACGCAGCGGGGGGACGCCTCCGCGCGCACTCTGCGGAGTATAAATAAGACGCGGACGTTTTTCCTGCGCACTCTACTGAGTATAAACAAGACGCGGATGTCCCGCGCGCGCGTTGGCGTACCCTCCGGAGCTTAAGTAAGTCGTGGTTGATAGTCCCACGTATTCTCCGGAGTACAAACAAAGACGCAGATGTTTTTCCTGCGTACTCTACTGAGTATAAACAAGACGTGGATGTCCCGCGCGCGCGTTGGCGTACCCTCCGAAGCTTAAATAAGTCGTGGTTGATAGTCCCACGCATTCTCCGGAGTACAAACAAAGACGTGGATGTTTTCCCTGCGCACTCTACTGAGTCTAAACAAGACGCGGATATCCCGCGCGCGTGTTGACGTACCCTCCGGAGCTTAAGTAAGTCGTGGTTGATAGTCCTACGCATTCTCCGGAGTACAAACAATGACGCAGATGTTTTCCCTGCGCACTCTACTGAGTCTAAACAAGATGCGGATGTCCCGCGTGCGTGTTGGCGTACCCTCCGGAGCCTAACTAAATCGTGGTTGATAGTCCCACGCGTACTCCGGAGTATAAAATACGGAGTGCTCACGCGTCTACTTCGACTAGGCGCCAACTCCGTTGCCACCACTTCGAAGGGTAGGGGACGGAGCGCTCGCGCGTCTGCCCGACCAGGCGCCACTCGCCGCCACCACTTGAAGGGTAGGGACGGAGCGCTCGCTATTGAATAGCGCCCCTCGCCGCCACCACTTCGAAGGTAGGGGCGGGCGCTCGCCGCGTCTGCTGACTGGCGCTAGCTCGCGCCACCACTTCGAAAGGTATGGGGCGGGCGCTCGCGCGTCTACTTGATTAGGCGCCGGCCGCGCCACCACTCGGCGGTAGGGGACGAGCGCTCACGCGCCTGCGCCGAATATCGCGCGGCTCGTCGCCGCCACTCTTCGCCCACAAGGCACAGTTACCGTTAGCACAAGCGAAGACGGCTGGAAGGTGCCAGCCTCCGCCAGTAAAGACTGTACAAGCAGCATGCAGCTATGGAGTACTCGGCGCAACGGGCCTTTCTTTCATAAGCAAGCGAAAGAAAATAACAATAAAAGTAAAAGTTGCATCACATCCACCAGCTCCCGGAATCACACTAGGGGTCAGCGCCGTCTTCCTTGCGCTGACGAGCCTCCTCCAACCACCGAAGGAAGTTACCTTCCCGGTGTAACGTCCGCCGTAGCAGGACTTTGGCTGCTTCCTCCCCAAGGTGGCCCCAGATCCACTCATAGAAGCTCTGGACGGCGGGCATGGTGGTGCGAACTGCGCTGGACAATACCCCGGCTCCGGTCGACACACTCAGATCGGGAGCGACCAGCTCGTTCACGTGCTCGCACCCCCGGGCGTGGAGCGTGGGAAAGGCGAGGCAAGCACTGGCGAAACCGCAGTGATCGCCAAAGGCTTTCGCACCACGGAGCGCCAGGCTCGAGCCCTCCTGAATCCGTGCCAACGACTGCGCCATGTCCACGGTGTCGTGAGTAAGGTCCGGCACGACGACGGAAAGGTCCCGAAGAGCCCCCTCCAGTGAACCCATGGCCCTCCACGCCGCTGCCAACGTATCGCCCAGAGCCTGGTTTCTCTCCTCCAGAGCCATGATCAGTCGAGCTTTCTCCTCCTCCAGCGCGCCGATTTTCCCAAGCAAGCAAGCGCGCTCCTCTGCTGCGGCACGCTGGGCCTCTTCGGCGGCACATTGCGCCGCCGCCGCCGCGCGGCCTTCCGCCTCTAATAGACAGATGCGATCGTCCTTCGTGGCGTGAGCCTCGTCGGCAACGCGAAGCTGTTCCTCCAGCGTCCTTTGCTCACGGATGCGCGCCTCATCCAGCACCCGTTCGATGGCGACCACCTAACAGCAGCAGGACATGGCTATTTAGCATGCACGCAGTAAGCGATGTCGATGGCGGGCTCAGGTGCTTACCTTCATCCAGGTGGCGCCCAGTGCGAGGGCAAGAAGCTCCCCCCGCACGACAGCGCTCGTCAATCCAACTTGGCATCGCCGCACTCCGCGGCTCCGTCGAGGGCACGGAGCGCCTCCGGATGCGGAACGAAGTCATACACGGCAAGCCTTGGGAGCCTCGCGGCAACATCAGGTGTTCGCGCTGCGTCCTGCGCAACGTCACCGCCGACCCCGCAGACACCTCCGCTGCTCGATCCTTGGCCGCGTCCGGGCGACTTTCCCTCTCCTGATGCCGACGACGGCATGAGCGAGCAAATCAGAGAGAGCTTCGCGAAGTCACGGGGAGAAAAAGAATTACGCCTACCTCCGTCACCACCCACTAAGGCGTGGGGAGGTGTCGGCTCAGCACCTGCCCGGGAAGCATGACTCTCTCCTCGGTCGAAGTGGCTTCCCGGTCAGACCCCAGGCCCCCGCCGACTGCGCCTGCCACGTGGAATTGCCCCGCGCGCGAAGGCGATAGCACCCGGTGGCGCTTCACCACTGGAGAGTCAGGCGACACACCCTCGACTGCTCCATTGCCTGCACCAGCTGGAGCGGGCGGCACGTCCGCGGCGCTTGCAGCAGGCGATGACGACGAGTACTCCGTCGCTCCAGTTGTCGCAGGAGCTGGGGCAGGCGGAAGGTCCGTGGCAACCGCCACAGGCGACGACGGCGTGGGAGGCAGGTCCTCGCCAACCGGCAAAGGCGACACAGCCTAGTCTTCAACGACGTCGCTGCCAAGGCCCGCCTCGCCACCACCTAAGTCCTCGCTGGGGGCAGCATGACCCCTTGAGCTACCATGCTCGGACCAGCCGCCCGACACGTCGTCCGGCTCAGCGGCGCCTGCCGCTAGGCCAGTGGGCGGGTCAGAGACAGCAGCTCTGGACTGAGCACTTCACCATCGGGGAGACGCCCCCGCCTCGCCGGCACCATCGCGGCGACGAGGCGGACTCCGCACCGGCACTACGCGCTCCGGTACAACGAGGCCGAGGACCTCGCACACCTGGTTTATGCGCCCTAGCTTCGCAGGCTCGGTCGCGGTTTCACGCAGGGTGTGCTCTTTCGCCGTGTACGGTCCCAAGAAGGCTTCGACGGTGCGCTCCGCGTCTTCCAACGAAAGCACTGCATGCGATGTGTGGTCCCATTTACAACACAGTTACATATACATACGCAACACACGGTCGAAGTACCTACCACGGCCGGGGGGCGGCTGTAGCAACGACACCGAGGGGAGGACGCCATCCTGCCGGGTATTACCTCGCTCGTATCTCCACTGGCCGGAGAGCGGAGACACCCCGTACATGGTAAATTCCTCGGCAAGATCGCGCATGTTGAACCGGAGGGTGACACCGGCGAGTCTCCGCGCCTGCCGTCGATCGTCGCTCACCGGTTTCAGCCCTAGGCAACAGTCGAAAGCTATCGGCTGACCCCGGCACCATAGGTTGCTGGTAGGCATCACGCGTTAGTAGAACCACTGCCGCATCCACCCTTCCCACTTCTCCTTCGTCGCCAGAGCGGGGACCACACTCGCATAGCCCGACCTCACCACGAAGTGGACGCTGCCAAAATTGGACAGTGCCCCTCCTTCGACCTTCTTTGGCTGACAGCGCGCATCGTGAAGAAGGGCGAAGAAGCTCGCGCGGGGATGAGCGTCCTCCGCTCGGACCGCCCAGGCAAACACTGCCAAGCGAACTATCGCATTCGGGGTCAGCTGCGCCAACTCCAATCCATAAACCGCCAAGACCTCACCGGCAAAGAGCGTCGATGGCATCCGGAGTCTAGCCTCGAAAAATGCGGTGAAGACAATCGCCTCGGACGCCTTGGGATGAGGCTCCACTTCGTCGCGGGCAGGCAGGCGAGCTCCATCGCGCTCCTTTATCTTCTTCTCCCGCAGGAGGGCGTCGATTGTCTCCTTCGTGGCAAGGCTCCGCCCTAGCACCCCGGGGCAGTGCCCTTGCGAGCTCCGCCTGGCGTCGTACTGCTTGCGGGCCTGCAATGGCTTACGAGCCACCAGCGAGAATTCCGCTGCTGGTGGCGTCACGCCGCGCTGCCCTGACGAGGCACTACCGCTAAGCTGGCGACTGGAATCTCCGTGACTTGCCATTCTTCTTCCGGCATGGCGAGCTGATGGAGCAGGAGGCGTGTGGATTTCGTGCAGTAGCACAAAGCAACCAGGTGAACGCACGCAGGCGAGAGGCACGCCCGTGCGCTGGTAAAGAACCCTTTATACAGGCGAGAGGCAATCGGCAGGGCAACCGGCGGGAGCCCGTCGATTCGCCCCCCCCCCCGATTGGGAAGCGTAACCGTCCGTGGGATGGCTCGCCACGTGTCCTGCCTCTCTTGGGAACGGACGCGGGCTTGCGGTCGCAAGACTGCTGGCATCCCACGGCGCACCAACCAGGCAATACCGCGTGTACCCCTCCCTCAGGACCATGCATACGACTGCCACAAACCGCCCCAGGCTTTTCAGCACTCCGTGCAACGACTCCAGACCGGGCGACGACTCGCCTCACCAACACAGTGTTGTGCGGGCAGGCCCAGTCCGCAGCCTCCAGGCCACTCCTCGCACGTTCAACGCCTTCGGCTCCGCAGCATGGTGCCAAGCGGCTCCAACCCCGCCTTCCCCAAAGCCTTCGCCTCAGCGGGACGACCCCGGCACTCGTTGTATATCATACCTCTTCACTCTTAGCACAACCGTTCTCGCACCTAATGTGTCCCATGCCTTTCCATGGATGCTAGGATGCAGAAAGCACTGGCGCGGCGGGTCAGTCGGAGGGAGTCCACATCGACGAGGTTTTCACCTCTGCAACGCAAACGCAACTCCGCTGCGACCATCCAGCGCAGGACTTCAACAGGGACTCCGCTGCGGCCCCCCGGCCTTGACTCCGCGGAGCCACGAGGACTTACATGCGCCAAATCATATGCGCCCAGAACCACACATTGTCACAGGCCGCAGGGACGGAGGGGGCCAAAGGGCTCGGCAACATGGCTTCGGCCTGTGAAGCCCTTCACCATGAGAGGCTCCTGTTGTAGGGGTGGCCCCCACCTAACCCAACTAGCCTGTGGGAAGGCATAGATATCGAGTGAGGCAGTAATAAGACATGTGTAATGACATGAATGCCCTCCGGAGGAGGTTCGGTGTAAGGTTACGATGGTAAAGAATCTCCTTACGAGGGAACCATAAATATCATGTCCAGCTCTTGGGAAAGGCCAGGAGGTCATTTGCTCACCTAACTCTCTACTACCATACCACTCTCTCTCTGTTTGGTCTGTAGCCACAACACCATCCATTGTCAACCCTTATGCATGCATTAACTCTGTTAAACCTCCTGGTGTAATTTGTGGAGTACTTTATGTACTCATGTTGCTTCATTCACTATTTTCAGAGAAAGACTTCATCAATTTCAGTGAGAATAACGACCAGTAGGCAACGTCTTACAATCATTCGCCTGTGGGCAGGCAGGATGAGCTACTGTTTGATGGTTTTTTTCTACTGCTTATATTTATTTTGGTTTATGAACCATTAATGTAACCTTTGGCTATCAGGCCCATATTTAGTTAATGAATAAATATCATTGTGTATGATATGAATCTTTGTTACCTACTGTGTGCACTAGCTTGATTCTGGACTAGTGCGATTTACACAGAGGATCTAGGAGTCGTTGCTCCGGGGTCCGACAGAAAGTCGCAGAGAAATGCTTTTGCATGTCTAGTACATACCACAGGGAAGATAATTGGCAATATTTTCATCTATAAACTAGAAAGGTTAAGTGGAAAACATATACAATGATAAGAACAAGTGGACTAAACTATATAATTGTATAAAACCGTCTGATGATTCCAGTCTCAATATTGTCTATGACAATACATATAGTTTGGATATCTAAGCACAAAATCTGATGACACCTAACTAGTTTGTTTGTTGTGAATTTGACCAATTTTGATGGGTAGAAAGTGATGATTTCCTGATTTAAAAGGTGGAACATGCAAGCCACTTAAATACTACTCGTCAACTTCTAGCTAGAGTTTGTTTGTTGCGAATTTGACCAATTTTTATAGGTAGAAAGTGATGATTTCCTCATTTAATGGGTGGAATAGGCAAGCCACTCAAATAGTAATAAGTCCATATAACACCATAAACTTACTTCAAAGTCTGTCCAGCACCCCAAATTATAAAATCATCACTATTTGCCCTCTCTATTTCTCCCTACAACATCCCTGAACTACAACATCCCTCTCTATTTCGATTAGGGAGAAAAGGCTCCCGTGGGCCCCACCTATCATTCACCCAAACTTGACCAACGTATCATCCTACGTAGTAAGACCGTTCGCTCATCGCACCACGCATAGTATTACCGTCCAAAACTGGGTCTAGGTGTTATTTGAACTAGATTGCAACGTTTGGAGGTCAAATGTCCAAAGTTTGAGGTCAAATGTCCAGTTTCACAATTCGGGGTGGCCGGATTTTCGAGCAAAATTTAGGGTGTTATATGGACTTTTTCCACTCAAATACAACCCATCGACTCCTAACAACATTAGATCATTCACTCTAAACGTCTAACGGTTGCCTACCACATTAATACTTAATCCAAATATCATCTAGTAACTATTCTGCTGCAGAAAGAACAGTATGAAAGGGAACCACATCACGCACACGGAGGGATAGTGGTCAGAAGAGAAACAGTGACCGGTGGAGAGTGCGGCGATGCGAGATCGGCGCAGAGGAGGAGGCGGTGGCGCGGCGAGATCGGGGATATAGTAGGCTCATTGGCTGCATCGAAATGGCTTTGGTGCCTTGTAAGGATGAAAACAAGTCAGGTAGGCATGATCTTCTGAGCCACGGTTTGTGCATTTTGCTTTTCGTGAGGAAAAGTAAAGTTATTTAAATATAATTTTAGTTGATTTAAATAAAGTCGCTATACTATCACTATTATTAATTTATAGATATTATTTTAAAAAGATATTTTATTTTAAATCTAATTGCAATAAGCTAGAAACCCAAAAAGGGCCTAATTTCCACAGATCCCATGCCTTATCTGGCAAAAAAATCTCACGGATATCATATTTTTAGTTCCAATCGATATTCAATATTATTCGTATCCCTATCCAAAAAATGTAATATAGGTAAACAAATAGGTGGAATAATATGCTATCTATGTCTGTATTTGATAAGATATCCGAATGATATCCAATAACCATCAATATCCTTTAATATCCTCTATAGTTTTCTAGGCATTGACTAATATATGATATGAATTTACATTTAATTATGTTTTATATCGTTAAGTAGGATAAATAATTCTCTAATAGGTAGTATTATTTGACACTTTCATTGGTGAAGTTATATCTTTTCTTTATGTATATGCATTATCCGTCAACTTATTCATGGCCAATTCGAATCTTATCCGCCTTCACCCTTTGCTCGCACCCCAAAAAATCCATATTCTTATCCGTATCAGGGATGAAAATATGGATTAAAACTGATGCGAAACGGATGCAGGGAGGGGTGGCCCGATCTTCACGATGTAGGATTATGTATAACTAGTCCGTGTAACCTAGCAATTGATGTGGCCAACCACCGTCTCTATACGGCAACCTGCAGCACTCAAATTACTCAACGACACGTTACGGTTTTTGTCTACTCGCTATCGTGGAGTAGACACGTTCAAGCAATCACCAAAGATTCACAACAACAACGGAGTAGTAACTCAAAGATAACACCCAATCCCTATTGGTAGTGGAAATGGCTCACACACAAAGAGGAACAAATGTTCTACTAAAACTCCAAGCATGAAACGTATGCCTCCGTACATGGGGGTGCTCCCTATTTATAGGGTGAGGTGATTTAGGGGCTAAGAAAGCAATGAGGTAAGCGTTGACATCATGTTGTACAATCTTCTGTGGCTATACTAACATATGCGCTTACATCGCTTCATGTTGATCTTCTATGGCCACACGATCTTTTGTGGTTATGCTGACATATGTGCTTACATCACTTCATGTTGATCTTCTGTAGCCTCGAGATCTTTTGTGACTATACTTTCCATGTCACTAAAGATTTTTTTTTCTGTTATCTTTTTCTCGAATCTAAGAACACATAAAATTAGAGTATTAGGTAGTAATCAATTCTGAATATTGTCATGTGTCATTCTTTAGGGAAGGAATTCACCTGATAATAATTTTTTATTTGGCTCAATAACTCCTTTCAGAAAATCCATACCTAAACATGAAAATATAAAGCACCTTGAGCTTGAAATTGCAAAGCGTGGTTGTGGCTAAACGTGATGAAGGAGAAAATAGGTAATGCTAGTGTTGTCCGCATCATCATTTCTCTCCCTCCAGACACCACGTGGACGGCTTAGATTTCCCCTTTCCCCGCCATGCCCCCTCTGATGCTCGCCGCGTGGCAGCCCAAATCACTCCGGCCCACACCACCTCGGCCTGCTTTCCCTTTCCCGCAGTCACTGCCATGTGGGCCTTGCCCAACAGCATCCTTCCTCTCGCTGACATGCCGCCCCGCCACATTAGCCTCCCTCCCTCACCGCCTTGGTGGCCCACTTGTTGGGTTTATCCCCTACCTCCCGCCCCCATCTTCCTTCGTGCAACTGAACCATCACTGCCACCATCCTCACCTGGGACTCCTTCCCTTTTCCTTCCTCCCTCTTCGTGCGACCCGCTCCCCTCCCACTTCTTCTCTTTGTCTGTTTCCTTCCTTTCCGCACCGACGTCACCCTTAACTCCTGAACAATCAAAACCATCCTTCGCCCTTTTCCAGTGAGAAATTGTCACTCCCTTGCCCTCCTCGGCCCTATATAAAACTCTCCCTAGCTTCCTCAGCTCTCACACCACACATCTCCACCATCGCCTCTCTCTCTCTCTCTCGAGCACTAGAAGTCTTCAACGCCATTGTCACCCATCTTCCAAGCCCCGGTGAGCTCCGATGAGCTTCCTCCATTGCTCTAGGACAACACATAGTCAGCCGATGCCACTAGAAGCATCAACACCTCGATGCTGACCTCGACCGACCCTTCTCCGAAGCTCTACACCGCCGAAGTGCCATCCTCACCAGAAGTCAACCATCGCCACCGCCAATTTTCATTGCCAACCATCGTCTGTCCATCCTCGGTATAATCCAATCACACCATTGTAAACCCCTCACTTCCCTCCCCTTTTTGCACCACTCGCCGACTGCCGCCATGCCCCACGCCGCTAGTGACCATTGGGTCACGACTAGCGCCGTCGGCACCACCTCAGCGCATGACACTTGCGTGGCAACCACACGATTGCCACATCCCCACCACACCATACAATGCCCTTGCCACATCATCACACGGCAAACACATCAACCTCGCACTCCACGTCGGCATAAGGAAGTGACATAGCACCCACGTGGCAACACATGCAAATGCCACCTGGCTACCACATCAGCACTTTGACCCACCCATGACACGTCATCAACACGTGTTTGCCACCTGGCATGACACGTCATCAAATGTGCCCAGTCACCTACCACGCAGGTGCCACATCACCCTCGCTTGCCACCTCAGCCGAGAGCTGGTCCATGGACATGGTCCATAAGGGTCAGGCCCATATGTCAATCTCAGCCCAAAAATATTTAAATACCTACTAACGTCAGCATGACATCATAATTCCTTTTCCCTTTAGAAAAATAATTCAACTAAAATTGAAAATCCTATGCTGAGATCCTAAATAGCTTTTCCTCTAGAAAAATAATTCCAAAAATTCTTTTTATTCAGTTTCTTTAGAATTTCAAACTTTTGGTAGCCCGTTCTCCTTCATACTAGCTCTAATTGAGCCTGTTCAAATTTCTAAACTCATCAAAAATTCCAAACTATCTATTTTTGCCCTTATTTTTAATACTTAGAGTTTATTTGAATTTATTTGGATTTGATTTGAGTTTGATGGGTTATTTTCGCATGTAGACTGCGATTCCCCAAAGAGTGCAACTTCGCCGACGATTCTCACCATAAATCCGCAGAGCAAAGCAAGTCACACACCCTTGATTATATTGATCCCAGTTTATTAATATAGTTATATTATTTTTAAATTATATTGCATGCTTAATTTCTATTCCCTATATTTTAATTTCAGTTTACTTTAGTTAATACCCAATTGCTATGACACTTTTAGCTTTGCGAATTCTTGTACCTTGTCACCCTAGATAAAAAAACTCTAGTTAGTACACTAGTATAGCTAGAGAATTTTTGTAACAAATGCTTAGATCTGCATAGTTATAACTCTAGGTTGGGAGAACCTTTTCACATGAAATGATAAGCTTTGAAAATTTATTCTAGACTTCAGTGAGTCAAGAAAGTCTATGAAATATTTTAAAACAAAATATAAAATTTAGTTTAGACTTAGACCATAGATAGATGGTGGGTGCTTGATAGTATATGTTGTAGCTCAGTAGCTCAACGTGGATACTAGGCACGAGGGGAATGTGGTTAGAGCTGAGTCAATTAATGACCGGTCTGTGAGCTACTGATACAAAGTCTAATCGTACTACTGTAAGACTGATATGGGACAGTCCTGACTAACTAATTAGGGGTCCCAACTGGAGTCTCACTATAGGTTGAATGTGAACATGGCCTAGGTCATAGAAAGTCTCACATAGCACAAAAGGGGGCCCTGATTTGGTGGATTTTTTATTAGGGTGAAATCTTCGTGGAGACATGGCAAGTTGAAGGCATAGCTTTGTAAAGGCCTTGGTATGATTACTTAGTTGCACGCTCAAGGAACCGTGTAGTGACTGATACAATGAGTTAATCATATCTTGGGGTTAAAGTTGTACAACCTCTACAGAGTGTATAAATTATCCTAAACAGCCATGTCCACGGTCATGTGTATGCTGAGTAAAGTTTTTTCACATATTAGACTTTGTTTTCCATAAACTGGTTTTGGATGAAATTAAGGTATCTTTTTTTGGAGAAACATGGTCTGGGTTGGATACTTGTGTTTAGGTTAGTGCTTGTACTAACGTTATTATTTTTCTTAAATTATGGTCTTTATTTATAATATTAAATTCAGTAATTTTAATCTATTTATTGTATTTCATTAAATATTGTTATATGCTCAAATAACTATATAAGTCTTCCTTTATTGCCTTTATAATTATATTGCATTTTCTATGTGGCTTGCGAAATACAAATTTGTACTCACCCTTACTTTAATATCTCAGAGGAGGACAACTTTGATTACAGTGAGGACTAGGACTAGTAGGCCACAACTTACTGTCATCTGCTTGTCGGCAGGATTGCGCTTCGCTTTTATCTGTGTGTTTCCACGGTTATTTTCCTTTATTATTATTGGCAATGAGCATTGATATAAACTTTGGTCATAAGACCGCACTCTTGTATTTAATAAAGCTTGTCATTTGCGCTTGATATTTATCCCTATTACCGTTGTGTGCACTGGATGATTCTAGACTAGTGCGATTTACACAGAAGATCCCGAGTCATTGCTCCGGGTTCCGACAGATTGATGGGAGCAACTCAGGCGCACAACGCCTAGTTGATGAAGAGGACGCGGTGGGCGATGTTGCGGAGGTAGAACCAGAATATCGCACATCGCATACTGAGCCCACCCGATAGGCAGATGTAGTTGTTGCTAAGATAGAGTACGAAGATCGCACTACGCAAATTGATCCCACTAGACAGGCAAACGTAGGGGAGTATGTCGAAAGCATTGTGCGTCAGATGGACATCGATGACCAGACGGCCTGGGCCGAGGAGGAAGCTTTAAAAAAGGATGGCGATAACTCTTTCGATAAGAACGAAGGTCTCATGCCACAGACATGAAATAGGGTAGATGTTGAGAGTCTTTCTATGCACGACGAACATGAATCACCATAGGAATACAGTAGTATAGAGGTTCGACTTCATGCAATGTTTGCTGATCAGGGATCACCACAGAATGCCATTAAGCTGTGGGCCTTGTCCGTGCAGCAGACGTTTTGGGTTCTAAAATCCAGGCAAGAGCAATACATCATGGTCTGCAGGTAGTTTGGTTGTCATTAGCGTGTGCATGCACGCAGATCCAAGTATGAGATTTACTGGATTGAATCAAAGGTGGAGCCTCACTACTATGTGCTCAGTAGTATTTTGCTGAAGCATCGCAACCTGACGTCCACCTTCATAGTTAATCTCATGTCGGAAGAGATAATGAAGAAGAACAACATGGAGGCTAAGCACATCATGGTGGCTATCAAGCAAAAATTCAAATACAAGATTAGCTACAACAAGGCATGACGTGCGAAGCAGAAGGCTTTAAAAGGGAAGTTCAATACTTTCAAGGCGGTTTACAACAATCTTCCTTGCATGCTCGAGGTGCTTTGGGATAGGAACCCATGCACATTCATTGTTGTGAAGGACAAGCTATCCAGAAGACTGTCAGGTTCCTTCATTTTGCAAAGGGTTTTCCTAGCCTTTAGTGCTTGTTCGATGCTTTCAGGCACATGTTACTCGCAATCTCAATCGGCGGGACGTTTCTAACAGGGAAATACAGGGGGTAGATCTTGACAGCAATTAGCGTTGATGACAACAATCAGATTCTGCTCTTAGCCATCACATTCATCAAAAGTGATAATTTTGACAGCTAATTGTGATTCCTTCGACTTCTGAAGGAAACAGTAGTTGGGGCACATCCTAATGTCTATATAGCCACACTGAGGATGTGGTGACCAATGGAGAGCGCAGCACCGGCGCTGAGAGGCGAGTGTGATGGACGAGTGTGGTTCAAGGCTTGCAGGGAGTAGGGTTGGCCGTTTGGGCTGGTCTAGACACCGGGTCCTACCATATCTACCAGGAATTGGGGTTGGTTCCCAGAATTGCACTCCGCTTCCCCTTCCAAGAATCAACTCCAATTCCACTCAGAATGTCCCTTAAAAAAAATGAGTAAATTTCATGAAACTGCTCGTACTTTGATTAAACTATCACAAACTAAACTTTTAAGGAAATTTTTGACAGACTACATGTTCTCTGTATACATATTGCAAAGCTACACTGTTAAATGAATTCCCGTTCTAGCCATGGCTCTTGCCAATCCCCTCCCTCTGCCACAGTGGGCGGTACTTTTTAAAGTCATCAAGTCTCTGTTTTAATAATACCAGCCATTGACCGTTTTTGTCTCCACAAAATTTTTTTCGAAAGGGTAAATCCAGATTCCATTACTCAGAAGAATGGAATCAACATGTTATCTATGTTATGATACGAGATAGGCTACACTGGCGCACATTAAAATTTCTACTACATAAATTAGGAAGCCATGTGAGGAAGAGATCATGGATCGTTACCACGAGATGTGCAGTGTAATAAAAGAAGAGTTGAAACAGCTTGATTCAACGTAGGGCACATCAGTACAGTGGAAGTAGTCGATCTCCACGAGCAATCATCTCCTCCTCGTGATCGTCCTGATCAGTGTCTGTTAGACCATGTGACTAGGTGTATAATATTTATGATGATGAATAATTGACAATATTACTTATTGACGTTATTTGAGGTGTATAGCGTGTGTGTGAACTATGTCGGTCAAGTTATAAAGAACTTGTACCGGGACAAATGTTGATTTGGTTTTGCATGTGTAGGATAACTCGGAAGTGATCATGGTCTACGATGAGGACCAGGAGATGGCTTAGTGCGAAGTCATGATTCAGAGGGTCAAGGATGTTGGAGGAGATGGTCGTGCTGGAGTTGGGGCGCATGAAAATCAAAGAAGGATGATGTGTGTCAGAGCTACGGAGATGTGGTCCGAAGGCTACGACATGTGACGAAAGTGAAAAACCCATGTTATGTAAGGGTTTCAGATCTCTTGAAAAGTAGTAGGCCAAAAGCCTAGATGAGGTAAAAATGTCTGGTCAAACGAGTTATACTAGGGTTGAGGGCTAATTTGGTTTGTATTCGGCTAAGGGCTATATTCGTACACAATGTTGTACGGAGACCTTCAGTAGGATTGACACCAAGCATTTCACTTGGATATTATTTTTGGTGATCTGTGAGGCTACCAGGAGATGATCTCGGTTTTGATGAGGGGAACAAATTTATGCAAAAGCTTTTGCATGTGCGATGGAGGAGACTTGCCTCGGGACTGCATGCGAGTAATATTTTTCTCTCATTGTGATTTTTTGTTCATCTCTTGATTATTCGCTATGCTAGTGCTTGACCGGGAGTAGTATTAGTATTGGTGTGCGGAGGTTTTTGGTGATTGGATGGTGCACCATTGAGAAAACAAAAGTAGTTTGGCTACTAGATTCTTGGCCGTGCGTGATTAATTTTTGAGGCTGCACGTATGGGGGTTTGCTAGTAGATGAAGAAAGCGTCTGGATGCATGGGAAAACAAGGTTATTACAGGCTTTGATTGGGTAGGTGCAAATTTTGTTGGTGGAGCTCTTGAGTACATGGATAAAAAGAGTGTGTTGCCGTGATGCCTAAACAAAGATCGATATCGCCAGATTTTGCAGTGACATCTCAATGTCTCGCTTTTATTTATTGATCTGCTCAGTGTTTTTTTTATGAATTACAATTATTCATTCTTCTTTGATTGGTATCGATGATCCTACACATGATATCAGAGCAGATTGCAATAGCATCAAATCAGAATCAGTTTTCAGGTAAGCCAATATTTTTCGATGAATTAGATTATCTCTATTGAAAAACAAGCATGGAGATTTTTCTATAAACACTAGGTAATGCTATTTGACAAAACGTTAAAAATTCAAATGTAGTGTCTCTTGTTACTATTAAAAATACTACTGATGTTGAAGCTAATATTAAGACTAGAAATATTTCATTGCAAGATCTAAGTAGAAACAAGTTTGTTAGAATTGCTCACATTAAATCTGCTAATAAAAATTGAACTACTCTTACAAATTATCACGAATGTTCTAAGTCTGTTATAGGTGTTCGTTAGAACTAATTCAAAAAGGAATATTCTAAATTTGAAATAAAAGAAGGGGAATCAGTACGTGCACTTTTTGATCGCTTCAATAAATTTGTTAGTGATTTGGAATGTGTTAGTTACTACTATTAATTATTTTGTTAACATAGAAACACTCATTTTGAATGATCTTTATTTCAAGATGAAAACGCATGAGATTGACGTTTTAGCCATGATAAACAAGACTAATTCTTTGGGTTTAGTGACTAACCAAGCTGACAGTTCTTTCAGCTCCTTTACTGTTTCTTTGTCTGCACTGTGTTCTATTTTAGATGAACAGTTAGAGGAGATTCTAGAAGAGTTGCTTGTACTTCTTTCTAATAGGGTGACCAAGACAATTAATAACATTAGATCAAAGCGGAGACGAGGTCCAATCAGTTACTTTGAATATGGAGTCAAACCACATCAAGATGAATTACCCTAAAGTAAGGAGCAAGGGGGTCAACGATGACATGGCACCAACAAGTTGCTCTCAATTCAAGATTGACCCAAACAAGAAGTGCAATTATCACAGGGCAGTTGACAAGGTAGCTTCAGCACTTAAGGCGATTGATTTGAGCGATGTTGATTCTGAAAGCGACAATGAAAACAATGGCAAGAAGGCAAAGAAGGTAGACTTCACAGGGATGTGTTTTATAGTAAACTGCGAGGAGCTCAACAATGATGGCCTCTATAGTGATACTGATGGGATAAAACCTTCTTATACATATCTGTCTTGTGTTATATTTAGATTGACAGATGAGCTCAATAAGTATAAAAAGACAATTAAAAATCATGATTTTGTTGTTGAGAGCCTAAATTCTGAAATTAATAGATTTAGAGATTTATTCCTGATGATGTATCTTGTGAATCTTGTTAAGTTTTACATTCTAAGTTGGAGTTTGCTAGAACAATTTATACCTTAAACTTAGCTCAACTTAGTGATGTAACTGCTAAACTTAATAAATTAACATTAGTACATGATTCTTGTGATAAAAAGTTAAAACATGCGAATGATAAAATTGAAAAGCTCAAGTTTAGTTCTTCTATATGTTTAGAGTCAATAATTTCAAATTCTTAATCTAAAGATTGCTCTAATTGTGAATTGCTAGAAATTAGACTTAATTTATCTCAGAAAACAATTCAACTGATGTTTTATCATGAGATATCCTTTTGCTCTAATCGTCATAAACTTAACACAGAAATAGAAGTATTGACTAGATAACTTAATGATTTTACTGAAAAAGAAAGATTAGCTCAGTCTAGTGCTTCTAATTATCTTGTGAATAAACCTGTTAAATGCACAACTTATCCCACTTTAGCTATAGAAAATGAGTACTTTAAGGGCACTTTAGAGATAATTTGTTGAAAAGAAAATTTTGAATATGATTATGAACAAGTCAAAACTGAGTGTCAAGAACACTGGTCTAGGATTTAATGCTACTAATTATGCTAAAAATAATCCACCTAAGGTTGTTAAGGTTATTGCAAGTAGGCTAATTGAAACAAAAAACAAGCCTCATAAAACTGAGTTTAAATCTGCTAATTTCATGTAAAGTTCATTGAATAATGTTGTGGGTGCTAGCTTACCATCTCAAAAGCATTCTAATTATATTAAATTTGATTGCACCTATTGTGAAAAATATGGACACTTGTATGAATTTTATTTTAGGCGTGCTAAGAAAGAGAAAAAGGAAAGATTGAATGCCTTACAACACAAACGTGCATCCTCTTTTGTTCCTAGAGTTAATGGATTGTTCTTAGAATTAATGTGAAAGCTAAATTTTTAGAAAACTTTTATGATAATTATAAATTTGCTTCACGTGCTAGTTTGAGGTATAATTAAAAAAAATTCATGCTCTTTTTGGTGTACTGATCGCTCACATGCACGTGATTTTGGCTTTAGTTTTGTTGTTGTTCCTACATGTTATATGTCTTAGTACTGCATTCATAGATCTTATTTCACTGACTCCAGTACTGTAAAACCGATGTTTCCTATGATATAGGTGCAACTGATGAGGAAGGAGAACACGTGGCTAGTGGATTTAGGTTTCTCCAAACACATGACCGGTGATTCAAGATAGTTCTCCTCCTTAAAGAATCCAGTGATGAGTTGATCATTTTTGGGATGCTTCAACAGGTATTGTGATGGGTAAAGGTACAATGCGCGTTAATGATAAATTCATTCTCAAGTACATTGCTTTAGTAAGTAAATTTAAGTATAATTTGCTTTAGTTTCACAATTGATAGACAATAACCTTGAGGCAAGCTTTAATAAACATGCTTGTAGAGTTTTAGATACTTTTGGTGGTCTTATTTTCAATATATCTCGTTTGGGAAAGGTCTTTACAGCTGATTTTAATCATTATTTTTACCTGATATTAGATATTTGGTAGCTTTTGAATCTAGAGATCTATTCTTTTGGCGCTGTAGGTTGAGACACATTAGTTTTGATCTCATTCGTGGGTTACCTAAGTTTAAGGGAGGTAAATGTTTAGTTTGTTCCCCTTGTAGGCATGATAAGATGGTAGCTGCTCCACACCCGCCTCTTTCTATGACACAAATGGCCCTGGTCAATTATTGCACGTGGACACTGAAGATCCTTCTAGGGTTCAATCTGTTGAAGGCAAATTGTATATACTTGTAATTGTTGATGATTACTTCATATATTCTTGGGTTTATTTTGTGGTCTCTAAAGATGAAGCTTTTGAACATTTTAAAGATTTGTTTCTTAGACTTAATAATGAATTGTCACATGCTTTAAAAGCTGTAATGAGTGATAATGATACTGAATTTAAGAATTCATTATTTGCTTCTTTTTGCTCTAAAAAAGGTTTAGAACAACAATTTTCTTTCCCTCATGTCCCACAGCAAAACAGGGTTGTAGAGAGAAAAAATAGAGTCTTAGTTGAGATGGCTAGGACTATACTTGATGAACATGCTACTCCTAGGAAGTATTGGACAGAGGCTAGTTCCACCACATATCATGTTTCTAATAGAGTATTTTTGAGAGCCTACATCGCACAAGACTTCTTGTGAGTTGAGATTTAGGCGTAGACCTAGTGTTTCTCACTTTAGAGTATTTAGATTTAAATGCTTTATTCTTAAACATGTTAATATTGATAAATTTGAATCTAGGTCTTTAGATAGCATTTTTCTTGGTTATACTGCTTACTCTCGTGGTTATCGTGTACTCAACTTAGAGACTAATAAAATTGTTAAGACCTGCAAAGTTTCTTTTGATGAGGCTAGTCCCGCTACTAGACTTGACATTTCAGGTACACTGGTTCAGGGAGAGTCAGAAATCATATTTCTTGATGAAGAGAAAGATCTTGACTTTGGCGATGTTTTTCTTCCCATGCCACCAGCTGAGGATCTTGCACCTTCTACTTTCACTTCAACTAGAGATACTGCTACCGCTAGTGGGGCAATATCTCCTTATGCACCACTATCAATTGATTGATCATCTGCAGAAAGTGTTGGTAATATTGAAATCAATTGATTGATCATCTGTAGAAAGTGTTGGTAATATTGAAACTAATTTAGAACTTTATGCACCATTGCATATTCAGCAATATCATCCCTCAGAACTAATGATTGATGATTTTTATGAAAGGGTAACACGTTCCAGATTTACTTCTCCTGACTCACATCCTCATTGTGCTTTTGTTGCCTCTTTTGAGCCCAATAAGCGTAATAAAGTCTGGACCTTACTTGAACCTCCTCATAGACATAATGTGGTTGGAACAAAATGGGTTTTTAAAAATAAACAAAGTGAGGATAGTGTCATGGTTAGAAATAAGGCTAGACTTATTGCTTAAGGGTTTACTCAGGTGAAGAGTCTTGATTTTGATGAAATTTTTGCTCCTATTGCTAGATTAGAAGCTATTCGTATTAGCTTAGAAAAGAAAACCAATGCGGCTGCTGGATTCTTGGTCGTGCATCATTAATATTTGAGGATGCATGCATGGGGTTTACTAGTAGATGAAGAAAGCGTCTGCATGCATGGGAAAATAGAGTGACTGCAGGCTTTGATTGGGTAGGTGCAAATTTGTTGGTGGAACTCTCGAGTACATGGATAAAAAGAATCTATTACCGTGATGCCAAGCCAAAGATCGGTATCGTCAGATTTTTTGGTGTCATCTCAATGTGAACCACAAAGATAAATATCAACTATAATAATATTTATTCATTAACTAAATGTGGGTCCGATGACCAAGGTTTACATCCACGGCTTATAGGTCAAATTTAAATAATATCAGCGGAAGAAAAACACCAAATCTGAAGAAGCCCACTGAACATGCCCACAGGCAAACGATAGTAAAATATGGCCTACTTGTTCTGGTCCTCATCATAGTCGAAGCTATCCCCTTATGAGATGAGATAGTAAGGGTGAATACAATTTTGTATTCCGCAAGTCACACAGGAGAATGCAATATAATGATAAAGGCAACAAATAAAAGCTTATAGGGTTAGTTTGAGCATAAAACAATATTTAAAGAAATACAGCAAATAGGTATAAAATTGCTGAAATTAGCATAGTTAGTAAACATTAATTTAATTAAGTAAGATAATATCATTAGTACATGCATCGACCTGACACCAATCTAATCATAGACATCCCACTCGGATCTTTTTCAAAAAGATCTCATATAGATTTCATCCATCCATAAGCATTTTGTAAACCATATTTGAAAATAAAGTCTAATATGTGAAAAACTTTACTCAGCTTACCCATGACCGAGGGTTCAAAAATGCGCAAATATAATATATGATCTCAGCAGGAAATCCAACGATTTTTTCTCTAAAAAATTACACTATTCCCGAGAGCAGCTAGTCCCATGATGTGTATCTTATTTCCAGAACGCATATACTTCCTCATCCACAAGAAAAAGGATACAGGGCGACAATAAGCTCCAAGTATAGTACCTATAACACCCCCACACATTTTTAGAGATCATGTATTCAAAGAACAAATGATTTATAGTTTGATTTTCATGACAATGGCTACAGAGTTTACCCCGTTCCAGTTTTTTTTGTCAACAAATTATCTTTTGTCAAGATGGCATTGTGCCAAATCAGCCACATAAAATTTTTGACTTTATGTGGTATCTTATCTTTCCAAAGAATATTATGAGCACAATTTAGCAAGTTCTTATGTAACTGGCACTGAAAGATTCTTGTTTTCTTCCCACATCCTACTAGGAATGTCATGATTCTCACTCAAAGCCTCCTTGGCAATAACATCCTGCAGCATTCTCAACTTATGCTGCATATATTCATCAAGCCATCCTCTAAAGTAACAGGACATCTTTTCATAACGACACCATGAACATTCGCATTTTGCTCTTTGCAAACAGAATATAAAATAGGGAATCTTTCACATAGTGGCACTGAGTCATTCTAACATTCATGCCAAATTCTATCCCCTCCCCATCTCCTTGCTGTTTGTTTCAGGATGTCTGCCCAAACTGGGAATCATCCTGTTTGTCTCCTTAAATTGATATTTAACAGTTGTTATTCTCTTTGGATAATCATATTGATTAATCATATATACTACCCATAGTTTTCTCTATTTTAGCATGTGAATTCCTAAAATGTGTTGCCAACTTTCTTCACCTTGTCCAAATTAGCAAAATGCAATGCCAACTTTCTTCATTTAGTCTTTTTCTGTGTGATGTTGCTTACTTATCTTACCGATTATCACCCACAATGTGCTATGCTGATGGCTTACTATGGTTATCGATGTTTTGCTAGTTTGCACTTGTTTAAGTACATTGATGAATATTACATAGATAAAAAATGTCATTATATGATAAGAGAAACATATTGTTCACAGATGTTTTGAATTTTGCGTAAAAAGAATTGGTAAGGGTATTAGAGATAGAATAGGAATTGATTATTCCTTTCCTTATATGCCTTGATATTCTTATCCATATATAGCATATTTCCCTGTAATATCCCCTTCTCCCTATATATATCAGCCATTGAGCCTGTTCTATACACACAATATTCATAACATGATATCAGAGCAAAGGTTAGGGTTAGGATTTACCCTAGCCACCGTCGCTTCCTAGCCTCCGCTCGTCTTCCGCATTTGCTACCCCCGAGTGGAGCGATCTCTGCTCACGAGGGCGGCCATCATAGCTCGCGCCATTGTCAAGCGCTATCCAGCCGTCTTCGATCGTTGCTGCTGCCTCGAATCCAGGCGACACTGCCTTAGATCTGGCTGCCGTCGGATCTGGCGTCCTCCTCACCGCCACGGGCCTCCCACTTCCTCCCGGCAACCTATGGCCTCCTCTGTTCTCTGAGCTGCCAGATCCATCTAGATCCAGACTCCCCTCAGCCTTCCCGAAGGTTGACGTCCAGCCTTGATCAGGCCGCCACCCTCAGCTCCGTTTGGAACCCGCGCGAAGGCTCACAGAGGAGTCGGGGCCATGGAGATGGCGTTTCTGAAGAGAGTGGAGTCGGGCTTCTCCAACCGGCCACCCCAGGCTGGATCTGCACCGTGTCGGACTTGGCCCTAGGCCTCCCAACGTCGATCTCTTCTAGCTAGATTGGATTTGGTCACCCTGACGTTGCCTCCGGCCGCTTGCGCCCGGATCCAGCCACCCCGACGCCGCCTCCCAACCGTCGCACCTCTAGACCCCTGCTCCTGCTCTTCCTCTACACTGTCGACCTCCAGATCGCCGCCTCCCGGCAGCTCGGCTCCAGGCCGCTGCCTCCTGGACACCGCCTCACAGGCCATCACGCCCGTGCTGTCGCCTGGAAGCTCCCCCGCTTGGAGCCGCAAGTAGAGAAAGGGGAGAAAGAGAGGAGGAGAAGAAGGAAGTGGAATGGCAGTAGTGCGTGTGCTGCGTCCTTGCTAGCTTGCTTGTCCGAAGTTGCATAGCGTTGGAAGGAGCTTGTTCGTCATGCTGTCAAAAGGGTATGTGATCACTAGACTACTGACGGCTTTTGTGTCGACTGAGAAAAGGATGGCCTCACGTTGGTCTGTGGTGTTAGACTGCTCTTGGTGTCCTGTTGCAAATGGTGCTTATAGCTTGCTGTTTTTAAGTTGTTTTCTTTCGAGTCTTCTGTTGTATACATCTAAGTTCGTAGTCTTTATCTTTCAGTTCATTCAAGCCGTACGAGTCCACAAATTTATTGTCAGTCATAAAAAAATAGGAATTTTCTTTTGTATGGCAGCAGCTGCCACTCTTCTCTCTGTGCCGCGTGCAGATCGTAGAAGTTGTTATGACGCCGCTACTTCTCTACCCGCCGCTCCAAACTTCTAAGACCGTCATGCTTTTTCTGCACTTTGTGCACTGCGCCGCCGCTGTCTTGAGCTTCGATCTGCATCATCATGCTTCTATCTATTTCTCTTCGATTTGATTTGATAGTTTTGCAAGAGTCACACGCTACGACGACATTATCAAGACTCAAACTTTGGATTTTTACTATTTTAGTAATAACCCTTTTCAAATGCAATGCTATTGCATATACTTTACATTTGAGGGGGTGTTAAGGGTATTAAAGATAGAATAGGAATTGTATTATTCTTTTCCTTATATGCCTTAGTATTCTTATCCATATATAGTATATTTCCCTGTAATATTCCTTTGTACTCCCTATATATATCGCTCATTAGGCCTTTTCTATACACACAATATTCATAACAAGAATTAGCCGTGTTTTATCTCAAAATAAAAAGAAAATAAGAAATAATGGTAGGAATTAGTAAATTAGTAACATATGCTAGCCTAGCAGGGGAGATGTGTGTGCATGGTTTGAACCCTAGGTGAGAAAATTATAGTGTACTCTGGTGCAAACGTCACAAGACTGTAGTGTCCTGTAGCCAATTTTGCCCTAATATTGGTATTTCTTGTTAAGTTTCAACAAGTCTCCATTTTAATAATACTGATCATCATCCATTTTGCACCCCCCCTTGAATTGTTATTTAAATATTGCTATTCTCTTTGGATAGCCACATTAATCACTTGTAGTACCCAACCGTCTTCCCTATTTTGGTGGGTGAATCCCTAAAATGCATCTTCATCTTGTCTGAGCTGCGAAAGTACCATGCCAACTCTCCATTTTATCTCTTTTGCATGATGCTCCTTACTTACCACCTACAATCTGTTTGCGCCTTGCTGGCTTACTAGGGTTAACGATGTGTTTGCTACTTTGCACTAAGTAAAACGACGAATGCTGGGTAAATAAAAATGGCATTGCACCCTAAGAAAAATATGTTGTGCACAACATATTTAGAATTTTCATAGAAAAGAGTTAGCTGCATTTTCCCTCAAAATAAAAAGGGAAAAGGAAGTAGCGGTAGTAAGGCAGTAACTGGTGATGAGCCTCTTCCTTTTAGCTTCTACTAGTCAAATGCTCGTGCGTTACAGCGGATTTCATATGACAAATATCACAAGTCCAAAATTCTAGAAAAAACAAAATATGGTGTTAATATTTCTGCATTTGCAATGGTAGCATGAGCAATATTTATTTACAATATAGATAGCAATTTTGCAAAAGAAAAAGATAGGATAAAATGACATTTTTCAACCAAAAAAAAGATAGAGTAGCATTACATGTTTACAACAAATAGATATATATATTTGTAGTGGGCACCAGGATATCCAAATATCAATTCTTCTTGAAGATATACTATGTTCTACCTATAGGTTTGCAATCCATTATATCCATCTAATTAAGTAATGCCAACATTCATTCTATAAGCTCTTTTCTAATTTTTGAATTAGAACTCACTAGCAACCAGGCTGTCCCTAGGGCAGGGCGGTAGGGGCACCCACCAAGGCCCCAAGAGATAGGGCCTAGCTCATGTTGAAAGCTTGATACAGATCTTCTTGGGGTAAAATTACCACCTAATCTTAAAAAACTCACGCCTTTTCTATAGATCACAAGCTATACAATGCAAGACCCTCATATTCAACATACAAATTTGCAACCAACCAAAAATTTTCTTTCAAGAGAGGACAACCAACCAAAACATGAGACAAATAATTATTCCCAGAGTCCCACGGAAGAATAGCAACAAAAATGTTATGCTCGGTTGCTATTCTCATGATTGGTATATCTGATGGTTCAAGTGACAGAATATGACACTAGGAACTTCTGATCCGGTTGTACATTACAAGCAATCTTCAGTTTTTGTGATTCAGTGTTGGGAGCTTGGGACTACCTTAAATGACAACGCTTGGTATCCATCTCCAATTTCATATCTATGGATGTGAAAATGGAAGGAGAGAATAATCTTTAATTTATAGAATTACAAGCAGAAGGGCAACAGAATGGCAAACTTCATAGGAAATGTGAGCTGTTTATACCAAAGAAAATTTAGTTTGTTCCCTCTAAAAAATACATTATAGGCAGCCTGATCAGTTAATACCTAGCAATCTATAGATTCTAAATGAATCCGACAAAACATTTGGCGTTAACTTAGAACTAATATATTTTAAATATGTTATACATAGTAGAACTAAAATATAGTGGCCCATTGGCCTATTACATAGTAGAACTAAACATACTTGGCCATTGGCTTGTATATGACATAAAAGTATTTCTTTTCAGCATTGAGCAAAACCCAACAAAAATGAAACATATACGTTGTTAGACACATCGAGCAAAAAATAATAGCTAATGCACTTTAGAAGGCAAACAACATATCTAGGGAATAAAGATGGAATTACATGCATGTAATAAGCCATAACACAACCGAATAAATTGAAGCTAGGCTCAACCAACAATATAGCCTAAATACACTTTATGGTTGTTGGCCAAATGGCTAACGAGAAGGTGCAATATACTGTTGTAATGGACATTGTAGGAAAACTAAGACAATATATAAAATGAAGTGGTGATGATTATTGAGTATTTGCACCTTGGGCAAGGAAGCGTTTTTGCTTTTCTTACTAACTGTCATACATGAACTTCAACTCACATTACAACATCAAGACATGCATTAAAGTAATCAATTTTACAGCCAAATACATTTTATGCAAAACAGAGCTTTTCATTTGATGTTTTGTTTACTTCAGCAACATAAATTTAAGATCAGCTTCTAGTTCAGCATTCAAGGTGATAAAAATATTTACCAATCTTTTCAATTGGACTTCCTAAGGAAGAAGTATCGTTTGAGAAGCATGCTTCGAGGACTAATGTTGGGCTCGACTAGTTGGGCTCATTGTGCACGCATGTAGCAGAAAAATCAACCTCTTGATCCCCTGGGAATAGAACAAAAAAGGGCATCCAAATTTCAGTAGTTAGCAAAGAAAGAGTAGTGATCACAATACAATGAATGTCAAGTCATCAACTCAGCAGTGAAAATGTATTCTAACAGCTACCAACTTTGGTACAACATTATTTCAGTAAAGACTCTGGAGCATCCAACAGCTTTCTTAAAATTAATTCTTCTAATCCAATTGAAATGCATATTATTTAAATCAAAACTACTAAAAAGAACTTTGTTAGTGAATGCAGTATGGAAAAAATTGGACTTTAAAAAGATAATGAATATATACAGATTCAAATGAATTACACAAATACTGCAAAAAGATTTCAAATACATTTGGCAACTGTCCAAGACACATTAAAGAATGGTTCAAAATGATGACAGATTTAACAGTACCAACAATATACTGATTTGATTTTTTGTCTGTGGATCAGGAAACTTCAATTCCATTTTTTGCATTAGAATTCATGTGGAGCATTTTTGAACAATTTCTCTAAATGGATCTGCATGCTGCATAATTTACCAGGTATGGATTTCATATAAGTTCTTCCGTAGTAGCGTCCACCATTAGACAAAGTGTTACTTATAAGCACTAAAATTTCACCATATGTTTACTGAACAAATGGGAAAGGAAAGATGTGAATAAAAAAAATCAAAGATGAATTGTTATGATTGATCAAAGCAACATTTATTGAAGTTAAGATAAATAAAAACTCTAAAATAAACAGTTGACATAATGAAGAAGCAAGCTGTCTTCTAAACTGACTTGATAACACTTTCGAAAGTCAGGTGATTGATCATTGGGATTGTATTCAATCCCATCGTTACAGTGGCAGATTCAGGATTTTTAAAATGGGTATTCGAACTTTAGAGTTAGATCAATATTGATACATCGATACCGCGACACACGTTTCCTCTAAAACACCGATATAACGATCCGTGTATATAGATATAATAAAAATATAGAAATTAATGATTTCTTATGAGAAAATGGGTGACATAATGCTAGCACAATGACATGAATTAAATAGCAAATTATAAAGATTAATGACAATTGCATACCTTGCTTATCCTACTTTTTCTTGCTCTTTTCAGCTCTCTCTTACACAGATTTCAAATTTGCAGACTTCTTCATTTTTTAAAGCTTAAAGATCTACACAATCAAATAATTGATTGTCATGATTTAATCAAGAGATCCACATGTATCAAAACTCGTAAATACATGAGAAGAGCTAACCTTAACTGCTTAACAACAATGTCTGACTTCGCTTCAGCTAGTGAATCTCTCGGGTTCTGGGCTTGTGCAGGACCCTGCAAAAGCAGCATCGACTCTGTTATAGACAGAACACAGACTTGCAAATACATGTGATTCCCTTGTCCTGAACCCAAGTAACAGAGAAAATCTATGCGAAATCGGCCCCATCCACTATATTTGACCACATTGATGCTAGATGCTACATCTACGAGACTACGACACCAACCATCTGCAACGGATGAACCACATTTCCCAGCAGCATATGACAGAGAAACTATATATTCAAACAACAGAGTTAGCATTTTTATTGAACCTGAGAGCCCCATTCGATCTCTCCGATATGCTTGATGCCCTTGAACGCCTCGGGAAGCAGCGTGAAGAGGTTCCTCCCGCCCCTCACAATATACTGCAGCACCAAACATCGAAGATAAACAAACAAATCGTGAAAAATCAGAGGAAAAATCCCGAAGGAAAACAAAAGGAAGCAGCACGGATACGAGAGCGGACCTCCTCATGGCCGGCGAGGGAGACCTTCTCCTTCTTGAAGACGGAGGTATCGAAGTCGAGGGACGAAATGGTGGAGCCGACAGCTGGCGGGGCCGAGACCATGGTTGTGACCGCGCGGCGGTGGATGCGGTGAGGACGCACGGGGGCAGGGTGGCGGGGAAGGAGATGGAGTGGCGACTGGCGAGGAGAGGACGAGACGAAGCGACGAGTGGAGAGGGCGGCGGCGTTGTGTATCTAGAGATTGGAGGGCGGCAGCAACCAATAGTCAGAGGGTGGCGGCACGATGGATCTGGAGAGTGGAGAGGAGAGGACGAACCGACGAGTGGAGAGGGCGGCGGCCGGCCAGCCGAATGGCGCAGATCTGAAAAGGGCGGACCGGCGGACGGGCGGAGGCGGTGATGGGATGGCACGACATCGAGTGGATCTGAGGGACGGAGTCACAGAGGGCGGGAGGGGAAGACCGGGGGGCGTGGGCGTTGCCGCGTCGGCTGTCGGGGCGAACGCCGAACGGGGGAATGGGAGGAGCGAGGAGAAATGGGGATGGGCCAATGGGGATTGGGGGAGACGCCGGGCCGCCGGGCGAGACGCGCAAATGGGATGGGCTGTGCGCTCGGCGGCTCGATGAAACGGGATGAGGGGCCTAAAAATAGTAAGTTCAGCCCAACTAAGTGTATATATATGTATTATACATTGTATATATTGATTTTTTGTCAAAAAATTTAGGTATTCAGCTGAATACCTTTGAATTAATGTAGATCCGCCCCTGCATCGTTATTTAAGAGAGCTGATGAACTGTAGTTCCTATTCTGGGAGGCTGAAGTGTCTGTGTCATTAGTAATGGTACAGATGAGCTCTTGGAGCACTCACGCAATCAATTTTTCTGAAAGAGAATCACTCGATTCATCCCTATCAGAGAGGCGAAGTTTTGCTTTCAACATCCTGCTAAACTCCTCTCTCAGAAGTAACCACAACAGAAGGTGAGGTTTATATACATTTAGCATCTACTATTGGTATTCTTACACAGGTGGTATCAGATACTCGTGAACTTCGGCACCGTCTCATCTCTGAAACATTCCCGATAGCCTAGCAAGGGAGGAGTGCGTGGATGAACCCTGGTGAGAAATCTCCAGACGCAAAAAACCCAAACCGGCCCATCACCCCATTCCCCCGCACGCACACGCTCCCCACCCCACTCCACCCCGTCGCGTCGTCCTATTTAGGCAACCCCGTCTCCTCTCCCCATTTCCGTCTCCCACACCCCATCCCCTCCCACCACCCCAAAAACACACGCCTCCGATCCCCACGCCGGGACGCCAGCCGTAGACCTAGCCACCGCCGGCGGACGGGGTCCGCCCGATTCCGCGGGCACGTGGGGATTGAAAGGTACTGCCACGCCCTGATCGCCGCCGCCGCCGCGATGCGCAGCCTTGCCTGACGCGTAGGGTCTGTGCGATTCGCCTCGGTTCCTCGCGGGTGTCGCTGATCGGGCCCGGGGTGGCGGTGCTGCCGGCCGACGCGGTGCTGGGCTCGGCGTTTTAGGATCGGAATGCGGCGGAATTCGGGGTGTATCGGGTGGGATTGCTCGGGGTTCGTGGGATCTCGTCGCGCCTGTGCTCGTCGGATCGCTTGAGGGTGTCGGGATGCTTGTGGGGTGGTTACGGCTAGATGATAGTTCGGTTTGGTTCGCTCGTGGTGCCCGGATCTTCCATTTTGCTTTCTCGTGGCTCGTGGTGTGATTAGATCCTTGGATAGGGTGGCGTATTAGAGCGCTTTTGCTGTACCGACTCTTTTATGCTGCAATCTGATGGTGATTTGATGATTAGGGGATGTAACCACAGGGTTTAATTGCTGTGATGCTTCTGCTGATGTGCATGCATGCGTATATGGCATTTATAGAATATAATTGCCTAGCAAATGCGGCATGTAGTGCCTGTTACATGATTTTCCTGTTACCATGTTGTGTTGTGCTATGCTTACGGTGTTTGTGCTCAGTAGAATGGAATGGCTTAAGAAATGCAGCACGTAGCTCTTCTTAGTTGATTATTCTGTCATTATATGTTGTGTTGTAACGTGCAGATGTTTGTGCATGTGTGCGTCATGGAATAGGATGGCTTAGCAAATGTAGCAGAAAGTTCTTGTTCGATGGTTGTTATGTCATTGTGCTGTGCAGTGCTATTGTTTGCTGGTTTGGCCATTGCTGAGTTTGGAATTCCTATTCTTGCAGATCACTCTACCCCAGGCTGAGTTAGTGGCTGGTATTGGTGATATAAGCATTTGTTAGCTGTTTTCTCCTGTTTCTTGGGTCTTAATCTTTGATTAAGCGTCATTGAAAAGGCTGTACATGAGAAAACAATTTGTTGAAACATTTCACTTGTAATATGAATGTATTGTGACAATCCTTCTTCCTGTGCTAGAATCATATATTTCAGCTTCAAAGCTCTTATGGTACTTTTTCAAGTTTCCTATTGAACCGAATACCTAATGCACTAATTCTGAGCTTGTGATGAACATTCATGCAAATTCGTAGATATTAATTCAGAACCTGGTGGCATATTAACCTTGGATACTTGGTCAACTGGAAAATTGGAGCTCCTTGTTCATGTCCTCAATGGAGAGCCTAGCACACTTAGAGGTTTTGTGTGAAAAGCTTTACAATTCTAGAGACTCAGCTGAACGAGCACATGCAGAAAGCACCCTCAAGTGTTTCTCGGAGAACAGTGATTACATTTCACAGTGCCAATATATATTGGACAATGCCTCAACTCCATATGCCTTGATGTTGGCCAGTACAAGCTTGTTGAAACAAGTCTCTGACCGAAGTCTTTCTTTGCAATTGCGCCTCGATATCCGTAATGTTTCTATTCTGGAAACATAAAGCATAAAATCATATTGCATCTGCACGGCATGTTGGCATTTATGTCTCTTTCCATTTGTTCACATGTGAGTTGCATGTCGTATGCAGCATGTAACCATACAAAGTAGTTGTAATTTGTTTATAGTGATGTTCAGCGTAAGTTACCATATGCATAAGTTTTGTCATTTCCTTGATTCTCAACTTATTTCTGTTTTGTCCTTAAAAAACATTTATGCTCCTGTAATATAGCTGGGGAAGATTATTTACTTATTTCCATTTTATTCTTTGGTTTTTTATGCATCTGTATTGTAGCTGGAATAGATAATTATTTATTTCCATTTTATCCTCAATTTTATACTTCTGCAATGTAGCTGAAATGCATAACTTATTTATCTGTAACCATTTTTTTGCATGCCTTTGTGCCTCTTTTTGTTGCTAATTTCAGACTAACCTTTCTGTGATCTGTGTGAAGGGAATTATGCCATGAACTATCTTGCCGCAAGAGGACCTAAATTGCAGGGCTTTGTTACTAAGTCCCTAATTCAGCTCACATGTCGGATTACAAAATTTGGATGGTTTGATGATGATAGATTCAGAGAGATTGTCAAGGAAGCAACAGATTTCTTAGCTCTTGTAAGTATGTCTTATGCTTTGTAGGATTGAGATAAGAGTTTTATAATTGCCTGTCATGTATTTAAGCTTAGATAGCTACTATTGCTTAAAGCGGAGTTGTATGATCACATAAGCCTTTGCCAGTTCAGTGATTGAAATCTATTCTTTGGAACTAAGTGACCTTCAAAAGATAACCAGCAGTGCCAGATAAATCAGCATTTGTGCATGCAAATGAATGTATGCAATGACTCGTAAGAACTTTGAACATTTGAAACACAGAATTGTAAATCAGCTTATTTTAATCATTGATGGCTTGAGCTGTATGATTAGGCACTAATTATTTTAACAGAGAAGATTTGTGTTGGTTTCACATCCCTTGGTAACATCCAACTTAATCTTTTTAAAGCCGTATGAGAAGAAAACACTTCCTTTCAAATCTGCCAGTGATACTCAAGAAATTGCTATTTTCAGTTGATAATCATATAGGAATTGCTGGTGCGCTTTTATAATGATTTACTTAACTACACTTGCCGGATTTTGTTTTAACCCTCTTCTTATGAAAAGATCCCTTTTTTTGTATTTTCTGCGCTTTTCTAGCTGTCGAATCGCTCCTGATTATTTTAAACATTCTTAAACTGTTGCAGTATGCACATATTATCACATACCTTATATAACAGTTGCTATTTATTTTCTTTATAATCCCTCCGTTCTTTTACAAATGATGTTTTAGCCTCACGCACACATACTAAGAAAATGCACAATATTTTTTTTGAAGAATGAGAATACACAGGTGGAATTTTGTATCTTTGTTTTTAAGGAGAATGGGGACTTGAACCCATGATCTCAACCACCACAACCTTGTGCTCTACAACTAGGTCACATTGGTGTCCCCAAAATGCACAAGATTATCACCATACCTTTCTAAAATTTGTTTCTTTTACTATGCTATTAAATTTGTTCACCACCTACCAGTCCACCTATCTTTAGTCTTAGGTGATCAATGAACAAGAATCTCTCCCCCAATTAATGATCTCATACGGTGAAGTATGCATTAAACAAGTTCAGGGTAATTTACGAAGTTATATTTATATTTTACCTAAAAAATGTAAAACTTTTTTTAATAAAAAGTAATAAAATATCTCACTGAAACACCATTTGTAAAAGAACAAAGGGAGTAACAATTCTATGTGATGAATTGTACTTTTGAAAATGCCTCTTGTTCATGCTAAAATTTGATCATATGTCTTTAATGTGCAACATTAGTGTCAATTAAATAAATTTATTTACTGAAAAGGGAAATGAAATGATAACCAAGCTTCTATTATCAAATAATTCATATGTGGTGATATTATATTTTTTTAATTCCATGCTCTGTTTCAAGTTACCTGATGCATTTTGCTAAATTTGTTGCTTCTGCTTCTGTCATTTCAGGCATCTCAGGATCATTATTTTATAGGATTGAATATACTAAATTTTCTTGTAATGGAAATGAACCAGGTGAGACCTAGAATGTTTTCTGCTGTTAATATAGGTTTCATAAGTGGTTTCTTCCCTATCCAATACAATCAGGCATTCATGTTAATACATGGATTGATTAAAGTTTAATTGAACCGTGCTTCAAAATATTGTTGACACGGTTGCTTCTACCAGGCTGCACAAAATTTTGTTGTTTAAAACTGCTCCTCATGTACAGTTTTGTTGGCACACACATAGGTTGCACGGTGCATATGAAAGCCACATGCACATTCCTTCATAGACACTGCATGAGAGGGTCAAGCATACATAACTACATAAGGGAGTACATATGCACTTCCAAACAGCATAGGCACTATCTTGTGGGTGACTACATATGTACCATAACCAACAGTCATCAGAAGCATGCAATTGAACACTATGGTCGGAATAGTAATGTTTAATCCCACCAATATTAAGAAGAGGGCTTATTAAATTTTAATAGCTATGGTCGGCATATTAATGTTCAACTTTTAAAGAGCTTTGGTATTGGTGGGAATAGGTGGCAACATAATAGGTGGGGGCTGTGGCCCACGTTTGGCAATGGTCCTTGGGACTGTAAAGTGTATAGGCGTGGAAGAATTTTTTTACCTGCTTGGAGCTGTGGTGCACATTTAGCTACGTCCTTTGGACTAAGTGTAAATCAATCTTTTTGTTAACCCACCTTACTATTAGTATGATCTGTCATCCACATCTTCTTAATATATGATCACATGTCACTGAACCCCTCATAAAGTGGAGTTCCATTTGCCTTGATAACAGTACCAGACAAGCCCTACCCCACTTAACTTGAATACATAGTATACTAGCTTGGCTTATAATATGAAAAAAGTTCACATTGTGTATCCAACTAGTTTCTATCCCACATCTTAGTTTTCTGTTTTTCTTTAACAACTATTCTCTATGGAGAGCTGGCCCAATAAGCTTTCTCAGTATGTGGTTAACCGCTGTATACATTTTGCAAACTACCGCTTATGGTGTCCACTAGGGAACAAAAAACCGGCAGTTACTGGCCGGTAACAGAAAAAACCGGTGGGAACCAGGAATATTAAAATCAGCCGGGTTACTTTTAACTTTATGACTGCATAATGCATTCCTAGGTTGGTTTAGGCCTTTTTGTTGCTAGATTACCTATTATATGTGCTAAATATACTTCAATGATTATACTGCCAACTCAAATTCAAAATTTTGGGGTTTTTTCCGGTTTTGGGCGGTAACCGTTTCGGTTACCGATTTTAAAACAGCCGCAATTCAAAATTTAACTTTTGAATTTCAATTGTTTTTTTTCTGGTTTTTCTGGTTACCGTTACGGCCTCCGGCCAGGAACATAACCGGTAACGGCTTTTCTATGCCTGGTGTCCACTAATATCTTTACCTCTAGATGAGGTTTTTATTTGTTACTTCATTTTCTTTTTAGTACTGTTCAGAATGTCATACCATTTATGTTCATCCCTTTTCCTATGTAAGGTTAGCTGTAAGAGAAATTTGACTAATGTTTTTCATGTTGGTTTATGCATATAGCCGAATACGATGCCTTCGACACTTCACAGAAAAATTGCAAGTTCATTCAAGGACCAGTTTCTTCTACAGATCTTCCAAATTTCTCTAACCTCATTAGACCAACTGAAAAGTGAAGGTAATGTTCAAGGTGTTATGGTGGCATGATTTTTCTTTCCAGTAGATTGTATTGGAATACCTACACTGATTTCATTTCCATCTTCTGATACAATCTGAACTTGAACTGCAGTACCAGATGATTTTAGGCATGTCCCTCTTTCACTTGCGTTGAAGTGCTTGTCATTTGACTTTGTTGGTTCTCCAGTGGATGAAAGCTCTGAAGAATTTGGAACTGTGCAGGTATATTGGTTGCATACTTGTTAGCTACTCTTTGCAACAATTAACCTGTCATTGTATCACGCTTTGGCTCTTTATTGTAGTTTATGCATATTTTTTTTATCTTGATGCAGCTTCCTGCATCTTGGAGACCTCTCCTTCAAGATCCTTCCACTGTCCAGATCTTTTTTGATTACTACAAAGTCAATGATAATCGTGTTTCAAAAGAGGTACACTTTGCTTGGGTGATTTGATAATAAATAGTAATACAGTGCAAATATTTTTATTGAGTGATTTGTTCATTAATTCAAAAGAGGTACATTTCTATCCACAATTCCACATGTTTCAAAAGAACTACTGTTTGATGGGTCTAGTTGTTGATACAATTTGCAAATTTAGTATTAGTTAGTGCTTACTACCATGTAAGAGCAACCCTTTTAAATGTTGTCTCTGATTCTTTGACAGGCATATTTTTCCCATTTAACATCTTCTAGTGGTTAGAACTTTATCTGCTACCCTCCTGCACTTATATGTGTGCAAGCCTGTTGTTTTGTGCAGGCTTTGGAATGTCTTGTCAGACTTGCATCTGTCAGGCGCAGTATTTTTGTGGAGGACCCTGCACGGTCCCAGTTTCTCTCTCATTTGATGTCAGGCACCAAGGAGATACTCCAAACAGGCCAAGGTTCTACACTTTTTACAAATTAGTAATTGATGCTGGTTTTCTTCCTCTTACAAATTTAACTTATTAGGAAGAATTATCTCAACTAAAGTCCTCTTTGCTGTTATTTAAGAAGCATATAGTCTTAACATGAGTTGATTAACTCACCTCTAGTCATTTCGTATATTTTAGGAGACTTAAATGGACCTAATTACAACTATGGTGTATACTGTTGAAGCCAAATTTGCTAGTACAGAATTAAAAGTTGTCTTGATTTGATATGCTTACAATAATTTATCTGCCCAAGTAGATAAATTTGTTGGTTGAGGCACTTCATGCAGGGCAAAAATAGATGTTATGTAATTTATTTTGGCTCTGCAGGTCTTGCTGATCATGGTAATTACCATGAGTTCTGCCGTCTTCTGGGACGTTTCAAAGTTAATTACCAGGTTACGAACCAAGGATATGCTTGTATTTTATTTCTTTTAGCATTTATTAGAAAATTGACAAACTTGTTAGTTTTTTTCCATAATGATTGGTGCATTGCTTGGTAACTATAGCGATGTAATGATTATGAAGTATGAATGTAGTTCTTACAAAAGAAAAAAGTTTTTTCTTCCTGATTTGTTGACGCATGCTATATGTTGAAGGAACAACATTACAAAATACAAATTTGGTTTTGTAGCTTCTAATCTTTCAGGTTTACCGATGAAGAGAAGTAGGGCCTGTTTTTTTTTCTGTGGCTTATAGTTTTTGGCTGAAATTTTTGAATTTTAGCTGTTTGCGACAGAGATTACGAAGAGAAAGATACTCGCTTGCGATTTTAGATGGTACAGATGTTGGGCTTTTAACAAGTACTATAATTAACTTATAAATTCCATCTTAAAAAATACTCCGTTTAAAAATTAGGTACTGTAGCAAAAACCAAAAGCTGTTTTGAGAAACTGAAAAGAACAGGCCTATAGTTAACTACTTATGCTAATAATATACTCTTTAGTTCCATTATTCTGTGGTGTGACCAGGGATTGAAAAACCAGCGATTACTGGCTGTAAACGGAAAAAACCGATGTGTACCAAGAGGAAAAAAAACAGTCGAAATTTTTCAAAAGTAAATTTAAATTTATGACTGCATAATGCACTTTCTAGGTTGGTTTATGCCAAGGTTCTAAAAAACGATAACCGGTACTCGACTGGTAACCTAACCTAGTAGTGATTATATGGCATAACCGGCCTATTATGCTGCATAATCGGCCCAATTATGCAGATAACCAGCTAGCAGGTAGGGGCATCTGTTACTTATATACGGGCGAGTATACGGCCTAGTAGACCCTTTTGAGAACACTGGTTTAGGCATCTGTTGTGCTAGGTTACCTATTGTATGAAGTAAATACACATCAATTATTGTTCTCCTATGTTTTCTTTGACTTTTTCCTTTTTTCCTAGTGGTTTTTCCGGTTTTTTCACCGGTTACTGGAACGATTACCGGTTTCAAATTGACAAATTCAAAATTTGAATCATGAAATTCGTTCAGTTTTTTCCCGGGATTTCCAGTAACCAGCCGCTTGCCAGGAATACCCCCGGTTCCGGGTTTTGTATCCCTAGGTGTGACAGCTGGTATTTGCTTTGTGCAGTTTAGTTAGTGGCCATAAAAAATTACTGTAGTTGAGGGAACAATGAATTAATATTATATTAATAATCCTCGTTATATGTCTTTAGGGGTGAATTGGGGATGGTTATTGTGCTCAACTGGGGATGATGGTTATTCCAAATTTTCGGTATTTTTACCTTGTAACAATGAGTAGCTTATTACTGTTTGTTGCCAAGTGATTTTTTGTCATTTTAAATGTTTTAAAGCGAAAAAGGGAATTTTAATGTCATTTTGTCGTCATACTCATTCAAAGTTTGTCATGCATCTCAGTTTCTTTTTATTTATAAAACATCTTGAATTTTTTATAATAATACACCTTAATTTGTGGTTGATCATTGAAGCGACATATTGGTTCGTTATTTGTGAATATACATAGTGTCATCTCTAGAATTGTCTACAACATTGACTGCCAGATTATTTGGTTTATACATGGTTATTAAGGCGTCGCTTAAGCGTCGACTAAGCGGTAAGGTGGCCCGGGGGGGGGGGGGCAAGGCGTCGCCCCCGCCTTGCCGTCCGTGCCCAAGGCGGCCTAGGGAGACGGCGGCGGCTGAGGGAGATGGCGGCGGCCAAACGGATCCGGTGGCGGGAAGCCCCTATCCGGCGCGGAGAGGCCGGATCTGGCGTCGTCCGGGTGGAGGCGGCGGCGTCGTACGGGTGGAGGGCGGTGGCGCAGGACCGGATCCGGTGGCGGGGAGCCCCGATCCGGTGTGAGGAGGCCGGATCTGGGCTGGGGCGGCGGCCGAGCCGGGGTGAAGGGTCCGGGGTGGAGGAGGCGGCGGCCGATCCGGAGGGGAGGCGTCGGAGGAGAGGCGGCGGCGCTCGGAGAGGAGGTGGCGTCCTGGGCGATGCGTCGGGGGAGGACGCGTCGGGGGAGGAGGTGGTGTCTGGGCGACGAGTCCGAGTGAGATCGAGAGTGAGACTCGATCTCACTTGGTCATCTGGGGTGGGGGGTTATAAAGGATTTGGTATTTTAAAATTTAGTCCTCAGAGTTCTATAAAATTTCAATTAGGTCCTTCTCTTTAGAAATCTTCTGATTTAGACTTCGAGAGTTCCATTTTCTTCGCCTTAGGATGTGTGTAAGGCGTCGCCTCGCCTCGCGCTTTACCGCTTAAAAGTTGTGAGGGGGGTGGGTCGCCTCGCCTTACCGCCTTAATAACTATGGGATTATATTTGATTGTTATTGATGTTTGGACAAGGATATATTAAATTGCTTGGTGGTTACTTGGTTTTGTTGTTCCATTTTCTACATTCTTGAGTAGCGGCCTTTGGTCACTTTTGAGATTAAATGTGGAAATTTAACTTATTGTACTGTGCAGTTGTCAGAGATTCTGAATGTTGAGTTTTATGGCGAATGGATTGGTCTAGTAGCAGAATTTACAACTAAATCCGTGCTTTCATGGCAGGTTTGTCTTTCTTCTTGCTCAGTTACTAGTCACTAGATCTTCGATAATCAATGTTGTGAGTGTTATGACTGGTATGCTATCAATTATTTGTTCTGTAGTGGGCCAGCAACAGTGTTTACTATCTTTTAAGTCTTTGGTCAAGGCTGGTGACATCTGTGCCTTACTTGAAAGGAGACACACCAAGTCTGCTTGATGAAACTGTACCCAAAATTATGGAGGCTTTTATCACTTCTAGAATTAACTCTGTTCAGGTACTGGCTTCTGCGAGAGCTGCAACTACTGCTTTTATTTCAGTTCAAGAAGCAACTGTTGTCACTCTTATTGTTTGTTATTTCTATTCATCTCAGGCCAGCTTTGCAGACAACTCATCAGATAATCCTTTGGATAATGTGGAAATTCTCCAGGAACAGCTGGAGAGTCTTCCTTACCTTTGCAGATTTCAGGTTGCTACTACCTCATGAATTTTTGTATCTGATTTTAAGAATGAGTTTTCTTTCAAAGCTATGATTTGACTCCCATCTTTGAAACCATATTCAACTGAAAATAAGAGGCCTTGAATCCTTGATTACTTCAATTGAGCACTTTCTGTTAATGGGATTTAGGCCTGTTCCAGCTTCTCAGAAAACAGGGTTCAGGGTTCGCATGTGTCAAATTTGGATTACACATGAGTTGTATCTGTCCTTTCACTACTTGCGGTTCGCACGTGTCAAATTTGGATTACACATGAGTTGTAGCTATCCTTTCACTACTTGCTACTGGCACTTCCTTTAAGTACCTGTATTTAGTATAAGAATTTTCCTGCTGCCAAAAAAGGAGAATCTACACAAAAACACTGCAATAGATACTTCACACTAACAGCATTATGCTATTCATCGTATTGCATTTGATGCGATGCTGCTAAAATGTTAGCAACCACAGTACATTTTCGCTACATTGGTGCTTCATTTAATGCATATTGTGGACGAACTGTGAATGCATAAAATACAACATATAAGATAAAAAGGAAAATGATAAGGAACTGCAAAGTGCTGTTGAATCGAAATGGTAAGATACCAGTTTTTGACTTTTTGCTGGAGTGATATTTGTGAATGTGATGGCAGAAGAGTAGAATTCATCAAGAAATTTCTTTACCTATCCAATTTCGAACGAACCAAGATATCCTCTTGATCCAGTACAATAGTAGCTATCTGCTCTTCTGCTGGGAGAGCGTTTGATTGGGATTGTTTAAGCAATTTCTGTAATCAGTGACCCCTTTCCAATTTATTCTGACTTGTTATATCAAGCACGGAGGTGATTTGTGGAAAGGCTACTCTGCAAATTGAGCTATGATTGGATAGATTTATTATGTCAGGTCACCACTCCGCCACTATGAGGGTTTATATCTGACTTCATCATTCCCTAAAAGAGATGGAGCTCTTTTATTATCAGTTCTGCCTTTTTCGGCAAAACTGATATATTGCTTCAGTTTATTATATCTGTTACTTTTTTTTCTGATGGTTTTTTTATAGAATTACTTTAATCATAAGTAATCTTATTAGCAATAGGATGTACAAATTAAATGAAACCCCTTATTGTTTTTAAATTTTTGTGATTTGCATTTTATACATTGTTTCATATTACTTGCCCTGATTATTATTTTCTTTCAATGAGTTGCAGTACCAAAACAGTAGTCTTTACATCATAAATATCATGGAGCCTCTTGTACAAGCTTATACGGTATGTTGGTATTATTCCACAAGCGCGTGTTTTAGAAGAGTGCTATTCAAAGTCAAATATTATTTATAGGAAAGGTCAAGATTACCAGATCCTGGAGATGCAGATGAGCTCTCTGTCATTGAAGGGCAGATTGCATGGATGGTCCACATAATTGCAGCCATTCTCAAGATTAGGCAGACCATTGGTTGTAGGTGAGCAACTAATTTTCCTTGCATATCAGCTTTTTTCTGCTATTCTTTTCATGAACAAGGTTTTTGATTTTCTTCTGCAGCCAAGAATCACAAGAGTTAATTGATGCAGAACTTTCAGCCCGTGTGTTACAGTTGATAAATATTACTGACACGGGGGTGCATGCACAGGTTAGATGAAAATGATTTGGTCGCTAAACATGAATGATGAGCTAGTGTACTTGCAGGCATGATGATTTTCCTTTTTGGGTACTATCTTCTTTTTTTCAACAATTTTATTTTTGAAGATTTTTCACAGGTTAACAGCATTAATATTTTGCCAATCTCTCATAATAAATAGCCAATATCGTATATTCCCTGGGAAATTAGAACTGCGCTGCTACAAATGTGTAATTTTGAAACTGTTCTGTGCTTACAGCCACCATGAAAATTCCACTGATGCAACCTGTTAGTTTTCACTTTTCAGGCAAAAGAAGTTGAAATTGAGTGTATATAATGAAAATGACTGAACACTGTATTTGGCGTTCAGCCTACTTCCAGTGCCAGTCATGTACTAAAATGTAATTCTACAAACTATGGTTTGAGATGACTTTTCACTTATAAATGTTTGGTTTCAAAAGCAGGCATCCTACTTTGTAGGAAATGTTACTTGTTTACTCAAATCTCCTTCCCTGTCTAGGTGATATTAATATTTTTTATGGGTTGCATTGGGTTGACAGGTGGGCAACTGGAGTGTCCAGCTAGCAGCAAATATCTTAGAACCAAAACCATATATGATGCAGTAAAACCATTTTTTTATAGGAGCTAAGATTAATGTTAAGTATATGCCAAGTGTATTCTAGCCCAACATGTATCTTGGCCCAATAGGAATAGTGTTAGGGTTTGTATATATATTTACTAATTGAATAAAGAAATTTGTGTTGCTTCATTTTACTCACATGGTAATGCCTTTGTTCCTGGCCCTTACACCTGCCGTCGCTAATCCTCCACCGGCAAGTTCGTCGCCGGCAAGGTCTCCGGCAAGTACCTTCTTTGCTTCTCCTTCGCCAGTGCTTGCCTAGTTCTTCTCCGCCGCCTTCTCTGCTGCGTCGCCGCCCACTCCTAGTGGGCTGCGCCACTACTTGCGCCTTTGCCGCTTGCTTGCGTCGGGTCACCTCCCGGTTGTCCATGCCTATGCCAGGCCGCTCTGGCCAGCCGCATCTTTGTCGGATGCCCGTAAGTGCAGAGCGCTCACTTTGGTCGACCACCATTGTCATCTTCGCGCTAGGATCTGGCGGGCCTCTTCGTCTGCGTTCGTCCACCGCCGGCTGCTGCATTGGACGCCCACTCCAGCCGATCGTCATCGCCGTTTCCACGCTAGGATCTAGCCGGCCTCTTAGGCTATGTTTGTCCATTGGCCGACGGCTACATCAGACGCCCACTCTGACCGACTGCCATCGCCTTCTCCACGCTAGGACCTTGCCACTTCTCTCCGGCTGCACTCCTACCATTCCGTCCAGATTCAACGGTGACATTCTCCACTCGAGGACTGTGACGTTTGCTGCTGGCGACGACCCTGATGACTAAGTGGAGGGAGAAGCTTCTGGCTTGACAGGGATGGAATGAGAGGAGGATGTGATCTCTCAATTTTGGCTTGATAGGGATCGCGCGATCCCTCGATTTTGGTGACGCTGTTGCCGCCTCTCGCCATTGACGCCTCCTCGTGCCATTTGAGGGGCTGTGCTTGTATCTCCTCTCGATCTAGAGAGGACCATCATCAACTCATCATCCTATTTCTATTTGCAGTGTTGCTTGCTACTACTTGCACATATCTTTTTCACACTATGGCGCCATTGATCCATTCCTTGGAGGTGGTGCTCTTTTGGCCTCATATATCAAGCTTAATGGTTAGAACTATCTGAATGGCATCGTTTGTTCGTATGCTTCTCAGATCGATCGGTCTTGCTTCACATCTCATTGAGGAACCTCATTATCTTCATGCGGTAGATCCAGCAGCTGCTCAAGCCTAGAGGATTGCTGATGATCGTGTGATGGGCATCCTATGTAGGAGCGCAGAGATCTATTTGGATGAGTTTCATTGATCTCTCAGCTCGGCAGATGTGGGAATATCTATAGCAGTGCTACCAACAAAGTAGTGAGGCTCTTCACTTCTCTCTTCGCCAAAACCTTCAAAGTCTCCAACAACAGCAAGACGTGAATGTAGAAGAGTTCTACAATGCTTTCACATGTCTTTCGAGTTAGCTGGACTCTATGGTGCCCTCGGCTCACTTTGGATGCAAGGCTCGTGCTGCTAAAGAAAAAGTATGATCAACAACATCTCATGTTGGACTTTGTGATGATGCTTCATTCAGAGTTTGAGCCCATTCGGGCTCAGCTTCTTGGTCTCTCTGCGTTTTGATTGCCGAGGAGACTTGTCTTCGATCACTTGTTATCTCTCCAATGTCTTTACCTTATACTATCCTGGCGGCCTCTCAGCAGACTGGTGGTACCATGGTTTCTTTTTTTCTAGAGAGTTCATTTGTTCTCATTGCAAGAGGCCTGGCCTTATACCTATCAAGAGGCAGCTAGTATTCATGTCTGAGAAGCTTACAGCTTTGGAGCACACTAACACTTGGGATCTTGTTCCATTATCTACACAAGCTGTTCCTATCCCACGTAAGTGGGTATACAAGGTTAAGACAATCTAATGGATCAGTGGAGCGCTATGAGGCTCGTCTTGTGGCTCGTGATTTTCAGCAGGCACATGGATGTGATTATGATAAGACTTCTGCTTTTGTGGCTCATATGACCACAATTCGCACTTCAATTGATGTGGCTGCTGTTCATTCATGGACTGCCTCAAATGGATGTAAAGAATGCTTTTCTACATGATGATTTAGATGAAGAGGTTTACATGCAGCTACCAGTAAGAGTTGAAGCTCCTACAGGACATATTTGTTGCCTCCAACGTGCTCTTTATGGTCAAACATGCACCTCGTTCCTAGTTTGAGTGGTTCAGCTCAGTAGTTCGAGCTGTAGGTTTTTCTCTTAGCTATCATGATCCTGCCTTATTTGTTCATACATCTCAGCATGGCCGCACTCTACTTTTGCTTTATGTGGATGATATACTAATCACTAGATATGATATGGAGTATGTTGCTTTTGTCAAGCAACGTATTGTTGAGCAATTTATGATGTCTAATCTAGGATCTCTTAGCTATTTCCTTGGGATTGAGGTCACTTGTACAGATGAGGGTTATTATCTCTCTTAGCATCGATACATTCATGATCTCATTGCTCGCTCAGGATTGACTGATACACGGATTGCTGATACTCGCATTTCCAACTTCATCCTATTGATGGCGTATTGCTTGATGATCCTTCTCGCTATCATCATATTGTTAGCAGTCTTATTTATCTTACAGGTACAAGACCGAATATTGCCCATGTTCATATGCTCAGTCAGTTTGTTAGTGCTCCTACTTTGACTCACTATGGTCATCAGTTTTGTGTTTTACGTTAATTGAGAGGGACTGCTTCTCGTCGCCTTTTCAATGCGCCGTCAAGTTAGCTTCATCTTCATGCTTACTCTGACTCGACTTGGGCGAGTGATCCAATTGATTGACGCTTTATCACTAGTTACTGCATCTTTCTTAGGACATCTCTAATAGCATGGAAGTTCAAGAAACAAATTTCAGTGTCACACTCTAGTGTTGAGACTGAGTTATGGGCTCTTACTACTACTATATTGGAGATCATTTTGCTTCGTTGGCTGCTAGCTGATTTTCGTGTCTCATGTGATGCTCCTACACTTATTCTTTGTGACAACACTAGTGCCATATAGATTGCTAATGATCTAGTGAAGCATGAGTTAACTAAACATATTGGTATAGATGCATCATTTGCACGGACTCACTGCCAACAGTCGACTATTGCTCTTCAATATGTGCCTTTTGAGCTCTAAGTTGCTAACTTCTTCAACAAGCCCTAAACTCAAGAGCATCATCATCTACATCTACTCAAAACTCCATGTTTCTAATCCTTCTGACCCACCTTGAGTTTGATGGGGGGTGTTAAGTATATGCTAAGTGTATTCTAGCCCAACATGTATCTTGGCCCAATAGGAATAGTGTTAGGGTTTGTATATATATTTACTGATTGAATAAAGAAATTTGTGTTGCTTCATTTTACTCACAATTAACATACCACTTGGCATTGCGGTGGCTTTTCAAAAGCATTTAGCTTTTTCTATTTTTGGATATAGCAGTGTGTTGAAAGCATATTTTTTGGAGCCATAACAGCAAAATCCTATTGGAATTAGTAAATATTAGCACAACTACAGAAAAAATCTATTGGAATTAGTAAAGATTAGCACCACTACTGCAAAATGGCCCTAAAATCGTATTTTTGTGTCAATTTTGTTATTACAAGAGGATTAGTGTCTTGTGTTTCTATCGCCCCACTAATGCACTAACAAACATTTATACGCTGGTTGTTAAAGTGCTGAACTCACAAAGGATTTCTATTTCATTTTTCCTTTTTTCTGGCTTATGGCATGTCCTCACATCTGGCCTTTTACTTTGCTTAACATATGTTAGTTGTTTTTTATAAGCTCCACAGGCTTACTTTGTGAATGAGAATGAGAACTGATTATAATTTCATTGCAGAGATATCAAGAATTAAGTAAACAAAGGCTTGATCGAGCTATTCTCATCTTTGTGCAAAATTTCAGGAGGTCATATGTAGGAGACCAAGCCATGCATTCTACAAAGGTTTAGAAGAAAATAAATAATATAATAATATTTTTAGTGCATCCTGATATACCTTTTTGTCAAATGTCATAAAGCACTGCTTTGCTGCAGCAGTTGTATGCAAGACTGTCTGAGCTACTTGGACTGAATGACCATTTAGTTTTACTCAATGTCATTGTTGGGAAAATAGCCACAAATCTGAAGTGCTACGCTGAGGTGACTTTTCATCTACTGATTTCAGCTTTGACTTTGATCTATAAGCTGTTGTTGACTATTGATTTGGTTACAGTGTGAAGATGTTATTGATCATACTCTGTCCCTTTTCCTGGAGCTTGCATCTGGGTAAAGTTGTAGCTATATGTGTTCAATTCCATATTCTCATGTTTGGCATGACGACAATTCTTCATTTTGTGTTGTCATAGCAGCTATATGACTGGAAAGCTGCTTCTCAAGCTGGAGAGTACAAAATTTATCATTGCAAATCATTCTGTAAGGTCTTCCCACTAGCTTTCATTTTATATGATTTCTGTGCTCCTGGGTCTTAGAAATGATTCCATTTTCATTATTCGTCCTGTCAGCGGGAAAATTTTCCGTTTCTTGAAGAATACAGATGTTCCCGCAGTAGAACTACCTTCTATTACATCCTTGGCTTTTTGGTCTTCATGGAAGACGGCCCAGTAAAATTCAGGAGTTTCATGGAGCCACTTCTGCAGGTGCCTATCTACTTGTTTTCATGCTAGTACAAATTTTATTGTGTTATCTGATTTTATTCTTTGTTTTCATGACAGGTTGCAGTTAATTTGGAGGCAACTGCTGATGCTGCTTTCCGTACTGATGTTGTGAAGTATGCATTTATTGGTTTGATGAGGGATCTACGAGGCATTGCAATGGCCACAAACAGGTGTATTCTCTGAACATAGACAATTTATGATTATTAAGTTTATAACAGCTCCTATGTTTTGGAAACTAACTTTTACCTTTGTTGGTCTAATCCAGCCGCAGGACTTACGGCCTCCTATTTGACTGGTTATATCCATCTCACATGCCACTTTTATTGAGAGCCATCTCACTGTGGACTGATGAGCCAGAGGTTGTCAACCATTACCAATGTTACATTCTTTTTCTAGAAACTTTTGTGTCATTGCATACCTGTTGCATGTTTTTGTTGAATAAGCCTAACTTTATTATTTAAAACCCTAGGTTCCTAAATAATGTCTTCAATTTCTCTAAAAGATAACCTTATGCAGGTCACAACACCCTTGCTCAAATTCATGTCCGAGTTTGTTTTGAACAAAGCTCAAAGATTGACATTCGATTCATCATCACCAAATGGAATCCTTCTATTTCGAGAGATTAGCAAGCTGATTGTGGCTTATGGTTCACGGATTCTATTGCTTCCAAATGGCACTGATATATATGGAAGTAAATACAAAGGCATGTGGATTTCACTGACTGTTCTTTCAAGGGGTGAGTCTATAAATTGTGTTTTGAAACATTTTCTTTTATATTCTGCAAGTAAGTTGATTGCAGTTTCCTGGGGCTAGATGCTGGTATTCACTGTGCAAAATCTTATTATGTTATGAGCTTTTTGTCAATTTTATATAGAAATCTCTAATGTTTCGGCTGGAACTTCTGCTGTGAAACATTCTTTTCATGCCAACTTCATTGTACGATACAAAGCATTCAAACACTTTAGTAATAGACCTGTTATATCAACTTGAATGAGATCCTTATTCTCGTGCACTCTATATTGACCTTGACTGCAAAATCTTGTTTATTTTGTTGGAGTCGTGCACTCTATATTGACCTAGACTGCAAAATCTTGTTTATTTTGTTGGAGATGAGACTCCTTACCCAGTCTTGACATTGGAGTTGAATCCTAGAGATGTCCTGAGGTGATTATTGAATATTCAAAATCGTGTGATAGCTGTAGTGGTTGAGAATATGCATGATCATTGTTTTGTAGTTCCAGTACAGAATACGGTTCAACTGACTAAACTGTAATGTAACTCGTGACAGTGCTTATATTCAATAAAATATTGCAGAGGTTTCATTATTCAGGAGGGCCCTATGTTCCTGTCTTACTGATTTACTTGAATGTCATACCTAATATTATTTGGGCTTTCAGCAATTTACTTTTTTTTGGTCTTGTAGAATGCACTGTATTATATTCTTATCCCCGATTGCAAAACTCAGCTTTAACATTTCTAGTTTGTCAGACAGAGTGAAGGGTGTCAGTCCCATTTTGATAGAGGATTCATCGGGCATGTACAATAATAATAATAAAGATTGCACTACTGCACTATCATGTTGTATTGGCACCTTGTTGACTGTTTTGATCAGGGTTTGGACTTCACAAAATCGGTAGTAACTTGTAGGTGATTCCACCGGTTTCTGATCAAACCAGCCAGTAGTAGTTCCTAATTCACAAATGGTTTTTTGTAATTTAATCCAAACCATTCAGCCGACTTTTACCAATTTGTCAACTATGACTTTTCTGGTAAATTTCGGGCCAGTTTCTAGGAAACCTAACGGCGCTGGGAGACATCTTAGTTCAGGTTTTGTAAATCCTTGATGTGATTTGAATCTTGTTTTTGTTTCCATTATTGTGGTTAAAATACTATCGAAGTTTGTACTTTTTCATAACGAAGAAGGAAATTGGCGGTTCCATCCAACTATGACCTCATTACTGTGCTTTTTTTAGAAACATTTAAATTCACATTTTAGACTTTTAAGACGTGTAATCTCCTTGCTGATTATTTTACTGTTCTTCTGGCTGACATTTATTGGAATTATACTTACAGCTTTATGTGGGAACTATGTCAATTTTGGTGTATTTGAGCTTTATGGTGACAGAGCACTTGCGGATGCCCTTCATATATCTCTAAAGATGACCCTCTCAGTTCCATTGTCTGATATAATGGCATTCAAAAAGGTATTCATGCCATCTTTAGTAATTTAGTTTACAATTGTTTTTCCATCCTATGCTATTACTTTTCTTGTTATGTTTGTTAGCTTTCTCAAAATATTCAGTAGCTACATGTAGAGTAAGCACGCGTCCTGACTGACCTAATCAGCCAATCGCCCCACCAACCCACCATATGGACGGTTACTAGCAAAGTTGTTAATTATAGAAAAAGCTACTATCGCCTACATATAAAGTTATTATCAATAATTTATAAAGTTATTATCGTCTGCACATAAAGTTATCATTTATAGTTTATGAAGTTACTATCATCTACACATAAAGTTATCATCTATAATTCATGAAGTTACTATCATCTATAATTCATGAAGTTACTATCGCTGCACATAAAGTTATCTATAATGTATGAAGTTACTATCACCTGTACGTGTAATAATTTCGCAGCGTCAAAACATATTCAGCATGGATCTTATTTTGATAAGCTCGTAATTTCGAACACGATAGTACAAACGGATCGCAGATCAGACTTTTAATGAAAGTTATTTTATTTTTTTTTAGCTTGTAAACAAGATAAAAAAAATCACAAGTCAACTGCACTTCTCTTCTCTCTCTTGCTGCATGCATGCATGTTGTTAGATATGAAAAAATTACTATCTCCTGAATATAAAGTTATCTATAATGCATCAAGTTATTTACATTTACAAAATTACTATCATATATATATAAAAGGTTATCATCTGGAATTCATGAAGTTACTATCCAACCGAGTTAACACGAATTGCACCGGCTGGTAGGGGGTGAAAATGGATTCAGATTTTTCTCGAATATCTGGGTACCAAATCCGGATGTTGGATCCGGATAGCTGATATCCAGATTTGGATTTGTCGCGGATTTGGATCCAAGTATCCGGATTTAGCATATACAATAGAAACAACTTATTCGTATCTTTTGCATTTGACCTCCAAATTGGGCATATTATATATATGCATTTCGATCATCTTGACGAGCATGTCATCATGGTGGCCTTTAATTTGGTATTTCATTTTTTTTTTCATTTTTGCACATCCCCAATAAAGCTTTTTGCATGCTCTTTTTAGCTAAATTTGATATATTTATAATCAATTTATTTACAATATATCTAGAATCAGTTAGGATTAGTGACAAAATGGTGGCAATAATCAATGACTACGTGATAAACTAAAGGAAAAGAGGCATAAATATTACTATAAAACAAATATTGATTTGTTAAACTTCATTGCGTCATAGGATATGAAGCCATCCTTAAAAGCTGCATTATACAAACACGTGAGATGAATGATTCATTTGTTGCTGTCAACATTTAATGCGCAGTTACATGTTAGTCACTAAGTCAGTTATTTATCAATTTAAAATATTAAAATAATTCAGTGACATGTTTTAAATAGGAGAGGCCATGAATAATTATTAGAATCTGAGTATAATCCGATCCAAATTCGTATCTGTCATTTGTCCGGTCTATATTCATATCCGATATTTGTCTGATTTGTATTTGAATCCGAGCAAAAATATAGATGTGAATATGGTTTGAGCACTATCCGATCCGTTTTCACCCTTACCAGCTGGCCAGGTTGCGTGTGCATCCAGTGACCCACGCGAGCGCTCGTTAGCGCAGCCATGTATGTATATACGTACGTACGTATGTATGGCCCATGGGTCCAGAATCTTTGGCTGAAACAGGTTTTGGAATTTTGAGTGCTGCAAGTGTTTTACTTTAAACCTAGAGATTTAGAATAATTTCTAAGACTGTCCAACCCCTAGAATTCTAGTTGTTAATCAAAGATATAAAGAAGTCTAAATAGTAAGCAGTACCCTGTGTTTGTAGTTTACTTGTATGATAGGTCAAGTTCTTGTTGGAACTTGGAACCTAGGTTAACTCCTAGGCAATTAACAACCAGTATCATTTGCACAAGATTAGTATTACATGGTCCAAATTGTGTGTTTCTACTGGCTTGGTCATATATAAATACACGATCTGGACAATAATCCAGATCTTGTGACAACCCACACTTCTTTGTGGTCAGCCAGATGCTTGAACTTTGAACTATTTTCCATTTCATCTGTAGAAGCATTCAGAATGACCTATTGCTTTGTTGCAGCTATCAAAAGCATACTATGGATATATGGAAGTTCTGTTCAACAACCATATCAGTTTTGTTCTCAATTTGGATACAAGCACATTTGCACATATCGTCAGCACACTTGAATCTGGCTTGAAAGGTCTAGATACGGGAATATCAACACAGGTACATTACTATGTATATTTTTTACCACTTGAAAAATGTTCTTGTTACAACAATGTGACACTAGTTGTGGATCAATGCTTAAACTATGGTGTTGTATAGGGGAGAGACTTGGTTGCAACTTGTGGTTACTGGCACCTAATAATCATGAAGTTAAATTCTCTATGTGTTTTGCTGAAGTTAGTTTATTACTTGTCTAATAATAGTCGATTATTTTTGGAATCCACATTTTTCTTTAGTACTTGCTGTTTGGGTTAATATGTATTCTGTTGTTTCCTTTTGGCAGTGCGCTTCTGCCATCGATAACTTGGCAGCCTTCTATTTTAACAACATTACAGCTGCTGATGGCCCACCATCACCAGCTGCATTGAATCTTGCTCGGCATATTGGAGAGTTCCCCAATTTGTTTCCTCAGGTTTGTATTGGTAATATTTTCTACCTTATTCTGAAAGGATACTTTGTGATAATAACATTGTTTTTGTAACAGATACTGAAGACACTTTTTGAGATCATTATCTTTGAGGATGCGGGTAACCAATGGAGCCTCAGTAGACCAATACTGAGTTTGATAATGATCAGTGAACAGGTGCCTGTCTTTATTTATTTATTTATATTATTAATCATGTTTCTGTTATCTCTTTTACATTGTTTTTGCTAGTTTGTGATGTCTTCATGTCATTTTGATTTCTTGTTTTTGGGTGCAGATGTTTAGCGATCTGAGAGTGCAAATATTAGCATCACAGGTTAGTACTCTTTCATTTGAAGTTCCATTGTACATTCCCTCCTTTCTAGTTTTGTTTTCTTCTCTTGTTGAAACTTTCTACATCATAATGTGGGCCTCTCTTTTATTTTTAAGACTGGGAGCAGGGATAAAAAACCGGCGGTTACTTACTAGTAACCGCCGGTTACCGGAAATCCTAATGGGTACCGGAACTCCGGGAGGGAAAAAATTGACCAAATTTTTCAAATTTAAATTTATGATTGCATAATGCACTTCCTAGTTGGTTTAGGCCTTTTTTGTGCTAGATTACCTCTTGTATGAATTAAATATGCTAGTCACAACATTTTGTGCTAGGTTTTCTCTGACTTTTCCCGGTTTTTTATGCAGTTTACTGGTTTTTTCAGGTTACCGGTTTTAAAATAGCCCAAATTCAAAATTTAATACCTGAATTTCATCTTGTTTTTTCCTGGTTTTTCCGGTAACCGGCCAGTTACCGTTACCGCCCGCTGGCCGGGTTTTTCACCAGTACCGAGATTTCTATCTCGAGCTGGGAGATACAGATTTTTAAATATCAATCATCTATCTACATGCTTTTGCTAGGAATTGATTATGGCTATTGTACAGGGTAAACTATATTTGGGTTTACTATATGACTGTCATGTTGTGAATCCAGTTTCGGGTTAACCGTTGGCTATTAGCTTTTACCAAATAGATGGTACATGTGAGCACGTAGATCTCTAGGGATGGTGCTGCAAGCCTGCAACATAAATATTAGTGCTTGTGACATAATTTAAATAGGCCAGGTTTCTTGTTTCAGGAGCTTTAATTAGGCGGTTGAATTTTTTGGAATTACATCAGAAACTGTAAATACATTATGCAGATATCATCAAAGCTTTCAACAATGTTTGCTTGATAGTGTGCAGAATCAGTAACTTTATGATAATGTTTTCTTTGGTATTACTCCTGCAAAATAGTAGTTTTGCAAATGTTTAATAGAAGACGAATTACAAAAGCCTTGGTTCTTTAACATATACTGGCAATGCTCATCATAAAAAAGAAGTGCTAGAGTCTGCATGTAGTCTTTTGAAGTTATATTGTGACATCATGATTTTGCATCTAGTACAAGGCATCAAGTTTTTAATTGTGTCGATCTCACTTGAAGAATGCAAGATAATTATGATGAGATTTTAGACTCGTTGAAACCTATCATTTTCTTGAATATATAGCCGTTAACTAACAGATTGTCCTGAAGAGCTAATGCACCTCTTTTGTGCAGCCTGTAGACCAGCAACAACGCCTTTCGCAATGTTTTGATAAGCTGATGACCGATGTCGCTAGGAACTTGGAACCAAAGAACAGAGACAAGTTCTCTCAAAATCTTACAACCTTTAGACATGATTTCCGCGTGAAGTAACAGTTGTTCAGAATCAGCTACCAGTTTGAAGGAGGTGCTCCTGCTTCGCTGTAAATACTCAGCTTATTTTCATCTTAGGAACCATCATCCCGTGGGGGGAAAACTTTGCTTAAAAACTCAGCTTGGCTTGCATTGGCAGAAAGATTAAGGGTTCTGTCACCGCATGTGGTGGCGAAAAGCAGTTCTCTTAGCTTGTTGTTTGTATAAGAATGGTGAATGGTGGGAATTAACTTTTTCTATTTTACATTTTTATCCCTTCCCTTTTGCTTGTACAGCAGCATTCATGTTGAAACCGTGATTGCTGTTTCCCCAAGTTGTTAGGGGGAAAGCAGCCATCCCTCAAATACAATTCATTCGTTAAGACGTTAGGAGGAGGAAAAAAAGATGTAAATGGGTTTATGTTGGCTTTTTGCTCTTACGGTGAAAAAATGAAATCGGGGAGTGATGCAATTTTTTTTGTCCCAAATACATCAGTACCGTATTTGTTCAACTAAGATCATCCCTGCAGATCAAGCTGTTCTCCCTATGATTGTATATCGATGTTTTGGTTTGAAGATCATTTGCAGGTTGATGTGGTCGCCACAGTTTTCCATTCGGTGCCGCGCAGCATTGCTCTGCTGCAAGTGCTCGTGAAGTGAGTGTTTTGTCGCGTGGAGCCTGGAGCCCTGGACGGAGGTTTGTAATTGAGCAGGGTTTTGGAGGTGTCTTGTCCTATGGGAGGCAAGGCCTGTAAAACCAGGATCATGTTGTTTGTCCAACTAATTGTTAGCCAAAGTTTAGATTCGTATGATTTATTCTGTCTTTTTTTTTTTTGGCCTACTCTTCTAGTCTTTTGCAGACTATTGTAGATAACTCTTACCCCGTCAGAATCGAAGTTTTGTTCAGGTAACATTTTTGACATTAGCTGCTGAGATTGGTTGCAAACTTGCAAGCTTCCTGACGAGTAGCGTATTCACAGTTCCGAATATAAAATCTAAAAGTTAAATTTGAATGAGAATTTGAACATGCGTAGGTTTGAATATGCGTCGGATGAAGGAAAATGCTGCACATGTGGGTATGCATGTATTATCTTAGCACTCTCGTGCTCAAAGATTTGGCTCTTATGTAGTGCTCCAATATTTGTTCAAAGACGCTACAATGGTTGAAAGATGGGGGTAATGTTTTGAATTTAGGGGGCGTTTGGAATAGCGATGGTTTATGATTTCTGGCTGAAGTTTTTTTTGTAGCTGACTAATTTTTTACTGTAACTAAGTTGACTTATTAGATATAATTAAATTTAAAAATATATAAAAATAAAAGTAACATGTTAATATATGGCAATGTAAAGGAATACGGGAAAAAAATAAAATATAAAAAAAATAACAAAATAGTGAACAGTATTCCATCGCCGAGAAGCATATTTGATGGTAGAGACGGTCCATGTGATGAAGCACAAATCTGCATGAATTTTGTGTCATCTTGATTAGTCTCAGATCCGCACAATTAGTTCATTTTGCTAGATGATTTTCTTTTTTGGCATCGTAACGAGTCAATGTAATATGTTGGATTGTTTGTATTTTGCCATAAAATAAGCTGAATTAGGTCCAACGGAAGACGACAAGTTGGCCGAATAGTCGAATAGAAATGTTCACAAATACATACAAACACGCTGTTATGTTATCGAATTTGAGTACGGATGCAAAGCTGATTCGGTAATCGAATACGTATTCCGGAAAAACCGAGACCCTCCGCCTGGGCGCGCCACCGCCACTTCAGCGTCGCGCCGGCCGCGGGATCTTCGCCGCCAGCGACCGGCCACCCCGACCGAGGGGCGAGGAGGCTGCGAGCGATGCCGCCGCCGCGCCCCTCCGACTTGGAGGACGAGGGCAGGGCATCGCCGACGTTGTGAAAGGCAACGAGGGGCTCGGCGGCTCGCTATTCTGGCCAGGACGATGCGCGAGATCCTCGCCAAAGACGCCATTGCCAAGAAGGAATACGCCCAATCTTTGCTTGTTTGGTTATTGGTTTGTTTGATCAAACCCCTCGCAGTAACAATTGGGGATCAATGCTAATTTGCTTAATTGTTCAAGACAATACTGATTCTTTGTTCAACTTAATCCATGCCCGGCCCGCAGAATTGACGTTCTTTTGATTAAATAAAATCACAACCACCAAACGCAACGCATTGGCGTACAAATTCAGTTCGTCCAAGTTAGCTCTTGCATCTATTAATTCCCTTGCTCTAACACTGTAGTTTTACTATGATTTAGGGTCTGTTTGGTATAGCTCCTATTCCCAGCTTCTCAGTAAATTCTTAGGGAGCTGTACCAAACACCCTGATTCTCAAAATGGCTAGATTCTGCTTCTCGCGAGAAGCACTCTTCAAAATGAACTAGAGAGGACAAGCAGCATTTTGGTAGATTCTCGTGGAGAGCTATGGCCTCTAAAACCAACTTACCCATTGAGATTCCTAATATTTACCCGCAAAATGCCACCGGCATAAAATCCGAATCCCCTCCCCACCCCAGCGCCTCGCCCTCCCCACCCGAGCGCACCTCGCCCCCTCGTCCGAGCGCCCCTCGTCCTCCCCCCGCATCGCACCCCTCGCCCTCCCCCCGCATCGCGCCGCCGCCTCCACCTTCCTCCCTCGCGCGCCTCCTCCCCTCGCGCGCCGCCTCCTCGCCTCCCCTCTCGCGCCGCCACCTCCTCCTCTCGCGCCGCCGCCTCCCCCTTCCCCTCCCTCCTCGGCCGCCCCCGACGCCGCCCCAGCCCCGGCGCCGCCCCTCCCTCCCGAGCTTCGGCGCCACCTTGGCCTCTTCCTCCTCCCGCCGCGTCGGATCCCGGTCAGCCCGCACCGTCCCACTCCCTCGACGACATCCGCAGTGTCAGGTGAATTTTTTGTTTGGAAGAGCTGCATGGCTAATGTTCTGAAAATGTTATGCTGAATGTTCTGAAATTTTTGTTACTAGAAGCATTGTTGTGATGTCTGCAATGGTGTGGTTTTATTTGCTGAACAAGCACAAAGGATGATGGGATTTTTATTGATGTATTGCATTTTGACAATATCTGCTTGTACAAATATTTTCATGTAAATATTTGGTTTAAACTATGTTAGCATTTGCAATGTTCTAATTATATTACTACTCTGCTATTGACTGTGAATATCTGAAAGGCACTATCTGATGGGTGACAATGCCGAGTGGACTGACGAACGCAGTGTAAGGTGAATTTTTGTTACGGCAAGATCTAAGATATGATGTCACGAAAATGAGTGTGCAATACTAGAAACATTGAGATATTTGGGTTGGAAGAGCTGTACTTGGTGTACTGGTGGTTATTTGTTGTGATGCTGCATGGTCTGTTATCAATTGTCAACACATTGTTCAAGTATTGGAGAAGTTTAAGATGGTTCTTGACAGAGATGGAAACCTCGAAAATATGCCAAGCTCAAACTGCCAGGAGACTCATGATCATAAGAATTGGTTAGCTCATTGGGTTCAAAAGCTCAAACATAGCCATCCTGATCTCTCTGGACCTCCACCGCCAAAATTGTTGTAACTATTGTCCTTTCCTATCTTTGTTAGTCTGATAGGCCTCATAATGTAATTGTCAAAATTTTGTGCTGGTATATAACAGATATACCATTTGTTTGTCTTCGTGATTTTATAGCACAATAAGCATTTGTTTGGCTTGACCACTGAAATGTTGTTCCTCTTGTTTTTCTCCTGTTATATTGTTTGGTTCATGGGACCAGATTACCAGAGTACGCCCATGCAGTTTCCTTGGAAAATTTGTCTTCAGTTATTCGCTTGAATGTTTGCCGTCAAGGACTCATTCATTGAGCCTTCATTAACACTGGGAGAAACTAGACCTTCTTGATCTTCATCGAGATAGTTTAAGATTTGGAAATTTGGTAACGAAAAGCTTGTAACATTTCTTGCTTCGATTATTCAGGTTTGCTACAAACTAGACCTTCAGTTTGTTGTGCAATGAGTCGACACCAGTGTATTCCGTGTTATTGCCTAGCAAGAGAGCACAGTCCTCTGAAATGTGCACAAGCAAACTATGGTTGCTGGTTGGACATTATTGGTTGATGTTGTAGCCTGCCATAGTGCCATTTGATTCTCTTCTGAACTTGCGAATTCGTCATGGCATAAGTTTGAAAGCACATGCTCTGATCTGATCGTCAACAACAATTTGTTTGTCAATAAAAGGGTTACAACTAGGGGTAATATGGTCTATTTCCCTCAAATTTTCTCTTTTATGAATCTGGAGCCAACCCACTAGTCAAACGTTTTTCAGAGGTAGCTCCAGATTCTCAGATAAGCGGATTCTTATAGAATCTGAAGCAGAAGCTGAAAAATGAGAATCTGAAGCTCTACCAAACAGGCCCTTAGCATTCTAGCTACCAAGATTGCACATCTACTCCTTTCTGAATTATGACTTGCAAGCTAATAGTAACAACTTCTTATTGTAGTTAGGAAAGAGCGCGAGCAAGCCAACCTCACCGTAGAAACAACGACATCGATGATGGCGGCGCCGATGAGAGCCGTGAAGTCCGAAGGGCTGCCCTGATGGTTTCGCAGTCAATCGTCGGTCTAGCTTCTTTTGAAGGTGCTTCTTGTGGCTACCAACTTGCTGTTTTTCTTCGATAACCTGCTTGAATTGCAGAGCCCATTGACTCATCCTTGATAATTCAGGTGAAAAAGAGGATGCGCGTTTGCTCAGGCATTTGCGATACAGTGGAATGAGGGTACTGGTACCGCTACAATCTTAACCTCAGCAACATTGGTTAAATTCGGGGATTGTGTGATCCCTGGTCTCAGGGTTGTTCCTAATTTGGCTGTTGGTGAAAATATTGTTTTGTTTGTCCTGATTTTTCGTTGTCAGCTGACAACTGATTTCTATATTAAGGTGCTTCTACCAAGTGGGAACGCAGCTGATCGCCAGGTTTCCCTAGCAGGTGTTCACCATAACATAACCCTGGCTGAAGTTACAACTGATAAAGAAGCTACCCGAAGCGGCTCTGCATGAGGATGTTACTGAGAGAGGAGATGTGTTGGCGCTCGGACATGCTTACGATGATAAAAGTCTGGTGTTCACGAGGCCAAATCAAAAACCAGGTGAGCGGCCTCGATTGTTCAGAGCTTTTAGTTTCAAGCTGCAAGATCACTATGGTAAAGCATATCCAATCTGTTTCGTTTGGACCTATCGTGCCACTATATTTCACTGTCGAGACATCGTAGATTAGAAAGACATTGCACCCACCTGTGTCTAACTTGGTTTGCTGCTTGTTGGTCTATTTTTTCATGTCTGTTTTTATCCCTTGTGCTCAAAATGTCACTTGTATACACATGCTTACTTTATCTTCCGACTATATGCTTCATATTTTTGTGTTCAATTTTTACTAGGCTGGTGTTGATGGACCTATGGTAAATTACAATGGTCAAGTCCTAGGCATCAACTTCTATAGAAAGAATCGGACACCATTTCTTTCAATGGCAATCGTCTCAAGAAGTTTAGAACACCATCAGAGCTTCGGGTAGGTGCCTTACTCATGATGATTATACATTCATTAGTGGTGAGGAAAAGACGGGGTCTTACTACTCTTCATTAGTAGGGATCCTCAGTGAAACTTGCTAAAAAAGACCTAGTCTTCCTCATTAGGTTCTTTTGTAACCTAATCCTGGACGACCTTCTATGGTATTTTTTTTCTAATTCTGTAGAAAACTATTTCGACCTTGGCTTGGACTGTGCTTCTCTATCAATATGGTTCAACTTGAGGTTCTGGAGCTCATATATCAAGCATTCCCTGATATCGACAAAGGGTTTGTATATTTCAAAAGCAAGAGACTCTTTTTTTAATCTTATTGTGACTTATTTTTGTATTTTGATGAGATTTAAAATAAATTCTTCAAATAAAGGAAAGCCTCTATATGATCTTACCATTTATCTTTAATTTAGACGAGATTTCCAGTCGGTGATCTATACATAATGGCATGCTTTGGATATTTGTAGTGTTCAGTCACGGGTGCCTTGAGTACAGCATACTAATGATTCATCGACGTAACTACGACTTCGATAGTGCATCCGGACTTCAAAATTTCGAATATTTTTCTGCTGCGCGATTCATTTATAACTGGTTTTGTTACGGAATCGCTTTACCTCCGAAAGGGAACGTGGGATTGCAGCGCCTTTTTTACCAAGAATAGTTGGTACTAGCCACATAAGCGCAGCGTAACATCGCGCTAGCTATCATGTGGACCGAAGTAAAAAAGACAAAAATTCGTAAGAGTGGATTATCTAAAAAAGTGACGACTCGAACGTATTTCTAGAAAAAAACAAATGGTTTTTTTACATAAAACCAAGGACCCGAGTGTAATTTCGTAAAAATCGTGAGATGCTATCGAGTAAAAGGAGGGCCTCCATGAAAATGCACAGGACCTGCATACAATTTTGGAGAAGCAAAGGGGGTTTCTGGGAAGAAAAAACATGCTAGGTACCTCTCCGTAAAAAAAACAAAGACCTATACGTGATTTAGAAAATCCGAAGGGCTTTTTCGCGTAGATAACCACGTGGCATCGCTCTCGTTGGGGAATCCTCCAGATTGTAATATATTAGATGTGGCTAAGCCAGTCTGGGTGGCGCCACATTTGTTCTCCTTACTACCCACTATGCTAGTGCTAGATTTATTTTTCTTCTAGTGTTTAGTTTCTTCTTTTTCTCTCCAGGCTTCACAACTAAATAAAATATTATTTCTTTTCTCTCCCCAACTTTCATATGACACTGGTACTAGATTTATTTTTCTCCTACAGTGTTTAGCATCTCTTTCTCTCTCTCTAAAAAGGGACCTATAACTAAACAAAATATTATTTCTTTTCTCTCCCTAACTTTCATATGACACTATGCTAGATTTATTTTTCTATCATCTTTTCTCTCTAAGGTGGGACCTACAGCTAAATAAAATATCACTTTTTTTCTCTTCCCACTTTTGCTCTTACTCACTTCACTTACATGTAGGCTCACAACTTTTTATTTTTTTGACATAGCACCGGTGCCGGGAATCTTTGGGCTGGGTCAGCGTTCAGTCCGTTCCATTCCGCTGGCCTGGACTGGAGCGCGGGCGGCCGGGCGGGCGACGTCACGGTGACGCGAGCGTGACCTCAGCCGTTGGAGGTGACGGGCCACGTGCCCACGTCGCCGTCGCCATCACGCGTTAGCCAACGGCGTGCAGACGCGGCGGTCGCTAGTACCGACACGCGACGCCAAGGACATGCTTAATGCAGATGCAGGCCACTAGCAGCTAGTTTGCCCAACTGGCGCACCCTTAAATCAAGCTAATGATCTAGTGTTAGGCTTTATTAAACTAGGGTGGCTAATTGGCTAGGAGTATTTCGGTTATTTCACATAACTACAGTTTATAGTTTTTAGTTTTAGTAAAGTATTGTGTGAATAACTAAAGGTCTATGGGATGTTTTAAAAAGTTTTATCTTGATAAACTGTTTTAAAATGATGACTAAAAAGATGTTTAATTTATTTGTTTAAAGGAAAACCATAACCTTAAGCTATACACTGAAAAGAATTTAGCTGTGCTATATTGATGGTCGTTCAAAGTGCTGTTCTATTCATGCAGGGTCGTCGCACACCGCTACAGTACAGCAGCTGGAATGTGGTACTAAAAAAAAGCAATACTCTAAAAAAATACGGTACCATGCAGCATGGGTTTATGAGTAATGTAATTTTGACTTGAAAGTCAACCTGCACCGCCGTGCATGCGTACCTGCCCATCGCCGACCACATGCTTACTTTAGAGCCCGCAGTTAGTTAGGTTGAATTTTAATAGTTTATAGCTGAATTTATATTATAACTAGTTTATTTTGTACTGTAACTAATAATAATTTATGTAGTGTAATTAATTTTAAAAAAATTTAAATAGAGAAACATGTTAACCTATCATGAACAATACAAATGAATACGAAAAAATATAAAAAAACTCAAAAATAAATTAAAAATTAGAAAATAATGAAATTTAGGAATAGTAAAAAATACGTCAAAAGACCAAGTCCAAATGAGCAGGGCCTAGTGTCCCTCCGTCCAAAAATATATATATAGGGTCTTGTCTACAAATATAGAGGATATATTTTATACTATAATATAAAATGAGTGCAATGTTTTTTATGTCTTTAATGAATATGCAGCTTTTAACTTAAAGTCTTTATATGTATATATTATATATAGTATTTAGAGTTAATAGTTATGGATAGCATATATTAAACGATAGCTACACGCCTGTCTGTCTAGGGCTCTATACACGTTTACGGAGTATACATATATGCGAAGTTTTGATATGAGCTTAATTGTCTCAGAAATTATAAAGTTCTTTTTTAAACATAAAAGAGACAAAGTTAGATAAGCGTACCAATATATATACTACGAGCTACATAAAAATAAGTAATTAATATAGGAAAAGTTAGCCACATCATATACTCCCTCCGATCACAAATACATATCGTTTTGGACATCGATATAATCTCTAAAATGTAACTTTGACAAGTAATTTATATTGTAGTCTATTTATAAAATCCAACAAAATTATAATATTATAAAAGTACTTTTCGACACAAATCTATACATATGATTTTCATTTATACGATCTAAATATTTTAAAATATATGATAGTTTAAGTTTTGAAAGTTTGACTGTACGCATTCTAAAATGATATATATTTGTATTAGAATACATGTATGGCAAAATTATAAGAGAAATAATAGAATCAATTAGGATGATTTGCATCTTATACGGTTCCTTCCATATCCCTAGTAGATTGATTTGAACTCTAAGTCACTTTGCACTATATATATATATATATATATATATATATATATATATATATATATATATATATATATATATATATATATATATATATAGGAAAAATACTTTCTACACTGGTGTAATTACACCCACCTCTAATATACCACTTAAACAAATTTAAAATACTCCTTTATCACTTTAGAAATACTTATATACTAAATATAAGATACTCAATATGAACCACATGAAAATTGCAAGGAAGTCCATAATTTTTAGCGTATTTTATAAATACCTTCATATACGTACATAAAAGGAGTATGTCTAAAAAATATACATACCACATCTGAACAATTGTTCATACCACCTAGATAATCTTAAATACTCATATACTACATGTACATACTTTCCGTTACGCGAGATACCCCCTACGTTGTGAGATAGATATAGGTGTAATTACACCTGGATGTAGAAAGAGACTTCATATATATATATATATATATATATATATATATATATATATATATATATATATATATATATATATATATATATATATATATATATATATATATATAGGAAACCTCTTTTCTACACCCTATATCGTTTCTCACGACGTAAGGAGTATCTCGTATAACGGAGAGTATGTACATATAGTATACGAGTATTTAAAATTATTTAGGTGGTATGAATAATTTTTCAGAGGTAGTATGTATATTTTTTTAGACATACTCCATTTTTTGTGTGTATATGAAGGTATTTATAAAATATGCTAAAAACTATGGACTCCCTTGCAATTTTTTCATGTGGTTCACATTGAAGTATCTTATAATTAGTATATGAGTATATCCAAAGTGATAAATGAGTATTTCAAGTCTGCTTAGGTGGTATATTAGAGGTAGGTGTAATTACACCTGTGTGTAAAGTATTATATATATATATATATATATATATATATATATATATATATATATATATATATATATATATATATATATATATATATATATATATATATATATATATATATATAAGGCACAAGCAATACTTCCAACAAGTATTCCGTCAATTCTTTCTCCATGGTATATCATAGTGGGTTCGCATCTAGGCACATTCCTAGCCATCACGAAATTTCGCTGCGCGTCGCCAGAGAGTCGGTGTAATCTCCCGGGGGCTACGCATTGCAGATAGATAGCCTCCTTTCTTCCTCATACCAATATAGATGGGCTTCTTTTTCGCCAATCAATAGATTGGTTCTCGATCGATAGATCCATTCTTTTTTTAGCTTCTTCTCCACTGTTGACGCTTGTCACCGTGATTGGCTGCCTCTTCCCCATCTCTCCCTACGACTTTCCGGATGTTATGCACTACACTGGCGTCCGCCACATCAAGCTGATCTCATCCGATCGTGCCCCTCGGCTCCTTCTTCTCCATAGGTTTTGATGTGTAATACCGGTGTCGTCTACACGGCTTCTCCCTCAGCAGTCTTTTCTTTTGCCATGATCGCCTTTCTTTTGTTTTCCCCCATTTGCATGATTGCATGCCGTACCAGTGCTTCTTGCATCTTCTGTTCCTTTTTGTTTATCTTTTGTTTGTTGCATCGTTGCAAGTTCATGCATGTAACATGCCCACCTCTTGTGCCAATGCTTTTCTTTTATTCTTCGTAACTCTCAGTGGCTGCGTGTGAAACATCCCAAAAAATTAAAATGAATTTGAATTTGCTTGTTTTTTATTGATTTCAATTCTTTCCTAATAGGGAAACTCGCCAACTGTTTATGCTTTTCCTTTTTGGACTTGTTGACTTTCCTAGCCATTGGCGCATTCTCCCGAAGCCTCCTCCACCCCTTTTCCCACACATCCACTTGGTCAAGGCCCATTCACCACTAACTTGACCAAATGTCGTCATCGCCACCTCTGCCTGGCCATACCCTTGCCTACTAAGCCCTTTGACACCTCCTTAATTGAGCCTTAACAGCATGACGGAGTGGCCAAGGTCAAGTACACTGCCACCGCCCCATTTTGTCTAACGGCCAACCTAACCACATCGCAACCCGCATTGCAACTCACCGATTGAGGAGACGCCGAGCCCGAGGTACTGCTGATGCTGCCGTCCTTCTCACCGCCACTGTCGAAGGCACCCACACCCCCTCGCGCCAGCCACACGTTGACAACCGAGTGAAGCACTCACTACTCTGACCGCCTTAGAACGGCTATAAAAGCCCTTGAACCCTTCTCATAGCATGCATTGGTGCCCAGCTCCCCTCTTCCCCCTCCAGTCAATGCCTCGCCAACGCTACCACAAACCACCGGTAAGCTCCAATTATCAATCCTTGATAATGCATATGCCATTCTTCAATTGCTCTCGTCTGTAGCACCCTTGGGCCCCCACAAACCCTACCGAAGCTTCGCCTTAGCCTCCTTAGCCCCTACCTCGCCGACAACCAACTCCGCCACTTGGCCAAGCCACCCCACCATGGATAGCCCACCACGAAACCCTATAGCCTGAGCTAACCCCACCATGGCCATCCCCTTGCTCCAAAGATGCTCAATCCGAGCTTGCCTTCGCCGATTCACCCTTCCACAGCTCCTATGCCATGGTCAAGCTCCGTGAAGATTCCCTCATTACTAGCCCTCTACGGTGCTCCCCGACCACCAACAAGCCATAAAATGGAACTCGAGCCTGATGAGGACATCCCCATTACATACACATCTTCCACTCCAAGCATGCATGAGAATATCCAAGACCCTGTGGGCCCAATGACGAGGGCAAGAGCCAAGCTTTTAAACAAACAGGTGCTTTTGTTTCTTGAAGAATTTCCTTTAATTGATGATGAACTTGGGATACTATCTCATGCTAGTATTTTATGTATTCTTAGATATGACTCCTGTGAAGACTTGGGAGAGCTAAAGGGAGAAGTCCAAGGATTTAAACTACAAGTTTTGGATAAGATTATTAAGCCACATTCGTATCTCCCACAAGCCCAACTGGATTCAAACTCGGATTCAACTCAGAATTCAATTCGGACTCGGTTCGGGACAGCCTGACAGGCAGTCACTAAAAAGGTCATAACTTTCACAAACGGAGTCCGATTCAGGCGTTCTTGTACTCGTTGGAAAGATAATTTCCAGGGCTACGCAATGGATCTGGTCCCAGCATCAAATTCGTCTCAGATCAAAAGTTATGACCAAAATAATATGACAGCTGTGAAATCTAGTTTCCTTTTTGTGAGAGTTCGTATCTAATACCATATAGGGTTGAGTTGTACTTGGTTTGTGGACCCTATGGATATCCCAAGGGGCTATATAAGCCATGTATTGGCAGCCTAAGAGCTCAGACCACCTTTGAGAATAATCAATCTACTAAACTTTATTCGGGTTTATTATTGCAGCTGAAATCCCGTGAGGGAATTAGGAGTGTTCTTCAATCAAGATCGTTAAGCCTTTCCGCTAGGAATTGGGTGCACGATAGATCTTCGCTGGGTGGTCGGCGAAATCGACACAAGTGTGTTTTGGCGGATTAAAGAGCATTCGTCCCTTGCATTGGCATTGGACGATCATTGCAATTCATCAGGACTCCCGTGAGTATCCATCCTACGTCGAGAAGATCGGACGACCCCGTATCACAAACCCTACCGAAGCTTTGCCTTAGCCTCCCTAGCCCCTACCTCGCCGACAACCAACTCCGCCGCTTGGCCAAGCCACCCCACCATGGATAGCCCACCACGAAACCCTATAGCCTGAGCTAACCCCACCATGGCCATCCCCTTGCTCCAGAGATGCTCAATCCGAGCTTGCCTTCGCCGATTCGCCCTTCCACAGCTCCTATGCCATGGTCAAGCTCCGTGAAGATTCCCTCATTGCTAGCCCTCTACGGTGCTCCACGACCACCAACAAGCCATAAAATGGAACCCGAGCCCCTCCAGAAACTCGACCATGCCCTTCGCTCCCCTCAAAAACCATCGCACACGCCGTAATTTACCACCACTGTCGTTTCTCTGTTCAGGAACATTGTAGAGTCAAAATGAGGAAGATGACACTATTCATCATAGGCCTGGGCCGCATAGCAGGAGCCCAAAGCACAACAACCAGTCGGTGCTAGCCCAATACTGTGGATCGTTGTTCACACCGATCTGACTCGGTACTATTAGTGGTCCATTACTGTTCCAACTTGACCCACAGTGACCAGTGTAGTCCTGTTACTGTTTATACTAACCCGACCCATCACAGTGCATACCTGTTACTAATCACCGAAAACCAATAACATACATATACCCATTTTGATCATCTCAAGCCCATTTAAACTATTTCCAGCTCTATTTCCGTTATTGTTCTTGAATTTTATTCCTTCTTATTTTATTTTTTTTTCCTAGCTCATATTCTTTGAGCACGGAATTGATTTTTTGCCTTTATTTGCGTTAGCACTCGATTTTGTAGAGCATCCTATTCCGCAAGAAGTCCAAGGCTTTGAAGATTTAGAACCAGTCGAAGACTTTGAACAACAAAGCAAGTCACATGTTTTTTATCATATTAAACATATATTCATTAATTATTTAATTATTAGTACTTTCATTATTCATTATTTACATATTGTTATTTCTTTACAATAATTATTTAGAATGATGTAAAAATTTAGCTATGTCGTACTACTGAAAAAACCATGTTTTATTTAATGGCCATATTCACCTTGACAAGCCTAAGTAATCATGAATTACTATAAGATATACCATGGTAGAACAGAAATTCAAATGTTTCATACTACGAAGAGATTCGACGTCTTGCCGGTAGAATTACAAAATGATACTAGGGTGAAGTATGAAGCGTGAATAGCCACAAGATGGTTGGAGTTTACCATCTTACCCTAGGGAGGAGGTTTGGATTGGAGTAGTGGCAGTGCCGCGGTGCACTGGGTTATTGGTTTATGAATGGTTGTCTCATTGGTGAAAAGTAAGAATTAGAACCTTATACTGAGCAAAGAATATAGTGATCGCTCAACCACAAGTTTTGATTTGTCAAACCTGGTCTAGTAGTTGCTCAAATCAATTGAATATCTACAGGATAATTAGGGTTCCAGAAGAGAAAATAGCCCTTGTAAGAAGGGGTGGTATGGAAGCGATAAAATTATACTTAACAAAGGTAGGTCCACTGATTGTTGGGTCATAGCACGCCCGAGTGTGTGGCCCCATTCCCTACTTAGTAGAGGCTATAAAAGAGGAGAGCAATGAAAAAGCTTTATTTCCTAAACTCAGTCATGAGTGTTGAGAAATCTTGTGGGTAAAACTGAGCAACTCTATAGAGTCAAAACTACAAATAGTATTCGAATACATCGTACTTTCGGGAAATAAAGTTGTGTTTAATAGGTTATTCCAATAGCAAGGCATAAGTAGTTTTAATAATGTTTTAATATGGTAATTAACTTGTTTCAACCCCATTTCCCTTAAGAAGTTAAAGTTTGTTCTTTTATGTTCAAAAATATTTATAAATAAAATTATATCCACAAATACCTTAATAAAACCACTATATCCCTATCTCTTGATAACCCTAATAAGTAGTTAAATAGCGTTCCTCATGTGACTTGTTGAGTATGGTTGGTTTTACTCATACTTGCTAAAATATCAATAGAGGAAGCTTGGAAAGAAAATGAGGAGCCCCTTAAGGAAGACTTCGAGGATTCCTATGGCATGGACAATATCTGGTTTTAGAACTTATCTCGCTCATGCACGCTTATGGTGTTTATTTTGTGATGTAATATAATTTTGGGCTGTATGTCCCGTTGTGTAAAACTAGGCTACTAAGCCATAATTCCGTAATAAAGTTTGGCTTTTATAAAGGAGCTTGTGTTGGCATGATGTACACTTGATTACAGTACCTCACAGTTAAACAGTACTGGGTAGTTGCGGTGAAAACTTAACAACCCTAGAAATAGGGGCGTTACAACGCGCTCTATCCGACGTCCACCACTGAATTTCTTCCACGCAGTCTTCTCCTATGCTTCTTTGCTAATACTTTTGCATGATTCACACTCAACTCCCTATAGTCACCTTCTCTGATCACTACACCATCGACTTCTCCCTTTCCTCACCACTACGAGTGCACGGGTCCATTCCGACTTCCTTTCGTTGGCTTATTCGATTGCTACACCATCGACTTCTACGTCCACCGTAGCAATCCTCTTTGCCGCTATCTCCTACAATTCTCCATGGCCACCATCGACTTCTACGTCCACCGTAGCAATCCTCTTTGCCACTGTCTCCTACAATTCTCCATGGCCAACACATATTTACCTCCAGCATCCTTTTCCTTCTATCCTTTTTTTTATATATTTTCGTTTCATACGTGCACCCCCCCCATCTACTCCGGCAACTGTCATGCTGCATGGCCATCTAAAGAACCTAGCCTTGCTATTAAGTGTTAATGGTGAGTTTCAATTGATGACAACCATTTGCGAGACTAATATTTTTTATGGGTTGGTAAAATAGGTTAGGTTCCATAATGAATCTGACTTGGGAAGGCGTTATAAGTTGATCGTCATCAAGTCAATGTTTAGAAAGAAGAGATGATCATCATGAGTTGATGAACATCAAGTCAAAATCATGAAGATGGGATGATCAAGGGTTAATCATCAAGTCAAGTGAAGACCATCATATGTTGATGGAGGGCAGGTGGTGATTTGCTTCATCTGTTGATGCACATCAAAACAAGTATCTAGACTTAAAGTGAAGATGTTCGTCATTAATCTTTAAGAGGATATGTAAGACAAATATATAAGTAACATAGACTAAGGATATATTTTTAGTCTTCTACTGATCTCAGTGTTTGGTTAGGAGACTGTATTGCTATTATAGGTTACCGTACCATTAAGAGAGGTCTTGTAATCTTTCATATCTTTAGTAAATTTATTTGATCTCTAAATCACCTTATACTCTAATAATGATAAAGAAGGTATAACAACATCATTGAAGTATGTGTCGGTTAACAACATTGTTATACCTCTTTATCTTTTTTAGTATACTCTAATAATGATTATAAGATACTATAAAGTGAGTTCAATGAAAAATTTCATGAAAATTTACTTTTTTTCATAGTATAATTTGTGTATATATTTATTTATATATAGAAAATGATATATATCAAAAATAAAGAACTCTAATAAAATATTTTTCAACTAGATTGTATTTGAGTATCTTAAAATTAGTATTTAATCATACCAAAAATGATAAATAAATATAATACATTCTTTTAAGTATATATTAGAAGTAAAAGTACGTGCTACCAAAACCTGAGACTCAATACATCCGACAAGCATTCCGATAATTCTACCTTCCAACAGTAATTGATGGGGTATTCAAATGGTGGGCCAACCGTCGATTAATGTAACCGATGTGATATGTGCCTTTTCTTGCTAATGGCTAGAGTTTAGTTTTCACCAAGTCCGTCGCATGGTTGTTCTGATTCTAGGAAAACTCACGTGCAAATTGCCGGTCAATTTTTTTCTTATTAGCGTGATTTTACATTTCATTTTTTTTCAAGGGAACTTTGCAGATGTGATAGCGCACCGAACAATAAGGTAGACCGTTGCGCAATACAGCTGGTTCCTCATAGGATCCCGCGCGGTCAGCAGGACGACGTACGGGTTAACATCAGCTCGTCGCTTCTCCATGTCGGGCACTTGTTTCAGGGATGATTTTTAATTTTTAGTTAAAATTTTATTATAGTTGGTATTTTTTTTACTGTAGCTGATTTAGCTTTTTAAACATAATTAATTTTAAAAAATGTAAAAATAAAAAACATGTTAACCCATTAGGACAATACAAAGGAACATAGAAAAAAAGAAAATACAAAAAAGCCTAAAATATCTAAAAAAATTCAGAAAAAGATGAAATACTGAATAGTGAAAAAAAGCAGTGTTTAAAGCAAACTCAAAGCGTTCAGCGAAGGGACTTAAGCCGTGACAAAAAAATATATACTCAATAGGCAGCCCGAAATTCTTTGACCTAGCTAGAAAAAAGCCAGCCCCAAGAAAGCGACATTTCCGACAATTAATTATTTCAACGCCACCGCTCGCATGCATGCTCTACATCTTTTTTTTCTTTATTTTGTTAGCGCACATGTATTTCAATATTCAAACTTTATAATTTTTTTTAACAAACGATTAGCCCAGAACACGTAGGCTCTGTGATATAAAAAAAATGATCCGTTGGATTTATATTTGGAAGCCATTTGGTCTCCATCTCTCGAAGCAACTCACATGCGGAACAGGAACAGGGGATCAGGTGGAGGTTTTTCGGTTAATTGTGGTATGATGTATCCGACTTTTATAACACTGCTTTTTTTTGCAAATACCAAAGAACCATTTCTTGCCCAGCCTTGATTGAAAAGAAGATGGTCTGGACCGGGGCGGAGGGAGAGGGGGACTGGCAGGGGTAGACCCCTCATGCTTTGGTAATTTTGTACTATAATCTTACATATTTTGAAAAATATTGTTATCGTTAGCACTACTTAATCTTATTAAATGTATAGCTTATTTGGCCCCCCCCTCATCGCTAAATCCTACAGGCTCCATCCTTGATCTGGACACTTTCATAACACTGCTAAGAATCCCCACACTGGACAAGCGAAATGAGTACCTTAGGTTTGCAACCATGAACTACTCTCTTTTTTTTCTATGACTGATGGTTTATGATTATGGTTAATAGCTTTTGACTCTAGCACGAGTATTTGTACGAATGTATCGAATGTTGATAAGCCACCTTGAAAAGCTGCCCAATAAATCACTTCGAAAAGGCAATAGAAAAGTCGTCCCGTTTATTTAGACCCCGTTCAATCCGACTTAGATTTTAGGCTTTCGGCTTTCAAGAGATAGAAGTCAGAATGAACGTATCGGTTTATTAATTTTGACTTTTTTGTTTTTGTTTTTTGCTTTTTGGCTTTTATTTTCTCTATTTTTGTACTATTCATAAAGATATAACAAAAATTTTTATTATTTATTTATTTTTAATTAAATGACTCAAAGAAATTAGCAATCGCTATAATATAATCTCAAATAAAAGCCACAGGCCGAAAACGTACCAGAAGACACCGGGCAAAGCCGAATCGATCAAAATTATAAACCATGAGCTGAAAAATAGGGGACATGCAATCGTACAGGTGTCTCGAGTCTGGATTGGTGCTCAGCTCAGTTGACCCATGGAAGCATGCGATGCACGTTAATTCAACTGTGAGGATGGCCCTGGAGTGGACCAGCATGTGCATGCGCTGTGCGCTTACGCTAGGGTACCTGCGTACGGATGCAATGCAAGACGTACCATAGAGGCGACCAGCGAGTCAACCAACGCCCATGCGTCGCGAGTCATCGAGGCAGCTAATTATTTGTACATCCACCGTCCACGAATATACATGTTTTAGCCTTTTAATTTTGTCTTTAAATACGGATCGTTTTATAGTTTTCTAGGTACTTTTCCTTCCACTCTTTCTATTATCTTTTCAGCTTCTCAAAACGATTTTTGACTTTTGTTACAGTACCTAACTTTCAAACGGAATATTTTTTTTAATATAGAGTCTACAATTTAATTATAGTACACATTAAAATCCCAACATCTGTGCCATCCAAAATCGCAAGCGAGTATCTCTCTACGTAATCTCTGTCGCAAACAGCTAAAATTCAAAAATTTCAACCAAAAATCATAAACTGTAGCAAAAAATAACAGACCCTTTAGACCATTAATCTCGTGAACAAGTGAGTCATTTCCAACTCTACTTCCTTCTAACAAACCTAACCTCCTAATTGTACTTAAAGTCTTATATTTAGACTTTTCCACTGCTCATACACCAATTAATAGAAGTTTTGGCTTCAAAACTAAATTTCGTTTCAGTTTCCAGCTATTTTTTTGGGCTCCAAACTCAATTATTTTAATAGGCATTGCTAATGGCGCTCAAGTACCCTGAATTGATTTAGTTAGATCCGAATTTATGTGCTACTGCAGTGAGTAAAACAATCAATTGAAGCTGCATGCGTGCTGTGAGTTTTGTGCCCGCTGTGATTAATTAGAGAGAGAAGTTGTGTGCATGTGATTAACCGGAGAGATCAGAGAATAATTAGAACAAGAGAAGGGTATGGTAGTGATTTCACGCTATGTCTTAATTCTTATGTCCATATCTAAAACATCAACATTAAGGCACAGAGGAAGTACGAAACATACGTATACGAAGTACTTGGTATACGAAGATAGCAAATGAGCTTAAAAATTATAAAATTTTATGTGCAGCCTCCTGACAGAATGTACTTGGTTGTGTAATTTTTTTCACAATTTTATCCATTATGAATATTGCTCAAAAATTTGTAAAATCATGATATTTGTCTGAGTTGTTACATATAGCAAATGAGCTCTAACAATTACAAAAATTTATGTACAGCATTCTGATACAACATAATTCATTGTGTAGTTTTTTTATAATTTTTTCCACTCTGAATATTGCTCAAAAATTTATACGATTTTAATGTTTCTAGAAGTTGTTATATATAGCAAACAAGCTCTAAAAATTACAAAATTTTATGTAAAGCCTTTCGACACAGTTAAACTAATTGTGCAATTTTTTTAAAAAAATTATGTGCTCTATAGGTCTTGCCTTGTCCGATGCTCCGTCATTCCACACCCACTTTGTCCATATGTCCGATGTAGTTGTAATTCCCTAAAAGCATGCATATCGTTAGGCTACGTGCCATATAACCCTCTTCATTTGTACGATCTATGTTTGTTCAATGCATATGGATGTCTCTAGGTTAATGCACACGATGCAGCGCTGAAACAGTCAACTTGCAACTGTCTGCTATAGTATAAGCATGGATATGCATTAGACATGCACAAATAATACAAAGCACCACAAGTAATAGTGTGAATTAAAATAACACTCGAACCACTACACCTTCGAGATAACAATGAACACAACAAAGAAAATAGCACACAACATTAAATTAATCTTCCACTCGAGTTTTATCAAAACGATACCGCATCTCCAACATTTCAATACCCCCATCACAACTCTCTCCTGTGGAATAATATCGGGCCTAGTGATCATTTCATCCTCCCACACCCAGAATCGGTAACCACCTGGGCCATCCTATAATTCAATCAGAAAAATATTTTGTAACATATGCTGAACGATTGGAACTAACCTAAAACAAGCTGACTCATCGAGTGAAAGGAACACTTGTAGTAATGCCGTCTAGGATTCGTGGCCATCTATGAGGTCTTACGTCTAACAAACGTGTTGCACTTAGGGCAAATAACTGCGGGTGCCATTGAAGAGGCGCTCAGTTGGCTCATCTTGACGTTCGGGGGAGAAAGAAGCAAACCAACACACAAAGAATGGAGATGAATACTGGAGGACGTGAAGAAGAACAATGCAGGAGGATTGTGAGAACTCTGTATTTGAAGCCAAGGGGAAACAGAACCCTGTGCGTTGCCACAGGAAATTACGAACTTGTTGTCGACACGTAACACCGTGGGCTAGGGGGATAGCATGGATGGCATGGACGAGCCAACACATATCTAAAGAAAGGAGCGGACATAGGGGGCAGCAGCAAGGGGGTGACAAATGTGCGAAGAAGGGATGTCGCCCCCTTGGTGCTGCCCCCTTACTCGCACAAATGTCAGTCTATCCGTACCGTCCCCCCTTGCCCGCTCCCTCCTTCGGACATGTGTTGGCTCGACCATACCGGCCCCCTCTCCCGCACAAATGTTAGTCTATCCATATCGTCCCACCTCGCCCGCTGCCTCGTGCGCATATATGTTACTCTTACCATGCTGTCCCCCATCGCCCACAGTGCTATGTGTCGACAACACGTCCGTAATTTTCAGTGGTAACGCACCGGGTTCTCTTTTCGCTCGGCTTGAAAAACAAAGCTCTCGCAATTTCTCATCGCTCATCTAAACTGCGTTTAGCTTCTTATAGGGAGAAGAACCTTCTCTGTCATACAGTAACATAGCATGGTAGACGTCGAGGGGCCAATCGGAGCGAGTTCGCCAAAGGAAGACCTTCCTCTGGAAAAGAAGGAGAACTTCGGTCTTAACTACTGCTTGATGCTAAATAGTCGAGCTCAACCGGTATAGCCGAAATGCAGATACAGAGAGGACGTGGTTGTGCAGGTCGTCGAAGGCCATTTCAATGGCGGTCGATATTTCTTCCAATGCCCAGACTCTGTGGTACAATTAGCCAATACTTTATTTTCTCTTACTGCTAATAGAGGTTCCATGTTAACCCTCCTTTCTAGCAGATGGCGAAATAAGACTTCATCCACAGGATCGATCCTCCCCATGAACACTATGTTGTGAGGTATATTGATACACTGTGAGAACGAATCTTAAAGATGGAGGTGCGGATTGACGGTCTCAATGAGGAGAATGATGACCTCCGCCAACAGATGCAGTGCGAGAGGGGCAACGAGGAGGTTATCAATATAGGAAGTTCCTATGATACACATACTGCTCTGTGAACCTTAACTACATATGTGTGTGCCACTATAACGACGACTAGCCACGTCCGAGGCACCCCCACTACAACACTCTATGTGGGTAATACGAGACACCTTCTACCAGTAGGCATGCACATAGAAGCTTGTAGCACTGTATTCTCCCCTGTAGCTCGCGGTTATGTTAAATTTCCAAAAGCATGTAACTGAATGATATACACATCATTGCGATTTGTATTTATTGAGTGGATGTTCAAATGCTACGTTACGTGCATTAAGCTAGAGTGGTCGATATGCATTGAACAAACATACATTATACAAAAGAGTGCAAATAAGAACGCAACAATATTACAGACATCACATGCGATAATAGATTATAGAGCTAATTATTTAGGTAATTAATTGATTAATTTCCAATTACATCTTAAATTGATACAAATACGAATTAATGTAATACACTAAAAGATACATGAAATTATAACACTGAATGACGACCAGATGAGCTCGGTCTATTGGGGCAATCCTTCATTGAGTGCCCGGTGGTCTTGCATATTCTGTATTTCACTATGTGGGTAATGCTAGTATGTTGGCTCACATCCATGTTATTCTGGAAACGCCACATCTGCGACATCCCTTCGTAGTTATCTTCCAATCCTTGTTGGGGGCCTATTACAGCATGTCCGATCATAGATCTCTGTAGTTCATGTACAAGCCGTAGGAGTGAAACTCTGCACTTCATGTACTGAAAAGGTGTTGTATGTCATAATACTCTGAGATGTACCATTCGGACATCTACCTCATTTGTGCATATGCCTTGTACATATGTGAGCATGGCCAATGCAGGAGCTTCGGCTTCTTGCAGGTGCATGTTGCCACATCACCAAAGGTGCACGTCTGTTTTATTTCACCCCTGGCATGACTATTCACATATTTCTACTAAAGTTTGATCTCATACTTCGTCCGGAGGCTATCGATTACCCAGATGTTGTGTATTCGGGCCTTCTCCATCTTTTGGCCCATGTGCCACTGTATGTTCTCGGACCATTTCTTGCCTTCGTCTATTTGTCGCCTGGCTGTGATGGCTCTATTAATAAAATAACTAACAGTGCGAGATGGAAAGGCACCGCACACCTTTCAGGACACTAGGTACGCCTCGGATATGTTGGTCGTCATAATCCCATATCATCATAATCCCATATCTCGCACCGTCCGTGACATAGAGAAGAAACCATTTCCCTAATTCAGGAGCATACCGACGAATCGACTCTGAGAAACTTATAGCACCGCAGGGTTGCTCTCCCTCTGTAGTTCGCCTTTCTAGCTCTGTCCACTAGTTTTGCAAACACAATACCGTGAACATCTTCAGAACTTTATGGCTGCGAAACCTTGTGAACAAATTAGATGCAAGATGCCTTATGCACTACCGGATTTGCACGTCATTCCACTGTAGAGGGGGTTCGATCCCATGCTACATGGTGTTTAGCACGGCCATCAACCCAGCATTGCAATTCGTGCTGACGCAAACATTGGGTCGATCGCTAACTACCGCTTGCTTCACATTCACCAGGAACCAGAGCCAACTGGATGTGTTCTCGCTCTCCACAATGGCAAATGTCACTGGGCAAAGCCGGTCATTCGTGTCGGCCGCCACCGCGGTGAGAATGGTTCCCTTGTACCTTTCTATGAGGAAAGTGTTGTCCATCATGAGCACAGGACAACAAAACTTGAAGCCCTCAGTGGCCTGACGAAAAGCCCAGAATAACCGATCCAGTATGAAGCAGTTGGGCCCTCTGTCACCATCTGGATGCTTAAGCTTGTTTATGTAAATGCCGGGGTTTGATTCGACTATCTGGTAAAGTAATCTTGGCACAAGGTTGTACACCACTTTCGTACGTCCTGTACATGGACTCGATGACCTTCTATTTGCCTCGTCGGACCTTACTGTAGCTGACTGGATAGCCAACCATATTGGTGAGTTTTGACATGAACATCTTTGGGGAGATGGACACGTCCGCCGCAACTAGGCGGCTGATGATGCTTGCCACATATGCGAAAGTCACGTTCCAATGATGGCATAGAGGCTCGCTGAGCACGCAAGTGTGATCGATCATTGCCTTGATCAAGAAGACCGAGCTAAAAGTCTTAGCTCGTTGAGTGTTAACCTTTGCAGCGCAGTCTTCTACTACGCACTTCACTGCGTAATTGGCTGGGTTGGACCGGTATACTCGGTACACACGGCTGATAGATAAGGCGTATCATGCAATAGCTTGTTACACAATCGTCTTGCTAGGGAAGTGCTTCTCAACTAGGAGGGTATCAGCGTGAAACCCCCACTGAGACCCATCTTACGACAATACGAGGGAACGCACCACAACATCATCGAGTTTAGAGGACACATATGGCACCTCCAATGACATAATTTTCCTGTGTAGACCAGTCGTCTGCTGTGCGTCATCATCGGTATCATCGGAGCCTGGGTTGGTGTCCTCGTCGGACTCCAACCTGAGCGCCTGGTCCAGTAGATACCCATGGTAGTCAATGCAAGCTGACACCATATGCCCGCCCCATAATTCCGCACAAAATCAGTGGCGAGTCTTCCCTCCGATACAACACATTCAGTGGTATCATCTTGAAGCTCCGCATGTGGTTCCCTGGGTGTCAAAGGGCCGAGCTTGTCAACGTTTTTTGACACCCGGTGCACGAAACTCAGGTACACCATCGATCTCCCGGAAATGGCCGCCTCGGGCTGGGAGGCAATTTGCATGTACTGCCTCCATGCTACGGTGCCATTCACCTTTACAAGCTTTGAAACGCCATTCGTGCAAGTGATATCCTCAATCGCAAGTTTCATCGTCATTATCTCCATGGCGAACTCTCTCCGAACGCAGCTTCATTGCTCATGAATATTCATAACACCGAGCCCCTCAGCCTAGAGCACCATGTATTGGCATATCGATAGGTCCAACCGATTGGGTCCAGCCTGTACAAGACCATCGCCATAGAACATTATCAAGTGTTCCATGTTTGCGACTACCTGAAGCCACAACAACTAGATCCGTAGTAAGCGTTACAACAAAAAATGATGACAAGCAGCATGCAAGTTAGTGATTACATGCGTGCAACAACATGCGAATAATTCAGTAATTACCGATAATTTGATTACACATCTGAAAAAAATTACGAGTGATTCATTACCGTTGTCCTTACCACTTAATTACTTAGCACTAACTCATTACTTAACCCTAACTAATTGCCCCTACAGTAATTACGGCTGTTTAATTACACACTACCATACATTAACAAATTATAGGTACCGTATGTACACAAAAATAATAAAAATTATATCTAAATTACTACTACCTACTTACTTATTAATATAAACTACATTAATTATGACTAACTAAATAATATTAATTAACTAGGACAATAACATCGAAAGCATGCGATAAAAAATTACCTATCTTTCGGGAGAAGCAATCAGCACTGCCGCGTCCTCCTGCCTCATCCTTAATTAGTTATGCACTAGATTCTCAAAATAATTAACTATGCACTCTTAATTTTGAGCGATGACTGCGAGAATAAGCTTCCACGTTGAGCGATTTAGATGACCAATGACCAACTGTGAGAAGCTCGTATTTATGGCTGAGCGAAAAGAGAACTCAGTATGCTCACCCCGTAAATTAAGGACTCCTTGTCAATGCGCAGCACTTCGGGTGAGGGAAGATGACATGATAACACTGACAAATATGAAGATGAGGGAGCGGGCAAGAGGGGATGACACGGACATAACAACATCAATACAAACGAGGGAGCGGGCGAAGAGGAAGACACGGATAGAGTGACAATTGTGCAAAGAATGTAGTGAAAAAGGAAAGATAGTATTAACGGACCGACATATGTGCGAAGGACAGAGATCACGCACTGCAAAAGATGCCTAAGTATCGCATATCGCTAATTACGATTAAATTAACATGGTAAATTTAGAGTACATAAAATTCCTAAAAAATTATACAATTAGGTCGACTATGTCGGGAAGGCTTTACATAAAATTTTGTAATTTTTTGAATTCGTTTGTTATATATAATAACTCCTACAAATATTAAAATTGTACAAATTTTTGAGCAACATTCACAATAAATAAAATTATCAAAAAATTGCACAATCAAGTATGTTATGTTAGGAGGTTACACATAAAATTTTGTAATTTTTTGAGCTTATTTACTATATTTAAAAATTTAAATAAATAGTATACAAAAAATAATTAAGGTATGTAATTAAGCTGGTTAATTAGCCAGCTTAATTACCTACTTTTCGACGATGGGGGCGGCAGACCTTGGCTGCTCAATGGCTGAGCGACAGGTTAATTGTCGTGTGACGGCCAGGCGACAGGTCACACGCGTCACCTCCACAGCATCACCGCCTGACCACCGAGTGACAAAAATATTATTTTTGCTAATATAACACGCATATAGATATTTTTATAATTATATGTTGCAATAGTACCATATATGCCAAAACTTCCCTGTGTGCACGTTGCTTTAAATACGTAGTACGAAGTACGTTGTGGATGATCGTCTAGTATTATAAAATTTGTATATATGGTTAATTAGCGACCTACAAACTTGCAATACTATAAATATCCCTTCCCTACCCATGGATCCAATGGGGCCCAGCTTCTGACAACACGGCTTGACCTCCGACGACTCTTCCTGTCTTGCTTTCTTTCTCTTTAAGAAAAGAAAAATATTAGTGTTTGAATATCTGACCTAGGTGTTAGTTTTGGATGCTCAGCTGTAAATATTTTTAGTCATATTTGTAATATTTTTTATTCTATTTGCAATATTTTTCGTCCATATTTTTATTGCATTTTTTTTCATTTCGTATATACAACATCGATTTTTGTATCATACATTTTCATTGCATACGGTGATTAAAATTATTGTACATATTATCTAAAAATATCATATCGGAGCGTATGAAGCAAATACCCACATCATTCTTTTTTTTTGTTATATATATGACCGACAATGTTACTTTAAATACATAGTACAAAGTAGATTCTGGGTTATCGTCTCTAAATTAATAGTATTATATAATTTATATATATATGGTTAATTAGCGACTTGCAAACTTGCAATACTATGGTCCTGCTTGTTTTGACGATGATTTCTACTTCTAGCTTTTAATTCACTATTCCTTAATTCTTTTCTGGCTTTTTGACTCTTTTTTGCTTTTCTTTTTAAGTATTTCTTTGTATTGTCCATAATAGGTTAATCTATTTTTTAAATTTTAATTATGTTAAATAAATTATTATCGGCTACAGTAAAAAAACTATAAACTATAGTCAAACTAAATGTCCCCTGTAATATCCCTTCCCTGCCCATCGATCCGAGCTTCTGACAACTCGGCTTGACCCCCCCCCCCCCACGACTCTTACGTGGCACACAATTTTATTTTAGTTTTTACTGTACATTGACTCACTTACTTGTCTCGTCATGGCTGCAAAGTACCCATGCTGGTCCGGAGAGTGTTCAAATCGTCGTTTGCTTTTGAGAAGGCGAAAGTCGATTTAAATACCTTAATATTTAAAAATAATTTTTTTATGTTGTCGATTTTAAAAGCGGTCTTTCTAGATTGTTTCTAAAAGCTATCGACCGATGTATGTCTTTTTCTCATGTTGGTGTCTTTAAAAAGCCGCTTTCTAAATTTGTTCAAATAACTACTTCTTTGAACTGTTGCTATTCTATTTTAGACAAAAAAAAACTTCCACTAAAAACCATTAGGTTTTAGCCGATCTCACACGTTTTGGAGGGTCTGTTCTTTTCGGTTTCTGAAATATATTTTTGGCTTTTGTTATAGTACATAACTTTCAAACAGAGTATTTTTTTAAAACGAGGTCTACAAGTTAATTGTAGTACATGTTAAAAACCTAATATATATATCATTTAAAATCACAAACGAGTATCTCTTTTTATAATCTCTATCATAAACAGTTAAGTTTAAAATTTTCAATCAAAAATTATAAACTACAACTATATCAAACTGGCCAGAGTCAACCCGACCTGGCTTATGCAGCAAGAAGATGGACAGTACGGATCTAGCAGCATCTCCACTCTCCAGTAGACGACCGGTACGTTAGGCGGACAAGTCAGCAGCGAACGACTGCCCTTTGCTAGAGAGAGTGTGGGTGGGAAGGCGTGCCATTCTCGAGAAGATGCAGGACGACGCCAGCTGGAAGGAGTATGCGGGTCCCACGTGGCAGCGACGGCAGCCCACGGCATGGGATGGAATGGATGGATCGAGCTACGCCGTCGCCGCGACGCGGTTTCTCCAGTTGTCTCCATCTGTCTCCCCTGCTTCCTTTCTCGCTTCTTTCACCCAGGCTGGGTAGAAAACCAGGAACCAGACGGAAACCCGGCCAGGGGCTATACTGTACTAGCCGACTCAAAAAAAAAAGATAATATTCTTGAATTAAATTTTAAATTTAAAGTGATTTTAAAACCGATAACCGTTTCGGTAACCAGAAAACCTAAGTTGAAAGTACAGTAATTGATGTATATTTAGTTTATATAATAGGTAATTTAGCATAAAAAGATATAAACCAACCTAAGAAGTGAATTATGCAAACATAAATTTAAATTCATATCAAAATTTTTTTGACCAGTTCTTAAATCCCAGTATCGGCTAGTAACTGCCGATTTTTCTATCCTGCTTCCATCTCTCCTTACCACGATAGATCTGCCCCCTCTCCTAATTCTGACCACCGACGATCTCACTGGCGTTGAGCGGAGAGGGAGACCTACCCGTCTCTACTCCTTGTATATGTATGTACGTACATTAGTTTCTTTGATTTCCCTAAGTGGAAGCTGCCCATAGTGGTCGAGCTTCTCTCACGGTCGCCCTTCCCATAGCCTTTCTTCCCCGGTGCTGGCTAGCCAAGGGTGGAAATCTGACAAATCTACTGCTCTGGTGAGTGCTCTTCCATCCGAATTCTGGTCCTCTTCATCTAGGTGTCTTGCCCTTCAATCACTCCACCTTTCTTGATGGGCGCTCAAGCGTCTACACCACACACACCATCATCCGACGTCTCAAGTACAAGTTGTCGCCCTCACGAGGAGCGTGCCAATCATCTCGGATGAGGCTTCCCATGGAAGAAGAAACAAGACCCAAGGAGTTGTTTGGAATTTCTATTTCTTTCGGGGTTCTTTTAGTAAAAGGTGGATGGCGTGTCATACTTTTGTGGAATTTTTTAAATAATCTATTTTCATCAAAATAACAGAAATATATCTACGAAATTTTTTTTACAAGAATGGCCTCCAGTCGTCCAACCGTTGGACGACTGGAATCTATCGCTCAATGGGCGTGCAACATGCAGGCAGTCCATAGACCGTTTGGCAACATAATTGCACTCGCCTAACCGTTTGGCAACTAGGATCAGTCGCCCAACCGTTGGGGGACCGTTCGGCGATTGGACGTGAGCCCCCCGACCATTTGCATGCAAACGCCACGTCGAAGAAGGAGATGTTGCAGTCGCCCAACTGTTAAGCGACTGGAGCCTATCGCCTAATGGTTGGACGACTCCTTGTGTCACACGGCTGTTGGGCGATAGGTTCCAATCGTCTAACGTTGGGCGACTGGAAGTCATTCTTGTAAAACAAATTTACACACATGATATATTTATGTAATTTTAAATAAAAATAGATTATTTAGAAAAATCTACTTTTGTACTACCCCGTCAATGCAAAGAGTTCCAGCCCTTTGGGGCATGTTGCCTTCAAAAATAATATATATAGTAGCGTGTAGGGGCGTTCGTTTTAGCGATGGCTTCTGGTTTTTGACTGAAATTTCATTGTAGCTGGCTTTTTTTACTGTAGCTGATTTAGCTTTTTGGGCATAATTAAATTTTAAAAATATAAAAATATGTTAGCCCATCACGGATAATGCAAAGGAACACAGGGAAAAAGACAAATGCAAAAAAGGCCAAAAAATCTTTAAAAATTAAGAAAAAGACGATTACTAAATAGTGAAAAAAAGCTGAAGCTGGAAAAAAACTGAAACTAGAGGGGCCAAAACCCAGGCAACACAAGTCAATGCATATCATTTTACGTGTAATTAAACTTTTAAAACTTTCCCTATTGATAATTTTTAAAATATTTAAATTGAATAAACAAAAATCATATGTAAGAATTATCTAAAAAATTATCATAATACTATAATTTTATATAACTTTATAAATATTATTATAATATAAATCAATGTTAAAAGTTCAGTTTAGGAATGTCCAATTCAACATGTATATATGATATGATAGGGTAGCAGCAAATAAAGGGTGGGTTTGAATATACTTAAGCTTATGCTTAAACTTCGGATTCTACAGTAATTCATCATTAAATGATGTGTTTTTTAAGGTGAAGTCTATAGAAAAATTATAGTATAATTTGTATAGACTAAAATCATATATAATTATTTTTCTCTATGTACTATCTCTCATAAATATATCAGAATTTAAAAAACACCACCTAAAGAGGCACAAAAACAGTACACCAGAGGAGTACGCCCATCAATTTGCCTCCTACACCATCCCCTCGCCTATAAATGCCTCGACCCCCCACCAAACCAATCCAAGAAGCAACCACAAGCAAGCAACAGCTCCTCCCTCACATGGCGAACCGCTGCGCGAGTCTCGACCCCACCTGGGCCCACCTCCCCGCGCCCGCCCCGAGCCCCTGGCCTCACATCGCCTGTCTCTCCCCCGCCGCAGCCTTCGAGAACGACCAGCTCACCTCCGCGCTCCGCGCCTCCATGTCCGGCGCCTCCTCGCCGACCCCGTGCTCCTCCACCACCTCCTCCGCCTCCGAGATCCTCGCCACCCCTTACGACGCGCCCGCAGCGCCCGGCTGCAAAGCTGGCCCGAGCCCGGGCCGGGCTCAGACGCGACCCGGGGTCACGGGCCGCGTCTCCAAGCGGAAGCCCCGGGCGTCCCGCCGCGCGCAGACCACCTACATCAGCGCCGACCCGGCCAACTTCCGCCGCATGGTGCAGGAGATCACCGGCTTCTCCGTCCCCGGCGCTGAGCCCGCCTTCGCCGAGGCGTCGCCGGCGCCCAGACCGGCCGCGCTCGCGTGCGTGCTCCCCACGCTGGACACGTCCGCCTTCCTGCTCGACAGCGCGCCCGCGCCGCCGGGGCGGGAGGATGACAAGACGTCGAGCGGAGCAGGAGCCACAATGCCCGCGGCGGTAGCGGCTATGGAGGCGGAGGCGGGGGCGGAGGAGTCGTCGCTGCTGCTGGAGCTGGAGGCGATGGTGAGCGCGCCGGTCGTCGTGTCCGCCTTCCCGACGTTGGAGAGCTGGGGAATGATATGACTTCCTCGTGTCTTCTTGGAGAGGGCTGGCATGTTTTTTCCGGCTACGGTGAATGGCTTTTGTCCGTAATTAAATAGTGGCGTCAAAAATCCGTTTGAAGGAAATCCTTTTTTTTTTTTGACTTTAGGAGGAACGAAAAGAACAGCACGTTGTGCTTTTCGTCTCTTTCCCTTTTAATGCTTACGAGCTTTTTGGTCCGTGCGATCTCGCATCGGACGGTTGTTGGTGGTCGGTGCCGAGCTAGACGGCCCATGATGCTGCCCAAGCTAGTCTTCCACGCGGTGTACACGCCATGGTGGTTGGTCTTCTTTCTTGCCTTGTACTAGACTACGAGTTAAGTTAATTGAGACGGTGCTAATCACTCTTATTATCACTCTTATTAATCTAATCTAAACACACTGTACTGCTACTAGTACTCGAGTCGAGACTAGTGTGAACGACTTAAATGTGGGTGGGTCCGTGTGCCCTCCGGGAGGGCGACGTACTGCTCGGAAACGTCGCCGTCGTGGCTGCGATGTGGACGGTGCAGGTGCTTAAGGAGCAAGCATGCTTTTGAGTGTGGGGCCCGGCCGCCGATTGACCGCCGCCGTGTGCGTACGAGTCAACCGATGGGAACAGCAGTAGGCAACGCCAAGGCCCAGCCCACCGCCCACCGACGCAGAAGCTAGCCAAGCCAGCCTCCTTCACACGCGCCGGCGAGGAGGCATCAGGCAAACATTTTCGGAGTACTAGCGGCGACACGAAATCACGGGAACCCCACCTGTTGCAGTGACAGAACTTCGACATGGGATGCAGGTGTATATCGTTCTCATTCCTTTTGGTTCCTAGGGGGAGGATTCAGACCGCCACGATTGCGAGGATCAATCGTGACGAACAAATTATCCGGGACTATACGTATCACGTTACATCAGGATCTCAACAACAATATGCACATTCGTTTGCATATGTGCTACTGAAAATTGATCAAAACTTGTCAAGTTCTACCTATTCCCGTCCTCAATTTTCACCTTCTCAATTGACTCCATTGCGTCTTCAAATGATTTCTGCACAGTAAATGGTTAACACACTTTCGAGTTCATTTACACTAGTAAAATAACATGCCAAGATGCAAACAAGTGTCAGCAAGAATGAAGTTCCAGGTGTTCAAATACTGATGTCTGAAACAAACATTTACATATAATCATCCCCCTCCCTTGTTTTTGATCACACGATTACTTGAAACTTTACCAATCTGACCACTTACCCCACCCAGCTGAACTCAAACATCGTCCTTGAGCTGCTCGTGGGGTTTGTTGTCACTGACAAAGGTCTTGCTAAGGGTTTAGGGTTCAGTGTCTTAAAAAATTTAGGGTGTATTCAGCTGTTATTTTTGCTGAATCCCACATCTTCTTCCTCCTTTGGTGAGTTGTGTTGGAGTATTTGACAACTAAACCACACTAGCCTTTCTCTTCAGCATGCACTGGAAAAAAGGGTGAGCGATATCTCCGAGAACACCTATATGGGGCGATAATAAGGTTTCTAGGCAGCGTATATCTGCGTGACAGCTCACTTCGCTGCTTCCTCTACGTTCTGTACTGCATCGAGCCTACATTGCTTCCTATTCTTTATTAAGTCCAATTGTAAGTCGTTCGCATGACCAATTGACTTTGTTAAATAATATTCTTGAGCATAGTTTGAAGTACAATGTGTTACCTACTATTAGTATTGATTTATGTATCACTAATTACTTGTGATATTTGCCTTCTAATAAAATCTAGAATTAAAATATTACGTACCACCTCCCCTCGGAGGAGGCGGGTGCCGAAAACCATCGCCGTGTTCGTTGCCACACGAAGTCGAGGAGTAAGGGGCACTGTTGCATCCATAGAGCAGGACTCTCCAGTTGGTTCTCATCCAAGTGAAGGTGTTGGCTCTGGTGCCACCACCTACCCTTGGAGGCAGTAGGTGACGTGAATAATCGCCGTATCCATGGTCTCTCGAACCCAAGAAGGAGGATGAGGCACCGTAGCATCCATATAGAAGGACTCTCCAGTTGGCTCTCACCCAGGCAAAGGCGTCGGCTCCGACACTAGGCGATGGGTGACGAGAACCACCGTTGTGTCCGTCACCACTTGAAGCCGATGATGAGGAGGAGAGGCACCATGTGTTGTGAACTAGCACAGCAAGGAGATAAACATCCGTCAGAGAGGTCGAATGGTAACGACTTGAATTAGAACAACGTTAAATGAAGGAAGGCACCGATTGAGAGATGAATGGATCTATAATAGCCGGTCAAGGGAACGACCACAACTGAATTTTATAGACTAGGGACTTATTTATTTATCTTTGTTAAAGAAGATACAATATCATCCCTTTTATAGGGATGACTTGACTTTGACCGCTAAACAATAATCTCTAATTTAAAGAAACAAACTAACAAAAAATAAGCTTCTAAACTGACCAAATTTATCTAATCATTAAAAAAGGAAACTAATCATGGTTGTTATAGTAACGTGAATAGTGCGCGCGACTGCTATAGTACCACGTGAACAGTGCATATGATTGCTTCAGTGGCGTGGAAACAGTACAGCCACTACAGTACCATGCACGTAGCATTACATCCTCATAGTGAAACAGCTTGTCCTCGAGCTGTAATGGTGGCCATAGTTGAAACCTTCTTCTCTTCGCCGTTAGCCTTCAACTTCTTCAAGAAAAATGGTGCGGCACCAAAAACCATGGTGAATGACTTTGATACCAATTGTTGTGAACTAGCATAACAAGAGGATAAACATCCGTCGGAAGGAGATCGGACGGCAACAACTTGAAGTAGAACGGCGCTGGATGAAGGAGAACACCGATTGAGATGAATAAATCCAGAATAGCCGGTCAAAAGAACGACCACAGCTGAACTTTAGTGACCAGGGACTTGTTTATTCATCTTTACTTAATTAAAGAAAATAAAATACCATCCTTTTTATATAGATAACTTGACTTTAAGTAATAATCTCTAATGTAAAGAAACAAACAAACAAAATATAAGCTTCTAAACTAACCAAATTTATCTAATCCATCAGAAAAAAAACTAATCATGGTTGCTGCGATAACATGAACAGCGCACACGACTGCTACAGTACCACAGAGGGCACAGAGGAGTGGAGGCTGAGGTTGTAGGCGTCGTGTTCCTGGCGGAAGCTTGCCACCGCCGTGGCGGGCGCAACAGCATCGGAGTGCCCGTTGTGGTAGCGGTGGACGAGGCAGAAGAAAATGGCCTTGAACTTGGCCTTGCTGGCGTGGTGCGGGAGCCCCAGCGTCTGGTAGTGGTCGCCCATTGCCTTCGGCGAGACAGCAGCAGGCACGGCGAGCACGCCGCCTCCTTTTATTCAAGATTCAGTCAGTGGATCATGAGCACCAAGATCGAGGAGATAAACAACGAAGGACCTGTTCGCAAAATTTGAGAGACAAACGACCTCGAGAGAAAGATCCTGTTCTTTTTAGTTTATAATTTCTCTCGAATAAATAAATAGAAAAATATTTTATTGCTTTTTTGAAACGACTTATTGGAATATCCTTTTTGAGATGGCTTATCGGCATTCGGTTCATTTACATAAGTGCTCGCTCAAGGGGCAAAAACCATCATAGTGATGGAACACATAGGTTAAAACTCCAACGAGGCACAGCACAGCCGACAAGGATCTTATCGTAACGTTCCACCCAGTGAAACTTAATCTGGCTAGCACCGTAGAATGAGAGGGCCACCAGGGATGTCATCACTGTGATGGTACTGCTGGCAGAAGAAAGATGCAAGTCAGAAGTAAATAGGAGGCAAAGGAAAAAGGGAATTAAACAAACTGTACAATGTCTAGTTAATATACTCCACATGCCTTGTTTATTCAACACAAAGCATCCAGAGGAAATTTTGAAGGAAGAAAGGCACTCAAATGATGACTAACACTACATAGCCCTCACAAAGTCATGTGCCATCTGTTTTTAGAAGACAGACAAAGCTCAAAATTAAATCAACTAATCGAATCACGAAAAGGCTTAACCAAGCTACCACTCTCATTTTTACCATACCAACCATTCTTGACAATCCTACCACTCAACAAATACTACCATGAAATAAGTAGTTCTGCTTGTTCAGCAATCTTACTGATCATATATGTACTGCACAAGGTGCTTTTATATTCAATTTGGCTATTCTATTGTTCCACATGTCCAAACCTGTGCTCACAACTCACAGGCATGCCACATGAGCACACGGCCCACATCCCATACAGGATGGACCTTTTAGTTCACACCTGAGGCTGTTGTTAAGACTCCCTCAAGGCTCAGGATAGTGGCAGTCAAGGCTTCATAGCTATCTTTAAGGGTAGTTCTTCAGATTCTATTGATCTTATCCAGGACATTGTTTAAGGCTAATATCGAATCAAATATCTCCATTTATATCCATAGTCCATACATGTAAAAGCTGTAGTTTAGTGGGAACATTTCACATCAACAGGAGGTTAAAAAGAGACATAACTTTTCTTATGCAGGTATGTATTGTGTACTATAATCAGCTTATTTATTGTGTTGAATAAAGGTTCAGAACAGAATATACTATAATCACATTATTTATTGTGTACCTAAATCCCAAACCACTTATGTGTAGAAGCCTTAGCTATATATGCAGCTGCGGCAAATTGGTAAATGAAGAAGAACGAGAAATGTCTCGAAAGGAAAGCTTACATATGGAATAAACCAGTATTTCTTACCACTACATACAGCATACTAAAAAGAATCTCTTTTGATATTGTTCCTTTTTGTCCCAATATGCTCTCCGTATAACTAATTAACTAGGGTGACATATTGGTGATTGGCCCAACAAAAAAGGAATTTTCCAACTAAGCAACTAATTATGAATGGTTCAGAAATACTTCTCGACAAGCCTGGAAGGATCTTTTCCCTTTAATGCATTGAGAAAATAAAAGGAGGAAATAACAGTAGCATTTTAATTGTTAAATACCAACAAGCAAAACAACTGAAAACAGCAGAAGGGGGTGAGCACCTGAAGAGGAGCACAATGATCGCAAGAATTATCATTGAGGATGAGTTGCCAACAGCAAGAAACACTGGAAGAGTTATGCACAGGGTGATAATGCAGGTACAAGTACAAGAGTTGTGCTCCTCTTCTCCACTGGATGACTATGAGCATGGTTATGACCCCCTTTTCCTAATGCGTACAATAGGATATAACTTCCTCCAAGAATAATTAGCAACAGCGAGGCAAGTTTATGCACTGTTTCCTCGCCTGCTATAGTATTTGCCATAGTAACTGCAGTTATCCCAAGAAGAGCAGTAGAAACAACATGAAGGACACCTCCAAATGCAGCTGCAAAAGTTAGTGTTGAAAAGTGACCCGAATTCGTAACCGTATCCGTGTAGGACTCTGATTCGTTTTTCTCTTCATATGGGACTCTATTCCCCCACACTATAGCATAGTCCATAAGCATTAAACCTCAAGAGAAGTTCTTTATTGTAATCTCTCCTTATTATAGTGATTTGACTTCGATCGTCCGTGATTTTTTCCCGCAAGGGTTTTCCACGTAAAAACCTGTATCTCTTGTCTCTATTTTTCTGTGCATTATTTGTAACAGTTAGGATTTTTTTTCTTAATAACAATACATAGAAGAAGGATCATTGCCAAATAACAAAGTACTCATCACTAACTCGCGTAGAAAACACTATGATAAATGCAACCCATGTAGTCACATATTGACAACTGCTCGGAGCCCAGATCTGTATTGTTTTTTTGCCTGAACTTCCATTATGAATAAAATACATTGCATTTCTAAGACTATACACTAACCTCTTCCATGACCATAGGGATATCAATATCAAACAGCCTAGAATGTGAAGTTGAGAAACAACAAAACAATGCATTTGGCACAAACACCTCCCTCATGGATTCCAAAGGCGAAAGAAAGATTATAACAACTGATACAACGTTCACACCTTTTGAGCTCCATGTTAACTTGATGGGCTGTAGCATTCACTCAACATGTGTCTTCTCTTACAAAAGAAGAGTTGTCCTCAACTTGTTGTGACTTAGAGGGGTATAGCCACCCAAGTTGTTGTTGGCAGCATAGGTAAATGTTTTTCTGAAATAAGGATTTCTTGATACATTGAAAGGTATGCTTACAAATGAACAGAGGGGTTCAAATTAATTTCTAAATGTAATTAACAATCTCACATTGTAAGATAAGGAGATTAGTTAGTGCAGAAAGATATTAATCTGCGGTAAAGAATATCCTAGCAATCAAAGCATCAAGCTAGCTACAACCTTCGTGATGGAAGCTTGATTCAGTGGCCGAAACCCCCCTTTCTCCTCCTCACATTCAACCCTTTTGTTGGCAGTGGAACTTTCCTTGGCAGGCTTCTCGCAATCACTACCTCTGCTTTAGCAATTTCATCATGAAGTTGAGCAAGAATATCGACTGTTACCTTTGGACAAAACTTTACACCATAATTTCCTATCTTCAAGAGATGTGCTTTAACTCTTGAGTAGTTCCCATGGATAATGTGATCACAAAGTCTACATCTAGACCGTGCATTCCCTCCTGCACCATTTCCAGTCTTTTGTAGCAGCTCAACATACCTCTAAAATGGCTTCTTTTCATTGTCAGTTGGAGGTACCACACGAGCAGTATTTAGGATGTTCCTAGCCAAGGCGGCTCCACTAGATGGGGCAGGACACACTAGTACCTGTGCCACTGCTACATGATGCACTCGAGCCTCTGAATCCACTAGGACCACCACCACCAGATGCCATGATGTATTAATGTGTGCACTGTGTAAGCGGCGGGGAGGCGGCGGCGCATGGAGCCAGTTGGGAGGCAGCGCATTGGCGTGGAGACCGGCGGGGAGGCAGCATCGCGTGGAGGTGCGCGTGGAGCTGCGGGGAGGCGGCGTCGCGTGGAGCCGGCTGGGAGGCGGCGCGCCGGCGGGGAGGCGCGCATGGAAGGGGCGGCACGCGGAGCCGAATGGCTCCAGATCCAGATCTGGAGATAAAATAGAATGGAAGACTATTTATTAGGGTTACTGCATCGGAGAAGTATTGACCAGGTATCAGAGAAGTATCGGGATTTTTTTTGAATAATCATAAATTAAAGGATACGTGCAGGATACGTATCGAAACGTATCGGGGTAGTATCCGTATCTGATACAGTATTCGATACTGGTACGTGACTTTTGCGAAGTATCCGCGCAACGTAGTTGACAAACGCACAAGGTAAACAAAGATATGCCTGGCTGGCTGGCTGGCTGTTACTATAGGCTTTAGAGATACAAAGCACTTGACAAACGCTGCTGTTAGCAAATCTTCCAGGATACTGAATGCTCTCGCACAGTATCTACCTATTTTATCGGTAGTCGAACTATCTGCCTATGTTATTTGTTTCCGATCCGAAACCGTCATGTATCCGTTCTGAATGTACTATATTCGAAACTCCAAATACTCCAAATTCGTATTCGTATCCGTATCCGATTCCGAATCCAGGGAAAAAAATATATGTTAAGATACGGTACGAATAATGTCAATCCGAACCCGACCCGATTGCACCCCCACCAATCACCTAGCCCTATCGTGCGTCGCCACCTCAGCTCCATCGTCATCCTGAAAGTCGGTAAGAGACACCCCTATTTCTCGAGCCACCACTCCCGTCCGTCGCAATTCACCATCCACTTTGCCTCTCCCCAAAAATTGGGTTTTCTCTCATCCTCCCACTCCTTGCAATCTTGTTGGGCCGCTCATTCATCAACATCATCACTGGAGCCTCACCGACAACTAGTCATGTCGTCCACCTCGTCGTTGTGCGTGCCGACCAGCCACTTCCTATTTCCCCGAGCCTCCTTGTCTGTGTCACTGCGACCACCTCCTCCTTACGAATCCCTCCATGCCCACACCTAAGCCTCCCTGCCACCCTAGCCTCTCGCTTGCGAACGCCTTTGCTTCGCTGTGGGCGTCACCACTGCCGGCCCTCCTCCTCATCCCCCAGATCAATTAATCACCATCAAATGCTTCAACGCACTCATGTCGTGCTCCTGCGCCCTCCGTCCAGACCAGAGGACCATTGATGTCCCTGTTGGCTAACTTCTTTTTTCCGCGATTGTTGCCCCTAACCTTCCCATTTCGACCGAAGTCCTCTTTTCCCTTGCCCCAAACACACGAAAAATGAGTTCTCAGATAACATGAACGTGTCGTGCTTGCCCTCGTTTTGTAGCTCCATTGCCACATCTCATCGTCGTCCCATAACTACAGACATCCCTATTTTTTCCATGCCACGCCCAGGGAGGCAGTGCAGGGGATGGAGGGTGCGGGGAGCGAAGGAGGGAGGCGTCGGTGCGAAGGGGGGAGTAGGAGGTTGCGAAGGCGACGGCGCACGAGCACGGGGTAGGCAGCCACACGCTCGGGTAGGCAATGGGCATGCGAGATAAATCAGGTGTGGGTTTTCAGCAGATGCAGTTGAAGCCGCTTCCAGAAACCATGATGTTTGATTTGGTTTTCGACTTCTAGGCTTTTGGCTTTTAGAATCTAGAAGTCGGAAGCCGAAGTGGTTTACGACCAATAACTCGGTCAAAACTCTAAAGAAACATTAATATGGAATGCATGAGTTTTACGTGTAGAAAAATAATGTAATTATTGAGTATGGTTTTTTCACCTGTGGTACACGTGGATATATGTACCATAACCATTGCCAAATGTGCCTCGACTGAAGCAATCTTTCAAAATTCATGCCATGTCTTTGCATAAGTCTTAGAGCACATTGAAGAGTTAAGATAGCAAATGTACCGAGGCAGTGGTAGAACCACGTTCTAACCTATTGGGTCATGACTCTATAGGATTTTGCAATTCAACACTAAACTTGTCGATATTCACATTAAAATACACAAAAACTTTAGAGTTTTTTTAGCAGCTAACTCTACAGGATTTTGATTCTAGTTTCGCTACTGTACACAGGTAGCAGTCTTCCCACACGATTGCTACATAACTGCTGTAGCAACAGGACTCGATGTTGACAGTAGATCACGGCCGTTGATTTCCGCCCAGAGAACGAAGCCGAAACCGCATTCTTTGTGGCCATTCCGCCAGAAATGGCAAAAAGGAATAAAAAAGATTCTTCCTACCCAGTTGGATATTCTTCTGCTGCTGCTGCTCCCAGGTTGGTGGTGACGTCATCCGAGGCAGCCACCGACTCAGGATTGTTTCCCGTGCTTGCTCAAATCCAATCACAAGTGTGTTCAACTAACAACAGAGAGAGCCTGAGGGGAACTGGAGAGGGAGGGCAACTACCTTTTGTAAGATGGACCTCAGAGAAAACCACTATTTCCATTCCTTGGTAGAGACGCCACATTTATGCTGCACAAGGCAAATCTGCAAATGCACCCCGTTAAGGTTTATTTAAGATTTTGCGTGCCCAAAAATGTATTCGATGAAAGTGAATGAATCTGGTCTCTTTGTTGCGCATTTTAAATTGCATTATGCATTTTTAAGAGTGTTACTCTACAGAGACCATAATCGTGAAGACCAATAGTAGCATATATCGTGCATATTCGTTGCTTATTTATCAGTAGACTTAATTGCAAAGCACACAAAAACTGAGCTACTCTTTCCATCCGATAATATAAGCGTATTCCTCGTATATAAATTTATTGTGGAGATTTAATATATACTTATTGTAATATTTTTTACTATATATCTCTACTTTTAATGTTGAAAAATTTATGTGTAGTTGTAGTGAGTCATTTAATAGAGATATGTATAGTCGAATAACATTATTTTTTAAAAATATTGTTTTACTGATCTTTGTGTATAGTAGACTTTGGATTTATATTATGGAAATTACTCAGTGCACTAAATATTTTTAACCTTAGCAAATTTCCATCACCCAAATTTGCAATTAACCGCCTCTCCCTTGTCCCAAAATCGCACCCTAAACCCCCTCCAAAAACCAACAGCTGTCCACCTCCTTCCTCTCCTCCCCCAAACCGAAAATTCTCGACTCCGAAAAGTCGTCTTCTCCAAGCTCCTCCTTTGTCCTCGCCGGCGTCCGCCCAAATCCGCCGGGCGTCCATGCGGCCGACCACCTACTAACTAGTCGCCGCCGCCTACCCCATGGAGTCCGAGCGCCCGCTCCTCACCGCCACCCCGGACGCCGCCTCCCCGACCCCGCCAGCGGCGGCGTCGCTGCTCCCGCCGCCGCAGCCGGAGCCGCCCGTCCGCGCTGATCGCCTCGCGTTCTCATTTGAGGTCCCCGACCCCTTCCGCCCCTCCCGCCGCGAGCACCAACTCCCCGACCTGTCCGCGTCGCAGCGGGGGGAGCTTCAGGAGGGGGACGAGCCCCGCACCGTCGTCGTGGGGGAGCCCTCAGCGGCGTTCGCGGGCAACGCCATCCGTACGGCGAAGTACTCTGTGTTCACCTTCCTGCCGCGCAACCTGTTCGAGCAGTTCCGGCGGCTGTCGTACGTCTACTTCCTCGCCATCACCGTGCTCAACCAGCTCCCCCAGGTCGCCGTCTTCGGCCGCGGCGCGTCCGTGCTCCCTCTCGCTTTCGTGCTCTTCGTCACCGCCGTCAAGGACGCCTACGAGGACTTCCGCCGCCACCGCTCCGACCGCAAGGAGAACAACCGCCTCGCCGCGGTCCTCGCGCCGGGCACAGCCGTCGAGTTCCCGCCCAATAAATGGAAGCACATACGCGTCGGGGACGTCGTGCGCGTCGCGTCCAACGAGACGCTGCCCGCCGACATGGTGCTGCTCGCCACCAGCGGCCCCACCGGCGTCGCCCACGTCCAGACCGTGAATCTTGACGGGGAGACCAATCTCAAGACGAGGTATGCAAAGCAGGAGACGCAGGTGAGGTTCTCCCAGAACGGCGGGGTAGGCGGTATCCTGCATTGTGAGCGCCCCAACAGGAACATTTACGGATTCCAGGCGAATTTGGAGATTGATGGCAAGCGTGTATCGCTCGGACCGTCCAACATTGTGCTCCGTGGGTGTGAGCTCAAGAACACCACCTGGGCAATAGGGGTTGTGGTGTATGCTGGCAAGGAAACTAAGGTCATGCTAAATAGCTCTGGGGCACCATCGAAGCGGAGCCGCTTGGAGACGCAGTTGAATCGGGAGACAGTCATATTGTCAATTATGCTCATTGGGATGTGCACAACAGCATCTGTGCTCGCAGGGATTTGGCTGCTGAATCACCGGGCGGAGCTGGAGTTCACCCAATTCTTTAGGGAAAAGGATTACACAACTGGGAAGAACTACAATTACTATGGCATTGGAATGCAGATATTCATTACGTTTCTCATGGCAGTGATAGTGTATCAAGTCATCATTCCAATCTCGTTGTATATATCAATGGAGTTGGTAAGGCTTGGACAGGCATATTTCATGGGTGCTGACAAAGACTTGTATGATGAGTCGTCAAGGTTGAAGTTCCAGTGCAGGGCTCTGAATATAAATGAGGATTTGGGGCAGATTAAATATGTCTTCTCTGATAAGACAGGGACGCTGACAGAGAACAAGATGGAGTTCCAGTGTGCATCTATTCGCAGGGTTGATTACAGCTCTGGCAAAGATACAAGTGGATACTCAGTTGTAGGTATGACAGCTTTAATGTCTATTACTTGTTTCGTGTTTGAGTTGACTAACAAGGCCTCTTTCTTGCTGGTGTTGGACAGTTGATGATCTTCTATGGACACCAAAGATGGCAGTTAGGACTGATCCTCAGCTTTTGATGTTATTGAGGGATGGTGGCACAAATGAGGAAGCAAAACTTGTCCTTGAATTCTTCCTTGCTCTTGCTGCCTGCAATACCATTGTGCCACTTGTCCTGGACACTAGAGACTCTAAACAAAAGTTGATTGATTATCAGGGTGAGTCCCCTGATGAGCAGGCACTAGTTTATGCTGCAGCATCTTATGGCATTGTGCTTGTTGAGCGAACATCTGGTTATGTAGTGATTGATATCCTTGGTGACAGACAGAGGTAAGATATCTCTCATTGCATTATGGACATGCTATTTTGCAATCCTGCTTGAGGATGTTTTTAATAACATTTAGTAGCAGCTATGTACTTTAGAAAAACTAAATTGGTGGTATCAAACATGATTACGTGACTAGGTGTGAATGAATGCTACCTGATCCATGATCTTTGCATCTCTATAAAACTATAAACAGACAAACTTTCTGCAACTGCAATGTACTATTGTCAGCAACAGTTGGTAGCAATGTAGCATCAGCTATTTCATAGCGATTGGTGGAAGTTTTATGCCTTTTGCTTTCTAGTGTTTAGTGACATCATTACTTTGTCTTCTGTTATTGGTTTTTGGTAGTGTGAATGTGCTAACTTGGAGTTGTGTCTTCCTAGTGTCTGTCTATGTTGCCCTTTATAATTAGTAAAGTGATACTATCAATTATGATAACTTTATCAATTTTCCTTGCAAATTTGTACTATGAAAGGTAAGCATCACATCTATTCCAAAATACTATTTGCATCTGTTTCTTGTGGTGCTTGGTTAATTTTGTAGTTAGGAAATTAAATGGTTACACTAAAATCATGTAACTTTCTTTGCATATTAATACAAACATTAGGATTTATGCCACAGCTATAACTGAATTAACTGGCTGGAAGGTACTTGCCAATTCAAAATGTGGTACAAAATCCTCTCTCTCTCTCTCTGCTACTCAGTTAATGTGCTGAATCCATATCTGCACTGAAATAATATTAATACTTTTGCAAGTATCTACATTGAACAGGATGGCATTTCTATACAAATTGAATTTCGATTTGCATCCAGACATTTGTGTAATTTGGATAGTTGGATAATTTGGATAAAACTATATCCTTTTTCACCCAACTAGCAACCATTTGTGCAAAGTTGTTGATCGCATCATTCCAAAAGGCATTTTTAGTGCCCTCATATGTGCAAAGTCAACCTTTGCTTGTCCAGTTCATTATGTAGCTACTTTGCTTAAGTGAGCCGCTTGTTAGATCTATGGAAGAATAAATGAAACGCATATGTATTGCACAGCCTAATGGTCAATATATAGTACAAGACTTAAGGGACACAACTAAACCCTAGAAACTAAGAAAAGACACAAATACCCTTATATTCTTAACACCCCCCTCAAATACAAAGTGTATGTAATAGCATTGCATTTGAAAGAGTTGACATTAAAATAAGAAAAATAAATAATCTAAATCTTGAAAACGTCGTTGTAGCATGTGGCTCTTGAAAATTGTGTCGAAACCAGATAAACTCCATCTGAGATTGTGCGGCATCCCATAAGGCATGTTCGTAGCCCATAAAGCAGATCAAAGCTCAAGACGACAACGGCGTAGTGCACAAGAAGTGCAACAGAAGCGCAGTGCAGAAGAAGCACGGTGGCTTTAGAAACTCAGGGCGGCGGCTCAGAAATAGCGGCATTATAATAACTTCTACGATCTACACGTGGCTCAGAAAAAAAAACGGTAAATGCAAAGAAAAGGACCACACTTGATATATGAGGATGGACCGTTGCAAGCAAAGTAAATGGCTAACCGACACAAAAATTTGTGGACTCACATGACTTAGGCGAACTAGAAGATAAATGACTACGGATTTGAATGTACGCAATAAGAGACTCGAAAGAAGGAGAAAAAACTCAAAACTATAGATACTAGTAGCAAATTTTAGAGGAATGGTAAAACCCCATAAAAGTATCGGTACCATAACCCCAGACATGAGCTGAGAGACTAAGCAAAGGAGTGGGCATGTGTTCACGTGCTGACCCGTCGGCTTGCAGCGGCATGGCAGATAGGGACGCTTGGATAGGATAGAGGTGGGTGGGATGGATGAACATAGAACAGAGGAGAGGGCATGTGAGCAGTCGGCCAAGGAAAGCTCAATCCTACACATCGGCAAGGAGAGCTCACTGATTCCTCTTCTCTGCTACCTTCGTCTTCACCAAAAGCTCCAGCCAAAGCAAAAGGGAGAGGCGGTCCAAGAAGACGGCTTGGAGAGTCATGCCTAGATCCGACAGGATCCGAGGATGGCGGCAACAAGATGCACCGGATCCGGCGACGAGGATCCGAGCGGAAGAGCCTCCAGGCAGCAACGAGGTGTTGGCGACCCGAGCGAGCTGGATTCAACACGGGCCAGGCCAGAGGCGAGTTGGATCTGTGGCTTCGCTCACCTCCTTGGTCTCCGGTAGGAAGAGCGCGACGAAGAACGTCATGGCGGCGACCCAGGCGGAGAAGAAGCTGCGGCCTCGCCATGCTTGGCGAAGGCAACGAGCAGCAGTGCGGCGGTGACGACTGAGGAGGCCTACTTGGAGGAGGTGAGTGATGCGGCGGAATGGCCCAATTGCCAGCGAGGAAGAGTCAGCCGTGGGTCATGCGCGATGCAGAGTGCCGTGTCTCTTGACCAGATCCGGCGGGTAGAGATCGAGCGAGGCTGGTGACAGAGATGATGGCGGGATCCTATGGTGGCCGGAGACAAGCGATGTTGGCCTCGGGTGGGCATGGACGAAGATCGACGATGGCTAGAATGAGGCAGCAGCAGCTGTTTGGTGCAGCCCAAACAGGGTTGCTACCCCCGGGAGGATCGATCCTCCGGGGGGACAACAACAGCGGAAGTAAATCGATATTAGGGTTTTATTTTAAACTCTGATACCATGTTAGATCTATGGAAGAATAGATGAAACACATATGTATTGCATAATCTAATGGGCAATACATAGTACAAGACTCAAAGGACATAACTAAACTCTAGAAACTAGAAAAAGACATAAATACCTTTATATCCTTAACACCGCTAATGTGCATAATATGTATCTCTCAATAGGCCAAATATGTAGTGTGTACTATAGAGTTTTATTTGCCTTTTTGTTATCCATTAGTGCTCACCTGTACTGGCCAGTAGCTCAGTATGTGTAGTTAGCATCTACCATTATGATAATTTGCTTGCTTCTTTATTATTACTATATTACTATATTGAGACTTTTAGTCCAGTGCATCATCTTTCTGTGTCAGTTTATTTTCAGTAGTTCATTAGCACAATTGATTTACAGTTCTGATATATCCTGCTGGTATGGTATGTGCAGATTTGATATATTAGGACTTCATGAGTTTGATAGTGATCGTAAGAGGATGTCTGTCATAGTTGGCTGCCCTGATAAGACTGTTAAGCTATATGTCAAAGGTGCGGACAGTTCAATGTTTGGAATTACCAACAAATCATTAGAGCTGGACATTGTTCGTGCTACAGAGGCACATCTCCACAAATATTCATCACTTGGTCTAAGAACTCTTGTTGTTGGTATGCGTGAATTGAGTCAACCTAAGTTCGAGGAGTGGCAATCGGCGTATGAGAATGCCAGCACAGCAGTACTTGAAAGGGGAAATTTACTCCGATCAGTTGCGGTTAACATAGAGTGCAATATCGACATATTGGGGGCCACTGGGATTGAAGATAAGCTTCAAGATGGGGTTCCAGAAGCAATAGAATCTCTTCGAAAAGCAGACATAAAGGTTTGGATTTTAACAGGAGATAAGCAGGAGACAGCAATTTCGATTGGCTACTCTTGTAAGCTGCTGACCAATGACATGACACAAATTGTGATAAACAACAATTCAAAGGAGTCTTGTAGGAAAAGTCTCGAGGAAGCACTTGCAACAACTAAGAAGCTCAGAGTTGCTTCTTCAATTGGCATGCTGAATCCAGAATTAGCATCAGAATCTGCTGGCGTAACTCTTGCTTTGATTGTAGACGGTAACAGCCTTGTTTACATACTCGAGACGGAGTTGCAAGAAGAGGTACTCATCTACATATGGTTCTGTCAATGACTACTAATTTCCTTTTTCTTCTCATTAATAAGGTATCATAACTGATGCATGGTCTGTCTTCTTTTGTTTGTGTAATTGTGTTAGCTTTTCAAATTAGCAACAGAATGTAGTGTTGTCTTATGTTGTCGAGTGGCCCCATTACAAAAGGCGGGGATTGTTGCGCTCATAAAAAACAGGACGGATGATATGACCTTAGCAATTGGCGATGGTATTATTCCATCATGCTTCTCCTATTATGACATATTTTTCTCTCCCCGCCAATATGTGCACATCTGATATATTTTACTTAACCTATGGCATTCAGGTGCAAATGATGTTTCAATGATCCAAATGGCTGATGTTGGGGTTGGCATCAGTGGCCAAGAAGGACGACAAGCTGTTATGGCCTCAGATTTTGCTATGGGGCAATTCAGATTCTTGGTTCCTCTTCTATTAGTTCATGGTCATTGGAATTATCAAAGAATGGCCTATATGATCCTTTATAACTTTTACAAAAACGCGACATTTGTCTTGGTTCTTTTCTGGTAAGAATTTTTTATGTTTTTTTTCAATGTGGGCAAATACTTTATGAACTTGGGAAACAATTACATTTTTCAGGCAGAAAATTAATTGGATGCTCTTCAAACCCTCCATATTATAGCCTAGTTGGAAAAGGCGAGACTTGTTCATTTCACTAGTTTTTAAGCATAAATCAATTAGAAGATTTAAACCTTGGATTATAAATATAGCATCTGTTTGTGTTCAGTTGAATTATTGAAATTTGTTAATTTATTATTCTTTTCTAATATTTACACGGGCATTTACTAAAAATAATACTTAGTGTTTGATCTCAGGTATGTACTTTATACAGCATTTACTCTGACCACTGCTATCACTGAATGGAGTAGCCTTTTGTATACTGTGCTTTACACATCCCTGCCAACAATTGTCGTTGGAATTCTTGACAAGGATCTTAGTAAGGCAACTCTGCTCGCTTATCCAAAGTTATATGGATCTGGCCAAAGGGATGAAAAGTATAATGTGAATTTGTTTGTCCTCAATATGCTTGAAGCGCTTTGGCAGAGTTTGGTTGTTTTCTATATACCGTATTTTGCATATAGACAAAGCACAATAGATATGTCTAGTCTAGGGGATTTGTGGGCACTTGCACCTGTCATTGTTGTAAATATGCAATTGGCCATGGACATCGTTTGGTGGAATTGGATCATACATGCATTTGTATGGGGCACGATAGCAGCAACAACCATTTGCCTCTTTGTGATAGACTCCATATGGATTCTTCCTGGTTATGGGTAAGTATTTCATCTCCAGCCTCTTATTACTGATGTGATAACCCTGTCCTTATTTTTGTATGCCATGCAAAAGCTGTGCTGGTATTAAAAATCTAGTGATAACTGGCAAAAGATATTCATATTCTTTTCTAAAACGTATAAGATTGTAAGTGTCCTGAAATATGCATATGTATGTCAGAATCAAATACCGATGAATCATCCGAAGGAACAAAATAAAAGTTGAGCTTTTATACCAATGAATTGTCCAGAGAAACAAAATAAATTTTGAGCTTTTATAACTGTAATCGAGAGGCTGAGCCTGTAATCTCTTTTTTTTCCTTCATGCATAACATTTTGTTGTGTTGCTTTTGCAATATAACTCTTTTAGCATACTTAAATTAAACGCTATGTCCTTTACAAGCATGTCTGTGAATGAGCACTACGATCATGTGTTTCTTGAGTAGGATTTTCTAATATGTGTTACTTCTTTGCAATTGTTTGTGATTATCTATATAATATATTGCATAATAACTGGCGCGAAACAATTATTTCAGGGCCATCTTTCATATAATGGGGACGGGTTTGTTTTGGTTACTGCTTCTTATCATTCCTGTTGCGGCAATGGTCCCACATTTTGTAATCAACGCTTTCACAGAGTACTTTAGGCCCAGTGATATTCAGATTGCCCGAGAGATGGAAAAATTGGAGGATGTAAATCAGGTGAATCGCTCAGAAATTCCAATGAGAACGTTTTCATGACACTAGCAGGAGAATTACAGTGTTTCTTCTCTTTAATTTTCATTTCTATGTTGTTTTTCACCCTTTCGGTGTGCATACGAGCCCATTCATTTAGCTGTAAGGTGATAGGTTTAGCCTCCGAGGTGTATGTATTTATGTATTCATCTAACACTTACGGAAAAGAAAATAGAAATTGATGTATGAAAATTTTCATCCTTGTGTTGGCCGACATAATTGTAAGGTGAATGGTTCAATAGTGTAATGGATATGATCTCTTATTGTATCTGCAATGTACGGACACTAGGAGATTTCCAAGTTCTTGTTTCTCTCTGTTGCTCATATGTTGATTTGTCTGTGTATGTTCGTTTCTTAGATTCAGTGAGGTAAATGCATGTTTGTGTCAGCAATGCTGTAAGCGCTGACGGCAATAGGAGTTTGCATGCTTCGCATAATCACATCAAAGAATTTATTAAGATAAATTTGAGTTTCTAAATGGCGTCACTTGGGGGCAGATTTATCTATGTCCAAAGTGAACTGATCCCATTTCAGTTCTCAAATTAAGCTAAGAAAGAGTTATATAACAAAGAAAATTGTGCTTTTGGTGCGGGTTAGCATAACAAGTTAACCACCATTACATGAACTTGAGAACATGCTAGCTACATACAAACATCAGAGTATCAATCCTCCTAAAAATGAAAGGAAACATCACAACTATTTTTTTTCAACTCCACAGTAAGAGCTACAGATTTGGTGCTTGTAAATGGAGCACGTTTTGAACTCCAGCATATACAAGCTCACAATGCTTTCTCCTCGGTTGGCGAACCAGGTTTGCCCATTTCAATGCAGCAGCAATACTTCGAACTTGACCGGTGCCCGCAAAAGGTCTATAGACATGGATTCACTCACCAAACATTTACACATACTCCTGGAGGAAGCAGAGACTTCTGACCAACCTAAACATTGGCACAAAAATAAGTTCAGCACTGGCAAGTCTTTTACCAGATTTGAGTTGACTGTACAAGTGCTGCACTCTAGCAACATAAACTCAAGACGACGCTCGATCGAAACACTGACCATTCTGTGATACATTTGCCTTCCTTTGGGCAAGACTTGATGGTGGTATGATACCATAGATTAACCAAACAGCAAGCTTCTCAAGTCCTCTCCTGAAATGACTGAGAGCGCGAAAATGCAGCTGGATTGGCCTTCAGGACCTGAGGAGATTCTTGTGTCTTGTCATTTTTTATGACCTTCGACTGGAACGACTTGAATATGCCTTTCTCATCATCAGGTTTAATGCCGAGAGTATCCCAGATTGAACTCTTTGCGGCCTCAGTAGGGTCATCAATTCTAAGAGTTTTAGGGACCCATAGGTTATTTTCTGTCTTTTCTTCCTGCAGGTTTGCTTCTCTTGAATGCTTTCCCAATGTTGGAGAGTTGTTTCCTGAACAAGTAATTTTGTTTGGAGGGATAGATGGCATTGCAGTGCCATTACTTCCAGGCCATGGTGGGCTCCACATTCCATTAGGCCAGCCAGGAATGCAGCTCCAGAAAGGTGGTACGAGAGGAAAGGGAACAACAGGTGCACAAATTCCTGGAGCAGCCATCATCGTTGGAGGTGGCCACGAAGGACTGTGCTTCGCATTTTCCAACCCATGAACAGGCTCTGTTGAGCACTGAGTAGCTGCCATGACAGCAACACTGTTCCATCCAGGACTCCAGGGAAACACCAGAGAAGGTCCGGTTGGGTAAGACTGAGTGTAAGGGTGAGGCAATGTCACGCCATTACAGTATCCTGACGAGTTGTTCGGCTCTTCTTTCACTGCATTACCTGGCATAAGATTTTCTGAGCAACCGGATACTGCTGCAGAAGATGCACATGATTTTTCTTCCTTATTATCACCAGAGGTCAAGGAAATAAGGTCAGTATTCTTCTGCTCCCCAATATTACGGACTGAAGACATGGACTTACAAACTGGCACTTCAGATCCAAACTCCGTAACTGTTTCGTTTTCTTTAATTGGCCCTGGAAGGGCAGGAGGTACAAGTGGAAGAGCTTGATGGCGAATGACATCAGAAACATCTCCAGGAGCAGCTACAATATTATCACATGGCATCATAGCATGGCGGAAGTGAGATGCATGCTTATTTCTGCGTCTACCAGCACCTACGGGGACATTCCTCATAGTTCCACCGGCAGTCCAATACCTCTGGCAGTTCCTGCAGAAGTGCCTGGGCTGGTTAAAATTGTAATTGTTGAAGTAGCAGAACTTTGTTTCCATGCTATTGCAGCGAGGACATGGCAAAATCTTTTCTGGCTTCTTGAATACCTTCTCTTGGCCAGATACATCAGAGTCAGCCTTAACTTCCTCGGACTTGGAATCAATTTCCATTTTTCCACCCTGTCTGCTGATAGCTTGTAAATCATTCTCTTCATTGTTCTTGGAACAAAAAGGAATTGCTTCGACATCCAAAAGCTTGTTTGGGACAAATGGTATGGCATCATTATTTTTTACATCATTTGTTAGCTTGCTGATAACCTGAAATAGAATATTTAAGAAGCATCAAGCTGACATTTCAAATAGTCATAGCATAGAGTCAGAGACGATATTACAAGGTTAACTTGGGGGGGGGGGGGGGGGTAACAGTGATCCAGTAACCATCCCCCCTCTAATGGTACATGGAGATGCAATTAATTATTATGAAGCATATAAATATGGCATATTGAAAACAATGCAGACGCTCCAGCATAAAAGTTTATGGAAGATTTATTAGAGCTGCTGCTGAAATCATGAGAAGTGATAACAACCACCTGATGTCATAGCTGATTTACATTACCATTGAATGCATTATTGCCTTTTCAATGTCCTTCAGTTATGTACTTACGTACAAGTTATTTTCATGTTTACCCATGAATTACATGACTCACTATGTATTTTTCAAGAAATGTTGAGCATTTACTAATACTACTGATAATTTGCCCTCCATTGGTCCCCTTTCTTTACTATAGTCACTTGCACTAGTAAAACTCTTTCATACTTGGGATTGTTAAGAACTTCATATGTTACCACCTTTCAAGGAACCAGTGGTGTGACACTGGAAGTATTCTAACGCACTTATGTTTCACATAAAACACCAGATTAAAGATGAAATACAACTTCAATTTCATAGTTCATACTTTCTATGCTCGCATCAGAAAAACTTACTACAAAACCTTTGGCCAGTGGCCCAGTGTGCATGTAGTTGATGTACATGAGTTGGCTTTGTATTTCTATCAGGTTGCAAAATCATCTTTGGAATCAGTTTGTCCTGTGAAATTGTTACAGCAGGTAGTAAAATTTGTTCTGTTAGCGAATGTCATATATGACACAATTTGAGTTTTTGCTTATAGCCATGTTGCTCAGAATCCATTATGGATGTTTTGAAACATATTGATTATTGACACATTGTCGGTAGACCAGGCAAAAAAATTTTGAACTAAAAGGAACACCAGGCAATCACCAACAATCTAAACAATAGTTCCAACTGGTTGCATAGCTTTGGCCCCATCATGAATCATAGCTGAATTTCATGATCAGCAGCTTTGGCATTCCAAAACACAAACTATAACTGCTTTTAGAGGCAGATAGAAGTGCTGCTTGCAAACCAAGTCTCCCTCTAATCCCAGTATCAGACTCCCTCTAATCCCAGTATCAGAGTATAAACACACTTTTCCAGGTCTGCATTTAAATTCTGTTGTGTTTTCAAAACTACTGGAGAACAGACCGGCTTAATCTTAAGAAATATGCCTCTTTTTAAAAAAATTGTAACTCACTCGTGGAGCCTAACTTTCATTTTCCATTTGCCAACAAAAGGTTAAAAAAAATCCTTACAATACCTGATGTAAGTTGAAATATAAGGATTGGTTTAAGTGTGTTGCTCTTTTTTTAAGTGAACAAAAAAGGAAACCGATAGTATTATCTTTTCAAGGTAAAGATTATCAGGACAAGCAGGCTCCTAGCAAACCAATTCAAGGTAGTACATCCTATCAAATGAAGAAGGCTCCTAGCACAAAAAGATAAGATAACCCAATCAATCCCCTGGAACCCAAATGCAGCCAAGAGTCGAAAAAACGTAGAGTAGAACTCCAAGCCACGAACAGAAGAGTCAAACATAATCGTATCAGCTAAGGAATTCAATGGGGTTTTTAAGACTAAGCAAATTCCCCAAAAGGGAGAGAAAAATGGCATTTTTATTCTCTAGCCGAAAGCAGGGGAGAAAAACTAGCCCAATCTCTTTCAATCCATGATCAACCCAAAAGTCACTCGGCAATAAAAAAAAGGGAAAGAGAAAGGGCAAAATGTGTTTCAAACTTGCATGATTTGCATCAAAATTCAAACAACATGGCAGCAAAATAACGATTTTTAACGACACAGAATGGCAGATAAAGCAAAACGATTAATCTTTCACTCAAAACACATTTCTTCAAACAAGAGAAGAGGAAAAGGAAACCGCGAATGAACTAGAAAGAGCGAAGCAAAACACCAAAAAGGGAAATCCCAGCAGCAGAAACAGCAGCGCATCGACAGCGCAAAAGCAGCCAAGAAAGAAGAAAACGTGCACCGCATCTAAAGGGAAGGGAAGGGAAAGAATGATTCGAGAAGCTGAGGCTGCCGCTGCTCACCTCGGCAGCGGCGGCGGCGTCGAGGAGCGGGATGGTGCAGCCGAAGAGCTTAATGGCGGGGTCCCGGTCCCTAAGCGCGGCCATGGCGCGCCGATCTCGGCCGCCCGGTCAACACCACCGGCTCAGGCGCAGGAAGGGAATGGGGGCGGGGGAGAATGGCATGTCACTGGGCGCAGGCCGCAGAGGCGAGCTCGAGCTCGGCGAGGAGGAAGGGAAGCGAGGAGAAGCCGGTGGAGATAATTGCGAGCGGAAAATGGCCTGGTTTGGAGCAGAAGCTGAGAGAGAGGCGGCGGCGGCGTCTGGGAGCACAGGAATTTCTTGGAATTTTGGCCCTTTTCGATGGCTGCAGGGAGACCGGGGCAGCCGGTAAAAGGTCGAGGCGTTCACACAACCTGCGGTCTGCAACTACGGTTTCTATCGCTTCCCTTCGGTGCTCCCTACAGAGAGTATTTAACAGCCCTTTTTAATAGATTTTTCTATAGAAGTACTGTAATTTTCAGTAAAAAAACCCTTATTTTTAGGTAAAAAGAAATCTTATCAAAGTTTTGTAGCTACCCCGAGCTGAGAGTCAGACCGTGATCATGCCAAACCCGTCGTGCCGTGCCATGTCAACCCGACTCACCTCTAACGAGGCTTAGACATAGCCCAAAGCACAACAGATCGGCATTGTGCTATGCCGGCCCCTAGTCCAGCCATGCATACCTATAGACGATAGAGGCGGCGACACAATAGTGGCGGTGGCCGCCATGTTCATCCCCCTGGTGTTGTAGTTGTATCCTGCGCTTGCGTCTCTAGTGCCACTGCTGTCGATGTTACAAATAGATCTATATGAGTGAGACCCATTTCCTATAATAAAGCATGTATAGTTTAGTACTATATTGCTAAATTAAAATGGAAGAGACTATTTTATAGAGTGGAGTTCTTGCTACTTCTTAAAACATGTGACACATAAGTAGGAATGACATGAGGAAGGCTTTGGCTAAATATACGTGCATGCGTATTCACGTATTTTCACGTGAAAAATCATGTGACTTATAGCTTGCTGTGTGCGACCATGCTGTGACGTGGTGCGCCACATGGCAGACCAAGTTCACCTTATTTTGCTGAACCGTGCATCTCTTTCTGTTTGAATGCAAATTCAAACGTCCAAATTAATTTGGTTAATTACGTTAGTTATTGGATTAATTTGATTTAATTAAATTAATGGCGGCAGTTACTACAAACATCTATAAAAGATCTAGAGATCCAGACTAGTGTGGCTGAAAATCATTCTTCCTCTACTTTCTCTGCTGATCTGTACGACTGAACCTCGCCCGCCTTTCTTCTCGGCATGCACCTGGAAGAAGAAGAGCGGTTATCTCTGAGCCATTGTCTTAGAAAGTACCTGTACAGGGCGGTAATAAGGTTTCTGGCTAGCAACCTCTTCTGCTCTGTTTTATCTATGTTCTGCACCGCACCAAGCCTACACTGATTCCTGTTTTTCATCAAGCCCAACAGTAAGTCATTCGTATGATCGATCGATTTTGATATTGTATTTTTCTTGCGTATTTTTTGAAGTATAATGAGTAGCCTACTGTTAGTTATGAGTTTTGTATCACTAGTCTTTTACTGTATTTGTCTCTTAGCAAAATTTAAAACTAAAATATTATCCACATTTCTAATATTTTAGAAACCTTATTGTGAGCTTTGTTGTAATACAACAATGGCTGATACTTCTAATGCTATGAAATCTAAGAGGTTTTCTGTTCAGAACTTCCTTAGATGACAAACTAGAGACAAGTTTTGGCTCATGTCTTTGGGGCTATGGTGGGTTATTGACTCGTAGTATTCATTTATAATTTAACAATTCATGTAATTCAAAATTATAAATAACACTGCTCTTGGCTACATTCTGACCATTCTGGCAGATCAGCTCTACGATATGTATATGGACTACAAGTTTGCCACAGAGTTGTGGGATGCACTAGAGCACAAATATGTAAAAGCAGAGCCAGGTTGCTAGCTCTACATATATGAGCAATTCTTTGACTTTAGCATTAATGAGGCTTAGTCTATAGTTGGAAATGCTGATGATCTCCAGCTACTGGTTAGTAAGATTATGCCCGCAGTCGCAAAAGGAGTCCATGGGTGGTGGTGGTGATGACAACAGTCAGGTGATGAGATTGCGAGATGTGTACTGGTCTACAGATATCGAGAGAGATGGGATGGACAACATGGATGTTAGCTCTAGTAGGTCGACGAAGGCATGGGTGGAGGAGTAGCTAAAACATGAGAAGTCAATGGCGGTGGTAGCAGTGGCTTTGCAACCACCAGAGTTATTGCTGCTCGCACGCAAGTTGATGCTGGAGTTGAAGAAGATGAAATGGTATGTTCCTTCTTTTTATTGGCAGACTCCACTCGATGAATTGGCCACTTGTGTTGCCCACGCAACAAAACCACCCTGGTCATTGTCCAGCATGGCAAGACCATAACTTTGACAAAAAAAAAATTTGTGAGCTGTAAAGTTAGCACAATGGCAGCTCCTTACGAATTTAGGGTATGTTCGTATTTATTTTTACTGATAAATAGTAATAGTCGAAAGAATTAACTTTTAGAAGGAAGGGACAAATAGTGAAAAAAGAGAGATGCGTTTGTGTCAGGAGCAGAGGAGTGGGTTGCGTGATGCACCCATAACTCCCTACTTTATCTTCGGAGCGAGACGGTAGTGAGAGGGGTGGAGAAGCTACTTCAAGAAGTCATATGTTTATATTAACTTTTGACTTTTTTTATTTTTATAAGCAGAAGTTAGAAACAGAACTAATATAAATAGGCTAAGGAACAAGCCCTTAGCCGTTTAAATATTGGATGCAATGGATGTTCTCGTGACAACATATATCCAATATACAACTTCATGTTGGATGCCGGGATGACAAGATCATACTTTGCATACGAAGAGTGTGTTCTCTTCAGTTGTGACTTATGACTTATGGCTGCGAATTATAGTTTTTGATTCTAGCGTGAATGCTTGTACGAATAAATTGTTATAAATGTAGAAATATTTTAATTCCAAATTTTACTAGGAGACAAATACAATAAACTAATGATGTAAAACACATAATTAACAGTAGGCTACTTATTGTATTTCAGAAAATACACAAAGAAAATACAATATTAAAGTTGATCGAATATGCGAATGACTTACTGTTGGGTTTGATGAAGAATAGAAAACAGCGCAGGCTCAATACAGTGTAGAACGTAGATAACGTAGTGAAGTGAGCGATTGTGCAGATGTGCGCTGCCTAGAAACCTTATTGTCGCCTCGTGCAGATCTTCACGGCAGCAATGCTTGGAGATACTACTCCCCTTCTTCACGATGCACTTCGGGAAGAAGAATTGACGAGACTTAGGTGGCGCAACACAACAGCACAAGTTCGCAGGAGGAAGAGAATGAGGGCAATGAAATTCTTCGCTATATTCTGGACGTCTTTAGGCATATATATAGATAGATTGTAACTAGTATGATTAAAAATAGTTATTTACCTATTGGTAACTAACATATTTAACCAGTTATTTACCCACTAGAAACTGTCTGTCATCAAACCCAATAAAACTTCAAATTCAAACGTTTGAATCTCATTCAAACAAAGAGAGTGATGCATGTTTTAGCAAAAATAAAGATGGATTTGATCTGCTAAGTGACGCACCACGTCATGGTATGGTCGCACGTGTGTGACTAGGCAAAGCCCTCGTCATGTCATCCTATTCATAATTAAAGGAGTGGTATGAACTCTACTTTATAAATTAGTATCTCCTAATTTACCTTAGTAATATGATACTAAATCATGAATGCTTTAGAATTAAAAAAATAAACCTTCTAAGTCTATTTCTAATATAAACTAATATCAATAATTAAGAAAATGAACCTTCTAGACTTATTTCTAATATAAACTAATGTTAGTAAGTTGTTTTGAAAAAAACTATTTTAATAAATTGTTTCAAAGCAATATTGAGAAAATCATGTCATAACTCATATGTTTGTTGGTGAGATGCCACAGGGAACTTGGCCGAAATCAGGGGGTTTTACTGCCGTTCCGCAGTCGGTGGTAGGGAATGCCGAATGCGCAGGCAGGCAGCCACCGGCTGCAACCGGTCACGCAAAGCCGCTGGCGGATCCACGTCATCAGCGCCTTTCGCGAGGCAGTGCAGCGGATGAACTTTTCAGCAGCCCCGCGGGCCCCACCTGAAATAATTGAACTGTTCCCACGGCTCAGCCTCGCTCTACCTAAAGAGGACAGTGCTATTGTTAAGTTCAGAAAAGGAAAAAAAAAGGAGGAAACTGCTAATTTGTTTTTTTACATTGCTTGAAATTTTCTAGTTGTACTCTGAGGTCCCTACTTTTGAAAAGAATTGGTACGCTAAACATACGTACTCTAGCATTTCAGAATACTAGTTAGAGATCCGTATGTTACAACAGAATCATAAAAATAATAAGATAGAATTTATTGTTTAGCCAACTTCACACATCAAAATATTAGATAGCAAGCGACAGAGAGAGAAAGATGACCAGAATACGTGAGGAGATGGGAAAAGTGGAGGAGATGGGCGGTTGTATCCTGAGAGAGAGAGAGGAGGAGAGAGACGAATGATCTAAATCAAATCGGATGGCTGAGAAGAGAGAAGGAAGGCTGTACCAACTATCAACTCTTTCTTTTATAATAGTAAAGATACTAAATTCGGTCTAAATTACTTTGTGTTAACTTCATACGCGCAGAACAAGAAAGAGGTCAATAATTTACTTTTTAAAATGCACAGTTGAATTGGCAAAAGCAAAAAAAAAGGATGGTGTACTGCATCCCCACAGGTTTATTCGCGATACTTCGGTATTCCAATAACTCATGCAACTTTTGTTCCTCTTTATCTAATCCATATTATTTCGAGTTCTAATTCAATTTACTTTATGTGAAATTTTTTGGAATATTTTAAATTGTAATTAGGTATCAGATTTAAAATGTATGGTGAATTCCAACTCTATCTGTACGGTTATACCTAAAACTAAAAGAAAGACATCCAAATACTGAAAACTGAGACATCCAAAAAGATCATTTCAAAGCTTACTATGAATCACCTCCCATATTGTACCTGTAAACTCTATTTTCTAATAAATGAATAAATCATGTTTTAATGTTATGGTTTTTCTAGAACACGTATAACCTGCTTAGAAAGAACTGATTGTGCCACACTTGTATTCTGCAAAATAATTGTTAGTACGACTTAAACATTGTATTGAATTTAGATCTTAGTATTTACTCAAACTACCAAATGTTTATTTAGCGAAGTAGAGAAGGATTCAAAAAAGAACATGGGATCGAAATCCAACAACCAACTCGTCGCACAAGCACGACTGGTAGTGAGTTTCAAGTAACGAAGCCAAATAGATCAAGACCAATCATGCCGATCTGAGACACGAGATTATTAGCATGATCTAAACACAAAACGACATAAATAGTAAACAAAATATGCCGACCCACCCCGACTAGGTGTGTTGTGCTTGAGCAAGCACCTCAGCATGGTGGGACGGCATGGCACACACCGTAATTTTTATATAGTAGTGTAGTAAAATTGCTTATGGTGGGTAGTAAATTATTACGTTAGGATTACTATACTCTTCTGAGTACAAACAAATGATTTAGCAGTAAAATTATTTATGTCTGATAGTAAAATTATTTATAGCTAACAGTAAAACGATTTACGACTCAATGATTGACAGTAAAATTATTTACAATTAACAATAAAATTAACGAGCAATTGGTGGTCCGTTTGGCTACATGTGCCTGGACTAGCCCGGCACGGCCCAATTCCTCTCTGTATAGTGCTCGGGTCGGAGAGCAAACACGTAAGCTGACATGATATAACACGGTAACTTATTCGGACCAGCTGTACCAAACCTAATCGAGCTGTGTCATATCTAAACCCGTATTGTGCCATGCTAAACAATCCATTTGGCTAGGTCTACTCTCAAGCTATAAAATAGATCACATGACCTGCTCCTACATAGCTAGACTATTGATGATACTCGTCGAACCTGACTACGTTAATGTGTTTGGTAGTACCCGTGCGTGTGCGTGTGGCATTATCACATGACCATATCTATGCTCCGTTTAAAAGGCTTTTGCTAGTGGTTTTTAGCTACAGTTGTTAGTTTTTACCTAAAACATGTACTATAGTGGCTGTTAGTTTTTACTTAGGTATTCAATTAAAGAGAAATGAAGAAAAAGAGAGGGAAAAACATAAAAAACCGTAATTTTAAATATACACATAATTTTACTTAGAATCGTATTTTAAATACATAATCATAACATAAAAATAAGGAGTTATTTTAAATACATAATCATAGTCATTTCACTGTAGCTAAGTACTATTTTGAGTGCTGGTATGACATGTCCTGCCCGTTTCAATCGGTACCGGAATGGAACTAGTGATAAGCTTTGCTTTACAGCGCCGGGACCCAAAAGATATATGATAAAGCGAAAGCGACCGCGGGGAAAGGAGAACCAAAAGAAACAGGAGAAAATGCAGCACGAAGGAGGACGGCAGCGCGCGGGAAAAGTCGCAGCCGTCAGCTTTTTCCTCCGCGGCCCCACCGGCACGCCAGCCCACGTGCCACCCCATCCCACGTGGGACCCACTCGGCATGGGACCCTCGTCGCCGCGTCTGGGGGGCAGGCGCCGGCACGTGAGAAAAGCGCGGTTGCCTGTCCAATTCTGTATCGCTTGCGGCGGCGTATCACGGCGGCATCGCCGGCTAAACCTGAAACGGGAAATAATTGGGTACTTGAGAGGTTGATGAGAGAGAGCCATGGAATCAGCGTAAGCTCGAACAACTCGGGCTGGTTGGGTCGGAGTCGTTTCCAAAAATAGGGGGTGGGTCCGAATTGGCTTTATGTTTTTCACTTCCCGCTTTTAGTAGTAATAGTTTTAACGATAATTGAAGTATTATCATATATCTCACTTATTTCGGTTTTAACTTATAGTTCATTATTTCTTAATTTTATTTTTTCTGATTTTTTAGTTTTTTTTATCTTTTTGTGTTATTTTACATTGTCCGCAATGGGATAATCTATTTTTTATTTTTATTTTTATTTTTTAAATTTAATTACAACAAAAAAGTTATCAGTTGTTGTAATATAAAATAAATCAGTTATAATAAAAAAAACGTCAAAATCACTAAAAAAAGCCAAAACTAAGCACTGTCGTTTACCTTCGGGGTAAGGCATAGTTCGAGGTGGTTGTAGGAGTGGAGGATTCTAGAGTAGAAAGTGCTTTACGAGTAACGCCATACTGTTCTAAGTGGCTTCTTTTGCGAAGTTAATCTTTGTTAACCACTGACTTAACATGGAAAAAGAAGGGGCTTTCCCCCAACTTTCTACTCCTAATCCGTAAGTTATTCAGGATCTTTTCGCAGTGGTAGGCTATCCAAGTCAATTCACCTTATCCTCATGACGTGTATACAAAAACATGAATAGGTTATAAATACTCGTCGTAACATGTACGGTGGCCATTTGAATTAAGAAGTGTGATGTATGGTTAGCAGGTTATCATTTTTCTGCAAGTAACGAATTACTTATATCGTGTGCCAAGAGAAAACATCAAATGTGTGAGAGTTGTTTTCTGCTATCCTTGGTAAGAAAAGTTGCTAATAATTTCTGCATAATATGTTTCATTTAAGTTGCACAATTTCGTATTAAGTTCTTCCTATAATAGACTATGAGAAACCCGCGAAATGTGCACTCCTCAATTTCTTTATTGATTTTCTTTTAAGCAAAACTAAAGAATTTCTCTGTACTTCTCATTTCCATATTCCTTACAGGCACTGTAGGCATTACTATAAAAAAGACTACCCTGACCTTGATTATTGATATCTATAACGAGCTAATGATTCCAGGCCAAAAGTTGCCTTCATCGGAGGTACAAAGCCTGATTTTATTCTTGACCCACGAAATGCAGATGGCTTGAGAGCAAAATTTTCCATAACTGAGGTATTGGCTTTAGTTTTCTTGTGCCTGGGGTTTTTATTTTCCTAAAAGCATCTTTGAAATGTCATATTTTTGTTCTTGCTCTAAAACCTTTGAAAGTTAAGTGTTCTTGTTGTATATACATTGTTAGATAAATAGATAGCAAGACAGAAGATATAGAATGCTATAAAATTGGCCATGTTTAGGGATGTAATCTCTATCGTGAAGCATGTCATTGGGTTATGCCAAGGGTGGGCTCTATGAACAAGATTTTGGATTTAGATATTTTTTAATTGAGCTGTTCAGATCATTCTAAGCACACATTTAGATGTATATTATATTAGAAGTAGGTTATATAGCCAAGTAGGAACAAACTTTTATTCCTTTGTGTAATAATATATAACTACAACATAATATTTACTTCTAAATTTTGTTTTTTGTTGTAACACACGGATACAAGACTAGTTTGCCTATCAAATCTAAAAGAAGAGACTTACGGCTGTGGTGGTAACGTGCAGAATCTGTGACCAAGCGGCAAAAGGGGGAGAGAGATCAAGAAATAAGTGGTTATCAGGTGTGCATGGACGAAATTAAACTTAAAGATACAAGTCACCATTCACAAAGGAAAAAGGGCATCATAGAAAGAACAAATAGCATGCATGTGCAATGCTTCTGTTGCCTTTAGATTCTCAAGAAATTAATGTTTTGGATCGAAAACACACAAGCATGTTTGTACACCAATATAGGAGAAACCTCACATGCAATTGCATGCCTGATATTTGCAATACTATATCATACTGGAATTATATATCACGTGATTAACCTCCTTGTTGAGGTATTGTTTTTAATGCACGATTAATTCACCCAAAAACGTTTTTGTATGAATTAGTTTGGTGTATGAACCTCAGTGCTTCCTCCCATCCTTTTCTAAGTGTGATGCTCCTCAGCCCATACTTGCTTTGTGGATTGCTGCTTTCCTTTACAAAAGGGCATGCATCTGCATTTAAGTTGTGCTTTGGACCTGAGATATTGCAAGATATGGCCTGTGGGGAAGTAAAGTCTGATGAAGGTCATGCAACTCAGCTAAGTAAAGTTGATGGAGGGAAAAAAAGGCTGTGTAACAGTGTAAGCCTTTGTTCCCCCTTCAGCTTTGCATAGGGAAAAGGGGGATGACAAGGAGGGGTGCCACTAGATGGTCTGTACAATTTTATTCTAAAGGCTCCGTTTTATTTTCGTAAATCATTTTATAAGCTCTGTTACTACTATTTTATCTCTTAAAGTGGAAGGAATCGGCAGGTTCTTGGAAGCTCTGCCCGTTTCAGCGCTCGTGGATTGTACGGTCCGGATCGAGCCTGTCCACAGCCGTCGGATCACACTTTTCGATCAGACGGCCGAGATGTGTTCGCCTCACCTCCGCATCCCCGAAAACGAGCTGTCCCCCCCACACTCGCCGCGCTCGTCCGTCTCCTCCCCCTCCACGCCACATCCACCATCCAGCGGCGGACGACGCCTTGCTCCCCTAACAAGGCCCAATGTTCTTTTAGATGGGCTGACATCAACCTCAACTCCGAATTTGGCCTGGGTTGGCAACACATGTTACTGATTCACTAGGTGCAAGAATACTGAAGGCAATTTATTTTCCATCTGAGGATCTACTGAAGAATTGGGACAGGGCAAGACACAAATATATGGGACCATAATTGGATCCCTGGAGATGGGAATGTTGCAGCAAAAGCTGCAAATCCGCCATTGAAAGTTAGTGCGCTGATTGACGAGTCAACTATGACATGGAAGATGGATCTTCTGAACACCTTCTTCTATCCGATGGACATTGAAGCTGTAAGAAACGTCCCTTTGAGCCTAAATCGACGAGCTGACATGTGGGCATGGCGCTATGAGAGGAACGGGCTGTTTTCGGTTCGTTCGGCATACAGAATGTTGGTCCATACGAAACTTAGTAGAGAAGCGTGGCTGGAGGATCGAGCTGAGAATTCAGATATCAATGGTGCAGGCAAGGAGTGGAGGAAGATGCGGGAGGTAAATGTTCCATCTAAAATTCGCGTTTTTTGCTTGGAGATTAGCTCATAATTCTATACCTTCTCGTGAAGTTCCCTTCCGGCGATCAATGGAGAAGTCTGCGGCGTGTAAACGATGTGGTGCTGATGCTGATGCTTTGAGCCATGCACTACTACACTGCACATTGGCTTGATGTGTTTGGGCTCTTCTTGACGAAGAGATCACTGGACATTTTGCTGCAACAAGTGTTGAAAACCCCAAACTTTACTTGAAGGTGAGTTCCAGTGTCCGCTATCCGCTTATACTTTCATTGTTAAATTCCTGGAAGCTTTGATTGTGTCCGATTGTTTGCAGGTTATTACAAACTTGGAGAAGCAAAATCGATGTGCCTATGGAATGATGTTGCAGGAGATTCAGAAGAGGTCTGGACTGATCCCGGAGGTCATTTCCGTTTTGAAGGCAGGGACTCAAAACTTTGAACCTCATTTAGTTGCTAAAAGTGCTTGTGTTATACTTGGCTCCTATGGCCGTCGGACTATCTCAGTGTAAATGTGAACTTTCATTAGCAATAATAATAATATCTTTGCCTTCCTCTCAAAAAAAAGGTGCCATCATTGCTTCCGCTCTCTCAAAAAGAGGAGGAGGAGGATATCACCATTGCTCCCCTTTTATGAGTGATGTATTCTGAGCTAGGATGCACTGATACTTTGCTGAACTATCGTATCCGTGTCCGATACATATCCGATACGACGATACGTACCGATACATGGTGATACGGTATCGCGAAGTATCAGAGAATTTCAGCCTCCAAAAATATTTTTTAAAAAACGCCAATACATTAGTGATACGTCCACGATACTTCCGCGATACGTTTCAGCCCACGTAGCCCAAAAAGCCCAAGCCGGCCCACGCCTGCTTTATCCCATTGCCCCTAACCCTAAATCCCGAATCATGGCAGTGGCTTTCCCCGCACATCCCCCTCCACGCAGAAGTTGTCCTCGATCGACCACTACACCATGGTAAATTTTTAGCGTCAGTCGTCTCTGGGGAAAAGTTGACATTTAACATCACATAGTCTGTCGGTAAAGCATAGTGACAAACTGTGTGTCGAAAATATTCGAAAGCAACGGCAAAGTATCTGTAGGTAATACTCTTAACCTATTAGGACCGATTGTCTGTCGGTACTTGCATGAACAACATCAGCATATCTGTGGCTAAATCTTTGTGTGTCGGCAATTGTTGTGCACGCGAAAAAATTAGTAACCCCGCGCGTGGAGGGAAATATGGTGCGCTGGCCAAATATGTGGTGTCTCTCGCAGAAACCCCTCAAACATTGAGTCTCCCTGCAGAAACTGAGTGTTGCCCTGGCCTCCTCCAGTGCGCCGCCACCCGTCGACCCCCTCGTGCGCCGCCGTCCCTCCACCCGTGCGCCGCCTCCCCTACCCCCGTGAGCTGCCGCCCCTCCCCCCTAGATGCTTTGTACCCAGGGCTGAAGTTAATGCTTTGTACTACATAGATAACTTAGTTAGAATCTATGGTTAATGCAATCTTTTGGACATTGTGATCTTTTGGACATGATGACATGCTAGCTGATCTTTTGTGATCTTTTGGACATGGTGACATGCTACCTGATCTTATGGAGAACTATTGTTTGAGCTATGTGAGCTTTTTGACTATTTGTGGTGTACTGATCGAATTCTAAAGCAATTTAGAACTATAATCTGGATGTATATTTGTGTGTGACATTTTGGATGTATGCGTGAAACATGTTGCAACTCTGGACTATATGTGTTGAATGGATGTATGTATGAAGTAATTTGGTGTTGACTGCAATATTATGCGATTTTCATGTGTATGTATATATATACTGAAAAAAATCTGTTATTTTGTGATGCGTCAGATGGTCTATCGGTGTATGCGCTATTTTTCTACAAAACATCTGTCGGTAACTATTTGTCTGTCGGCAATTGTTTGTCTGTAGGGAAAAGTAGTCTGTCGGTAAAACTTGAACTTTACCAACAGACAGTCTGTCGGTAAAGGTTTGGTCTGTCAGCAAAGACCTTTACCCACATGCTTTCTCCCAACACACATTTTCTGTCGGTAAAGGTCTTTGCCTACAGACACGCTGATGTTAAAGACAGCTTTCGCCTACAGACGACATGACGGTGGATTTATGCCATGGTGTAGTGGACGTCGGCAGCTCATTGCGCCAGCCGCCCGTTTCCCCTGCCGCCTAGAGCTCCGCCACCTAGAGACCCGCCACCTGGAGCTCCACCGCCTAGAGGTCCGTCACCCAGAGGTCTTCTGTATCCCCTGCCACTTGGAGCCCCACCTCCTGGAGGTCCGTCGCCTGGAGGTCCGCCAATTGGAGATCCGCTGCCTGGAGATCCGCCGCCTGGAGAACCGCTTGCTGGAGATCCATCACCTGGAGGTCACCTCACTGCTGCCGCCTCTCCCGCAGCCTAGAGATCCGCTGCTCCACCGTTCAACGGAGGTACTTCTCCTACCGCTCCCCTGCTCCCGTTGCTCACTTCAATTTGAACAATACAAGACGGTTTTTCTTTCTTATGCCTATTTTGTTTTTTTCTGCTACTTGAATTAAGAATGGACTGCTTGTTGCACTGAATTTATCCCATTTTATTTTTTGCTATTTGAATTTATCTAAGCTTCTTTTCTAGAACCATGAATGCACTGCTTGTTGAATTGAAGATGTTTTTAAGAAAGGCTGCATTATTAACAAGATGGACAAATTACATATCCATTGGACTCCTAGAAGAGTACAGTAATACTGAAAATCACTTAAACTTCATAGCGGTATTCAAAACAATTATTGCAATAGAAACAATTGCACTACTAGGACTACCAAAAAATACAGTAAACATTTGTATAATTACACATTACATAGCTCTGAGTGCATGGCTACTTAACACAAAATGATAAAAACAACTAGTTGGTGCTTTGATCAGAGGGTAGTATGCATCATAAATACATATATGAAAATGGAAAAACACATATCATGACTGTACAACATCACTGACTGTTTGAAATTTAAGTTACTCAGTGATGTTTTCAATGTTTATTATGAGTCAAGGGTGTGAATAGATGGTTGTCTATGTGCATTGGTGTTACTGGTAGATGATCTCAATATTTACATAGTGGGAAATGTTAATTATTCTATAGTATTTACTTGTTTACTATATACTATCATGGTAATTATTGTTTGCTATTTTGAAACCGTACCTCTTGCTATTTTAGGAGATGGATCCAATTGATCTAAACAACAAGCCATTGTGGAAGCATGTTGATATTTTGGAAGGATTTACAGGTGGTGGAGGAAATGTGAGATTCAGATGCAAGTATTGTACTTGGCAATACTATGGAAGCTACTATGGAGTTAAATCACACTTGTTTAAAAAATTAAATGTCGGGATCAGAATGTTTCCAAAGGTGACAATATCTATCCTTCAGCAGCTTTAGAGTGAAGTTGAAGAGGCTAAAAAAGAAAACTAGTTTGTATCATTCAATTCATCAAGGTAATATCAGTTTCTACCTCTCGTAGCCTGTTTACGATTTTTTATTTTCAAATAAATATACATACACACACTGTATCAACGTATCTTTGTTTTTAGAATACATCGTATCGTTGTATCCGTATGACCGTATCGCTGTATCCGTATTGTGTATCGGAGCATCCTTGATTCTGAGGTTGTGTATGTTGAATGACAGTGCCTACCATTGAAGCACTATTCGTTTGGAAATTGTTACGTAGCTACCATGCCATTTCATGTACAAGTAGAACTAGTATAGTCCATTACTATAAGCAAGGGCAGAGCTAGCTAGCCACCGTTGATGCTGCTTCGGCGGCTGCCCACCCCACCGCTGATAAAAACCGAAGAATAATTAAGCTTGTATCGACTACCCAGGTATTTAACACTATTTCCTTTGTTCAGATCGTCTAACAAAATAGGCCATGTTCTTTTTTATTTTGGCTTTAGCTTTTAACTTATCTAAAAGTTAAAAAGCCAAATATTAAAACAAGATGATTTTTTTAAAACGAATTCTGCAAATAGTTTTTGAGCCTAAAACTGTACGCGCCGTCTACATCAATATCTCTACTGTTCACTATCATCTTAAAAAATACAACAAAAAACTATCAATTGTAACTAAAAAAGCAACCCCTAAGGTTGGAGGTTGCCTGCCCTCCTACAAATTTCTGGCTGCACCCTCACCTAACACAGTGGTCTTAAGTTTTTGCTGATCATTCTCCAGCGCATGCCCTACCAATTAAGCTGGCACCCAGCTCCGAACTATCTACCTACGGACTCCTCGCAATGAAGCAATATAGAGCTTGTTCATATTGAATTTAGCTTTTAGCTTTTATTTAGAGAAGTTAAAACTAATACAAACGCTCTAACTTTTATCAGCTACTACTTTACGTTTTTTTAAATATTATAATACACTTTGTATTTTATCATGTCACAATTCCATAAGTGTATGGCAATCTGAATGTTGTAGTTCTTTTCGTTACACCGTTGTTTACTCTTTTTTTTTATATATAATACACTTAACAAAAAATCAAAAGACAGAACAAACATCCTATAAATTGTTTTTATCAGCTACACCAAAAAAGCTAACAACAGGTCCATAGTTCTCATTTGAGACGCATGGATGTCACGCTAGAATCTTACATAAGACAATTTAATTTTTATAGGGATCAAAAAATTTCCAACGTTTCAAATAAGGCCGTAGCATCGTCATCCAGCATGTCTGGAAGTTTCCCTGGATCTCACCTCGTGCGTCACCAACTCTCAGCACCATGGCCATTATTTTTCGGTCGTCCCAAAAAAAAAAAAATCCTTTTCTCCTCTCCACATTGGCAGCAGTGTTCAGAGCCACAGACCCACGACGTGCCGACACCTGTGAGATGCACATCAGCCACCTTGTGCACAGGGACTTAACCGAGAGATGGTGACATCATGGTACACCACTGTTGGCTCGAGCCTGATCTCACGGGAGCCCCCATTTCGACTGGTTGATCTGGTGCGGTGCACAATGGTGAGAGTACCATGTCATGTTGCTAGGCTAGTAGTGCTCACCTGCCTTTCCATGCCACAGCAACACACACCATTTTTGGGCTGTGGTGGTGGTGGCCCTTACCTCCACCCATCCATGATCCGTCCCCGTAATTCGGATTTGGCCGTCCCTGGATTAAAAACCAGTGCTCTAGACTGATTATATGGTCGAAAATATATATAATCACCTAGCAACATACATACATGTATTTTTGGTCTTTGGTCGTCCCAAATTTGTTGCTAGTATGAACGGTCTGATGTTGAGATGGAACAACCTGAAATGCGTACGTATTCTTGCTCTTTTATCTCTTTATTGTCGTGGTTATAACTGTAGCGGATCCTGATCCTCCTTGACCTTGACTTTTATTGGCCGTGATTTTTGCAAGCCAAACTTTTGCCAAACAATATCCGGATTGCGTGGTGGTGGTGGACTACTGTGTTGTCCAGCCTACATGATGTGAGGCAACTTGGGTCGGGTTAGGAAGTCATGTGGCTAACAGTGCATGTGCGAGCAAACGAGCGCATCCACCATCGATCGTTGTGCATACATGGTGGAAACCACGCTTGCCCACGCATATGGCCTTCTTGTCCAGAAGGATAACTACATGCGTTATCTGACAGTTAATTTTAGCCCTGAAAAAGAACCGTTCTTCTTGCATTGTGATGCATGCATGGTGGTGTAATTTCTTTTTATATGTGTGTGGTTTGAATTAAATTAGGTTTAGCCACCTCTACTACTCAAAGAAATAAGTTGATAGTGAAGGTTCATCGGCCCCTTTTAACTCCATTTTTCACCTCCCTATATAATCTCTAACAAAAATAAAAAATCTATAAAAAACTCCACCATAGTAAAAATTCTCTACGAAAATAACAATAGAGCTCTATCGGGTGCGCAACACAACGCAACTGAGTGTGGAGACGGAGCCTACTGCGTGGGCCGAACGGGCTAATTTTGATAATATCGACTCGATGTGCTGGAATAATATGAATTTTTTTATCTGTAGCATGGGCACTCAGCTAGCTTTAATTAATTACTTGCTCTCTCTCTCTCTAAAGGCAGCATATATAATAGGTAGATGGACGGTTTGTTAGTGATTGTTCTACAGTGACATGTTTTCTTTCTTTCTTCGAAGAGTAAGTGGCAATAATCCTTGGTAGTCTCTGCTGTACGAATGCGAATGAAGGATCACATGAGAAGGTTTAGAGTTTTATTGTGATGGACCATTATTATTTTGGAGAAGTAAAAATTTGGATATTGTAAATTTGTGGCTTTGATTTGGTCGAATTTTGTGATTTTGAGAATTGAGTCATGGATTGATTTGGGTTGACCTAGGTCAGTGCATATGTGTTGTATAATGCATGTTATAGCTAATGTGGGCCAAGTTGTGAAGGACTTATGCCCAAAAACGATTTATTAGTTTTTAGATGTTCATCGTCGTTTAAAGTCAGCCATAGTCAACAATGAGGACTGGGGTTACGCTCATCAAGGAACCAAGACGTAGAATGATCAAGGATGTTGGTGAGATGGCTGAACTTAAATATGGCACAAGGAAGGCAGAAAATATTGAAAGGAAGTTCGAGCGATGGGTTGTACCATGTGGCTTGGTCGGTCCAGGTGAAGCGTGGTCCGGTAAAACCAGGATAGGAGAAACTTACCGATGCATGGCAAGCATGACGATATCTGGAAGATAAAGACCTGGTATTTTGGTACGTTGATGAAAATACCAAAAATTACCTTGGATGAAAAATGCGACGTTTGAGAAAACGTAAGTCAAGGAGAAGCTGAGAAGCTCATTCTTGTGATTTTCGTGTATTTAATTTGGACACTAATAAAATCATTGAGATTTGTGAAGTCACTTTTGATGAGGCTAGCCCTAGTACTAGACCCGACTGTGCAGGTACATAGGTACACGGTGATAAGGAGAACATTTTTTATTGACAATGATCCTAACCTAGAGGATGAGGATATTGCCTTACTCTAGTCATTCCTGAGTTGGTTGGAGAGCCTGCTTCCACTATTCTAGCTTCAGTAGAGCAGCTGTTGGAGAGCCTGCTTCCACTATTCTAGCTTCAGTAGAGCAGCCTCCTTCTACCTACACCGGTGCTTCGAGTGGCATTGCTCCTACCTCCGCAGCCAATGGGTGGATTCTACATCTGCACCAGGACCTCCCCTTCATATTCAGTGACAACACCCTCAGGAGCAGATGATTGATGATCTCCATGAGTGAGTTACTCGCTCCAGATTTATCTCTTCAATTCTTATGCATATTCTGCTTTTGTTATATCTTTTCAACCCCGAAATGTCACCCATTCTTCATCTGATTCTTCTTGGGTCAATGTCATGCATAGAGAGCTTGAGAACTTTGAAAGAAACCAAGTCTAGATCTTAGTTGAACTTTTTCCTAATCATAATTTAATTAGGACAAAATAGGTTTTCAAAAATAAGCAAAACAAGGATAAGTTGGTAGTTTGCAACAGGGCTAGACTTGTACCTCAAGATTTTTCCTAAGTAGAAGGATTAAACTTTGAAAAGACCTTTGGACCTATCACTATATTAGAAGTCATTTGCATATTAATAGCATTCAGGGCGTCTAAGGGCTTTAAGCTTCTTCAAATAGATGTCAAGAGTGCTTTTCTAAATGGTTTCTTAGAAAAAGAGATCTATATCAAGCAGGCTCCTGGTTTTAAAAATCTTAAGTTCCCAAACTATGTGTGTAATATCTCCATAGCCTTATATGGATTGAAGCAAACTCTTAGAGCTTGGTACGATAGGTTTAAGTGCTTTCTACTTAAAGATGGTTTTAAAATAGGAATGGTAGATAAAACATTGTTCACTCCAAGCATGGCAGTGGATTTTTACTTGTTCAAATTTATATAGATAATATTATATTTGGTTGTTCTTCTCATACTTAGGTGTCTAGATTTCAGATTCTATAAGCTCAGAATTCTAAATGAGTATGATGGGTGAACTGGCCTTCTTACTTAGTCCTCAAGTCAAGTAGCATGATCGGCTCTCTCCTCTACCTTATGGCGTCGAGGCCAGATATACAATTTATTGTATATCTGTACACTCAATTTCAAGTTTCCCCTTACACCTCTCATCGTCAAGCAGTGTGTTGCATCTTCAAGTACTTTCAGAACACTCTTGACTTTGGATTCTGGTATTCTTCTGATTCTGCACTCTCTTCGGGCTTTTTCTAATGCAAATTCTGTGTGATGTAGAATACATAGAAAAAGTACTTCTGACACTTGTCACTTATTAGGCACATCTCTTATCTCTTACTCATTTAGAAAACAGTCATCTATTGTACAGTCCACTGCTGAATCAAGTATGTAACTGCTGCTAGTAGTTGCTCTTAGTTTCTATGAATCTTATCTACTCTTCGAAACTATAAGTTGGGTTTAGATAGTGTTTCTTTCTTTTGTGACAATACTAATGCCATAAATATTACCAAAAACCTAGTACAACACTCTTCGACCAAGCACATTTATATTAGATATCATTTCCTTAGAGACCATGTAGAAAAAGATGATGTTGTGCTTCACTTTGTAGATTCAGAGTAGCACGTTGCAGATATTTTTACTAAGGCTTTTGATTCTTCTCATTTTGCTTCTTTGCGGTGGGAGTTGGGAGTTATTAATCCTTTTTGCTTGTTTTGAGGGAAAGTTTGACTTTTTTTGCATCCATTGTTCCATAATGCAAATTTAATTTCAGCAACTTGCACTGTAATATAACTACATAGAGCTTCGATTATTATCCTTGTGTGATATGATATCTTATTTTATATCTTATCATATTTTATGCTAGTTTGTTAGATTTATCATGTCTTTCAATATATAGCTTAACTTTTTCATGCTAGCTTTTCTTAAATATGAGAAACTTAAACTAAAATCACATATTGTTGGATTTTGTGACTAGTTTGGCGCTAACTATCCTCTTATAATCCATGACATGTCAAATAGGCTAAGTTGAGTCTTGAATCTAAATTGTGCTTTAGATCAAACTATACTAATTCTTTATTGAAACATGAATTTACTTCTCCTAGATTTTTGTGACTCGGGTCGGGTATAGCTTACGGACTTAGGAGTAACTTATTATTCTTAAACTAAATATGAAAAACTAAAAAATGATCTATTTTGTGCAAAAAAAATCGATCTCACCAATTCTTTCCTATGAGGCGACTTGTCATTGCACTAGGTATGAACTCAAAGAGAGTTTTGGATGGTTGAAACCACTCTTTTAAACTTCTTGCTTAGGATGGTCACAGTGAAGCATAACATCTAGAATTTGGCTAAGAAAACAAAAAAAAAATGAAAAATGGTTGAAACTTAGGAGGTAGTTGTGGATGACTCCTACTACAGAACTTGCTTTGCTAAGATTATACCAAAAATAAATTTTAGCAAGTGCTAAATGTGATATTATGCTTAATTCTAAGTATTTGAATAAAATGATTCAATTCTGAACTTGTAATACTCTAAATAGACTCAATTATAGCTTGTTAATTTTATTTACATTATTGATATAGTTTGGCTTATTTTTGGATACTTTTGGTTAAACTAAGATCTTGATCAACTTGACATGCTAAAAATCATTTAATTTTAGTTTATTGCTTATTTGGCTTTAGTTTTGCTATATATGGTTTACCATGATACTTATAGAGTTACTTTGGATAATTTTTATGACTCCTTATACTAATAATGAATAAAATATAGCCACTTCATTTCATTAATGTACTATCTTCTTCAATGTATCTTGATTATTCTATTATAAAAGGGGGAGAAAGATTGCTAAACATGCATATCTAGAGTATGATTTGGATATTTTGTATGAATTCTTGCTAAGTTAGAGTTTTAATATTTTTGTTGTGATTCTCTTGATTTTTTTATTTCTTCTCACCATGATTACTATGATCAAGGTCAAATAGAACAATTATTCTTTTATGTGAACCTAGAGTGAGGTTTCCCAAGATTTTGGTGGATTTGAAGTTTTTGTGGAAAAATTATCATTTTTAGTAGTTTCACTCCATTTCTAGCTCATATGATCATTTCCAGTCTTTGCAATGTTTGTGTAACCATTTTGAGGTTCTATTTGCAAAATTCCCTCTTTTATTCTAAAACCACATCCTATTTGTATTTTTGAGAAATTACCAATGGGTTCAAAAAGGGAGAGGTTGAAGTACCATGTGAGAAGTTCTAGGGTTTTGTTGTGGTGAACTATTATCATTTTAGACAACTAGAAATTTGGATTTTGCAACTTTGCAGTTTTACTTTGGCCTGATTTTGGGAAAGTGAGTCATGGATTGATTTGGGTTTACCTAAGACAGTGCATATATGTTGCATGATACATGTTATAGCTAACGTGGGTCAAGTTATGAAGAATTTATGCCTGAAAATGATTTCTTGATCTTTGGATGTGAAGGGTCACTCGAAGTCAACTATGGTCAACGGCAATGACCGAGGCTGTTCTCATGGAGGAGCCAAGGCTTAGAACGATCAAAGATATTATGTGAGATGACTGAGCTTAAGTATGGCACAAAGAAGGCGGAAAATATTGAAGAGAAGTTTGAGCGACAGATTACGCCATGTGACTTGGTGGGTCTAAGTGAGGTGTGGTCTGGTGGAACCAAAACGGGAGAGCCAATGGTGCATCTATACACGGTAAACATGACGATTGCTTGTAATAGAAGATGAATACCGGATCAAGAAAGGGTATTTTGGTAAGTTTACCAAAATACTAAAAACTATCTTAGATAAAAACCATAGTGCTTGGGGAAAGCGGTTTAGGTTAAAGACAAGCTGAGAAGATTAAGTTAGATCAAAAGCTAAGAACTTAGCAGATTCAGATTTATGTATTTTGAAAAACATGTGTAAGTATAGTATATGAGTAAAACCCGTATTGTGTAGGATTAACGGGTTTTTCCCATATATGCTAACTGAACATTGTCCATTAGGATTATATAGTTGTTGGCTGCCTATCTATTTAATGGGTTGTGATAAATATTTGCTAATTAACTATCCTAACTTTACTCTTCAAGACAAGTATTCTAGGGTTAGGGTTTGAGAAGTGTTAGTTCTGTGGTGTGCTCTCTTGTCCTCCAGGTGAAGTGGCTGTAAAATCTTTATCTTCAAGTAGCAATATATCAACTTTAATTATTTCTCATGGACCCCTCTTGTTTTAGTTGATTTGCTCTTGTTTAGGTTAGTTTTGATCCATCTCTCCCTTTCTTGATCTTGTTGAATGTCAAGGATAAGTGATGGAGATATACCTTGAAAAACAATATTCATTCAACTAGGCTGATGTTTGTCAAGTTCTTAAAGTTACCTAATTTTTGCTTGATTTGGCCTCTCCGAATGATTTCTTCATATAGTTATTTTTACCTCCATTTCTTGGGTGTTCTAGTTTGCTATGACATGTGTTAATATATCTAGAGTTATCTTAACCATCAGTCACCCACAAGCAAATCATATTTACTGTTTTTATTTTTTTGATCGGTTTTGGTGCAACCTTCCTTCAAATAGAAAAATATCAAAACTTTAGCAATGATTTTATTGATCGTTGATAGGATTAGGTTCTTAACATCCTAGGGAAAGTGCATACCGAATTTCAAGTGATTTAGAGATTTGGTTTAAGAGTTACTCAATTTTTGGTTTTAGCCCGTTTTAGTGCAACAGAGGTTTATGAACCGAAAGATTCCAATTCTTTTAAGTCATTATCTAGCCTTAGTTTAAGTTTCAATTTTTTTGGATCTATGGATCAAAAGTTTCATGAATTTTTTATTTGAAATAGTGTTACTTTTTGCTGGTCACCGAATTAAAATTACTATTCACTCGATTATTTTGGGTTTGTTTGGGTTCTTGTTTTGGTGGTTTTTGTGTTTACTTTCTATCCTAATTGGTAGTTTTTGTGTTTGCTTTCCATCTTAACCTTCGTAGTACTGTAGATATAGGAGTGAATAATTGGTAAATACATGAGAAGAAATTTAAAAGCAGCATTTATTTCTTCTTTGTTGTCATATCGGACCTTCTATGGTCGAAAGAAATTAGGCACTAGACAATGATGTGATATATCGATACACTATGCATGCTTGAATTGTGCCCGTACGGCATCAAAGCCAGAAATTTTTCAAAGCTATGGAGCATACATGTACAAATTGAGGTTGACCGAACACCATCTCCCACTAATTGTACACATATGACCACGGAAACGTCTGGTATTTTCCCAAGATCGATCAAATCTCGATCTGGCCAACCTCCCCCGGCCGGCCGCGAGGAGGTCCAAACGCCAAATTAAGGTCCATCGATCAGCTGGTGTAAGTACGTGTCATAATGCAGATCACAGGACACATATACACGAGATTTCAACCTGGCCTACCCACTACCATGAGATCGATGGATCCTTCGACGTTGAAAACGTGTGATCGATCGTCGATCCATTCCGGCCGGCCGGGCGATATATGAAATCAATTTCCACAAGCTAGTTAGATTAATTGTTAGCTAGCTGATTAGATTGTGCTTATTTAGGTTTAAAAGTCTTGGCTTATGTTTATTTTATACTATAGTAGTTAAAAATATACTGTAGATGCAGATAGATTTTTTAGTGTAATTAAAATTTAAATTTTTTAAATATATATATATACGATAATGAAAAGAAATATAAAAAAATACAAAAAAAATCTAAAAATAACATTTCATCAGAAAAAGACGAAATAAAAACTCACGAGCAGGGCCGCCTTTCTCCCCGTTAATTCCAGCCGATCACGGCGCGACAGGAGTAGTGGATGCCAGTGCAGAGAAAGACACATGCATGGACGTACGTGGCCTCGATCCCGCCCATTTCTGGTGCTAACTAGCTTAGTGCATGGCCGCGACTGCCTTTTGGCGCCAAAAAAGCTATTTGACCTAGCTATATCCTACAGCTACAGCTTTAATTTGCATGGACCTAGCCTAGCCAGGAACTAAACTCACTACTGCTATTAATTACTAAACAACTAATGTGCTCGTTTGACCTTACTTATATGGCTCTTACTTATATTAGTCATGATTTCTGGTTTCTACTTTTTATTTATTATTTTTTTTATTTTTTTCTGATTTTTTTTGTTTTTCTCATTTATTTGTACTATCCGTGATAGATTAATCTATTTTTTTGTTTTAAAATTTTTTTAAATTTAATTACGTCAAATAAAACACATTAGCTATAGTGAAAAATAAGACAGCTATAGTAAAAATAGATGATATTGTAACATCAATTAGCTCTTTTTGAGTTATTTAATAAAAAAATAAAAAATCATTATATCTCTATAGGTAATAAAAAGAAAAAGATTATGTTAAAATGCTAACGTGTTCTAAATAATAGAAGACATCTTAATTAATCAGATCTTGCAGCTATATAAAGGCGATCATTCTGCAACAACTCAGACTAAGGTACATACGTACACACAAACTTGTACTTGTGAAGAAACCAACCGAGCTACTCGTAGCTGCTGCTTCTTCTTCTCTCTCTCTACGCGATTACGGTACGGTAGTGATCGACGATGAGGAAGGCGTGCTCCGTCCCTCTCATCCTGGTGCTGCTGGCCATCCTCTCCTGCCTCTTCCTCGTCCACGGTTTGTACGGCTTAATCGAGCTCTTCGGTTCGCCGCACTTCTCGCCGGAGGCCATGCTCCTCATCTTTCCCTTTTGTTTCTGGTCCTTGCAGCGGCGAGCGCGGCGGCGGTGGCCGGTGGCAACAGGAGGGCTCTGCTGCCAAGGGAGGCGTTGGCCGTCGACGTCTCCGGAGAGCAGGTGGTGCCGATGACGGCGGAGGAGGCGGCGGTGGGAGGGGAGCTGCCGCTGCTGTCCGACGAGGAGATGGTGAGGAGGGTGGACCTGCAGACGGAGGACTACCCGGGGTCCGGCGCCAACAGCCGCCACAACCCGCGGAACCCGCACTGAGATTCGTGCCACATGATCGATGCATGGGATCCATCTGTCTTATATACTACAACAGTACATGTAAACCGCATGTCTAGTACATCCCATAATTTTGCATAACTAAGCACACATCACCATGTAAGTACATACATATACATAGTATACAACATGATCTTAATTTAATTATATTGTTCTCAAACAGGCAACCATATGGATGCAACTTGGATAATTACTAGCTAGTAGCATGGAAATAAGCAAGCATCGATCTAGCATATGCATGCCATCGATCAGTATTGCTGTATCGATCCTGCATGGATCAATTAGTGTCCGTTTATGTAACAAATGAGCTAGTAAATTAATCAAACGTTTGTTATTTGGGATCTCTCCATGCATCTGCTTTGCCGATCAGTGGCCTTTTTCATGGCCAAAGTTTGCTCTTGCTACCATTGAAGGCGATTCTAGTACCTCTATTGTTGAAATACGAATAGGCTATACTGGCATATATTAAAATTTCCTATCACGTAAATCAAAAAGTCATGCGAGTAAGAGATCATAGATCGTCGCCGTTAGACACGTAGTGTAGCAGAAGTAGAGTTGAAGCAGCCGATTCAATAGAAAGCGCGTTGATATAGTAGAAATAGTCGATCATCCTTCGGCTAACCGTCTTCTCCTCGTAATCCTCCCAATCAGTGCCGCAGTCGTAGCAACGCCTCTAACGAGATCCACATGTCCAGGGATGGAGCACCGTGCATTGGCGTGTTAGCACCAGCACGCACGGCAGAGATTATGAAATGTGGTAGCCAGGGTTTCAATGGGTGTGTTTCGAGATACCTCTCTCAGCCCCGCACATCTCCTTATATAGTCTTCAATCGGATCCTTATCCGATACGAGTAGAGATCGTATCATACTCAGAGACTATCATCCAAACTCTCATCGTTCCAACCCATTAAGTGTGTGACCCTATAAATTCATGTATATTTAGCAATGGGTCAAAAACTCCTTTCCGGTCTATAAGTCGGTAGCGGTCCCTAACAGAACATAACGACTCCTAAACATATATAAAGATCATATCGGACAAATCTATATAGTGCTTTTGTATCAATCCCTTTGCCTCATGATACCAGATCAAACTCAATGCGAGAAGCATACCATCCTATGATAGCTCGATCTTTCACTCGAATCTATAGTGGATTACTCAGTTATGATTAACTTCTCAACTATATTCAGTATGGCCATACACTTTCTTAATCCAACCACATCAAGAGGTCCAAAGATATCTCTCCTGTATATAGGAGGGGTAAATTCAATCTTGATCGCTCATATTCCTCCGTACATTTCATAGTAAACCCGAAAGCTACCTTTATGATCATCTAATCACGGAGCATTGTTTGGTAATATCTAAGTAAACTTTTACACATGTAGGAAATAATAATGATATTTGGTCTAAGGTTCCTACATATACTATACATGAGACCAATAGATAAAACTTAAGAATATAACAATTCTCGTAATATCTCATGGTGGGTCAATCCAATATCATGTTTTCGAACATATGTCCACATTATTAATTTAATATCCTATATTCATGATTTATGAAATATAATCATCAATTAATACATGTGCTAATAAAGTTTTTATTTTTTTGGCTAATCTCAGGAAATGCTAGCCACGCCTTTTGAAAATAAGTAAGCAGATTACAGCTAAATGACAGATAAGTGAATTAAACACTACTGAGTATCAAATTAATTCTTAACATTGTAATATAAAAATCACATTAGTGTAAACTACTCAGGGCAGTGAGATTTGAGAATGATCAATGGCAAATTTTAGCTATCTTACAGAAAAACTGATTACAGTGAGCTCTGAGTATAATCATTGGCATATTTCACTAGACTAGGAATCATTAGTACTATGACAAACTATTCATATGAAGAAAATAACGATCTACACAGCCACAGTGTGCATGAACATTGGGTACCAACAATAAGCAAAACAAAAAATTATGTAACAAAACAAAGGAGATTTTCTTCCTACCATTTTTGCTAAAAAAATTGTGACAACCAGATCAAGCATGTAACATCCTGATTTTTGGGAATTTTTAAAACCTTGAATTTAAAAATAAATTTCTGGAATTTATTTGAATTTAAAAGCAAGCGTAAAAGAATTTTCAGGAATTTAAAAGAATTTAATATGATTAATTATACTTCAATATTATCTGAAAACATTTTAATTAAGTTCCTTAAGTCACAAGAAATTTTCTGGAATTTTCTGAAATTAAATTGAGCTTCAAATAAATTTTAGAATTTTGAAATAATTTAATCTGAGTAAAATAAACATTAACATAAGATGAAAATATTTTATTTGGATTCTTCAGGTCTCAAGGAATTTTTTGGTATTTTTGGTGAATTTTCGGGATTTATTTGCTATTTTCTAGAGCTCCTGGATTTTTATTTGAATTTTCTGAAAAGAATTATTTTGGGAAAATACCTCAGCCACCCGATCTCTCTCCTCCCCACGTGTCGGTCATCCGCCCCCTCTCCCCGCCGCCGTACTCCCTTTCCCGCGCTCCGCCTCTAGCCGCCCAATCGCGCCGCCACACTGGGCGCAGATCCGCACAGACGCTCGCTCGCACGGCTCGCCCGCCTTGCCTCCTCTCGCCGCCCGACGGCGCACCCCTCGCGTGGCGCCATCCGGCCGCCACGCCGCCGCCCGCCCTCGCCCACCTCCCGCGCGCGCGCCTTCCAGCCACCGATGCGCTGCGCCGCAGATCTGTATACGCCACGCGGCGGCACCAGCAGCCGCTGCCGCCCGCTCCGCCGCGCCGTCCGATCCGCCCGCGCCGCATCCGACCGTCCGTCCCGCGCCGCGCGTGATCCTAACCTAACCTAGCGTCGCTCGCCCCGCCGTCGGATCGCGCCACGCGCGCGCACATCCGTTCGCCCACTCGGTCGCGCCGACGCCGTCCCGCCGTCCGTCGGCCACGCGTCGCCGCCGCCGCCGTCTCGATCGGAAGCCACGCCGTATCCGTCCGGTCTTCCTCGGATTGCGCGCTTTATAACCCGTCGCCGCCTCGGTTCGCGTGCTCCATCGCCGCCGCCGCCTCGCGCGTCCCACCCTCGCCGTCGCCTCGTCGCCGACGCCGCCGCCGAGACCCCGATCCTCCCGTCGCCGCGTCGCCGCTCCGTCGCCCGCGCCTCGCCTCGGTCCCGCGCCGGATCCGCGCACCCACAGCGCCGCGCGCGGCGCGACGCCAGCAGCAGGCGCACCGCCACGCGTCGCCCATCGCCTGGTCTCCCGCCCCGCGCCAACGCATCTCCGCCATCCATCCCGGGAGGCATAAGCGCGCGCCACGCGTCTCCTCCTCCGCCGTCGGATCTCGTCGACGCGCCCCCGCCTCGCCTCGCGCTCGCGCCCGCGCAACGCGCCCTCTACGCATCAGCGATCCCCGCCGCCCCGCCTCCGCACCGCCCGATCCGAGCCGCTCATCCAGATCGGCGGCGGCCGGATCGACCGCACGCGTCGTCGCCCCGGCCGTCCGATTCCGCCGCCGCGGCCGCGCATCGACCGAGCCACGTCAGCGTGACACATGGCAGCATATGCGCGTGCCACGTCAGCCCTAGCCGACGTGGCATGCCACGTGGACATGCCACGTCAGCGCCACGTCAGCCGGACCCGCATCCGGGGTGCCACGTGTCGCCACGTCAGCGCCACGTCGGCATGACACGTGGCGACACCAGCGCTTGCCACGTCAGCCGCCGCCGGCCGCGCGCGCGCACTGTTCCGTGCGCCGCGTCCACGGTGAACTCGGAATTTGGTGCACCGGGTTCACAGCACAGTAGCCTTTTTCAATTTCCCGATTTAATTTCTGATTAAATTTTCCGAGAGCCCGTTCTCCTCCGTCCTAGCTCTGATTGACCCCGTTCTTTTTTCTAAATTCATCTAAAATCGAGCTCTAGCTGTTGGTTCTAGTTTTGTGAATTTTGGAGTTCATTTTCTTGTCATTTTTTTGTGTTTATTTGTTTTCGGTCGTTTTCTCTCTCGTTAGATTCGGATTCCGGAGGAGCAGGTTTCGCGCCCGAAGACCAGGAGTACCCCGCTGAGCATAACCAAGGCAAGTCGTGTCCTTTGATCATGTTGAACCCAGTTTGTAATCTATTATTTAATTAATTTGTTTTAAATTACTTTGCATCGCTATTTTTTTATTTCAAAACTTTGTACTGGTAGTTATCATCCCTTTTTAACTTTATTCCTCCTTGATAACTTTGAACACCCTGATGCCATTGTCACCATAGGTTGGGAAACTTAGTAGTGATGCTAGCATATTTATCACATGGGTTGTACGATTAGATGCTTAGTCTTGCTTAAAGTTACGATCGGGTTTATCATTACATGTGATTCATCAATTTGACTTAATGAGATATGGAACTGTGGTTGTTGCCACGTATATTAAAATTTGTGCCATGACGTTGGTGCGTCATCGGTGATGGTTTTACAAACTGGTTTTGCACTCGGGCGAGTGATCGTGCAGTAAAGGGGGGAAGTGTTGGTGCACTTCGAGGGATGTGGTAGTCTCGCCCGGGGATTGTTAAGGACTTAACTTTGTGCGCCATTGATCTGAGCTTTACCGTGCAAACCACATGTCTGGTATGGGACGGACCTAGCTGACTAATTTGGGAGGTTTCAATTTTAATCTTGCCATTGAGATGAACAAGGGTTGCTGATTTCCATGTGGCGCAAGGGGGTGTGATCACGAAACCTAGCGGGCGGATTAAGTTGTAATTGAACTTTGTAAAGGCCTTGTTGTGATTTCCTTAGCGCGAGGCAATCACATCGTGTGGGTACAGTTGTGCAACCTCTGCAGAGTGTAAAACTATTCGAATAGCCGCGTCCTCGGTCATGGACAATGCTCGGTGATTTCACACGAGGGGTAGTTATTTCTGAAAACTTGTGAGTGGAAGTGGACAGGTAGTTCACTGTTGGTTTAACTTGTGGATTGGTGTTCACAAGTGGTTGATGTTTATCCCTTTGATTATTCCTTATTACTGTTTTTAGTTAACTTTCGCTTTCAAGATTATTTAACATATTTCATTAATAAATGACTTTATGCAAATTAACCTTTCAGCTTTCCATTGGTAAGCCTTGCATATTATATTGCATTCATTGTTACAAACGACTTGCTGAGTACCAATGTACTCACGGCTTTACGCCTATGTTGCTCAGTTGAGGGAGAGGAGTACTATCAGCAGGAGGTTCCAGAAGGAGAGTACTACGACGACTTCACGGATTAGGCTTCGTTCTCCACTCGATAGCCTGTGGGCTTGTCGATTGGTCGCTACGCTTTATTTTGGATTTTCGCTGCTATTTTGTTAAGCCCTTCCGGCTAGAGATATTGTAAGCCTGGCCATAAGGTCGTACCTTTGATATTTTATCAATATTCGAGTTTTCCTTATTATTATCGTGTGTATGGTTGTGATGACATCTATGTTTAACTGTGTGCACTAGCATGATCCTGGGACTAGTGCAGAATACACAGGGAGTCCGGATTTGCATATTCGGGTCTCGACAAAGCAACAACAAGAATGGATCAACTACATTACCATGTGATTTGAGGTAAAGAAGCGAGATTTGAGATTCATACCTTTGATGCCAGCAAGAACATCACCCTAAGGTGAGAGAGGGGAGGAAGACCAGGATAGGAAGAAGAAGAGGTGGCGGTCACTCAAATCCAATCGCCACTGGTGTCTACTGGAGGAAGCTAAGCAGGCCTGGATCTAGCGGCGAAGGAAGCTGAGAAGGCATGGGTGAGTTGAGGAAAACCTAAGTGTGCGCAAGAGTAGTGAGTTAGGTTTTCAGCCTAAGTGTCTATATATATAGAAAAATATTACTACAGACGGCTAATACAAAAAAACATCTGTGATAAATCACAACACATATAGTTTTTAAAAATAATTGTTTGTGATATCTGACATATCACAAACGGTTAATACAAAAAAACCATCTGTAATAGTTTATATATCACAGACGGTTTGTGTTAAAAACCGTTTATGATAGTTCTTTGTATAGCTAAAAAATATCTGTTTTTCAGCTAACCTTAGAAAATGCTAGCCATGACTTCTAAATACAAGCAAGTAGATTACAGATAAATGACAGATAAGTGATTACAACTCAAAATTTCACTTGGCTATTTCCTTTAAAAAATAGTCCTTCATGATGATCGATGTGTATATAGCTAGCTTCCTCATTGGGTTCTTCCCTCAGGCCTTATGCCATCTTTGAATGGAGGTAACTTATCAAATTGATTGTACGTTTCCTCATTATGACATTCTCAACTCCAACAATTTTTTCTATGAAGAACTACATGGTGGTTCTTATTTACCAGGTCTGTTACATAAAAAAACTTGAACAACTTACTTAGCAAGTATAAATAGTTTATCTTTTTATCTGACACGTTCGAGGTCCACAACAATGATGCCATACTTGTCGACTTTTATATCCTGTGAAAATTGAACCCAACGACACAAATAGGGGGATCTTGAAAAGTAGTAGTCAAGCTTTCAAATCTCCACTAAAAACCGATATTAGGAGCTCAACCCAGTTTTCATTATGTTTGGCATAACGGTATTGAACTTCTCGTGAAATGCATATATACGGACACCGTTGTTCTAGACTATGCTCCTCCTATTCTGAACTGTCATATAAAATGTGTATCTATTGATGTTATATCTTTGCCATGTCATAATTATAAATTTTGGCCCTTTTGCCAACCATCGCATTATATCATCACTTGATGACCTCCTAGCGAATCGCATATTTAACCATTCATTGAACTGAAGATTGTGCTCTCTTGTGATCTAAACCTCCGACTGGCTTGGATTCTCTTGGTGACCATGTCTTTACACTCGTCGATGTATGGAGACACTTCAGCCATGTGTTGTAAGACTATGAAATAGGTTTGAGCGTATGTATCCAGATCGAAAAGATTGCTTTCGTTCCTTTTATTCTGATACCCTCCAGCCTTCCCTTGTGACAAGATAGAGGCACACCTATCGGTTCCACTTGAGCCATGCAATTGACGCAAAACTCAATGATATCTTCGGTTGCATAACCTTTGATGATACTGCCATCCGACCGAGATCAATTCCATACATAGGACTTTAGAATTTTTATGTACCTCTTAAACAGGTACATATGATGTAGGAACACCAAATTGTTGGTCTGCTTTCACCAAATCGCCTCAAAGTCAAAGCTGTCGTCTAATAGATAGAATATCTGTTAGGATGAGGGTATTTAATAATACAGTGAATATAATAGACCTTTCATTCACAACACGTTTGAGATAAATTAGGTTATCACAGACGATTTTTTTATAAAAAACGTATATGATGTATCACTAATGGGTTTTTATAAAAATCATCTATGATAAGTCCATATATTACAGACAAATTTTATTACGAACTGTCTGTGACGTATCACATATGGTTTGTGTAAAAAAATCATTTTTGATAAGTAGATCATTATCGACAGTTCTTATCATCGGTTGCAACATATACAGTCATACCAGTAAAATAGTTTGAGATAACTACACTACAGCTTAACACTGACGAATTTTATAGAATCGTCTATGACAGGGCATCTAGTATGACCTTCTCTCTAGTAGTGATTATCTTATTAAGAGAAAAGAGAATTTAATAACTCTACTTATCATCTTAAAATCATTCAAATCTTACGCATGCCTTGTTGTTGAAATCACCCATTAAACACAGCTCTATTGATCGAAATCATGGTGTATCTGAATAATATATGTTATACCCTACAGAGTTGTCCAAATTTACCCACAAGATATCTCAAATTTACAATGTCATACAATAGACATGCAACATGATAGTGTGTGACTGAGCTCTGGTAACAAGTGTATTTTATTGCTCTTTTTTTTTAGTCTCTACTCGATAGGTCTAGGTCTTTTCTTTCTTTTTGAGCTTTTGTACAGTCTACGCTTTTTCCATACTTTAATGAATCCTAGCAGATCGCCTGCTAGTTGGTAAAAAAACCTTTAGCACTTGCCCAGTCTCAGTCTAGACTATACAGATCATTGACATTTTGGACATAAGGCTTTTCACGTTCTACTAAAAAAACACATACGACACTCGTTGGCATTTGATTGAACATTTTAATTAGGGGCATCACTCCAACCAAAAAGGGTTTGTTCACTAGTATCCGCTGTCCGCTGCCGCGCCACGTTGCCGCCCGCCGGCCACCGCCAAACTCCTCAAGGATGTGAAACTAGGATACGAAGTCAATGCGCCAGCTTGTGCTTGAGCGGTCGAGCAGTCAGCTTGCCCAGGGATAGCAATGGGGGCGGGGTTTGTGGGGGAAACCTCATGCCCTTGCTCTATGAAGCTGAACATGGGAGAACGTGCCATCATACCTGTTTTTATGGGACCTAACCTCATGGGAGATTGAAAAATAGTTTATATGTATTTTTCAAATATTAACATGACCATATTAATTAATTTATAAGCATTTAGGTATAATTTTTCTCAAATTATAGTTTTGAAATATAATTTATAATATATTTTGATACAAATTTAGTTCAAACATATACAAATACATATTTTATATTCAAAACTATAGTATATAAATAAAAAATATTTTTTAATACCAAAGCAGGTCCCCACGGGCCATGAAGTCCATCCCCTGCCATGCCCCGCTAGGACAGTGGCTTATAGGGAAATCCTTGTCGGTTCAACCCCACCAGGAGAATTTCCATATGTACAACAGGATTGGAACAGAGTCCAGGACTAGTTATTGTTTTCTTGGGCCAGGCCCAATCCTATTTTTTAATTAGGACCAGACGTTAGGGAGTTACAAGTGGGCTAAATCCTAATTGCACGTAGAACCCACTTATCCTCTTCGTTAAGGCTTTTTGCAAAAGGGCCCACTCAACTCCCTACGCATGGGCCGCAAGAAGGGGAAGCATCATGGGCTGGGCCTCCAAGTGGGCCTACGTGGCTACGCCCACTACCATAGGACATCACGACAATTATTAAGTACAAATTTACCAAAGAAGAGAGTTCTTTTTACTATAACTTATGGCTTATAGTTTCTTTTTTTTCTAACATGAATATTTCTATGAATGATTAAATACCAATAAGTCAATAAACTGTTTTTAAAAGGCTGTCCTGATAAACTGCTTTGAAATTGCGGTGAAGAAACCATCCTATTTTATGTTTGAGGAAAGATATAAATTATAAGTCATAAGTTGTAAGCTAAAAAAAAACTGGATGCTTCGAAACTGCATCCTGGTCTATCGAATTCAACTGCAATTAATGTATGTGCCTAAATTCGTGTATGATAAAGCGAAGGATTCTAGAAATAGACTCAGAAGTGGTTGGCTATGGGCATGTTCTTTTCAGCTTCTCAAAACAGATTTTGGCTTTTACTACAGTACCTAACTTTCAAACGGAGTATTTTTTTTAAGATAAAGTCTACAAGTTAATTATAGTACACGTTAAAAGCCCAACATCTGTACTATCCGAAATCGCAAGCGAGTATATCTCTCTCCGTAATCACTGTTGCAAACAAATAAAATTCAAAAAAATCAGCTAAAAGCCATAAGCCGCAGCCAAAAAGAACATCCCCTATATAAGACGTGTTGTCTGAATTGCACTCAAACCGTGAATGCACAGCAGAAAAACTGCACGCAACTTCACCCAAAAATGTGTAGTTTCGCACCAAAGAAAACAAAAAGGAAATGCACTAAAATTCCTCCGTGCAAACACGCACGCACACTAAGGCTTTTGAAAATAGCAATGGATTCTGACTTTTAGAAGAAAAAAAGGTCGTTTAGAATGTGTTGGCTTTTTAACGTAGTATTTTTTCCCTTTTCCCCTTTTTCTTTTTTTTCCTTTTTTCTTTGCATTATCCGTAAAAATATAATGGAATTTTTTATTTCTCTTATTTTTCTTCATTTGAATACCTCATAAAAAATTAATCATCGCTATAGTGTTATTTCAACAAAAAAAATCAACAACCAAAAGGCAGAACACTTTAGGCCCTGATTTTTTTAGCTTTTCCTTTAGCTTAAAAGCCAAAAGGTGGAAGCCCAAACAAAGGGGAGGCTTTTCAACTAGGTTTTTGGAAAAACTAAAAGTTTACCATAACTAAAAGCCATAAGCCACTCTTGTGTGCTTTTTTGGTTTTTGTGGAATGAAAAGAACACTTTGACACTGAAATTTATCAAAATTACCCACAATATGCCATTGATACGCACACATATACACAATCATTCAGTTATTTCCCTTAGGACTTCACCCTCCCTTGAGTCCCCTCTTGAACCAAATCGCCTCCCCAAGGCAATTAGGTTTTGTAGCAACCCGTGATCTTGCTGATGACCTACAACCCCGCTGACCTCCCGCGACCCCGTCGGTGACCCCGCAGGCCTCCTTCCCACTCCAACACCACAGTCCTCCTTCCCCTGTTCCTTCCTCCCGAGATCCATCCTATCAGACCCGGATTTTGCCAATTCAAAATTCTCCATGATTCCACCTCACTATTTCCTATATCAGTAGATAATGCTCACAGATACATTATTAAACATTAAATACATATCTTGCAAAAGAATAAATATAATGGTGGATTTACACATGGACCGATCAGGTTGAAATTATTAAATACCAGCAGCGGAAACAAAAACATCACACAGGTGGGACCCTTAGGACATGCCCACTAGCAGGTTTATGACCTAGTTATTGGCCTCATCGTCTTCTAGCTCTATCAACTCCTTTAGATGATCGCAAGGCTTGACTTTCTTTTTCTTACTTACGGAATAATAGTAATTGAATAAGAATATGTACAAAGATATTCAGCAAGCCACCACACAGAATGTAGTAATAATAGTTGTAAGACTATCAAATAGAGACTTGAGGATCTTTTATTTGCTAAAGACATCATTTTAAAAGTTACAATAAATAGAAAATTCTCTAAGACTTGGTAATTTTAACTAAACCGGATTTTCTAAAGTTGTTTCAAAGAATGTAGTAATAATAGTAGTATAGATTACATCCACCTATTACAACGTATGGTTACCATGAACGTATACTAGTTTTGTTACCAGGGCTACATTCACCTATTATAATCATTGAGTTATGTCCGCCTAGGGGGAATCAATTCAGGGCTACATCTATCCAACAAGTTTTCATCCAACCCAAAATTTTAGAAATAGACACTAATTCGAGTAAGTTTCTATGTCCGCCTATGACCGTGGGAAAAACTGTTTGAATATTTTTCACTCTGTAAAAGTCGTACACCTTACTTACAAGAGATAATCAAGTTGTTATATTTCATATATTTTCTTGGACATGTAAATCAAACATATCATCACAAAAGGCATTAACGATGCATCTTCCCAGTGAGGCCATACCCACTAAGGTTTCCACCGATGTGGGGCTACATCCATCCACTCTAGAAGGCCCCCCTTTAACGCCGCACGGAGGCTTAAACCAACACTCATTCTGTGTTTCACCAGATGGCATCCACACTAGGTCGATACAAATTAGTTAACCAAGTCGTACCTATTATAGACTTGTGATTGCACAATTATATATTGGGAGGCCATTACAAGATTCAGTCTTTAGCGTTATCTGGGTATGCTACCACAAACCACACATTCTCGTGCTACATCCACACGAACACCTCTTACCATCCACACAAACACCTCTTACCATCTGCTTATATATGTAAAGTAATTTTTAGAATTTTGAGAAACATAAAACTAAGTTATCTCAATATACCGGTCATTTCCCTCCAACGGCTGTCCAAAACCAGTTTTATGTTTTGAAATGATGACAGAACAATTTAATGCCTCTAAGTATCTAAGCAAGATTAAGCATGGTACTTAGATACAACTTATAACTAGTATATTTACCATTAATTCTAGGACGACAAGGTTTATTTCCAAAGCCAAGGAGTAAGATATAATTAAGTATTTATTCATAGGAGATTGACTATGAACTAGTGTGAATATAATTTGTGTAACAAAATAAAGCATGCAATTTGATATTTTTCAAATAAAATAATTTACATTCAAAAGGTTGGTACAATATGATCAAAGTAATAACTTGTCTCGCTCAATTTACCATGATCATGATTGTACTCAAAGCCTTCTTAATCAATGGTCTTGGACTCTTGATCTTCACTTTTATCTGGATATTGATCCCACTCAAACTGTTGCTTTTTATGACTTTAATTTCTAATTACATGATAAATGATTGAAATCCAAATAAATTCGAAGAACATTCAAAAGTCCAAGTAAATTCAAGATGAGTTTAATTAAGTTTTATTATGATTGAGTTGGTGATATGAGATAAGGTTTAGATAGTGCAAGACGGTTGACAAAGTCAAACGAAGTTTGAGCAAAAGGGGAAATGACAGAGAGACTCTGCCAAGAAAGAGATCAAAAAAGGATTGATGATGAAGTAATTTTCATAGGAATTTTCCGCTTTAAGTTGGAAGATGGCTATACATAACCGATCGGGGAAAGTCGTGGCTTGATCTTTAATTTAACGACTTATTGTATTATTTTATATTTATTAAAGAAGTTCCATGAATTAGGTTGGACATATGGAATAGGGATTTATATTTTAACAGGGTTCTCTTTTAAGGTTGTGCCTTAAATTATTAGTACATTAATAATTCTTAATTATCATTGATGATTTTAATTCCAGAGATAATGATAGGATGACTATTCTTTATGCAAGATTGTATTTTTTATCAAGATTTTTAATTTAAATTGCATTTTAATTTAAGGGCAAAGACGCATTGGTTAATTACTTTTTTAAACTTAATTGTGATTTACACAAAGTTGTACAAATCAATAATGTCTCTGATTAGGAATTGGGTATGAGATAAATAATTATGACACCCTAATTATGTTTTGAGAATTTTTTAATCATATACAAGGCATTCTTTAATTTAAATATCAGTATTTGTAGTTAAATATTAGTGACTTAATATTCAAATTATTGAAAGTATCTACGCCCCTAAAAATAGTTTTGATAATTAATGACAATATATGAATATGGTATTAATGTGTTTGTCGAGTATCATATAGATTAAGTCCCTAATTGAGCATGTCAAAGTGTATGTTAAAGGTCAAAATGAGGATCAAGATGGTTCAAGACGAATGTACTAGTAGTATATAATTCCTTTTGATTTTTGTTGGTCTTGGGAGAAAGGTTGGAAGACCGGATTATGTGTTAATTGCTATACTATTAAGAGGGATCATAGAAAGTAACTTGAAAGCATGTTTTTATGCCATTTAGATCCATTTAGAATCATGCATGTACTTGAAATTAAATTTGAAAATTATCTGTGCTCTATTAGGAAAATCGAAAGTACCAGAATATATGTTGTGGAAGTACCGGTTTTTGGAAGTATCGACATGTTAACTGCGGTACTACTAGATCTCGGTAGCACTGGCACTTTAAGTGGTACGTTTTTCCAGAGAGCACTCTCTTCAAACTTAGGTTTGTCGATGTCGGTAGTACCGGAATTTGAACGGCGGAACGACCGCACAACGGTATGACCGTACTCCAAATCGAAATTATCAGAACTCAAAAGCTCCGAAAATTTGAGCAGTATGTTTTTTTCAGAGAGGACCAACTTTTGGTCCCTAAGCCAAGCGGTAGTACCATACTAGAAATCAGAACTACCGATGATCAGAACTACCGCGATTTCAATGGCGGTAGTACCACGTCGACTTTCAAATGCTAGTTCTGACATTCTAACATAGTCGTTATACGTTGCTACAGTACAATGTAGTAGTTCCACAATTTACACAGCGGTACTATCGATTTCCCTACTTTTTCAGAATTATTTTTTGTAATGGATATATTTAGTTGGTGGGAGTATAAATACCCCCTGCTTAAAAACAGTTAGTAGGCACTTCATTGAACATCTTTGAGTTTTGAGCAACCTATCCATATCTCATTTCACATTGTGCATTCATTTGAGATTGTTGATCCACATTAAGTGCATTTTATCCTTAGATTGATCCATTGGCACTTGATCGCTATCAAGTGAAGTTGTGATTTGTTATTCTTGGTGTTTGCCGGCACCTAGACAGCTCAGTGGAAGATTGTGAGGTGACCTCTTCAAGAAGATTATGAAGAGGCGAGACGCTAACTTATGAATAGTTTGGTGTTCACCATCTTCGGAGTGGAGGAACGGCAACCAAGGGTGGATTGAGGAGTTGAGGCTATTAGGGCCTGTTTGATATGACTCGGTTTATGGCTGAAATTTTTGAATTTTATCTGTTTGCGACAGAGATTATAGAGAGAGATACTCGTTTGCGATTTTGGATGGTACAGATGTTGGGCTTTTAACGTGTACTTTAATTAACTTATAGACCCTGTCTTAAAAAAATACTATGTTTGAAAGTTAGGTACTGTAGCAAAAACCAAAAGTCGTTTTGAGAAACCGAAAAGAACAGATCCAAGGTATTTCGTTTACTTTAGTAAGCGATAGAATGTTTAGTTTCTTCTAAAGAACTTTACGGCTATGTTGCTCCACTATGATGGGAATGTCAATGGGTGGAATGATCTACCGTGGAGCAAAAGTGTCGATATGTCTGCGTCTAACCAGACGAAGTGGTATGGCATCCTTCTCCCCCTGTAAGAAGAACCTGACCTTCAGTGCCCCCTGCAGTTAAAAACCGAACATTGTTTCACCTGCAACTCTTACTGATCTGGTATCATTTTACTTCAAGTTTTTTAGGTGGTTTGCAAAAAGATTCCTTCATCCTGCTGTTGTCTCCATGTACGAGTATACCTTTCTTTGGGACGAAGATCTGGAAGTAGATAATTTTAACCCAAGAAGGTATCTGTATTGCATAATAGTACCCTGATGTTGTCCTTGAATCCTTCTATATATATATATATATATATATATATATATATATAAGGAAATATGTATGGAAGCATGGAATTTATTCAGAATCCAATGTATCGAACTCTTTAATCCTGGTCCAGGCATCTACAAGTATAAACTGACAGTGTAGCTTTTATTTTCTCAACTTGTTGTTACAACATAACTAAAGCAAACAACATGTGTATTTTGATAGAAGAGTTAGTCGAAATAATTTTATGAATTTGTATGGTCATTTATTGAACTATGTATGCGTTTCGATCACTCTCATCTACATGAACAATTTGAGCTACTAAAGGCATTCCCATTCAAATACCAAGTAATGCTGGGCTAATACATATAGAAGCTTCGGGATGGTTATTTCCCTTGCAGATTCTGCTATTTTGCAAGTGTGAAATTTTGATCTCTAGATGACAATTTTAGCACAGGTCTTGATTTTTTTTTATCTAAAAAGGATTGATTTGTCAAGAGAGTTCTCAATGTGCTCAAATCCTTGGGCTACTGGCTGACAATTGCTACAATAAGATCAAGACTGGTGAGCTTGGAGGCTTTACTGTGCTGATGGGGTTGCACTCGGTCGGAGACAAAGTCAAAAAGACAGTAGCGATGGCACTTGCTAGCCCTTGCAAGGCCTAGGAGAACATTCATTGAGGTGCTTATTTTTATAATTTAGGTTTTCGTTGTAATGTATGAGCATAGGACTAGTAAGTTAAAAAGTCTAAAGCTAAACAAATAGGCCTTAGAACAAAACCGATTTTGCTCTAAACGGCTTTAGATTCTAGATTTTTTTTCCCTTTCAATTTATTTAAGCTAAAAACCACTTAGAATGTATCAGCTTTTATTTTTGACTTTTTTTTGATTTTTTTCTTTTATTTTTTACATTGTTTGTAATGATATAACAATTTTTTTAAAAAAATCTATATTTTTCTTATTTTTTATTTATTTCTTTTAAAAAAATTAATAGTTACTATAGTATAATTTTAGACAAAAGATACTTTCATAAGTTTAAACCAAAAGCTTGGAGCAGCACCTGAATCTCTCGACGACCTATCTTCGTCCACATATTCCACGTGCACCATTTTAAGGCCAAAGGATGATTAAGGCCCCGCTCGTTTCAGCTTTTTTTCCGTTTCAGTTTTTTTTTCACTATTCAGTAATTTGTCTTTTTCTGAACTTTTTTAGATTTTTGAGCTTTTTTGTATTTTTCTTTTTTTCCCGTGTTCCTTTATATTGTCCGTGATGGGTCAACATATTTTTTTTTTCTATTTTTACATTTTTTTAAATTTAATTATACCTAAAAAGCTAAATCAGCTACAGTAAAAAAAACCAGCTATAGTGAAATTTCAGCCAAAAGTCAGAAGTCATCGCTAAAACGATCACCCCCTAACTGGTTATGTTAACCAACTGCACCATTTGAAGAAAATAAATCACATTCACACTCAAAAGTCAAAACGCATATATTTATCAATTCAAATTAGATTTTGAAAATACGTATACAAACTGCTATATCCTAGTACTCCCTCTCTAAGAAAATGTAGGGCGTATTTTTTGGATGGAGGGAGTACTCTTTATCCGTATTCGGATACTTGTATCTGTAATTCTGTATACGTGTACAGTATACACTCGATTCGACACTCCTACTCCTTCCCGTTCCCTTGGAAGGCGGAGGCTCCCAAGTCCGGACCTCAATCTGAAGAAGAAACAAGAGGCGAACGCACACGAGCGAGCCATCGCCCACCCGTCCTCTGCTCCGGCCACCCATGAGGCGCCCCGAGCTCTCCCCGCTCCTCCTCGCCGCCCTCCTCCTCCTCCGGATCTCCGCGGCCGCCGCGGCGTCCAAGCCGCCGCTCGACACCCTCGGCATCCCTCCGCAAGGTTCCCCCGGATCTGCCCGCGCTTTGCTCTCCCCTCTCTTTCTCTTTCTCTGCCTTGGCTAGATGGATGCGGTTCTTGATTTGGCGTTGCTGGGCGCAGATGAGGCGTACTACAGGGGCGGCGTGATCAAGTGCAGGGACGGATCGGGCAAGTTCACCAGGGACCAGCTCAACGATGACTTCTGCGACTGCCCCGACGGCACCGACGAGCCCGGTACCGCCTTCTTCTTCTTCTTGCCTTAAAAACGATTTTTTAAAAAAATGGGGGGTGATTTCCCTGGGGGTTGCTGCAGAGGCTCCCGTAGTTTCATGGCCTGTGCGGGTTAGTCGTGAATTGTGGGAGTTTGGAGATCCATGGGAGATATGCGAAAGTTTGATCTTTGCTCTGTTGGGTTACTGTATTGTGCAGGCGTTGAAATATATTGTAGCAGATCAATTAATCGAATTGTGTTTCCTTTTCCCACACAGGGACATCGGCTTGCCCAGAGGGGAAATTCTACTGCAAGAATGCCGGACATTCTCCAATCACGATCTTCTCGTCGCGAGTGAATGATGGTATCTGTGGTAAGAGGCTAATAATTGATGGCAATTTTTTTTGTTTCATTGCTTACTTGTTTTTGTTAAAACTAAAGGTACATGTACGACAAGATTAGAGACTGAGAAACCTGTCGGAGCTTTTGTTCCGTAGACCGTAGTGCCTGTTGGAAATCCCGTAATTAACTTGTTCCTCATTGCCTTCTAGATTGCTGTGATGGGAGTGATGAATATGATAGCAACGTCACTTGTAAGAACACATGCTGGGAGGCTGGCAAGGCGGCAAGAGAGAAGTTGAAGAAGAAAGTAGCTACATATAAAAGTGGTGTCGTTATTCGTAATCAAGAAGTTGAAAGGGCAAAAGAGGCATTTGCTAAAGACGAAGCAGAGCTAACAAAACTTAAGGGTGAGGAGAAAATACTCCAAGGGCTTGTTGACAAGCTCAAAGGTGTGTTCCTCGTAACTACTGGTCATTTGCCAAAGAGTGATATGTGAAGCAAATGTTGTTGAAGATGCTGCTTTTCAATGGATAGTTTTTATGTTAAAGTAAGACTTTCTATGCTACGCAGAGCAAAAGAGATTAATAGAGAAGGCAGAGGAAGAGGAGCGCTTAAGGAAAGAGAAGGAAGAAAAGAGAATGAAAGAAGAAGCTGAAAGTCAAGCTGCTGATGAAAAGAAAGCACCGGATACCTCCCAGGAAGTAGATTCTCAGGAAACTAATGGGAATGTGCAAGAGGATGAAAGCAAGGTTTGCATCTTTTTCTATATATTGGTTAACTTCCTGTCCACCTTCCCTATGTTGATTACTATCACCTCAGTTTGAAGGAACTCATCATCCCCATCCATAGTATCTGACATTGATGCAAGTTGGTTGTTAGCATGTCAAGCATGTCTAATATGATTGTAGTTTTGTACTTATTAAGTATGAGCAAACTTGGGAGTGAACCACCACCCTTCAAATGATTTTAATGCATCTACTTCTCAAAATCGTTCACATATGTAATGAAGAAATCAATGTTTCTTGTAGCTTTTATAATTCCTCCATCATTCAGCATGTCCACTAAAAAAATAAAACCTTAAATTGTTGGCTTTGTTTTAGGCTTTTGGGCTAGATGAACTGATTTATTAACCACCCTCTCATCGCAAATGCCATATGCATATACATAAACATCAAGAAACAGATACTCCCCATGTACCCTGGTGACTGGAGGTTCCATTAAAGCTATTTAGAAGTATTTTGTTGAATCATGGTTCACCCAAAATGCCCATATGACTAAAGAACATACAAATGATGACCACTGGGGAACATATACTGTAGTAATTCTCACACATGAGATTTAGGCACTTACTGGGTGGCCTGTTTAATTCATTGCCATAAATAGATCTTTTATATTATTTTGTTATTCCTGTCGAACATAGGTAGCTGAACATCATGATGAACATGTCACGAACCATGACAATCACGCACCAGAAAGCGGGACATCTGTTGAGCAGGTATAATTTAGCTTTGGTACTACAGAATCAAAATTCTAATTGTTCACATTTCATTCTGAACATTGACCATTCATATATGTTGGGTTTCTATGTCAGCATGATCCTGAAAGCCAAGATGAGAATAGCATTAAAGCTGTAACTGGAGATGAATCGCCACTGGAGGAGACATCCACAGAACCTACCGAAGAGCTGGTGGTGCAGTAACTGCTTTGCACCTGACACTTGTTATTGAATTTGATTAACAGATTTTTTTTCCTTTGCTCTTTAGAAGCAACAGTAGAGACCAATTTGGGATCTTCCCCCTTCCGGGGTTGAACCTGTATAAAACAAATTGTGCATTCCCCTCTCTTATTACTCGTTAACCAACATTCTGGCATTTCCTCTTCAAATATGTTTAACTCTTTGCCCTTTTATTGCTTGTATCTTGTAGACATCCCTCCAATTGGCCAAAAGCTAACATCGCCAAAAAGTAATTAATTATTGTGAGTTGAGCCATATGATCGGAGATGGGTCATATGGATCTACATAGTGACAATTAATGTAATATACTAATTAGCTATTGTGATTCTAGGAAATGATTTCAAGTTTGATGATGTCATAACAATCCACGTAACGTAACAATGTCTTTGTCAGTCAGTCCAGTTGATGAGCTCTGCATTGTGTAGCGATGCGTTGGCTAGATGTCTTATGTCTCATAAGCCATATCTGCGCCAGCCCTTTCTAGTCTTTGCACATCATTGTTGTCCTTGTGTATCATACAATCAATAATGTTTTATTGGTCTCTTGGGACTGCGCTACTAGGTATGAAGCATTGTGGTGGTAAATTTTGCAGGACCCTAGCTCTGTCAACTCTGAAGGTTTATCAAGGGAGGAGTTGGGTCGTCTGGTAGCTTCTCGCTGGACTGGAGAAAAGGTAGATGAGGTTGGTAAAGACGATAAAAAGGGGCATGAAGATGAGTATGATATTCCAGAATCTGCAGAAGAAGCACTTGAAGATGAATTAGATTTACCAGAACCTGCAGAAGAAAATTATGGCGGTTATCGTTCAGAAGTTGAGGACGACAGGCATAAATATGATGATGAAGATTTCTCTAATGCATCAGATAATGAATATGTTGATGATCATGAAGAACCTAATGAATCTTATAAATCTGATGACGATCAGAAAGGTGATGACCATTCAGGTACAATGTTTCATATGACTTGACTACTATTCCTGTCCTTTTATGGTTATTGATTATTTATATGATGTTTGTTCTTTCAGATTTAACTGCCTCGGGAGAAGCATCATGGCTGGACAAGATTCAGCAATCTGTACAAAATGTTTTACAAGCATTTAACTTTTTCAAGACCCCTGTGGATTTATCAGGTAATTGTATAAACTAGTTTTGCTGATCCTTCATGAGTCATGGGGGGATGCTGTAACGCTTATATACCTACTTTTATAGAGGCTTCACGTGTTCGGAAGGAGTATGATGATGCCAGCTCGAAGTTGTCCAAAATTCAGTCAAGGATATCCACTCTGACCGATAAGCTAAAACTCGATTTTGGTAAGTTGGTTGAAACTTTGTTCGCTTGGTGATTGAGTGCACCAGTCACCTGTATATTATGTTTTTAGCTATTAATGATATTTCTATAATTTATAGTTTATTGTGCTCGATGTTAATGAAAATACTGCTTAAGCCATCCAGTTGAGGTTTTTTATCTGACAATATTAGTGAAAATCATGCTAACAGGTCCCCTTAGCAAAAGCTCCATGTTAGCATGATTTTGTCTAGACTGGAAAGCTGGTCTTTAAAATGGCTAAAGAACAACTCTTAGAATTTACAGGAAAGTGCAATCCAACCATCAAAACAACGAAGAGCCTTTTCTAAATTTCTCATTTCTGTCGAATATATTTTCTGGTTTTTTTATTAAGATCTGAGAGTCCTTCATTTACAAAATTGCCTTTCAATACCTAAGAACTTCACTACATTTGTACTTTGGAGCCTTAATTTCTGTAGAACAATATATTGTTCAGTATTGCGAGTTAATTGCTATTCTAGATGTTGACTTCATCTGGTTTATTAGTCTAGTTAATACAATACACTACCTTGGTTTATGTCTGGAAAGTTGAAATTAATTGAAAGAATGCCTTTTTTGTTAGGTAAGGAGAAGGAGTTCTATTACTTTTATGACCAGTGCTTTGAGAGCAAGGAGGGCAAGTATGTGTACTTTTGGGCATCCAATCTCACATATTTTCTCTCATTTAAACCTCTCTGTGATTTATTATCATTCTATATTTGGTTAATTCCACTCATTTGTGAATTGTGCTCCTTATTGATAGGTATCTTTACAAGGTCTGTCCATACAAGAAAGCTTCACAGGTTGAAGGACACAGTTCCACTAACCTGGGGTATGTTCGTTGACTCCTTTCAGATTTACTAAATTTTCATATTATTTCGAAGTTTAATCCATTAATAAACTTCATTATGTGGCTGTCTAGTTCTGTTCTTTCTAATAATGGATCAAAGTATCAAACTACTTTTGATTGAAAAGAGTCACAGTGATATGTTATGGACATTCATGCTCAAAGTGGGCAAACATTCTCCTGAGATGTTGGCTTCTGCGCCATGGCAAATCTGCATCTTAGTAGGGTATCCTCGTAGATGCTTAGAATGAGTAATAGTGTTCTTTAGGAAAATGCAGCCGTAGATCAGTAGTTACGGTTTGGAGAGCATAGCCTTTTGTCATTTTTACTGTGCTTACATTTTTCAATACAATAGCTTGCAAAATAAATTTAGAATCTTGAAAGTTTGAGCTGGCCTTGACCTGGAAAAATGGCTGAGTTTCGAGAGTTGTTAGTGAAAATGTCATGATCAAAGTTAATAGTGATCATCCACATAGACAGTGAATAGTTTTCCTACTACGTAGGTTTATGGGCAGTTGCAGATTAGCAACTTTATATGGTGTTATATTACGTAATCATGGTCAAATGGTTAAGTCTATTCATGTTCTTTAGGGAATGCCATTTCAATATTATGCAATCCTGTTCAAATGGTTAATTCTATTCATGTTCTTTAGGGAATGCCATTTGAGTAATAGCTAAGTTTAGGATAGTATTAAGTTTTTTTTCTTCATTTTATTGTGTCTATACACCATATATTGCTCCTGCTTTACTGCCATTTAGCTTTGAATGTCTCATTCAGTTTCTAGAATATGTAGGCTGCAGAATAACTTGCTTGCACAGTTTTGGCTAGTCGAGCCACCAACTAGCTTACAAGTGTGACTCTGTGAGGGTTGTACCTATAAGACAATTGAAAGAAATTTATAGTTTTCCTTTTGCTTACGATGTCCCATGTGTAAAGTGTACAGCCCTAAAACTCCCATTTCTGTGCATGCAGCATGCAGACATGCATGTTAAGCAGTGTGTTATCACTCGTAGAATAGTGCTTTGCGATATGTTGTGCCATAAAATGAAATTTTCTGCCATCAGGCGCTGGGACAAATTTGAAGAATCCTACAGAGTAATGCATTTTTCAAACGGAGACAAATGCTGGAATGGCCCTGACCGAAGCATAAAGGTACTAATGTTTTTCAGGCTTGCATCCTCTTTATTAGCATGCATTGTTTCTTTCTGTTTGCAGGTCTTAAAATGTAACTTTATGGCTTAATTATTATGCAGGTTAGGCTTAGATGTGGGTTGAGTAATGAGCTTAATGACGTTGATGAACCCAGCAGATGCGAGTATGTAGATTTTTTTTCGATACACTTTCCATATTTACTAAATATGTGCATTACACTATCTTTATATGCCTATTTCCTGTGGCAGGTATGCGGCTGTATTGTCAACTCCTGCACTATGCGTCGAAGAGAAGCGGAAGGTTCTCTCTCTTCTTTTACAAATGTCTTCCCAGCCCCAGTGGTCTGGAGCTTATATAGTTTTGGCTAATGTAACAGGATCTGGAACAGAAACTCGAGGGCATGTCTACGAACCAGCTTGGCCATGATGAGCTCTAAACTATTCTGGTGTGACAGACTAGAATAATAAATTGTCACCAGGAAACATAACTTTCACCATTGCAATTTGCATCCATAACCATAAGAGAGGTTAAATACATGAATAGACATGCGTGAAACCGGATAACTTGGAATGTAGCCTTCAGATTGCCACCGAAGCAGTGTTAGCGCAGCTAGAAATTTTTTGAGCAAATTGTAAGATGTTGCAATTTTCCACCTCATCCTTGATTTGTTGGTAGAGGCAACTGCAGCTGAGCTTTCTTTCTTTTTTAACCCGTTGACGTTTTGTCGTATTTATTCAGGTCTTTTTCAAAGATGCTAGACTGTTGTTTGTAGTAACAAGCTGGTGGCAACTATCAGCAATGCACAGTAGTCCATTTCTGAATTATCCTTGGTACTTGCTCTGGGATGCTCTTGAGACATTCTGCGTGTCTGGCATTGAAGCTAGAAATGCTTTGAGCCATGCGAAGTGCCTTTTATCTGTTCGGGATGGCTGTAATTTATAGTAAATCAAGTTTGAGTAGCCTAGTGATGAATTGAATTAATCAGGATTGTGAAGCTGGACTGCTGGATTGTGAGAAAATGCTGGAACAGATTTGTACTACTCCAATGTTGTACTCCTAACCTGCTACTTGAAGCCTCAGAGGTCACATGGTGAGGCTTTAGACCGCTCGGTTCGGATGAAATAACTTAGTGTATGGTTAAAATCGTATAACTACTGTAACTATGATGGTTTATTTAAATTAATTATTTTTTAAAAAATAAAAAATATGTTATCCTATAAAAGACAATACAAACGAATGTGAAAAACAAAAAGAAATGCAAAAAAGTTAAAAAAAAACTAGAAAAAACTAACTTTAGAAAATAATGAAAAACAAACCGGTCAGAAAGAGCAGCTCCTGTCTAGTAAGCACTAAGCAGGCAATGCGTTGTGCAGCAAGCATGTGCGTGTTATATGCGGCGGTTTTTTTTTTCTGCTGTTGATGTTTTCTAGCTATGACTAAAAGCTTTTGATATTAATGTAAGTACTTATATAAATAATTTAGATACTAATAAATTATTTTGAAAAGATTGCCTCTTTGAAACGGCTGAAAAAGTCGGGCATGATAACCAAAAATGGAGAACCAGAAGGAGCAAGAGTCGAAGTACATCCAGAATACACAGGCACACGAAAAATTTGTAAGCATATCCAACGAATTTGATCTCCCATCGTCCATCTGGCCTGATTCTTCATTCGGGAACATCTTGTCTGATCCTGATCCGGTAGAAAACGGAGAGAAGCGGCTACTCCTACAGATCTTGTAATGCATTGGAGAGGAGATATGGTTAATTTAGTACTGGGATATCAACCAGCGTTGGGGCCGTGCATGGCGACGAGCTCGTCGTAGCGGCGGTCCCAGTCGTCGGCGCGCTTGGCGCCCCAAGCGAGGACGCCGGCCGTCCGGGCGCGGACGAGGTGGCACTGCTCCAGGAGCGCCTGCACCTCGGGCTTCCTCTCCCTCGATCTCGCCGCCGTCTGCTCCCACGCGTTCCACCTGGCCAGCTTCCCCAGCGACCAGCTCACTGGGCACACCTCCTCCTCGCCCTCGCCCGCTTCTTCCCTCTCGTCGGCACCACGTCAGCGCCACCGCGGTCGCACACCTCCATTCCTCGATCCGGTGGGGGTGGATGGATCGTCTCCGAATGGTGGATCAGCGGATGGGTGTTGCGGCGGAGGCCTCGCTTCCTACGCTCCTGTGCCGTGCCGGTCCTGTCTTTTCGTTTGCCCAATTGGCTGAGTTCGGAATAGCTTACGGGATTATAGTTTATACCACAGTAATTAATTTTTAAATATATATATTTTAAAATAAGATTAATAGAAAAAATTATAGTACAAAATATATTATATTTAACTGTATCTGTCAAAATCATATGCGACTATGTTTTTCTATGTTATCACTCATAACCAATTCAAATTTAAAATTTTAAACTATAAATTATGAGACGCAGCTCAAAAACCCACCTAATAATATTTATACCTGTGCCTGTCTTCTTAACATTTGGGCTCCCACCTAATAATATTTACTAGCTACGTAGGCGTGGCGACACGCCACGTCAGCCACCGTGTGGACGAAATAAAAGGGCCAAAAATCCGCAGAAAAAAGAAAAAATAGGGGGGTTTTCGAAAAAAAATCGAGGGTCTTTTCGCAATTTAAAAAGAGTGGAGGGGCTTTTTGCAAAAAAAACCAGGGGCCGTTGCGTAAGAAATAAGGGCCTGTCCGTAATTACGGGAAACCGCGGGTCGTTATCCAGCAAAAAATACGTAGGGGCTTTTTCGTAAAAATCCAGAGACCATTTTGCAAGAACTAGGGACCTATCCGTAATTTTGAAAAGCTGAGGGGGGTTTTCTGGGGTGGCCAACACGTGGCTATGGTGAGGGGGCCGGAATGCCCCCTCCTATAATATAGGGATTATACCTGTGCCTACCTTCTTAACATTTGGGCAACTCTACACGTCTATTGTTTTTAAACTTTTTAATTTTAGATTTTTTTGTTTTCTTACCCTTTTCGGTTTTAAACAGTGTTTCTATATTTTTCTCTCTAACAAGAATAGCACTAATTTCAAATCTTTGATTTTTTTTCTCTTATTTATTTGTATTGTTCAAAAGCCATTTCACGCAGGTCATTTGGTCTCGTAGTATTTTGGTCCGGTCTTTCACATTTTAGAACAAAGAGCCATCACCATTTTAAGGTTCCACCTATTTCGATTTCAACTTCTTGGCTTTAACTTATTTTTCACTATTTCTAAATTTCAAGTTTTCTAGCTTTTTTTCTTTTTTTCACTACTTGAGTTACGATCTTCAAGATCAATTTTTTCAAGGGTTCTCTCAACTTCAAGTTGAGCTTCTTCAACTGATATGAGAGATGTCTTATTCTCATTTAGTTTCAATTTCTACGAACATCTCCGCGGAACTGAGGCCTTATTCTCCTGCGCTCTCCCCCTCTTCTTTACATGAGGGGTTAGAGTGGTTCGAATATCCTTCTGAGGTATTTCTACTCTCTCTGTAGCATTCGCTGCTGGTATGTAAAACTTTGTCACTCCCTTCTGATCAGTGAAGGCATCTGGTAAATTGTTTGCAATTTGTTACAGGTTTATTATTCGTTGAACTTCCAGTTCAGATTCTGTGGTGCGTGGATCCAGGGCCTAAATGTCTGAGATATTCCAGACTATTTTTGGCATTTATCATTATTTAGATACTTTCCTCCCTCTAATATCGAGAAATTATCCTCATCAAAGATACAATCGACGTGTTTCTAGTAGACAGCAGGCATACATTGGACCACCTAATAGAAGCATCTATGACCACTATAAAATATCTAAAAGGACCCGACAAGGGTTGAATAGGTTCACATATGTCACCTTGTATTCTTTCAAGGAAAGTAGGTGATTCTGTTGTTACTTTCAAATAAGAAGGTCTAGTGATAAACTTTTCTGTGGCACAGGTTGGGCATAAGAAATCTTCAGGTTTAGGGAAGGATTGAGTTTTTAAGCTATGACCCACAGAGTTGCTCACTATTTTTCTCATCATAGCTATTCTACGGTGCCCTAATCGATCATTCCAGATCTTAAAAGGTTCCAAAGCTTTATACTCTATTTTCATTGCTACATATTCATCAAGTTTTATGTATATGTAGTACAAGCCTGAGGAGGAGGGAAGTTTCTCAACCACTCTTTTTTTATTATCGTCAGATTTGGTTAAGAGGAGGTATTCTGCACCACCCTCGTTTTCAGTCTCGATATGGATATCATTTAATCGAATATCCTTAAAACTCAATAGGGTACATTTTGATTTGGGATACAAAAGAGCATCATCAATTACTATTTTCGTACCCATAGAGAGGATAATTGTGACTCTTTTAGTGCCAACAATTAGAGCATCGCTTCCGGCGATGGTCGTGACATTTTCTATTTTTTTATCAATGTATGAAAATATTTTGTTCCCCTTAGTATCGAGTTGGTGGTTCCACTGTCTACTAGACATATCTCTTCCTCTGCCATTGGATCAGATGGGTGTCTATCTATAGAGTATATTGTAGTCAAATAATAATAATACAACAGAAATAGACATGTAAAAGAATAGGCAACTCATTTTATTCATTGAAATAATGTTGAAACCCTAAACAATTAATGCTTCATAAGAGCTTAAACAATTTATTATTCTTTAGGAATAACCTAAACTAATAAAGTAAACTTTTATGGAAAATGTGACATCTAGAGTTGCCCGAGAAGACAATCTATGGCCTACTGCAGGTCACCATATATGTCAACCTCCATATGATCACTCCCTATTGCAGTGTCTAGCTCCATCACTGCACCCAGGGCATCATCATTGTCAGCATCAGGCTAATTAACAAAGTGTATCTCGACAGCCTTCTTTACTAGTACCCTTTTGCCTTTGGCAATTGACTATTGGTAGATTTCACCAGGTGCCTTGGGGTGTGGCAATTGTGGGACCAATGGTCCATGCAACCACACCTGTAACAAGGTGAAGGAGCGTGGGTCTTTTTGTTGCCAAAGTCTGGTTTCTGTGGCTTGCCTCTCCCATGCCCCGTCTAGCAGGGCTTGCCATCATCCTTCTGCACACTCAGCTTCCTCTACTGTCCACCTCTATGCATTGGGCCCTTTCTACGGCCCTGGCTACCACTGGTTCTTCGGGAATAAGCGTGTGCTTTTGGCAACGGCTGTGACCCAGTGGGACGAGTCTGATAGTTTTTCATCAGTAGCTGTAACATCCTGAATTTTAAAGCAAGCAAAATTTCGAAGAATCTAAAACTTTTTATTTTGCATCTTATTGGTATTCAAAATTCCTCTGCAATTTTAATTGAGTTCTCCAAAATTGTGTTATACAAATTAATATCAGGACATAACTCCCCAAGAGAAAACATTAAAGATAAAATAATAGTAATAATAAAATCATATAATATATAATATATAGCAGTCACAAGCGAATTAAAATGCAATATATGGCAAACAAAAGTCAGGTGTAAGACGGTAAAACAAAGAGGAGAGATCCGAAATGTAAATAGTGCATCCGAAGAATGAATAAAGGTTTCGAGCTCAACAATTAACCATAAAAGTAAACTAACAAAATAAAATAAAATTATACTTTGAAATATAATTTAAAATTTAGCTAGCATTCAAAATTTAAACTTCATAATTTTTTTCTGAGGACAGCCCTTATTTCTTTCTCCCCTTCCTTCCTTTCCTCCTTTTCTTTCACTGCTCGCGGGCCCCACCTTTCCCCTCTTTTTCTCCCGAGCGCACCCTGGCCCACGGTCAGTCACCCTCCTCCCTGCTTCGGCCAAATCGGCCCCGTGCCCCTATCTCCTTCCTCCTTCCTTCTCACTTCTTCCTCCCTCCTTGTGCGCGCGCCCGATCGTCCCTCTCTCTCTCCCACTGTGGCCATGCCGCATCAATGCACCGCCGCCCCGGATTCGCTCCTCCACGCGCCCCACCGAGTAGCCTCTTCCCTCTTCTTTCTTTCTTCCCCGAGCGCGCGCTGCTCTGTCCCCTTCTCTCCGCGCAAGCACAGCTGCTGCCCCGGTTCCTCCGTCGCCGCTCCCATGCGCTGCCGCCACTCCGCCGACCCTCTCTTGCTCCGCCGACCATATCTAAGCTGCCCCCATCCGATGGGATACATGGGACATCCATGCCCTGTGCCGCACACTCCCTCGACCTCAGCACCCCGTCTTGTCGCCGTCGCCCATGCCTCGCCCACTCCGCCGCCCATGCCGCTTCTTGTTTCGGCAACGTTAGCCACAGCATCACCTTCCTCTCTCCTCCACGGCTATAAAGAGCTCCCCGAGCCGCAGTTGCCCGGTGCCTTCCCCTCTCTTCCTCCTTTGCCGCTTGGCCTCGCCCAAACCTCCCCATCGGCCGCCACGGCCCCTGGCCGCTCCGGCAAAAATCTTCACAATCCAACCCCATTCCGGCGAGCTTTCCCCTCCTAGGCACCTCCCCCAGTGGCTGATTGAAGATTCCCGAAGCGAAGCTCGTCGCACGGCATTTCTTCCCCGCCTCCGGCCAAAACCGCTGTCGCCCACGCCATCTCTTCCACGGCCTACCCCACTCCGATTCCATGCAGTGAGAGCATCACCAGGGTCTCCCCGACCTTCTCCAACCTTCAACCGGAGCTCTCTCCACCGGAGTGCTCCCTTCACGGTGACCATCCGCCGCCGTCCATGGCTTCCGTCGCCGGCCTCCTTCGATACCTGTCCGGCCAAGTCAACACCTCAGGTGGGTTCCTCTGGATCCTCTCTCGCTTATGCTTACCTCCCCTTCCTCTCCCCTCCACCGTAGCACCGTTGCCTCATTTCTCTCCCACGGCCGGCTGCCAAGAGCCGCCGTCACTGACCTTCGGTGTTGTTTCGGCCGGTGCACCGCCGCCTCTAGCTTCACTACCTCCTCGGGAACCCGTTTTACCCCTCGCCGTTGAAGCTTTGGCCCGGCCTCGCCTTCGCCGCCGACGACAGGTGCCTGCGCCACCGCCCCTTGTGTTGCCTTACCCCTCTGGCCGAAGGTGCCTCTGCCCAGTTCAGACAAAACTAGCCGAAGACCACCCCTCCTTTCTTTTGGTATCTTCCTCTGGCTAATGTTTAATGTTTAAGTGTGTGGCATGTAGGTCTACTTTGTTAGGGACAATTCGATTAGCAAAAGATTATATGGGAGTGTAATAGCATATATAATCTGACTTTGAATATACATATAAATATACATGCAAGATAAGGAATTGCTAAAAAATCAAATGAAGGTATAATGGCATATAGTCTAGCTATGGATGTGGCAACTAGATGATAAACCATATTTACATTCTTTCATGAATTGCCAAACTTTGAAATGTAAATCCAGGAAATTGAACAATGGAGCAGTGTGATGAGATATGTTTTGTAATTGAACTTAAGTATAAAAGTGTAACTCATAATTAACAAGTGAGGGTAGGGGCGAATTGAAATAGTGGTATTTAATATTTATACAAGATGAAAGGATTAAAGGTTTGATATTGACAAAGATTTACATGTTAATCATGATTAACAAATTGATTACTTTATAAAGAATAAATCACATCTCTTTTCATATTAGCAAAGGTTGTAGATGATTAATATAATTCTAATTCATAACTATGATATTTAGACATTATAACTTAAGGAAAAGAAGTATGACAAGTTAGTTATCTTTTAAAAGTAGGCCTTATTGATACATTGGGTAAATTATATGAAAGTGAAGATAATGGTAGCTAATACAAGTAATTTTCATAAACTCAAATAAAGAATATAATGGCATATGATCTAATTATAGGTATAAATGTATATATGTAATAAATAGTAGGAAGAAAATGGATCAAAAATCAAATAGGATTCAATAGTGGTTAAAGTCACCTGTTAATCAAGACTAACAAATTGTTTATTATACAAGGATTAAGTTATTTGAATATTAGGTAATATAGATTTACAAATCGAGATCATCTTGCATATAATTACTTAGGATCCAAACTTAAAAAGGTACGCTTTATATAGATCATATGTAATTAAAACATAGATATCATGAAAGCCCTTTTTAAAATAGAAGTTAATATAAATAATTATTATAAACCCAAATAAAAGTACAATTTATGAGTGTATATATATACACACACATGTGATAATAGGAGTAAAATGGTAAAAATCAAGAAAGGTCTTAATAAAATAAAAGTGTCATTAATATTTATTTTGAAATATATAGGCTAACTAAACATGATAAATGGTAGCTGCGGGAAAGCACCCAAATGTCACAATGTAGTAACCTAGAATACATGAGTTGTCGATAGCAAATAATTAATAGGACGTCTTTAATTAACAAGGATCATATGGAATGTCTATTAAAGTCCCCTGAGCATCGGTTAATAACATAGTTTTGCCTATTATGTTTTAATGAACAAGTTGATAATAGGACCACATAAAAATAATGTGTCTTCAATTACTAGAAATATACATTATAAGACTAATTTGGTAAATCAAAATAATCATGTACCTTATATATACAACACATGCCTTATTCCATAAATACTAACCCCGATAAAATAATGCTCGGCTAAATTCAAACATCTGTCCATAAGTATGCCCTAACTCATGGAACTTCTTTAATAAATATAAAATTATAAAAAGAAGATTATTAAATAAAGTGGGTCGAACCATGTTATTCTGCGGTATGCTATATCTAGCCAATCTTTTGTTTCGGCAAACATTCCTTCCGCCATAATCAATCCTTTTCATTTTCGCCATTTATCGCTCTGCTCGAACCCTGTTGAATCCGTCAATTCTCCGCGTCCGATCAATCCTACCCAAAAGTCACCCTTTATCTTATAATAAAGTCAAATTGATTTTTATCTAGATTTTTCTTGGATCTTTTGAGTTATTTGCATTCATTTGTTTAGCACGTAAATAGAACTCAGAATCCTAAAGAATCAAAGGATCAAACGAGACCAAGACCCAGATGAAGATGAAAAACCAGGAGCTCGAGATCAACAAACAAGAAAGCCTTGAGTGAGCTCAAGACCACGGTAAACCGCGCCAGGCGAGTCAATACTTTGATCATATTGAATACCCATTTTGCAAGTTATTTAGATTTAAATTATTAAGTGCATGCTGTTATTTTATGTACTGCTATAAGTTTGTTTTACAACCTTAGTTAGCTGTCCCATTTAATGGATGCCACTATTATATCTTTCCGGCATTTTATGTTGTGAGCCTTGTAACCCTAGTGATGACTATATCTATAATTGTCTCCAAAACTGGGTAGCATGGTTATATCATATGGCTTAGAAATGCTTAGTTGTCAGGGATGTCGAGAATACCCAATATAAGGTACAAACACAAAAGAGCAAATTTTGGGAAATTGAATTTCGAAATGATCGTGTATTTTTAATGGTCTTTATTTTATGCCCCCAAGAAAAATCCCAAAATTGCTTATACATCTGGGTGGCTGGTTCGGGAGCATGGTGCATCGGTGTGCACGAGTGTGTGGTATTGTGGTAGAACTGCCCAGATAACCAAGGACCGAATCGGGTCATGACCTCCTATTGTAAAATAGTACAACCACAAGTCTGCAAAGTGCAACTTGGCTAAGTAAACCCTATCGAACCTCGGACTCATCTCACAGGTTGGGGAAAGAAGTGCCGGAATGCTAGGGCCTATTGTGGCTAAAGAGACACCGAGTGGAGGGTGATTTGTTTCTCAGTCTTATTAGCACTATGGAGAGTGGAGCCTGGAGGTGCTAGTAACAGTGATTAACATCCTACGCAACGTATGGGTCCTATCGCAAGTGAGGGCAACCCATAGGGTGAGATGAGACCCCAAGGCCATGTAGTGTTAAAAGGTTACTGTGATGATCTATTCAACTGCATGACTAAGGAATCATGCGGGGCAATGAGCGGATCGTCTCTTGTGGTGAAAGTGTACAAACTCTGCAGAGTCAAAACTATTCGAATAGCCGTGCCCACGGTCAAGGGCGAACATGGGAACTTAACTTTGATATAGTTCTGTTTCAAAATAATTTTTAAAAAAGGTTGGGATGTGGAATGGAAAAATGAAGGACGAATGACTGTCCTGGTTTGAATTGCCCTGGGTGTCGTCCCAGTAATAAGTTAAGTGGCTATAACGCTGAAAACTGGTTTGTGGTACAAGTAACCTAGGTTAATGGATGAAATCTGTACTTATTCTATAAGATCTTTTAGTCAAAAGTATTATAAAACTTTGTCCAAAAAGCAAAGTCTAGGAATTTCTTATACTTAATTTTAAGTCTTTCAAAACGCAATTTCTGGCAAATAAATTAACCGATCCTATCCTTTGTCAAGCCATGCATGTTATATACTTGCATTCCGTGTGTTGGCTCGCGAAGCACGGTGGTTAGTGTGCTCACTCTCGCTCACAAAAATCCAGAATCAGGAGCCGAACCGCTACTTTTCAGTAATGCGCCAAGCCATGGTGAAGAAGAAGATGGAGAGGCCAAGAACTAGGTCGCGAACCCCTAGTTGGCTGCTTGTGGGCATGTTCTGTGGGTCCCACCTGTGTGCTTCGTTTTCCGCTGTTGATTTCATGGTTCTCAGCTTGATCGGCCCATGTGTAAGTATTCTATTATATTTATGCTTCCGCTTGATATATATTTTGATATTCAGTAATGTATCTGTGAGCACTATATACTAATCCAAGGAATAGTGCGGTGGAATCACAGAAGATTTTGGATTAAAAATCCGGGTCCGACAGTAGCTCATCATTCTTCTTAGTCTCAAGAAGAGTGGTAATCAGCTCTGAGTACTTCTTGTACTTGGATTGTCGGTAGTGCTGCTGGAGCGTCCTATGAGTTATAGAATCTGAGTTTGGCGACAAGATTATGAATAGTAGAGTTGTATGCAGACACCCTTTTGAAATCCTGGAACCTAATGTTGGTCCATTCATGTTGTGCTTCAGGCAACATGATGGATCTCTGCTGATCATACCTCTCCTTCAGGGAGTTCCATAATATTAGTGGGTCTTCTTTCAAAAGATACTCAGACTTCAGGTCTGAGTGGATGTGGTGTCTTAAGAAATGTAGTACCGCACATCTGGCGGCATCAAGAATGGCAGGAGCCCTAGCTGCAGGCTGAGTTGTGGCGACGCTGAGTGATCTAGTCGTCAAGTTCATCTTAGCGTCCATGACCCATGTGAGGTAGCGCAAGATCCAACGTAGCGGGGATGGTCGGCGCAAGATCCGACGTAGCGGGACAGCCGGCGTGTTCCTCGTCGGGGGCGGCGACGGTGCTTCGGGCGCACATGGCCGGCGTGGCTTCTGATGGGAGTGGCGGTGGCGCTTCGGGCGCACATGGTCGGTGGGGAGCCCGTCGGACTTTCTGACGGGAGCGGCGGCGGCGCTTCGGGCACATGGCCATCGATGCTTTGGGTGCATTGGTCGTTGGGATTTGCCTCGACAGGTATGAACCAAGGGTAGCAGATGATGCCAGCGACTTTAGGCCATGGCAGCAGCCAGTTTTTCGGTGATCTACCATGGTGAGCTTGGGGAGTTCCGTTGGTGCAGTGGGTTGTCGAGGTTAATTCTAATCAATATGTTTGCTATGGTTGGATGCAATAATTGTGTGGTTTGCATGAAGAATATAGGTATGTTGTTCCCGATTGTTCTAGGATGTGAGAGCTTAATCTGTCATTCAAAGCTTTATATGTAGATAGGAAAATCAATCTATTTTTAGAGAGTAGCAAATACCAGATCGATCTATGTACGATGTTGCTATGTGATTCTAAAATCAATCTATTGCAGATAGTAACAAATAACATATTGATCCATGTATGAAATTGCTACGTAATTAAAAAAATCTTGATTCTAGTGTGATCATGTCATCTGATCTAGATTATTGGATTTATATATCTAAAAACCCAAATATCAATCTGCTAGTAGGAACAATTACTACGAGATCGACCGTACACATGGCATTACTATGGAATATGAAGTCAATCTAGATTGAAGAATATGAATTGCAATGCATAATAGTTTGATTCAGAATTTGCATACTGTACACCTCGTAGAGCTTCGTGTTGATAACGTGTTAAGAAATCGATGGAGTAGATGAACGGTAATGCAATCCACGAATACAATCACCAGAGATAATCTCACAATTACACAAGATACCAGGAGAGTAGAGAACCAGAACGTATGCTTTATTGATAATAGCTTGGTTTACATGGTGCAATACCTCTATATTTATAATAGAAAACCACCAGGGGTAGTTTAGGTATTTGCCCACATCGAAAACCTAATCGGTTTCGTAACAGGCACGATGACAGATGTAAAGGAGGAAGCGAGCTAGGACTTGTCGAGAAGCTCAATAAGCTCTACCGCTTAGCCACCAACATGTAGAATATCCTTTTTTTCATCGATTTCTTTCTTCCACGCTTGCAAATTTGGTACCCTAGCCTGTGCTTTGTCTTCTTGTTATTTCGATTTATGTAGTATTATAGTGAATAGAGCCCTCAATTGCAATGTATCTGAGTAGAACTAGCCCATGAGATCTCGTTCGGCGCTCAATGTACTGGTTGAGATCTCGTTCGGTGCTTGATGCATTGGTTGAGATCTTGTTCAGCGCTCGAAGTACTAGCAAATTAGATACTACCAAATCGAACCATTCCCCCTAGATTCTACCAAAATCATGCCAAATCGAACCCCCAAAGTGCATCCACTCGACCTCATTCTCAACCAAAACCATGAATCTTTGGGCAAATCAAGAATAATACCCACGTACTTGTAGAGATTAGGTCCTCAGTACCAATGCAGCGAGGAGGGCTGCTAAGTAGTCAGTGACAGGAGAGATGGTGAGGGGTTTTGAGATTACTCACATAATTACCATAGGGTAATGATGCTAGTCAACGGATTATTAATTGTTTTAGTCAATAGAACATCGCTCTAACGAATAATAAGCTCATCAGAGTATTACAACAGAATAATAATTAGAGACAATATATTACATACATCCACGTAGCCACACAGGGCTAAAGTTTCATACAACTTATTCACATCAGTTATTACAATACCAGGACAAGAAGTATATTTTAGAACTTTAATTATACAATAGAGAAGTATACAAATACAATACACTAATAACACAAATACCCAAGTGGTCGAGTTCGAATTGCTCCTAGGTCTCTAGTTATCCTAGTCCTCGTATATAACCCTCATATGGCTTGGTCTCAGTACAATCTCCCTCTTCCTAGGAGTAGGGCTCCTCTGTATAGGTCTCATCCCCGTCAAAAGTAGATCCCAGCTGGTTATCCTCTAAACAAAGGAAATAATGACAATGGTGAATACGGAGTACTCAGCAAGCTTATATAATAAATATACACTATATGCTCCTATCTACCTCTCTTGCTATCTCTCATTCTCATGTTCATTCCCAATCTCATACTCATAGAAAATAATGGTTTTTGGTTGTGATAGATTTTGGCTTTATTATTTTGGAAAGCTACTGAACATTCGTATGAATAGCTAAAAACCTCTATGGGTTTCCGTAATCCCCTTCCCTGGAGATAGGCATGAATTTGTGATTTATATAGCATTGCGTAAGCTTCCCTGAAGACCTAGTACTTCGTCTGCAATTATACGGATGCTATATTTGAATCTCTGGCGTCGATGAAATAACATGACATAATAATGGAATGAATTATATTAAGGCGTGTATGTGTGCTTTCTAATGTTTCGCCCAATTTATTAATGGATTCTTGAGGTGTCGGATTTATTGTAATTGTCAGCTAACCATTGGCATTAATCGATTAATATTATTTATGTGCGAAAAAAATGCTAAAGTATTAAGTTGGCATGAAAATCTAAGCTAAGGTCTCGGATAGTTTCCAACAGCATTTCTATTTTCTTTACACAGTTAAGATTTACTCAGGTAATTCTTAGAACCTACAAGTACTTAATTTAGTTGCGAAGACCATTATGTAGCGAGATCTCTACAACTTACCTCTTTAGTGAGTATTCACCAATTTTAGCAAAACCTAGGTTGCACAAGTTTTATTTTGACCCATTCTATTCTATTCTATTTTCACTTTTTTCATTTTTCTCTTTTTCCCTCTCATTCTTCTTTTCTTTATTTTCCTTTCCTCTTTCATATTCTTACTCAACCGGCTTCCCTCATTCCCCATCTCATCTCCCCTTGGCTCCTCCTCTTCTCTCACGCTCGCTGATCTCTCCCCTTGCGCCTTTGGTTCCTCGGCACACCTCTCTCCTTGCGCCGCTAGCCTCCCGGCTCGCCTCTCTTCCTGCACCGCCCCCTCCTCTCTCGTGTTACCCCGCTCCAGCGATCGTGCTGACCCTTGAGGTCCGACCTCTGGTGCCCTTTTCGACTACTGGATCTGTGGCCTAAGGCCCGGATCTGGCCCCTCCTCGCCCGGCTGCATCTTCTCCGTGTCCCCTTCTCGATGCAATTATTCCTTATGTTGAGCTTTTCACTATTTTGCTTTGATTTGATTTTTAGCTTGTGATGGGAAAGGCATGGAGGTGAGCTACCGTAGCCAGTCACGATGGAGCTCAAAGCCGCCCGCACGCTAGGGGAGTGCGCGGTGGCTGTCGGGCGTGAGTACTAGGCTACCAGCAGTGTGCCGCCACCGATCCTCATCTACAGTAACCTCCCTCCCCTCTACTTCTTTACCGTCAGCTGATAAATATTTGTGCTGGCTCTATGGTGTTCTGGTGATGCTATGTGACAAACGACTAGTTGCTTATTGGCTACGGTTTATGCATGATTTACTATTGAGAAATGGACACTAACACTATAGGTAATTTGTGGGCTACCTTTGCTGGTTGCTTCGGGAATTGTTGATAGCTTTTGCTTGGTGATCGCTTTCTTGGTTGCTTGAGTGCCGACTAGTGGTGACCTCCTCCTAGGGTTGATGATCTTGTGGCCTGTGGTCTGGTTTCTTACTCCTGGTCGGCTTGCCCTAACTGTCTTGTGGTGGCTAACGCTCTGTGGCTGTGGAGTTTGAGGGTTTGGATTGGCAATGGAAGAAAGGAATGACTTGCTGGTGCTGTGGGCTTTCTTTTCTCGTTTCTTCTACTTGGTTGGTTGTGTGTGCTCTTTTGCTTGTGGCCGTGTTGTTCAGAGCTGTCGTGCTATGCCTTCTGGAGGTCTTCTACTGGCTTTACTGTGGCGGTAGCGCCCAGAAAGGCCTTGTTGGCTTTCCTGTTGCCGTGTGGGCTTCATAAGGGCATTTTAGTGATTGGGTTACTGTTGACTAGTTGCTATGGTGTTTTGAGTATAACTCAGGTTTGTTTACGCCGAATGATGACCATATGGTTGTGAGAGGTGTCGAGTGACCTCCGGACGGTCAGGTATCTCCGTGAACGGAATGCCCCACCCGAAATTAACCTTTAGTGCTCTGACGGCAATCTCTCTCTTCTCCTTTGGTTCGCTTATTGCTATTTGTTCTTTTGTTCGATCTTTTTCTGTATTTTAATTACTGAGTTGCTCACCATTAACATAGCGGTGTGGTGTGGTTTCGACAATGGATTCTAATGTATGGGATGAATGCATGTAACTTCGTATATTCTAATTGTGATGTAAATATGCCAATATGAATAACTTTGCATGTAATTTTATTCGATTGTGATCCGAATGTAAAAATGAATGTATGAAATGGTTTCTCTATTATAATTGAGTTCTCTCTATTGTAACTGTGCATTGCTAATAATGAATAAATGAATTTTGCTTTGCAATATGATATGTTAGTTCGACTAACGGATTTGGGGTTCCTAATATTGATTTAGCCAATTTAATTAGTATGATTAACACTAATCATGTCCATTAAGTTAATTAGAAAATGCGGGGCGTTTCAGGTTCGCTACAGAAGTGCATCTGCTTGGCCCTTCCTATGCGCAAGGCAGCAAGAGGAGTCCATACAAGGTTATTTTGAAAACGATGCTAGCTCCCATATCCGACATGTACTGTGGCCACTTCATGGGCCACCTAGACTCCAGCGTGGCGTGCGTGGCCACTCTATGCGTGGGCCAGCTAGTCATGATGCAGAGCCAATTTGAGCAAAACCAGATTGGACTAGTACTAAGTGAAAATATAGATTAACATTGGTGCACAGTGAAACAAATGACAAACTAAATGGTGTAAGCCACAAAAGAAGTTAAATAATAAAAATTATTTTCATTGGCATGGTGGCATCTTCACCCTTGGGCCCATAGTTATGAAAATTAGACTAGACTGCCAGGAGAACTGAAAAAAACTGGAACCAAAGACTACACCAGCTCGGTTTGCTTCAAAAATTGTCCATGCAATTAGACCAAAAAACCGGATGAATCGGTCGGTTTTTAACATAATCGCTGAACTGAGCGGTTTCAACACGGTTCTTATTTAGGACAGAAATGCCCTCACTCTTATTATTTTCTTGCTATGGGTTCAGGGGTAAGATTGAAAAAGTGTGAATATGAGTGCATTTGTCATTTGCCCTAGCTTGGTTTCGACTATTCTCCTCTCTCCCCCTCCTGGTCACCACCATCGATAGCTAGCGCTTGGCCACTTCCTTATAACGTCATGACATCAATCTCCTTGTCAATCGCCTAGATCTACTACTCCGCTGCACCAGTCACTGTTGTCGCCACACTAATGTACTTCCTTCGTCTCCAGTCTCCTTAATGTACTTTCCCCCATCTCCTGCTCAAGAACTCCACCATTCCACTACTGCTCCACTGTACCAGGTTTGCCTCGCCGCTGTGTTTGGATACATCGACACGCGCTTCGACCTCCTTGAGCTCATCCTTGACCTCAGATACAGCCTGCCTAGCTCACATCACCAATTTCTCACGCCACCAACTACTTCCATTGCCGAGCTCAGATGCATCTGACGTCTGCCCTATCGGCTTTTCGTCCCTCCTGGTTGTGCTCAAGGCGCCACCTTTGATCCCTAATTCCGCCCCAAGAAACCCTAGCGGAGCCTCTTCTGATTTCAGGTATGGCTTTGGAATTTTTGCTTTGCATTCTAGGTTGATTTGAGCGATAACCAATAAGAATCTAGAACCTTTTGTGAACTCAATTCTTTTACTTGGTTTTGTTCGATGCCATGAACCCATCAAGCGAACCTCCAAGTTGTGGAGTATGATAGGGATAGTAGCTTTGATTTTGTTAATGCTGCTTGCATAGGAGTCACTATGTGGCCTCATAGATAGGTTGATTTTCATGTGTGTGTTTTTGCGGTCAGATTTCCATGTGATTTTTTGCGGTGAGATTTTCATGTGATTGGTTCGACGCTTGTGCCTTCCAAATATCTCAGGTCAGCAGACGTCTGATACTTATAACTTTAGTTCATCTGTAATTTTTAGGTTCTTTTTTTATTGTTTCAGCAATTCCAGATACTTGAAGTGTTGGTTTAATGTGTTGGTGTTGCTTGCCGCTTCATTGCTAATTGTTTGCTGCTTCATTGCTAATTGTTCAGCGATTTAGAGATAAGTGAATAGGGTGCTGCCTAAATTAATCTTCTTTTTAAGGATGGACATATAAACTTCTAATAGATATAAAGGCATCTACAATGTATGAAAAAAAAGGATTTTAAGCCACCTTAAAATCGACTTTATACATTACAGAGTTGGCCTTAAGGAGGTCATAAGCAAAAAAAGCTTAAGATTAGCCCTCAAGCTAAAGACCTGATCATAAGCATTAAAATACAATTTTTCTTGTGGATTTTGTTCTTCTCTCTCCTGAGTGGGACCCTTCGTTAGAGCCCAGTGGTGATCTTAAACATAACAGAGTGGACCTTAAGAATTAGATGAAGTCTACCTTAAAATCTATTGAGATCTTATACACTGCTGATATCTTAAAAAAAGTGCCTCAAAAGTTCAAATTACCATCATTATCCCACTGTGTCTTGACTCTTGCTCTTGCATATTCTGTAGAAGCTTTGTTGAGGCATCAAGTCAAGAGTCTCTAGACATTTCAGTCGAATACTCAAATCGCAGAGACGCATACATGTTGAACCGTCGACTGGACCAGTAAACCGGCGCATCGGTGGCTGCACCGCTCCGGGTACAATAACTACGCTGGCACTTTTGATGTTCCCTTTGCTTGTTCGTCGAAGTATTCTTGCATGGTACGTACGTTCGTAATGATGTTCCGCTTCTTTGCTTCTTTTTTTTCCTTTCAAAGATTTCATGTCCCTTAATATTTTGCTTTGGAACAAACCCTGTCTTTCTCTTGCTTGTTCGTGCTGATCATTATTGCAATTATATTCTGTTAAGTGTAAAGCTGTGTATATCTTTACTACTTTAAAAAAACTAGCAACATAAGCGCGGCGTCACGCCGCATCAGCCACTATGTGGAATTAAGTAAAAGCGGCGAAAATTCATAAGACGAGTTTTTCTTTTAAAAAACAAGGATCCGTGCGTATTTTCAAAGAAAGTGAAGATTTTTTGCATAAAAAGGTCTCGCGCGTAATTTCAAAGAAACCGTAGGATGTTATCACACAAAAAGAGGGGTCTCCATGAAAAAACTAAGGTTCTCAAAGAAAGCGAAGGGCTTTTTTGTATAAAAAGGATCCGTGCGTAATTTCAAAGAAATCGTAAAAAGGATCCGTGCGTAATTGTAAAGAAATCGTGGGGCGTTATCCAGAAAAAGGAGGGACCTTCATGAAAAAACTAAGAGTTCGGACATAATTTCGAAGGTGTAGAGGGGTTTTTTGCAAAAACGAGGTGGTAGGTGTTTTTTTAGAAAAATCAAAGGTCTATATGTAATTACGAAAATATGGGGGCTTTTTTTGTAAAAACGCCACGTGACGCGGGTGCCCGCCCGGGCATTCCCCAGACATTAAATACGGAGGCGCTGGGCCGTGGCTCCCCGTGCCCGTGGTTTTGGCGGAGACATTCCGGTGGGGAGACCACCGCCGCATCGTTCACCCATTGGTTTCTTTCTTTCTCCTTCGCATTCACATCGTCATTATTTACTAACCACTCCATCCGCCCCCATTCTTGGAGAGCAAGAAGCACAGCAACACCCGCCGTCTCATTCTTGGCGAGAGAGAGAAGAGGAGATCAAGAATCCCCGCCCCATCTTCTCCTCCAACTCCTGTCCCCCACGTAGATCTAGCGAGCGAGCGATGGTGATGGGCGGTGAGCAGCTGCTGAAGGCGGAGGGGGAGCACGGCGCCGCGGTGATGCGGTGGCGGCCCAAGACCAAGATCGTGTGCACGCTGGGACCGGCGTCGCGGTCGGTGGAGATGATCGAGCGGCTGCTGCGGGCCGGGATGTGCGTCGCCCGCTTCAACTTCTCCCACGGCTCCCACGAGTACCACCAGGAGACCCTCGACAACCTCCGCGCCGCCATGGACCGCACCGGCATCCTCTGCGCCGTCATGCTCGACACAAAGGTACTAGACCCTCTCTTTCTTTGTCGTTCCTCGTTGATCTCGGTGATTCCGTGCCTCTCGATGTAGTTCTTGATCTGTACTGGCCTATATTGTCGCCTGCTCGGGTTAGGTTTATGCTGTTCTAATCTTGGGCGTCTTTTCAGCTCTAATTTCTTCTTATATTTCTCCCCGATTAACATTTGTAGCTGGGTTTCCTCAACGATTGCCCTTGTGGTTTTTTTGCATTTACGGTCACTGAGAGCTCGCCGTTCTGTGTGTATGTGTGTGTTGGGGGCGTTCGACCCTGCTATTCTGTGTGCTTTTAGGCGAATATTTTTCGCTGTTATTAGCGGCTTTCATCGCGTAAGTGTCCATTTTTCTTGAACTTGTTCTTGGATGTGATCTCCGCCCCTCCGGGATTCTTTGCCCCCTTTCTTTGCGAACTGTTGCTTGTTATTGTTTCCTCTTTGTGTTGTTTGGCTGTTTGCCCGCAATTGAAGCGGCAGTGTGTGGACGACCAATAGGCGTCACATACAAATTCCTGAAGATCAATAGCCGCATTAAATTGTCGGCATTTGACATTTCGCTTGGATTTCGCAATTGGATTTTGCGTTTGGATGGAACAAACCGTTGTTGGCTGCTGAGTTGGCTGCTGTCGATTTCCTTTCACTGTTGGGTGTGGTCCTCATTCTACAGCCGTTCTTCCTGTCTGTGTTTCACTGTTAAAGAAATTTGTTTTGTTCTGGTCTGTTCTTTGACTTGGGTGATAATGGGGAATGTTTGTTGTTCTCTCCATTTCTTTGTTTGGACCTATGCAGTGATTTTACACTGTTATTGCTCCGAGTTCCTTGGTTAACATCTAGAGACTGAATGCTCAATGCTGTTAAAACGAACTTTTATGATTTATTAGAACGATGTATAAATTTCCCTGTAATCTTATATATTATTTTGGCCCCAAATCCCTCCCCTTCTGGATAAAATGAACACAAGAACACGTATACTCAAGAACACCACAAGAACACAAGGTATTTTGGCACTGTAGAACTTGCAGTTTTCAGGTTTACTTCCTCCCTTTATATAGCAAATAAACAGGAGTAACTAACTCACTAAATACCAAGAAACTGAACCACTAAATACTAAGAAACTGAACTACTAATTACCATGAAACTGACCCATTACGCACACTACATGCACTGCATCAAGACTCTTCATGAGAGGTAGACATGCAGATCAACAAGATTAATCTAACAATCACCCCCTTAATCTTGTTTGCTTTATTCTCCACTTCCACGTCGGGCTTCAAAGCAGTGCGGGCTCATAATCCGCATCAGCAATGGCAAGCTGCGCCACTGCCTTAGTCACCTTCTTCGGTTCGTCGCACTCGTCGATGAAGTGACCAAACTCACCACAGTTGCGACAATCAATCTTCGACTTGTTGAACTTGCTGCGGTACTTCTTCTTGTCACCGTTTTTGTTGATGCCGTTGCTGGAGCCCTCACCGCTTCTCTGCTCTTCAACGACCTTGGCCTCCCACTCGGCATGTGTGAGCAGCGGCTCCCCATGCGTGAACAATAGCCGCTGCTCGCCTTCTCTTTCACGACGTCGCCCCTTTGAAGCCTCCTCGAATGCCCGCAAACGCCTGATAGTCTCGGCCACCGACATCTCCGTCACATCACCCCCATTGTTCAATAGTACTAACAATGGGTAGGAAATTATCGGGGACGGAGTGTAGGAGCTTCTCAACCACGGCACTCTCCTCCACTTTCGTGCCGAGTGAACATATCTCGTTCACAATGGTGGTAACCTTCAAGGCAAACTCATTAACTTTCTTAGATTCACTTATGTACATACCGTCAAGTTCCCTCTTGAGAGTCCGTACTCGGGCCTTCTTGATACGATCTTCACCAACATGCATCTTCTTGAGAGCGTCCCAAGCCTCCTTCACCATCTCCTTCTCGGATATAGCCATCACCATAGCCTCCGGCACAGCTTGGACGATGGCGGCGAGATCCATCCGGTCCTTCTTCTCATCGACCACTTCATCGCCCTCCACTGCAGCCCACACGCCTTGTGCACGCATGAAGATCTTCATCTTCACCGCCCACACACCGTAGTTGTTCTCCGAGAGCATGGGGTAACGCACTGTCACCCCGCCTCCTTCACTTGTTGCACGACTAGCTCGTGTCCGCCTTGGTTGCTGTCGACGTCCTTGTCGTTGCCAATGTTGTCGGTGCCGTTGCCCGTAGACATGATCTTCGGCATCTCACGAACAAGGCTCTGATACCAAATGTTGGTCCCAAATCCCTCCCCTTCTAGATAAAATGAACATAAGAACACGTATACTCAAGAACACAAGGTATTTTGGCACTGCAGAACTTGCAGTTTTCAGGTTTACTTCCTCCTTTTATATAGCAAATAAACAGGAGTAACTGACCCACTAAATACCAAGAAATTGAACCACTAAATACCAAGAAACTGAACTACTAATTACCATGAAACTAACCCATTACGCACACTACATGCACTACATCAAGACTCTTTATGAGAGGCAGATATGCAGACCAACAAGATTAATCTAACATATGACCATCAAAATGATGTATAGATAGTATTCTACTTGCACTTTGCGCATGAGGATTATGAGTTGAAGTAATGTTGCATAATTACTTGTTCATTCGATGCTCAACGTTTGTTAAGTTGTTAAGTGCATTTTTCCAAATAGGCTATTACCCCTTTAGACCAGTTGCCTTCAGGCATGACACCCTTTAAAATGTTGGTTGGAAGCTACTCGGAAATGCATATGCAATATGCTGAGGATGAACACAACTAGCACAAATATTAATGAGACCAACCTTATTGAATTACAAAATTAATTCCAGGAAATTTATCGATCTGCTGGTTTACTCATTACTTAACTTGGGATTAAATTACCATAGTCATGACCCTCATAGATACGGTTAGTGCTGGGACCAACCTTCATCACTTCTATTGTCACCAGCTAGATCTGGCTGGCCTGTGTGTCTATGTGCTTTCTGTAATGGGGAAGTTTATGGTATGAACCATGTGACTTCACCTGTTGCCTGTTGGTACTCTGAAAGATAGAATATCTTCTAAAACAGGATACTGTGTGTTAGACAGGCACTTTGGCCGACCGGCCCTCTGGGCCCATGCATGTTTAGTATGGTTGGTTAGTTATCTATTAGGCAAGGATCTCCCGGATTGGCCCATGATTCTATTAGCCATAACCCTAGACATCCTTGCCTATATATATGACTTGTATTGCTTCTCTTGAAATCAATCTACTATTTCCATTGCATATCTATTGCTTTCATGGTATCAAGAGACTGGGTTTCCCCATGATCTCGTTTCCGCTGCATCTCCAGCGCGCGTGACTCCCTCACGCGGCGCCCCCCTCCGCACCGGCCGTCGCTGCGTCGCGCACACGTTCCCCTTGTCCTGCGCCCACCTCCTCCGCACCGGCCGTCCCTCAGGCTGTCGCTGCGTCGCGCGGATGTTCCCCTCGTCCCGCGCCCACCTCCCATGGCTGGACCACCTCCGCCGCCTCCTCCCCAGTGCTGCCGCTGGTCTTCCGCCGCAAGCAATCGCCACCGGCGAGGATGCCGACCGCGCGCCACGCACGCGGCTCGATCACGTCCGCTCTGCCCAAGCCGCGCGGGAGAAAGCCCTCGCGATCGTCGCGGAGGCCGAACGCGAGGCCGCTGCTGCCACCCAGGAGTGCGATGCACTCGAGCGTGCTGCTCGCACCCGGGCTAATGCTACCGCCGATCTCTTCAAGGAAGCCGCCGCCGACTCCAACTCTAACGTCTTTGACGTCCATGCCGTTCACAATGCCATGCTGCTTCATGAGGCCGCCGCTGTCCTCAATCTTCATGCCCAGGCCATTGCAGTCCAGAACATCCGATCCATGGTTACCATCGTCCTCGACATGAACTCCGCCAGCTATACCCAGTGGCGAGAAGTCTTTCTCCTCGCCTTGGGCAAATACTCTCTGGAGGATCACGTTCTTCGCGACGCCGCTACCCCAGCCTCCCCCGATTGGTTCCGCATGGATTGCGTGGTTCGTTCTTGGATCTTCAGGACCATGTCAGCCGATCTCGCCAAGATCATCATGGAGCGTGGCTCCACCGCTCGTGCTACCTGGCTTGCCATCGAGACTCAATTTCTCGGCAATCAGGACGCATGCGCTCTCTTCCTCGAGGCCAGTTTTTGCAACTTCGTTCAAGGCGATCTGTCGATCACCGACTACTGCCAGAAGCTGAAACGCATGGCTGACGACCTCGGCGACCTCGGCGAACACATCTCCGACTGCACCTTGGTGCTCCATGTCATCCGTGGCCTAAACGAGAGCTTCTCCGCCATCGGTCTGCACCTTCAGCGCAGCCGTCCTTTCCCCACCTTCCTAGAGGCCCGCCGAGGAACTCACCCTGGCTCATCGACAGATGGCACCCTCCATCGCCCTTGTCGCCTCTACTCGCAGCCCTTCGCCTTCGCCCGGCTCCCACCAGCAGCCGCCCTATCCCCCGACCGGTGGCTCCACCTCCAGTGAGGCCTTCAGGCCTGCTGCCCGTGGCAAACATGGCAAACGCCGCGGGCATCCTGGAAATGGCCCTCACACTGGCTCCGGCTCTGCCGGCGGCACACCTCAGCAAGCACGGACGGGCGGACAGGGCACCTCCAGCGGACACTGGCCCTCCTACCACAATCCCTGGACTGGCTCCATCTACATGTGGTCGGGCCAGCGACCACCCCTGGCGCCTCTACCTGCCCCTGTGCAGCAACCTACCGTCGGTGGTCAGCCACCGCAGACACCGTCGGTGGTCAGCCACCGCAGACTTTTCTGGCTCACCACCACCAGGCGCCGATGACTCAGTAGCCGCAAGCTCGCTCGTCGGTGGCCAGGGCCAGTGGGCTATCCCTCTGACGTACCACTGCAATCCCACCGGTGGCCTGCCCTCCTGGGATCAGCATTCTTTGGCATCATCTTTCAACACCATGTCCCTCATACTGCCTCCGCAAAACGACTGGTACTTCGACTCAGGTGCTACCTCACACATGACATCCGATGCTGGTACCCTCTCTCACACCTTCTCGCGGAATCATATTCCTTCATCTATTGTTGTCGGTAATGGGTCTTTACTCCCCGTCACCACCATTGGCGCTACTCATCTTTCAAGTTCATTTCAACTTAATAATATCCTTGTTTCCCCAAGTCTTATTAAGAACCTTATATCCGTTCGCCAGTTTACCACTGACAACAATTGTTCTGTTGAATTTAATCCTGCTGGTTGTTCTGTGAAGGATCTCCAGTCCCGGAACGTGATCGTTAGATGCAATAGCACCGGCCCCTTGTACCCACTTCGCCTACCTGCCGGTGTCCCCCTGCCCAGCGCCTTCCTCACCGAGTCTTCCTCTCTTTGGCATCGTCGGCTAGATCACCCTGGTCAAGAGGCTTTCAATACTCTCATGCATAATTCCTCCATTCCGTCATGTAATAAAGAAGTTAGCACCTCTTTGTGTCATGCATGTCAATTGGGTCGCCACATTCGTCTTCCTTTTCCTATGTCCACCTCGCGTGCTACTCATAAGTTTGACCTCATACATTGTGATCGTTGGACATCACCCATTGTCAGTGTTTCGGGTTATAAATATTATTTGATCATTCTGGATGATTACTCGCATTACCTTTGGACTTTTCCTCTGCGACTCAAATCCGACACTTTCACCACCCTTGCCAACTTTTTCTCTTACGTGACTACTCAATTTGGCACCACCATTAAGGCTGTCCAATGCGACAATGGCCGCGAATTTGATAATTCCAGCTCGCGCACATTCTTCCTCACATGTGGTGTCCACCTTCGCATGTCATGTCTCTACACCTCTTCCTAGAATGGTAAAGCTGAGCGAATTATTCACTCCACTAATAACATTGTGCGCTCCTTACTGTTCCAGGCAAGCTGCCCTCCCTCTTTCTGGGTAGAGGCCCTCAACACCGCCACCTATCTTCTCAACATTCTTCCGACCAAGACTCTTGGTTCCTCTACACCCCACTTTGCCCTCCACGACCAAACACCATCCTATGTTCATCTCCGTGTCTTCGACTGCGCATGCTATCCAAACTTATCTGCCACAACCTCCCACAAACTTGCCCCGCGCTCAGTGTTGTGCGTTTTCCTTGGGTATTCTGCTCACCACAAAGGATATCACTGCCTTGACATTGCTTCCAATAGGCTCATTATTTCTCGCCATGTCATCTTTGACGAGAACTCTTCCGCTTGCCAAGCAGCACCAGCAATGCCCCGCGGATCTTGTGTTTTTGGATGATGTGACTGATGTTGTGCCTACCCCCATAGGCCAAACTTCGTTTTTTCCTACAGGTCCGTCTGCTGCATCGGAGCATCCACCACCCGCACAGCCACGTGCGGCTCCGGCGCCTGCACAGCCACGTGCGGCTCCGACGCCCGCACAGCCCCGTGCGGCTCCGACGCTTCACCAAACGGACAAGGTCCCCTCCGTATAGCCATGTGCGGCTTCTCCACCGACAACCACTGCGACTGCATCCATGCCGCTCCCTCCTGCAGGCAGGGACTTCTGCCTCGTCTACTCCAGGCGCCATGCACCGACGACAACAACGTCCCTCGCCTCGCCCGACTATGCCCCTGCGCCTACTGGCCCTCCATCAGTTCCGCCGGGCGTGGCTCCTGTCCCACTGGTGGTAAACAGCCACGCCATGACCACTTGGGCCAAGCGTGGTTTCCGGATGCCTGCACTCTTCGTCGCCGCTCCGCTTTCTCCGCTCCCGAAGACCTACCGTAGTGCCCTTGCCGATTCCAATTGGCGAGCCGCTATGGAGGAGTACAGTGCTCTTCTACAGAACAATACCCGGGACTTGGTTCCTCGCCCGCACAAAGCGAATGTCGTCTCTGGTAAATGGATTTTCAAGCACAAGCTCCAGGCAGATGGTTCTCTCGAGCGCTATAAAGCGCGTTGGGTGCTGTGTGGTTTTACACAACGCCCAGGAGTGGATTTCGCCGAGACATTTAGTCCAGTTGTGAAGCCAGCGACCGTGCGGACAGTGCTGTCTCTTGCTCTCTCCAGGAAGTGGCCAATTCATCAACTTGCTGTGAAGAGCGCCTTTCTTCATGGGACTCTGTCTGAGACAGTTTATTGTTCACAGCCATCTGGTTTCGAGGATTCTACTCATCCGGAGTTTGTTTGCCGCCTGAACAAATCACTCTATGGTCTCAAGCAGGCTCCGCGTGCATGGTATAGCAGGTTTGCTACATATCTGCTATCTCTTAGATTCACTGAGACCAAGTTCGACACATCACTGTTTGTGTACCATCGCGGTACTGAGATTGTCTACTTGCTTCTTTATGTTGATGACATTGTTCTCATCGCCTCATCGGCCGAGCTCCTCCGGCGCATCATCACTGCATTGCAGCGGGAGTTCTCTATGAAGGACCTTGGTGAGCTTCATCACTTTTTGGGTATGCATGTGCAGCCGTGTCGTGGTGGCCTCCTCTCATAGCGTCAGTACATACTGGACATCTTGGAGCGAGCAGGCATGGCAGATTGCATGCCATGCACCACCCCTGTTGACACAAATCCGAAAGTGTCAACCTCCGCTGGTGACCCTGTTCGTGATCCCAGTGACTTCCGGAGTTTAGCAGGAGCCCTACAATATCTCACCTTCACCAGGCCAGACATCTCCTATGCAGTTCAGCAGGTGTGTCTTCATATGCACGACCCTCGCGAGCCCCACCTTGCTGCTCTCAAGCGGATTCTTCGGTATATTCGTGGCACTCTCCATCTGGGACTCTTTCTTTAGCCGTCTGATCTCATGGTGTATTCTAATGCTAACTGGGCCGGTTGCCCGGACACGCGCAAGTCCACCTCGGGCTATGCCGTCTTCCTCGGAGATAACCTAGTTTCCTGGTCCTCCAAGCGTCAGAACACGGTGTCCCGCTCCAGCACTGAGGCTGAGTATCGGGGTGTGGCCAATACTATTGTCGAGACTTCCTGGTTACGTTACCTTCTGTTCGAACTGCATACTCCCCTTCAGCAGGCTACCTTGGTGTATTGCGACAACATCAGTTTAGTCTATATGTCCTCGAACCCAGTCCAGCATCAGCGCACCAAGCACATTGAGATTGACCTTCATTTTGTTCGTGAGAAAGTGGCCCTCGGCGATGTTCGTGTACTGCATGTTCCTACCACTTCTCAGTATGCCGACATCTTCACCAAGGGGCTTCCGTCCTCGGTCTTCAGTGAATTCAGGTCCAGTCTAAACATCCGAGGTGCGGACGCTCCGACTGCGGGGGGATGTTAGACAGGCACTTTGGCCGACCGGCCCTCTGTGCCCATGCATGTTTAGTATGGTTGGTTAGTTATCTATTAGGCAAGGATCTCCTGGATTGGCCCATGATTCTATTAGCCATAACCCTAGACATCCTTGCCTATATATATGACTTGTATTGCTTCTCTTGAAATCAATCTACTATTTTCATTGCATATCTATTGCCATATCTATTGCTTTCACTGTGGACTACTGTGCATTTGAGACATGATGGATTGCTTTATTTGTAAAACAAAGGGAAAGTGTATTGAAGATTGATTGTTTTGGTAATAGTTCCAAGTTATGTGTTATAAAGGAAAATTGGTTTCATGGTTAAAACAAAAAGGATATCGAGGTGTAGTTTACATGATAAAGCTTGCCCTGACTTCTTGATTGAAAATCCCAACACCAAAAATTGAGACAGGACTAATGAATTTGTGCTTATAATTTTGTGCAAGACAAAAATTGTTTCTAGAATCAATTAGCACATGAGGAAGCTCAAGCTTACTATGGATTTAAGTTGAGATGCTGAAGCTTCCTTGACAGAACTCACAGCAGGCCCACTGGCCCAGCCTGGAAGCCCTGGGACCTTGCTTCCCAGTTGTTATTAAATTGTCAAAAAAATGATGTAATATTAGGATATTACATGTTTGTGGGAATTGAACTGATGACCTCCATTTATCCACAACAGGGAGTAACCAACCAAGCAGGCCTTGGTTATGTTTAGGAACAGAGATTATATGCTATACATTATTTTTATTCTGGTATGTTCAGGTACGAGCATACACAACCACAATAGCCACCCACAGTTGGGATGGGCAGAAATGGTTTATGGTTTTAATTAGCAGTATCTCTATTCAGCCGACGTTACCTTATGTGACCAACCAAAGAACCCCTTTTTACATCCTATCATCCTTCCCCAACCAAACAAGCTCGTCCCATTGGCTGACACTAACAACCAACCTGCTGATAATTGGATTTTTATTTGCATTGGAGGGACGCATGTTAGCATGTATCTATTGAGGTTTATTTCATTACCTTATCTAATTTAAAGCAGTTAGAATCAATCTTTTGCTTGTGATATTCTGATCTCACACAAACGCAATCCCCCTTTTTCTCACTCATTAAATCTGGAGTTTTCATCTTGTAATGATTAAATCTGGAGTTAAGATGGGATAATTCTTCCTCTCTCTCTCTCTCTCATGCTAGTTGGTGACAGGTGGGCCAGCGTTGGCCCAAAAATAGGAAGGTGGTTGAGTGGTGCAGTAAATGAAAATTTTGCATTTTCCCTACAACTAGCATAGGTTTGTAGAAAAATTTCTTCCTCTTCCGCCGAATGTGAGATTTTCTGGCATTTTGTTTTGTTTTCTAATTAATATGGGGTTTTTGGGTGGATTCTTTTGGTCTTAAAGTTAGTTTATACTTCTACTATCTACAGGAACTAGCTTTTAAATAGTGTGTTTTTTCAAAGCAGGGTCAATAGGAAAATTATAGTAAAAAGTGTACTGAGTTCAACTGTACCGGCCAAAATCGTATGCGACTATTTTCCTCTGCGTACTACCTCTCGCGAACAGTAAGAATTCAAATATTTAAGTCATAAGCTCAAAAGAACCCACCATATGTTAACTTTGGAGTGCCTATTTATCTTTAGCATTTGCATACATTTTTTGTGCATTGCAATGCAGGTTAGTCAATTTTTCTTAATGTACAAAGTTCTATAAGAATTTACAACTTGGGTAAAAATTCAAGTTGCATGAGTTGCTTTTGGTAAATAAGAATTTACAATGTTTTTGTGGATGCTGACTTATTTATTTGAGCAAATCTTCTCTTGATATATTTTCAAGTATGGTGCAGCGCCCTTGAAAAGTGTTTATCGCCTTCTTGTGGTGACCCTCATGAATTCAATTTATTTATTTTTAGGACTAATGTTATTGGCTGGTTATGCACTCACATTTCCCTTTTGGTGGCTTCATGCCTTCCCGGTATATATACAGTCTTAGTCTATGAAAAGAATATGAGTAAATTTCACAAAACCACACTTAATATTACAAAACTACACTTTTAGAACTAGTTTCATAAAACTACACTTGTTCTTGCCAATCGTTTCAAAGAACCGCACTTCTGTCACCTGCTATCATTCTGACAAGGTGAGCCCGCATGTCATTGAGATGGAAGTGCTAGAATCACTTGCGACCACAAACGTACTACCACACTTCTCCACATGGGCACATAACAAGGTTGGGTGTTGGAGGCTCAATAACATGTGCGCCCACCCTATTCGAACAGTAGCAGGTGATGGAAGTGCAGTTCTTTGAATCGATTGGCTAGAATAAGTATGATTTTGTGAAACTAATTCTAAAAAATGTAGTTTTGTGATAGTTTTGTAATAATAAGTGTGGTTTTGTTAAATTTACTCAAAAAATATTGCAAAGTGAAGACTAATAAGTAATAATTAAGACTTGAGCAACACAAGATGTGTGTGTACTCCTACAAATGTTTCTAACCCGTACATAGTTTGTGCTGCATTGGTTGGGCATATTTCAATGTTATGGTATTTTAGCTAAGATATGCCTTTTCCCCCCTTTTAGCATTTAGCAGAAATCTGGGGTGTTAAACTGGATCATAGAAGCATTTGTGTTTGAAATAAAGCAAATTTCAATACGCATGGCTGCACAGACTTGTACTTGGGGTGATGGTGATACTATGTGAGGTGCTTGTTGGAAACAAACACCTTGAACACAAGTCCCTGTGAATATTTTGAGACATACTATGATACAACATACAGTCATGCACCCAAGAATGATTTTTCTATCTGCATGCATCTTAGCATCAGCTGCTTGATAATTTCAAGAGTGTAACGGAAATTATCTCTTGTCTGTAGAAGCATAAATGAAATACTCGTCTTGTTTTGTTTCACTATTGTCATTCTATATAATGTTTACTGATCAGATGTTCATTGGGTTTGCTGACATGTAATCCAGGGTCCAGAGATCCGAACTGGTTTTTTGAAAGATGGAAAGCCTATACAGTTGAAAAGGGGTCAAGAAATCACAATTTCCACTGATTATACCATAAAGGGTGATGAGAACATGATTTCAATGAGCTACAAGAAGCTAGCAGTCGATCTGAAGCCAGGCAGTGTCATACTATGCGCTGATGGTACCATCACCCTCACTGTGCTTCACTGTGATAAAGAGCAAGGCTTGGTTCACTGCCTTGCCAACCATAGTTTTTGTTGCCAACCATGATTGAAACGCCAACCATGATTGAACTTTATTGTTGTTTCACCTGTTTGCTCGTTATTCGTTCTGTTCTCTTGGCTACAATTTGGTAGCAATTCGTGGGTTTCACTACCGTCAGGTTTATCATTTCATATCCCCGCCAGGAAAATGGAACCCTGACTTGAATAGAGATGAACCGCTTGGGTCCTCGACAAAATGAGTCAAAACTATCAGCCAAACAAAATTCTGCATAGGAAGCTAGGGATGTGTCAGGGAGTGACGTAAGTAACCTATGTAGAGCTGGTTGTATGTAGATAATGTGGCTGTAGTATAGTTCTACGAAAATGAAATTACGGAGACTCCCGATTACCATGCAATGCATATGGCGTTTCTCCAGCTCAAATTACTAGTGATATCTCCGCATTCTAGATGGGGCAAAGAAGAACAAGAGCTGATGAGAAATTTGCTCCGCCTTTGTTTGCGAGCGAACAGCTAATTTGCCCTACAGTTGATATCAATTGATCATTTACCCTATCTTTCAATTTATAGTTGATGATTTGCCCTCTTTGCATTTTCAGGATATTTTCTATTTTGGCAAAACTAAATTACTAGGGAAAATGACCAAATTGCCCTTCCTTTGAAATTGAGAGAGAGAGTAGCAGATGTCTGAGCCCAGGTTCGAACTGGGGACCTCTAACCAGTGTGTGGGACTAGCGGAGAACACAAGTTCAGAGGGAGAACACAATTAAATCCAAGTACGCACGCGAGATATTCCTCAGTTCGAACAGTCCGCGGGACAGTCGTTTTTTCCTATGCAAGTTTACAATGATATCTACTATAGTTTCTAAATTACTATAGTTTCTCTACAAGAACATTTCCCTTCCTTGAAAATATGAAACCCACTAGAGTCTCTAACTGAAATCTCTTTACGAGTAGCAGCAGAGGCGTACTCCAGGAATGAATGGCAGTCTCCGCACATGCGGATGTTCTTCACGACGCGGACTGTTTGCCCAGGACCTGCCATTAGAAGGCCATACATGGCAGCTAGCTTTTGCACTATGGTACATCAGGAAATGCCTCTTTTGGTAGTCCGCAACATCATGTAGAACAAAGGTGGTGTCTGGTTCATACCCAGCCTTTGTACACTCAAGGCTTAGCACATCCAGACCAGCATAAATGTCCTTGGACTGCGGATGCGATCTATCTCGTGCGAAAAATGAGTGAACAGCGTTGTCATTAAATGTCCAGCTCACCATTGTATGGAGAACCAACCCTATCATCAAATCACTTCCTCAAAACAAAATGGCAAAGGTAAAGTTGCAGTCACCAAACCAGAATGAGAAATAAAACTCATTTGATGCAAAGGTAAAGACACGGTGGAGGGCCGATTGCCGGCTTACGCGCGGGGTGGGGGGGGGAGCAGCTTGCAGGTGTAGATTCCACCGGCGACGAGGAGGAGAGAGAGGTGGCTGGCGTCCCTGGGCAGCGGGGAGTACAGTGCCTGTGGCCTGACACTGTTGACCCGGCCCACTGGCCACTTCTACTTCACAAAACTAACGCTAACTTGATCTGATTACCCATTCTTTTCCCTTGCTTGCGCCCGAGCTAGGGTTCTTGCTGGGCCACGGCATAGCCCGGCATAGCGTCCAAGCACAGCACAATTATAATTTTCTACAATTTTCTATATATTTTTTAATTCTCTATAATTCCATATTGATATTCTACAAGTTAAATGTGACATTGCTAATATTTATATTGATGAGATATAATGTCTAAAATTTCCTATAATTTTTCTGTAATTTTCTACATTTTTTGATATTTTTTAAAAAAAACTTTCTAAAATTTTTTGAATTTTTTGTAGTTTAACGGGCTAACCATACCGGCACAATCCTTTAAGCGTTAGTCGTGCTGCCGGCACATCTAGGCCGTGCATGGGCTCGGATTATGGCCTGTGGGCTGGCTCGGCATGATCTGTTTATTTCCTGTGTATAAATAGGCCGTGCTTAAACGTGCCGTGTCTACTCCAGCAAAATAGAAAATAGACTGATAATGCAAAAAAAGACAAATAATCAACTGTAAATTAAAAATAGGACAAATAATCAATTTACATCAACAAATAAGCTGTAAACAAAGGTGGGGCAAACCATAAAATATCTTCCGTGGCACCAACCGGCAACTCACTCCTCTCCTCACGTATATTGGCGACCCGGAGGCCGGAGCTCAACCGGAGCAGCCGGCAAAACAGCAGCCATCATCCTCAGTCCTCAGTCCTGCCGGAAGTCGACGCCGACGCCGACGATGGTGACGACCCCGGCTGGGAGAACAGGCTGCTGAGCCACTGTATCGACACCCGCAACCGCCTCCCGTTCCATTCGACACCGCCGTCGAGCTCCGCAGCAGCATTGCCCGATGCGTCTGCTGCTCCAGCATTGCCATGGCCATCGCCATTGTCGTTGACGTTGACATCACCATTGCCGTTGCTGTCAGTGCCGCTGCCGCTGCCACACGAGGTCTTCGAGTCGTTGTCGGCCGGCAACTGGAACCGGCAGACGGGGCACGAGCTGTGCATCTCCAGCCACGGCAGGATGCACTTGGAGTGGAACCTGTGCCTACAGGGCATCTCCCGGGCGCGCTCGCCGGCCGCGTAGTCCTCCAGGCAGACCGCGCAGCTGGCCGCGTCGTCGTTGCCGCCGCCGCCGCTCACCTCCACGGTCGGCATCGCCTCGACGGCCTCCTTCTTGGCCGGCGGCGTGCCCTGACGGCCTGCGTCGCTCTCGGCCAGCTGCTGCATCAGGGCGTCCAAGCCGGGGCCAAGGAAGTAGTCCCCCAGCGCCATGCCCTGTTCGCCGCCTGGGCCGGCGGCAAAGAGGCTCCGGCCAAAAGGGCTGTAGTGCTCAGAAGCATCTCCGCCCGCGGTGGCGGATTCCAGGCGCTGGAGCTGGCGCTCCCGGATCGCCTGCAGGAGCCGCAGGAACGCAGTGGCGCGCCGCCGGCGCCGCGAAATCTCGAGGGGGTCCAGATCATGGTCGTCATCAGCGCCGGCGCTGGCATCCGAGGGCCGCCGGTTGCGGCGGAGGCGTACGGGGTCGCGGACCATGCTGTCGATGATGGGGGCCCAGATGGAGATCGGGCTGTCGGCGCCGGGATACGTACCGCCCCCGCCGCCATCGGCGGCGACGCCGCGGGCGGTCTCCATCTCCTCGAGAAAGCCGCTGCGGCAATAGGGGCACTTCATCTCCACCCCGGCCTCCGCCCTCACAGGGCTCACCGCCGTGGCGCACATGTGGCACCAGTACCTCCCGGCGACCACCGGATCCGCCATTGCTTCCGATCTTATTGAATTTTCCCCGTCAATGGAGCAGCTCTATTTCTTCGATTTGGCTGTGAGGAATCAGTCAAGAAGGAAAGATTAGAGCTTGACACTGCAATGGCGAAGACCGAAAAGAAATGGAAGTCAATGCAAGCATGCACCATCTCTTGATGGGATAAAATCATGTTCTTTAACTCTGAATCTTTAGAAAATATTGCCAAGATATCATCTACCAAAGAACAAGTTCAAGCATCAAATACTCAAAGAAGAAAATAGCAGTAACAATCGAAGATTTTGCAAGATATCCTTCAGTGAAACCAATAAAAAGAAACCAACATAACAATCGCCAATCTTTGGATCGTGAGGGGGGAGAAACCCCAAACTCTTCTGCAACATGAATAGAGGAAACACAGAGATTGAGACCAACCAACGCAAACCCAATCAAAGCAGAAGAACAGGGGAGGTATAAATTCACAGCCTGAATCTTCTGTTCTTCTTGGATGGTAAAAGGAAGCAAACCAAGGGGAATGAATGAATCAATCAGTCACCTAGGGCAGGGCATGTGGGGGAGAGGAGAACAAGGCCAGAGGGGCCTGTCCACCTCTCTATATGACTGTGAACACATTTTTTAAGGCAGGGATTAAAAGGCTTTGTCTGTTCAATTATTGCCTGGGGATGCTCTGTCATTCTAATTTTAAACTCCCAAATCTTTTCCCCCCTAATTTATCTCTCCCTTTTTCTCCCCCTTGTTCAGTGGTGGTGGCATCTCGCTTTCCATACAGCCCGGATATAGATCATCCTGGAAAAAGGGAAAAGATGGAGAGAGAAATGCGTTTTTAGAGAGAGAAATGCGTTTTTAGAGAGAGAAAAATATCCTCCTTTGTTCTGTAATCATTGATCATGTGCCGATGACACCGTGATTTCTTACTTGGTGGGTGCCATCTCAGCTAAAGATTAAGAATAAGAATATTTTGTGATTTAAAAACACGTAAAGAGAATTTCGAAAGGCATATTTATTTCTTCTGTTTTAAAAAATATTAACGATATGAGCTCTTACTTGTGTGGCCTATCATACTGCCATTTGCCACCTTGATAAAACACCTAGAGCTTCATCTAGTAGGTTTATTGAAAACTGAAAGAGATATAGTTATATTGAATTCCAAGTATGCTCAATCGGTTGTGAATAGAGGTTGATAATTAACTCATAGTTTTAACACTTTAGTATGTTGTGTTTCTCTTTGCGAGAAACACTCTAATGTGTCATCTATATTGCTACATTTGCTAATACTTGGTTAAGTAAGCTGGGCTCTTTTTCACTTTCAGTCAGCTTATAGTTGTACTATTCACAGCAACTAGCTTTTAAACGGTATATTTTTTAAGACGAGGTTAACAAGAAGATTATAGTAAAAAAGTGTATTGAGTTCAGTTATATCGGCCAAAATTGCTTGCGAATATTTTTCTATGCGTACTGTCTCTCGCAAATAGTTAGAATTCAAATATTTAAACCATAAACCCAAAAAAACCCACCCTAACTTTGACCATTAGTGTACATAGTCGATAGTAATATGTTAGTTAAAAATATCTTTACTATTATAAAAGGAGGAGTTGGTGGATGCCGAAGCCTCCTTTTGATTTTAGCCATTCGATCTGATAAATAAAATCCAAACCGTCCACCCCTCTCCCTTCTCCGCCGCCCTCACCTCCTCCTCCTCCGCCTCACCGCCTCGCAAATCCACTCCCACTCCTCCGTCCCTCACGCCCCACCCGCCGCCGCCTCGCTCGATCCACCGCCGCGCCTCCTCGCCGCGCGCCGGTGGCGCCCGCCTCCTCCCACTCGCGCCGCCGCCTCGGCCTCCTCTCCTCCCACGCGCCGCGCCTCGCCTAGATCGTCGCTGCCGCGCCTCCTCGTCCCCGCGCGGCCGCCTCGCCTCTTCTCCTCCCACTCGCCGCCCGCCTCGCCTCCTCTCTCCTCCCACTCCCCGGCCGCCTCGCCTGAATCCGCCGCTCAGCCTCTCTCTCGCCACCGGCCGCGCCCATCCACCTCCCACTGCCCCTAGAAGGCCCCTCTCTAGCTACCCCTCCTCCCCCCGCGGATCCTCCTCCCCCATCGCGCAGTCGCCCATTAGAGTTGGTCATAGTATAAGATTGATTGATTTTGATTCATAAGGATATGCTAGTAAGGACGAGCAGTCGCTCATACAAGTTGTAGCATTAGGGAGATTTCTATATTCTGATATTTATGTCATTAGCACCTTTTGCTGTATAATTTTTAACATGTACAATGGCTTTTGCTGCAGACAAGGGGAAAACATGGTCATCTCCAATACAAGGCCAAGGTAGCTTATTATGCTGCAGACCAAGAACAAAAACAGCTTATGCTGCAAAGGTTTCAAGAAGAGGTATAACCAATTTGTTGTATAGTTTCCTTGCTGATTGTTGTGCATTCCTTTTTCTTTGTACTCATCACGCTTCACTTCTGGAACATATTAGTTTGAACAGTTATTTTCTCAATTATGCATGCCTATTTGTAGTATGTGATATGAAGCGATGACGATGTCAATTGGATCATAGTTGGTATGATCATGCTAAGTCGACATAAAGAATGATCGAAAGAACTCATTTGACAAGTTTTGCTTTGTTATTCGAATTACATCCTATGTGAAACCATATTAATGTGTCACTTTCAAGATAACTATGGTGCATATATGAGGTGATTAAGTCAGAGTAGGATAATCTAATTATCTAAATATCACCCAACATGTAGCAATGTTGTTCAGGGTCTTGGAATTCGGACCCTAACCAGTTTTGCTAGGAACAGGTCCAAAACTAAAGCCAGGTAGGTCTTTAGGATGCATGATTCACTTAGTAATAGAGAGTTTGAACTGAAAATGGTTACTAGCAGGTAACCAGCTGAAGTTGGACGATGCTTGGCCAAGTTTAGAGTTTAACTCTTGAGAATAGGAACATGTTTTTTTAATCTCTAATGTTGTGTATACTGAATACCGATTCCTCATCTCTTCCCTAGCTAATGTAATAGTAAGGTTCTGCAGGGGCAAGATGTTGCTTTTGAGCCTACAAAACTTCTGTGGCTGATCCAGAGGGACTTCCTCCGTAAGTTGCTTCTTGTATTACATAGGGCCATTTTTGTTTGGATAATGAAATATATCTTTTGGCATGTATCAAATATGAGATGATAGGATTACCTACACATATGTGTACGCATGTGATTCATGGCATGATTTGTCTTGCTTGTAACATGAATTTTTATGCTATTTAAAATTTAAGCTTTAATTATTTTTCCACGACGTATTCATAGCGAAAAATTTGAGTCCCATGAACAATTAACTCATAGATGTAGGGAAAGTTTTATATTAAAAAATAGATGTAGGGAAACTCATATTAGTTTGTTTGAGACTTTAGAATTTGCGTTATCAATTATTTAAGATCCGTTGCAACGCACGGGCACTTGACTAGTAAAACAATATATTCCAAAAGCACTCGTAATAAATCTAATGGTATTATTTATATATGATCAATTTAAATAGTTTCATACATATTAGCGTCCAAACTCAAGGAAATTTGATCACTCACGTCCTAATTCATCATGTACCTTTGTTAGGAAAAAAAACACAACCACTTTCTTATATGTCTATCGCGCCTCCTGCTTGGACAATTAATTCATTATGTTTCGTGTCAAAGGTGGTGACCGGTTGTTCACAAGCAAGTCATACTCATAACGTGTTCGAGCGAGCTGAGTTGGATTGGGACACGGCTTGCTCTCAGATCTTCTCGAGTTTGTATACATCAGAGCTATTAAAAGCCACTCCATTCTGCTGCAACGAGAACGAGAGAGCTCCATGCCCGTGCAAGGGCTTCGCGCGTCGACGAGTGGCGAGGCAGTACTCCCCCCGTGCGGTCCGCGCGCGCCAATGCTGCAGCTCCCCCAACGCGCCCCCTTCCTCCCTTCGCCAGTCTTCGCCCATGCCGCCCGTTCTGTCTCCCGCGTCCCCTCCTCACCCACTCCCCCCTCCCCCGCCGCCCCCTCCTCCCCCGGTCCCCCTCCTCCCCCGCTCCCCCACATGAGGGCACCGCAGGAGCGCACCATGAGGGATATCTACGATCGCACGCCACTCAAGGATCTCAAGCTCCCCAAGGTACGTGCCCCCATCCGCTGCCGCCTATACGCTTCGCCCCCCTGCTGCGCTTCCGTTCAATTGTTGGTGTCGTTCCCCCCTAAGGATTGGATGAGATTGGTGCCGATGGGGGTTTGGTGCTTCGAGGTTTTGCTACGCGTGTGCGTTCGTTCGTGCGTGCGGATTGTTTCGTTTTTGAGGCGAGGAGGCGTTCGAGGGTGACGCGTTTTGAGAGGCGAATCGAATCCTTTGTTTTATTTCCCGCTTGATTTGCGGTCTAATTTTGGCGTCGATTCGCGCCAATCTCGAGATTTGGTTATTTTTGGATGCAATTTTGCGGCTAAGGTAGCGCTTCAGGGTTTGGTGATTGATGCGCCTGTTGTTCCGTTGTGTTTGTGCCGTGCAGGAACAAGTTAAGGGGCGTCGTGGCGGCGCTGGTGGAGGGCTCGCGAAGGGGTCGGGACAGCGTCAAGTGGTCGCGAAGATGGAGGTGAGTAGCTGTAGCGTTAGAGGGTATGGTTTCCCCTGTATATGCAGGGAAATATTTCTTTTTGAATTTCGTGCTTAATGCGCCTGTTTGGCCGATATATTTTGGGATTACACGAGTGCAAAGGTTCTGACAATGGAATGGATTGAGGGCGTAAAACTAAATCAGCAAGCAGCCATTGAAAAGCAAGGTTTGAAGGTTCTGAATTTGGTAAACATTGGTATCTAGTGTAGCTTAAGGCAGCTCCTAAAGTACGGTTACCTTCATGCTGACCCTCATCCTGGTAATATTTTGGCAAAACCTAAGGGAAAGCTTGCTTTTCTCTATTTTGGCATGATGAGTGAAACCCCAGATCTTTAAAGAGGAAGGCGCGCGAAGTGCGCCCGATGTTCTAGTTGCGCATGAAAGCCTATGGGCCAAGAGACAAGGCCGATGGCTGCCACGGTGCAAGAGGCGGATGGCTTTTCCACCCAGACTCCGATCCAAGCCGTGGGTGGTCCGGTTCGACGAAGCCCACGTGGCACAAACCTTCCTTGACCCCTTCTACGGCGGCGGCTGTACACAGCATGAAGCCAGCGTACCACCGTCTTTGGAAGAGGTGCATCGGTTGGCACGGGGATTGGCTGGTGGCGCTCGACGAGGCGATTAGAAAATGCTTCCTGGTGAGGTCACTGTTGCCAGAGGCGCTGCCTCTCTCTCGCTGCCCACCGACAGTCTGCCATGGGACCTAATGGCTCCTAGGTAGGGCTGTAAAAAAACTCAAGGCTCGCGATCTACTCAAATTTGGCTCGTTGTAGGATTGATTCAAGCTCGGCTCGAGCCGTTAACGAGCCGAACTCGAGCTTTGGAATAAGCTCGTGAGTCTGATCGAGCCGAGCTCGAATAGTTCGAAAAAGTTCGGCTGGCTCTCACTCCCTCGGTCGCTCTCGCTCCATGACTTTCGTCCCTACCCACTCGAGCTAGTCCCCAATCCCCACTCCTCCCTCGGGCCCTCCGTCCCGATCCGCCGCTCCTCCCCGTCTCCCCCCTCTCCCCCGCTCACGAGCTCACGGCCCCTGCCCCCTCCTCTCCCCCGCTCGCTTCCTCGCCCCAATTGCCGCCCCTCCTCGCCCTCCTCCCCGTCGCCGCCCCTCCTTGCCCCCCGCCGTCGCCCCTCCTCGCCGCCCACGCCCCTCTCCCGCTCGCCCCCTTCTCTCTCTCTCGCTCGCTTCCTCGCCCGCCGCCACCCTCCTTTCCCCGCTACTGCCCTCTCGCCTCCCCGCCGCTCCTCTCTCGCCCCCCACAGCCCTAGATCTGAGATCCCTTAGCCAGTTAGCCTCTCCTCCTTTGCTGCCTCTAGCCTCCTCCTCTGCTGTCGAGCACCGAGCAGGTGAGCATGTGGTTGAACAGGGCAATGCATAGAGCGTCGACCCCACCGGCGGCCTAGCGCCTCTCCTCCTTTGGTACTGAGCTTGGAGCCTCGGACGACATGTTCCTCCTCTGCAAGTCCCCATCGGCCACCGCCACTCTGACATCAAGGCCTACCGTAGATAGAGTATGAATCTTACTTCTGATTTATGATTCAAAACTATAAATCTTGCTTGTGTTGATTTAGTATATAGATTACTATTTGGGGACAACGAGCCTACAATCAACTTGTGCTATCTGGGGAAACTATGACTAAGTTTCTGACTGCACTGCACTGTCTACCTCTTAACGAGCCTCGACGAGCTTTGTTGAGCTGAGCTCGAGTTTCGTTCGAGCCGAGCTCGAGCCCAGCTCAAAGCTTGACTGGCATCTCGGGCTCGCTCGAGCTCGGCTCGAGCTTCTATCGAGCTCGAGCCTGACAGGCCAAGCTCGCTCGAGCTCGGCCCGTTTATAGCCCTACTCCCAGGTAGGGCCGAGCCGAGCTCGAGCCCAGCTCAAAGCTTGACTGGCATCTCGGGCTCGCTCGAGCTCGGCTCGAGCTTCTATCGAGCTCGAGCCTGACAGGCCAAGCTCGCTCGAGCTCGGCCCGTTTATAGCCCTACTCCCAGGTAGGGCTGTGCATGTTAGCATCGAGCCAAAAAAATCGAACCTTCCGGTCAACTCGGTTCGATCGGTATTCAGCATTCAGTTTGGTCATGCCACTGGCCTACAGAAGGACTCTAATTAGGCTACACAGTATCCACCGGGCCACGCTCTGGCCCTCTCTCTTGCCTCCTGAGTCTTGCGCATTTGCCCTAGGAGAGCCAGAGCCTCTGCATCAAGTTCCAAGTTGCATACAGATAATGCCTTGTTTTATAATTTAAGTTACCGATTCGCTATATCTTTCACAATTTACGTTAACTTTGATAAATTTAGTATTTATCGATGCTATATCAAAATAAACTGGGATTTATCGATACCGAACCGTATTTTCAAAATACCATATTTACCGAACTAACAATACTTTATTTATAGTATATACTGAACCATATTTACTGAAAATACCGAATGAACGTGCCTACTCCTAGGCTCTGGTGGACTGCACCGTCATGCTCGGCAGCGATGATACATCTTCGACGGCACCATTGCCGGTGGCTGTGGGAGGGTCTACGCCATGACGCTCGACGAGGACACACCGTGGTCGTCATGGATGTGGCCTCCTCACCCCACGGTGAGGAGGAGCGACATCGCCCCCCCGAGTGGCATGGATCCCGTTCATGCAACACGTCAGCTGCCACTACTACTGGACCCACGCGATGACGCCATCTTCTATGTTCGGTTCCACGTCAACTCGCTGTGAGGAGAGGTGGTTGACGCTGACGTCCACAGTTGTTGCCCTCGTGAGGACGGTGACAGTGGAGGGTGGGATGTTGGAGTTGCAATTGAGCTAGCTTTTATAATAGTTGTTAGGAATGGATCACTGAAGAAAGCAAGGGATAAAGAAAACAGAGGAGCTCTGGTACCATTAAATCTCAACATCATTGTTTCATCACAAATAATGCCAGCATAGCAGGAAAATGCTTGTAAGATGGGTAAATGATACATTCATTGTCTTACACTTTACCTTTTGAATTATTTGGCCTCAACGTAAGGGATTGTTTTTCAATACATGTGTGTCAATCAGTGGCTTGGTGTTAACTGTTGACAAATGTGTGTAATTTATGCATTTTTCATACCTTTTCTTTTGTTGTTGTCATTCGTTGTTTGACTCTTATTACTCTTAATGTGGATATATTTCTCTCTTGCCGTTGCTGATTTGTTTTCATATCATTCAGTGAAGAAGCGGGTGAACTGACTCAAACGCTGCTTGAGAACGAGGACAAATCCCGTGTAGCCTCAGAGATGGCTGATCTGCTATACCATGCAATGGTGTTGCTTAGAGTCAAGGATGTGAAGATGGACGAGGTCCTGGAGGTCCTCAGGCAGCGATTTTCGCAGTCTGGCATCGAGGAAAAGGCCAGCCGTTAGCATGCTCGCTCAGATATAGGTGGATGAATTTTCCATCTCGTATCAGCCTTAGTGCCAAGTGTGTACTATGGAATAGTTTGGTCCTCTTAGACCGTCTGTTACGTTTATGTTTTTTGTTTGCAGTTTTCGTGATGACCGCAGTGTGTAATTTGCAGTCTGTTCGTGCTTCCACCAATAAAGTTACTCATATAAGATCAAAGTCTATCCTGCTCAGAGACCAATGAGACATTAAATTTAAAAAAATTTAATACCATCGGACTATACATATCCATATTAAAAATATATTATAATCACTCACCCATTTTTTCAACATTAAATTAAGGATCTATAGTAAAAATATTGTAATAACTATATATTTGATATACACAGTAAATTTATATTGTAGGAGATATTTTTCAAAAATAGGGATCTATATCGCCAGATGGATGGAGTAGCTCATTAGCTTGGTGTTTCTTTGGGGTAACAGGTTTTATCTTCATTTTATCCCTTGAAAAATGGCTGGTAGAGTTCTGCTTTACGTGCGATCTGTACCCCATGGTTTATACCTAATTACCTCCCTCCCTATACAGTTTTATTGGACTATCACACGTACTTGCGAACAAAAACTGTGTCACGAGTCGTCATGAAATTTGGTGTTTAAAACAGCAAAAGTTGTTGTGACCTTTGTAATTTATATTGCTAACTTATTTATCAGTACTTACTGGTCATAGCTAAAAGTTATTTATCAATATTTACCTTATCTTGAAAAATACTCTGTTTGAAAGTTAGATATTGTAGTAAAATCTAAAAGCCGCTTAGAATAGACTCTTTGTGGGCCAGCTTGCTTTCAAATGCTATACTTTGGTGGGTTTTCCGGGATAGTTAAGTGTGCTGGTTTTGTGGGACGGGCTGGCGGCTTAGCGGAGGCCCACCCCCTTTCACCCCTAACTGGGCTACGATTACGCGGGCTTCAATCTCGTGGCCCGACCTGGTCGAGGCCACCTGGGGAAGCAGTAGGCCACTCAGTCGGGTCTTAGACAGGACGGACCCTGACGACCCAACTCAGGTTATAAAAAAAATTTGAGACTCGTAAGCTACTGAAGTTTGATTCATCATAGAATTGATTTGAGCTCGATTCGAACTGTTAATAAGCCAAACTTAGCTTTGATATAAACTCGTGAGGCTGATCTAAGTCGAGTTTGAATAGTTCGACTAGCCTGATCTCTTAGTCTCTACGGTCAGTGGTCATGCGTAGATCCGCTCGAAATCTCGAATGATTGAGGGGCGCAAGCGCAACGCGCAGGACCGCACGTCCGCACCGCAATCCCTAAATCCTTATCCTTTCCCCCCGGCCCCCCACTCCCTCGGTCCCTCCGCAAGACCAAGACAGCCTCCGCGCCTCCTCTCCTCGACTCCTCCCAGCCGCCGCCCGCCTCCGGCTCCGGCCCTCCTCTCCTCCCACCCACCGGCTGCCTCCGCCCCGATCCGCCGCTCGCGGCCCCTCCTCTCCCCGAGTCGCCACCCCTCCCCTGCCGCCGCCCCTCCTCGCCCCCCCCCCCCCGGCGCCGGCCGCCTCCGCCCCTCCTCTCCTCCCAGCCGCCGCCCGCCTCCGGCTCTCCTCTTCTCCCACCCGCCGGTCGCCTCCGCCCCGATCCGCCGCTCGCGGCCCTCCTCTCCCCGAGTCGCTACCCTTCCCCCCCGCCGCCGCCCCTCCTCGCCCCCCCGCCGCCGGCCGCCTCCGCCCCTCCTCTTCCCCCGTCCCCCGCCGCCGCCCCTCCTCTCCTCCCAGCCGCCGCCCGCCGCCGTGTTCCTCCTCCGCAAGTCATCAAGGCCGCCGCCGACGCCGTGTTCCTCCTCTGCAAGGTCTGCCGCCGACAGCCCCAGATCTGACATCAAGCTGACAGCCCCAGATCTGCCGCGGACAGCCCCAGATCTGCCGCCGCCGACAGCCCCAGATCGAGCTCGGCCCGTTTACAGCCCCAGACCCGACCATATACGCCGCGTCGCGCAGCGCTGCCCTCGCTGACGGACTCCGATGGCGGCGGCTACACTGCCTCACGCTCGCGCCCCCGTCTCCTCCTCCTCCCCCACGAACTGCGTCTTCTTCCGCGCAGGCCGAGCTCGCCCTAACAGTCGCGCTGGCGCGGCGGGGTGGCGGCGCAGGGAGCCGTATCCGGCTGTTTCTGTCGCGGCGGGCCCCGCCCGGTCGCCGCTGGGAGCGCTCGCCATCGACCCCAAGGTCTGTTGATTTCTGCAACTCTAGAATTGGTACATTGTTGGAAACTTGGTGTGTTAATTTGGTGTTGCATAATGCATTGATATAGATGTAACTGTTGTTATTGTGTCATCGTTTGATTGATTAGTGAGTAAAACTTTTTGGATTTTTGGGAAATTTGCCTTTATAGCAGGTGGTATTTCACTGAACTAAGACTTTTCCAGTGCTATGGAGCTAATATTTTTTCCCCAAAAGTTCTAAAAAAGCTAAGACAAGCAGGATAGGAGACCTGCCAGTTTGTACCCATCTTTTGCAGATCCGAGGAGGCATTTTCTTACAAAATAAATTTTCATAAGATGTACTTTATTACAACTATAAACACTGTGAATTGTATATGATTGGTTTGCTTAGTTATATCTTTATTTGTTTGATGTGTTTTTGTTTCACCTATGTTTTTGTATGTGCAGATATATCTTTTTAATTTAGATTCTTTGGTAGTACAAATAGAACTACTTCTCACTTTCTCAGTAGCATTGTTGTGATTTTGCATCTTGCAGTTGTTCATGGAAGGAGAACCTTTGTGTATAGTAGTATTCTCCTTAGATAAAGAGATTAAAAAACACAAAGTATCTAACATAAGTTTATTATCGTCCTGGAACACATTTTAGGTCAAACCATTACTGGACAGTGTGAAGTGGGACAACAAAGGGTTGGCAGTTGCTATTGCCCAAAATGTGGATACTGGAGCCATTCTTATGCAGGCCTTTGCTAACAAAGAAGCCCTTGCAACAACTATATTAACCAGAAAAGCTACATTCTATAGCCGTTCACGGTCTTCATTGTGGACTAAAGGAGAGACATCCATGAACTTCATCAATGTGCATGACATTTTCCTGGACTGTGATCGTGATTCAGTAAGCATCTTCTGCATTGCTCAGCAAACTTTCAGTTTGGCTTCAGTGTATACTAACTGGGGTGGTTTGATGTTTTCTTAAAACTTAGATAATATACCTTGGCAAGCCAGATGGGCCTACTTGCCATACAGGGGCAGAAACTTGTTACTATTCTTCAGTCTATGATATCCTGCAAGGTTTGAAGGTATTCATTCTTGAGTGACCCTTCCTGTAAATAGGTCCATTCTTGAGAGACCCTTCCTGTAAATTGACATCTACTTGTAATATAATATGATTTTCCTTCACAGGCAAATCAAGATAGGCAGGTTGCCACAACTCTATACTCACTTGAAGATACGATTAGTAGACGGAAGGAGGAGATAAGTACCGAAGGAAGTGGCAAGCCATCATGGACAAAAAAGCTACTGCTTGATAACCAGCTGCTCTGCTCGAAAATATGGTATGTGATGCTATGCTTATTTCTAATATTATATTATAAAGCTATCTATAAATTTAATGGTCAAGACGTCAAATAGATAAGCATAACATTGCTTACTTTTTGTAGGCTGGTTTGCCAAATTGTCCATTCTTAGGGATAAAATTTTGCACTTGTTCCTATCCTTAATTCTCTTATGCTAGTTCCATCATCTTTACTGTCCATGTAGGCATGTACTGGTGGTGATTGGTGGGGTAATTGATCTGCACTTGAGAATGCTTGTTATCAAGCTCCAAGAGAGTTCTCTGCTTTTTTAGGCCCATGGATTTTGGTTGACATGGTGGGCTAGAATAGCGCTCTATAATGCTATGTACTCCCTTTGGTCATAAACTCTCGATGTCTCTGGCTTTATGACGGCTTATGACATGCACTCATGACCAGTATTTTTTGTCACAATAATTTTAAGTTAACATACCCGAATCATTTATATGCGACCAATTTAGATATTTAAAAAGACATTGTTGGGCAAGGATCAAAAAGTTGTGATGAACCTTAGTTCATCGGGATAAACACCGCCGGGAGGAAGGCCGGGCGGCGTCGGCTTAGTGGGATGAGAGATTTGACTATAGACTGACGTGGTAAAACTTGGCGAAAAGACTAGTTTAATTCATTTTCATTACTTAATAATAGATACATGTTAGCTTTTTTTATGTGGATAACTCGATTTGACCTCTAAGAAATAATCTCAATCTCTAAGAAAACACATCTCTAATAAATGAAATATATTTATAAGATACTAAATCCATCTAATAAGAAAACTAACTATTCTTATCTCTATCCTAATTCATCTAATCCTGCCAAACACGTCTGCTACAGTACAATGTTACTGTTCACATGTATGAACAGTGCATGTAAACAGTGATTTCAGCACTGACCACTTCTCCCCTGTTCAACGACAAGCTGTGGTGGTGGCTATGGCTGCTGCTGGACGAGGAATAACATCCTTATCTACCGAGTGTTAGTTTCCTTTTGGCTTGATTATTTACTTGTTAGTTAAGATATGATTTTGGTTTGTTAGGAAGGCAACCTCATGATTATAAGAGGTTTGACCGGTTAATGGAAAAGGCAAGCAAGAATTACCTCCTTCCTCTATCTCTCCTGAATCTTCCTTCCCCGACTGCTCTCTGTCTTCTCTGGCCAATCGTGGAGTTGTTATCACGGCACCTCCCCGACGTCCATCCTTTCACCCTCGCTGCAATCCACATCCCCGCTACCACCTGAGATCCAACCCCATTCATATCAACAAACGAGGGGAATGGTGATGCTGTATTCCTAGTTTTAATAGAAACAAGTTTTTCCTGGTCCACATTATGCTTTTTACATTATCTATTTGATAAGACTGTTCATTAGACCATCAAGCTTGGTGATTTGCATTATGTAGTATTACAATGTGGTTGACATAAACTATCATGTCTGTGTTGTTCTCAACTGAAAATGTCCAGTATCACCATATATTTCTTTAGATTTGTTATGTGCATGCTTCTTACAACTTTGTTCTCGCATTTAGCAGCTCCTTTGGACAGTTTCATACGGCAGGATGCATGTGTAGAATAAAATTTTCATGCTCCGTGCATTCAACTTGTCCAGTTTGCCTTGTTCCTGATATGCTCGTTACAAGCTTTTCTTATACCTTGTAAATTTGGCATCACGAATGAATAGGGAAAACTACTATCAGAGGCAAACCTAAGAAAATTTCAGTAAATTTCTCTAGTAGATATGAGATGCAACACTGACAATTTGTATGGGAGTAGTGCTACCTATTAAAGCAATAATTTTAAGATGGATTTGAGTTAACTAACAAGATAATGCCAGCATAGCAGGAAAATGCTTGTAAGATGGGTAAATGATACATTCATCGTCTTACACTTTACCTTTTGAATTATTTGGCCTCGATGTAAGGGATTGTTTTTCAATACATGTATGTCAATCAGTGGTTTGGTGTTTAACTGTTGACAAATGTGTGCAATTTATGCATTTTTCATACCTTTTCTTTCGTTGTTGTCATTCGTTGTTTGACTCTTATTACTCTTAATGTGGATATGTTTCTCTCTTGCCGTTGCTGATTTGTTTTCATATCATTCAGTGAAGAAGCGGGTGAACTGACTCAAACGCTGCTTGAGAACGAGGACAAATCCCGTGTAGCCTCAGAGATGGCCGATCTGCTATACCATGCAATGGTGTTGCTTAGAGTCAAGGATGTGAAGATGGATGAGGTCCTGGAGGTCCTTAGGAAGCGATTTTCGCAGTCTGGCATCGAGGAAAAGGCCAGTCGTTAGCATGCTCGCAGTCATGGTGACAATCAAATTGAAGTGCTCCATTCAAACGTCTAGAACTTTAGGCACAAGGCATCGCTCAGCGTTTGATTTTTTTTACTATTCATTTTTTCAACATTTTTTTATTATTTTGTTTTATTTTAGGTTTTTTGTTTTTCTTATTTTTTCTGTACTTCTTTACATTGTCCATGATGAGCTAATATATTTTTTCTATTTTTAATTTTTTTAAATTTAATTATGCCAAATAAACTAACTTAGCTACAGTAAAAATAAGTCAGCTACAGTAAAAAAACCATACATTGAAATAACCCAAATTTTGAAAATGACTTGAAATTCTTGAATCTTGATTCCCTTTGAACCCTTACCCTATCTAGCATCTCCTCCACCCGATCATGTCTCTTTTCTCCTGATACACCACTTGCCCTGCTCATCTGTGCGCAGCCTTGGTCATAGTTACTATTCATCATCCGAAAATAGCTTCGTCGTCGCACCTTTTCGGTTCTTCACCGCCGTTGCCATGCCATTGCAGTTAGGTCAAAGCTTGTACACCTTGCCCTTCCTACCCCTGACAGCTCTTTAATTTCCCCTTAACTCGCGGTGAAACTTTCGGGTCGAAATTTGCTGCCACCTTTGTACACTCACGGCCGATCGCCTGCATCGCCAACTTTGACCGCCGCAATGCCCAGTCCGAGGTGCTACGTCTTGTGTCGACCTCCTTACCGCATCTACCAAACCTCGCTAAGCCTTCTCACACCCTCCCCTCGGTCATGTGTCGATTGACCGAATGACAAGGCCCCTACTCTGAACCGCCTTAACCCAACTATAAAACCTAGGAGCCCCTCCATTCGAAAGCATAGGTGTCCAGTGAACCATCCTAACACCCTATTTGAGCCCTCGACCGTCGCATCGCCACTGATCACCGGAAGACCCCAAAGTAAGCCAATCTTTCATGTTATTCAGTCGATTACTTTTCAATTACATTCACCAGTAGCATCCTCATACTCCTAGAAACACCACAAAAGCTGTGCCACAGCTTCCCGAGCTTCCTTCTTCCCTAACAACGAAGCTCGCCGCTCAACCATGGAGCCTCGCCGTGGGCAGCTCGGCTCAGCCATCCCTGACCTAAACCACCACACCCCTAAGCTTCCCCTACACCTAGAGATGCCCAAACGCTAATGCTATTGCCCTATAACCTTGGCTATACCCCTTGCCATTCGAATGTCCTGAGAGCATCTCACCTCGCCACCGATGATTGCCAGCTTTCCAGTCGCCACCGACCCCAAAAATGGATTCCACTCAGTCCCAGCAACCCATCCATGCCCTTGGTTTTCGTCGAAAGTCACCATAGCCCTGGGAATCGCTGTCGCGAAAATCCTCTGTTTGGTCGCTATTGTGCCAGCGCGCAGGACAAGATGAACAGTGCCGACCTAGTACTATAGTACCTGACTCGCAATGAACTGTAAAAATCCGTTAATGAATAGTAACCCAACCCGTTACTGTTCACCAGACCCAAAAATACATATATATCCATTTCGATCGTTTCGAGCCCGTCTACCCATTTCCCAGCTCCATTTTCTCATATCAGACACCGATAAAACCCAAAACCACCAAAACACTATTTCAAATCGTAAACCTGGCACGATCCAAACCTTCATTCTTCGCGAAAATCCTAAATATGCATATACCCTTTTGATCACCCTAAGCCCATTATTGCCATTCCCTACTTCGTCTTATCATCCTAGACTCTGCTAAAGCCCAAAACCAATGTGATAATGATCTAACCCCAAACCTAGTACTGTTTATAACCGCAACCATTCGTAGAAACCCAAGCAATACCCATATGACCGTTTCAATCGTCTTGAACCCATCTCACCCAATTCCAACACCGATTAGCCAAACCACACACTACCTAAACCCTAACCACCTAATCCTATTTTATTTATGTCTTTTGGTTATTTATTTGTCCTTTGTTCCTAGCTTGTATTCTACAAAGCAGGAGCTTATTTGTACTCACCTTCCGCGCTAGTACACGGACCCAGTGAGTTGGTCAACAGAAGATCTACAAGAGCAATTAAAGAGGCCAAAGTCCTTTGGACAAGGAGGCAAGTCACATGTTTTTGATCATATTGAACCTACATCCTTAATTATTTATTTATCAGTATTTTCATTATATTATTTACGCACTGTTATTTCTTGTATAATAAATGTTTAAAATAACATGCTATTACCTATTAGTTACTTCCTACCACCGAATAAAGTTCAGTTTAATTTAATGGCCATATTCACCTTGACAAGACTTAATAATATTAAATATACTATTTAAATAATCATGGTAGATCAGGAACTCATCAGTTTTACACTACTAAGGGATTTGGTATTTTACCAGTAGAATTTCAAAAGTGGTTCTAGGATGAGGAGGTATCATTGGGAACCATGAGATGGCAAAGTTCCATGATCTTATCCTAGATTGGAGGCTTGAGCATATGGGTGGCAGTGCCGTTGAGCACTGGAGATCGGAATGTGGATGGTTATTGTAACACCCCCGTTTCCAGAGGCGGTACTTACTGTTCATCTCGCAGCTGCTTAGGACTGTTCAGCGGCGAGGTACTGTAATTGAGTGTACATCATCGCAAACACATGCTTCGAAAGATACAAACCAACTTTATTACAATATAAAGGCTTAACAGCCGAGTTTTACAGCGGGCGAGAGCCCTTACAATACATAAAACCAAAAGGTGCCACAGGCAGGCCTGAGCAGAGAACAATCTTTAAAACCAAACGTCTATTTCGTCGAAAGCGCTTCCTTCTTCTCCTGCTTCTTCAAAAACCTCAATTTCTTGCGACGCGGTTTCTGTTTATATTTATTTAGCAAGTATGAATACAACTACCGTACTCAACAAGTCGCACGGAAAAATACTGAATAATTACATGCAAAAGGAATTTCAATGAACATGGAGTAGTGGTTCTATTATTTTATGTGGATGCAATTTTGCTTCCGTAAATACTTTAAGTTTAAACCAAGAAAATTAAGATCTTCTTAATAATTGGGGTTTTCAAACTTGATTATCAACCTTTTCACTTTATCAAAACCATTCCAAATCTACTTATGCTTCATTTATGGAATCACCCAAATAAACACAGCTTCGTTAACCGGAAGCACGACGTATTCAAATACTATTTATCTCACTTTGCAGAGCTGCTCAGCTTACCCACAAGATTTCTTAATCCTCATGACTAAATTAAGAAAACAAGGGTTTTCGTCTACTCAATTCTTTATATACCCTTTACCCGATAGATTCTGCTTCTACACAACCTCGGGAACCTGACAGGCCAAAGCCAGATTTCTGCCCTCCAATTTGTGAGGATTTACCGTTGTAGTAAATTATTTTAAAAGACTGCACTACCTTTATCTTTTCTTTTTCTTTTCTTATGTAAAGGTTCAATTGAACTGAGTAGCTACTAATCCAGGTTTGACGAATCAACGCTTGTGGTTGAGCGTTCATTATGTTCTTTATTTGGCATAAGGGTCTTGTCCTTACTTTCTTACCGAGGCATCACCGCTAGTATCTCCTGACACTAGACAGTACTACTGTACTGCACCCTTTTATTTTATGCATCCTTCTAGGATAAGGTCAAGGGACTTGGCCATCACGTGGCTTCCCATGAGTACTTCCTTATCCTCCTCTTTATTTTCACAAACTCTACCGACAAGTGTCGGGTCACTTATCAGTGTCAAATAATGAGTTCCTATACTATCATGTTCCTATACTATCATGTGGTACAAATAGTTCTATATTTTATGTGCTAGGGTTTATCAAAATGAATGTGGCCATCCAAATAAAATTTGGTTTCCTCGTTGGTGGTAGGTCATAACTAAGAACATGTCATTCCGAACTTTAATTGTACATAAAATAACAGTACCAAAATAGTGTAATGAAAATATTGCTTAATTAAATAATTAAAGAACATAGGCTCAATATGATCAAAAATAATGCGACTTGCCTTGCGACTCTAGGATTTCGACTAACTCGTACTCTGAGGAATCTTGAGCTGGGACTAGAACCTCCTCCTCCTGTATTGATGGATTGGCGGTGTCAGATACTAGTGCAAAATAAATAAAATTAGGCCCGCTTTCGAAGGATTGAAATCGGACCAAAAAGAAAAATAAAACTCGGACAAAAATTCAAAATAAAGGTTTTGGTCTTGGAGGGGCTTGGTATGGGGAAACAAACCTCGGAAATGGGCTCGTGGGCTCGAGACGGTTCAAATGAGTATAAACACACTTTTCGGGTTTCGGGTGAACAGTAACAGGATCGGGTGCACTATTCATCGCGGATCGGGTACTGTTCATACCGAACCCGCGCTACAGTGTCATCTTCCTTGCTGGAACACGCGCGCTGGAGCAAAGCAGAGAGAAAGAGGGGTGGTGATCGAAGGGTTTTTCGGACCTTGCGATGAAATCGGAGGGCAGGAACGGGTTGTCGGTCATGAGAGGGGTTGTCGGCTTGGGAGGGACGAAACGGGCGGCGGCGGCCGATTTTGGACGGGGAGGCGCGACGCGTGGCCGTGAGCTGTTCAGGGGTTGTCAGAGGCATGGCAAGAGGTAGTACGGAGGCTTTACTTGGGCGGGACGAAGCGGCAGTGGCTGGAAGGCGCGAGAGGGCGCAAGGTGGCGGGTTCCAGAGGCGGCGGTGAGATTTTTCGGACGGTGCACAGTGAACGCGTGAAAAATCTCAGCAGGGAGCAGGTTGGCTGGGCTTTGGGGCTGGAAAGGGTTGGGCCGGATGCGGATTTGGGCTGGAAAGGGCCAAGAATTGGCAAAGATTCAAGAAATCAAAGATTTGAAATTTTTTTGAAAATTCGGTTTTGTTTTAACCTAACCCCCTTAAAAGAATCTCGACCTCGAGATATACTGGACTCAAGGAGTAGGTTGGGAAACTCTTGCTGCAGGTCTGATTCCTTTTCCCATGTCGCTTCATTCTCGGTATGGTTCTGCCATTGGATTTTGTGAAATCTGGTGTTCTTGCTTCTCAGCTGCCTTTCTGTAGTTTCCAAAATCTGTAGGGGCTCCTCTAAAAATGTCAAGTCGTCATGTAAGTCTATGCTTTCCACTGGGACTTGCTCTGTAGGGTGATGTAAGCACTTTCGTAGCTGTGACACATGAAACACATTGTGTACTCTTGCGAAATCCGATGTTAATTGCAATCGGTAAACCACTTCACTTATTCTTTTGATAATTTCATAAGGTTTAACATATCTTGGGGCTAGTTTCCCTTTTACTTGAAACCTCTTAATAGACTTAAAAGGTGTGACCTTGAGATACACATAATCTCCAATTTCAAAGCTTAAGTCTTTTCTTCGATTGTCGGCATAGCCTTTTTGTCTGTTTTGAGCTATTTTCATTTTATCTCGAATGATCTTGACATGAGCCTCTGCATCTTGTACAATTTGTGGACCAAGGTACTGTCGTTCTCCGACTTCTGTCCAGCATTAGCACACATCTTAGTCCTTGCTTCGAGGCATCACAATAAATCTGAAAATCTTTGTCAGGGTTGGGCAATATAAGGACTAGTGCTGTGGTCAACCTTGTTTTTAGCTCCTGAAAGCTTTCCTCACATTTATCTGTCCATTTAAATGGTACTTCTTTCTTAAGTAACTGGGTGAGAGGTCTTGATATTTTCTGTGGTAATATCCTGCTAATCCCAAGAAGCTTCGGATCTCTGTCACTGTTGTTGGCTGCTTCCATTCCATTACTGCTTTAACCTTTTCAGGGTCAACCTTTACTCGTTTTGTGATAATAGGGCTGAGGAATGCAACCTCTTTCATCCAGAATTCACACTTAGGGAATTTAGCATATAACTGGTGTTCTCTTAACTTGTTCAATGCAATATGCAAATGCTGACAATGTTCTTCCTCCGTCTTGGAGTATATCAGTATACCATCGATAAAGACCACTACAAAGTGATCAAGATGGTCCATAAAAACTAGGTTCATCAAATTCATAAAATATGCTAGGGCATTTGTTAATCCAAATGGTACCACTGTAAACTCAAATAATCCATATCTTGTGGTAAAAGCAGTCTTCTCACGATCCTATTCTCGAATTTTGAGCTGATGATACCCGGATCGTAGGTCAATTTTCGAGAACACTTTAGCACCTTTGAGTTGGTCAAACAAATCATCTATTCTTGGTAAAGGATACTTGTTCTTTATAGTGACAGCATTTAATCCTCGATAATCTACACACATCATTTGACTTCCATCCTTCTTTTTGGCAAATAATACTGGGGCAGACCAAGGGGATACACTGGGAGTTATGAATTCCTTTTCCATCATATCATCCATCTGTTTCTTAAGTTCCTTCAATTCCTGGGCTAACATCCGATACTAGCGTTTTGTTATTGGTCTGGTTCCTGGTACCAATTCAATAGCAAGTTATATTGGTCTGTCTGGTGGTTTTCCGAGCAACTCCTTTGGAAATACAACTGGATACTCTTGAATTATTGGCACTTGTGAAACTCCTTCCACTAATATACTGTGAATGCTTGACTTCATCTTTTCTATCAGGACTGGATTTGTCTTCACTGTCACTTGGCGTCCTTCTGTACTTGTTAAGGTGATTGATTTACTTTCACAATCCACCTTGGCCTTATGTCTAGTTAACCAATCCATTCCTAGAATGGTATCTAATCCCTTCATTTCTAGTAGCAATAAACTAGTTTTAAACTTAATTCCTTGGAGTTCCAAATCCACATTATTACACCTGAAGCGGGATTCCATCCTACTTCCAGGTGTTTGAAAGGCATAGGACCTTTGCAAAGTGACAAAGGGTATTTGGTTTTTCACCACAAAGCCAAAGAAAGAAACGAATGTGTAGCTCCAGAATCAAATAAAACTATTGCATGCTTTGAGTGTATAAGAAACGTACCAACGATAACGTCACTGGCTCCAACGGCTTCTTCTGCTGATACATGATTCACTCTTCCCTGGACTGGCCTCAAAATGCCCTTCTCATTTTCTGTGGTTGGGGTCGTTGTTGCTGATTATCCGGCTGTAGTACCTGCGGGTCGTAGCACGAACCGTCGTGCTTGGCTTCTGCCTTCTTGCTTGGGTATAGTGATCGTTTGACGGGGAGTTTGGGATTGTGCCTGTACCTGGGCTTTCGCTACTTTAGAATGCAAATGTTTCTTTGGGCACTAGTTTTTGAAATGTCCAAGCTAGCCATAATGGAAACAGGCGGTGGACTTTAGCGGGCAGTTGGTTGAATAGTGGTTCCCTTGACAGATGTAACATCGTACTCTTATTGCCTATGGGGTAGTGAACTAAAGTGTTGACGTACCTTGATTGGTCCTGAATTGTGGCTTTGAAACAAGTACCTTTCGCTTGTTCGATTGGCCTCCTGATTGTGCAGGTACGAATATCCACTTATGGGACGGACCTGTCTGTGATGTCTTTTGAACAAACCTTTCCTTTCGAAACTCTTCCAGTTCATTCTGAGCTGCTTCTGACATGATTAATTTGTTCACCATGGCGGGTAAGTCCTTAAAATCCATGGCGGAAATATGGAACTTCAACAACTTATGTAACCCTTCCTTAAATCGTTCCATTTTCTTGGCTTCTGTCTTGACTTCTTCTGGGGTATACCGTGCCAGGTTATTGTACTGATGAAGGTATTCTATAACTGTACGTTCACCTTGTGTAAGCGCGAGAAATTCACGCTTTTTAGTTTCTATCACTCCTGTGGGAATGTGAGCTTGACGGAAGGCCTCGTCAAACTCTTCCCATGCAATTCCTCTACCTTCATTCATTGTTTGATTATTCACCCACCATGTTGCAGCTTGTCCTTGCAGCTGGTGTGAGGCATACAGAACTTTCTCCCTATCATTGCATTGTACTGTTTTGAGCCTGCGTTCAACATCTCTCAGCCAATCCTCTGCAGCTATGGGATCAGGTGAAGAGGAAAAGATGGGAGGTCTAGTCCTTTGGAAATCATTCCATTTTGACATTCCTTGTTGATTAGCTGTTAGTGCCCCTCATTCCTTGAAGCTATTTGCTCTAATAGCTTGGCATTCTGTTCCATCAGTCTGGCTTGTTGCTCCATTATTCTGGTCTGGGTCATCTCTGCTAGGTGTCGATTTTCTTCCATCCTTGCTAATAGATCCATTATGCTAGGCTGTCTTGCCCCATCTTGGCGGGGGATTCCTTGTCCTTGTGTCCCACTTATGGCCATTTCTATCTGAAGTTTAGTGGAATTCAGAATTAGTACTACAGCAATTTTAAAATCAGGGAGGAGAGTAAGAATTTGAAATTTGGTAAAGATAAGATTGAAATGAGATAAGAGGCTAGAGTGAAAGGGGATAGACAGAAGTTCTTGAAAAAGATAGAATAAAGATACTTATGACAAAACAAATTATCAACATATGCAAAATAACATAATTTTTTAATTCATTAACAAGTTGGATATACACCATACATACGAGGCATACATTCGAACTTGTGTTACACAACCAATAAGGTTCTACTTCAAAAGGGTCTACTTCTATACTATCGTAATTTACATGTGCACAACGCTCTCTCTCTCTCATTTTTCTTCTTTTTTTTTGCCGTGTGCCATCTACATCGACATTTTGAAATTTAGGCAAGAGGGAGATTAACCATTTTTAAAATCAGAACTAACCTACTAAAGAATTAGATAAGGTAGACAAGAGAAGGATTAATACAAGAAAAATACTGATATTTTATGTAATCCCTTTTTAGTTTTTCAAATAACTTTTGTAAATAGTCTATCATACTTAAGGTTATCCTACGGTCAAGCAGTGTGCTCTGATACCACTCCGTAACACCCTCGTTTTTAGGGGCGGTACTTACTGTTCATCTCGCAGCTGCCCAGGACTGTTCAGTGGCGAGGTACCGTAATTGAGTGTACATCATCGCAAACACATGCTTCGAAAGATACAAACCAACTTTATTACAATATAAAGGCTTAACAGCTGAGTTTTACAGTGGAGCTAATGGTAGTGGAGGTTTGGGCGGGGAGAGGTCAATTTGGGCTGTCCACGGTGACCTATCAGTGCAAGGCGACGGTGATTGTGGCCAGCACAAAGAGGGTAACGGAAACTTAAAGGGTTGCTTCAGGGAGGTTTCTACGGGCTCAAAGAAGCTACATGCGGATGTAATCGGATTTTAATTAACTGGAGCTTCGAATTGAAGGTTTGTTCTTACCTTGGGTTCTTCTGGGCTCCTTGGCTATGGAGAGGGTCCCAAGGCAATTGGGTGCGGTTGTAGCTTGCTGATGGTGTGTATTTTCGGATGGAAGAGGTTGTGGGGTTTAAATAGCTGGAGAATGGTGGTGCGGCTTTGTCCTGGTGCTGGCGGCAAGGGATGCTTACGGGAGGGGCCAGGCTGGCATGGGGTAGGTGGGTCAGCTGGCAGGGGCGAGTTACAGCCGGTGTCAGAGAAGGTTTGGCGGCGGTCAAGGGTGTCAAAGCTGGTCAGGTCGGTCATGAGAGGGGTTGTCGGCTTGGGAGAGACGAAACGGGCGGCGGCGGTCGATTTTGGACGGGGAGGCGCGGCGTGCGGCCGTGAGCTGTTCAGGGGTTGTCAGAGGCATGGCAGGAGGTAGTACGGAGGCTTGACTTGGGCGGGACGAAGTGGCAGTGGCTGGATGGCGCGAGAGGGCGCAAGGTGGCGGGTTCCAGAGGCGACAGTGAGATTTTTCGTATGGTCCCAACCATCATTGCTCCTACCAAATCCGTAGTCTAGTTGTGACCAGTGACCATGGCCAAGTAGACCACCATAGAGGTTAACACAAATTGAACCAATGTTTTCCTGCCCGCCCTTGTTAGCAACTCTGCTTTTCAGCCTGGAAGACGATTGCCAGAACCGGATTTAGAAATCCGAATTCCTTTGTGATTTTTGCACTGTTCCCTGGATCAGTAGCCAGTGCTCACAGTTACATCACTGTATATCAAAAACATATTAAGCGAAAGCATAATTAATACCGTAATAACTTACATAGGCCGATTAGGCCGAGAAAGCAGAGAATGCAGCAGCGGAAAATCTTCACACAAGTGGGACCCTCAGGACTTGCCCACAGGCAGCCAACTGGGGTTTTGCGACCTATGTCCATGGCCTTCTTAAATACCATCTCTGTCGACCCTTTTGAAGTATTGCAGGGCCTTCTTCTGTTCTTGACTGACTGGAGGGTAATAAGCAACAGTGAGCACAAAATTGTACTCAACAAGCCGCCACACAGAATGCAACACTAATATCTATTATATGCAAGGCTGTGAAAGGAGGCTTTAGGTTATTTTATTTGCTAAAATAGCATTTCTAATTATCATAAATAAAATTCCTTTGACTTAGCAATTTTAACCAGAATGCAAGTTGTAAAGAGAGAGTGCAATATTAATAATAGCGCAGGTTACATCCACCTTTTACAGTGTATGGTTACTTCCACCAATGCTAATTTTGATTACTGGGCTACATCCACCCTAATTACCGCTGGAGTACATCTTTCTAGGAAAAATCCAACAAAGTAGAGTACATCTCCCTACTTAGTTTTCATTCCACCCGAAAAAGGTTTTTAAAATAGAACTAACTCGAGGAAGTTCCCATGTCCGCTCTTCACCGTGAGCACGGCTGTTCGAATAGTTTTAGACTCTGCAGAGTTGTACATCTTTACCCACAAGAGATAACCCAATTGTTATATTTCACATGTTTCCTTGGACATGCAGATCAACCGGATTATCACATGACCTTTACAATGCATCTAGTAAAGAACTGCACTCGTTAAGGTTTCGTCTACAGGAAGGTCATTTAGGCGCCAGCTTGACCCCCTCTTGCGCCCACCTCGATCCAGTGACATGACCACCTCCAAAACGCTTTGCGTCCAGCGAGGAAAATCATGCTTTTCACCGAAGTGCATTCCTTTACTAGCGAATACAAATTATTCAGTCATGCCTACACTTTGCCAGCTTGTGGTTATACTGTTTGTACATGGAGAGGTCAACACAAGATTAAGTCCTTAATTTGTCCAAACGGGCTTCCGCAACCCAATGTTATGTCCACCAACCACTCTTACCATCCGCCCAGACAGGTAAGCAATTTTTTAGGGTTTTGAGAAGCATAAGATAATCTGTACCAAAACTATCAATCACCTACATCCAATGACTGTCCAAAAATCAATTTGATTGTTTGAAGAATAATGATGAGCCGGACAATTTAATGCCCTAGCTCTGGACTCTTTTAGCAGTACATATGACTTAGCTAATGTTAATAGCAATATTACCTAGGGTGACAAGGATTAATTGAATTAAATGGTAAAGGATGTCATATTAATAATATTGGTAGCATAAAAGGACAATATCTACCTTACATTTGATATGATTTGCATAACAACGTAAGCATGCATTTTGATAATTTGAAAGAACATAACTTTTATAAAATGTGGGATCAATATAATCAAAGTGATGACTTGCCTTGATTATTTACCGCGGCCTCGATTTAAATCAAAGCCTGCTTAACTAGTCAGTCGTATAAAGTCTTGAATTCTCCCTCCACCATAACTTGAATCCGCTTGAGCTTGTCATCTTTGAACTACGGCTTCTAATATGCGGCAACAAAAATGGAGAAACCAAATAAATCCAATGCGGCAGAGGTTTGGTTTAAATCAATTGAACTCATTTTATGTTGCTTATGAATTGATATCAAAGTGGGGGAATTAAACGGATTGGAGTGAAGGAAAGATCTGGTTTGATAGCTTTACCGTGAGGGAAAATTTTAAGAATTAGAAAGAAGTTGAATAAAGGATTACCTACAGGATCCTTCTGCAGGGTTCAAGATAAAGGACTTGATCTTTTTCTTTATAGCTTCCTTTAATATTTTATATTTATCAAGGAAGTTCCAAGAGCAAAACAGGACTTTTGAATCTTTAGAAAGATTACCAGGGAAGGTGATTTGTCAGATACTAGAAATTAAGCATTACTCCAATTTTAGTTATAATTTGGAGTTTGTTGCTTAATTTGATGGTTAATAAATTTATTTAAGGATGATTGAGGGTTTTAATTATTTTAAGGGGGGGTGAGCTATGACTTGACAAGGTTTATGTTGACAAGATTGCACATAATTAATGATTTGATTATTTTGGATGAAAAGTTGTGTTTTAGCAAGCTTTTTAGTCATGGGTGCTAATTATTCAATAATTATTATGCTTTAACCTTGCAAGATTTAGACTTGAGTTGATTATTGGAATTATTCTAATATAATTGAGGGTAGAAAGCAATGTTTCTTTGCTTGGTAATTTCTTATGCCAAAAGATGGTTGAATCTTTGTGTCTTATAGATGACATTGAAAATTGATTTACAAATATTTTGTTTACAACAAGAAGAAGTCTTATTGGTTTTAGCAAAGAAACAATTTGTGCACTAATATTTTATGCGCAAGAATATAGTTAAAGTAATGGGTTAAGTTTGCTTTTGCTCAAGATAAAGATACAAAAGTTGTCATGAGATTTTAGCTCTTGTTATTACTTTATTTCTTGAACAAGGGCTTCACAAATTAATCAAAAAATAATTTCTTCTTTTAGTTTAGTTTATAACATTCTCTGAATAATTTGCCCAATGGAACTTTTAAATATTCAATTAGTAAGAATATGCTGCAAGTTGTAAAATTTGGCCATGATATCTTTGCTTTAAATAAATTTTTATACAATTGATATTTGGTGATTACCTGCAGGCTTATTGATTTCACAAACACAAATTCAATTCAAAAGAAGTTATACACATGCTCAACCATTCACTTCAAAGAACAACCTGCAGATTTGGATTTCACAAATGAGCATGCTGCTAATTGACATTCACCAGATATTTGCAATCCTTTAGGGGAAAAGACCCACCTGCCATTCAGAGACAAAGAGAGGCAGAGGGGAGGTGTGCTCAGCCGTGGAAGAGCAGAGAGGGAAGGAGGCGCCTGGCTGGGGGTCGGCAGCACCGGCGAGGGGTAGCTAGAGGGGTGGTCTTAATGGTCGGTTGCCGAGGCGGCCTGTTGTCGGAGACCACGGGTGGCGCACGATTGCATCCGTGGGTGACGAGCGGAGGTCGACGAGGGGTCCAACTGACAATTGGACTAGCTTCATGGCGCTGTGGTGGAGCTCCAATGGCGACCATTTGCTGGTGGAGCAGCGGCACCGGAGATAGCTCGGCGGCGGCAAGGCATCCAGCCAAAGGAGAAAAGAAGATGACCTCGGCTGGGGGAAGAAAAGAGTGAAGGCACGGGAAGGAGCCGAACACCTCAGACCCTTTTATAGGCGATGAAGTGGGGGAGGTTGCTGGCGAATTGAAGTCGTGCTCAAGGGGGAAGTAACGCCGGGCTGGCTCGGGGTAGGGCTAAGGCGGAGGCCTTGAAGACGCGCTCAGTGAGGAGTAACGCCGAGTAGGCCGGTGGAGGGTAGCTCGGCGACGCGACGGGAGGAGCAGGCGAGGCGCAGGCGGTAGAGGGCAGCAGCTAGCTTCGGTGATGCGACGCGCCGCTTGAATGCAGAGCAGGCCAGTGGAGGCGGAGCTAGGGGCGCAGCATTGAAGGCAAGTAGAGGGGGGATGCGCTACCTCGGCGTACGGCGGCAGAGGCAAAACCGCCGCGAACCGGGCGGGCAAGAGCGCTGGGGCGGCCGGGCGGCGAGCTCGGCACGTAGTCGCTTGGGCCGGAGGGAGGAGGAAGAGGCCGAGGGTGGATCCGGAGCCAGCGGAGGGAGAGGGAAGCAGGGGTGGTGCCGATGTGGGCCGGTGGTGGAGCAGTTCCGGGCCGAGACGGGTGCGACTACCGCAGTGGAGGGGAGGAGGAAGGAAGGAGCTAGGCCGGGCGAGCAGGCGGAGAAGACGAGGGGGAGAGGGAGGACCTGGCGGCGGCGGTGGGGATTAGAGGGAGTAGGCGGTCAGAGAAAAAGGGGAGTTGGCCAACGGGCTGGTGGGCCGGAGCAAAAAAAGGGGCTGGGGCCCAAGAAAGAGATTTTCCGAATTGTTCAAATGTTTGCAATTAAATTTTCATGCTAAAATAGTTAAGTGCCAAAGAATTTAAATAACAAACTTTTAAACTTTACTTTGGAACTTGGTATTTTAATTGCTTAGTTTATCAATTTAGTTTGCTGAGCAAAATCCTTTTTAATATTCCACTTTAAATGTTGATGTCCAAGTTTTTCTAGCCATCAAGTTTGGATTTCAAGATTTACAAAAGAGTGTGAGGATCCAGATTCAACTTTTGAAGACTTGGTTCTTGATTTTTGTAAATTTTTTTCTTTAATTTGAACTTTTGCCGTCGGAAACTCCAAATCAAGAGCTCAAATAAACAAAATTTTAAAGCTCACTATAATTAAGAAAAGATTTTTATTAATTTTTGCAAATCGCAAATTTGGGATGTTACAACGATCGGCGATCTTATCAATAGTAGGTTGAACTTCAGCCCTTGTCAACTTCCGTAGGGAGAGGGGCACATCAAGATATTTGCAAGGAAAATTCATCACTTCACAGGGGAGGTGCTCATGGACTATAGCAATCTCTATCTCAGAGCAATGGATGGGGAATATGCTGCTCTTTTGCATATTGGTTTTTAGACCAGAAACTTCACCAAACAAAAGAAGAATACCTATAGTGACCTCCAAATCAACGGTGTTTGGCCTAAGGAAGATGACCACGTCATTGGCATAAAGGGAGATCCGGTGTTGCAAGGCGCGAGTAGAGAGGGGCTGCAGGAAACCTTCCCTTGATGCTTTAGAGAACAGGTGACTTAAAATGTCCATAGCAAGAATGAAAAGCATTGGGGGAGAGGGGATCTCCTTGTCTCAATCCACGCTTACGAAGAATGACCTCCCCAGGGATTCCATTGCGAAGGACTTGCGAAGAAGATGTGCCCAGCAGCCTACAAACCATGTTACACCAAATGGAGCCGAATCCCAAATTCCTCATTACCTCAAGGATAAACGATCAAGAAGCTGAATCAAAGGCTTTTGTGATGTCTAGTTTGAGAAGGATACAAGGCTGCCTTTGTTGATATAAAAACCTTGTCAACTGTTGCACCAACATGAAGTTATCCTGAATGAACCGTCTTTTTATAAAGGCGCTCTGATTTGGAGATACCATCTAGTGGAGCCGAACAACAAGTCTATTGGCAAGAATTTTGGTGACCAATTTAGCAAAGCTGTGCACCAAGCTAGTGGGTCGGAAATCCTTGACGTGCAATGCTTCCTCTTTCTTAGGAATTAATGTGATATAGGCTGAATTGAGCAGCCCAAAATTGCCAAACTTTCTACTCTAGACTGCTGAAATAGCTGCCATAATATCAGATTTCATAATTGGCCAACAAGCTTTATAAAAGCGACCCGTGAACCCATCGGGTCCAGGTGCTTTATCCACAGGTAGTTGACAAATGGTTTTCCAAACCTCCTCCTCAGAGAAAGGGACCTCAAGTGCTGCAAGGTCATGAGACTCGATGTTCATCTCCTCTAGATTAATGTTGTGCTCTCTGTCTAAGGTTAATCCAAGGGGCTCATTGTAAAAATCAAACACAGCCCGCTCCTTTTCAACATGATTGGTAAGCACCTGCTCCCCATCAACCAGTTTGGTTATGAAATTTTTCTGCTTGCGGTGTCTAGCAAATGCATAAAAGAGGCCAGTATTTGCGTCCCCCTCATGCAGCCAGCCAATTCTCGAACGGCTTCTCGCAATAGTGCGAGAGAGAGAAGATAAGGCCAAGGAATGTTTCAAGAGTCTGCAGCGCAGCCAATCCTCCTCAACTGACAAAGACCGAAAGTCTCGCACAGGGAAGGTCTCAAGGCTGGTCTCGACATAGTTATACAATAGATGCATTATGTAGGCATCAAATAAATAAAGTTCATATACTGATACCTCGAGCAAATTCAGTACAGAATAGATCAAACTCCAAATAAGGATGAAATCCAATAAAAAAAATTATGCAGCTTGGTCAAAAAAAATGTTCCAGGAGACAGGTAACACGACGCAGGGGGGAAAGCATCATGTTGTTTAATTTTGGTTGGTGTTTTCATCTATGCTTCTCTCTACAGGATGAGCAAACCATTAACATCGGGCCATTCTTCGAGTCGTGAAGCAACATCAACAAAAACAATTGATTTTTTGTAAGAAAAAAATAGAAATCTACGAGTCCAACAATGGAAGGTCTCCTCAGTTCAGGTCTCAAGATTGCTTTCGCAGCGCGCCATGAGAGAGCATCAGAAGAACGAAAGTTTTCAATTTGATCATCATCAGAGACTCCAACAGTACACGCAAAGACAACTATGCGCATTGTGCAATGAGCAGAAAAAATCAAGGAGAAGATGATTAATTATCTCAAGAGCACCCTCAGAATGTGTATTGCATCAACAAATTTGATAATTTTCAGACAAGGCTGAAACTTGAAAATATGTACAGTCATCTAGAGCAACCAAGGCTGAACCGAAGATGAAACTTGCAGGAAAGAACAAAAAAGCAATTTTGCGAAACAAAATGGTAAGATTTGCAAGTTGATTCGGATCCCTCTACGTGATAATAAGAAAACTCATCAACGATATGAATCAGGCCACTATTTTAATATCACTGGTCTCCACAGGGATCCAACAACACAAACTTCCGATCCTTGAACACAAGCTCAAGAAAAAGAAAGTCAGAAGAGAAAGAAAACAAATCGATGAGGGTCTCCTCAATTTAGGTCTCCAAATTGTTCTCCCACATTGCAAATTTTAGAAGAACGAAAATATTATAGTACATTATCATTGAAGATCAATTAGAGCAAGAAAACAAAAACGAAAACAAATCTGAAACAAAAAGAAGCCAACCCCACACACCCTCCCAAGAAAGTGATCTTGGTAATGCAATCGAACAACTATATTGATTGGGAAGAAGAGGACGACGAACTGACCGAGTTGGAGCCTGTTGCTAAGGATGAGGTCGGCTTGGGAGAGGGAGAGAGTGGCGTAGATGGAGCCGGAGGAGGTCCTTTTCGTCGAGGTTGGCGGACTCTGTGTCCCTAATGGAAGTGACGTGGAGTAGGCTATATGTGGTGACCCATTAGACTTTAGGTCTGTTTGATATGGCTGCGACTTATGGTTGAAATTTTTGAATTTTAACTGTTTGCAACAGAGATTACAGAGAGATAGATAATATACCTTCTACATTGCTCATCAAAACTTTCAGTTTGGCTTCAGTGTATACTAACTGGGGTGGTTTGATGTTTTCTTAAAACTTAGATAATATACCTTGGCAAGCCGGATGGGCCTACTTGCCATACAGGGGCAGAAACTTGTTACTATTCTTCAGTCTATGATGTCCTGCAAGGTTTGAAGGTATTCATTCTTGAGTGACCCTTCCTGTAAATAGGTCCATTCTTGAGAGACCCTTCCTGTAAATTGACATCTACTTGTAATATAATATCATTTTCCTTCACAGGCAAATCAAGATAGGCAGGTTGCCACAACTCTATACTCGCTTGAAGATACGATTAGTAGACGGAAGGAGGAGATAAGTACCGAAGGAAGTGGCAAGCCATCATGGACGAAAAAGCTACTGCTTGATAACCAGCTGCTCTGCTCGAAAATACGGTATGTGATGCTATGCTTATTTCTAATATTATATTATAAAGCTATCTATAAATTTAATGGTAAGACGTCAAATAGATAAGCATAGCATTGCTTACTTTTTGTAGGCTGGTTTGCCAAATTGTCTATTCTTAGGGATAAAATTTTGCACTTGTTCCTATCCTTAATTCTTCCATCATCTTTACTGTCCATGTAGGCAGGGCCGTGCCGTGAAATTTGGAGGCCCTGTACAAAGCTCTAAGTGAGATCTAAACCAAAGTACCAAATATAGCCAAAAACTGTATGCTTACCGAAGCAACAGCTAATCGGAATCTAATCCCCAAACCAAATAAAATTACCTCCTCGCAGCCTATTGGAATCATCAGTTAATCCAACTCTAGTTCACATCAAGCATTCAAGCTCCTAGCATCTAAGCATGCACTGCACAATTTGCACAACCCAGAACATAACAGATTAACAGTTCGCCGTGCCTCGCACCTAAGGCTGCTTGAAGCCAACGGCGAGCCCTCTATCTCTGCGCGACGACGCCTGCGACCCCCCGCCGACGCCGATGCCCCGCCGCTTCTTCGACACTCCCTCTACCTGCGAACCCCCACAAAACCAACCTGTCAGCACCGCACCTCCTCGACCATTCCGGGCACACGCGGCGAACAAGCAAGCACGCACCGAATTTGGACAAATAAAGTAACCATACATCAACTAAAGCAAAAAAGGGAGAGTTACATGTACCTAGAGCATATTGCCCACAACTGGCTATAGCCAAGGATTATTTGAATGCTTGAGGAGATTATCAAGGACCTCTGTATAGCTCTCATTGTCTGCAGGAATCTCTGCAAATAGACCAAAAGATAAACTTCGGGTAAATAACATCAAAATTTGTATCACGGATTATGGAGAGGATTGGGACGACAAATGCATACGAGCCGCCAACGATGGTTGGAAGGTGAGAGCCAAACAGAGTTTGGAGCAGTGTCTTTATCCCAGTCACAAATAACAGTGTTTGAATTACTCTGGCCTTGTCATGCTTTGGTAACAAAACAAACAACATATTTATTGTCAAAAACTCAAAATAGATTATACTACTGAACCATGAATCAAATGATTTGAAACAAGAAATGCCACATATTTTAGTTATCGTCTATAACATTCGAAAGTCGATATGCCGTAAGGAAAACGTGGCAACAAATTTTTCTCTCGATGCAAAGAGTATGTGGTTTCTATTTTCGATTCGAAGCTTGATTTCTACCAACTTGACCAATGAGTCAACTAAACAAATAAACAAGGAGGAAATGCTCACATCATTTCCACCCATAAGAGGAACCAACATTGTGGGGATCATCACAAAGCAGTGCCTGTGACGATATGTAGTCTGAAACCCCAAAGCAATTGCCTCTCCGCAACACCCACGAACATTCGAATTAGCAACACACAAACAAATGGGTCAAGCATAGAAAATATTTTCACTTGAGTGTAGTGTAACACATACCCCAAGAAGGATTGGAGTCTATGCAGACTCAAACCCCGGAGCCGGGAGGAGGGGGTCAGCGCGGGGGGAGGGGAGGAGGCGGCGGCGGGGAAGGGGAGGAGGGGGCGCGGGGCCGCGGGGAGGGGCGGCGGCGGGGAGGGGAGGGGAGCGGCGGGGCTGGGAGAGCAGGGGCCTGCGGGAGAGGGAGGAGGGCGGCGGCGGGCGGCGGGGGGAGGGGGAGGAGGGGGCGGCGGGGGAGGGGGAGGAGGGGGGCGGCGGGGGGAGGGGGAGGAGGCAAGAGGCGGGGGGAGAAGGAGGAGGGCGGCGGGGCCGGGAGAGGGAGGAGGGCGGCGGGGGGAGAGCGAGGGGGAGGAGGGGGCGGGGGGGCGCAGAGGGGTCAGGGGGAGGAGGGGGTTCGGGTCAGGCCTCACACGAATACATGGGCCTTCTCCTGCTGGGCTGATTTTTTGAGGTCCTGAAAATTAGGAGGCCCTGTACGGTCGTACGGGCTGCACGCCCATGGGCCCGGCCCTGCATGTAGGCATGTACTGGTGGTGATTGGTGGGGTAATTGATCTGCGCTTGAGAATGCTTGTTATCAAGCTCCAAGAGAGTTCTCTGTTTTTTTAGGCCCATGGATTTTGGTTGACATGGTGGGCTAGAATAGCGCTCTATAATGCTACACTCTCGATGTCTCTGGCTTTATCACGGCTTATGAGATGCAATCATGACCAGTAGATTTTGTCATAATAATTTTCAGTTATAAAAGTTCAACATTATGGAAGTAGTTCCTATGATAAATTTACACGTATCATTTATATGCGACTAATTTAGATATTCAAAAAGATATTGTTGGTCAAGGATCAAAAAGCTTGACAGCCCCCCTCCCACTATAAGTTGTGATGAACCTTAGTTCATCAAGGTGCGGCGTCAGTTTAGTAGGATGAGAGATTTGACTATAGAATGGGATGATAAAACTTGACAAAAAGACTAGATTAATTCATCTTCATTACTTGATTGATAATAGATATATATTAGCTTTTTATAAGGATAACTCGATTTGACCTCTAAGAAATAATCTCTATCTCTAAGAAAACCTATATCTAATAAATAGAATATATCTATAAGATAATAAATCTATCTAATAAGAAAACTAACTATCCTTATCTCTATCCTAATTCATCTAATCATGCTAAACACGTCTGCTACAATACTATGTTACTGTTCACATGTATGAACAGTGTGCATAAACAATGATTTCAGCACGTGACAACTTCTCGCCCGATTAGCGACAGCTTGTCCTTAAGCAGTGGTGATGGCCATAGCTACAGTCCTAGGAGACCCCAAGTTGACGAGAGACTGCGACTTTTGCCGATGACCTTGAAGACCATAGCCTCCACGTATAGGTGTAGCAACATTGATGGCATCTGCAATCGCCACGGTAGGCGCGATGGCAACCATGACAGCATTGTGGTAGGCTTCCACGATGTGGTTGCCACGGCAAGCTTCGGCAGGGCCATGGTGGCCTTCGACAACATCGCGATAGGATATGACAGGATCGCGGCAGGCATCGGTAGTACCGTAATAGGTTGCGGACATGGTTGCTGCGGTAGGCTTCGGCAACAACACGGCTGCCTCTACAGGATGTGGCAAGGTTGCGATAGGCGTCAACCAAACTGGTAGCCTACGAGCGGGAATTAATCAACCTAACCATAGCTATCCAACATTGGCGCGCATACCTTTGGGGTTGACCCTTTGCAGTGCATACCGACCACTACAGCTTGAAGTTCTTGTTGAATTAGCGCCTTGCCACCATTCCGCAACACCACTAGGTCAGTAAACTCCCTGGATATGATTTCATGGTTGATTTCCATCCAGGACATCTCAACAAGGTGGCAGATGCACTCTCATGCCGCGACGAAGAGGCTGCCTAGGCTCTCTCGCTGCCTCACTTGGGCCTCTTCGACGAGATTCGACGCAAGGTCACCACCAATCCGGTCCTGCAAGACTATAGTCGGCGCATTGCTGATGGCAGCTTGCAATCCCCTTGGGCAGCCGTGGACGGGCTCGTCACACATGGCGGCCGCATCTTCCTGCCAGCTAACTGCTCCTTGGTGCTAGCCATCCTCGGTGACATCCATGACATGGGAGTCACACGAGGGCACACAGAAGACGCTACATTGGGTGCGCGCTGACTTCCACATCCCAGGCGACCATACTCTTATGGCAGATTGGGTGAAGAATTGCCTAACCTGCCAGCGCAACAAAACCGAGCATTTGCACCCAGCTGGGTTGCTCCAATCCTTGCCAGTGCCAAGCCAAGTTCGGGCAAACATATCAGTGGATTTCATCGAGGGTCTTCCAAAGGTCAATGGCAAGTCGGTTATCCTCTCTGTGGTGGACCGAGTCTGCAACTATGCACACTTCATTCCCCTCTCTCATCCGTATACGGCAGCTTCGGTCGCTGGGGTCTTCTTCGGGGACATCGTCCGCCTCCACGGACTGCCCACGTCCATTGTCAGTGACCGTGACCCCGTCTTAACCAGCAACTTTTGACGGGAATTGTTCCACCTCTCCGGGGTTCAATTGAACTTTAGTTCCGCTTTTCACCCCAGTCGAACGGCCAAACTGAAGTGGTGAACCACATCATCGCCATGTACCTCCGTTGCCTCACGGGAGATCGTCCCTGCGAATGGGTCCAGCGCCTGCCCTGGGCGGAATACTGTTGCAATCTTCGTTCCAGACTGCTCTCTACACCACGCCATTTCAGGTGGTTTATGGCCGGCAGCTTCCCTCACTGATTTCCTATGAACCGGGTCAAGCCAAAGTGGAGGCAGTTGACAAATCCCTGCTGGACCGGGATGAATTTTTAATGGACATTCGCCAAAGCGATCTTCAAGCTCAGCAGTCCATGAAGAACAGCTCTGATGGCCACCGGCGTGACCTGGACTATGCCCCAGGTGAATGGGCTTGGCTCCGCCTTCATAACCGTCTCGCCGCTTCTTTGGCCATATGGTCTCGCTAGAAGCTAGCACCTAAGTACTTTGGTCCCTATCAGATTGTCAGCCGCATTGGACAGGCAGCTTACGAGCTTCATCTACCGGAGGGTGCTTGCTTACACGACGTGTTTCATGTCGCACTTTTTAAGCGCTATCATGGGCCTGCTCCTACTACGCTATCGGCACTGCCTCCGACACTTGATGGCAAGGTGGTCCTTCAACCCGACGCTGTCCTTCGCGCTCGCCTCCAACAGGGGTCATGGGAAGTTCTCGTACACTGGAAGGGCCTCCCACCAACTGATGCTACTTGGGAGCATTTGGATGACTTCCGGGCCACGCACCCTCATTTTCAGCTCGAGGACGAGCTGTTCCTCCAGGGGAGAAATGTTGTGGACACGATAGCTAAGCGGTTTGGTATTGTGTACAAGCGCTGTGCAAAGGAGGCACCAGGAACACACATGGGCGCCGGTGCAGCCGCGGTGCAGTCCATCACAGGTGTGCCGGACGAGGAATAGTTGTTAATTTCCTTTTGGCTTGATTATTTCCTTGTTAGTTAAGATATGATTTTGGTTTGTTAGGAAGGCAACCTGTTGATTATAAGAGGATTGACCGGTTAATGGAAAAGGCAAGCAAGAGTTACCTCCTTCCTCTATCTCTCCTGAATCTTCCTTCCCCGACTGCTCTCTGTCTTCTCTGCCCGATCATGGAGCTGCTATCACGGTGCCTCCCCGACATCCATCCCTTCATCCTCGCCGCAATCCACATCCCCGCTACCACCTGAGATCCAACCCCATTCATATCAACAAACGAGGGGAATGGTGATGCTGTATTCCTAGTTTTAATAGAAACGAGCCTTTCCTGGTCCTCATTATGCTTTTTACATGATCTATTTTATAAGACTGTTCATTAGACCATCAAACTTGGTGATTTGCATGTATGTAGTATTACAGCGTGGTTGACATATACTATCATGTTTGTGTTGTTCTCAACTGAAAATGTCCTGTATCACAATATATTTCTTTAGATTTGTTATGTGCATGTTTCTTACAACTTTGTTCTCGTATTTAGCAGCTCCTTTGGACAGTTTCATATGGCAGGATGCATGTGTAGAATAAAATTTCCATTCTCCATGCATGCAACTTGGTTTCCAGTTTGCCTTGTTACTTGATCTTTCTCGGTGAACTGATATGCTCGTTACAAGCTTTTCTTATATCTTGTAAATTTGGAACCACAAATGAGCTGGGAAAACTACTATGAGAGGCAAACCTAAGAAAATTTCGGTAAATTTCTCTAGTAGATATGATATGCAACAATGACATTTTGTATGGGAGTGCTGTTACCAATTAAAGCAACAATTTTAAGATGGATTTGATTCAACTAACAAGATAATGCCTGCATAGCAGGAAAATGCTTGTAAGATGGGTAAATGATACATTCATTGTCTTACACTTTACCTTTTGAATTATTTGGCCTCAATGTAAGGGATTGTTTTTCAATAATGTATGTCAATCGGTGGCTTGGTGTTAATTGTTGACAAATGTGTGTAATTTATGCATTTTTCATACCTTTTCTTTTGTTGTTGTCATTCTTTGTTTGACTCTTATTACTCTTAATGTGGATATATTTCTCTCTTGGCGGTGCTGAGTTGTTTTCATATCATTCAGTGAAGAAGCGGGTGAACTGACTCAAATGGTCCGTGCTTGAGAACGAGGACAAATCCCGTGTAGCCTCAGAGATGGCCGATCTGCTATACCATGCAATGGTGTTGCTCAGAGTCAAGGATGTGAAGATGGACGAGGTCCTCAGGAAGCGATTTTTGCAGTCTGGTATAGAGGAAAAGGCCAGTCGTTAGCATGCTCGCTCAGATGTAGGTCGTATCAGCATTGGTGCCAAGTGTGTACTATGGAATAGTTTGGTCCTCTTAGACCGTCAGTTGCATTTATGTTTTTTGTTTGTAGTTTTCGTGATGACCGTAGTGTGTAATTTACAGTCTGTTTGTGCTTTTGCCAATAAAGACTTATATAAGATCAAAGTCCATCATGCGCACGGAACAACGAGACATTAAATTTAAGGGAAAAAATAGTACTATTGAACTATGCATATCCATATTAAATGGTATATTATAATAGCTCACTTTATTTTTTTTAGCATTAAATTAAAGAAATTAAAGGTACGTGGTTAAAATATTGTAACAACTATATATTTGATATACGTAGTAGGCTTATATTGTAGGAGATGTTTTTTAAGAATGAGGACTTATATTGTGGGATGGATGGAGTAGCTCATTAGCTTGGTGTTTTTTTGGGATAACAGGTTTTATCTTCTTTTTGCCCCCTGAAAAATGGCTGGTAGAGTTGTGCTTCGCATGCGATTTGTACCCTACGGTTTATACCTCTTTACCTCCATCTCTATACAGTTTTAGTGGACTATCACACGTACTTGGAAGCATAAACTGTGTCATGAGTTGTCATGACATTTGGTGTTTAAAACAGCAAAAGTTGTTGTGACCTTTGGGAATTTACCAACTAATTTATCAGTACTTACTGGTCAGCTGGTAGAGCATCCGAAATTCCGAACATTTGTGAAAGCAAATGAGATTGTGTGGAAATTGTAGATTAATTATTGAGAGACCTGGTGTACAAATTATATAGGGGTGAGGAGATCTTGTGGTTTATAGAAATAGCACCAACCAGATCTCCTCATATCTCTCTAACCAAAAATACACAAGGAGGCTATATATGGCTGTCTAACACGGCCCCGCAGTCGAATCATCGGTAGAACGAACGTTTAGACTGGACCGGAACTCCGTGAAGACTGACGAAGGCAGCCCCTTGGTGAAGATGTCGGCGAACTGAAATATCGTAGGGACATGGAGGACACGGACATCACCAAGTGCAACGCGCTCCCGAACGAAGTGTAGATCGATCTCCACATGTTTGGTGCGCTAGTGCTGAACGGGGTTCGAAGACATGTAGACTGTGCTGTTGTCACAATACACCAAGGTTGTCTTGCGCAAAGGAGTGTGTAGCTCAGACAAGAGTTGGCGTAACCAGGTGGTTTCCGCAACGGCGTTGGCAACAGCTCGGTACTCAGCCTCGGCACTGGAACGAGAGGTTGTCTGACGCTTGGACGACCAAGAGACCAGATTGTCACCAAGGAACACTGCATAGCCGGAGGTAGACTTGCGCGTATCAGGACAACCGGCCCAATCAGCATCAGAGTAGACCACCAGGTCAGACTGAGGGGAGGGGCGCAGGAACAGACCCATGTGCAAGGTGCCACGAACGTAGCGTAGAATGCGCTTCAGGGCGGCAAGGTGTGGTTCCCGTGGATCATGCATGTGAAGACAGACTTGCTGAACCGCATAAGAGACATCCGCCCGTGAAAGTCGATATCAAGAGCGCTGCAAGGCCGCAGAAATCAGAGGATCGAATCTGAGATCACCATCTGCTGAGAGTTTCAGATTCACATCAACAGGCGTCGAGCATGGCTTGCAGTCAGTCATGCCAGCACGCTCAAGGATCTCAATCATATATTGCCGCTGAGAGAGGAAGAGACCCGAGCTCGTGTGCTGAACACGCATACCCAGGAAGTTATGAAGTACGCCAAGATCCTTCATAGGAAACTCCTGCTGAAGAGCGCCAATGGTACGCCAGAGTAAAGCAGTAGAGGAGGCTGTTAGCACAATGTCATCAACATAGAGCAGGAGGTAAACAGTGTCCGCTCCACGACGATAGACAAACAGAGATGTGTCTGATTTGGCCTCAACAAAACCGAGCTGCAGAAGGTGGGAAGCAAACCGGCTGTACCACGCGCGAGGTGCCTGCTTAAGTCCATAAAGAGAACGATTAAACCGGCACACATAGTCAGGATGAGCAGCATCTTCAAATCCGGAGGGCTGAACGCAGTAAACTGTCTCTGACAAAATACCATGCAGGAAGGCATTGTTGACAACGAGCTGATGAATGGGCCAGGAGCGTGAGAGAGCCAAAGAGATAACAGTCCGTACAGTAGCAGGCTTGACGACCGGACTGAATGTCTCAGCAAAATCAACACCGGGACGTTGGGTGAATCCACGAAGAACCCAACGCGCCTTGTATCGCTCAAAGGACCCATCAGCTTTGAATTTATGTTTGAACACCCATTTGCCAGTCACCACATTGGACCGAGGCGGTCGAGGAAGAAGATCCCACGTGTGGTTGGACAGAAGAGCTGAGTATTCAGCTTCCATAGAGGCTCGCCAATTTGGATCAGCGAGGGTAGCACGGTAAGTCCTGGGAACTGGAGACAACAGCGCGGCCTGGAACAGTACCGGCTGGCGGAAGCCGTGCTTCCCACGTGTGACCATGGCATGCTGATTCACCACAGGAGGTACTGGTATAGCACCAGCAGGAAGAGGCGCAGTCGTCGGTGCGGGCACCGGGGTTGGCACCGTGATGCGCGCCAGGGGCGTGGGTGCAGAGGGCGACGCCATGGGCGCGGTCACCTGGACCGGGACCGTGGGAGGGCGCCGGGTGTAGACGGCAAGAGAGGCCGGCGGAGAGGCCGCTATCCGCTGCCTGGAGGAGACGGCGCCAATCCATCCAAGAGGCAGCGGGGAGGCCGGTGAGGACGCCGGGACGCCAAGGCTGCGCGACGCAGCAGGCGGTGTGGTTGAAGGAGATGCGAGCGCCGACGGGCGCGGGTCGCGAGGCGAGCACGGCCGCGCCCACCAGCGGCCCACGGCCCACCCACGACGGGTAGCCCACCGACCGAGCGCGCCTGCCCGGCGGCGCGCGCGCACACGGCCGGCCGCGGAGCACGCGCGGGTCAGGCGGCTGCGTCGACCGGCAGGTGCGAGGCGGACGTGGTTCCTGGGGGAGTCCGGGGCACCTGTTGCCGCACGTGGCTGTGTGGTGGAAGGTGTACCTACAGGCAGCAAGCAAGGTGACGGTGCAAAGGGAACCGATACAGGATTAGTAAAATCCTCCAGGAAATCAAAGGCCGTACGAGTGGGAGGAGAAGAATCCTCGGAAAAGGGAAAAGAGGACTCGTCAAATATCACATGACGGGAGATGATGATACGGTTTGTGTGACGATCAAGGCAAAGATAGCCCTTGTGGTGGAGGGAGTAGCCAAGAAATACACACAAGGCGGAACGAAGAGCAAGTTTGTGAGCGGCAGTGGCGGAAAGGTTGGGATAGCATTTGCAGCCAAAAACGCGTAGGTGCTCATACGATGGCTGGGTCCCAAAAAGGGAAAGATGCGGCGTAGAGAAATTAAGCATTTTGGTGGGAAGAATATTCAGAAGATAGGTTGCAGTGCTAAGAGCCGCAGCCCAAAATGTGGGGGGAATGCTAGCTTGGAACAGGAGGGAGCGAACGACATTGTTTGTGGTGCGGATAATGCGTTCAGCTTTACCGTTTTGAGGCGAGGTGTAGGGGCAGGACATGCGCAGGTGGATGCCATGGGAGAGGAAGAGCACGCGGGTGCTGGAATTATCGAATTCGCGGTCGTTGTCGCACTGGACCCCCTTTATGGTGACACTGAACTGGGTGCAAACATAAGCAAAAAAATTAGAAAGAGTGGAGAAAGTGTCAGACTTAAGACGTAGCAGAAACGTCCAAAGATAATGCGAGCAGTCATCAAGAATAACCAAATAATACTTATGACCGGAGACACTAGTAATGGGTGAAGTCCAAAGATCACAATGTATTAACTGAAAATTATGAGTGGCACAGCACTTTTATTACAAGGAAGACCAAAAGATTGTGCTAGCTTAGATAGGACTTCATGACCAGGATGTCCGAGACACTGATGCCAAAATGAAGAGGCGGTGGCAGCATGGAAGGCGGAGGCCGCAAGCTGCAACGGGTAGAGGGGACCGGAGCTGTTACACCTGGCGATCTCTCTCCGAGAGGGAAGATCCTTCACAGAACAGCCAAAGGGGTCAAACTCCACGGAACAGTTATTGTCGGAAGTGAACTAGCGTACGGAAATAAGATTCTTAATAAGGTTCGGGGAAACAAGAACATTATTAAGATGAAGGTTATGAGGGAAATGAGCGACGCCAGTGGAGGTAACGGGAAGTGAATGCCCGTTGCCGACAATAATGTGACGTGGAAAGGAATGAGCAGGAGTGGGAGTAAGTATACCGGCGTCGGCAGTCATATGATTTGTGGCACCGGAGTCAAAATACCACTCATTTTGGTGCGGTTGCTGGAGGGACATCGTCTGGAAGTTGGCGGCGAGGGTCTGCTAGTCCCAATCGTGCGGCCCATAACCGCTGGGGGAGGCACGCCCCACTGGCCGGCCCACTGCCCTTGGGGCCCGGCCAAGAAGGTGTGCGGCTGATAGGCCGGCCCAGCAGGACGGGAAGGCGCCGTGGGGGCCCGTGGTCTAGGCCACATCTGAATGGACCCGGACCAAGGGTTGTAGAAATTGGGCCACGGAGCGCCCGAGGCCTGGCTTGGTCCGGTAGGGGAGGACGCGGCTGCGCCCCCGGAGTTGGAGCCACTGTCGCCGTTGGAGCCGCTGCCGCCGCCGCGCTTGCCACCGTGCTTGCCGCGCTTAGGCGCGCCGCCTCCGGATCTAGCAGCCGCCTGCTGCTGGGTTTTCTAGGGAGGCGGGGCAGCAGAGGCGGACGAGGCAGCGGAGGAGGGCGTAGGACCGCCGTGGCCCGCGATGGCGGCGAGCGCCACGGCAGGAGCCGTCTTCTCCATGGTCAGTTCCTCGAGGTGGAGGTCGTCCCGCACTTGGAGGAAGGTGGGGAGGGGGTTGCTGCGCCGGAGGTGAAGGCCGAGGGCGGTGAAGCGCTCGTTGAGGCCGTGGATGATATTGAGGACAAGCGTGCGGTCGGAGATGGGCTCGCCGAGGTCGCGGAGGTCCTCCGCCATGCACTTGTAGCGCCGGCAGTACTCGGAGACCGAGAGGTCGCCTTGGGAGAAGGAGCGGAAGGCCTGGTCGGCGAAGAGCACGCGCGTCGCGCGATTCCCAAGGAATTGGGACTCGATGGCGAGCCAGGTGGCGCGGGCAGTGGCGCCACGCTTGGAGACGGCGTCGGCGAGGTCGTCGGAGATGGTGCCGAGGAGGCACGTCCACACGACGTAGTCCATTCGCACCCAGTCTGGAGAGTGGGGCGCGGCGACGTCGGAAAGGACGTGCTGTTGCAAGGAGAACTTGCCGACGGTGAGGACGAAGGACTCGCGCCATCTCGCGTAGAAGGCGGAGTTCAGGTCGAGGAGGAGGGGCACGAGGGCGCGGATATTCTGCGGCGGCAACAGCCTACGCGTGTAGATTGAGGAGCACAGCAGCCTCGTGGTGGAGAAGGGCCTCGAGAAGAGGGGGGTTGCCGGCGTGAGTGGCGGCGTCAACGCCGGTGTCGTCGTCCTGGGGGGCTCGGCCGCCGTGCACTCACGAGCAGCGCGTTCGAGGGCGGCGCGGATACGCTCGTCGGCCGCATCGTGCTCCTTCTGGGCGAGGGCAGCCTCGCGCTCGGCCTCCTGGGCACGAGCGAGAGCGACGTCGCGGGCAATCTTGGCTGCGTGCGCGCTGGCCTCTTTGTCAGCCGGGCATCCTCCGCGCGCTAGAGGTCAGCAACAGCAGCGGCATTGGCGGCAGCGTCGCTGGCGACACGACCGTCGGGATCGATGATTGTGCCAGCGGGAGGAGCGCCGGGTGGGGTGGCCATGGAGCAGCAGTGCCAGGGAAGAGGCGTGCGCTTGGTGCGGAAGGTGAATCAGGTGATTAACCTAGACTTGTGATACCATGAAAGCAAATGAGATTGCGTGGAAATTGTAGATTAATTATTGAGAGACCTGGTGTACAAATTATATAGAGGTGAGGAGATCTTGTGATTTATAGAAACAGTACCAACCAGATATCCTCATATCTCTCTAATCAAAAATACACAAGGAGGCTATATATGGCTGTCTAACAATTTGGTCAGCTGGTAGAGCATCCGAAATTCCGGACTACTAAATGTTGTCGTGCGTTACGTATCGCGTTGAACAACTAGTATTTAAAATGTTATTGTGGGTTTGTGTTCTTGATTGATTAGTGATGTTTGGAGTTTGACTAAATTACTCCTTTTTGTCATAAATACATGTTTTGGATATAGGTGCAATGAAACTTTGAAACTTTAACTACTAATATCTTTTTAAATATTAAATTTGGATATAAGAAAATTATGTGTATATTTATTACAAAAAACTTTTATAATATTAGATTTTATAAATATATTATAATAAAATTAGTGATGAAAGATATGTTTTAGTACACATATACATATCTCCTACAATGGATAAAAAACATGCACACTAATTGTAGCACTTCACTTCCTTGTTGGGATAAAAAAATCGAGATGTTTTTTTTTAAAGAAAGCTGAATAGAATGCTCCGCAGAGATTAGAGAAACTTAACACAATTTTACACAAAAACGCGTGAGTCAAAAGTAGGGAAGCTTCCGACCCTGGTCGGGGGTCGGGCTCGAACCAAACCCTCCTCCCGAGACGGGGAGCAACGCCGGCGAGCGACCCAACCGAGATCGGCAAAATTTCCCCACCTCCCCCTCCACACTGCCGCATGGATCCCGCTGCCGCCTCGCCGGCTCTGCCGGAGGGACCAGCCTCCAACGCCGCGACCGTCCTCGACACACTCGGCGCGGAGGTGCTCGCGGTCATGTCCCCGGTCTCCGTCTGCATGGCCATCGTGGTCCTCCTCGTCTCCCTCCTCGCGCCGACCTCCTCCGTGTCCGCGGGCTCGCCTCCCCCCGTCACCGCCGCGACGCTCGTCTACCTCGAGTCCCCCAGTGACTCCCTCGCGCAGAAGCTGCTCGGGGCGCTCCTCGACGCCGCCGTCTTCGTCGCGCTCGTCGCCGCTGTCACGTTCGTCCTCGTCGCGCTCTACTACTACCGCTGCACCGGCTTCCTCAAGAACTACATGCGCTTCTCCGCCTTCTTCGTTCTCTTCTCCATGGGCGGTGCCATCGCCGTCGCCGTCCTCCGCCGCTTCGGCGCCCCGCTCGACGCGCCCACCGCACTCGTGCTCCTCTTCAACGCCTCCGCCGTCGGCGTCCTCTCCGTTTTCGCATCCGCCGTCCCCATCCTCGTGCGCCAGGGGTACATGGTCGCCCTGGCCGTCATCGTCGCCGCGTGGCTCTCCAGGCTCCCCGAGTGGACCACCTGGATCATGCTCGTCGCGCTCGCCGTGTATGACCTTGTCGCCGTGCTCGCTCCCAGGGGCCCGCTCAGGATGCTTGTGGAGCTGGCCTCGTCCAGGGACGATGAACTCCCTGCGCTCGTCTACGAGTCACGGCCTACTGTTGGCCCGGCCTCAGGTTCTTCCTCCTATGCTTCGGCGATGGGGTCGGTTGAGATGCAGCCGGTGGCCGATTCTGTCCGGTCGGATGGGAATCGGTATGACAGGGTGGGGCAGGAGGATGATTCAAGCCGTGCCGTGGTGGAAATGAGGGATCTTGGTGGAAGCAGATCAAGCATCCACAAGATGACAAGCTCAAGTGGTTCTGCGTTCCAATTGAGGAACCTCAAAAGGGAGGTGCCGACTGCGGTAACAGGACAGCCATCAAATCAGGGTGCGAGTTCACAGCATGCTGTCATTCAAATTGAGCAGCCTGAGGAAGAAGAGACAGCACCCTTGGTACCGGCAGCATCTGCCAACAATGCTGTCCCTAATGAGCATAGACAAAGTTCTTCCTCGGACTCTCCTGAGGAGTTTGAGATGTTTGAATCTACCAGGGGCATCAAGCTGGGCCTTGGTGATTTTGTCTTCTACAGTGTGCTTGTGGGGAGGGCTGCGATGTATGATCTGATGACGGTGTATGCGTGCTACCTTGCCATCATTGCTGGGCTTGGCTGCACCCTTATCTTGCTGTCGATATGCAGGCATGCATTGCCTGCACTCCCTATCTCTATCATGCTTGGAGTAGTGTTCTACTTCTTGACACGGTTGCTGATGGAGCCATTTGTGGTGGGTGCTTCGACCAATTTGGTGATGTTCTGACATTGTTGTCATTTTACATGTGTGTTAAGAGAAAAAGAAGATGATCAGCAATTTTTTGTTGGAGTGACTGATATTTTGTTGGTCACTTCTCGTAGATGGTAATTGTACTTACCACTAGGAGATGTTGTCACAAGATTGAGACCTTAAAGACTCTTAAGGTAGTACCAGAGATCAACTAGTTCATGCCTTGTAGTTGTATGACATGACATGACCTATGAGAAGAAATATTTGCATTTCAGTTTCAATTTTTTTTATTTTATTATTATTATTATTATTGTTACTTGTTGTTGCTTTCCCTAAGATTAGCGATCAAAATCAATCTATAATTAACTTAATATTCTTTTCCCACCATTATACTAAAGTTAATGAATTGGGAGCAGGGCCTCTTGTTGCAGAAGTTCCTGTTGCTTTTTCTTCAGTATTAGAATATGCATGTTAAGCAAAATGTGCTATCTTGAAACCGTTTATGGACAATTCTTTACGTTACTCTTTCAGAGGTTGCTTAGAAGGATTTGGACTTTTGGAGTACAGGACTTGGTAAAATCTTATTATTTATTAGTTTCATTTGGTTCTAGGATTGACCATATTTCGGTGTATATGAACTTGGCAAGCTTGAATGTTTTTTTTTAAAGGAAAAAGCATTAAGCTCTTTATGTTCAAATGATTTGACATATTATTAGATGTTTTATTTTAATCAACTAGTAGTGTTCACTCTTGAATCCAGAGTAACGAATTTCAGTTTTTCTTACTTTGTTGAGTGGAGCATGGATATGCTTGTTTTACCCTCTGCTTTTTTACATGTGTCAAGACTCTTGAGCAATCATTTTAGCTTTATTTAGATGTGCTGAGCAGAACCGCATGATATGTTCCAATCTTCTTGTGCCCTTGCATAGTTTCAGTAACCATTGCCTGGGTCAAGCACCTTCCTCAGCTAATATACTTCAATATTCAGAAACGGCATATGCAACTTCATCTGAACATTTGCTTGTAGTAGTGCTGATTTCTGAACATATTCTTGCATCGCATTGCTTTCGTATGGTTGCCAGATTTGTGTTCACAACATTTTGATATAGAATTTGATATACATTGTGACTTGTGTTCAGAACATTGTGATGGTAAAGATGCAGATCAGCTGGGTGTACCCGTTAAGTTTGGACACGATTTTGTGCCGTTAGATATGCAACAGTTGCGCAAGACTGGAAATTGAAACAATGAGAACATCTGGCTCCTCGTCCAATCCTGCGTTTACCTTTTGTCGATCATCATGCAGGGACGCATTGCGGACGATTTCTAACAAGCACACTCTTGAGGTGCTCGGGCGCCTCCAAGACAGCGGTTGCTATCTGGTGGATGATTCCTAATTATTATTTTGTAATTTAAGAATGAATCTATTTGTAGTTAGTGATATACTCTAGAGGTAATTATAGATATGAGTATATCACCTCTATGTTTATGATCTTTTAAATAAATATTATTATATTCTTTGAATGAATTATCATTTATAAAAGTTGGCAAGTATATGACTTATTGGTGGAGCCCTTTATTTGTTGTGTAATGCCATTCTAAAAAGACCACTGGTCGGAACATTAGTGAATTATAGACTAGCATATGTATTGATCGCTGATTATATTTTATTGGTCATAAATATAGGGATATCAAATAAATAATGTAAACATATGTTAGAGAACAGGGTGTTGGATTGATCTACCTCGAAACATTGTTGAGATTGTTATATTTTATGTGTTATTAGTTGATCTCAAGTAATGATGATGTATAATCCTTGTGTCTGATATTAGTATAGTTTTTTTACATGTATAATAATACACTTAGAGATTGGCAAACACTGCATCATAACTAGGCAATTATAAAAGTAAAGTTCAGATATGCTATGAAATATATAGTGGAATGTGACTACTCAAATATGTGATTTGCCCCTTACATAACAGGAGAGATATCCTTAGGCTCCACAATTTGGTTGGATAAAAAAGTGTATAGCCATGCCACGAGTGGTCGAAGAATCAACCACACGAAGTTATCCATCACTATATCGCAAAAAGATTGAACAATTTATGGATGACACATTTCTCACATTGTCGAGACCTGAATATACAAATCTGAACTATCTGTGTATACCGCATTAGTTCAGAATCACGCTAATGTACACAGTGTAAATATAGATGAAATATTGACCATATACACGATTAATAAAGAAAAAACTCAAGTATTATTAATTATCAGAGTACGACCGCCGAGTTTACAATTAATTAGCCTAAAGGGTTTAAGAAACTAGTAGTGAAAATCAGAAATAAACATAATAGCCATTTGACATGCTCATATGCAATTGACTGGAAAGCAAAGTCCTAATCCACGAAGTTATCGAAGTATATTCCTTCTAGTACCTCCTACTGATATGGTTCCTTCTTTTTAACTAAGCAACAGTAGGCATAAAACCATTAGCACATTGGTACTCAACAAGTTATTTGTAACAAAAATAAAATATAGTATACAAGATTTACCAATGGATGGTTGAAAGGTTATTTTGCAGAAAGCAATAATTTAAAGTAAATACAATAATTAGATTGAAAGCAATTTTTAAATAAAATAATAATAATAAATAAATAAATAATTGAATAAACCAGTTGTGAGCTAATCATTCACAAGTTGCTCTACAAGTTAACTAATCATTCACTTTCTAAATTTGACCAAACTAAGTCTTTTTGAAATCTACCTCTCGTGTGAAATCACCGAGTATTGTCCATAACCAGAGACATGACTATTTGAATAATTTTACATTCTGTAGAGGTTGCACAATTGTACCCACGCGATGTGATCATCCTCATGTTAAAGAAAATCACAAAGAGAACAAGTTCTTAGACATTACTCGAACGAGACATCCACATCCCTCGAAGTGAATCAATACTTCCTCTTTTATTATACGATCACTCGTCCAAGTGAAAATCAATTTTGTATAATCAACACCAATAACATATTAATATCATGGTACACAAATTTTATAATTATGATTACAACTACGATTCAATCTCATTAAGTTAATTTAATTAATTGATCACATGTGATGATGAATCTAATATAACTATAAACATGGCTAAGAAAATTGATCGTATAACTCATGTGACAACTAGTATTGTATCACTAAATAATTTTCTATCCTATAGTGATAATGAAATCATGATATTTAAATTATCAAGAGGAGGAAAGGATTTGTAATAGCGGTTGGCATTTGTAGACAGTGATTCAGACATTTTTAGTTTTGCATTCATTTTGTTTTCCGTTCTCCATCTGTTTTGCATTCATTTTGTTTTCCGTTCTCCATATGGCTGCTGTGGCCTTCGGCCAAGGAAAGGCCCTTTTGATTGTACTGGGTTCATGACCTCTCATTGCTCTAGTTTATTATATTAATGTAGTTATGCGCTTCTGTTGGACTGGACCAGAAGAAACTTGAATATATTCCAATCTTACCGATTTACATCATTTTTACGATGCTGATGGATTCCTTGTTGCAAACTTTAGGAGACGTTCAGAATGACGTTGACTTATAGTTTTTTTTTACTATAGCTACCTTATTTTTTATTATAGCTAGGTTGACTTATTTGGTATAATTAAATTTAAAAAATTTAAAAATAGAAAAAACATGTTAGCCTATCACAAACAATGCAAAGGAATACAAGAAAAAAAAAGAAAAAGCAAAAAAGTTCAAATTTTTTTAAAAAAATCAGAAAAGATGAAATTACTAAATAGTGAAAAAAAACAGAAACTAGAAATATAAACTAATTTTAAGCTGAAATGAGCACAAGTTAACGATGGCTGATTCCCATTTCCCAGACATGAGATGACTTCGAACTCCATTAGTTTACTTGTGAATGAGAAGAAAACTGTTTTATATCGTGAAGGGCGTGTGCTCCATGGTGCACTTAGGCCCTGATCATTTCGGTTTTTTTCGGCTTCAGTTTTTTTTTACTATTCACTACACTATCCACTAACTCAGCTACAGTGTTTTTTCAGTCAGCTACAGTGTTTTTTCAGCCAAAAGTCATCGCTATTCCGATCACCCCCTTAGATAGTAATAAGTGCGCCAGAAATTGAAATACAGTTTGGACATGTTTTTCTTTCGTTCTACGAAAACTGAAATCAGAAGTCAGATACTCAGGTCCTCCCGTTTGGTCAGCTACGGTGAAATGGAACGCCTCGTGCTTCGTGGACAAAGAAGATGTCGTGATGTGTGGTGAGGCACTGGGTTTGCTTCGTTCAGTTCAGAGCCTAAGGATGTCTAAGTTTACCAAATGTTTTTTTTTGCATAATTTGCAAAAGTTGTCCAAAAGAATCGGCGCTGCAACTTAAGAGAATCTTATGTTGAAAACATAAGCACATGTAGGTTCAATTTATTCCATAAATAAATCATGATATCATGCACGCAAAATAACAGAACCATCACAGGCATAAAAGATCTAGACATGTAAATCAGGAAATTATACATGAACAGATCTAATACGGAGAACATGACTGTTACGTACCGATGGTTCTGTTCTGATCGGTTTGCCGATGTTGACGCTGCAGGCACGGTGTGAATGACACGAGGTCGATGACGACTCGTCGAAGCCAAACGACAAGGAAGACGAGCCAGAGCTACAGCAAGCAGTCGCGCAGAGCGCTTCCCAAAAACCTTATTCGCCCTCTCCCGGTGCAAGACTTCGAAGGCGACGGTTCCAGAGACCTGCTCTCCGAACGACAGTGCACGCCAGCGACGGGATGGAGTAGACTACGTGGGACGACGCAACACAATGGAGGAGGCAAAACCCTAGATCGATTATTGCATGTACTGTATGGAGGTGGCGACTCGGTATTTATAGAGAAATCAGGACGCGTGATCAAGACGCCTGCACGTTCTCTATAACTCGTAACCGAAATGGATTAATCACGCGTAACCGATCCGGAATCACCGCCACTCAAAACAGCAAAAATAAAACTGCAAAAGGAAACCGCGACTGCGCAAGCACCTGGAGCCAATTTTGGCAGACCATTCACGCAGGTGCCGTGCGCCCGCGCCCCTCGCCCCGCCCCGCCCGGCCCGGCGAGGCGAGCGAGCGCGCGCGTGTGATCCTTTAGTTCTCTCCCACACATGCCTCAAGTGGCTAGGAGTGCACCATCCCTTTTAAAGTGGTCTTCCTCTCCTAGAACTAGCAATATGGTACTAAAGTTCTCATGCATGCCTCCTTTGCATGAGTGGGCCTTTGAGATTTAATTTAGGAATTATTTTTATTGTATGGGCTTGGCCCACATAATTCAACAATCCCCCACCAGATCTCAAAGTCCCACAGAGATTTGCCTGACTTCCAATGTACTGTTTATATATCAGTGTTTCGATGGAGACCGATTAAGGTTGAACATCCACCTAGAACTCCAAGCTACACTTACTCACAACTTGAACAATGGACTACGCCTTGAATTGCAAGTTTGGTGCAAGCAAGCTTCACTTAGAGACTTAACTGATACTAGACCGTCAGTAGGCTACCCCTCGGTTGAAGCGTATAAGTCATACTCCTTGGTCTCTTCATGAGCTTAGTAGGAGATTTACCCAAGATCTCCATAGACTGCGACTAACAGTCGGGCTCATATAGGTGTGTTCATTCAAGAACGCTCTGCAGGATAGCGTCTTCGCTTCTAAAAACTAATAGAACACATTAAGGCCTTAGCCAACTCGCCTTGCGCTTTAAGAGTATTGCATCTTCACATAGAGAGGGTTGAAATTACTCTTCTCCAGTTAACTAATGGCTTGTTTTTCCCAGATCCTAATTCACGGGATCTCCGATCACACAGGTTGGGTTATTACCATAGATAACTCACATAGGTCTCATACCCATCTCCTTCGATGTACTATCTATCACATTCCGTGATAGTCCCTTTGTAAAGGGATCTGCCAGGTTTTTATCTGGTTGGATGTAATCCAAGGTTATAACTCTGGAGTTTCTCAGTTTCCTGACAGATTTCAATCGTCTCTTGACATGCCTAGACGATTTCATATTATCCTTAGAACCGTTCACTTTAGCGATAACAGTTTGATTATCACAGTTCATAAGGATAGCTGGCACTGGCTTTTCCACCGTAGGTAGATCCATCAATAGATCCCGTAGCCATTCTGCCTCAACAGTAGCAGTGTCTAGTGCCGCAAGCTCTGCTTCCATGATTGACCTCGTCAGAATGGTCTGTTTGCAAGATCTCCATGAAACAGCACCACCACCAATAGTGAAAACATATCCACTAGTGGCTTTGGTCTCATCAGCATCAGAGATCCAGTTGGAATCACTATAACCCTCCAGCACCGACGGGTACCCAGTATAGTGAAGTCCAAAGTTCGAGGTACCTTTCAGATAGCACAACACTCGCTCAAGCACCTTCCAGTGATCATCTCCTGGGTTAGGTGTAAATCGGCTCAACTTGCTCACAGCAAAGGAGATGTCTGGCCTTGTTGCACTAGCTAGGTACATAAGTGAGCCAATTATCTGGGAGTATTCCAGCTGATTCCTAGCAATTTTCTTATTCTTACGAAGTAACACGCTAGGATCATAAGGTGTTGGAGAAGACTTGCTGTCAGAAAAACCAAAACGGCTCAAGACCTTTTCCACATAATGAGATTGCAAAAGTGTAATCCCATCCTCACCTCTAACCAATTTATTGTTTAGAATAACATCAGCCACTCCCAGATCTTTCATAACATCAGCCTCATTTATCACATTGATGTTTGTCCCAAAAATCAAGATGTCATCCACATACAAGCACGGAATAACTCCCTCACCCTCACCATAGTGATAGTATACACATTTATCTGCCTCATTAACAGCAAAGCCTGCAGATGTCAGTGTTCTATCGAACTTCTCATGCCACTGCTTAGGGGCTTGTTTCAGACCATACAAAGACTTCAGCAGTTTTAACACCTTGCCCTCTTGACCTTCTACTATAAATCCATCAGGCTGTGCCATGTAAATTTTCTCATCCAGCTCTCCGTTAAGAAAAGATGTCTTAACGTCTATTTGATGAACGAGAAGACCATGTGAGGCAGCCAAAGCGAGTAGTACTCGAATTGTGGTCAGTCTAGCAACAGGTGAGTAAGTGTCAAAGAAATCTTCACCTTCTTTCTGAATATAGCCCTTGGCGACAAGTCGAGCCTTGTAATTTTCAATAGTACCATCAGGCCTAAGCTTCTTTTTGAACACCCACTTGCACCCTACAGGTTTGCACCCATAAGGTCTATCTGTCAGCTCCCAGGTTCCATTAGCGATAATGGAATCCATTTCACTACGGACAGCCTCCTTCCAGTAGTCTGCATCAGTAGATGCATACGCTTCTGAAATAGACTTGGGAGCGTCGTCCACAAGGTACACTATAAAATCATCACCAAAGAATTTGGTTATCCTTTGTCTCTTGCTCTTTCTAGGAGCTTCACTGTCATCCTCCTCATTGACAAGTTCATGTGTATTTTCAGAAGGTTCAGGTTAGGGGTGGATATCGAGCCGGCTCGGCTCGTTAAGGCTCGGCTCGGCTCGGCTCGTTAGACTAACGAGCTAAAAACCAGGCTTGGCTCGGCTCGGTAAAAAGCTCGAGCTCGGCTCGTTAGGCTCGTTAGTCCTGAGCAGAGCGCAGAGCCCCTCCATCCATTCCTCATCTCCTCCCTGATGCCGCCGCTCCCTCTCCTCTGCTCCCCTTGCGCCATAGCCTCTCTGAGCTCTCTCCCCTTTCTCCCTTCTCGCCGCTGCCTCTCTCCCCCTTCTCCCTTCTCTCTCTTTCCTCCTCTCTTGCCACCGCCGCATGCTACTGGGCTCCTTCGCCCTCACCGCTGTCGCTCGCTGCTCTCCCCTCTCCCCCTTACGCCGACGCCTCTTTCTCTCCCCCGCTTCTTCTTTCTTGCCGTCGCCATCTCCCTTCTCCTCTCCTTGCGCCGCCGACCTCCCACGCCCCGCGCCGCCTCCTCACCGGCCCGTTGCCCCTCGCGCCTACTAGATCCGGGAAGGGGGTGGAAGCTCGGTCGAGCAGGAGGAGGGGAGGGGCTGGCGCCGGCGGACGGCGAGGAGGAGGGGAGGGGCTGGCGTCAGCGTCGGGATCGCTGGATCGGGATCGATTCGAGTTTTTGGGTACTGTGAGTAGGAGGGGATCAACTGTCGATTGTCGGTGGCCTCGGGGGTTGGGGCATCTTCAGCGAGGCGAATCGGGCGAATGGGCCGAGCGAGCGATGGGTCACGGGCTCGCGGTGTTGCGCGGATTGGCAGATGGGCCGGAGCTTCCGACCGAGCCAAACGAGCCAGGCGAGCGGCTCGCGAGCCAGCTCGGGCTCGACTCGTTAAGAGTCACGAGCTCAACTTCCGGCTCGGCTCGGCTCGTAAATGCCACGAGCCGAGCCGAGCCGAGCCTGTATCAAGCCAAGCCGAGCCGCGAGCCACGAGCCATATTTCCACCCCTAGTTCAGGTGGTGTGAATGAACTGGGAATTATTTCAGAAGGTTGATTAGTAGTGTTATGTGCATCTTTCATTGGAAAGATATTCTCAAAGAACGTTGCATCTCGAGACTCCATAATTGTACCAACGTGCATGTCAGGTACCTCAGATTTAACTATCAAAAATCTATAGGCAATGCTATGATTAGCATATCTCAGAAAGACACAGTCCACAGTTTTAGGTCCAAGCTTGTGTTTCTTAGTTATTGGCACATTAACTTTCGCCAAGCACCCCCATGTACGAGTAAGAAAGTGATGGTTTTCTCCCAATCCATACCTCGTATGGTGTTTTGTCTTTATTTCTGTTAGGAACTCTATTTAATACATGATTGGACGTTAGCAAAGCCTCCCCCACCATGCCTTAGGTAAGCCAGCAGTGTCTAAGATGGCATTCACCAAGTCAGTCAACGTGCGGTTTTTCCTTTCGGCAATCCCATTTGACTCGGGAGAATAGGGAGGCATCCTCTCATGTATAATGCCATGTTCCTCACAAAATAAGTCAAATTAGTTTGAGAAATACTCTCCACCACGATCTGACCTAAGTCTTTTTATCTTTCTGTTTAATTGGTTTTCAACTTCTGCCTTATAGATTTTAAAATAGTCTAAAGCTTCATCTTTCGTTTTCAATAAATACACATAACAGAACCTAGTTGCATCATCAATCAATGTCACGAAATATCGTTTTCCACCCTTCGTCAACACGCCATTCATCTTAGAAAGATCTGAATGCAGGAGTTCTAGTGGTGCCAAATTTCTCTCCTCGGCAGCCTTGTGAGGCTTACGGGGTTGCTTTGATTGCACACAGCTATGGCATTTAGAACCTTTGGTGACGGAAACGTTTGGAATTAAATTCATACTAGAAAACCGAGACATCAAACCAAAATTAATATGACATAGACGTGAGTGCCAAACATTAGCCTCATCATTCATACTGCCACAAATATGGTTCACAGTCTTATTGCAGAAATCTGAAAGGGAAAAGCGGAACAAGCCTCCGCACGCATAGCCTTTACCAATAAAATATCCATGTTTAGACACGACTACTTTATTAGACTCAAATACCAACTTAAGCCTGTCTCTACATTAAGCCTGTCTCTACATAAACGGGAGCCACTAACAAGATTCTTGTCTATAGAAGGGACATGCTGCACGTTCTTCAGCTGCACGATCTTTCCCGAAGTAAACTTCAGATCTACCGTGCCAACACCATGAACAGTAGCATGTGACCCATTCCCCATTAGGACGGAGGAATCCCGGGCGACTTGATAAGAAGAAAACAACGAAATATCAGCACACACATGTACATTAGCTCCTGTATCAATCCACCAATTGGTAGATTGACTAACTGAAAGAACAGTAGGTAAATTACCATACCCAGTCCCATCTCCAGTCTTGCCAATGGTCACGTTGATGACTTAGAAGTCCATCCTCAGTGTGCCTTCTTTCCTTTGCGTTGTGGGCACTTCTTGGCCATGTGACCAGCCTCACCGCACACAAAGCAAGTTCTATCATCCTGATTGTTGTTCTTCTTCTTCTTCTTAAAATAAGTTGTCTGTTGAGCTTTGACAAATTTCCCTTTGTTCTTGCTTGAGGGTTTCTGTACCACATTGGCACTAGACTGCCCTCCATCACCCTTAGACGCGGCGTCCTTTTCCCGAGCTTTCTCCTCAATTTCAAGAGACCCAACCAGACTCTCAACAGAGTACTCTTGTCTCTTGTGTTTGAGTGCTGTTCCGAAATTCCTCCATGAAGAAGGTAATTTCGCAATAATACATCTAGCCACAAACTTGTCGGGTAAGGCACACTTCAGGAGTTCAAGTTCCTTGGCAATGGCCTGTATCTCATGAGCCTGATCTACTACAGAACGGTTATCAACCATCTTGTAGTCATGAAATTGCTCCATGACATACATGTCATTGCTGGCATCAGTAGCACCGTATTTAGAATTCAGTGCATCCCATAACTCCTTCGCGTCTGTCATGTGCATATACACCTCGCACAGACGGTCAGCAAGAACACTAAGAAGGCATCCAACAAAGAGAGTAGTGGCATTCTCGAATTCTTTCTGCTTTTCAGCATCAAGAACACCTTCAGGCTTGCCATTACTAACCCAGAATACATTCATAGCAGTAAGCCACAGAGTGACCTTGATATGCCATCTCTTAAAATGCACACCAGAGAACTTATCCGGCCTTAGTGCATCAGCAAATCCAGCCATAGTAAAACCACAGTGCCTAAAATAAGGTTTTTGAATTGTTGAAAACATAAGCACATGTAGGTTCAATTTATTCCATAAATAAATCATGACATCATGCACGCAAAATAACAGAACCATCACAGGCATAAAAAATCTAGACATGTAAATCAGGAAACTATACATGAACAGATCTAATACGGAGAACATGATCATTGCATGCATCGATGGTTCTCGCTCGACGGCTTGCCGATGTTGACGCTGCAGGCACGGTGTGGATGACACGAGGTCGATGACGACTCGCCGAAGCCGAACGACGAGGAAGACGAGCCAGAGCTATAGCAAGCAGTCGCGCAGAGCGCTTCCCAAAAACCTTATTCGCCCTCTCCCGGTGCAAGACTTCGAAGGCGACGGTTCCCAGACCGCTCTCGAACGCAGCGGTGCACGCCGGCGGACGGGATGGAGTAGACTACGTGGGATGGCGCAGCACAATGGAGGAGGCAAAACCCTAGATCGATTGTTGCATGTACTGTATGGAGGCGGCGACTCGGTATTTATAGAGAAATCAGGATACGTGATCAAGAAGCCTGCACGTTCTCCATAACTCGTAACCGAAACGGATTAATCACGCGTAACCGATCCGGAATCACCGCCACTCAAAACAGCAAAAATAAAACTGCAAATGGAAACCGCGACTACGCAAGCACCTGGAGACAATTTTGGCGGACCATTCACGCAGGTGCCGTGCGCCCGCCCGCCCCAATATCAGGAGAGGAACCGTGAACGGCTTCTGCCAGACAAAGACTTCACCAATGTTGCGGCTGGGTAAAAAAATCAACAATAGTGGGTTAACGTTGTCTCAATACCCACATAGATACAGATGACAAACATAAACCACTCTACCTTGGGTGTTAGAGCCGATACCCCAATCAAACCAGGGCATAGATCAATAATAATGTCACCATAAAGATTTGGCGTCACCAAAACATCAAACAGCCCATGGTTCTTTACGAGCTGCAAGAGCATGTGCTTCACAATCAGTTTTGCCACTATTTAACACTTGTATCCGAAATAGAATAAAAGTGTTAGACATGTAAATAGTCTAGGGTCTAAGGGGTTATTTGTATATTTATCTGTACATTTGTATTGGATTTTGGCCTCCTTGAATGCAAAACGCATTGTTCAAAGATGGTATCAGAGTTAGGTTTGGGTTAAGATTTTGGCCAGCCACCGCCGCCACCCGTCTCCCCCTTCTTCTCCTCCCACCCGCATCGCCTCCTCTCCTCGTGCTTGGCACCATTGCCTCCTCCCGCTTGGTGTCGCCCGAGCCAAGGTGCCAGGTCCGCCGCCCATCGCCGGATCTATGTTGTCCTCCACCAGATAAGGCACTTCGATGTCGTCTCGTCACCGGATCAATGCCGCCCTGATCTGCCTCGACTCGCCTCAGCCGTCGCTGCCCCAGCCTGCCTTGGCCCCATGACGCCACTGGCCCAAGCCACCCTCGGCCGACACCCTACCGCCTTGGCCACCCTCGACCGGCACTGCCTCACTCACGGCCGCCTGCCTCCAGGCTGCTGTCTCCCAGTAGCCGCCTCTAGGCCATTGTCTCCCAGCCACCTTGGCTCGCCTCGGCTGAAGCCGTTGCCGCCTTAGCCAACTCCTGACATCGGTCGTCTCGGTCATTTCGGCTTGATCTGCTTCGGATGGCTACCACTGTTGGCTCATTCATCATCCTGCTCCCTGTAGTTTGTTTCGACGGGATGACTTTTTGGGTGTGAGCTGTTCACCTGAGGATTCACCTCAGCAACCAACGTCTATGGGCTTCTTTCACCAAAGCTGGGAATCTATGTTGGCACGTCATTTCTTCCCCAATTTTCGTGTATTTTACTTCGGTACATATGGTAGCTAGCGCGGCGTGACGCCGCGCTTACGTTGCTAGTGTAACCTATATAAAAGGGAATAAAAAGGAAAGGAAGCAAGAAGAGATACTTTGCAAAATAACGAAAAAGACCTTGATTTTTTTTTTAATTTTGAGAGGAACATAACTTCGACCTAGATTCCCAGCTTTGGTGAAAGAAGCCCAACGGCTCCCGCCTTCAACCATACTCGGCCCATAAGAGCCCATCCTAAGCCCATCAAAGCCCATACGGGGCAAACCCTTACCTCCCGAGTCTATATAAATCCCCAAACCCTAACGCCCCCACTCTTCCACCTCGCAGTCATCCCCGACCAGAAGCAGCCGCCGCCGCCAACCCTAGCAGGTCTCGCCGCCACCACTTCTCCTCGGGGCGCAACCATGGTGGCCGCAAAGAAGACGGTAACGACCCTCTCCCGCAACCCCACCCGATCTTTTCCGACGCTTAGATCTTATTCAGCCGATCTGCCGCTGTGTTTTTGCGTCGTGGAATTGTCAGATCCTGCATTTCGCTTGGATTTTTTTCTTTCCGATTGCTTGTGATGGTTTTTGGATGGTGCTAATTCCTAGTGTTTTTTGGTGCGATGGTGGTGTTGCAGAAGAAGTCCACGGACAACATCAACAACAAGCTGCAGCTTGTTATGAAGAGCGGCAAGTACACGCTCGGCTACAAGACCGTCCTCAGGACCCTCAGGAACTCCAAGTGTAAGAGCCGAGCCTGCCTTGCCTAGTTACATGCAGTCTGTCCGTGTTCAATTTGTTTATTCACATGCTTGATGAATGTGATATCAATTTGGTACCACGAGCGTTTGTTTGTTAGAATCTGTTTCTATACTTTTTTCTCTTTTTTTGGATGAAATGATTCTATTTACTCATCATTTTCTAGGCAATATTTTTTTGTATATATATAATGGTGTGAACTGGATATATGATGATCCTTTCCCCAGCTGATCGACAATGATTATCCTGTGCGCTATTATTATTCTCTTCGGAGATAATCAAGCCAGGACCCTGATCCTCCAAAGTTTATATAGAGAACTAATTTTTTATATGAAATGGTTTGGGATCTAGGGAATATGTGTTGAACATACTGAATTAGATGTACTGCTTATAGTGTGCAGCTATCTTCACTCTTGTCATAAAGTTGTTCATGATAGTCAATATGGGCCCTCACCACCCATCAATGCATGGTGTTCTTCGACTGATCGTTACTCTCGATGGTGAAGATGTTATTGATTGTGAACCCATATTAGGCTATTTACACAGAGGAATGGAAAAAATCGCGGAAAACCGAACTATTATACAATACTTACCTTATGTAACACGGTGGGATTATTTAGCTACTATGTTTACAGAAGCAATAACGGTAAATGCACCAGAATTCTTGGAGAATATTCAAATACCCCAAAGAGCCAGCTATATTAGAGTAATTATGTTAGAGTTGAGCCGTATAGCTTCTCACTTGTTATGGCTTGGACCTTTTATGGCGGATCTCGGCGCACAGACTCCTTTTTTCTATATTTTTAGAGAGAGAGAATTGATATACGATCTATTTGAAGCTGCTAAAGATTTTATTTGGATCCTTATTTTCTTATTTTTGTGATTTACTGCTTGGTATGGAGGATATGATGATCATTTCCCCAGATGATTGACAATGAACATACTGAGCGCTATAATTTCTCTTCGGAGAAAACCAAGCCAGAATTCTGATCCTCGAAGCCTTAGGACACGCTTTTGTTCTTTATTGTTTTGAGTAACAAGTTAAAAGTGTTCGTAATTTTTCTGAATTCAATTTTATTCTGTAGCATCTTTCAGCTTGGATATGACATTATTGAGTCAAGTGTTCTTATGTGAGCTCTGCCAATTGTTTGATGTATCTTGGTTAGTTTTCTATGGATTTTTGTTTTCCCATCTGAGAACATGTATGCTGCTCTAATTTATTGGGCGTTGAAAACTGATTACCAGTGGATCCAATATTCATATGGCCATTGTGTATGAGTCAACGCCATAATAATTCTCTCCGTATTCTGCACATAATACCTGTGTGATATCACTGCTTATTAGCAGAATGGGGATATTCTCTAACTTACAATTTTGTGGGCAAGAGTAGTTTTTATCCATGTCGAATGGTGTTTTATGGAAAATGCAGGAATATTTTTTTATAATTATGCCCAATATGTTGGCTGTTCTAAGTTTTGCCTTATTGGGCTGTTTGAGTTTAGCCCTTCTCATGTCTTTCCTTTTGTCTTCCTGTGCCATTCACGATGAACCATTTTTTTATGGTTATTACATTTTGAAGCTTACAATGGCATCATTTACAGCGAAGCTTGTGATCATTGCTAACAACTGCCCTCCTCTTCGGAAGTCTGAAATTGAGTACTACGCTATGTTGGCGAAGATCACTGTCCACCACTTCCATGGAAGTAAGTTGGCATTCCTCACAGTTTAGAACTGTCCATTGATAAATTTAAGGGAATTGTGTTTACTTCTGCCTGTGACATTTGCGAAAGGTCATTGGTTAACTTGCTACCCCAGTATCTTGGCAGTTTTAAGTTGGTTTGCATCATGTGATTGGCAATGCAGCAATCACATTATGTAATTATCTTTTTTTATTGGCTCCACGACTGTTCCAAAATTAACTGCATTATGTTGGTTTCCAGACAACGTTGATTTGGGAACGGCCTGTGGTAAATACTTCCGTGTCTGCTGTCTCAGCATTATTGATCCTGGTAATTTCCTGCTTCATTGTATAGAAAAAAATCATATCTTTCATGTTTCCCGATCATGTTTGAATATATACACCTCTCTGGGTTATTATCATATTGTTGCCTCGCGTTTAATTTCAGGTGATTCGGATATCATCAAGACCACACCAGGTGAGCAGTAAGGAGCCACCCCAGTGGTATCGTCGGATGCGTCATCTGAGCTGTTCTAGACATTGTAGTTCTTGCTGGACTTGATTTGGTATCGTGTATTGAACGGCATTTACGAGTCAACCAAGTTTCATGGGAACATAGTTTTGGATTGGAAAGTTTTGTTCCAGGCTTGAATTATATTTTAATTGAACTTTCTGGCGCTGTGATCATCATCCTTCCCTCGGTTCTTCCACTGGTTGCTGGTCTCTCAGACCATGCGAGGTAAGTCCGGATGCGGTGTCCGGCACGGTACCTGAAGCTGCGATTTATCCGCTTGTTCCCCGCCTCATCCGTTCGTGGTTGCTTGTGATCTCTTCTCCATTCCGCCCTCCTCTGGTCCTTCACCTTCTGGATCTTTGATTCGTTGCGTTTGGTCAGATCTATGCGTGAGCCGGTCTGTGGTCTGTCAACTTTTCTGTTCTACCGCTTTATTCCTCACTGTCCCCACTGTTGATCTACAAATTCGGTTCTTTTAGTTGCGCTTGGGCTGTTCATTTTGCCTGAACTGTACAGATGATGTTACTTATTGTGAGCAAATGATTTGCCATGTGTAGAAGCATGTTCAGTTTTCCTATGCACTAGATCTGATGGTGTTCATTTAATTCTAAGCACATGATGCTACACTTGACATTGTTAATTTATCTGGGCATTGCTTCTATTGGTCGATGATGGTATGCCACGGGAGGAGCATCCCTTGGATGTGACAGCTGTGGCATACATGTACATGGGTGCATATTATAGTTGTGATTGTAACAACATAGTGAAAACACCGTCATGTATCATCTAGTCTCATGCAGCTCAACAACAATCAATGTCCCAATCCAACTCAAGTCGTAGTCTCATATACTCTACTAGCCACATAGGCATACCACGCCGCGCTAGCTACTATGTGCACCGAAGTAAAATAGACGAAAATATGTATAAGGCGATTATCTGATAAAGCGAGGTCTCGACCGTATTTCAAAACTAGTAAAGGGTCTTTTTTACATAAAACCAAGAACCCTTGCGTATTTTCACGAAAACCGCGAGACGCTATCGAGAAAAAGGAGGGCCTCCATGAAAATCCGGAGACCCGTACAAAATTTCGGAGAAATAGAGAGGTTTTGGGGAAGAAATGATGTGCCAGGGGTCTCTCCGCAAAAACCAAGGACCCATACGTAATTTTAAAAAAACCGCGGGTCATTATCCAGTAAAAGAAGAATACATGGGCTTTTTCATAAAAATTAAGGATCTTTTCGCAAGAACCGAAAGCCTGTACATAATTATAAAAACTCGGGGGGGGGGCTTTTTTTGAAAAAATGGCATGTGGACACGCTCGGGGGACGGGAAGTCCCCCGGCTTTGTTATACGGATGATTACGTGGTATGCCTTCACTGCTTTTGTGCTATATGCCTATGCCTAAAGATGTCCTTTCACTATGACATACGTATATTGGTACTACTTGTCCTAACATGCTGTGACATATAAGATGAGTTCTTTTTGGTTGTGGCTGATGGCATTTGGTTCTAACATGAGTATTTGTGCGAATGAACTGAAAGCCGATAAACTGCTTTAAAAGGGCTATCCCGATAAGCTGTTTGAAAAAGGCGGCAGAGAAGTCATCCATTTTGTTTGTTTAGGAGAAGTCATAAGCTATAAGCTGAAAAGAAAGATAGCATATACTGACATTTTATAGCTATAAATCTCTATTAATTCAACCTTGCATTGTAAATAGAAGAGTTATTTAGATACATGCTATTACAAAGTTGTAGATTTTGAGATATGCAACCGCAAAGTTTTTCTTCAACATGTGCCACTACTAACATATGAAAATTAGAAATATGCTATTATAAATTTTTTTTAAAACCATAGTACGTCTCATCCGTTCTCCTCCGCATTCCCCATTCTCCATTCGCAAGCTCCTCCACCCCCTCCCATGGCCACCCCTGTCTACTCTGTCTCATGACCACCTATGTACACCCCCTCCTCTTATCTCTACATTGCCACCGTCGTGGCCTTGTCTTGGTGCTCCAATGCTTCCTTTGAGCTCCGCTCTGCCAACCCCGTGTGGCGGCCAATGGATTGGCTAAGCATTGTTGCACCAAGAGAGAAAGAGAGAGGGAAAAAGGAGGGTGAAGACTAGGTAGGGTGGTCACCGGCGATGGTAAGAGTTGCTGGATTTTGTAGATCAAGGCAAGAGTGCTAGGGTTAGGCAGCGGTACGTTTGTAGGTGACAGCAGTGCTAATCAACGTCAAGAGATAGGGGAGGGAGTCGAGGAGAGTCAAGGAAGGCCATCAGCGGAGATGGGGGTCGCTGGAATTGGCGGATCAAGGCGGTGGCACTCAAGTTGGATGGAAAAAGAGAGAGAGAAAAGTGCGAGTTAGAGAAGGAGTGGAGGTGCGGTGTGGTGGCTATTGTATTGGGGAACGGTGCTGTTGCTAGCCATGAAGGTGGAGGCGACATGGGTAGGATGAGGTGGCGGTGACCATGGGAGTAGGTGGAGGAAGGCTCAGAGAGGAGAGAAAGGAGAAGAAGAAAGGGGCAATTTAGTCCATAATGGCATATATCTAAAGTATACCACTCTAGAGTTGCATATGTCAAAGAAAAAACTTTGTAGTGACATCTCAAACCCTGTAATTTTGCAGTGGCATGTATCTAAATAACCCTAACTAGAACCTAAGCTTTATGACCTCTTTTCTTTAAATCTTTTAATCGCTCTGCCTGTCATATACTTGGACCATTTTGCCTTTGGGACAATTAGTTCTATGCCATTGGAAGATCCCACACTTTAGTTATATACCACCGAAATGAACGAATACTCTTTAGTACCACCGAAAGATTTATCTGTTTGCCTTTTTACCATACAGTGCAATTTTTAGCCAAGTGGCCATTCCTTACCATTTTGCCCTAGCATACCTGTCTACACCTTTTGTCATGACAGCCCACCCATTCTTGGAGAAGCGCAACTTGAGTGGCCACTTGTCGTCGGCATCATTGGTATGGCACCTTGTGTCATTATCCTAACGGTAATAATACTTAAGCAATAAATTATTATTTATTTACATGGAAGAACACCGCTCTAACGAATAATAAGTTTAACCAGAGTCATTGGCAGTTTGGCACAGTACAACAGAATTCTTGGAGCAAGCAACTGTTACATTCAGAATACAGGGAATCCTGCCAAGAGATAATTAAGCGCATGCAGTACAATTAACATCACACCATAAGCACGTAAGTAGGTTGTAGATCTTAGGTAATGGATAACATATAGAAAACACACAGAACCCAGAGCATTTAGACGTACAAAAAGGGCTAAATATGAGGATACAAACGAAGAATGACAGAACTCTTTGACGACAAACATGGGGCAGCTAGCGACGATTCCGACGAAGCTGGCTAAGCTTACTGCTGGTGTTGTTTGAGGGAGAGGAGCGTTTTGAAGATACCCACAAGGACACCGATGACGGAGAGCACCGTGACGATAGTTTTGAAGTTGTTATAGACGAACTTGTGTACGGCGATCCACACCCACCTCTTGCGCTTGTAGGCCTCAAGCTGTCCGAGGAGGAGGGAGTGGTGGATGGGCACGCCCAATTGCTTGACAAGGTTCTTGAAGAAGTCGAGCGTTTGCCGGTCGCTGAAATCGCCGTGCAGGATACTCTTTACTCGCAGCTCGTGGACGTCTTCCTCCCGATTCATGAGCATGGCGAGCAGGAAGATGTATGAGGTGACAGGGCGAGCATCGTCGGGCGTGCACTGCTCGAGCGCCACCATATTGACGAGGTAGCATGCGTTGAAGTCGTCCATGACCAATGGCGCCAGGAAGAGCTTGCCGTAGAGGGGGCCTAATATCTTGGTGCCAATGTCGTTAAACCGCGTCGTCTTGCTGGCGATCAGCTTGACGCCGATCTCTGCAAGCTCGATGGCACTGCTAGATTGTGACACTGACGTGATTCCTTGAGCAGGGACGTCAGACACCCCTTCACGAGCCATGCTTTCCGATTGGTAGAAGCGGAGGAGGGCAAGGAGATGCGGTGGCTTGTACGTCGCATGATCCCAGACGGGAGTTTTTGTACCGAAATCCAATCGGACATCGAAGCTCGCTCCCCTGTTGGCAATGAACTGGCCCACGGGCACGGAGCTGAAGGCCATGAGCGCGTCGAGCACCAGCCATGGGAGCTGGTTCTCTAGCAGCATGATGTCACTCCAGAGGCCAACTTCGTTGGCGATAAACCAACTCTTCAACGACGGGGCAACCGCGCCATGGGCGTCAAAAACAATAAACTGCAGCAAGAAACAACCATCGCGGAACATCATAGCCGCAAAATCAGCATCGCCCATACCAGCCGCCATCGCTTCGTCGCGGTCGTCGTAGCAGCCGCGGGCGTCGCCTGAGACGGAGAGGATCTTCTTGTAGACCTCCTCAACCGAGTTGCCCGAGTCTACGCAGAAGTTGTATGCCGCGGCATTCTTGACTTCCTCCGTCTTCTGCAGCTGGCGTAAGCGACGGTGGTAGGGGCCGATGGCCACGACGCTAGGGACGACGTAGCGGCCGTCTTTGCTGAAACAGCGTAGCCTTTCAGGGAACCTATGGATCTTGGTTTCGATCTTGGAGATATCAGCCTCAAGCTTTTCTGCCGCTTTCTTCAACTCCTCCACCGGAATCAGTACCGCTTCTGCAGCGTCTATGGGCTTCGCCGTTGGATCGGCCGGTTGGACGTGTCCGCAGCTACGACGAACAGACAGATCTGCCATCCGTGGATGTGTGTGGCTGGGTGCTGCTACCAAGCTAGATTGTTCAGAGCTCCGATCGAATATTGTGCCGTCTGATTGGTTTTATGTGAACTAGTTCCGAGTCCGTGCCTGCATTCTCAAAGCCCACAAACTAGGCCACTGCTGCAATGTAGGTCAACTATCTTGCGGGTAGATACTTTAATACATATATTTAGATGGGAGGTGTTTCAATGCTTTCTTCAACAGTAATTTACACAATTTTTAAAGCATAACGAATGGTAGATAGATATTACTTACCTCTTCATTTGCTTTAAAATTAATGGTACTCTTGTTAGAGAGGAAAGCATGGAAGCATTGCTCTATTTATATTTATAAATATAGTTATATTTATCGTACAAGTTCGGATGCTTATGATTTACAAATGTACTTGTATTTCTTATATTATACAACTACAATAGCTCTAACTAATATATATCTAATTGATATGGACTGTTGTAATTTGGATAAATAAAAATCGGTGATGTAAATCTTTCTCTTTTTTGATCTATTAGCATGATAATTTCTAAAACTTTGAGCAGCGATTCTTTAACGATGGATATGGGATAGATTAATGCTCCTGTTTTTGTACTCGATCAGGTGGCCAGCGATTTGGCTGTGCACTAGATGCCAATGAAGCCAGGTCTTTGGTAAAAAAAAAAAGTATAGATTAATGCTGGCAAAGCCATAAAACCAAACGGACTAAACTCGATTTGATCATACGAGCGCTAAGTACTCTCTCCGTTTTATTTTTATAATCTAGCTAGGCTGGTCGGCCGAGTCGAAAGGACAAGAATCAAGTTTAATTTGTCAGGCCAGGTGGATCGGGATGCCCGAACAAGTGGGCCAGGGTGTGCAGCGCACATGCACAGGACAGCCACCCCGAGACCGATTGATCGCGGAGGCGGCTCCGCTCGGCTGCCGCAGCTGGTGCCTGTGCCGTGCCGTGCGCAAGTAGATGGATTTCGTTTTCTCCCTTGTGGACTGCGGCTTTTCGATTCGGCCGCGCCGCGTCGGTTTTGTCTCCGTTCCATCCTACGCTGCCGCCGCTCCTCCCTTCAGTGAACTCTGGCGCAGCCTGCAGGCAGCATGCAGCGCGTATCGCCCTGGTTCGTCGCTTCAAAACTTTGCTTAGCTCTACGAGGAAAATTACCAGCATATATGCCGCATGCGGCAGTAGAAACAACTTCCCCGATCGGTCAGGGGCGCTCAACTGAGCTTCTGTGATTGCTAGTGGTGACGATTTTTTTTACTGTAGTAGGTACTGTAGCTACAGTATCTGCTACAGTAAAATTTATTTTTTTCGTTTTTTTTAAATTTATTTATACTTTTTTTGTTTTTTATTTTTGGTTTTTTTATATATTTTTTACATTTAATTATACTCAATAAACCAACTCAACTACAGTATTTTTTCAGCTAACTACAGTGTTTTTTCAGTAAAAATTAAAAACCATCGCTATTTTGATCACCCCATCAGAAGAAAAGAAAACCGATGATTGCTATTGCTACATTCGTTCCTGGTAGACCGCTTGGTGTTATGTGTTCAGACTTGAGAACCTTCGGACAACGTTCGGAATTCAGAACCTTTTCGTTTCGGGAAATGCAGTGCGCCCGCGTCAGCTCGGCCCGACCCGGTATGATATACGGTACCAAAGAAAAGCATAACTTAGAATACCACGCGAAGAATAACTTCCACTATATCTAAAAAAGTTTAGATATGGTATATATTATTTTCTCTGTTTTTTTGCAAATGAAAATATTTTCATTTTTTGCTATAGGAAAAGACTATTTTGGTTATATATAATTTTTGCTATAGTTTAATTGTAACTTTGTGAGGTTTCTGATATGTCAAAAGTTAGCTCACCCTTTTCATTTCTGGATCCGTCTCGGTGGCATCCGACCCTACCTGGAGCGACGCGTTGAACGTGCTGTAAGTAAGCAGGAGACACAGCGCCTGTTTACATTTAGTTTTTAAAAATTGTTTTTGGTTTTTACTATAGTACCTGATTTTCAAACAAAATATTTTTTAAGATGGTATCTACAAATTAATTATAGTATATGTTAAAAGACTAATATCTGTACCATCAAAAATCGCAAACGATAATCTCTCTTTTTATAATTCCTGTCACAAACAACTAAAAAACTATCAGCCATAGCTAAAAATCATCAGCCACAATCAAAAAGAACAGATACACACTCTAGCAGCTGTCTTGCAGCTCAAGAACATACGTGCAGTCGAACTCGGCCACGTGATGCGAGTCGGATTGTGGGCCGAGTCGGAGACGGATGGGTCGTTCCGGCCCGAGGGAACACAAGTAGTACCGGCCCACCTCGACTGGCAATCGGAACCGTCCGTGCGCGGCACGTCGGGTGCTCCGCGGGCCGTCCGATGCGGAAAACCCTAGGCTGCGCCGCACGCCGCCGCCGCTCGGTTTCCCGTTCGCTCTATATAAACCGTGGGCGCGCCGTCGCCTCTATCTAACCGCTGGCTTGGTTAATCTTCTTCTCTTCGGCCAGCAATATTTTCTTCTCTTCTTGGGTGCGTCTGAAGATTATGTGTTGCTGGCTTTTCTGCTCTCTCTCCTCTTGGCTGCTGCATCTTGCTATGCTTTTCTGAAGTTGGATCTTTTTTGTTGTTGGGAGGAGCCTCGTTGATGCAGATGAGGAGACACAAGACTTAATGGGTAATTTGCGTCTGAGGCATCTCTATGATGTCACACCCTTTTTCACCTTGGAGATCTGATGCATGCTTGCTCACATAATCCCTCAAGCTCTGTCTTTTCACCTATTTCTTTCTTCTTTTCTTGGATCTGATCTAATACATCTTGGCTATTTCTTTTTTTTTTGTTCGTTTTTTTCTTGATGTCCTTCAAAAGAAAGTGTGTTTTGTTTGTTTAATGGTCAAGAGATGAGATGATGATGAGATTGTTTCCCTATTGGTTTGATCGGCCGGCATGATGGCCTGAAATCTGTATTAGCTCTATCTGATCATCTCAGTCCCCTGGTTTTACCTTGTGTATGGATAGTCAGATCGTTAGTTTTACTTTAGATTTTAGACTTCTGAGGATTTTAGATTTTGGAGAAAAATGCGATTTATTTTTCCGCTAGTGTTTTTCATTGATTTTGTATATTTGATTGTATGAACCGGAGATATGATGATCCTTTCCCCAGCTGATCGACAATGATTATGCTGTGCGCTATAATTATTCTCTTCAGAGAGAATCAAGCCAGGACTCTGATCCTCCAAAGTTTAATAGAGAACTGATTTTGATAATCTGAAATGGTTTGGTTATGTAGAGAATGTCGGAAGATAATGAACTAAATGTACTGCTTTATGGTTTCTTGTCGTGAAGTTGTTGGGATTTTATTTGGATCGTTTAATTTTGTGATTTACTGCTTGGCATGTGTAGAGAGGTAAAGAGATAGGGAAACATTACACACCCCTTAGGGGGTAACCTTTCATATATATAGCCTAATGTGATTTGGAGTACAAGATGTCCAAATATAGCGTATACAAGGATTATACATGTCTAATACTTGTCTGCAGTCGCAGCGGGAGGATCTCGGACGCAAAGACTGGACTTAAAGTCAGTAAACAACTGTACAGATAAGCCTTTGGTCATGATGTCTGCGAATTGATGAGTCGAAGGGATATGTAGCACCCGAACCTGTCCTAAGGCAATCTTGTCGTGAACGAAATGAATGTGATCTCGATGAGCTTCGTGCGACGATGGTGGACAGGGTTAGCGGTCATATAGACGGCGCTAATATTGTCACAGTACACGACGGTCGCAGAAGCAACGGGCGCGTGAAGCTCTTGGAGGAGCTGACGAAGCCAGCAGCATTCGGTCACGGCGTGAGCAACCGTGCGGTACTCAGCCTCAGCACTGGAACGAGACATCGTCGTCTAGCGCTTGGAGGACCAAGAGACTAGGTTGTCGCCGAGGAAGACGCGATAGCGGGCGTGGCGCTGGAGTCCGGACAATCGCCCGATCGCATCGGAGTATGCGGTGAGAGAGTCAATCAGCCCGGGGCTGAGGTGGAGGTCGGTGGACAATGTACCCTTCACGTAGCGTAGGATGCGCTTGATCAGCGCGAGATAAGGCTCGCGGGGATTGTGCATGAAGAGGCACACTGGCCGAGCAGCGTGGCGAGCTCGGGGCAGTGGCGTCAAATCTGCGCAGTCGTCGAGGTCCGTCATGGCGAACTCGGAGTGAAGGCGCGCCAGGATGCGCTGTAGGAGTGCAGTCGAGGATACCGTAAGGATGATGTCGTTGACGTACAGGAGCAGGAAGGCAGTGGCGTCCCCCTCGTGGAGCACAAAGAGGGACGTGTCGGAGACGGAGGCGACGAAGTCGAGCTGCCGGAGGTAGGTGGCGAAACACTAGTACCAGGCCTGAGGAGCCTGTTTGTGCCATAGAGAGCGCCGCGATAGATAGATATCGTCGAGCGGCGGTCGTCGAAGCTTACGAGGTCTTTGGCGATGCGGTCTCCTCCAGATTGCCATGAAGAAAAGCATTCTACACGTCAAGCTGGTGAATCGGCTAGGAGCGCGAAGTAGCAATGTTGAGGACGACTCGTATCGTGGTAGGCTTGACGACGGGGCTGAACATCTCGTCATAGTCGATGCCGTGGCGTTGAGAGAACCCGCGAACCACCCATCACGCCTTGTGGCGGGCAAGGGAACCGTTCGAGTGGAATTTATGTTTAAAAATCCACTTGCTCGTCACAATGTTGGCGCCGGAAGGACGAGGAACGAGGCGCCATGTCCCGTTGTCAACAAGAGCCTTGTACTCGTTAGCCATGGCAGCACGCCACTGAGGATCGGCCAAGGCACTCCGGTAATTTGCCGGTACCGGCGAGACGATGGAGTGGGTGGCGGAGAAGGCGAGCGCCAGCCGACGAAGAGTCGATGCGTGGCCGGTGACCATCTGGGAGGCCGACGACACAGTCTTGCGCTGCGCAGCAGCCGCTCTGCGGCGTGTGGTGCTGATCGCCGGCCGCCGGCGTCGGGGCCCGGGGACGCCGACTGTACGTCAGGTGGAAGGCCCGGGCTGTTGGGACTGGGGCGGCTGCTGCTGGTGGAGGTGGCGCAGGCGCCGGAGGAACAGGTGCGGCTACCACCACAAGACCGCGAAATAGGATCGCGGAGTCGTCCTGCAGCTACTCGAGGACCGCCTGAGTAGGGTGCGGTTGCTCAACGTCGGCATACGACGGAGCGACCGCGTTGAGGCGTGTCGGTAAAGGAATACGCGTAGGCTACGGAAGCAGAAAACAAAACTTTTCTACCGCGCACCCAAAAACATCATGCTAAGGAAGGATCATGGATCGTTACCACTTAGACGCGCAGCGCAGCGGAAGAAAAATTGGAAATCGATCCAATCACGCGCGTCGAGGTAGTAGTGGAAGTAGCCGTCGTCCGACGGATCGTCTCCTCCACGCACGCCGATCAAGATCGCAACGAGCGGCGCCTCCACCGGTATCCACACGTCCCGGCCGGCACGCCGATCGCAAGTGTACTAGCACTCGTGAGCAGCTAGGGTTTGGCTCGGGAGGTGGCGGCTAGGGTTTTGCTAGATGTTAGCAGGGACCAATCCCCTCAGCCCCTCGCCTCCATATATATAGACCTCCTCACGTGGGCCTTGCGGACCAAGGCCCATTAGGAGTCTATTCGGATATTTATCCGAATTGAGCCCATATCCGAATCATATTCGAATCAGTGTTCCAACCCATTAAGCGTGCGACCCTGTAGGTTCACGTATACTTGGTCGTGACCGGAAACGCCTTCCGGTCACCACATTAATAGCGGCCTTTAGTAAGACATATTAACCCCAAAGTATATGTAAAGATCATATCACTTTGAACTCGTAATGTTCTCTCATGTAGGAATCCCTTTGCCTCACGATATAGATTGAGCTCAAGGCGAGACATGTGTCATCCTCTTAATAGCTCAATCACTCTCTCGATTCTGTGATGGATTATAAACTTGTGATTGACTCCTCAATCACCTTGGCATGGCCATGCACTTTTATAATCCATTACATCGAGGGGCCCAGAGATATCTCTCCCATAAGGAGGGGCAAATTCTATCTTGATTATTCACATCCCACTACATGTTTCATGGCAAATCCGAAGACTACTTTTATGACTACCCAGTTACGGAGTAGTGTTTAGTAGTCCCAAAATAAGCTACTACTTATGTTGGGAACCATGATGATCTCAAGTCTAAGGATTCTACACAAACACTACTCGAGACCAACTGATGACACATGGAATCTCTGCAGTGTCTCATGGCAGGTCTATCCAACATATGTTCACTAACACATGTTCATATTATTGATTTGGTATCACCATACCATGATCCATGAGACATGATCATCAATCAATACATATGCTGATCTTTGTCTTTGAATCATATTTGTTCCTCATATGATATACGATCAGGGATCATTTAGAAATAGCAACATTTTAGTATTTAAGAGTTTCATGAATAAGTCACATACTCATTGATCAATAATGATGATGTCTATTCCAAGGAACAAAGTAATGTATCATAAATATAGTATGTGATATATACAACATCTCCATGTTGCCTCTACGGTATATCACTAACAGTCTCCCACTTGCACTAGAGTCAACCATGTAGGTATCTAATACCCATTGCCCTAGTGTGAGCCTCATGCTTTGGTTGGGGAAGCGGCTTTGTCAACGGATCTGCAATGTTCAAATCCGTTTGTACTTTGCATATCTTCACATCGCCTCTCTCCACTATCTCGCGAAAGAGATGAAATCGCCGTAAAATGTGCTTGGACTTCTGGTGCGATCTAGGCTCCTTGGCTTGCGCAATGGCCCCAATATTGTCACAATGAGGTCCATTGGGCCGGAGGCACTAGCCATCACACCAAGCTCGAAATAAATTTCTTGATTCAAACGACCTCTTTGGCAACTTCTGCCTATGTACTCGGCTTCATTGTAGAATCAACAACCGTTTGTTTGCTTGGAACTCTTCCACTACCGCACCGCCATTCAGCGAGAACACAAATCCAGTTGCGATCTAAAATCATCTTTGTCGGTTTGGAAGCTAGCATCGGTGTAACCATTTACAACGAGCTCTTCCTCACCTCCATAGACAAGGAACACATCTTTAGTTCTTCTCAAGTACTTCAAGATGTTCTTTACGCAATCCAATGACTTTCACCGGATCGTGTATCTACTCGTAGCACTTAAAGCATCTGAAACATCCGGGCGTGTACAAAGCATGACATACATAATGGACCCAATAGCGAAGCATATGGAATCGTATTCATTTTATCCCGCTCATCGGTGTACTAGGACACCGATTCTTGCTAAGATTTATACCATGTGACATAGGTAGAAAACCTTTCTTGGAATCATGCATATTGAACCTTTTCAACACCTTGTCAATGTCGTATCTTGGCTTAATCCAATTAGCCTTTTGATCTATCTCTATAGATCTTGATGCCCAGAATATATCTTGCCTCTCCTAAGTCTTTCATAGAGAAACTATTTTTAATGAAGACTTATGATTCGAGCAAAGGAATGTCATTTCCGATCGGTAATATGTCATCCACATATAAGACCGTAAATACGAGTGCGCTCCCACTAGCCTTTTTGTAAACACAACGCTCTTCTTCGTTCTTGATGAAACCAAACTCTTTGATTACTTCATCAAAACGAATGTTCCAACTCCGAGATGCCTGCTTTAATCCATAAATGGATCTTTGGAGCTTGCATATCTTTCCAATCGATTGCGGATCGACAAAACACGTGGGCTGTGTCATGTACACATCCTCACTTAGATTTCCATTAAGGAAAGCTGTTTTGACATCCATTTGCCATATTTCATAGTCGAAATATGCAGCAATCGCTAGAATGATCCGAATAGACTTTAGCATTGCGACGGACGAAAAAGTTTCATCATAATCAATACCTTGAATTTGTTTCAAACCTTTGGCCACCAATCGCGCTTTATAGATGTGAACATTTCCATCTATGTCTATCTTTTTCTTGAAAACCCATTTGCATTCAATGGTTTTAACACCATCGTGGATCAACCAAGTTCCAAACTTGATTCTGTGCATGGATTCAATTTGGATCTCATGGCTTCAAGCCATTTCTCGAGTCCGGTCCCACCATTGCTTCTTCATAGGTCTTAGGCTCATCGTTGTCTAACAACAATATGTCCCGTTGTTGAGTAGTCAAGAACATGTACCTCTCGGTGCACGACGTGACCTTCGACCTCACGTGGTCTTTGGTGTGTCCACAACGAGTTCTTCAACGGTTTGTTCATCTGTTGTGGTTACTAGGAGCTGAAACGTTATCAGTGTTTCTTGAATTTCTTCAAGTTGCACTGTGCTCCCACTATCCCTTCTTGAGAGAAACTCTTTCTCTAAGAAGACACCATGCCAAGCGACAAACACTTTGCCTTCTCCTCGATTATAAAAGTAATATCCTTTTGTTTCCTTAGGATGCAGATAAAGAACCATTTATCGATTTAGGAGTGAGCTTATCAGTTGTAAACGTTTTACATAAGCCTCACATCCCCAAATCTTAAGAAAAGATAAGCTAGGGCGTTGTCTGTCCACATCTCATATGATGTCTTTTCTCACGATTTTGATGGAACCTGTTTAGTGTGAGCGCTACTGTTTCAAGAGCGTACCCCAAAAAGACAACGGAAGATCACTTTGGCTCATCATGGAGCGTACCATATCTAATAAGGTGCGATTTCTCCGTTCAGATACCCCATTCCATTGAGGTGTTCCTGGCGGACTCAATTGTGGAACAATTCCACAATCCTTTAGATGATTGCCAAACTCATGGCTCAAATACTCGCCTCCACGATCAGATCGTAGAAATTTGATTGTCTTGCCTAAATGATTTTACACTTCATTTTGGAATTCCTTGAACTTTTCAAAGGATTCGGACTTATGCTTCATCGTAGATATACCCATATCTACTAAAGTCATCGATAAAAGTTATGAAATCACGAAAACCACCTCTGGCTGTTAAGCTCATTGGTCCACATATATCAGTATGTACGAGTGCCAATATGTCATTTGCCCGTTCACCTTGACCGGTGAAAGGTGCCTTTGTCATCTTGCCAAGTAAACAAGATTCGCATGTCTCTAATGATTCAAAATCAAACGAGTGCAGAATACCATCTCTATGGAGCTTCGCATGCGTTTCTCATTTATGTGACCTAAGCGGCGATGCCAAATAAGCGTGGGATTCAAATCATTGGACGTTGCCTCTTTGCATTAATGTTATAGACCAGTGACCCTTCAAGAGTAAGAACGTATAACCCATTCACCAATGGAGTATGACAATAGAACATATCTTTGAAATAAAGAGAACAACAATTGTCCATAGATTTAAAGTCATAACCTTACCTTGCAAACATGAAGCGAAATAATGTTCTTTGAAAGAGATGGAACACAATAACAATTATTCAATTCCAAAACTAATCCTGAAGGTAAAGACAATGGCATGGTGCCAACAGCTACCGCAGCAACTTTTGCTCCATTACCAACGCGAAGATCTACTTCGCTCCTCCTCAAACTTCTACTTATTAGCCCCTGCAACGATTTGCAAATGTGAGCAATCGATCCGGTATCAAATACCCAAGAATTAGTGGAAGAAGTAGCAAGATTGATTTCTATAACATTTATACCTGGAGTGGAAGTCATACTTCCCTTCTTCTTCTCAAGATCCTCCAAATACTTTGGGCAGTTCCTTTTCCAATGTTCTGATTGCTTACAGTAATAACAATCTGCATCAGGATGAGCATCGCCCTTCTTGTCTTTCTTGGCCTTAGAACTGCTCGCGATCGCATCAGGAGCTTTCTTTCTTTTGACCGCGCTTCTCTTGACATAGGGCTTGCCCTTGCCTTTCTGCATCATCATCACATGATTGCTGCTTTTCTTAATGCTATTCTCGGCAGATTTTAGCATCCCATGCAACTCAGCTAGGGTCTTGTCCAGGTTGTTCATGTTAAAGTTCATTATGAATGGCTCAAAGCTTGGGGGGAGCGACTGGAGAATCACATCAGTAGCCAACTCTTGGCTAAGGGGAAAACCAAGATTTTCCAGACTCTCAATGTAGCCAATCATCTTAATTACATGAGGGCTGACGGGATTCCCTTCTGCAAGCCTGCACGCAAATAAGGACTTTGAAGTATTGAACCTCTCAGCCCTTGCTTGGTTCTCAAACATACCATGTAGCCCCACAATGATATTGTAGGCATCTGTGTTCTCATATTGCTTCAAGCTCGAGGACATTGTGGCAAGCATGAGACAGCTCACATCAAGGCAATCATTCGTTTGCTTCTCATAAGCTCTCCGTGCAGCCACAGTAGCATTATCAGGCAAGTCTTCGGGGTAAGGAGACTCAAGAACATACTCCTTGCGCTCTTACTTGAGAACAATTCTCAAGTTGCGATACCAATCCAAAAAGTTTGTTCCATTGAGTTTTTCTTTCTCAAGAACAGATCGCAAATTAAAAGTACTGGATGCGGCGTTAGCTGACATGATCTACAACACAAGAATATGCAAAGTTTAGCACTATGTTTATGTTCATCTTTTATTAAACTATTTAGCAAAAGACTCCCACTATGAGTTTTGCAACAAAAACTCTCTCTAAGTTACAAAGTGGGTAAAGATCCTTATTTCACTAATTCCTAGTGAGCTTTGGCATCACGGTTAGAAAACTAGTAACATGGGTAAGCAACACCTTGCTAATCACATCCCTATGTGACTCTACTTTGGGTGACATCAGTATGCCTCGGCCCCAATCTATGCCCCAAGGTCCAAAACTATTTTGATAACCTTGTTAAGTAATCCAAATACTTCCGCATGTAGATGTCCGACATCTACCCCAAATGATGATGATAACCGATGGCACTCTACTTTGGTAGACCTACCATGCGGTGATCATTATCTTTTGGTGCAACATATGGAAGGGCATTAACACCTAATTTTAAGAGGGATTCTATCCTACCAAAGCAACATATCACATATATCATTGCATAAGAATAAGATAGATAACATCATAGATAAACACATTTAACCGTAAAGTAGTATGGCCCAAAAATGGTGATATCCATCTCCAAGTAGGTATAGACGATCTCCATCCTCCACATCACTCCTTTAGGCCACCATGCTTAAAAGCTTGTAACCTCAAAACTAGCCTACTACCTATAATAGCTAGAAATTGAAGATTACAAAGATAGATTCAAGCATTAAGGTCGACACGCAGGTTGTTAAATACAATATATACAGCTAACAATAGCTGAAATAATCATGACACGCAGGCCATGAACGAATGTTACATGCATCACATACATCTCATACATTCAAATAAGCTATAGGGCCATACTATTCACACCATTCCCTACAAAAACAAGTTAGACGTAGAATCGCATTCTACCTAACGATGTGAACCCACGACGCTATACAAAGGGGGATACACACGGCGGTCCCGCTATGAAATCGCTATGAAAATCTTATCGAGTCGATCAAATCAACCCAAATCCCAGCCATTCAAAATGTCTCAATTTTCATTAGATCAATCATATTGATCATCGCGATCGGTATACTTGAGGAGACCACAACACAAGACCTCGATCTGTTGGCTCGATCTCATCGATTGTGCGCAGCTAGCCCCGATGGTGATTCCAGCGGTAGGGGCAAGTCGCGCGTACATCAAAGAAGGAGCACGAACTAATCTTTTTGGCCTTATGATGCTATCAACTCATACCTATTTCAACCCCTTATGACCGATTGATCTCATCAACCCGTGCTACGATTTAGGCGTAATAGATCCAATCTACTACTATCGCATATCAACATATGCGCGATCCAGATTGCAAACTAAGCAAGATGGCTCGATACCACTAAAGGAATACGCGTGAGGCTCTGAAAGCGAAAAACAAAACTTTTCTACCGCGCACCCAAGAACATCATGCTAAGGAAGGATCATGGATCGTTACCACTTAGACGCCTTGCGCGAAGAAGAATTGAAACCGATCCAATCACGCGCGTCGAGGTAGTAGTGGAAGTAGCCGATCGTCCCGAACAGATCGTCTCCTCCACGCACGCCGATCAAGATCGCAACGAGCGGCGCCTCCACCGTATCCACACGTCCCGGGTGGGCGCCGATCGCAAGTGTACTAGCACTCGTGAGCGATTAGGGTTTGGCTCGGGAGGTGGCGGCTAGGGTTTTGCTAGATGTTAGCGAGGACCAATCCTCACCCCTCGCCTCCATATATATAGACCTCCTCACGTGGGCCTTGCGGACCAAGGCCCATTAGGAGTCTATTCGGATCTTTATCCGAATTGAGCCCATATCCGAATCATATTCGAATCGGTGTTCCAACCCATTAAGCGTGCGACCACAGCAGGTTCACGTATACTTGGTCGTGACCGGAAACGCCTTCCGGTCACCACATTAATAGCGGCATTTAGTAAGACATATTAACCCCAAAGTATATGTAAAGATCATATCAATTTGAACTGTAATGTTCTCTCATGTACGAATCCCTTTGCCTCACGATATAAATTGAGCTCAAGGCGAGACCTGTGTCATCCTCTTAATAGCTCAATCACTCTCTCGATTCTGTGATGGATTATAAACTTGTGATTGACTCCTCAATCACCTTGGCATGACCATGCACTTTCATAATCCATTACATCGAGGGGCCCAGAGATATCTCTCCCATAAGGAGGGGCAAATTCTATCTTGATTATTCACATCCCACTACATGTTTCATGGCAAATCCGAAGACTACTTTTATGACTACCCAGTTACGGAGTAGTGTTTAGTAGTCCCAAAATAAGCTACTACTCATGTTAGGAATCATGATGATCTCAAGTCTAAGGATTCTACATAAACACTACTCGAGACCAACTGATGACACATGGAATCTCTGCAGTGTCTCATGGCAGGTCTATCCAACATATGTTCACTAACACATGTCCATATTATTGATTTGGTATCACCATACCATGATCCATGAGACATGATCATCAATCAATACATATGCTGATCTTTGTCTTTGAATCATATTTGTTCCTCATATGATATACGATCAGGGATCATTTAGAAATAGCAACATTTTAGTATTTAAGAGTCTCATGAATAAGTCACATACTCATTGATCAATAATGATGATGTCTATTCCAAGGAACAAAGTAATGTATCATAAACATAGTATGTGATATATACAACATCTCCATGTTGCCTCTAGGGCATATCACTAACAGTCGGCACGGTAGATCCTGCAAGCAAAAAATCCAGGTCGCTGGGCGAGGACCCAGAAGTGTAAAGCCCGAAGGGAAAGCAAGTCTCGTCAAAAACAACGTGGCGCGAGATGATGATGCGCCGGGTTGATAGATCAAGACAGTGGTACCCCTTATGCGAGGAGGGATAGCTGAGAAAGAGACAAGCCGTCGAACGAGGAGCGAGCTTGTGGCGAGTCGTGGCGGTTAGGTTGGGGTAGCATAGACACTCAAAAACACGGAGATGAGAGTAATCGGGTGTTTTGTTGTGGAGTAGAGCATATGGAATGGCATTGTGAACGGCGGAGCACGGGCGCCTGTTTAGCAGGTATGTGGCGGTGGCGAGCGCCTCAGCCCAATAAGATGCAGGCATGTGCGCATGGATGAGCATGGTGCGGCTGATATTGTTTAGTGTGCGAAGAATGCGTTCGGCCTTGCCATTTTGTGGGGAAGTGTATGGACTATGAAGTGGAAAATTTGACACGGGTGTGTGAAGGATAGACTCGCCACGACATGAAATAGAAAGAGTTTGACCATTGCCAACGGTAATGTAAGAATGAGAGGAAGGATGGCGAGAAAAGAGTATACCATCCGAGGAGCTCATGTGAGAGGAAGCGCCGGAGTCCAACACCCAGGGATTCTGATCCTGAACGTTGAGCTGGTTGAGGGCGGCAACGAGGCCGGCCTGGTTCCACATAGGAGTCGGCTGGGAAACCTGGAGCGGCGCGAAGGTCGTGGGGGGCTCTGATACCATGTAGAGAGGTAAAGAGATAGGGAAACACCACACACCCCTTAGGGGGGTAACCTTTCATATATATAGCCCAATGTGGCTTGGAGTACAAGATGTCCAGATACAGCGTATACAAGGACTATACATGTCTAATAGCATGGAGTATATGATGATCTTTTCCCCAGACGATCCGACAATGAGCATACTGAGCGATACGCTTTCTCTTAAGAGAACTAAGCCAGGATTCTGATCCACAAAGCCTTAAGATTTCACTGGCTTATGATGCCTAGTTTATTAGGCATAATTAAATTTAAAATAGAAAAATAGGTAATTACAGAAGCTAGTTCACATAATTGTCTATAATTGTGGATAAAATCATAAAATTTGTTAGACCCACTGAAACTACTCTTGATCAGAAACTAGACTTTGATTTCTTTTCAGCTACAAAGTAGAATTTTAATCTTTGTTACATTCAAACCTTATAACTAAAAAATTTATAAAAATTATAATAGTTAGATTTCCATGTCTTTATAACTTTCATATCAATTTTTTCTATAGAAAAAAATCATTTTGATACCCTAATCTAGATAAAAAAACATTATATCATCACGAACAATGCAAATAAATAAGATAAAAAAGCCAAAAAAACTTATAATTTAAATAATCTGAAAACTAAATAAATCAGACTGCAAAACCGTTTGAAGCGGGGCCTAATTAAGGCCTGTTAAAATACATCTTTTTGCTTCTTCTATGTTGGGCTTTGGTATGCGCTTTTGTAAGAAGTCGGCTAACTAAAACTTCGAAAGCATATACTAGAGAGCAATAATCTGATTTTGCACCTGTGTTCGTATGTAGGAAGCATCAATATCAATATGCTTTGTAAGCTCATGCTTCACTAGATCTTTAGCCATGCTAATAGCACCTGTACTATCAGATAAAAGAGGAGGAGGTGGGGAAACAGAAACACCAAAATCTTCAAATAATCATCGTAACCAAGTAGCCTCCGCAGTCAATAAAGCTATAGCTCACAACTTAATCTCAGCATTCGAACGAGAAACTATTGACTGTTTTTTAGTCTTCTAAGCAATGAGAGAAGCACCAAGAAAAACATAATAAATATAGAGAGACCGGCGATCAGAGATGTCACTAGCCTAGGTGGCATCATAATATGTTTAGAGCTATAAAGAGTTGGGCAAGAAAAAAAGAGACGACGAGAGATAGTTCTAAGAAGGTATTGTGTAACACGAGAAGATGATTATATTAGAGCTGAGTAGGAGAAGAAACAAACTGACTCAAGATATACACAAGTTATGAAATGATAGGATGAGTAATACCAAGATAAATAAGGCTCCCAACAAGATGACACAGCAAGTAGAATTAGGAAGAGACTCACCATCAGTGGGACAAAGATGAACATTAAGCTCCACAAGAGTCTCGGTTGTGCGCTGATCAGTAAAAGAGGTATGATCAAGAAGATCTTGGTATATTTTTCTTAGGACAAATAGAAACCATCAGGAGTATAAATAATCTTAATCCCAAGAAAGTAGCGAAGTGAATACAAAATAGCGAAGTGGACCCAAATTAGACATGAGATATTGCTCATAAAGACGCTCATTGACAAAAGTGATGTACTGAGAATCATCTCCAGTAATGATCAGATCATCAATATACAAAATGAGAAGCGTCCGACCACGAGGTGAAGTGTGAATAAAAAGAGTAAAATCATAAGCACTAGTAGAGAAACCAGCTGCAGTGACAACAGAAGAAAAACAATCAAATCAAGCACAAAGAGCTTACTTGAGTCCATAGAAAGATCGGCAAAAGCGACAAGTCATACCCTTCGGAACATAATACCTAAGAAACGGCTGCATGTAGACCTCACACAACTCGCCATTGAGAAATGCATTTTGATGTCCAACTGAGAGATAGACCACTATCGAACAGAGGCCACAACAAGAAGAGTGTGAACAATGGTCATGTGAGCAACAGGAGCAAAAGTCTCATCATAGTCATGACCATGCTCTTAATGAAAATCACGCGCCATAAGACGAGCATTGTAGCATTCAAGAGAACCATCAGAGTGGGTCTTAACCTTATAGACTCCACTTGCACGTGATAGATGTGACACACACAGGAAGAGGAACAAGATCCCATGTACCAGTATGGTTAAGGGCAGCAATCGCCTCTGCCATCGCATGTTGCCACTCTTGATAAATAACAACATCACGATAAGAAGTCAATTTGGTAAGAATAGCGACAGCAAAACCAAAACGCTCAAGAATCCGAATAGACTAGCGATTGCGAAAAGCATAGTGAGGAAAGGCCGAAGAAGATGACCTATTAGAAGAAGAGGGCATATCAGAAAAATTCTCAACTCGCATACAACAAGTATAGTAGATAGAATAAGAAAGAATAAGGTCAGGAGTAACCTTGGGAGAGAGTGTCGGTGGTGAAGAAGGTACCGACTAGAAAGGAGGTGCTGAAGAGACCAAAGGCTATGGTGGAGAAGCGGCGACTATGGGGGTGGAAAGAAAAGTCAGGAAAGAAAGTGGCTCGACAAAAGATGCTGAAATGGAGGAGGAAGAAGGGTGAGTATAGAAAGGACGAGACTTATCAAAAGTAACATATCGAGAAATCTATATTCGTCGGCCAACAGGGTCCTAACAACGATATCCCTTGTACTTAGCACTATAGCCCAGAAAAACACACTCAACAGACTAAGCAGTCAGTTTGGCGTGCTCACGAGGTGCAAGAAGAACATAGCACATACACCCAAAGAAGCGAAGACTGGAATAATTAGAAATCTTGCTACATAGACGCTCAACTGGAATCCCACCCTGAAGAGCAGAGGAGGGCTGAATGTTGATCAGAAAAGTGACAGTAGAAACAGCCTCAGCCCAGAAATATGGTGAAACAACAGAAGCAAGTATAAGAACACGAGTTGTCTCAAGAAGATGGCGATGCTTGCAATCAGCTAAACCATTCTGAGTATGAGCACCAGGATAAGAAAACTGAAAGAGAGGGCCCTGCTCAGCAAGAAAACGACGAAAAACTCCCGACAAGTACTCCACAGCAAAATTAGTGCAAAAAACATAGGAGATTCAAACTGGGTACATACTATGGTGGCAAAAGTATTGTAGATGGATAAAACTTCACTACGAGATGACATAAAATATATCCACATATGCCGAGAAAAATCATCAATAAAAATGATATAATATCGATGACCTCCTTTCAAGATGAAAGAAGCTGGTCTCCATATATCAGAATGAACAAGATCAAAAGGACGCGGAGACACTGACTCGCTAGAAGGATATGGGAGTTGAAGTTGTTTGCCAAACTTGCAACCCTGACAATTAAGAAAAGCATCAGCAGACACAGACTCTAAAAGACCACGACAAAATAAAGAAGACATGTGTGACTCACAAAGATGTCCTAAACGATGATGTCACTGAGTAAAAGATGTGGTGGAGGCTGCAGTAGATGCGGAGGCAGTGATGGAGGCGACCAGACTGATAGGGTTAATGAAAGAAAGATGAAGCTAGTCAAACTCCCAGAGCTATCGTGAGTCACAGCGGCGAGAGCCAGTACCAACCAGAGTCCCTGTGTGACGATCCTGAACACAATAAGAATCAGAATTGAGAATAGCACGATAACTATAATCAGTGAGCTGGCCGGCAGAGATAAATTGCATGGTTACTTGTGGGACATCAGAAACAAATAAGACATGAAAAGATGAATTTGAAAGAGTGCATCGTCCTGTGACAGAAAGAGAGGTATCATCTAATGTTTGAACAGTGATAGGAGCAACTAAAAGACTAATAAAAATGAGTGGTGGAATCAGATGTCATATGAAAAGAAGCATCAGAATCAAGAATCCCAAATGATATACCTGAGGAAGGAGAAGTAGAAGGCGGTCTCTCAATTAAAGACCGAGCAGCAGAACCAGTAGTACCTGATGATGCAGAAGTAACCATGCGATCAAGCAATGTTAGAAATTGCTGAGTGTCAGAGGCACCAGGACTCGGCTGAGAGGAGGAACCTCTAGTGCCCCTCGGAGGACAAGCATCGTGACAAAAATCCTTCTTCTTGCAACAAAATTGTTCCACATGTCCATCTTTGTTGCAATAGGTGCAGTGGAGTCCCCTACCAACAGCAGCTATCACTAGTGAAGGCGCAATTGGTGAAGTAACTGGCGACACAGCAGGAGTACAAGCTGAAGAAGCCGCCAAAACCGAAGAAAACAATGATGATGACAGTAGACCCATACCACGAAGATGAATCTCCTTAGTACGAACAGCTATAAGGACCTCCAACAGAATCACACGAGGATGATGAGCCAACAACTGAGCACGAATATGCTCAAATTCTGACCAGAGACATGTCAAAAAGTCGTAGATGTGACAAAGCTCCAGGTGAGACTGCTGACACTGATAGCACTGACAGGTGCGATAAACATCTGGCCCTAAAGAGTCAATCTGACGTCATACCGCGGACAGCTGAGCATAGAACTCGTTCACAGTGGCATCTCTCTACTGGAGTGACTGCTCCTGATGCACAACAGTAAGATACAAGGAATCACCAGATAGCTCGTAGCGGGTGCGCAGATGCGCCCATATTGCCTGTGCGAAAGCCAGACCAACAACATCACCAGTGAGGTGCGCCTCCATGCTGCAACCAGAATAGCAAAAGCACGAGCATTCTCATCGATCCATATCTTGTAAGCAGCATGCTGAGTTTGAAAAGTCTACATGGCAACCTCAAAAACCTCAGATACCTTTGTACGAGCGTCTTTGGAAGCATTCTTCAGGAATACAGGTGCAGCAGGTGGAGTAGAGCGAGACAGACAAAGCAACTCGCTGGTAAAAAACTCCTAAAGACGCTGACCACACATATTGAGGCGCATATGCTAAAACTAGTCTCAATAATTGAGACCATCAAAGACCACCGGACGACGAGGAACAAAGATGGTGCCAGCAAAAGAAGACTTTTTTCCCTCTTTTTTTTGCTTTTCCTTTTTTTTGAAGAAGGGTGACTCACGGAACTAAAAGAGCCACCTCATGAAGTCGCACCCGTGACTTATTCAGACTCAAGTCCGAAGAGAGGCGCTGGCGGTGACCCGATGTCGGCGACCAAGTGACGGCGGCGGTAGCCCAAGCAGGGCACCTTCGGTGGCCTCGGGCGACGTTCTGTCAATGTGTGATTAGGGCTGTAAAAAAAATATCGAGGTTCGCGAACTACTTAAGCTTGGTTCGTTTTAGATTCAATTTGAGCTTAGTTCGAGCTCCAAACGAACTGAACTCGAGCCTGATCTCAAGCTCGCGAGCTTCAACGAATCAAGCTCGAATAGCTCACAAGCTTGAGATATTTTATCATATTCCCCATATCCCACCCCGCCCCCTCCCCCCCGCCCTCGCCCTCCACTCCCGTCCCCCGCCCGCTCCTCCTCCCCTCGTCCCCCCGCCCGCTCTTCCTCCCCTCGCGCCCCCGCCCGCTCCTCTCCCCACCCCATCCCCTCCTCGCGCCCCCCGCAGCGGCGCCGCCCTCCTCTCCCCCCGGCGCCCTCCTCGCCCCCGCCGCCGCCCTCTTCTCCCCTGTCCCCCTCCTCTCCCCACCCCGTCCCCCCTCCCGCCGCCCCTCCTCCCCCCTATCTGGCGCCCCTCCTCCCCCCATCCGGCGCCCCCCCAGCCGCCACCCCTCCTCTCCTCCCCACCGCCTCCTCCCCCTCGCGGCGCCCCTCTCTCCCCTTGGCGCCCCTCCCCTCCCCTCGGTGCCCCTCCTCTCCCCGCGACGCCCCTCCTCTCTCGGTCTCCCCCGCCGCCGCCGCCCCTCGAACTTCTGGCACCGCGCCTCCGCACCCGGAAGTCCGATGCCGCCACCGCTCAGCGCCCCTTCTCTCCCCCGCCGCCGGTGCCCGGCCCGCCCCCTGCAGCTCGACCATGGCAACGTCTCCCCCAACCGCCAGCAGGTACGCCCTCGGCACCGAGCCTACATGAGTCGAGCTCGAGCTTTGTCCAAGCCGAGCTCGAGCCCAGCTTGAAGCTCGTTGGCAATCTCAAGCTTGCTTAAGCTCGGCTCGAGTTTCTACCAAGCTCGTGCCGAGCCAGGTCGAGCTCGGCTCGTTTACAGCCCTACGTGTGATCCGCGCGGATCACACCAGATTGGCTCGGCGGCCACGATGACCAACATCACCAGCGGAATGACGTTGGAAGGAGCACCGACGACAACTACCCAGCGAGAGGCGGAGGATCCTACGGACGGCAGAAGAACCAGATCCGGACAGCGTCGGTGACAAAGACGTTGGTTGGGAGGCAGAGAATCTGGTGGTAGAACCAGATCCGGTCGATTCTTGGTCGATCTAAACAAGTGACGAGAATCGAAGATAGCAACAGTGAAGCATGAGCGGCGGCAAACGGCAGAAGCCTGATGATGACACGAGAAGGCGAAGGACGACGAAGATCCGGGCGACAAAGAAAGACGCAAAGGATCCGGCGATATCAGGTGAAAAGCTAGGTAGCGGCAGCTGGAAAGACGAACCGGCGGTGCGCACCCTGATGAAAACCTAGGTACAGCTCTGATGCCATGTTATGAATAGTACTTGTATTCATCATAAGGCCAATGGGCCAATATATATACATGTACAGATATAACATATATACAGAAAATCTCTTATAAAACAGGATAAATACACAGCTATATAATATATACATTTAACAAGTGTCACTTTTCCTGATAACCAAGGTATGCAAGAATTTGATATAAATTATTTAACTGGATCCAAGCTAATACAGCAGCATTATATTTCATGAGTACCCATCTGCATATTATCCACTAATCCACGTACAGATGTGAACGTTCTAAGCCATGCTGACTCTTATAATATGGGAACAACTCTATGTGTTCCTGGTAGTTATGAAGCTGATAACGGTACTTATAAAGGAAAAGAACCTGCATATGCTTAGGTGGATATCTATAGCAGGATAGTCAAAATATGGTGTATGACCATTATCATCCATTAGACAGTTCAAGATAAATTGATGACTTAAGTTTTATCAACTAACTATGGATAAGTTAAGAAGAATAAAATAATAAGAAAAGTTTGCTCCCTGCTGAAGTAAGAATATGTCACGGCTAGGAGCCTAGGACTGTAGGATCTCTGTTATTATCATTAAAAGAACAATATTTCTATATTCGTTTGTTAAAGGTATTTATAGATTGGCAGGATGGTCTTTTAGTGGAGCGGCACTTGCATAGAAGGAAGTGGAAGTGGGGTAAGCATGGAGCTCCCAATAGTCAAAGACTAAGTTCAATTACAGAAGTTCAACAGGGTGAATCTAATGATGCAACTTCAATGTTTTTTACGACAACCACAGGAAAAGTATTCGAGTATCAGTTTCCACAATATACAGGTATAAACTCCTCCTTTGGAGATCTTGATTTCTTTCCATCCAAGGTCTTTCGAATAAAAACAATATAACAAAGATGAATTTGCAGATTTTTCTTAGCAAAACCATTTATATCAATTTGTGCTTCCCAGTGGAAAGATGGAAATAAACCAAATTATGAAAATGCTAGTCCAACACAGAAAGTATTTCAACTGAAGTCTGCAGCAAAAATCTTCTGTCTAAACCATATGCTACACTCTGATCCTGATTTGATTGTATAAACTCTTTTTTTGTCAACAAAAAACTTTGGTTTTAGTCTAGAAACACAAAAAATAATCATCAAGTTCAACGAAGATGGATGCGTCACGGTACATGCTAAATTCACCTTGAAACAGTTGAATCATGTGTTAGACGATAGATCCAAGCAAGTCACACTAGATTTAACATTCTCGCCTAGGACCATATCATTCTCATGTGAACTTCCTCTTTGAACAAAATGGCACATTCAGTTGTTTAATTCTTTTGTCAGAGCAGAGCAACAACTATAATTATTATGTTCCAAGCAGAAACTAAGTTGACATGGCTTGTCTTTTTCACTAGACAAGGTGGGACTCAAAGCAATAAGTTCAGAGGACTATGGCTAACTCACATGTCTCCTGAGCATGCAAAGGTAGCAAGAAGCGTCCGAGGTGTACAGGTTCAAGTTGGCAGAATGATATTCCCACTAGATGATGGTAGGCTTGGGGAGCTGCATTTACCTGGTATGGGAAGTGATGATTTTGGTCCAAGTCAGCAAAATAGCATAAGAAGGAAAGTGTCAAACAAGTACGAGTGGTCCATCCTAGATGCACCAGAAACAGAAGGTTGGAATGCAGAATATTGCACCGAAGAGCATGGTCCGACAAACTGTACTAATGGATCAAAGAATGTAGTTGAAGACACCGAGCCAAATGACTTGAACGATGCCCCGCCTTCCAGAAGGCGCAAAGCACAAGAGAAGCAACATTATCTATATGTAAATAGCCATGAGAGTGATGAAACCGAATCATACAAGTTTTTATCAAGAAGTATTGATCTTAACTTCCACGTGGGTGATGCAATGCAGTTAGATCACTTTTTCCCATAACAGACAACGGCTTAACTTTTGAATATCTAAACAGCAATGGTGTTTGGTTATGGCTAAGACATGAGCACACTACAGCAATGAAAGGTACACTAGGAAGCTATAATGGCAGCTTGTATCTTGGCGACGTGCACGGGAGCTTACATATTAGAGAGAGAAATGGAGACGAACTATTATGGATTAATTGCACTGCACTGAGGAAGGGAAGGCAGGTCGCAAGTGGGTCTCCATGGGATGGCATCCCCTGTTTATCACGCAGAGTGACAAGAGTGATGCACTTTTCTTTGTTAACAAGAGAGGCAGGCTGATACAGTTCACGGTAGAAGTTCAACCATGTTTTAAATTTAGTAATGTTAGCCTTACCCAAGATTTACCATTTTTTATTCAAGCTCGCAATTACCCAAGATTTAAACACATGCACCTTGTTCAGCAAAATTCATTAGTTCTTTCCTCGTACCCAAAGTCCTGCATTGCAATGAGCAAATATTTTTTCCCGTAAAAACCAATTAATAATGAAGTAGACTCAAGATAATTCCATGTATATCTACGCATCAATGCAACACAGTAGTCTAGAGCACAGAAGTGGTTGAGAATCTACTGGTAGGAATTTATAGACAGAGAACATGGAACAAAGTACTCAAGATATGTCAATATCATGAAAATTGTAGCCAATCTCTTTGGTATTTTATCCTTTAATATTCCAGGATATAGGCATTTCATACAAGATCTTTAATGTACCATTACCATTTACCTTTGTTCTGAAAGTTGGGGACTTGGGGTTTCTATTCACAAGTTGATCTTGTTTTCTTGTACCATCCATTCTTTCCACATCTTCTTAGTATATATGGGCAATGCAATAGCAAAAAAGAGAGCACAAATTTACGAACATGTTCGGGGTCTAAACAATCATAAATCAGATTGCTCACAGGTGAAATGGGCTAGGCAGGAATTACCGAGTTTTTTCCTTCTTAAAAACACGGAGTCCTTAATTTAAGATCAAATGTGATGTATATCAAAAAGCATTCATCTTTTCTTCCCCCCATTACTCGCAAGGGGGGAAAGCTAAATGACCTTTTTTTTTCTCAAATATCATCTTTCAAAATTTTGTCTATGCTCTCAATGTTAAAGTATAAGTGAATTATCTGTCTTTCCTTATCAGCTTAAATTTTTGAGTGAACTGATTGGTGCATGCAATTCAATATGGTATCAGAGTCAAGAGGTCTTGAGTTCAAAACCCGGTTGGTGTAATTAAAAAAAATAATTACAGTACACTTCTATTCCACGTCTTAGGTCTGAGAGAACCTACATATGAGGAGGAGTGTTGAAGTATAAGTGAATTATCTGTCTTTGCTCACAGCTTAAGCTTTTGGGTGAACTGGTTGGTGCATGCAATTTAATACTCAATATAGGTATCTTTTCAATTGAAAACAATTAACTCTACATTTCGTAATATTTACTAATCCAGGTATGCTAACTTCATGCTAATTCCCTTGTAAACTTTTGCAGGTTGCGCACGAAGATTCAAGTGGAAGGACTGAAAGAACCCTCCTGATACCAAGATTGCATTCATAGTGGATCAGGAGGTCTTCAAAGAAACATCATCTTCGTAGTTGCCTGCAACAATCGTCTGTACCAGTACAACAGAATCACAGAGTTATGGCACAAGCAATTCCAATCACCTCACCTCGTCATGCCAAGATCCCCCGGGACAGCCATGAGACCGTCCCCTGTGTCCCTCACCGGCTCCCTCTTCATGGTATCCGAGCACGGGGGCCTCGTCGAGTACAATTTATGCCCGCAGGACGGGTGGGAGTGGGTCGAGCACGGGACGCCACACCGGGACGTCACCCTCGTCGGCGCCCCGGGGCCGTGCTATGATGGCTCCCAGCTGTTCGTCATCGGCTCCGACGGCCACGTCTACCGGCGGCACCTTGATAAACGGACGTGGAGGTGGACGAGCCACGGGAACCCGTCGGAGCCATCCGCCGCGGCGCTGGACGCGGCCGGCGGCGGCAAGCAGAGCTGTGCCACGCCGGGCGCCGCCGACGCGCACTACGCAAGCAGCTTCAGGGGTAGCTGCGACGAAAAGGTCTGCGCCGCAGCACTAGATCGGTGTTGTTCTCCACTCCCATTTCTGCTCATTCTTGGCAAATGAAGTCGCTAACGTCGCTTAGGCAATTCGACGAACAGGTGGCGGCCGTGCGGCCGGTGCCGTTCTCGGAGGACGCGGTGATCTTCGAGCTGCGAGACGGCCGGGTAAGCAAGCAGAGCAACGCAAAGCACACGCGAGCTCCTACTCCTAGTCGCATTGCATGGCATGAATCGAGAAGAAACATGCGCGCTTGATCGGCGGGGATGATCCCTATCATGGAGAATGCTGTGTTTAATCACCTTGGTTCGGTTTCTGCGCCGTGCAGTTGGCGGAGCTGCGGCGGGCGGCGGACGGGAGCGGCGGGTGGGAGTGGGCGCGGATCATCGGCACGCCGGTCAGCGCCTGTATGACCAGCTACTGGACGGCCGTGGCCACGTAGCCGCCGCCGCCGAGCGCGGCGCGGTGGAAGGAAGCGGGAGCGCGGAGTTGGAATTGGGGATTAGGCGTGTACTGTTTGTGTAGCGTTGTGGCGGGAATGAAAACGGGGAACCGAAAGGTAGACACGAGTTGACTGGTAGAAGCCCTTGTTTATACACTGTAGTCTGTAGACCAGTAGTTGACTACAAGCAAGTTACTTTTTTTAGAGAGTAGACATACATAACTCAGATCACGACACGTACGCACTTACTTATCTTTCGTTGGACAAGACGGGACTCAAAGCAACAGTAGATCACGTGTGTGTGTATTATCTTTGTCTGCTACGCTGCGTAACTTTTGGAGCCAATGGTTATGAAAACAAAATTTCTGTATATACATCATGGTTATTCTCTATATATATTTGGTTGACATCCCATCATCCTACCATCGCCTTGTATAACCCGCTATCATCTTGTACCCTCTTTTCCCCTCATGATCCATCACCTGATAACTCCACCAATAATCACGGATGCCATTGTTGCCTCATAAATCACATCATGGCTGCACGTCCCTAGCAACCCTATCTCTAGTTTTTTTTTTTTCAGTTTTAACTTTTTTTACTATTCAGTAATTCATCTTTTTCTGATTTTTTAGATATTTTGAACTTTTTTGTATTTTTTTCGTATTCCTTTACATTGTTCGTGATGGACTAATATATTTTTTCTATTTTTCTTTTTTTTTCAATTTAATTATGCCCAAAAAGACAACTCAGCTACAGTAAAAAACCAGTTACAGTGAAATTTCAGCCGGAATCCATCGCTATTCCGAACGCCCTCTAAAATCTAAGATTTGGTGATCAGTGACCCCCCACAAAGGTGTTCATTGCGCCTTGATCCAACTTGAACTTACCATTTTCATCACCACTAGTGTTCTAAAAGGTGAGTGGCACTTAGGCACTAGGTGACACCCTCTCGAGTCGTCTGCCTAGGCGGCCACTTAGCCCACCTAATTGGTGATTAGGCGCTAGGTAGTAGGCACTGATCTGTTGTCCAATTGGCGCCTAACACCTTGGTAAACAGTGATCACCACACCGCCATTGATTATCCTCTCGAAGCCCGTCGATGGTAACATTTTTCCTAAATAAGTGATAATAAAATGGGTATTTCTATGAGAAAAAGATGGTTTTGAAAACATTGCAAGACCCTATAGATTAGTTTAGAATAAATCTTCATATGTAAGCAGTTGTTGGACATTCAAATATTATCAATATCTCTTGGTGCTTCCTTTTATTTTTGTTTTAGAATCTCATTTTTGTAACTCACTTTTCGTATCCACCTTGAAGATTATTTTGTGGGAATTGTTGTGCTTTCATTCATAATTGATTTCTCAAGCATTTGTTGCAGCACGTCTTAAAAACAATTTTGTTTACCATTCAAAGATTTATTTTTCAAGAATGATTGAAAACCTTGGAAATTGGACATGACTACAAACCGCACGTGCATGCCATAGTTCCTTTGTACGCACGCCCATACTTGCTATTTATAGTTACACAGTTATTCTCCACTACTTTCTAAATCTGTCATGTGCCCACCCCTCATGCTCTTTCGTCTATTTACCCATGCTTCTCCCTTCGGCCGCCCAATCCAAAAATTATCCCTTCTGCCATCCAATTGAAATTGGCATACAATTAGTCAAATTTGATAGGAAATCAGTGAAAATTTCAAAGAAATTTATGAGCAAGTTGGTAAAAAAAAATGAGATCGGGTTGGGATAAACCATGCAAACAAGCTGAGGATAATTTACAAGTAAAATCTATATAAATTTCAAATCAAATCAAGTGTGAATATGGTGCAAAACATGATAAAAATGGGAAAACATATCAAAAAAATTCCAAACCAAATTATTATAAATTCGGGAGGAAGCCAACATAAACTTGTAAGCAAGTCAATACAAATTTAGAAGCAGATTAGGATAAATTAGTAAACAAACCGATGATAACTCGAAAGCAATTCTATACAAAATTCAAACCCCAGATGGGTAGATGTGAAGCAAATCATGATAAAATCGAAAACAAGTTTTCAAACTTTGAAAAATAATTCAGGGTAAATTCGAAAGCAAAGTCAATATAAATTTGGAGGAAGTCAGGATAATATCCATATCAAATCCAAAATTATTTGGATGCCAATCTGTACAAATGTCATTTTTGGAGCTCTCTTGTGCCGACGGGCAGTCTAGGCTGCTATTATCACTTAACTTGTGTCTCCGCTCGCGCAAGCACCAGGCGTCCGATGGCCAGTGCTCCAGTCGCTATCTCCAGAGATTGACCTTGAGAGGAGTAGGACTAGGTTGACCTTTGGTACCACCATCGATGTCCATTGCTGCTTGTCAAAGTCACCAAACCAGGATTTGAGAGAAGATAGGGAAGTGGAGAAGTAGTAGGATGAGTGGATAAGAACAATCGAGATGGATGCGTAGTGGAGTAGATATAGAAATGAAGCCTTTCAGTTAGTCACTAATGAATGGAACCTTTAGTTCAGTGACCCCACCTGTCATTGGTTTGGAAATAAAAAGTGTTCCTTTAGGGAAAATTTTTGTACGAAGTTTGTTTAAACAAATCCTCAAGCCGATGCCACGTGGGTAAAGGTGCAATCATGTCAGATTTGGACAGATATTGTTTACACCGTATCCTAACCCATATTTTCCCCCATATTTAGAGTTGGATACGGTAAGGTCGGATACGAATATAAATTTAGAGTTGTCGGTGTTTTAATACCGATCTTACGTATGATTATTTGGTTTAGGGAATCTCTTAAAGACCTAACTACATAGAGAAAGACATATGAATTTTATACAGGTTCGGAGCTTCTTCGGAGAGAATAATAACCCTACTCTTGTGTGGCTATATTGCGTGTGCTGGTTACAATCAAGAGATTAACTATTGCTTGCACTTCTTGATCCTCTCTCGCCTCCTCCTATACCCTCCTGATGTTACCCTTTATATAGCGTAAGAAGAGGTGGTGGTTGCTCATGCCAAGAGACGTCCTAACGTATCGGATGATAAACTGTCTAATGGAAGTTATTGTCAGAGACATGGTATCTCTTCGTCGCCAGGTAGTTATCACTAAAGGTAGAAAGAAGTTACGAGCAATTATTTCAGAGAACAACTACATATGTTAACTACCTTATTAGACAGACCTGCAACGTAACAAGATGTCATAGACAAATTGGTCGAACTCAGGCTAGCTTAGAAGACTTCACGACCACAGGGTGGTCATAGAAGAGCTTACAACTATGTCCTGTTCGTAAAAGATTTATGATCATGAATCGATCGTGGAAAGGCTCACAACCACGTGGTTAGGTCTCTCCCTTACGAATATATGAAGTATACTTGAGGAGTAGAATAACGTAATAATACTATTTAAGATAAATAATAAATTGAGGATCATTATATCCTCGTCAGGAGTATTCGGAGATATGGTATCATCATGACAGATACATGACGGTTTTAGATCGAAAATAGATAATATAGACGGTATTATATGCATACATAAAGGAATATACACCGAACCATATCACCATCGTTTCAAGCCTTCAACTAGCAATAACTTCATCTAGATTACTTAAATACAATAGCTGATACAACACAAGTTCAACATAGGCGATAAATTCACACATAAGTTGAAAACCGATAAATTCATACATAAGTTCGAAAACCGATAAATTCATACGTAAGTTCAACATAAGCGGGGAGGATTAGTGCTAGAGTGGTTGGACCCTAGAGTTAAGTTAGGATTTGAGTAAAATCTAAGCTGGTTGGTGTCAATGATAGTTGATGGGCTGGGCTGGTTGGGGTACTAAATGGCATGTCGGATATCCGGTTGAATAGTATCTAGTTTACCATTTATTGACACTATTCGGTCGGATTTTAGCTCTCCCATTTTCTCTACCATATCCTACAACTACTATTTGATATCAGATACTAAATTACCTTCCTGTATTTGATACCAGATTAGTCAGGATTAATCTATACCGTTTGTACCCCTACATGTGAGTTTTATGCACCATATGTTTGGGTCAGCGTGTGGAGCATCTACATGTGAGTTTTATGCACCATATGTTTGGGTCAGCGTGTGGAGCATAAAGCAAACGCGAAACAGGAGTTTTCGATAAAAAGACTATTGTGATGTCCTATATCTAGTTGTCATTTCATATTAGCCATTTAGCACATTCAATCTCCCAATACACATAAAAAAGAAGGGAACATTTTAATGACTACCATTTGCTTAGACAAGATGAATTATTCAATCAATAGACATGAATTGCATGCATTTGTTTACTTTCTATTCTACTTGGTATGGTAGAAATGTTATGAGTTTCAAAAATGAAAATATAACATTGGGAAGTCAATTATGAATGATAATGCAATTGACATTAATTGGTGGAGTTTTTGAAATATTGTGTTGATAATCTCTATCTCTTCATATATAAGCAGATGGTATGCATCGAAGTATCTCTGATATCTTGTCTCAAAGAAAGTATTGGTAGTATCTAAAGAAAGTATTGGTAGCATCTTCTACTTCCTTTTTCTACACTGCCTTCTCTTGTAATTTCTATTGGTCCATTGGATCTGTTAAATTGGCATTATCAAATGACAATAAGATAGAGAATCTTCCCAAAGCATACCAAATTAAATTGTAAAAAAAATTAATGTTTCCTGTGCTTTCATTCATAATCCACCACGGCGAGTTGGCTTTTTACCCTTGTACCCTTCCTCTCCGTCGGTACAAGATGGTGGGAGGTAGTGGGGTGGGGCCGCAAAGGGGAGCGTTCGAGGGAGGGGAGAGTCGGGAAAGGGGGAAAGCCCTCGCAGAGGTCGCCTCGCTTCCACTACTCTTGGTAGTGGCAACTGCTCCCTGTAGGGAGATAGAAATCTATGGTTCTAGGCCGCTTTGCTGCGGGGACTAGTTCGCTGTTTGCGCGGTTGCTTTTTTAGGGTTTTCCCCGACGGGTTTGTGGCTTGTTTCCGGGAAGGTTGTTTCCCCCCTTTTTTGGGGAAAGGTGACGCATTTCTTTGCATGTTTCTCAGGGTGTTGGAGTTGGGGTTCGTTTCTGTTCGCCTCCGTTCTTGGCGTATTTTGGGCCCTGTTTTGTTGTTCTTTGTAGAAAAGCTTTCTTTCTTAGAAAAGAACCATCCGCAACATCGATTTGTTAATCTTTCTTTTGTGACATTTTTTTGATGATTTTTTCTACGGGTTTCTGTTTTTTTTTCATTTTCATGTGGAGGGTTTTCTAGTTTTTCTGCTTGTTGTGTTACATGTCTGTTATTTTTTTCAAAAAAAAAATTATTTAAGGGTTTTGGGGAGGTTTATGGTGGTGCCTATCTTTTTCGGAAAAAAGGAGTCGTTTTGCTGGTTCTTTTTGAACGGCTCGTTTTTTGGGTTGGTTAATATTTTAGGGGGCCATTGCTAAGGATTTTAGTGCAATCTTTGTTGTTTTCTTGGATAGGTGGTGCTGCTAGTTTCTATGTAGATTGGTATTTCTTGGATCGGGTTTATATGTAAATTGGGGTTTCTTGGATTTTTGGAAGTTTTAGCCTGGGCTTACTCTGCTTCTCTCTCTTCCGAGGAAGAAAAGAAAAAAAGGCTTCTTTTTTTTGCCTTTCTCTCTGGTTTTGGTGCCTTATACTTGTTCAATTTAGATTCTTTTCTGTTGTTGTTGTTATTATTATTATTATTATTATTATTATTATTATTATTATAAGCTTTCTTCACTTGTTTGTGTGCAGGTAGAGCAGCTATTTGGCAGCTTTGGGACAGTTACAGTTGGCGAGTGAGTGTACTCTGCTCATCTGTTCATATTTTTTTTAGTGTTTTAATCTTTGTGCTCCCAGTAGGAAATGTTGTGCATGAGTGCTGTCGTTACCAATCGTTCTGAAAGATGTCCACCTTTTTGTTGTTAATATTGATGTGGTCTGAGAGACAACTAGGGTTTTGTAGAGGTTTGTGATAGGTGTTCAAGCTAAGACACACGGAACTTTAAAGTTGGTCTTCCCCCCCTCGTGATTGAGTTTTCGAAGATGCACAACTACTTGTTTAAAGCTTTACTTTTCTCCTTTATTTTGCTGAGTCACGTACTGGAATGTCTTATTTCTTTTATCTAATGAAAAGGATGCAGTTATCCTGCACTCCTTTGAAAAAAAAGAAATTTCACTAGAATGTCTTAGTTTAAATCTACCATAAGAAAGAACTTTGTTAAAAACTACCATTAGAAAGAAAACTCACTAGGATGGAGTTGCAAATATCCTTAGTTTTTGTAATTTAGACGGCAAAAGTATGTGTATTAATTTTGGCACTGCTTGATTATATTGAGTAGTTATCCTCATCTCACACTCAATATATTGTGTATTGAAAGTATGTTAACAACTTCATGTGTGCATAGTGGAGTAGTTTGGGCCTTGGAAAATATTTTATATGTTAATTGGGTGCATGGTATTGTTATGCTAACTTTCAAACCTTTACGCTGGTGCATGAATGCACTCTACTTTTCTAATTGATTGTTTTAATCTTTGTGCTCTGCATATGAATTTTCTCTTTGAATGCTGTTGATGCTAAATGTAGTAAAGAGGTGTCTTGATGTGTGTGGTAGGTCTCATTTTGTATTTTCATTTGCAGGTAATTATTACTGCATTTATTATTTGGTTTTTCCTTATGATTGTAGTTTTTGAAGACTTAAGTTGTTGGTCATATTGTAATTGTTTGCACCTTTAATTTTTTAGTTTAAAAAACCTTTAATTTTCAATGGCTCCTTCACTTGTCAGAATGTTTTTTTTAGTAATAGCTACTATAAGAAATGATGAATACCTTACTAAGAAGGCATAGTTCCAAAATCCCCTTCAGTTTTGGTACGCAATGTGAGGAAGGACTAGGGATACGGATTTTTGGCACCACATACTATGCACTTGTAAACTTTAGCTCACTTCCGGTTCTTCTGTGTTGAAACTACTCACTGCTTCATTTGCTCAGGCTTGTTCAGTAGCATTTTATCAGTAGCATTCTGCTCTTGATGACTGTTAGAAAGTTTGCATGTAATTATTTCACAAGCATGCGTGCAGTGCGTTGGTTACTTGGTTAGTAGCTTTGGTTCTTATCAGTATTGACTGGGTTCGAGTACAATTAAGGCCAATGTTATCACGGCGATAAGGCGAGGCGAGGCGCCGGACTACCTTCACACCTTTTAAGCGAGTATGGCGTGCGGCGAGGCGACGCCATACTCACATCCTAACCTTTTTATAGCAGCAAATTTGTTGAACATAGAGTGTGACTATTTTAACTATATAACAAAGCAAGTAAACATGAATAATGGTGCAGCTAGAAAACATGAATGTTGAATGGCATACCTTGATGACATTGTCCATTGTTTGCTGACTTTACTCTTCACCCAAGTAGCATGCAGCTCCCATGAGTTCCATCTAATAGCATTGCTGCCATGGAACAAAACTTAGAACGTTAGTAAATTGTTAACACCTTCCAATAAATTAAAGTGACAAACTGTACATACAAAATATGAAAACAAGACAACAGTATCAATGGAAATTAAACGTAATTACATGACAAATGAAACCATAGTGGTATAGTCCATACAAATGAAACCATAGTGGCATGATTACAAGACAACAGTAGCTTAGAAGTCACACACTCCACACAACCAAAAAGACCAAAACACCAACAATCTAGCACTCATCTCTCAATAATCATCCATCTCGAATTCATCCAAATCATTGCCATCCATATTCCCGCCATCACTCTCCATATCATCAGGTGGAGCTTGACCATAATCATCAACCTCTTCGTCATCAAAAACAAAATCTTCGTCCTCATCTTCAGTGTCCGAATTTGAGTGTGGCTCACCTTCTTCAACCACTCTTCTTGTAGAACTAGAAGTGTGACGCCGAGAATAGCTTATGACATCACCCCTTCTTAATGTTCTAGGAAGATTGCGACCTTGAAGCGTGCGTGATGCACCAATAGCTTCATCAACATGTTCCCATATAAGGTCATCACACCCACGGTGACCTTGAACCGGTTCGGCCAGTGGGTTAACCCATTCATTGTCCCAATCAAATTCATTGTTCCCATGTAAATTCATTGTTCGGTGACTATAAAACATGCCTACTGCATACTGCATACGAAGCAATATCTAGAAACATCTAAAAAATAGCCGGCGGAAGAACCTGAGCGGCGGCGTGGATCCTGGAGGGAGGCGGCGGCGTGGAGGCCCGGAGGGAGGCGGCGTGGAGCCCGGAGGGAGGCGGCGGCGTGGAGCCCAGAGGGAGGCGGCGGCGTGGAGGCCTGGAGATCGCCTGAGAGGTCGCCGCCCTTCGCATGTAAGTATGTAACGCCCGCCCGTCTTCCCTTACCCCCCCCCCCCCACACTCTTGTTTCTCCCGCGCTCCCCCGCTCTCTCTCTATTTTTGCGCCGTTGCTCCTACCACGCGGCGCGTATGGCGCTCGCCTTGCTCCTGCGACGCGGCGGCGCAGCCATGGCGACGACTAGGCGACGCCTTCCTGTCCGAGGCGGACACCATACGTACCCGAGGCGAGGCAACGGCCGTGGCGGCAGCTCCCGACTGCTCCGACGCCGAAGCGACGATTAGGCGACGCCTTAATAACATTGATTAAGGCAATTTATTTTGATTACTTAAATGTTCTTTCTGAAAAGAGTTTATAAACTTGTCATCTTAAATATGCTTGCAGAAAAGACTTTTTAAACTTCATAGCAGGAATTTATTTTTTCAATTTATATTTGACTTCTGAAACACCATGTCTCTAAGTTATGAAGTATGAGGTACACAATTATAACGTGATTTGACGTATAATTTATGATGTGTATTTGCTGTAGATGGGGCTTAGGAATAAAACTACTGCAGTTGACTGAAATGTAAATCATGTTTGGGATGTGCATAATTGGCAGGAAATGTGTATTCACTTCTCCAAATTGTGTTATCAATTGTACATAGTGCTATATGCCTATATTGTTCTACTTACTGCCTAGGTAGTAATATCCAGTGATATTGAAGAACATGCTTGAAGTTTGGATTTCGGACTTTTGTTCACATTCCTATTTCAACTTTTCCTTTGCATTGCATTCAAATTTCATTATCAAATGATCTTCACTCTTAAAGTTGAAAACTTTTCCATAAATTTTGGTTCTAAAGTTTTATTTCACCAGGGGCTTTTTCAAATGGGTTTAGCTAGTTTTGGACTTGTGGTATTGTTGAAACCAGAAGATTTATTTATGGATTGAAGGCTGATTTACCTGTGAAATCACAGATTCATGTGCTGTTTGACAATGGATATTTAGTTAGATAGCAAATTACCCTTTTAAAACTAACCACTTCAAATTCATTGTGTTTCTGTTTTCTTCATTGCTACTGCACCCTTATCTGATTTGGTTGTTTTGCATGCTCTCTTGCAGAGAGGTTCGCTTAAATGGAGACTCACAATGGCGAAGCTGATGATTTGCCACCGCCACCTCCTGTGCCATCAAATGTGGAGCCTATTAAAGCTGAAGATACAAAGAAGTTGCCAAAACTTAAGAGGTCCCTGATCTCTCGGCCTGGTTTTGGCAAAAAGGGGCAGCAGATACAGCTTTTAACAAACCACTTCAAAGTCTCTCTGAAGACCACAGAAGAATTCTTCTACCACTACTATGTGCGGCTATTATCCTTGTTTTGAACTTTTCTTTTTGAGTTTCTTACGCTCATATCTAATTTTCACTGTTGCTTGTTTTATTGAATGCAGGTGAATCTGAAGTATGAAGATGATAGACCAGTGGATGGGAAAGGTGTAGGCAGAAAAGTGATCGACAAACTCCAGCAGACTTACGCAGCTGAGCTTGCTAATAAAGATTTTGCATATGATGGTGAGAAGAGCCTGTTCACCATTGGTGCTCTCCCACAAGTGAACAATGAGTTCACTGTAGTGCTGGAAGATGTCTCCACTGGAAAGTAATTAACTCAACTATTTCCATTGCTTTGTCCTGATCTAATAGTGTTGTTACTATTTCTTGCTCACGTAACTTTCTTGCTTTTAGGACTGCTGCAAATGGCAGCCCTGACAATGATAGTCCTTCAGGAAGTGACAGGAAAAGAGTGAGAAGGCCATATCAGACGAAAACTTTTAAAGTTGAGCTGTGCTTTGCAGCAAAAATCCCTATGAGTGCCATTGCTCAGGCCTTGAGAGGTCAGGAATCGGAGAACACTCAGGAAGCAATTCGGGTTATTGATATCATTTTGAGACAACACTCTGCAAAGCAGTATGTTTGTTTCTATATCTTTCGGAAGGCTTATCTTGCAATTTTTCATGTTTTTTTAATTTGCAATGTTTACACCATGGCTGCTTTGTATATGTTTTCGCTTAACATTTTCTTTGTGTTTGCAGGGGTTGCCTTTTAGTCCGCCAATCTTTTTTCCATAATAATCCTTCTAATTTTGTCGATTTGGGTGGTGGTGTGATGGGCTGTAGAGGATTTCATTCCAGCTTCCGCGCCACACAGAGCGGGCTTTCTCTTAATATTGGTGTGTTTTATCATCTATGAGCTGAATTTCGCGCAAGTCTTGTGATCACTTGTGTCCAGTCGGTGATAATACATATCTACATGTACTGTTTGTTTGTGCAGATGTGTCCACAACGATGATTGTGAGACCTGGCCCTGTTATTGATTTTTTACTTGCCAACCAGAAGGTTGATCACCCTAACAAAGTAGACTGGGCTAAGGTAAGTGTTTTGTGTTGCTAATGTAAACAGTAGTTTAAGAATGAAGGACAAAATCATTAGACCCGACTTTTACATTCTATAATTGTATCTTCATTTAACATTTGTAGGCCAAGCGCGCACTGAAAAATTTAAGGATAAAAACAAGTCCAGCAAATACAGAATACAAGATCGTTGGTTTGAGTGAAAGGAATTGCTATGAACAAATGTGAGATAGCATATTCATATTTGTTGTTAAAATAGTGCTTATATTATTGTGTGCACTGGATGCTTGACTTCTTTGCAACTTGTATTCGTAGTTCTTGTACAATTTTTGCTATTTTGAAGTACTTTTAGAAATGAGCATTTATTAAGTACTTGTGGTTTTCATGCTTATCTAGGTTCATGCTAAAGCAAAGGAATGGTGACAATGGTGACTCTGAAGCGACAGAAATATGTGTTTATGATTACTTTGTGAAGAACAGGGGCATAGAGTTGAGATACTCTGGTGATTTACCCTGTATTAATGTGGGGAAACCGAAGCGGCCAACATATTTCCCAATTGAGGTCATTACTGTCGTGATTCCAATGTAGTTCCTTTGCTAGTGCCTTATCTGATGCTGATGCTGTGGCGAATGTTTCCATGTTTACCAGCTCTGTTTACTTTTACCTTTGCAAAGATATACCAAAGCTTTGAGTACACTACAAAGGTCTTCACTTGTTGAGAAGTCCAGGCAGAAACCTCAAGAAAGGATGTCAGTTTTGTCTGATGTGAGTGGCTCCTTTATTTCAGCTCAATAGCTGTAGGTGTACTTTCTTAATTGTTTTATCATCAATGGCAAATTGGCAGGTGCTGCGGCGCAGCAACTATGATTCAGAACCCATGCTGAAGGCATGTGGCATTTCGATAGCTCAAAACTTTACTCAAGTTGGTGGTAGGGTACTGCAGGCCCCCAAGGTTGGTCAGAACTGTCTGCTGTATTTTTTTTCAATTACCATTTTGTGCTTGTGAAACTGTTATGATATTAATATAATTGAGTCTTGTTGTGCAGCTAAAAGCTGGAAATGGTGAGGATATTTTTACACGTAACGGGCGGTGGAACTTTAACAACAAGGTCAGCCTTTTTCTACTGGATTCCCTGTTTACCCCTTAATTCTGCATGTTATCATCCGTAACTTTGTTATTCTGTATTCCAGAGGCTCATTAAAGCCAGCAGTGTCGAGAAATGGGCGGTGGTTAACTTTTCTGCCCGGTGTAATGTTAGGGATCTTGTCCGTGACCTCATCAAGTGTGGGGGCATGAAGGGAATTGTAGGTTTTTCATTTCACTTAATGTTACATGTTTCCACAAATTCATTTTCACTCACTTTTTTGACTTTGCAGAAATTTGATCATCCTTTTGATGTGTTTGAAGAAATCCACGTTTTCACTTACTTTTTTTACTTTTCAGAAAGTAGATCAGCCTTTTGACGCGTTTGAAGAAAATCCTTCAATGAGACGGGCTCCTGCTGCCAAAAGGGTGGATGACATGTTTGAACAGATAAAAACAAAGCTTCCTGGAGCACCCAAATTTTTGTTGTGTGTTCTTGCTGAGAGGAAGAACTCTGATGTTTATGGTTAGTTATCCTAACTTCGTGTTGTGCCTGTTCAAATAAGCATATGAGGCATCTGTAGCATCCTGATCTTCTTTCTTTTTTAACAGGGCCTTGGAAGCGTAAATGTCTTGCTGAGTTTGGGATTGTCACACAATGTGTGGCCCCTACAAGAGTCAATGACCAGTATCTTACAAATGTTCTGTTAAAGATAAACGCAAAGGTTTGTGGCTCCCCCCACTCCCAAAACATTTTTTTATAGCATTGCTAACATTTACATCTACTAAGTACTAATTTTATGTTTTTCTTTTTTTCAACCAGCTTGGTGGTATAAATTCATTGCTGCAAATTGAAACATCTCCTGCTATTCCTCTTGTATCCAAAGTCCCAACTATCATTTTGGGAATGGATGTGTCCCATGGTTCACCTGGACAGTCTGATATACCTTCCATTGCTGCGGTAAGACTGTTTTTCCTTGTTTTCTGCACTGTACCTGTAATTAAATGCTTTTGAAACTCAATTATCTGATTTTTTTGACAAATAATAACTATTGTGCCTTTTTTTTTATTTTTACTTTCTTAGGTTGTTAGTTCTCGTGAATGGCCTCTTATCTCAAAATACAGGGCTTCGGTGCGTTCTCAGTCACCTAAGTTAGAAATGATGGACTCATTGTTTAAGCCACAAGGAACTGAGGATGATGGCCTCATTCGGTAAGAGGTTTTCTTTGGTTTATCTTAGTTCAATTTTAGCAGCATTGTGCCATGTTCTATTCAATATGCTGTGGTTATTAATAATGTGTTTTCTCCTGTCACTTGTTGGGACTGGAAATTATAGGGAGTTACTTATTGATTTCTACACCAGTTCTGGAAAGAGAAAACCAGATCAGATTATTATCTTCAGGTTGGTTACCCTTTGAGAATAACTACTATCAACTGTCACTTTCAGTAGTCAATTTTGCAGTGAAACAGTAGGGTTGTTCAATTATGAAGAATGATTGCTTGACTTTGTCTTCAGTCATCTTTGTGCAACTGTTTTATTTTATTACTACGTTGATTTTTCTGTCTTCATTATAGGGATGGTGTTAGTGAGAGCCAGTTTACTCAGGTGTTGAACATTGAGTTAGATCAAATAATTGAGGTACTGTTCATAAGGAATGCTGTATTCATGTGGTTCTAGTTTGATACATCTTTATATGCGAGTATCCTGCACTGCACAGCCATATAATGTACTTCTAATTGTTGTAGGCATGCAAATTTCTTGATGAAAATTGGTCTCCCAAGGTCACACTGATTGTTGCACAGAAAAACCACCATACCAAATTTTTCTTGCCTAGTTCTCCGGATAATGTTCCTCCTGGTAACATACATCATTCATCTTCAGTGTTACGATCCCATAATCATATTTTGGTGACCAAATTATTTTCTAATAATATGAACGGTGCAATTCTTTAGGCACTGTTGTGGACAACGTAGTCTGCCATCCAAAGAACTACGACTTTTATATGTGTGCACATGCTGGAATGATTGTGAGTATATTCTCCTGCCTTGTGATTTTGTTTGTTGCACTTGGTTTATTTTGTGCGTCTTGCATGTTTGTTCAATGTTTGTCTGAAACTCTGAATGCTTTTTTATTCGTTGATCTACGTCATATTATACTAGATCTGTACAAAAAATAATCTAGACTCTATACCCTTGGTAACTTTAACTTTCCATTAATCTAAGCCTTACACACTTTGTGTCCTTGATCGTATCCATATCTGTTGTCCAATTGATCCCAAGTCATTGTTTCTATTATACCTTATTCCAACCTGTTAAGGAGATAGAGTTATATTAGGATATAAAGTTTGTATTCTATTCCATATATGCTTTATCTCTATATGGTTTATCCCCTTGTACTCTCCTATATATATGGTTTATTGGGCCTCATATCAATACACACAATATTCATAACACAACCAATAACTAATTTTTTTAAACAAGTGCCATGCTAATTTACCTTGGAAGCACAAATATTGATATTCTTGAATATTTATACAACTGCTTGTTAATTTATGAGGAAAAACGTCTTCCTCTAAATAAATTTAAGAAAAAATATTAACTTCTGTTGGATCCGTTCCATCCGCTAAATGAGGAGGTTTATCCAAAAACCAATCCCACTAGACCCACGTCAAAAGAACCGCACACTAAATTAAACTTGATGGAGTTCGTTTTCATCAGTGGGATTCATCAGAGCCAAGGTTTGTAACCTAACCTTCGCTCGCTTCTGCATCTACTGCCCCCGGGAGGATCGATCTCTACTCCCGGGGGCGGTTGCCAACCTCCGCGCTCCCGATCTAGCGCCGATCTGATTCGACGCCGACCTTGTGCTCTGGATCCGGCGTCGACCTCGTGCTCTGGAACTGGCGCCGTTCCAAGGCCACCGTTCTCAGCGTGGCCGCCTTGCCGGCCTCCTCTGGATCCGGCTGGATCTGGCCTGCATTGGCCGCCGCCGGCTCTCTTCGGGCGAGATCCGGATCATTCGACGCCGACTCTCTTTGGGCGAGATTCGGATCAGGTCGCTGCCGCTGTGGTTCTGCTCATTCGCGCCCGGCTCCTCGGCCTCCTCGTGCCGAGCTTCCAGATCCGCCGCCGCCACGCTCGTCGAGGTCGTTTGCGCCGAGCGTCTGCCTGTCGCGGATCCCGCCGTCCACCCTTCGGCAGTCCGTCGGCCGGCTGCTTGGGATCCTCTCGGGACCGTCCTCCGCCCGCCCGTGGATTTCGTCCGTCAGCCGTTCTTCCGCAGCCGCCTCGTCATATTTGGGGAGCTGCCTCGTCAGATCCGCCCCGTCTGGATCGATTCCGCGACTCCACCGAAGGCGGCTGCTTCGATCTCGTCATAGGTCGTCGGGTGGAGTGAAGCTTGTCCGCTCATTGTCAGATCCGCCCTGTCCGGCTGCCGGCTCCGATCCGCCCTTTGGATCCTTCCTCGTCAGATCCGCCGCTGCCCGTCGAAGCATCGCGGATCCCTTCAGGCCGCCTTCCTCCTTCGACCGCCATCCGCTCGCCCCAACTCGCTTCACCACACCTCGTCGAATCCGGGGTCTCCGTCGTCGGATCCGGCGTTTCCTTCATTAGGACTATCGCCGCCGCTGGATCCGGGCTCCACACCACTAGATCCGGGCTTTCCCGTCGTTGGCCTGTGCCATATCCCGTCGCTCCCGTGGCCGCCCTCACCAGATTCGGCCGCTGCCACCGTCTACGCCTCCGGCCATTCTTCGCCTCACCTCGTCGCCACGTTGTGGCTCCTTCGGTCGCCTTTCAGCTGCCGGCGCGGTCGCCTCTGTTCCACCGGTCTGGGACTCGTCGCCACCACTTTGGGCTGTCGCCTGGGGAGGTCGTCCGCAGCTACTCTCTTCCTCATCAGATCCGCCGTCGCCATCCGCCCGTCGTCGTCCGCCTGTTGCGGCTGTCCCTGCAGCCACCTGTCGTGTCGCGGCCAGCTGCCTGTTGCGGCTCCTTCCTCGTCAAATCCGCCTTCGCCGACTCAGTCTTTGTCAGATCTGCCCCGCCACCGCCTCCTGCAGTGGAGTTCCTCCTCAGATCCGCCGTCGCCTCCTGCAGATCTGCCGCCCCTTCGGCTGCAGATCTGCCGCCCCTTCGGCTGCAGAGAGGGCAGCTGCCCGTCGCGGCTTCCCTTAGCTGCCGTTCGCCCGTCGCGGTCCTTGCAGGCGTCCTCATCCTTGGTTCTCCACTGCCCGGCGTCTCATCATATCCGTCCCTTCGGCTGCAGAGAGGGCAGCCACCCATCGCAACTTCCCTCGGCTGCCGTCCGCCCGTCGCGGTCCCTGCAGCCGCCTCCTGCTCCGGCCGCACTTGTCTCCGCCGTCGCGCCTTCGCCTCGGTGCTCTACGCCGCTACTCGCAGCACCGACTCGTCGCCCCATCCGAACTCGCCCTCGCCGATCAGTTTTGGTCGATGGTGTCCAAGAGAGCAGTTGAAGGTGGGGATATGGAAGCCCATTCAATGGAAAGACCAGTATTAGTGATACTTAGCAAATCAAGAAATGCATCCTTATATCAGAGGTAGTTTGAACGTTCTTGGTGAGTAGCATTGATATAGCTTGTAGCGGGTAGCGTATGTATTGGTCCGATATATCGACGATATTGCACCTGACCGCAACAACTGATACGTAACGCTCGGAGTACCTTGACCGCTATAGCGGCAATATTTAAAACAATGGTCAAACCCCATTCAGCCAGCAGATAGAACGGGGCTCTGAACTGTTGGTTTGAAGTGTTGTGTGTATGGAGTTTTGTTCAGTAGTTCTTTTTGGCTTATTGTTTTGTTTAGGTCCGGCGCTTTTGGTTAAGTGTTCTGCGTACTAAGTTTCACCGTGAAACCTTTTTTGGCTGTCCCAGTTTTTTTTTAAGTTTGTTTAGATGGACCTTTTTATCATCAACTTCAATTGATTGAGCTAAGCGTGTGTGCTTGTCTGTATCAGGGGACTACAAGACCAACACATTACCATATCCTGCATGATGAGATTGGCTTCTCCCCCGACGACCTGCAGGAGCTTGTTCACTCGCTCTCCTACGTGTAAGCAGATATATATTCTACGGTTTTTGTTTTTACTTCCGAGAAAAGCTTTCCTGACTTGCAATTTTGGGACTTTTCAGCTATCAAAGGAGCACAACAGCCATATCAGTCGGTAAGCTACTTGTGTTTGTCTTCGGACGTGTCAGGTAATTGCTTCCAGCCTGCATGTCGGCACGCACTCACTTTTGTTGTCTGCTTTGCAGTTGCTCCGATTTGCTATGCGCATCTTGCAGCTGCTCAGGTTGGCCAGTTCATGAAGTTCGACGAGATGTCAGAGACGTCCTCGAGCCACGGAGGCCACACCTCCGTAGGCAGCGCCCCGGTGCCCGAGCTGCCTCGCCTGCATGACAAAGTCAGGAGCTCGATGTTCTTCTGCTGAGCCGAGCAGCCGCTTCTGTACGGGCTTGTGCTTAACTTTTGGTTGGATCTAGTTTGGTGTTGATGTTGTGTAGTCAGTAACAGCTGGGATGTTCCTAAACTGGTTGCCGCACTTGGTGCCCCAAAAGCTTGGAATTCTGTTGGGATGCTGTTGAACCCGTACTTTCTAAATAGTTAATTTTCCTCTAGTTGCATGCATGTTTCGTATGCTCCTTATTTCTGATCTGTTTTTTTAGAAGATTATGGGTTTGTTCTTTTTTTTTTTTTGGTTTATGGTTGTGGTTTATAGTGTTTGGTTGAAATTTTTGATTTTTTGGTTTTTTTGCGACAGAGATTATATAAAGAGAGATATTGGTTTGCGATTTTGGCTGATACAAATATTGTTAACGTGTACTAGACTGTCTTAAAAAATACTTTGTTTGAAAATTAGGTATTATAACAAAAGCTAAAATCTGTTTTTAAAAGTCGCATCAAACAGGCTTTATGGTTCGTTCGAAATAGTTTTTGCTGATGTTTTTTTGGTTGTGGTAGTTGGTTTTTTGTTGAAACAGGCACTATATAGCTTGTTATATTTTGGTTGACGCATTCAATAAAATGAAAAAAAACTGCAACGGTGACGCCGAAAATATATATCCTAGGCTTCTAGGTGGTAGGAACTAGGAATAAAGACCATAGAACCCACTAAACTTCGCTTAAAAATTCATCTAAAACTTTAATCTATGAAACTAGAAATTTGATCTTTCGAATTTTGCAATCTGGTTTAAATAAAACTCTTAACTTGGTTTTATACAGTGATATTGCTTATGTAGTATGATAAGTGAACGGTTTTGTTACGTAAGATAACACATAAGTTAAACTAGGTTAGTGATGGGACGGTTTTGTCATTAGAATGATATATAGATCAAATTAGGTCAGTAACATGTAGGTCTATAAGAGCTTCTCTCTTATCGAGCTTCTAGTTGTGCTTTTGTGTTTTCATGGCCATTGCTTCTGTAGTTGTCTTCTCTAGGTTTTATTTGTCATTTATTTAAACTTGACTAGTATGTTATTTTACGTAGTAAAATTATTCACTTATCATATTATGTGAATAATACCATATCTAAAACTAGATTAGGAGATTATTCGAACTGAATTGTAAAATTTGAGAGGTTAAATGTTTAATTTCATAGTACAAAATGCTTTTAAGTAAAGTACAGAGTGTTAGACTTTTTACCTGCCACGGAGCGCCGAAAATGGGGTCATGAAGTTAGTTGCGAGTTCGTCTTTTAAACACGTCCGAACCTCCAATTCAGCTGTCAGTAGTCTGAAGGAACGCCTCAAAGACAACTACTAGTAGAGTTGCTTAATTTGTGTCCCATGGTTTCCTCTACTGCAATGTTTCAATGATGTAAATAACCATCTCAGAAGGCAGCCTGAACACTAATTTATGCTTTTGGTGGTTAGTTGCTTGTACCTTCAATTAAGGATGTAATTGGATCAGATTCATATGGATATTGCTTATACCGTATTTTAATCTATATTTTTTTTCTTAGATTCAGAGTTGAATATAGTAAGACTGGATACGAATACAAATTTAGAGTTTCGGATATGGTATTGTCCAGACAGATACATAACGGTTTTAGATAAAAAAAACAAATAATATAAGCAGATAGTACAGATATACAAAAGGAACATATATTGAATCACCTTATCTAATCTAATATTCTCTCGGTCCCACAATCTTGCGCAGTAGATTGGTAAGTGGATTTCTAATGTGATTGTTAGGAGTGAGCCATAATGGTCACTGCTTGTGTGGATTTCATAAATGTGAAGGGCTATAGACTCTGTAACAACTGGGTCCCTTATTGAAAGCGTAGCTCAGAAAGGGAACGTTTTGGGGTGAGACATAACTCGGAATGGAAACAATCACTATTGTCAGTGTTGAGGATTCACCCTAGAGTGGGATTAAACATCAAAGTTAAGCACTGTAAAATTCTTGTCATGATTTTCTTAGCTGCACATATACGGAAGTGAGTAATGGCCGATATTATGAGTTAGTCATAATTTATAGATAAAGCTGTACAACTTTTATAAAGTGTTAAAAATCTATTCAAATAGCCATGCTCTGACCATGTGCAAAAGTGTAGAAATGACACACTTATGTAGTTTTCATAAATTAACGGTAATTATGAATGGAATAGTTATGATAACTTGAATTGAAATTGGATGATGAAAACGAAGGGATTTCGCTCTCATAATGAACTTGATTTGAAACTAGATATTGGTTTTAAAGTAAAAATGGCTAAGTCATAGGTTTGAAAACTAGCTAAAATATTATATTAGGCAAATTAGCTTTATGTTAAAAGAAACATAAGATATTCCCTTGGTTAAGCCTTGCATATGGATATACTACTTATGTGCTCGTGCGTTGCAACGGAAAACCAAATAAAAGTGGTGCATACTATTAAATATTATCTCAAACTGAATAATAAATATCAACTTTTTCTTACATCATCATGTATCAAACAAAACATATATGTTCATACTTGTAAATAAATCAAGTATCATAATAGTAAGATGTAACAATACTATATATACAATCATACAAAGGTACATATTTTTAGAAAAATTTCAAACCTACAGCTTCAAGTACATGAGCCAAGAGCAATAAAGATTACGCCACACATAGCCAAATTTTGTACTAACAAATGGCTAACATAATCAATGGTGATTACAGAAGAAACATAAATTTTAGCAACATCAAAGTACAAAACTAAAAGACATAGAACTGCAGACAGTAGTAGAGGAACAATGGTAATACATTCCAAGTGGATGAAGGATTTTTTTCCATTCATGGCATCCCATCAGTATATGTATAATAAAGTACATTTGCAAGACAATAATTGAATCAATTTAAGACGAGGTATTTAAGTTAATTAGCTGACAATACACAATGTTCCAATACCGATAATGTCAAGCATTGAGCAGTGTGCTATCAACAACAACAGAGTGAGAAATAACAAATACATAAAGGAAAATTATTATTGAGTTGACAAGCAACATAAAAGAAACAGATTGCAAATACCTATGAAGTCAATAGTCGTTCCATCTTCAATGGTGACCTCAGAAACAGATGCTCCCAAGTCCAGTAACAATTATACACACTCTACGTGCCTATTTAACGCCGCCATGTGAAGTGGAGTTAAGCCTCCATCCGCCTTCTGATTTACCATCTTGACCAAACCACTGCTAAAACATATGTATCATTGCATGATTCGACAAAATAACCCATAACTAATGAGAAACAAGCACAGGACTCAAACATACTCATCATCTATGTTGCACGGACACGGACATCATCAAAGCATATGGCTAAAATTTAAGTGCTGCCACAGCTTTTTTTAATCTTTTATTTAAGTTTGGTAATAGATTGATAGTTAGAAAAGTACCTTGGTTGAGGACCTTTGTGTTGGTTCCCTTGAATGGCATAAGCCCATCGAAATCATGATGATGTACAGCATGCGCCACAACATTATTTGGCATCTGCGGGTTAGAGAAATGCAACTCATCAAGGCCTACCATTTTCGTTGGCTTCATCCACGGAAGTTTGGTTTCCGTAAATTTGAAGCCTCCCAAGCTATCCCATGAAGAAATTGCATTGCTTCTCACTTGACCAAAAGGAGATTGGCTAAAGAAAAGATTCTGTTGCCTAGCATCTGCAATGCAAACAATACCAAAATTAAGGCTAAATTGTTTCAGTACAAGGAAAAATATATATCTAGAGAGAACAAAGATTTGTGAAGGATTTTATGATAGTGTGATTACTATGTATTGTCATCAAATAATACCAAAGAAGTTGGGTTAAGTTCCCTTCCAAAAAAATTGAATCACTGTGTAACACCAAACATGTATCTGCAGAAAACTGAAGCAGTGCTTACTGCGATGCTTAAGTATTGTCTTGTTATTTCCAAAGTGCAAATTTGGTTGAAGAATTCGCATTCAGTCATCAATTAAACTACATGAAGAGAATAAGGCATAATAACAGATAATGTCAAAGCCATGTGTCAAGGCGCTGCAATAGGAAAAGTAGAAACATGTCCTCCACGATCTAAAATTAGGTTCTTTTCCATGCTTGGAACCATCTCATCAGGTTATAAAGTATAGGGCACCACTGTCGTATTATACCACAAGCATGAAAGTTGAGCAAGTAAGGTGCATGAAGATAAGAACAAACTATTTGGCACCAGTTCTCTTTTTGCATGACAAAAAGAACAAACTGTTTGGCACCAGTTCTCTTTTAACATCTAAAGTTGTAATGAATGTGTGTCACGCAGTTGGAGAATGATATGGTAAAATAAGAGTTTTGTGCACTATAGATACCAACAGAAAAGTTGTAGATAATAAATCAGTTTATTGAACCCCCAAAGCAACTAAGGGATCAGTGCTACCATAAAACATCGTGGAGAGCCTTGATGAACTGAATGAAATTGTCTCTGGTTGTGGCTTCCTTCTTCATGCATTATGATCAGATAGACGCCCGCGATAGCTTCGCTTTTTCTGGTCAAACTTAGCTAAGCCATGAAACCTAAACCAACGAAGTATTAAAGAAGGAAAAAAGGGAAGCAGGTAAGGTCAATTGTTTCAGTTAAAGAACAAGCTGTAATCATTAGTTGTAATTAACTTCTTTAAATTTTTTTTTATGACATATAAGGCCTCTTTCTAAGATTCCACTTCCACATTATTAACAAACTTGTATAGTAGTATGCAAACCAAAAATAAATGTCCATTTTGTTCATAGTTCTTATGGCTCCACTGTTTCTGTGTATCTTGATTAGGCAAGCAGGTGATAAATATAAACAGATCTCATGCAAAATAATTCAGCAAACTTAGCATCATCTAACAGTGGTTCATGCTATTATAGAATCAAGCTAAATCCTCTCACCTTTTGGCGCGACCATGAAGCAGCGCCTCACCGGTCCGACCTCGCTAAACACCTCCTCGAGCTACACAATACAAAGCATATCTCACATTGTAAATCCAAAGCACTTGCCTCCAAAACTCTAAGCTGTAAATTCGTAAGGGTTAGGAAGAGCTCGCGCTTACGTCAGAAGACTTGAAGGTGTAGGGCAGGTTGGAGACGAAGACGGTGGAGGGGCTGTGCCCTCCAGTACCGTCGCGGGTGAGCGTCCACTGCACGGGCTCCTGCGCGGCCCCGTCGCTGGACCGCCCGATGCTCAAGAAACTGAAGAGGCCGCGGCGCTGCTGGCACTTCTCCGGAGTGAGGCGCGCGAGGACGGCGATGGAATGGTCGCCCTGGCGGAGGCGGACGACGGAGAGCGTGCCAGCGCCGAGGTCAAGGCTGCGGTCGGGGTCGATGAGGTGGAGCTGCACACCCGGGACGACGATGAGGGTCTCCTCGATGGTGAGCGGGGGCAGGGCGGCGTTATCGGCGGCGTCGGGGAAGAGGTTCTCGCGAGCTCGCGGGAGGCGAGGAAGGCGAAGCGGCGGGGAGGGCGAGGGGAGGCGGATCGGGCGACGGGAGAGCGAGGAGGCGGGGCGAGCGAGGCGGCGAGGTGGGGAGAGAGCGAAGGAAGCGGGGAGAGGAGGAGGACGGCGGGCGGGTGGGGAGGCGGTGGGGAGAGCGAGGGGGGGAGGCCGGGAGGGGAGGCGGCGGGGTAGAGGAGGAGCGATGGGGAGGAGGCGGGGCCGCGGGGAAGAGGGGAGGCCGGGAGGGGAGGGGGGGGCGGCGGTTGGAGGGTTTTAAGGTTGGCCGGGTGGCGGGAGGGGGAGGGAAGATCCGACGATCCAGATTGGATGGAGGCTTCGGCAACCACCAACTCCTTCTTTTATAATAGTAAAGATATACATCTAGACTTGCATTTTGCTATAGGGATTTACTGAGTACTGTTGTACTCATTGCTGCTTAATATGTGGTTTTAGATGATAGAATCGATGACTTGGTGTATGAATACATCTGTGCTTCTGGATACAACATGGAAGACGGAGACCAGGACTAGGTTTAGCCCTAGTTGATTGCCTGTTGTAGATCATTGAGACCCTTTTGATTTATTTACTTTTTGCTGCTTTATTATAAACAATCTTATTTGGCCAGTCGACCTGTTTTGTAAAACTGATCATAAGATATATTTATAAGTGCCTATTTAATATTAAGTATTTCTTTTATTAGTACGCATGTATGGATGTGATAATTACCAATATTATATTGTGTGAGCTAGCTATTTATCCAGAGATTAGCTTAGAATACACATAAGATTCAGATTGACAAATCCGGATCGCGACAGTTTTTTTGAGAACACGCAAGAAATTTGTGTGTCATTCCATTAAGAAAGAATGTCGAAAAACAGGCACACCTACAATCAACTCTAAACAAAAAGGAAAGAAAAGGGGCGACCACCAAGTGTCAACAGTGAGTTTTGCATTTTAAGCATTAGAATTGTTTCTTCCATTGAAAATGGAAAATGATACTCTTTATTTCTCAAGTAATTTTGTCGTCTTTGTTCTAGGGATGGAGTTAGCGAAAACTAGTTTAATCAGGTGCTGAACATTGAGCTAGCTCAAATAACTGAGGTAAGAATGCATGCTCTCCAATTATTTCTGTTTAGTCCTGTGCTTCTAGTACGTGGCCACGGTCTTCGTTGTTGGTTTGTCGATAACAATGTACTTTTCTCCTTGATGCAGGCATGCAAGTTTCGGGGAGACGACGAATGGTTTGGCAAGTTGAAGTTCACAGTGACAGTTGCACAGAAGAATCATCACACAAGGGTTTTTCCTGCCCAATGGATGTGACGAATGGCCCCCCTGGTAGCCTACACCATTCATCTTAACATTTGTCTTAGGATCCTGCAATCATGTTAATCTGGGGACTACCATTTTTTTTCCCGGCCACATTCTGAAAGTTTTGCCGCTGTGTAGGTACTGTTGTTGACAAGGGAATCGGCCATCCCAGGAACTATGATTTCTACATGTGTGCTCATGCTGGGACGATTGTAAGTGCTCTGTCGTACCTTGTGACTTTGTGAACCTATAATTTTGTTTTCGCGATGCTTTGTGCAGGCCATCATCTATCGCATTGTCTCTTGTGCATCTTTTCTTTTTCACATGACAATTTCCCAGAAAGATGGTTGCAAGACTATCTGAGCAGAAGCTTGTGCGGCTGTCCCAATGTTTGTCTTGGCTCTAAGTCCTCGTGCTTGTCTGTGCCAGGGGGACTACAAGGCCAACTCATTACCATGTGCTCCATGATGAGATCGGCTTCTCTCCTGATGGCCTGCAGGAGCTCGTGCACTCCCTCTCCTACGTGTGCGTACACTGAAACTGTAGAAAAGATTCGGTAGCCTGATGATCTATTGCATGCATTCTTCTTCTCTGACTTTCCAATGCTGGGCTAGGAAGCACCGATACTCCGCTAAACTGCCATAGCCGTGTCCGATACGTATCCGATATGGCGATATGTTCCGACACGCAGCTATACAGTATTGGCGGAGTATCGGTGAATTTTAGCCCAAAAAAATTAAAAGAATCCGCCGATACTTGTAGATACGGTGCGATACGTAGCCCAGTTAAAATTCCAGCCCAACAGAGAAGATAACCCAACGACCCAACCCGAGAAGATAACCAAGGCTGTCGGCGCCGTCGCAGCGCATTCTCCCCAAAACCTAATCCTCTCGCGGTCTCCCCCTAGCACATTCGCGGCATCTTCTCAGCTCCGCCGCCACTGGTCGGAGGCCACCAACCAGCCGCCGCCTGGAGGTCCACCGGTCGCCAACGCCTGGAGATCCACTGATCCCGTCACCGATCCCATCGCCTGGAGGTCACCTCGGACCTTGCTGCAGCCGCCTCTCCCAGCGCGTGGAGATCTGCCTGTCCCGTCGCCGATCCCATCGCGTGGAGGTCACCTCAGACCTCGCTGCAGCCGCCTCTCCCGCCGCGTGGAGGTCCGCCACCTCTCCTAGCGCGTGGAGATCTGCCTACCCCCGTCGATCCTGTCGCTGATCCGGTCGCCTGGAGTTACCTCGGACCTTGCTGCCGCCGCCTGAAGGTCCGCTGTGTATCCCGCCGCCTGGAAGTTTGCTTCTGTCAGCACTCCTTTCATCTGCCTACTCCTTTCATCTGCTTCCGTCGGCACTCGGCAATGCTTGTTGTTTATAGTGTTGAATACGAAAGAAAATGAAATGTTAGAGAGAATGTCGAATGTGATAGCAGTACTACAAAACTAGTGTTGAATGTTTAATGGCATCATCAAATATGTTTGCTCTATATGTTTGAACATATCCAAAATAGTGTTGTATACCTTGATGTCATCAAATACTCAGGTGTTGCATCATCAAATACAACATGCTAGATTTCATTGTTCTTGGAGGCTATGACAATTCTACTTGCAAAAGAAAATTAAATGAGTGCCCTGCCCTCTTTTTACCTACAAGTTATAGTTTATTTTCTATCAATCTATCACAGAAGGGATATCTTGTCCAATTTCAGTTTCATGATGCTCATTTAATATATACTATAAGTACAAATTACAATTTATTTTCTATCAGTCTATCATAGTTTAATTATTCTGTGATGTTTACTTGTTTACTATATACTACCATGGTAATTATTATTTGCTATTTTGAAATTGTACCTCTTGCTATTTTAGGAGATGGATCTAATTGATATTCTGGAGAGATTTACAGGTGCTGGAGAAAATGTGCTATTCAGATGCAAGTATTGTGCTTGAAAATAGTGTGGAAGCTACTATAGAGTTAAAGCACACTTACTTAAAAAATTCAATGCTGGGATCAGAATGTGCCCAAAGATAATAATAGCTATCCTTCAGCAGCTTCAGAGTGAAGTTGAAGAGGCTGAAGAAGAAAACTAGTCTATAGCACTCAATTCATTAAGGTATCTCAGTTTCTCCCTCTCATAGTCTGTTTACAATTTTTTATTTTCAACTATATATATACACACCGTATCAACGTATTCTTGTTTTTGAAAAATATCGTATCGCCATATCCGTATCGCCGTACCCGTATCGCGTATTAGTACATCCTAGATGCTGGAAACTCGTTTCAGGTATCAGAGGAGCACCACAGCCACATCAGTAGGTACGCACAAATAAGCCATTACTTGTTTTTTCACTCGTCCTTGACAAAGTTACTACTAGTTATCTTTTTTTTTTTTTTGCGATGATACAAAGTTAAGTGATCACCTCATTTGATGCCCTTTTTTTTGGTCCGGCATTGCTTCCAATTGCTCCGATCTACTACGCGCACCTCGCGGCGGCGCAGGTGGGGCAGTTCGTCAGGCTCGACGACATGTCGGAGACGTCATCGTCGAGCCATGGGGGCCATACGACGACGCCTGCCGGCGCCGCCGAGGTGCCGCCGGAGCTGCCCTGCCTGCATGAAGGCTCCATGGATAGGTGGATCCTTTTTCTTAAGAGGGGTCGCCACAGAACCTGGGAATGCCGTCAATGTCGTAAAACTAAACCTGTGCTCTTGGTCTTAGCCGCTATTGAGCCCATCTCCATGCAAGAACAATCCATGAAATTGCAATATATATATATATATATATATATATATATATATATATATATATATATATATATATATATATATATATATATACTAGTACAATATCCGTGCGTTGCAACGAATTCTTAAAAAAAAGTAATATATGATATCAGTACGATTCTAAAATTTACAATAAATATAAATTTTGTTTCACCCGTGTCAAGCCATGGATTATTGAAGAAATATAAATATAGAACTGGCAAGCCATGGATTATTGAAGAAATAGCACAATCAGTTGGTAATAAATTAGGATGGAAATATTTCAAGCAAGAGCGCTTGAAGGGTTTTAGGGTTGGCTGGGAGGGGGATGGGAGGGAAGATTGGACGGTCTAGATTGGATGGAGGCTTCGCAACCACCAACTTCTTCTTTTTAAGTAGTATATATATATATATATATATATATATATATATATATATATATATATATATATATATATATATATATATATATATATATATATATATATATATATATATATATATCATGATGGCGCTAGACTGATGCAAGATTGGCCCTTTGCACGTGGTGTAGTCAAGCTTGCTCCTTGTAAGTATGCAGTAAAAGTTTGCTAATGCCTCAGAAATTGACGTCTGCGCAAGTTGATGGGATGGGAGTTGAGGTGCCTGAGGTAAGTGCTTGGCAGGCCCAGCATTTAGGGATGATGAGAGCCCAATAAGCTTACAATATAATTATATTTGATGAGAGAGCAGAATAACACTAACGGCCCTGATGCCAATTATGCTGCTCAGCATGGTTCGGCTTGCTGCGAGAACAATCCTACAGGCCCTGATGCTAATGTTGTTGCCTTTGTTGGCCCGTTGCTATGCAGGCTAACGGGCCTGTTCGGCCTGCCACAGTTGGGGCTAGCCAGACGGATCGGGCCAGGCCCAACTGTTGCTGGCAGCAAGCATCTTGAAAATGAAATGGGCCGCTTCAAAGGAGAAAGGCTGCGAAGAACGAAGAAGATGACGACCATGATCTCTTTGAGCCTCTATACACGGGTTTTACGCTAGGGTAATACTAGTACTACTAGTGCTACGATGCTATCTCAGGTAATGGGCGTTCGTTTTAGGAGCGTTCATTTTAACTATGGTTTCTGATTTTTAATTAAAATTTTATTATAATTAATTTTTTACTATAGTTGATTTGACTTTTCAAACATAATTAAAATTTAAAAAAATAGAAAAAATATGTTAACCTATCACAGATAATGCAAAGGAACACGGGAAAAAAATATAAAAAAGTCTAAAAAATTTAAAAAAATTAGAAAAAAATAAATTACTGAATAGTGAAAAAAGCTGCTCTGTCCGGCCGGGAGCTGCAAGATTTGGCTGGGTTGGGGCTTGTCAACTCAAAACTCGGACCGTGCATGTGCACTGGTTGAGCGGTAAATTACGGCACAAAAAAAATGCGTGATTAGTAGTAGGAAGTAGCACAATGCTAATCAAGCACTTGCACTAAACTGCCCATTCCCCGTCACACGAGAGGTCTCATGATCCATGCTGCCGCTCTGTTCCTTTCCTCGATCGAAGCGCACTCGACCGTGAGCACCATCAGCACGGACACAACGGCCGGGTTGTTTCTACGCTGCGGTTTTTCTTAAATAAATAAATATAATATATTTTTTATTATTGTTTCAAAATAGTTTATTAAGATAATATTTTTAAAATAATTTATTGGCTTATCAACATTTAATTTGTTCACATAAACATTCATACTGTGGTCAAAAAACATAAACTATAGCTATAAGCTGTAAATCGTAGCTAAAAAACACCCAAGGTTTGCGTTTGCATTTGCGTAGCAGCGGTGAGCAATGCAGAAGTCAGGGGCTCGGGCCGCTCGCTGAGCCTGGGCAGTAGGAAGCGCCGCGGTTACCGAAGTGGCTAGTCAGGCAGTACTCGGCATATATGAATCTGAAGACTACAAATTGGTTTAGACCGTCCATTCAAAACATCGACACAAAGCGTGTGAAGTATACACATAACAGAAATTTGCGCGTGGTAAACTGTCAATTTCTCGTTCAAGGCAATCTCGACTGTGGACCGGACGACCTGGGATAACATGGCTACCGATTTCGGGCTCGATTGGAACATGGGAATTTTTTTTCGATTTTTACGAGAATTGAAATATTGCTATTGAAATTCTCGTGTTCAAAACAGGACCAGGCCGACAAGCGCAACGAGAGGTAAGAAATTCGATCCTTAAAAAAATAATAGAAGCTAAAAAAAACCCAAAGGTCCATGGCACACTGCTACTACATTATAGTGTTCATATGTTTGGTGTTAGACCACTACCACATACCATCCGTTCCACAACGTTCAGAGTTTTGGTTGTACTGCCTCCTCGTCCTGTCCTCCACTATACTATTATCCGAACACGCTCAGAGCCTTGGCTGCACGTTCTGCCTAGTTAAACAAAGTGTTTGTTATGGAAGTTTGGGAGGCCTTGGAAATGCAATTATTGGTGTTTAGTGGGGCAGGTAGGGGGTAAAGAAAATACTTTCTTAGCTCTGGTAGGGTTTTAGCCCACTGTGCATGACAGGCAACCTTGGACCCCATGTAAGAGATACTGCTACAGTAATAATAGTATAAACTAGTCACGTGTCCGCATGTTACAACGAAAAACAAATATCATGTAGACAGCACATCTTTAATGGTCGTAATCTAATCATTGGCAAACACAGTGATAATGTGATACTACAAAACTATAGCGAAGATATGCAAATTCAAAGGATTAGAGAACAGGAGCATTTCACAGCCTACAAGTTGCCACAATTATTTTAGAAAGAGGAGGGGGAGGATAACATACTATTTACTAACTCCATCTTTTAAGCAGTAGTAGGAAATTGTGCAGAGAACCGACCATCATTAACTTGTATTTGTATTTTTAAATAGTAGAGATAAATTAACTATAGGAATTAGGGGATGGATAAAAAACAAGTGCACGTAAGACCAGATGGGCTCTCGTTTACATGGCTCTTGGACCGGTTAGTACCGGGGGACCACGTCGATGATCGTGTAGACCAGATTCTCCCTGCAGTTTAGGATGCCATGCACATTCTTCCGTTAGTTAGGCTAATTGACTAGCGATCTGATCTATCTTGGACGTACTCTTCCTGTGGCTCTTGTTTTGTTTGCTTGTGATATTTAATTTGGCACTAGGAGCCGGTTAATAAAGTCCACTGTATCAATTCCTCTGCATCCACTTTGTAAAATAATGGTGGTACTATGTACATGTAATTAACTAGGAAGACGAAATCTGTTTAAAAATTGAAAATTGAGACCGAGGAGCTCTAAGCAAAATATTCAACTCGGTAATTTGTTACTAGAGGGGAGAGGAATTTTATACACGGGCACTCCAACAGCCTGATGCAAGTAACAAGTTCTCTCTCATCTCTTTCTTTCACGTCACCCAAGATCTCATGTGACCAGCACTCATGTGACCGCCTAAGTGCCACTTGACCCAACCGTACATGCCGTTCGGTCGGCGTTACTAAGATTCAAACCGGGAACCCAAGCGACGCATCTACATAAGTTTAAGAACCTCCGATAGTATGCTTTGCTAAGGATCTGCGCACGTATATCATTGCCGGCACACGTACATGGACCTCTGATCTTGGAACCTAGCTAGCTAGCTAGCGCGGTGTGGCAGCCACGCCCTCCAAAAGAGGAAAAGGTGCAGGCTTAGGTATCACCTCCTCCTTGGCTTGTTCTTTTTTGGTATATAGCTGTGTCTTATAATTTTTTACTAAAATTTTTAAATTTTTGGCTATTCGTAACAGATATTACAGAGAGAGATACTCGCTTACAAAAAGAACAGGCCATGGGCCCTTGTTTCCGGCTTATGACTTATGATTATAATTTATTTGAATAAATAAATATAGTTGTTTTTTCGTTATCTTTTTAAAGTGGCTTATCAGTATACGGTATGTTCGCACAGGTACTCGCGATAGCGCCAATAACCATCACCTGTAGCATCAGCCATCAACCGCAGCCGCCGAAAAGCCACCGACGCTGGCCACGCACGCATGCTACTAGCTAGCAAACCAAGGGCCTCATTTTCGGCCTATGACTTTTACGATTTTCTCCGAATAAATAAACATGGTAGTTTTTTAACGTCTTTTTGAAGCGGTTTATCGGTATAACGTATTTGGTATATTCACACAAGCTCTTACGATAACGTCAAAAGTTATTAACCGTAGTTATAAGCCATCAACCGCAGCCGCCGAAAAGTCTAAAGCTAGCGTGCTCACGGCGGCCGGGCGGACGTTGATCGTCTCATTGTTCTGTCGTCACCCTGCTGCCTAATTAATCCAGCTCTAGTGCAGTGTACCACAGTAGCGCTAGTTTAGCCCTCGGCCAGCTCGCCTGCACCGGCTACCACCTTTCTCGACCGGCCGGATCTCTCACAACTTCACGAGCCAAGAAACCAACCACTACTAATCAAAAGACGCCGCTGCAAACGAACAAACAAGTGAAAAAGCGTTCGCCTGCGCCTAACTCCTGTCTGTTCGCCTCACCCACGGCGCAAGCTTCCAAGTCTCACAATTTCCAACGCGACAAGCGAGCCAGGGATGAACTAAGACGAGTGATGTTTACGTCCGGGATTGAGCTGTAGTGAGACCTGTAGGACTCAGGTGAAAGGGATATATGCATGCATATTCAAAAACCAGGCTTTTATGTATGCGGCGGGCAGTTCAAAGTCGTCGCAGAAAGTTTGCGTGAGTATTTCGGAGAACATGAATGCAGGGCGTGAAAGAGAGGAACATTCTAAGAGCAATTTTAATGTTGTAGTTTCTTATATTAATTAGGTTTGTCACATAAGTATTTTGATGACGTGGCATAATAATTAAAAAGGAGAGATAAGGAAACCGTTTCTTCATGAAGAAACTGTTTCGGCGCGTCATCCAAGGCGACGAAACCAGCAAGAGATGCGCTGCAGCGAACCTGATTTCTTATCATAGTGTCTTAGAAGAAACAGCCAATGCATGTGCAGAAAAGGGGATGAAAGGATTGGTTACGATTTAATCTGGTCCCACACGAAGAAACGATAGATTGGAGCTGTAGTTTGTATCATAGTGTCTTAGAAGACTAGAAACTAGTTATAGTTTCAAGCATTGGAACTGCCCTAAGGCCCCGCAAAATACTACTGCCCCGTTTTTTAAAAAATTTCCACAGGAAAGGCTTTCACTCCCGCAGGAATAGAACAAAGAACCGCCCATTTCAAACGAAGCGTACATGTGAGAAGTAAAATCGTACAGTGGCGAACAATCTGTAGCAGATGATGGTCACTTAATTTCAACTTATGACTTATGGTTTTCTCTGAACAAGTAAACGGAATGACTTCTTCATCGTTATTTTGAATCGGCTTATCAGAACAGGACAATTTTTTCGAAATAGCTTTCGATATTCTATTCATTCATACAACTGTTCATATTAAGGTTAAAAATCATCATCCGTAACCGAAAAACCGCATCCATATTTCCTTCACAACCATCGCATGATACTTTCCTTCTTCTTAAGTACTTCCCCAAAGGAAATAGGGAATCGGTCCATAAGGCTTGCCCTTCTGTTTTCATGCACTAGCATGATTCTTTTCGGACCATGTTTTAGGAATTAAGTCCCTCGCAAAAAAAATTACGAATTAAGCATTAGGCTCCGCTCGTTTTGATTTTTTTTCTGCTTCTAGCTTTTTTTTCACTATTCAGTATTTCATTTTTTTGAATTTTTTTATATATTTTAGGATTTTTTGTATTTTCTTTTTTTTCCTGTATTCCTTTGTATTGTTCTTAATGGGTTAACATGTTTTTTCTATTTTTACATTTTTTAAAAATTAATTATACCCAAAAAGCTAAATCAACTACAGTAAAAAAAGTAAGATATAGTAAAATTTTAATTAAAAACTAGAAACCATGCTAAAATGAGTACCCGGAGGCAAGGCCAGGTGGGGTGGTCCCCGGGGCGCAGCGGGCGGATCTTCTGTCGCGGACGCGGTGAACGGGCGCACGACGTCCGAGTCAGCAGGGATCCGCACGTGCGCGCAAAAGCTGCCGCGCTCGCTCCGCATCATGGCACGGATCTCCAAGCACCACTCCTCGCCAACACTTTTCTTTCCCACCATACACACGAAAAGAAAAGAAAAAAAAACGTATATACCTGTACTACGATCTGGTGGCTAAGTGAACTAACTTTGAGTGCAAATTGCCGAATCAGCTGAATTGAAAAAGGATTTGGAGTCCATGTGAATAATTCTAGGACAGGCCAGGTGACCAGTGTCGAACAGCATAAATCGCTATACTCGATGGTTTAGCCATTATTAGGTGGCATGCACGTGTAGCAATAATAATACATTACTCTGTTGGCAAGTATTTGCAGGGCTCAATTCTGATATGCATTTGATTACGTGTGTTCACGACCTCAATTCTGATATGCATTTGATTACACCGACTGGTGGGATTAGATAGATTAATTGCCAGCCTAATACGCCAAGAGGTGTGTTCACACTCTGTTCCTTAACGGAAACATGGCGTGCTCGCTTTCGGCTTAACGCAAAACCCAAGTGAACGATCCCTGTCGCGAAGTGGGCACACATGCATTCATCTGCCCACGACGATCTATATTATATTTTAGGACAGAAAGAGTATATTGTAGTTAGTCAGAGACAAGTTTTAGCTAAAAAATAAGTTGATCGTAGTTAGTGTGAGGCAAAGAAAGGAATTCACCGTATATACAGTATTGTAGCAACTTTTTTCAAATATAGTCTCCATATACACAAATTTATAAATTTAGCCCCCTTCGTAACCGTAGCAACAGCCTACAGCACTCACCCATAGTGTAGGGGTAGCTAGTGCTAACTCGATAGGCAACAATCGAGTGCAGCAAGTGATGAAGTTGCCGAGCTCGCCTAGCTTGGTAGGTTGCTATCGAGTTTAGTCGGCATGCTAGACTTATGGGTCCTCTAGCTGCTGAGCTCGGCTAGCTTGGTATGTCGCCTGAAGTGCCAGCCGCGATGTCTATCACTTACTGCAATGAGCAAGCTTGTCTGCTGTCGCGGTCTCTGAGAAGACTAAATTTATAAAATCATGTGTCTGGACTTGAAAAAATATTATAATACTATATATGCTATGACTTCTTCTTTGAGGCAGTTAAAACGTCCTGTCAGTCATTCTATCATAGTTAGCCTGAAGCTAACAAAGTGCGACAGTTAAAACGTCGTCAGTCATAAAAATCAGATATTTGAGTGTTCTTTTTATATTCTGAAACTAGTTTTTGACTTTTACTATAATACTAACTTTCAAATAGAGTATTTTTTTCAAAACAGAATCTACAAATTAATTATAGTATACGTTAAAAGCTCAATATCTGTACCATCCAAAATCACAAACGAGTATTTCTTTCGATAATCTCTGTCATAAACAACTACAATTTAAAAATTTTAACCAAAATTTATAAACTACAGCCATATCAAACAGACCAAAAACTAATTTAACTTCCCTATGGCAACAAAATTTTCCAAAGTAGTGCTAGACAAAACAAACTTGTGCTCTTCCTGCTTGGATCTTCCGTGTCCCGTCCTGTAATTAAGATCTTTTTTAAAGACTGTAATTAAGATCTTTGTGCGTGTCATTAAAAAAGGCATTAATCCTACACGCATGCTGCATCTGTGATCAGGACAGCAGGCAGGTTCTGTCGTGTGTATGATTGACCGGCGCGGATCGATTCAATTAACGCGGCTAGTGACAATTTGCGTCATGTGCGCGAAAGGACAGGATAATCCGAGGTTGATATATGTCGAGTGGTTGCATTGGACGTACGAGCGCGCTGCTCTCCAGTACTTATAGTCTCGCAATATAAATCTGACATAGCTAGAAAGGATATTATTTAAATAATATTTAATAAAATTAATCATAATTAGTCCTCTTAGATAGATATAGCAGTACTATTTCTATTAGAGATAGATATAATCTAATTTTATTAAATACTACGTTAATAACATATCTCAGGTATATATGTCGGGATTTATATGGTGGGACTTACTTAGCTTGAGATCACGTGCTAATTGTGCGGCATTGTGGTCTTGTTGGCATGTACTATTTGGAGGGGTTGGGATGTTTATTCTTCTGCTACCTTTGACTAAGTGACGGCGCATGTGTGCTTGTTTGCCTTTTTCTGTTCATGTAGAGCAATGCTATACGTACAATACCGCGCACCAGAGAGCTCAGTTTATCGTAGCATCAAACTGTCAAAAATTCTCCTCTCTCTCTCTCTCTATATATATATATATATATATATATATATATATATATATATATATATATATATATATATATATAATACTTTCTATACTGTGTAATTACACCCTATATCGTATCTTGTACCGTAGGAAGTATCTTACGTAACGAAGGGTATATACGTGCAGTATACGAGTATTTAAAATCATCTAGGTGGTATGAATAATTTTTCAGAAATAGTATATAGATTTTTTTACATACTCCTTTTATGTGCGTATATGAAGGTATTTACAAAACACGCTAAAAACTATGGATTCCTTTACAATTTTTTCATGTGATTCATATTGAAGTATTTTATAATTAGTATACGAGTATATCTAAAATGATAAATAAGTATTTGAAGTTCGTTTAGGTGATATATTAGAGATGAGTGTAATTACACTCGAATATAGAAAGTATTTTTCATATATAGCACTGTCTCCCGCGTAACACTTTGACCGCTAATTCGTATTAGAATATATACTTACAAACCTGCGAAAGTTATACAGTACGGAGGTACATTTCACACTGTACCTAGTAACGCTCCAATAAGCAACATAGGACAAGCTACCGAAAGTTAATTAAAGCCTAATTTTCGGTGTTTTGGAAAGCCGACAAGGCAATCAGGGGACCTACTACGTACCCGCACCGTCTATAATGTCCCAACCAAGGCAGCTCGAGTCATAACTCGGTACTGATCTAGTCGCAATCGATCCGCGCACTTTTGGATTACTGGAGTGCGTGCGCCTGGCATGTGCAGTTCATCATGCCTGATCGAGGTCGGTGGCAGTGATCAGTACCAGTAGCAGTTTCTAAGCTTAATTGCTATGGAGCCCATTTCCGACTTCCGTGGGCTAGAAAAGTGACCGGCCCGGCACGAGATCGTCCACTACGTGTCCAAAGGTACCTGTGTAGTCTATGGTCGTGTTACAAGTGGCTTATGACTTAAAAGTTCTAGTTTTGATTTTTGATTTATATCTAAAATTATATTGTAACGAATACTAGTTTTATATAAAAAATTAATTAATTAATTAAAAAAGATCATTACATCATCATAGACAAAACAAATGAATAAAGAAAAAAAACCAAAATAAAAAATAAAATAAACCAAAATTAACACATCCCAATTAACTTCTGACTTAAATAAACTAAAGCCATTTGGAGCGTATCGCCAAATGTTTTTTTTCTAATTAGCACTCTAGAGTACATGTCAACCTTTTTAAAGTTTCACTGCTAATATATTTAAAATTATCTAGATTAGCTACATGAAAACCATATTATTAGATTTATTGATAAAAATAATTTTATAATATTATACTTTTATTATGATATAATAGGGTAAAGTTAAAAATGATAAAGATCGAAATTACATCTCGTAGATCGTAAAAAATAAAAAAAATATCACTTAAAAAGGAGGGAGTAGATGAAATATAGCAATAAATTAAGTAGTCAAAATTGTAGGTGTAACATACATATATACGTGGAGTTAAGTTATCATGCAACCAATCAAGTCCTGGTTGGATCGATCACGCGGCTTGCAATAATCTACGCTCGCGCGCAGGAGGAGAACCGATATACGGACAGTTCAATTCCCTTTAGCTACTTCGTTTGTTCAACAATGTCTGCGACAGTTCAATTCCCTTCAGCTACTTAGGCCTCGCTCATTTCAATTTTTTTTCCAGTTTCAGCTTTTAGTTTCAGTTTTTTTTCACTATTCAGTAATTCGTCTCTTTCTGAATTTTTTTAGATTTTTAAAATTTTTCTCTTTTTTTCCGTGTTCCTTTGCATTATCCATAATGGGCTAACATATTTTTTCTATTTTTACATTTTTTAAATTTAATTATACCTAAAAAGACAAATCAGTTACAGTAAAAAAAAAACCAACTACAATAAAATTTCAACCAAAAACTAAATACCATCGCTAAAACGATCACGCCTTACCTTGTTCAACAATGGCTGCCCCACGAATGTAACTGTGTCCTGTCTACTGATCTCCTTAAATTTACCGGGTCACAGGTACGAACAATTTAATGAAATGGACCGTACCCACCTCGCATTGCACTGGAAGGAGGTACTAGCTACTGCATCCTTGCAGACATAAAAAGAACGCCGTTTTAGGTACATCCAATCAAACTTTCTAAATTTCTACTAGCAATATTTTTTTTCTCAATATTTAAATTGAATACATGAAATAATTTATATAGATTCATCTCAAAAAAGTTTTATAAAAGTACAATTTTATTAGGTTTTATAGATCTATTGCAACAGAAATTTATTGTTGAAGTTACATTTTAGAAACCATGATAATGTCTAAATTAACATTCTTTTGTGACCAAAGGTACTAATATCTTGCTCATCAAATGATCTACTTTATTTGTCTCCCTTAGCTTTCGATATTAGTTCAATATTTGTCCTTCTAATTAAGGGAAAAAACAAACGGTGAAGTCTCGTCGCAATGACATGTGAGGCCTGGATCTACCTCTTACCTCGCATCTTACCGAAAAAACTTTAGAGGACATCAAAATAGAATAGATGATGTTATAGTACTATAGTCGCATGGACGATGATCAGGTACTCAAACCATGAAAGTAGAACACAAAAGATGTAGTCCCCCAGAGTTTGATATATTGGTGTGTGTACGGTAAAAGTCTCCTGGCCCCTTTTATATAGATAGAGAAGATCATCTTTATATAATAGAACTATATGATGTCCGTGCGTTGTAACAGAATCTCAAAAGAGGATGATATATAATATTAGATGGGATCCTAAAACTTACAATAAATATATATTTTCTTTCACATGTGTCAAAGCGAAACATATATTAACTCTACTGAAGGAGCATCTTCCAAACACCTCACGAGGGGCATTGGTTTTGAGAAATATTCTTGTTAGAATTTCTTGATTTTACTACCCATATCCAAACTCCAAAATTTATGAATTTATGGTATATGGAACTAAAATAATTATCATACAAATTATGCAATGGATACTTTTTATATTCATTAGATGGTCCTAAGCCCAAACGAAACAATCATAGAAACCAACTCAAGATTCTACCTCGAATAAGTAAAAGTTATTCGCACCAACTGTAATCAAGCATTCAAGCTTGAGACATGTTCTAAGAACCTTCTACAAATGATTAGCACACTCAAAATAACATGCTCATTTCCAAATAACATAAAAATGCCACCTATCGTTGCGAAAATGCCATCTATCGTTGGTACATATAGCTAAAAAACAGAATAAGAAAAACTTGTAGTCTGTTTTTTTTTGTACAAAAAACCGCAGGATCAAGAGGATAATTGCTAGTGTCATGGTTAAAGCACCATTAAGAACTCTCAAGTTACATATAGGTGGAGATTTTCAGAAAATAGTTGTTTCTCAAAATATGCTTGACTAATGGAGCAAGATACAATGACTGCCTTTGAAAATCTTCCCTTATGAAATAATGTAGATAATTTTATCTTACCTCCATATTACCTGTATCAAGTGCACCGCAGTTAAATATTTGTGGAGCCCAAACTGAACAGCGCATAATCTCGCACAAATATCCATACTCAAGATTTTCCAAGATGCAAGAAAATAGTTGAATGTCATAACATGACAAAAAGTGTTTCTCCAAAGACAGAGCAGCAAGTTAATCAAAATAATCCATGTGCTACATAAAGGGTGTATATCCTACACACATTAATATGTTGTTTTTTTAAGACTGGCAATATGTTGAGTTGTTTACATTCAAGTCTACACAAGTCAGTACGCACTGTTAGCAAAACACTATTTCGATTATGACTAAATCGAAACAAAATACGTACCACAGAATGAGAAGGAAGCTTTTGAAGTCGCAAAGTAACTTCTGTAATTACCCCCAAAGTTCCTTCACTTCCAATGATATGATAAACTTAACTGATAAATGGATGCACTATCGTAGGGGTTATTGTTGTATCTTTTTTTTTTGTGGAGATAGGGTGTTACAGTTGTAGTGTAGAACATTGAGAGTAGCCTGAAAATTTGAGAATTACCTCACAGCTAATGAACCAGAACAGCGAGTTGCACACATTCCTCCAATAGTGGCACCAGGCCCTGCAAATCAGACTAATGTATTTGACGTAAAGCACCGAGCTAGTGCAAATCATGCTGACTGTCATGCTATTTTATGCCCACAGGTATGGGTGAAGTTGGAAGCAAGTATTGAGTTTTAAAAGCATGCAGAATTCATCTCCCTGGGACAAAATATTTTAATATCACAGAAATGTCTAGAGGATGCAACAAAGTTAAACAAATCAATTGGAAACTAAAGTTGATCAACTGCAATAAAGTTAAATTCAATATAATTCCATACAGAGTTATGTCAACTGATGAGAACTGGCATGATCCTTTAGCTTTTTTAAACTTCTTACCTGCAGATTGGTGTGTATGTCGAAATGGTTGACATATATTTCTTTTTGATGAAATAGATATCTTGTTATTCTATAAATAATACATTTTTTAATCTTATAGATGCTACTAGTTATCCTCTAGATTTTTTTCTAAGTCAGTGAGTTTTTTTTTGAATAACTTTGTACATCCAAATGCATCAACCAAATTGCACTTCATCCTTGTATGATGCAGTCATCCATTCACGGACAAAAAAAAACAAGTTACTATTATTCGAATATATTGAAGCAATAACAACAAGCATACACATACATATATCATACAAAGCACTGCAGGTACTAATGCGAATGAAAATAACACTCCGAGCACTACACCTTGAGGATAATAATGAACACAAGAAAGAAAATAGTACATAACATTAAGTTAAACTTTCACTCAAGTCTATCAAAATGATGCCGCATCTCCACGAGGTTGCTACCCCCATGACAACTCTCTCATGTGGAACAGTATTGGGCCTAGTACCCATTTCATCCTCCCACACCCAGAATCAGCAACCGCCTATGCCATCTTCTAATTTCATGAGAAGGAGATTTTGTAACATATGCTGAATGATCGGAACCAACTCGCAACAAGCTGACTTACCGATTGAAAGGGGCACTTGCAGTAGTGTCGTTTAGGATTCGCGGCAGTCTGTGAGGTCTTACGTCTCACAAGCGTGTTACACATTGGGCAAATCACTGTAGGTGCCGATGAAGAGATGCTGAGTTGACTCATCTCGACGTCCGAGGGAGGGAGCACCAAAGCAAGGTAGAGAGAATGGAAAGAAATACTTTAGGAGGTGGAGGAGAACAATACAAGGGAGTGGTTGAGGAATGGCGCCCTTTTATAGCCTGAAGTGAGAGGGTGAAATGGTATTTTCTCGTCTGTAATGGAAGACAAATAATGATCAGTATGAGTAACTATAGATAGTTGAAGTCTTTGGCAGCCTTAGCACTGACAAGACCAAATGAGACGGTCTTTTGCACCGACAACACCAAATGGGATATGCATTACACACACGTAAAGCATACAAAGCACTGTAGGTAATAGCGCGAATCAAAACAACATTCCCAGCGCTACACCTTTAACACAACAATGAACATAAAAAAGAAAATAATACACAACATTAAGTTATAGAGGGGGACATAAACACATGCGTGCCTACTGGTAGAAGATGCCCCGCGCTACCCATATGGAGTGTTGTAGAGGGGGGTGCCTCGGACGTGGCTGATCATCGCTGTAGTGGTACACACATATACAGCTAGAGTTCGCGCAGCAACATGTGGGATCATAGAAACTTCCTATGTTCACAACCTGCTCGTTACCCCTCTCGTGTAGCATCTGTTGGCAGATGTCATTGTTCCACTCTTTGAGATCGTCAATCCACACGTCCAACTCCAAGATTCGCTCCCACAATATATCAACGTACCTCACAACATACCATTTGTGTAGAGGATCGATTTAGCGGATGAAGTCATATTTCGCTATCTGCTGGAAAGGAGGGTTAACATGGAAGCTCAATTAGCACTAATAGAAAATCAATTATGACCTCATTGTACTCCAGATGTGGACTTCAGAAAAAATATTGCCAGCCATCGAAGTGGCCTTCCACGACCCGCACGACCACGTCCTCCTTGTGTTTGCATTTCAGCCATACCAGTTGAGCACGTCTATTTGGGGTAGGGTGACCATTTTATAGCAAATGAGTCAGCTTTGAGCAGTGACAAAACTAGATGGGGCAGCTTTGAGCAGTGACAAGACCAGCTAGGGCAGCTTTGTACAGTGATAAGATCAAACAGGGTAGCTTTATACAGTGACAAGACCAGACATTGCAGCTTTACGCAATGACAAAACTAAATGGTGCAACTTTGCGTAGTACAAGATCAGACAGGGCAGCTTTGCACAATAGCAAGATAAAAGGGTGTAGCTTTATGGAGTGATAAGATCAGGCGGGACAGCTTTGCGTAGTGACAAAATAAAAGGGTGCAGTTTTGCATAGTAACAAGACTAAAGGGTGAAGCGTTGCGCAGTGAAAAGACCAATGGGGGTAGCTTTACGCAGTGACAAGATCAAAAGGGGCAGCTTTGTTCAGTGACAATACTCTGCCTCATCTACCTGCTCAAGGACAGTAAGAAGAGCTTGTATTGAACATTCTTGAGCCTTGAGCATTCATTTCACAACTCATTTCTCATTGTGCATTCTTTTTTAGGTGGTTGAGCCATCTCAAGTGCATTTCCATTTTAGATTGATCCTTGGTACTTTTGGTAGAGTTTAATCTATATTTTGGATCCAACGAATGCACTAAGATATAAGAATATAATGTTGAGTGCATATCTCTATGATTTTCATCTTTCATCTAAGTTAGACTTAAAAAATCATAATCAATCAAACACGTTAGTCTCACAATAGTATTTATCATTCATTATATCCAAATAAGACTAGATGATATCATAACTAATAAACATATTAGTTTCACAATTGTATTCGTTATTGTCACCAAAACCAACTTAATAGAGGTTAAATTTACAGCAGGGAGTGCGAGAGTCGCGAGAGGGAGCGCGAGAAAAAGAGAAAAATGTTGGCCAAGGCTAAAGAGGCCGCCGAGGAGTTCAACGTCGAGCTCGCAAGGAAGGAAAAATAGCCTCGATCCACGTATTAGATCGAGCTGTTCCGCACTAGTCTCCTGAAAATTTGCTACATGTATTTATCTACAAAAATTGGTCTTTATTTTTTTCATAATTACTTCCATCATATCAATCAAGAAATATTACTGTTATTTTTCTCATTTAAATTTCCAATTGAAATTGATACGAAAAATAAAAATAAAAGAACCTTAAATTCCAATACTAAATTACATTAAAATTAAAAAAACCGGTGGGATGATGCTGGCGCCCTGGGGGGTGTAGGACACGCAAGTAGGGATGTAAACAGGGCGGAGGAAGCCTCCGTCCCCCGCCCCCTGCGATCCCGCCCCCCGTCCCCGGTCCCTGCGGGGACCCGACCCCTATGGGGTCCCCGCGGGGGATTAAAAAAGATTAAATTTATTTTTTAAAAATAAAATTGTGATTTTATTTATTAATTTATAATTACTTAAGTATATTATTTTTAAAAATATAGATTCAAAATATATATTCTAACATATAAATTCAAGTTTTAGTCTAAATATACAAGAAAAGAATACAACCTCTTATATTAAAAAACTATAATCTATTATTAAATATATTTATTTTTATTTTATCGGGTCCCCGTGGGGCCTGCGGGGCGAGAATAACCCCGTCCCCGCTCCGTTAGTTTCGCAGGACCCCGCCCCGTTCCCCCCACGGGGATATTACCCTCCACCCCTACAGAGATATTCCCCACGGAGCCCGCCCTCGCAAGGGGAATTACCATCCCTACGCGCAAGGTGCTGCTCGGGGTGCACGCCCACGCCAGGGGCTACTCCTAGCATCGCGCGCGATGAAGGGCCAAAAATAGCATTTCGTTGCTACAGGCGGCCATTTCTACCCAAAATTCAGTGCTCTCAGGTGCATGCACTCGTGCGTGCCTCGGTGTACAACGCAATGCTGTGCCGCATGACACACGCATCACATCACCCAGGTGCGGACTGCCTGATCGACCTGCCGCCTGCCTACCTAGCGCGATCGCCCACAGTACGGCCGCCCGATCACCGTCCAATCAAAACCGGCAGTGACGGCGACGCTGCGAGCTCGTACCACGCGTTACTTGCACATCAGGTTGCCTGCACCTGCGCATCAGGTAGGGTAGCCGCGAGCGTCGACGCCAACGCAACTCGATCTCCGGCCACGCATTACTCGCGAGCAAATCTGTGTGCGGTTGAATCGCGGCGATGAGACGGCGATCGGGACGGTGCATGCACCGGATACATACGCACTGTCGTTTTCTTGGGTGCATCGCAGTTGTATTTGTCGTACGTCTACCTGCGGAAAAGGATCGACCCGATGTCGTTTTCGATCGGTTTCATCCACTATCGTTTTCGGTCGCTGGAATTCTGGCGCCAACGTCCGGCGATCGGTGTTAGTGTTACCGCTAGGGGCGGAATCGAGCCGAACCCTGCCGTATACGACAAGCTAGAGACTGGAAATTTGGAACAGCGTTGCCCCGGGAAAGATGAGCAGCGTTTAGTCTGTGTTAAACGTAAGCTTCGTGGACCTGATTCACGGGGGCGGCCAATGCACGCGGGTACAAACTGCAAACGCCAGCAATTGTTATACTATAGCAACTGCCCCGGTCAATCTTGATAAAGACATAACCCTTATACATACAACCATGTTTGCTGTGTTTACGATTTCAATTACGAAAACTCATACACTTCACATAAATTATCATGTAAACTCGTTTTCAGGAGTATGTTTATATTGAATGAACTCTATGATGTTACTTAATGATGAATCAGGAGTATGTTTATATTGAATGAACTCTATGATATTACTTAATGATGAACATGTAAATTTATATATCACCATATTACTCTTATACTAATTTAAGCAAGAATTCAAGTGGAATATATTTTAGAATCCAATTCGGCCTACATATCAACTTGGATTCAGCCTAACAGGTTTAACTTCAAACGTGCATAACTCTCACATACGGAGTCCGTTTGAGGTGTGTGAGTACTTGATGGAAAACTTATCTTGTCCTCTTTCTAACGGACCTAGTCCACCTCCAAATTCATTCTAAGCAGACCGTAATCACCAAAAGAATATGTTGTGTTACCTGTTCAAGCCAAACTAAGCCTTGTAATGTTTGAGCCCAAGAGAAAGGTGCCTCCCAATTCTTAGCCCGTACTATTCATGGCCATACTGTTTATATAAATAGTACCATGAATAGTATCGCCCCCTTATTTCTTAATTATGTACAGTTTCCCCTTTCCTATTTAAGGAGGTTGCACCCCACTAGTTTCCGTGGATTTCGTTTATGTTTAGTTCGCTTTCGTTGTAACCTGTATATTCTGTGTGTGTTGACTAGACCACCCGGTCAAGATCCTTATTCGGAATCCTAACTTATCAGTACTTCATAAATATTTGCAATTTTAGGTTGCTTGTTATCTTATTTTTGCGTGTTCTTCGTTTGCATGCAGGAATAGACCTTCATGGTCAGATAAATCGCATTCTTAGCACGGTTGATAACGACTCGAAGTGTGATTTAGTGATAACTTACTGTTCTAGACGTGACCGGTTAGAAGCCTGTATGATCAAAGTCGTTCTCCTCCAAATCAAAGTTATCACCCTATCAGAAGATCAGGACCCCATCAACTCATCAGGTGGTATTAGAGCTTCAGTTGATCGATAGGATTTCTTGTATCCCTATTTAGTAGAATTGTTTTATGTCCTACAGTCTAGAAAAATTGCTCTAAAAAAGAGTTAATTTTCGCTGTTCAAACCCCATTGTGATTTTCAATCTGTTAGTTTTGGTTTGCTAAATTGAATTTGTGTTCATCTGAATATTGTCTAGTTGCTGGTCATATTCATAATTTTCAATTTTGGCTAGATCATCGGATATTCTGCCACATCCACCAAAAATACCATAACGTTTGTTTCCGAGATCCTTTTTGAGTGAAACCACCTCCATTAGATCCATAACTTCCATATCTAACTACCCCTTAAATTTTGGTTTATTCCAAATAGGTAGTTAAAAGATATTTGTGGTGAAAGTTGATCAAAATTTCTGGATTGAATCTACAATAGTCTGCACTTGTTATTTTTGTGCGAATTTTTTAGTATATTTCCCCTAGTTATGAAAACCGGACCGGACCAGCAGTTCAACTGGAAAAAACCAAAACCGAAGCCCAATCCGATTTTATTTTACTGTTAGACTGGCTGTGCAAGTGAACTGTTCTAAACCGAAAAATTCCCGGTTAAACCGGCCGGTTTTGATATAAATCGGAAAAAACCGGTGCTGGTTGACCGCACCACTACGCGGAAGCCAGAAAAATATTGCGCGCAACACGCGCATGGGGGGATTCGAACCCGGAACCTGCAGATTGGCTCAGTTGCATTGCTCCGCTAGCCAAGTGAGCAGGCCGCGTATGGTGTATATATAGAAGTTGCACTTATTTATAAGCTATGTTGAACCGGCGGTTTGACCGGCTAATTGCCGGTTGGACCAATGAACTGTGAACCAGAAGCTCAAGTGGTTCGATGACTGGTCCGGTTTCAATAACTATGATATTTCCAGAACTTGGACCCAAATGACAAGTTGTAGAAAAATTCGTTAGGACTTAGAGAAAATAAATAACCATTGAAAAAGTGATATCTAACAAAAAGTTACGGCCAAAATACCGACTTGCTATCTAATAGATAGAAATCTTTAGTTTTCAGACTTAGGTCAATTCTTGTGCTTTTGAATTACAGGTTGCATTCTATTGAATTATCTTGTGGTTATTACTCCTATACATTGTTATACACCTGATTTAGCTTTCATCATAATGATTTGATACCTACAACACCTACATCAACTGAGGTGATCGATAAAGATAATAATTATGGTGCTGAATTTAAATGTGAAAAGATGAGTAATTGTGAGAATTCATGTGTTCAATTGAAAATTTCATATTCTAAAATTTCTTTACTCAATTTACATAATATAGAATTAATTAGTCATAAGGAAGTTCTTACTAGAATATCTCCGAATAATTCTTTATATTATATCATGTTCGATAATTCTAGAGAGCTATCTAGTGTGATTGAATATCTTGCTGAAATTTCATGTTTAAAATCACTAGCTAATGCTTATGCCTACACATATAAGTTTAATATGATTGGAGATTGTGGTGTAGACAATTAATTTCTTGTATATTGAATATACATAACTTGTGATCACATGGATGAATTGAAGTTTGTCAATTTGAACAACAATTCTTGTATGCTGAATCTTGTACATGATGAGAGGAAAATAGAATTTAGTGATCTTTTAATCCTTATGTGTTTATCTCTTATTGCATCATCTAGTATGGATAATCTGAATAATGATGTTGAAGTATGGAAGAACATACAATCTTTTCACCCTTGCTAGATGAATTTGTTGTTGTTCGATTGAAATCTGATTATATGGATAAACTTTCTTTGACTCCAAAAGTGGCAGATTTGCCCACATGTGCAACCACTGCAAGTTTACAACTTCTGATATTTGAATTACATAAATGTTTCACTTATATTTGCAAAACAAGTTGCGATAATTGTTGTGTGAGAAATTTTGATTTGCTCATTAACATATATGATTACTTTTGGTTTAATAACACAATGAACTTTTATGATTGCTACTATTTTATAATTTTAATTGTGCAACAACGAAGAACTGTTAAAACGGATGACATATATATGTACCATGCACACACCTTGGCTTCTTTGTTACTCTATTTTCAGCTAATCAAAAGGTGAGGACGGCTTTATTTTCAAGAAGTGAAGGATAATAAGGACATAACCGATATGAATACACCCACATTTGCTATGCTTACGATTCCAATTACAATAGCTCGTACACTTCACTTAAATTATCAGGTGAGCTCATTTTTCGGAGTGTATTTATATTATATGAACTCTATGATGTTACCTAATGATGAACATATATATTTGTACAGCACCATATCACTCTTGGACTAATTCAAGCAAGAATTCAAGTGGAATATATTTTAAAATCCAATTCGGTTTTCATATCAATTCGGATTCAGCCTAACAAGTTTGACTTCAAACGTACATAACTCTCACATACGGAGTCCATATGAAGTGTGTGAGTACTTGATAGAATGTTTATCTTGTTTTCTTTCCGACGGATCTAGACTCACCTTCAAATTCATTCTGACCAGACTGGGTAATCACCAAAAGAATGTGCTGCGTTACCTGTTTGGGCCAAACTGGGTATTGTAATACTTAGGCCCAAGGGAAAGGTGTCCCCCCACCTCTTGGCCCATATATTCGTGACCATACTATTTACATGAATAGTACCATGAATAGTGAATAATTTTGTCCGTGCATCACAAACACAAGAGTGTCTGCGCGAACCATTTTGTGAAGTGGACCCACACGTTAAGCCCAATTTTGGAACTTTGCACCCATCATCATGTTGGGTTCTTTTTAGCCAGCCCTGGCCTAGCCAAACTCAACCCAACCCGATTCTCTCATCCATTAGACCATTATTACGAGTACAAAGCTAGGAACCCAGATATGTAGATGTGAGCCACATGTGGTTAAAACTGTAAAAAAATTTTGAAGACTCACAGTTATAATATATAATAAACCAGCTACAACGCACAATAATTCATAAAAAAACCCAAATGACCTATACCCCCGTGTCCATAAGCAAAAAAAACCAAAACGACCTGTATCCCCAGCGCCAACGCCAATCGCATCCCGCACCTGGAGACGCCCCCATCCCCACCGTCCAAATCAAACCCGCCTCCAACTGGCCCGTCCACGTGGCCCCCGCCCACACGTGTGCCCTCGCCCCCGGGCCCGCTCCATCAATAAAGCCGGAACGGTTTTTCTTTTTTCCCCAGGCGACGCGACAAATACCCCTCCGACGGCGCCGTCGGGTCTCGCCGTTAAGCCTGGAGGAGGAGGAGCAGGGCGTAAACAGTAAAGGGTGACGTTGCCGTGACGCGGCAGACGGCGTTAGTCGCCTCGCCTCGGGGGGCGTGCCGGCGCGTCGGAAAGCTGGCGACGAGGGGACGTGCGTGCGTGCGTGCGTGTGCGTGTGTGGTGGTGGTGTCAGGGTGTGGGCCCGGGGGCTCCGCCTTGTCGCCTTGCTTGTAGCAGGGGCCGTAACGGCGGCAAGTCCGGCAGAGGCAGCGACTGGTACTGGTCGTACTCACTGACAGCTTGGTGATTGTGCTTCCGGCTGGCTCTTCTTCAATCCGAAAGTATTTTCCTTTATTTACATTGGAATAAGATAGCATGGTGTCCTTTTTTTATATACTGTATCGAAGAACTATTATTTTTCTACGGTAAGATAACATTAGCAGGCTAGCTTGGTAGGGCATCTCCAATATAACATATGTTTTTTTTCTTTTCTGCACCTCTACCAGACTACCAGCGTTAGCATTTTTTTACACATACGTGCATGAGAGGAAAAGAAGAGACGCGAGCTTCAGGTCCACAGCGGGCGGCATGGGGGAGAGGTGGAGAAGCGAGCAAACGGAGGGAGGGGAAGTGGGGAAACAGTTGAGGGGAAAGGAGGGAGCAACTTGCTTTGCTGTCTCCCTGACACCTGCAATTATGGAGAGGGAGAGAGAGAGAGCAGGGGAGAAAATAGTAGAGGAGCGTACGAGTAGCCACAGTGGACTGGGGCGGCAGGACTAGGCTTCTAGCTCCTAGCCAGCGCCCTTTCTTTTCGGTATGTAGCTTAGAACTTTACCTGAATAAATAGTTAGAATGGTTTTTTATTATCTTTTTGAAAAGGTTTTTGATTTATAAATATTTGATTTATTCGTATAAATATTTATTCTATGACTAAAAAGATATCAGCCGCATCCAAAAAGAACACAGTTATAAGCATTGCTATGCTCCAAAGCATACTAAACCTCTAATGGCCTTCTGGTTTCTTAATTTCGTCTTTTTTAGTTTTACTTTTTTTGTTATTATATTGTACTGTTTGTAATAATATAATTTTTAATTTTTTAAATTTAATTACGTAGAAAAAACTAACAATAGTTATAATATATTTTTAATTACTATAATAGATAAAGATAGAAGCTTAGATTTACAAATCCAAAGAACTCTACTAAACCCACACCCCTACCCTGTATGGCAGAACGAACTGTGCTTGTGTTTGGTGTTGGCGTATCAGTTATCACGTAGGGGTATCTCACGGCTCACGCACACACCTGCATGACATGAATTGTTCCTTGTGCTGCCTTTTCCCAAATGCTACTCTTCACTTTACCTTTTCGTTTTCTTTCTCTTTTACATGTTGGCACGTATGCATGCATGAATTGGCTTTGTAGTTGTTATGTGAATGGTGGTGGCCATGCTTGTAGGTGTAGCACAAGTATAATCCGGCTACACCTTTTTTTTTTTGGGGTGAAAGTTACTTGTTGCTAAATATGGAAACGTTTTTTCATGGTACCTCTGTTGTTTTTGAGTCTCGCCCCCTAACTGCATTGTTGTTACTGCAGCCCTGAGAGCTGCTTGCTCTTCGTGCCTTTTTCTTGCCAAATGCAACTACTTAGATGGTGCTTTAACTAATTTTTGATTTAAGCAACTAACTATGGCTTTTAGCTAAAATTATATTGTAACAGCTGTTAGTTTTTATAAAAATAAGAAAAAAAATCATTATATCATCATAGACAATAAAAAAAGAAAAGCTAAAAAACTACCAAAAAAGCCGAAATTCAAAGCAAATATGTTTCAAGTGGTTTCTGGTTTAAATAAGTTGAAAACCAAAGAAGTCCGAAGTTGAACCTGTTTATGATATCCTTCGCACACTACTACAGAAAACCGTATCACAAACGGTTCAAAAACGTCATCACAAACGGTTTTCTAAACCGTCTGAATTTATGGATCAGTGATAATCGAAGGTTATCACTGACGGTTTTCAAACCGTCTGTGGAGTAAATATCACAGACGGTTTGTAACTAAAAATCGTCTGTGATAACTATCATCGCAGACGGTTTGTAAGAAAAAACCGTCTGTGATATAGGCATATCACATGTATCACAAACGGTTTTTGGTTCCTTAGTCATTCGAAAAAGTTGACCTTAGTCATTCAGAAGGAAAGAAATAGTACAATATAGATATGTATGGAGAAAATGTACTTACCTATCGATTACTTTACCGACAACTGTGTAGTCAGTTTTATTCTTACTTAGAGAATCAAGATATATTACCTTATTCTATTTTGATACAATTACTATTAAAATCCAATGAAACTCCTGATTGTAGAGCATAAGTACATATTCCTTGTCGTGGTAAGCCAGCAGTGCTGCTACAATATACCTCTCGACGAAGCCAGCATCCTCTTTGATGGTATTACTGGCGACCAAGTGTAGGTCCAAGAAACCAACCGATGATCTGGATAATCTAGGTTCAGTCACCATGTATCTATATATACAGACACGAAGGCAACAAATTATATATGATATTTATCGATATGACATGAACGGAGACTGTGATTGTACACACTTACAGCGTCCAGCATCGAACGAGTGAGGCGTCGAGAGCGTTGAGCATGAAAAGATCAAATAAATCCTCGAATGTCACCACGAAGATACCATCTTGAAATTCGTGCTGGAAATGATGTAGCCTGAATTTGACAGTGATACCTGAGCGTTGTTCTCCCTTTGGCTTGTTGGATTGTTCCATATACCAAATGTGTAATTGGTTGCAACTAACTGGTAGGAATGGGAGGCGCTTCACCGAGTCGATCATCGGCTCGCCAAGCACGAATTTGCGGGCCAATGGTAGGTACAGGATATCATCATCGGTCTTCTTTGCTTTACCCTTGCTGCCTCAGCTGTCCTTGCTACCTCGGCTGTAGGTCGATTGTAAAGATAGCATCAGTGGAAGTTGTTGCACTGAGAATAGCTCCCGTGGACTCATTACCAGTGTAGATAGCGGTGGTGGAGATAGACCTTGTGGAAATGGCACCAGTGCAAGTTACTCTAGTTCGTGTTGGCCTTGTGGACCTGCCACCGGTGAAGAAGGCTTCAGGCAGATGTTTCTTTTGGGCCACTGGATGAAGGTTCCAATGGCTTGCCCTAGAGTTACGATCTCGTCGTTGGGGGGCTTCGACAGCGGGACGATATCGAAATTGGCATGCACACCATCCACAGTCACTTTTCCGAAGCCTGGAGCTAAAGCTGCACGGTGTACCATGGCCCCTTCACCGGACGGATATGCTAGACCCCAAGCAGCGCACAAGGCAACGGAGGCATATCTCACTTGGAGCTTACACTTCGTAGCTTGCAGGATGTCGTCCACAGGAAATATGCCCTCGCTTTCCGTCGTAGGATTGGACGCGTAGCTACTCCGATGGTTGGGGGCTGGCTAGCACAGGAGCGGCAACGGTCTGCTTATTTTTTCTGTTTGTCTTCGCACCTCATCTCTGACGTAATCAGGAAGCTCCTCTCTAAGAGATGCTTTGATCTCCTCTTGTAGTCGTGCGTTACGCTTGGCTTTGTTTCTCTTCCTACTCTGATATAATTCGGAGTTATCTGAGAAACCTTGTTTCCAAGGAACATAAAACCCAAAGCCTCTTGTACGACCCGGGTGCTCCTTATTTCCCAGTGCTGTGGAGAGTATATCTTTCTCCCTAATTGACTGGAATGATCCCTGAGAAGATTCGACACTCAGTGTATCCGGCACGAGCCCGACATGACATTTAGTTTTCAGGAAAGTTGTGGAGTAATTACAAGTTACGTAGTTCGATATCTTATCAGGCGGTGGGACACTTCCTGGTCTGCAGGGTTTCAGAAGGAGATGTCCCCCGACGACGTGGTAGATGACCTCGCTCTAATCCAACTTCGAGCGCGCTCATCCGGGATCGTGGCAAATGGCGGGGCGGTGTTCCGCAGGATTGCTTGTTCTTCCGCCTGTCTCTACTGCGGAATTTTACCTGCATACCCAGCTGTGCCGAGTCTAAGGGGATGTGTGTTTTTTGCCTGGAGGGCCTTGTGCGCCGCGCTTGCATTTCTGAGAGCTTCAGTCGTCTTCATCGCCTTAAACTGATCCTATTGTGGTTCTAGGAATGAGTACTTGTCAAAGGGCGTTAGATCCTTCTCCACATAGTCCTTGACAAGCACGCTCTTTAAGTTCTTCCATGCTTTGCACACCACTGCCAACGCATGTTGTTGCATGGAGTCGTGGTGTTTTTCTGGGATCTCGAACGAAGCAAAAATCTCGGTCAGCAGCTCATGTTTCTAAGTCTCACTCACGGCTTTCCACGAATCGAATGTGATCTCAATTCGTTGTCGTGCAACTATTCCAATCGTTCTTCGAAATGCGGACGCTGCTCGGCGAGGAAGGAGAGAGGTCCTAGATCTATCGACCTCTGTGATGGTAAATCGGCCCTCAGACTTTTTCGATAGTTCTCTTCATTTGCGTGTTGATTTTGAAGCAGACGCATCCGTCAATGATGTTGAAGAATGCGCGAATGACATGTTGGCCTTCTCATATATGAAAAGTAAGCACAATATAGCATATACGTAAATAGTGCGGTATAAGCACATACATTCAAGTATATATGTTCATTAGCAACATATATATACATATACATAACAATATATGAAACAATATATGTAACAATATACATTTATATATTCATTTAGAAATATACATATATATTCACAATGTATACATATACATTTATATGTTCATTAGCAGCATACATATACATATATATTCACAATGTATATATATACATATTTACAATGTATACATATACATATACATATTCACAATGTATACATATACATATACATATTCACAATGTATACATGAGGTAAAGGAATGAGTGCAATGTTGGCTTGGCTTCCTTATATTTGGTTGTAAGATACTACTGTCATCTATTGGGTAGAACAGTTCTTCACATTTAGATTTTAGATAGATCTATCTACAATTTACAATTTATAAGAAAGAACTCTTGCTTGTTCATAATTTATAGTTCACAATGTATATAGTTCACAATGTATAGATCTATCTTCTTTATCCTTCAAGAAAAAAACTCCTGCTTGCTTCTAATATACATAATACAGCTCGAGAGAGATACATGCACATTCTGGCTTCTAACCTTAAAAAAATCAATTACAAGAATGGAGGAAAAGTTTACCTTTGGTGGAGGAGGGCGTCGGGCTAGGGGGTGGAGGAGGCCGCCGGGCTAGGGGGTGGAGGAGGCCGTCGGGCTCGGGGAAGGTGGTCCCGAGCTCGGGGACCGGAAGCGGGGGCGACGGGCTCGGGGACCGGAGGCGGCCGGCGACGGGCTCAGGGGACTGCGGCGGCGACGGGCTTGATCGGTAGAGCGACTATAACTCTGTGCTTGGTTGGTGCAACTGCAGTAATATACGCACAAAACCCTAGCTGGAGTTTATATAGAAAGGCTTATTACAGATGGTTCTAAAATTACAACCGTCTGTGATAATAAATATCACAGACGGTTCTAAACTTACAACCGTCTGTGGTATTATAGATATCACAGACGGTTATCAGTTAAGAACCGTCTGTGGTAATAACTATCATAGACGGTTCATAACGGATAGCCGTCCGTGATATGTATGATATCACAGACGGTTCGGAGTTTAGAACCGTCTGTGATAATAATCACAGATGGTTCTAAACGTACAACCGTCTGTAATAAGTCTTTGCTCGCCTGTAGTAATAACTACATCAACAAGCATTCAATAAGCCTTTGCCCAGCTGTAGTTATTTCTTTACAACAACACAGTATATTTCTTTACAACAACCCAATGAACATAGAGATACATTTGTATGACTCATTCTCAAAATTCACCTATATATCACACATTTTCACTTATACATAAATGCAAATTCATAAATACATCACACACATGTATTGTTATATAATTCACATATACATCACATATGTGTATTGTTATATACATAAATGCAAATGCCGACATATATGTCGCATATTCTCATTCCACTTGCTTACTTTTCTTTAAAAATTAGCCCTTCATAATGATCGATGCGTATGTAACTAATTTCGTTACGTTGTCGACCCATATGCCATTTCCAAAAGGAGGCAACTCGTCAAATTGATTGTATTTGTCCTCGTCCACTACATTTTTTACTCCGATAATTCTTTTTTTCCATGAATAATTATATGGCGCTTTTTATTTGCCGGGTCGGTAACATAGAAACCTTGAACAACTTGATTAGCGAGTACGAATGGTTCGTCTTTATACCCGACACGTTGGAGGTCCGCGGTAGTAACACCGTACTTGTCAACCTTCACCTGTGGGAGATGCACCCAACGGCAGTGAAATAAGGGGATCTTGAAAACCACGTAGTCGAGCTACCAAATATCTTATATGAACTCATAGTACAAGTTTCTCAACCCATCGGTACTGAACACATCTATGTGAAAACCGCTGTTTTGGTTAGTGCTCTTTACATCTTGAGCATTTATGTCATATCGTTGCCATGTCACAATTATAAATGTTGACTCTTTTGCCAACCATATCAGCATCTCACTTGACGAACTGCTAGCGATTTGCTCCTTCAACCGTTGGTTGAACTGACTGTTGTGTTGTCTCATGATCCAAACATCCGGCCACTCCGGGTTCTGTTGCCGAAGCACATCCTTGTGCTGGTCGACATAAGGGGCCACTTCAGTCATATGTTGCAAGACCATGAAATGGGTTTGAGCATACGCGTCCATATCTGAAGTGATTGCTTTCCTTCCGATAGTTCCGATACCCTTGAGCCTCCCCTCATGACGATGCTGCATATAATCGACACAGAACTCAATGACCTCTTCGCTTGCATAAGATTCGACGATGCTGCCCTCCGGCCGAGATCGATTCCGTACATACGACTTGAAAATTCCCATGAACCTCTCAAATGAGTATATGCTACGTAAGAATACGGGCCCGCATATTTTTATCTCCCACACAACATGAACAACGAGATGGACCATGATATCGAAAAACGAAGGAGAGAAATACATCTTAAGATGACATAGAGTCATCACCACCTCGTCCTACAGAGCATCTAGTCCTTCAGGATCGATGACCTTTTGAGCAATTGTGTTAAAGAAATAACATAGTCTCATGATTGTCTCTCAGACATTTATCGGCAAAATATTTCTAATTGCAATAGGGAGTATCTGTGTCATCAGCACATGACAATCATGAGGCTTCATGCCATTTAACTTCAAATCTTGCATCGAAACAAGTTTCTTCACGTTCCCGGAGTAACCAGACGAAACTTTAACACCACGCAAGCACTAGCACAGTTATGTTTTCTCGGCCTTGGACAGAGTGTAACACGCAGGGGGAAGGTACGTTCGTTCATTATCTGTTTTTCTCGGTGCTAACTCAGGTCTAATATCCATATCAGCCAAGTCAAGCTGTATATTGACGCCATCCTTTGTTTTATCACAAATGTTCAGTAAGATACCAATCAAGCTGTCACATACATTCTTTTCTATGTGTATGACGTCGATGCAGTGTCAAACATTTAGGTACTCCCATTAAGGTAAGTCCAAAAATATTGATCTCTTCTTCCATATGTTCTTCTCACGAGCCCTCAATTTACGTCCCTTTCCGAGAACAACATCTAAATTCTTAACCATATTATAAGACTTTTTTCCGCTTAAATGCCTTGGAGCTGAACCGTCTTCCTTCTCTCCGTCAAATTGTTTCACCATCTTGCGGTATGGGTGAGCCCTCTCAAGGAACCGACGGTGACGCATGTACACGGCTTTGTGTGAGTATTTTAGCCACAAACTCTCGGTACCATATATGCAGTGAGTACAAGCTTTGGCACCTTTTGTACTCTGGCCCGACAGGTTAGCAAGGGCATGATAATCATTTATGGTGCAGAACAATAAGAGCGCAAATTGAAGTTCTCTCATTTGTATGCATCCTATACCTGTACCCCTTCGTCCCACAGTACTTTTAGATCTTCCACCAACGACGCTAGGTACACATCAATATCATTCCCAGGTTGCTTTGGCCCTTGAATAAGTATCGGCAGTAAAATATACTTTCACTTCATACACAACCAAGGAGGAAGGTTATAGATGCACAGAGTCACAGACCAAGTGCTATGTCGGCTGCTCATGCTACTGAAAAAATTCATTCCATCTATACACAATCTAAACCTTATATTACTCGGTTTTACACTGAAATCTGCAAAACACCTATCGATGTTTCTCAACTGGGTGAATCAGCAAGATGTCTCAGCATTCCATCCTTCTTGCGCTCCTCCGAGTGCCATTGCAGTAATTTTGCCTCCTTTGGATTCGCAAATAACCGCTTCAAACGGGGAATTATAGGAAGATACCAAGCCACCTTTACAGGAGGTCATTTCTTCACCTCTGTTCCATCGTCATCATCATCTGATTGATTGTTACATTTATATCGGGTTGCGTTGCACGCCGGACAGACATGCATGTTTGCATACTCTTTACGATAGAGGATACAGTCGTTCGGACATGCATGTATTCTTTCTACTTGCATTCCCAATGGACATAGAACCTTCTTGGCTTTATACGTGGTTTTAGGCAACTCATTTTCCACCGGAAGCATGTCCGCTAAAAGACCTAGCAGCGCCGTGAAACTCTTGTTGGACCAACCGTTGCTTGTCTTAAATTTCAAAAGTTCAAGCACAGCTGACAACCGTTGCTTGTTGGACCAACCTACATCACGTGAATAAAGGTTTTTTCGAGTCCTCCATCAAGCCTCAGAATTTAATATACTCTCTCTCTCTTCATAGTTCTTTTCTACATCACGAAGCATCTGATCCAGATTGTCATCGTGCAACCTATCCGAATCCGAACCACAATCATCATCCGGCGACATATCATTGACTTCACCGGCGATGTCGTCCGGCGGTATATCATTGACTTTACCAGCGATGTCCTCCGATGGCATATAATTGACTTAACCGACGATGTCATCCGGTGGCATATTATTGACTTCGCCATGACTGGTCCAACACGTATACCCCTTTTTGAAACCCCTCCAAATCAAGTGCGCTTCAATCTACTCTCGATTCTTAAACATCCTTAAATTCTCGCAGTTAGTGCATAGACAGTACATATATTTCACCCCTTTATTCAACATATCCTCCTCGGCAGCTCTTATAAAAGCAGACACACATTAACGTACTCTTCACTCACACGGTTTGCGGAATACATCCAACTTCGGTCCTACATTATGCACATATATAACAACTTAGCATTAAAATTTAATTTAATTAATTATTACTACATATATACCACATGCATTAAGGCTAGCTAAATCTAAATTAGCTAGATCTTCAAAGTATGTATATAACAGTCACCAAAAAATAATTAGCTAGCTAGATCTAAAATTTAAAATTGCAACCAAAAACAAATTTCATTACCATATTTAGGGCAACCAAGAACTCAATGAACCTTCAAAGAACTCCTGCCAAATAAGCCTCCTTCCACCACGCAAATAAAATGGCCTGAAAGTCTTGCTGACCCCAGCTGTAGCACCGGCTAGATCTGGATCGAAATGAAGACAGATGCATATGCGGTCTGAGCGGCGCAATAAATACATAGCAGGATTATTATAGACGATTTTTACTGAACCACCATCTGTGATAGTCCACAATCATAGAGGGGTTTTAGTCAAAAACCGTCTGTCATAGTTCAGATTATCAAAGATGATTTTTGACTAAAACCCGTCTGTGATGTAAACTATCACAGACGGTTTTTCAGTAAAAATCGTCTACAAGATTATCACAGACGGTTTTTTCTGAAAAACCGTCTGTGATAGTTCACTATCACAGACGGTTTATTTGTAAGAACCACATATGGTTTCCAAATTAAAACCATCTGTAACAGTGTACATCACATACGGTTTCACAAAACTGTCTGTGAGTTGCCGCCTACTATTAGGCTTTCTGTAGTAGTGGCATTGTTTCGCTCACATTTACTTAAGCTTTGAGGTGGTTTCTGACTTTCATGTACTACTAAGATACACTCATAAAAGGTTTCAAAAAAAAAAAGATACACTCATAAAAAAAGATTTACTTTTTGAAAGATATCGTGCAAATGAATACTCTTGCACATGATCTCCTTTTTTGGCTTAGGATCGCGGTAATCAATGTTCAGCCACTCTAGATGGAAATGATAGGAGAAAATTATCAGTAGTTTGCATATGCACTAACACGTTACCGTTAACACGGACACGGCCCAGCCAAGGGGGGAAAGAATCCAACGGATAAGTTAAGACAACGGACCAAAGATCTGAACTGAACAAAAGGGAGATTGGATGTGTTCTTTAAGAATATTTGTGCAAATAAATTTTATATCGATAAACCGATAAACTATTTTGAAAAGGCTGTCTCGATAAACAGTTTTAAAATAATGATAAATGAATTGTTCCGTTTGTTTATTTAAGAGAAATCATAAGTTAAAAAGAACATGCCATTGTGTCGTTACGTGAAGTGCAAACTTCTATCGAAGTTTTTTTAGGATGTGCAAAAGCTTTACAGGTCACTTCATTAAAGAAATCTCATGCAACATGGTGACTTTGATTTTTTTTTTGTTTATGACTTCTCTGAAAAAAATAAATGAAATCATTTCTTCGTCGTTTTTTTAAAATGGTTTATTGAGACAGTTTTTTTAAAATCGCTTATTGTCTGTATTCAATTCGCTCATATAAGCGTTCACGTTAGGACCAAAAACTATTAATCACAACTATAAGCCACCGGGTAGAGACAAAAAGAAACCACCCTTAGCTAAGCAACACGCAGGTTAAAAAGACACAACCATTACGAAACTAAAACAACCAACTACCCAAGCCAACTGCGCGGTCCAGAAGCTCAAGAGATGCACCGAAGATGCCCAATATGCTTGATGGTGCTTATGATCTCCTCCAAGGAACTATACAAACATATCTGACTACCATTCCAAAAGTTGTGATGATCTGTGAGGCAAAAGAGTGCTATGATTCGAGGCTGGGAACATCCCAAACCAAATTTTCACGCCACCAAAGAGTTCAATAACAAATGTGGTATTGTTTCATCTTCGGGAGCACACTGACACAGAGGCTCGGATGGAATAGACCTCTTCTCAACGTGTTAGCTCTCCAACATCGATTTTGACTCACCAGCTAAGCAAAAAACTAACACTTGTACTGAAAATGTTTCTAGACATCTGGATTTTATAGACAATAGGCAAGAATTTGGGACTCTTCTTTTCAGTTTTTATATAGTAACTAACTTTTAAATGGAGTATCTTTTTAAAATAAAATCTAAAAGTTGATTAAAGTACATACTACAGCGACTTCATTTATATTGACTAAAACCATAAATAAGTTTCTATTACCCTGTACAATCTCTCACGAACAATGTAAAAGCAATACGGCTACAGCCAAAACGCATAAACTAAAGCTAAAAAAAATAGGCCCTTTGGTCTGTAGGTGTTGAAAAGTGTGATCTGAATTTGTAACCGTGTCCGTGTAGGACTCTGTGTCCTTGTAAGATTTTGATTTGGTTATCTCTTCATGTGTGACTCTATTCCCCTATACTATATATATGTACTCTAGTAGTCCATAGGCATCCAAGCCAAGTCCATAGGCATCTAAGCTAAGCCTCAAGGCATCCAAGCCTTAAGACACCAAGCCTCAAGAGGTGAGCCCCCAAGAGACAAGTTCTCCATTGTAATATCTCTTTATTATAGTTATTTGCCTTCGAGCGTCCGTAGTTTTTTCCGCAATGATTTTTCACGTAAAAATCTGTGTCTCTTGTCTCTATTTTTCTGTGCATTATTTTGCAACAAGTGGTATCAGAGCTTAAGGTTCAAGATCAAAGCCGCCGCCCCGGGAGTCTCCGGGAGAAGGAGACTCTCGGGGCGGCCATCGCACAGACAGCGGCAGCCATCGCACAGATATGGTGGCATGCACGGCGGCCATAGCAGCATCACGCAAGGACATGAGATTTGACGCGAGGCAAACATCAATTGGCAATCTTATCGTTCATCCATCATTTTCTTCGTTGATCCATCATTTTCTACGGGTTATTACGGTAAGATCCTCATATGAGAAATCTAAGGTGGAGTTGCAGGCTTTCAACACAGTAAGTTAATTTTGGTTATGCTTGACGGGGGTGACTTTGAAAAAAACAGTTGTGGGAACAACAGAATTTGGTGTTTTATTCATAGTTTAATAACGTCATAGTGGCAGCTAGCATAACATTCTGTGGAGTTTTTGCTGTTTTGAAAGTGAAGGTTTTGTTCCAATTTTTAGTTTGAGATAAAGGATTCAAGTGCAAGAAGGAGGTTTATTTTTGCATGGACACAACAACGTTTTCTAGTTATCGTAGCTCGCTATGAGGGATCTACTGCAGTTTATTCTCCATTGACGGCACAAGAATTTCTTTTATCCGAACAGTTTTTTACAGGAGCAGTTTCAATCATGTCATGGGATTCAATTACTTTTGAAGTCGGCAGTTTGGCATACGTGATTGCTACACGTATAATAAGACTGTCCCAGTCTTTCTTGTTGCTCTTTCAATGAGGGTTATTTGCCGAGTTTTGTGTTCTAGATGGAGCATTTCAGATTCCATGATATGAGTTCTTCGCTATCTATCCAGCGCCATAGGTGATGTTTTGGCTTATACCATTCAACGATTGAGTATTGTTTCAGGTGGTCAGTTGCAAAGACTCAGACTTTTGCTGGGGCTATAACTAAAGACCCAAATTTGTTCGTCTGCTTTGTTAATAGCCGTATGTTCAGACCTACTGGTGATTTGCTCAATTTTGCTTTGAAAGAAGCGTTTCGACAAGACTGTTCCAGTCTTTCTACTTGAAGATTAGTCATTTGGACTTTCGGCGCTTAAGGTGTACATGCTAATTTTATTAGAGGAGTTGATGACATTTTTCGACTACTGTAGGGAATTCGGCTCAAGGTGGAGATTATTGAAAAGTGATCCGAATTCGGCTCAAGGTGGATATTGTTGAAAAGTGTGATCCGAATTCGTAACCGTGTCCGTGTAAGACTCCGTGTCCTTCTTGGATTCTGATTTGATTCTCTCTTCATGTGAGATTTTATTCCCTTACACTATATATATGTAACTCAGTAGTCAATAGGCATCTAAACCAAGTCCATAGGCATCCAAGCCAAGTCCGTAGGCATCTAAGCCAAACCTCAAGACATCCAAGCCATAAGAGGGGAGCACCCAAGAGAGAAGCTCTCCATTGTAATCTCTTTTCATTATAGTGATTTACCTTCGAGCGTCCGTTGTTTTTTTCCACAAGGGTTTTTCACGTAAAAATTCGTGTCTCTTGTCTCTATTTTTCTGTGCATTATTTTGCAACAGTAGACGTGGCTGTTCAAAACATGGGAATTTGAATTTCTGGGGAAGCGGCGCAAATTTTTTCAGAAACATACCAAAATCCATGGGATCATTTCCAACTTTTAGAGGTCGCTGGGCTTTTTAAGCTAATTTATGGCTGAATCTGCACTGTAGTTGGTTTATTTTACACTATAGCTGATAGTAACTTATTTGACATAATTAAAATTTAAAAAAAGAGAAATAGAAAAAATAGATTAGCCCATCACGGATAATGCAAACGAATACGAGAAAAAAGAACTGACAAAAAGCTAAAAAAACCAAAAAAATGATAAAATTTAAAAATAAAAAAATAAGCTGAAGTCAAGCCCCGCTCGTTTCAGTTTTTTTTTCTGCTTCAGTTTTTTTTCACTATTCAGTAATTCGTTTTTTCTGATTTTTTTAGATTTTTTAGGCTTTTTTGTATTTTTCTTTTTTCCCCGTGTTCCTTTGCATTGTCCGTGATGGGTTAACATATTTTTTCGATTTTTATATTTTTTTTAAAATTTAACTCTACCTAAAAAGCTAAATCAGATATAGTAAAAAAAGCCAGCTACAGTAAAATTTTAGTCAAAAATAAAAAACCATCGCTAAAACAAACACCCTAAAAAATTCGTCGTGTTGCAGTTTTTTTCGTACATGTAATTTCTAAAATTCGAAGGTACATAATGAATCACGTTTAGTCACTTGAGGGGAACAAGTACAACCAATTACCGATGAGAAAGGTCCTCAAGAAAATACTAAATACCAGTCGGACGAATGAGCATCTTGTGTAAATATATATTGGATTAACAATGATGAAAAGGGAGATGCGTAGGGCGGCGCGCGGGATGAACGGGGGCAAGGGGTTCATGGGGCAGACATTTTTGACCCGGAAAGGTTAATGTGATTTTTTTACTACGTAGGTTTTACACCGTCGAAAGTGGGTGTGAGTGAAGGTGATAAATTATACCAGCAGCATCGATCACTACAGCGACGAGAGATATTCGCGCGCAATCTGCGTCGCACATGTTCAAATCTCCAACATTAGTGAAGGGGAAAAAAACTGAACTTTTTAATCGGTGTGTATGCTACGTGTACTAGTATCAAAGGACGATGCGATTTTTTTTAGGTCTGCTTCAACGAGTTTTAGCTTCTGATTTTTATTTCTTACTTCTTAATTTTATTTTTTTTCTCTTATTTCTTTGTATTATCTATGATAATATAATTTTTTATTTTTTTTAAAAAAAATAAAAAATAATTACACTGAAAAAGCTAACAGCAGTTACAATATATTTTCAGCCGTTACATTACAGAAAAAACTAAAAATCTAAACTTACAAACCCAACTGAGTACTACCTAAATCTGCCCATTCAAATTCGTTGAAGCAGAAATGAAGCCCCGCAACAATTCCGATCAAATCTCGGACGCTTAGCTTTTTCCGTGGTTAAAATTGTTACACACACTATTTACGAATGTTGATCTCTATCGTTCTTTTTTTTTTTGCAATATAATCGAGAAATGTTACGTGCATGATCAAAAAATATTATATCTAGTGTACGGAGCATCCGGACGCTAGCAAATCTCATAAGAAATTCCGTGAAAAAAGTACGCAATCTTCCGGAATGATCTGCAAATGCTTTGACGGACAGAACTCAAACTGGCTGGTGGCATCCTAGCCCTTAGGTTTGCTACCTTGCCAAGTGTAACAAAAATTTTAGATCTTTAGCTCCACAATTCAAGATAATCTTGATTGATTCACATATATGCACAAAAAAATTTTGTTTTCTTATATAGTCTACCGGGATTGGACTGCTAGAGAAATCGAAACTTTACACAGCACAGCCACCGATATATGTAGCTACGTGTTGACTTCAAGACGTGTTGTTTTAGTTTCGTAAAAGTAAACCATGCTATTTGACGTCATACGTCTTCCCGCTCGAGTTACGTTCGGGCCAGGTAGCCCTGCCCTAGTGCCAGCCCGTTCTCGTACAGGGAGCTTTGCTTTTCTTTTCTCCCGTCCTCCTTGACTTTCTTTTCCATCGGTAACAGCGGCCGGAGAGCTGCCAAGTAATCCCGTATTTCCAACTGGGACCGTATTATTAGTGCCCGTATTGAATCCTGTTCTGACCTACCCGATGTGTCAATCCAATGCATCCTTCGGACATCTCTAATGATCTGAATCAGCTAGCTATTTATATATACATATCAGTATATATCCTATGTGAAGGAAAGATAGTATGTAAAAAAAATCGAACCAGCTCTTCCTTAAGCACTAGTCTATAACACAAAACGAGATATCCTCTATAAATGATAATCCTTTTCTGTGTGTGCATATAAGCATTAAATAGCTATCTTTATAGATAGTCCTTTGGATTGCTAGCTTTTAGTGTGTACTCTATAAATGATGTGGAAGTCTCCTAGTTAGTTGCTAGTTATTATTAGAGATGCTCTAATATATCCAGATTTGCAAAGCAATAGAAGAAATTTACACCCGTTACAATTAACTGTGTAGATTTTTTTCTTCTTCACCTTATTAACACGGCAATTTCTAGCCTTTAAGATCAAACGTAGTGGCTTCTTTTGAATTTCATAATTTTGGATCTTATATGATATGGATTTTTCGCTTTACTTTGGAATTTGGATATATATACAATTAGATACTTTTATTTTATTTTTATTCTGAATTTAGATATTTAGGGATTTTAATTTAGAATTCATATAAAATATCAAATCACTAATTTCCACCTAATTTATTCCAAATTTGAACTATGTAGGGGTTTTTAATTTAGAGTTCTAATGAAAATCACATCGCTGATTCCCTATTATTTTTCATTCCAAATTTATATTAATTTATATTGTTATCTTTTATTTAATTTACAATATCAGTTTTAGGTTAGAATTCATATACAAATCCAATAGTTAATTTTCATGTAATTTTATTCAAAATTTCAACTATTTACAGCTCTTAATTTTGAGTTCGTACGAAAATTTTTTGTAGTTTTTATTGTACTTGATATGAACTCTTTATTTTAATCTAAACCGTTATAATTTATGCCCGCTAGATGAATGGTTAGGTGATTTTCTTTAAATAGTAACATTTAATGGCTGCTATAGCTTAATTATAGGGGATTTTTGTTAAATATTAATATTCAATGGCTGCTATAGCTTAATTTTAAGGTTCACAAATTACGGACTAGATGTTTTACTGTTTTATAAGAATTTCTAGTATGTTTATTATTTTTCTTAGTAGCTCTAAACGAACTGTCATGAGTTTTAAGTATATATTAGTTGTAAATAGATTGTGTCTCTCTTTTTTTTCTCCTTATGGATGGATTAGATTAAGGGCTGGCCAAGAAGACGATAGTGCTAAGCTCTAGACTCCCAAAGATGGCCCCATTAGCCGACAAAAGGAAACCAACAACCGAACCGTGCAAGAAGATGGCTAGGCATGCAGGCAGTCTGGAATCTCCGGGTAGCCCACTGGTCTAGCACATAGCTCCGAAAATTAAGGAATGGTTCTTTTTAGCTGTGGTTGATGGTTTTTTGACTGTTTGTGATAGAGATTGTGGAAAGAGAGATACTCGTTTACGATTTTTGATAGTACAGATATTAGTTTTTAAACATGTACTACAATTAACTTGTAGACTCCATCTTAAAAAAATACTTCGTTTAAAAGTTAGTTACTGTAGTAAAAATTAAAAACGGTTTTTAGAAGCCGCAAAAAATAGATCCTATGTGTATGTCAGGAGCACGGATGAAAGCCATAGGAATAAGAAAAAAAAGAATAGAAAAAGAATCTATTTATAAAATAAAAGATCGGAAAACACTAGAATTTTGCAGTAACGAGTGATATTTTTTAGAGATGAATGACATTGATTTAGTACGACAGCATCCACTCATAACCAAGCACAGACACCGAGACAAAGGAGCCAGAGTGGAGGATTTTCCAACAAGTCTCCCCTCTATTTCCTTTTCAACAAATAGTACAGAAGACTTTTGGTAGTATTTATTTTGGTTTAAAACTAATTTTTATTTCTGATTTTTATTTTTTACTATTCAGTAGTTTTATCTTTTTCTGTTTTTTAGATTTTTTTAGCCATTTTTGTCTTTTCTTTTTTTTTCCCGTATTCCTTTACATTGTTTGTAATGGGCTAATATGTTTTTTCTATTTTTTTATTTTTAAAATTTAATTATACTAAATATATCGACTCAGTTATAATAAAAAACTATAAATCAATACTAATCTGAGCGCAACCTTTACCCATTCAAAGGAATACTGTTGCTCTATTTCCTTGGTCCAAACGCATCTACAGTTTTCCAATCCCTAGGAATCTTGATTCCTGTATTTTTTTTTCCTTTGAATTTCCTCTGTATCAAACGGGCCTAAAGCAAACTTTAAATGATGTTTGGTCCGAGGGGTAAGGCAATGCCACTCCAGTTGTTCTCTGAAGCTCTGATCACGTCTTGTCAGGAAAAAGGAGAGAAAGAAAGAAAGCAACTGTTCTGTTCCCTGGCATGACCTACGCTAGTCTCAGGTGCGGACCCTCTTGATTTGGTAGTTGTTTAGCTAAATATTTATTACTTTTTTATAAAAAAATAAAGTATATACTAGATATTATATATATACTCTTGAGTTAAAATATTACATATTTATATCTAAAAATATAATTTAGTGCAATTCAACTCACACCTCTCTTTCTTAGACCATCAGTTTCCTCTACGCCCACTAGACCCACCACAACCCAAATTTCTCAGGCTCCAACCAGCTACCCAAATCCTATCCCTAACTAGGCATCTCTCTCAATGTGGTGGCGGCGCGGACATGGAGGGTGAGGGAGCCAACCAAACGAGAGACAAGGTAGTACCATAGTGGCGTAAGCACACAATGGTCGCACATGGCGGTAGCCAAGGAAAGGGAGAGAGAGAGCACAGGGCATGCTGTGGTAGCCGGCGATGGCAAACTAATTCCCAAATCAAAGCTACAAGTACCCTCCTAGAGCAAAGTGAGGGTACGACCTAGTGCGAATAAGCAGGAAAGTGACGCAACGAGTTGGATGGCAACGTATGAAACACACGGCATTGCGTGCGAGATCTCATTCCCAAGTGAGTTGCATTCGGTCCTACACTCTCCCTCCTAATTCCGAAATTGGCAAATCATATATAGATCATTGAATGATTATACCTTTGTAAAACATAGATTGTAGTACCTTCAAAAATGAAGAAGTTTACAGATTTAAAATCTTTGTAGATAGTGTTGGTTAGCTTAACATAATAAATGTAATTTCGTTAAAATTTTAAATTAGATAGCATAAAAATTTAAAGAAATTAGCAAGTTGGTTCTAAGGAATAATAAAATAGTTATCTCTGGAATTGCATGATGTATCGTAAAGTTAAAATTGCATTTTCTTAGTTATTTTGTAGTTTTTCTGTATTATTTTGAGATTTTTTGTTAGGATAATTTATACTTTTTTCCACCAAAGTCTTTTTTCTTTAAGTAAAATTTTATTAGCTCCAAACGCCAAAACACATGATCCGCTAGTCACTAGGTTACACCAGAGCCACCGCTCCACACAAAACCTACCGCCTAGCTAGCTAGCTACGCAGGGCATCTTCTGGTCGGCATCTTCTAATCTTGCACGCATCAAGCCACGTAGACCTGTTCTTTATAATTTCAGCTTTTAATTTTTTCTATAGTAACTAATTTTTAAATAAAATATTTTTTGAAAAACAAAATCTACTACTTAATTATAGTATATACTATAGAAATTTTATTTATATTAGTAAAAACTATATATAAATTTTTATTACTTTATAATCTCTCTTATAAATAGTTTAAAAAAATATAAGCTACATTAAAATATTATAAGCTACAGTAAAAAAGACATGCTCATGGTTTTTTCAACCGGTATGACACAAGCTTAGGAGAATTTCTACGTCTTGCGCACTGAAGTCAGTGCACACTCAACAGGCACCGGTCTGTCTAAAAAAAGAATCTCCAAAAAACAGGCACCGGTTTGGCATTTTTCGTATGTTACATTGCATTATTGGCAAGCAAGCGTTCATCATGCGGCGTTGGTATGATGTTGTTTTGATAGGACACTTCCTTGTCTGCGAGTTATCTAAGGGGGTGATTGGAATAGTGATGGTTTTTAATTTTTGCTGAAAAAACACTATAGTTAGCTGAAAAAACATTGTAGTTGAGTTGGTTTATTGAGTATAATTAAATGTAAAAAAATATAAAAAAACCGAAAACAAAAAAGAAAAAAAATATAAGTAAATTTTTTTAAAAAAATGAAAAACACTGTGCGCGCTACAATGAACTCATCGCGATCGCCCACCGCTCAGCGTTGGCAAAAGCCAACCTGAGCGGAGCCTAAGATTGTGTTTTAACTAGCTTTTGATTTAAGTTTATATCTATGCCTTTTAGTTTTTAGCTGAAATCACATTATAGCAGCTGTTAACTTTTTCTAAGAAAAAATTAAAAAAGTTTAAGAAAAATTGAAAAAAACTGTTATATCATCGTGGGCAATACAAAAGAGTAAAAAGAAAAAAAATCAACATAAGCCGAAATTAAAAATCGATGTGTTCCAAGTGGTTTCTAGTTTAAATAAGTTAAAAACTAAAAAAATTCGCTAAAATCATTTGGAGTTGGGACATATGTCATCTATTACGATTAAATGGAATGGGAGTGGATATATTTCCGTTAGGTCACACTAGCTCGCCTCTGTTTAGATTTCATTCCACATATACCAAGGAGAAATAAGGGAAGGATTCTCTTGGGAGGCCCCCAAAAACTCACTTTAGAGGCTCTATATCAGAGTTTGCCACCTAGCCTCTAACACTAACGTCAAAGCAATCCATCTTCTTCCTCTGTACCCTCTTCTTCTCTATCCCCATTTCTTCTCCACCTCTCTCTCTCTCTCTCTCCCCCTTATTTCCCATCTCTCTCTTTCATTGCCCTGGCCTGTTGAAGTCGTGTGCTGCCCAGTTCCTCCACGTCTACGTGGCCGCTCACTGTGCTGCGCTATTGCCAGCCGCGCCATGCTGCACCGTTGCTTCGTGCCGCCTCTCCGCGCCTGCGCCAAACCATGGACAGCCTTGCTGCGCCACACTGGAGCTCGCCAGAGTGTTGCCATTGAAAAACTTGAAATAGAGAGAGAGAAAGGGATGGAGAAGAGGAGATATATTGCTTTGAGATTGGTGTTGAAGGCAAGACGGTAAAATCTAGAATGGGATCTTTAAAGGAATGTTTAGGGCCTTCCTCGAGAAATTTTTTTTTTCAGAAATGGGGACTATGTGATCATGGTTTCACTAGTGAAAAGAACAAAAAATGACAGCAGGCACACCATGCAGATGCAAGGGGTAGAGCGGCCACTTGCTTTGCTTGGCTGATAAGACGAAGTTTTTGGAATAAAGGGGTTACTGAACTTACAGTAGTGGTAATTTTGACCGGAGAAAAAAAAAGGTAATGATGCCGCTTTTAGAAACAGCCCCCTGCTCTTTTTCTTTTCTTTTCTTTCCCCCTCACATTGGAGTAATAGTGACCGTTCCAACATGTCGATCGCCCTGGACTCCTGGTCCTTGTTTTTTTTTCTCCCTTTAATAGTGATTACTGATGACCGTTGCTAAGGTAACGCTTAGTTTAGCATTAACTTATAACTTTTTTACTGTTACTAGCTTATTTTTTACTGTAACTAAGATGATTTATTTAGCATAATTAAATTTAAAAAATTATAAAAATAGAAAAAAACATGTTAGCTCATTACGGACAATGTAAAGAAATACGGGAAAAAAAGAAAAAGGTAAAAAGCCTACAAAATCTAAAAAAAGAAAAAGATAAAATTATTAAATAGTAAAAAAATAGAAGTCAGAAGTAGAAACTGACTTCAAACCATTTTGAGCATAGCCTAAGTTACAATTTATTAACAAAAAAAAGTACCAGTAGCTAGTTACTAAAGTATTTCCTTGCCTTCTAAATACTACTATTATACTGCTTTTACATACAAAGGTACTGAAACTAGATGCTAGATCAAACCAAAAGGCATGCATGGTAGTCATAAGCATATGTAATGGGAGTATCTATCTATCTGCTCGGATACGACCATCCATGTATGCGTAGGTGTGAAAAATAGGTATGAATTATCTGTATTATTCGGTTATTGTATTTGATAGGATATGAATACAATATAGATTTTTTATTTGATTAACAATCTCTTTCCTATTCGTATTCGTATTCGCATAAAAAATATAGATACAAATATGATATGGACTTTTTACCATCTGAAATATTATTTTATCCGGACTATTCGTATCTAGATTCGTATTCGGCGAAGCAATATACATATTTTTTTATTGTAGTACGACTAACTAGTTGGATAAGTTTTTTTTAATTCAATATGAATTTGTGTTACTTTAGGTGAAGTAAATGAATTAAAATGATTAAGTATGACTGTACAAGAATAAAATATAATTAATATCTTTCTACTATATAAGTTATGAGGATATCCGAATTTAACCAAATTAAGTAGATATTTAATTTGAATTTATATTTATATTTAAGAATATTCAAAATTGTATCCATATTCATTTACAAAATACAAATTTGAATATGATTAGAACACTATTTGATACGTATTATCCGTTTCCACCTCTAAATATGCGGATTAACCATCGGAATAAAAGGGTGAATCGGGAAAAAGGAGTTTTCAAAAGGGAGGCTAGTGTAGTAGGAGGGGGAAACTAAAAAAAAAAAAGCCGTGCAGCTTCCTTGAGATTTCTTGCTCCTCCAGCGTCATGTCAGAGCAAGTGGCGATGGCAAAAACACTGGCGACGGCGACGGAAAGCGAACCGCGTGAGATCACTGTAGCAAGTGGCTGTAGCAAAACACTGCGATGGCACGTTTTTACCGTAACGGGCTACCGTAGCAGCTGATCTAGATCGCCCTTTTTGAATCGAATGACTAGGAATTACTGAAAGTCAGTGCTGTTTTTCTCAGACCTTGGTAGAGCTCTAAACGGCTAAAAAAAACTATGTTTTTTAGTTATAATTGTACTATAGCGGTTTTAATTTTTTCTAAGTTAGAAAATAAAAAAATTAAGAAAAATTAAAAAATAATGTTATATCTTTTTGGACAATATAAAAGAATAAAATAAAAAAACTTAAAAAATAAAAAAACAAAATTAAGAAGTCGACGTTTTTTAAGTGACTGAAAGCCAAAAACCCGAAGCTAAAGGCTACATTGAAGGCGAAGCCGCCGTACAGATAATCTCATTCTATTTTCTATGGTAGAACCCACGGTTGAAAATTTTCATAACGTATTCCTTAGAAAGCCAATAATATCTTTTTTGAGAGTCAAAGAAATCAACTGTGATCACCCTAAGGCCTTGCCAAGTAGACTTTGGAATTCTTTATATATATATATATATATATATATATATATATATATATATATATATATATATATATATATATATATATATATATATATATATATATATATATATATATATAGGAAAAATACTTTCTACACCCGGGTGTAATTACGTCCTATATCGTTTCTCACAACGTAGGGAGTATCCGTGTAACGGAGAGTATGTACGTGTAGTATACGAGTATTTAAGATCATCTAGGTGGTATGAACAATTTTTTAGAAGTAGTATGTATATTTTTTTAGACATACTCATTTTTATGTGCGTATATGAAGGTATTAACAAAATACACTAAAAAACTATAGACTCTCTTACAATTTTTTCATGTGATTTATATTGAAGTATCTTATAATTAGTATATGAGTATATCCAAAGTGATAAAGGAGTCTCTCAAGTTCGTTTAGATGGTATATTAGATGTGGGTATAATTACACCCGGGTGTAGAAAGTATTTTTTCTATATCTTTACTATTTAAAAAAAAGGAGTTGGTGGTTGCCGTCACGTCCACCCTCCCTCACTTCTTAACCATTCGATCTTTCTCCTCTCTTTTCAGCCACACGATCTGATTAAACCCTAAAATCTCAACATCACCCCTCCGCCCCCACGCCTACCCCTCGCTCTTCCCCCCGCCGCCCCCACGCCTCCTCCTCGCTCTTCCTCCCGCCGCCCCCACGCCTCCCCCTCGCTCTCCCCCCGCGGCCCGCGGCCTCCTCCCCCTCCCCATCCCGCGCTGCTGCCTGCCTCCTCGCTCTCCCCGCGCCTCGCTCTCCTCCGCCCCGCCTCCTTCCCCTCCCATCCGCGCTGCCTTCGCTCTCCCTCCGCCGCCCCGCCTCCTCCCCTCCCCACGTAGCGCCGCTCTCTCTCCCGGTCCTCCCGGTCCCACAGTGCACACCCGGCCTCCCCTCACCCCGCCGCGCCCCGCCGCCCCATCCCCCCCGGCCTTTCCCGCCGCCCCTCCTCCCCTCCCCCTCCGCAGATCCGCCCCGCCGCCTCCTCCTCCCTCTCCCGCTGCCCCTCCTCCCCCCCCTCCGCCGCCCCTACTCCTCCCCACCGCCCCGCCACCCCCTCCTCCCCCCCCGCCGCCCCTTCCCGCAGCGGTGGCGGCGCAGCTTTGCCACGCACGAGCTCTTCTACAAGGGAGTGTAGGGGCCCTCCTCCCAGCCACATCGTGATTTCCTCCCGATTCGAATCACCACCATTCTTCTCCTCGCCTCCTCTCCCGACCCAGGCAGCTCGGGCCTTGTCTCGTTCGCACGTTGCAGATCCGAACGACGGACGCGGAAATGCCGCACGGAGAGGATGGCGACGGCGATCTGGTCCTTGCCTACTTGGATCCGGCCGGGTCTTGCCGGACGCGGCGCTGACACGAGGAGGAGGCCAACAGAGGTGGCGGTGAAATGCCCTGACGAGAGGCTGTATGTCAAGCGGCGGGTGATTGCTGGTACCAGTACAGTACGCGCTCCATTCTCTTGCCCCTGGCATTCCTTGATTTCCTTCTCAAGTTACGATCATCTCATGGCATGCGCCCGAGTATTGGCGCGCGCACTTAACGGACTCAGGTCACCTCGACGTCTCCTTTGCCCTAATCCTGGTTCATCTCAATGGTAATTCTTTCCCTATTCACTTGGCATTCTATCTGTTTGTTGGATTGCTTCATAGGAAGTGTTCTTTGTATTGCCTTGAGTCAGTACATTGACTGTTGTTAGGTAAGTTAAGATCGATTGCTTTGCTTTGTGTTTACTGATTCATATTAGTTACGTATGATAAACAAAACAAAATTTTGCTTGCTTTGAGGTTGTTTCATCTGGATGCTACTATTTAGGAATTTTTTGTTTGTTGAATTAAAATCTGGTGCCCTATATGCAAAGGTGCACTATATGGCAGAGATTGTGGGAGTAGGTGAGCCTGAGTGTCTTGTAACTTCTTACTGTCTGATGCATAACTTCAAGCTTGCGTTTTGTACTGAGGTTTCCTGATTCCCAGTGGTACGCCGAAATTCTCTGCCAGATTCTCGCGATGATGTGAGCAACATTCGCATAATAGTATTCCATTGCTTTAATTGAGTTCTGGCAGGTAGGAGCTAGATATTATTTCAGGAATAATGCTTGTTTGTAGCCAATGTTTGACAGACATCCTCTACATGCATACTCTGAAACCCTTCATGAACCCTAGGTAGTACATGCATGCTTTTACAGGTTTTGAATTAGTTTCTTACTCCTTCAGCCCTGATACTGTTGAAGTAGATACATGGGTTCATGCTTATGGTAAAAATGAAATACATCAAGATTGTCATATACATGATTCTATGACAGGCTATATAGTGTTGACGGCTATAAGGTTCAAATTTTAATCACTCATATATACCACTAATCACATAACCTATCAACATTTGCTGTTTAGCTTCTCATCCCTGTCATATTACCATTTACCTGTGTGGGCTAGGTAGATTTTTCTCCCTGCTCAACATGTTCACAGTTGTGTTGCTCCTTTAGTCTATAAGTGTAGATTCTGCCTTTTTGGTTGCAGTCGCATTTATGGAGCCTTATTGTCAATTGTTTCTTTGCAGCCTAAAAATGCACGATGAGTCAACTTCTCGACAAAAGGTCAATGATGATGTTCAAGAGGGTGCTCTTCCTCCGTATCTACTTAATCGTGATCGGGCATAGCGTGCCAAGGTAAATGCTTGTTCCTGCCAACTAATTGTGAATTTGTGATACACGACACTTCGTGTTGCATTGATCATTAATAGACTCGTGAAATCTAGGTTCTCAACAACACAATAAAGCAAAAGAGGAAGGAAAAAAGCTGGCAAATGGGATGTTCTTTTGCCAAAGGTAATTCTCAATGCACACTATTATTGCCTACTTGTTTCAGTCGGTTGCACACAATAATGCATTGCTATATAGGCATTGCATACATTCGTAGTTCATTAGTAGTTGTTAACCCATTTGTATTCGGATGTTCTTTTTAGGAACTACGATGCGCTACAAGGCAACCGATTCGCCATCTCCTGTGTTTTGTCTAAAAATGCTTTTATAAACATTAAGTGAACAATTACGTGGACTACAAATATTTTTAATTTTCCAATGAGCCAAATAATTGATATTTGTGTTGATATGCAAACAATAACATGAGCCCTGTATATGCATACATAATGACGTAAGAAAAAGTTGATATTTATTATTCAGTTTGAGATATTTGATAGTATGCATCACTTTTATTTGGTTTTCCGTTGCAACGCACGGGCACCTTACTAGTGTATATATATATATATATATAGTAGAGCTGCACGTGTTATTTACACGCTGTAAGTACTAACTTTATCTCAAGCCAACTAGAGTGGTAGTATCATGCAGTGTGTCTTTCTTTGGAAGTTTATTATCGAGTCCTCGCTATCCGACCCTAACTTTGTGAACAATCACTAAATTTAACTAATGTTAACCGAAGTCCCCGTACAACTTGTTGATCGTTTCTACGTCACTGTTCCAGTTAGAAAAAAAAAAAACATCCCTGACCATCCAGGACTGGCTCGCTTAGCTCAGAATTAGCACCGCATCGACCGTTTCACCTAGCGTAAAAACTATTTTACCACCACATTCATGTACGATTTCATTTTTCACTCGCGCAGGCTGGCTCCCTTTTGAACAAATCTCTCGATCTTCTCGCGGTAGTAATTACCACTAACCAAAAACTCCAACGATTTTCACGCAAGATTCATGCCTGGCCCTTCGATATATCATGATATAAGAAGTACTTCAACTAGCAGTAAAATAATGGGGTAACAAGAGGCAGATGATTCATAATGGTGTGCATGCATAGGGACAAGGGAGCTCTGGTGGGTTTGTCAAGGTGGGGTGGCACGGAGTTCTACCCCTGGGTAGTGGTCGGGGTTGGACTCCCCAGACCCACACGAGTGGCCTCTGAAACGCAAAAAAGAATAATAGAACCCCCAAGAGAGAGAAGCAAAACCTCAAGACAAGAACACCACCACTCCCCCCCTCTCTCTCTCTCGTCTCCCTTCTTTTCCAACCATTTTTCCGTCAGTTGCAGAGTAAGGGGAACACCAAACCCAACCAGACCAAACCCTGTAGTACTAGTAGTATCTCTACTGTACTCTTTCTCTCTCTAAAACCAATCCAAGTAAGACTTAAGAAAAGCTTTAAAGCCTCACTTATTTAGACTTAAATTTTTAACTTATTTTTCACTATTTATAATTTTGGTTTTTTTAGCTTTTTACTAGTTCTTTTTTGTTATATTCATTTGCATTATACGTGATAAACTAATATGTTTCTTTTCTATTTTTAGATTTTTAAAAATTAATTACGTCAAATAAACCACCATCAGCTACAGTGTAATTTCAGCCAGTTACAATACAATTTCAGCCATAAATCACCAAATTTCAGCTCAACCGAGTGGTCTCACGAATTGCTAAAGCTTAGTTTGCTCTAGACTTGATTCAAGCTCCAAACGAGTCGAAGCCGAGCCTGGTCTCGAGCTCGCGAGCTTCTACGAGCTGAGTTTGAGTAGCTCGGTAGAGCTTATTAATTTTCCAACCCACACGCAAACCTCCATTTCCCACTGCTCATTTTCAAAATCCACTGGTCTCCTAACCCTAGCTGCCACCAATATCCAACCTACCCTCCCCATTCTCCACCTCTTTCCCAACCAGCCGCCTCTCCTCCCACCCCTCCGATCACCACCCACTTCACCGCTTCTCCTCCCACACATCGGCTAATCCTTCTCAATTCCTCCTCTCCTCTGATCTTTGACCATCATCCACCGTCGGCTATTCTCCCACCTCGATGCCGCCCTGCTTGGAATCTCCTCCGTCACTGCCATGGAGGAGATACCTCGCTGCTTGGGCAGAGACCGTCGGTCACCCTGCTCCTGCCCCTACCTAGATCTTTTTTTTTACCGTTGACGACATCACCACCAAGGATCTCCTCCACTGCCTGGGCAAGGTCACTGGTTACCCTTGCTCCCGCCCCACTTAGATCCCCATCTGGTATTGAATCTTGATGAATGATTAGTGTGTCGGCTATAGTGTTGTGAATCTTGTGATCTTGACGAATCTTTTGGTCTTGATGTTTTGGATTGTTCATCCCTTGAATTTCTGTGCTTATTTTCTAGAGTTAGAACTTAAGGAAAAATATGTTGCATCTGCATATGATCCATTTCTTTTGACATCAATTCTTTTGTTAACGAGCCTAGACCAGCCAAGCTTTGAACGAGCAGAGCTCGAGCCTAGCTCAACCTAGGCTCGCTCAAGGTTAGCTAGAGTTTGTATCAAACTGGAGCCCAGCCAGACGAACTCACTTGAGCTCGTCTCATTTACGATCCTAAATCCACGTAGAGTCAGTATCCTCCAACCAAAGTAAGGAATACTCTCTCTGTTCTTTTTTATGATCTTTGAGATATGACTTTGACTGTTACTTTTTTTATAATAATTTTACACTAAGATATATTAATAAATTATAATATTATAAAAATATTTTTTAACAACAAATATAATGATACAATTTGTATATAGCTAATCTCGATACTTTTAAATCTATTGGCGGTAAAACTTTAAAAAGTTTTATGGCATGGATTCAAAAAGTCAAGTACTACATCTGTTTCGCAATATAAATCCTTATTCTTGGGAAACGGCATCCCATAATATAAGTTCATTGTTGAGACTAAACGTGTAGTTATTATAATATTTTCACTATATGCTCTTACTTTAATACTGAGAAAATGAGTGAGTAGTTGTAGTATGTCATTTAATAGAGGTATGTATGGTTCAATGATATTAACTTTTTTTTAAAGATATGTACGATTCAATAATATTAACTTTTTTAAATCTAATGTCTCTTTAACTTTAGCATATGGTACAGTAAACTTTAGACTTATACTGTGGAAGGGAGCGAGTAAAAATGATCGAAGGGAAGTAGCAATTACCAAACCAAACAAAAAGTTACCCAAAACAAGTTTAGAGAGAGACTCAGAAAAAGGAGCAAGCATTTATTTTCCTCGTTTTATTTGCTGGGGTGTTAGGAGAGGGAGAGGCTCCTCGCCCTCTTATATTGGAGCCTCCCTTAGCAGCAGCAGCACAAACTGTTCCTCTCCTCTCTTCCGTTACTCCTCACCTCCCTACTCTCCTCTCCTCTTTTGAAGGCAAGTGCTTGCTCCTCTCCAATCCATCAGGCTTGAGAACCCAAGAATGGCTCACGAGATGAGTGGTGGTTTCTTTGGCCATCCTCCGCCACCGGCGCCGTTCCAAGAACAGCTGGTCATGGAGGAGGATGAGGGGTACAACGGCCACGTGGACGAGGCGGAGGAGGGCGGCCACGGCGGCAGCGGGGTACAGGGGAAGCTCTGCGCGAGGGGCCACTGGAGGCCCGCCGAGGACGCCAAGCTCAAGGAGCTCGTCACGCAGAACGGGCCCCAGAACTGGAACCTCATCGCCGAGAAGCTCGACGGCAGATCAGGTAAAAGAGAACAACCAGCACCTAAGATGCTTGCTCCCCTGAATGCAATGACGAGAAGGGCTGTTGCATTTTGGATTCAATGCGCAGAGAGAGAGAGAGAGAGAGAGACAGCTTGGAGCTTTTGCTGCGTCTTCTTCCGTTTTGCGCGTGGTTTCTTCCTTGGAAAAAAGTTTTGTGCTTGTTGTCTGTTGTGTGGTTGGTGCAATGGCGATCGTTGATTCTGACTCGTGCGGTTGTGTTCTGCTTTTTCTTTTGGCGGCGACGGCGAGCAGGGAAGAGCTGCCGGCTCCGGTGGTTCAACCAGCTGGACCCGCGGATCAACCGGCGGGCGTTCTCGGAGGAGGAGGAGGACCGGCTGCTGGCGGCTCACCGCGCCTACGGCAACAAGTGGGCGCTCATCGCGCGCCTCTTCCCCGGCCGCACCGACAACGCCGTCAAGAACCACTGGCACGTCCTCATGGCCCGCAAACAGCGCGAGCAGTCCGGCGCCTTCCGCCGCCGCAAGCCATCCAGCTCCTCGTCCTACTCGCCGTCGTTCCCTGCCCCGCCGCCGCCGCCGCACTTCCTGCCCGTTGTCGCCCTCCACCACAGCCACAACCACACCTCCCACCACGGCTCCCCTCCCCTGCCGCTCCACCAGTACGGCACCACGGCGGCCGCGCACGCACAGGCGCAGCAGTACAACGCCGCCGCGGCCACCCGCGCGTACAGCGGCGGCGAGTCCGACGAGTCCGCGTCCACCTGCACCACCGACCTCTCCCTGAGCTCCGGCAGCGCCGCCGTCCCCTGCTTCTATCACCAGAGTACGTGCCCCCGCTCGCTCCAGCTGCATGCTTGCCGTCACGGCTCAAGTCCCAAGCTGCCGTTTTTTTCCTTGTCACATGGTCTTTCGATCGACTGACACGGTGGTCTTTGTCCGCTTCAGGCTACGACATGCTCCCGCACACCACCGCGCCGTTGGCGGCGTTCGCGCCGAGCGCGCGCTCCGCCCCGTCGTCGGCTCGGCAGCACCGGGAGGCGGTCGCCGGCCAGGGCGGCGACAAGGTCACCCTTCCCTTCTTCGACTTCCTCGGCGTCGGCGCGACATGACCAGCGCAAGGCCGACAAGTGAGCGGCGGTGGTGTACAGGAGGAGGCCAAGATCAAAGCCCAAGCTAAGCTTAAGAGTTAAGAGCTAAAGAACAACGAGACAAGGAGTAGAAAGAGGAGGAGAAGGTAAATTAATGGCGATTTGTGTGGGTGTGGGGATGGATTTTTGGCTCCACGCCTCAGTTTTGCTGCCGCTGCTGCTGATTCTACTGCTTGGGAGTTGCAGCAAACAAGCAGAGCAGCAGATTATTCAGATGAATGGATGGAAAAGAAGTGAACTCGTGCAACACAAACTGCAAGGCAAGGCAGATCAGATACTCAACTAATGCTAGATTACTTGATGCCTCTGCATCTCTCTCTTCTTTTCATGTTCTGTTCTGCTTCTGTTCCTTACCTTTCTCTCTCCTCCTCTTCCCTTTGTAATGAACAAGAAGAAAAGAACTGATTCCCCTTGCAACAAGAACCGGTTGCGAACTTGCAATGCAACACAGCATGAGTGAACATGCCCTCCTCCGGCTTGTGTGATCGATCGATCGATCCTTGCATCGCGTCGCGTTGCATGTCTCTGTCCATCTGGCGAACAAGAAGGCTCACTCGGTGTACTAGGAACGCCGGTCTGATCGTTGCGCACCAGCGAGCACTGAGCAGTGACTGCAACGAGCGTGATGGTGTCGAGCTAGCCTCCTCTTGTTGCATTGATCGACAAGAACATTTTGACACCAACATTTTGGCCCCTCTCTCTCTCTCTAGGCGTGGATTTGGGGATTCCGTTGGACTGTTGCGCGCACGGCCCTGGCTAGACGGAAGGTCGGAGCTCACCCTGCAAGCGAACGAAACTGCTGTTGCACCGCAGCTTGTTGTTTCCTCTCTAAGTTAGTTGCTCACTCTGCAAGTGCTGATGATGTTGCTACGGCCTTACTCTCACTCACCGACCATTGCTGCAAAACACACAACTACCTGGTCAATGCCCATGCTGATGAACAGTTAATACAAGCGTGTTCGTAGATATGTACCAATCCATTATGCAAAGTTTGCATTGATCAATCAAATGCAACCGTGCATGTTCTAACTGTTTTAGTAGTTAGTATTATCTACCAGTAGCTCTGCTGAAGTTTGCCTGGAATTGTTGAGCATGGACACGTATATGTGTGTATGTATGTGTGCAAATCAATTGAGCCTGATAAGCAGTCTGCTTCTCTGATGGAATGGATGAAGGCATGAATGAATGAAGCAGTCCTGCTCTTCAACCACTGAGGACTGGGTCAGGGGTCCAAGGTAACAGGCCCCCAGTTTATGTTTCAGCTGACGCTCTGATGTGTGAATCAATACATAAACTTATCTCCCCTCAACAACAGGGAAAAAAATTAATCTTTTTCTAGTGAAGTCTTGTCTGAAGACAGGTTTGTGTATCTTTGTATCTGAACTGATATAACTGGGAGGTCGCTTGCCCAGTTGAATTGATGAACTGGTCGTGTTCAACAACTATGTGGAAGCTAGTCTGTGTCAACCTAAATGTACATACACCATCACCCACATCCTATTTATTGTACATCTGGTTCAAGCTAGATTCTCCCCTAATTGTATTTGAACACTTGCTTTAGCCTGCGAAGTGTTAAACTGAAGAGGAAAAAAAATGCTTACAGAACTAGCTGCAGTTTGTTTCATCAGGACACTTATGATCATTTGGATATATAGGTATGACATAAAACATATTGCCCTTCGGTTAAATAGAGCAGGCATCATTCTGGTGCCCAAGATTATGGCAGACCGTCCTTTTACTTTCATTTTGCTTTGGTGAGTTGAAGGTACTGGGAAGTTTTTGTTTTCCCAACAAAGACAGTTATTGCTTAATGCATCTATCTTAAGACAAAACAAAAAACCTACAAATCAAATAGGTCGTACGATGAAATATGATAAAGGCCAACACACCTGTAACACATATCTGTACTTTTTTGTTTCAAAATATTCTGCAATACTAGCTCAGTTCCGAAATCATAACAGTGGTCTTCATTAGGCCCAGCTCGTTTCAGCTTTTTTTTAGTTTTAACTTTTTTTTTCACTATTCAGTAATTCGTCTTTTTTTGAATTTTTTTAGTTTTTTTGCAATTTTCTTTTTTTTCGTGTTCCTTTGTATTGTCGTGATGGACTAACATATTTTTACATTTTTTAAAATTAATTATACCTAAAAAGCCAAATCAGCTACAGTAAAAAAAGCCAGCTACAGTGCAACCAGGTGTCTTACAAATTGGGGTACGGCAGCTACTGGAAAGCTAACCAGCCAAATTTCAATCACATTGACAGTGAGTACCATTATAACTTATTAGCTAATAATCAGGCTTCAACCACAATTTTGACACTGTAGATGCAAGTCACATGTGCAATTTGGCACAGCAGTATTCAAGAGGTCAAAATTGTTGTTTTCATTTCTCCCACAAGATTCGGCTTCAGCTAACAAGTAACAGAGGTGCCTCCACACGCGGAATATCTCCTTACCTAATGCGATCTCTTACCTTGTTGCTTGCTACAAGCAAAGGCAGGTTAAAAAACTAAAATTCTATCTATGTTCGTCGCAAAAAAAAATCTATGTATGAACAATTAGGTTTGGAGTTTTCACATCATCTTCTTAATTTGATCTCTACTGTACGTGGCAAACAAATTGGTACCATTTGGCTGCCATGACTTCGATTTGCTCTGGTAGATTGGTACCATGCATGCTTGTAGGGTCTATGCTCTATGTGACAATAATCCACATAATGCACAACAATGGCACCTAAGGCCTTCTATAATGTCAGAAATCAAGAATTAGCTAGGTCAAGTAGCCTTATGAAGCAAGAGTTGAGCCAAGCAAACCCTTGGGTTGGGAGATCATGGATGAAGCCATGCATGGCCGATTTGGACAGAAGGATTTGGACCTGCTCCTGTCCAAATCGTGCTGAGGAATAGTTGTTGACCGCCGTGAATGCACTGGCGGCAACAAGAAACCTCATTTGGCGTGTATATCTGGTCGTCACGTCAGATGTCGGCAGGGTGATTTTTTGTCGAAATGACAAGGGGTTTAGGTGTTTCCAGGAAAGTGATCACCTCATTCGGCGACTGGCTCAACTCGCAACCGTTCTTTCTAACCTCACTCATTATAGTTTCAAAGCCGACAGAAGAATCTTGCAATTTACATTTGATCGGGGCAGTTGGGAATTGTCGCATGGAAGGCATGTAGCAAGCGTACTTGTTGGTACACGGCAGCTAACTGATCCATTCGATCATCTGCAATGTATATTCCGCTTGAAGTACAAATACTCTCTCTCCAAATTAAGTAGAAATAAAAAATGTAATCCAAAGTGCAAAGTTTCTATGTTTTGGCGCATTAGAATAGCCTCTTTCGAATTAATCAGTCTGTGTCATATCATAGTAGTTGTTGTCTATGCTTTTTTTCTTCAATAAGAGTAGCACTAATTTTAAAGCACATGAAGAGATAAGTAGCATCTATCCGTTATTCGTCATACGTTAAAAATTATATAAATCCCTATTAAAGAAAGCATATAAGCACCTGCCATGAATTGCGCGAGTATAAGGGGGTGATCGGAATAGCGATGACTTTTGGCTTTTGCTGAAAAAACACTGTAGCTGAGTTGGTTTATTGAGTATAATTAAATATAGAAAAATGTAAAAAAAAAATCGAAAACAAAAAACGAAAAAAAGTATAAGTAAATTTTTTTTATAAAAAAACGAAAAAATAAAAAAATAAATTTTACTGTAGCTATAGTATCTACTACAGTGAAATAATCATCGATCGCACGGTGGGAGAAGCCAAAGTGAGCGGCCCCTAAAGCTCAAGCATTTCGGCAGTTGAAAACTGAGGAGGAATTGAGGCATCATTTCGTTTTAGCGTACGTCACGGTCTAATCCCCACGTACGCAATGGGTTCGTTAGTAGTTGGTAACACTGTATCAATGAAGGACTCAAGGATTAAATTAACGAACAAAGAACAGTATATATGCTATATATTGTTTTCAGATGGATACCAGATTACAGATTTTATTTTGACGACCTGCTATCTCCAACGAACTCTGGAATTGACATAAGCGATTGATTATGCACGGTGTTTGATCGAGCCTTAGTTTTCTGGTTTTATTCAAATTGATTCGCGGCACTGATTGATGTACCAACCATCTAACTGTTCCTATTTTCTAAAAGAAATGTTCTCAAAAAGTCTATTCTAAGAAGTAATCAAAATAATTCAAAACAATACCCAGATTAACATGTTCACATTCGTAGATGATACAAAAGTTACGGGTGAATTAGCTATGGGTCACGAATAACCTAGATTAACTCATCGTAAAATGCCCTAACATTGACTCTTGAAGTGGTCGCCTGGTTAATATTTTTCTAAGAGCTTGCGCATCTCTAGATGTTATGGCAATTTTACAGAGGAACGAAATTTCTTAGCACCGATGTCTAACATATGTGGGAGTAAGTGCTAAGCCTGATTTGTATAGCACCCAAACAAACCTTAGAAGCTGGTGTAGGTCGAAAAAAGTTAAAAACATTTAGCACTTAGGTGCTAAGGCTTGAAATAAAAATAGCTAATAATAATTTACGCAAGTATGCAATCTTCTTTTACCCCTTTCTCCACCCAAGGTCGAGCTTTGCCGCCGTTGGGGACCGAGCATCGCTACATGCAGTCTTCACAAGCATGCTACGATGGCCTGTGTCTTGTCATAGGGGCATGACATCCATGAGCATCACTGAGGATGGCCGATATCTGCAGCCTTCGACTAGGTGCAGAGTTGCCATCCTTACCTTGACGCTAATGGAGATGAACGTAGGACCTTGGTCGCTGGTGTAGTCTCTTCTTAGCGTCGTCCTCATCAAAGATAAGCAACACGCTCGGTGATGATGCAATCGGGCCGATTTGCCCTTTGTCAGATCTAGGCGTACGTGTGATGAGCTTCGGCGATAAAGTGCTGGATTTAGTAAGATGTTATCTCCCCCTTTGTGCTCATCCGAATCGTTGCAACAAGTAAGTTGAGTTGTTGCGATAAGTCTTTTTCCATGTTGCAATATCTTTTCTAAAATATTGCAGTTCTTCCGGTGGGTGTTTCATTTGTTGCAACATCTTTTTGTTGGGGGTACTTTTCTTGTGTTGTTTCATAAATAATTCCTATTTTTAAAATATTTTTTTAGTCATATTTTGTGTTTGTTACAATAATATTTTTACTTCTATTGGGGCAATTAATTTTCTTGTATTGTTGCACAAATGATTCCCATTTGTTGCACTTTTTTGAGTTGTGTTTTGTATTTGTTGCACGTGAGATGAGTTTTTTGTTGCAAGACGAGTAACTTATTGTTAAGTTTCTTTTTTAGACGAGGGAGGGGCTGGATTGGGGGGCCAGCTGCCTGATGGATGGATGGATCTCCTCAGTGGAAGCCAAACAAACCCCAACAACAAGTGAGGGGTGTATGCATCTATCCATGCATGCACAGGGCGCCCTTTGCATCGGATTCTCTACAATCTTGTCATGGCATAGTAGCACATTTTTGGGAAAACATAAAGTATTTCTGCCATGAGCTAAAACAATCACGCATCCCCCCTTTTCATTGGAGGGTGCCCTTGTTTTTCTGAAGGAAATTAACCATTATAACGCCCTTGATCGGTGGCATTTAAACCCTTTGATCCTCCACCTGGAATATGAGGTGTCTTAGGCCTCATTTGGAGCAAGGGATTTTTTTTATTTCTGTCGGAGTTGAACTATTTCTCGTGATATTCTTATATTCTAAACTAATTCATGAGTGTACATAGAAAATTTTCAGGTAACAGCTAATTTCCAGCAAAAATTAGGGAAAATTTCGAGGAAGTTACACGCCTTATACACTTGTAACTTCACTTTATACAGCTCCAACCCGATCTGTAGTAACTAGATATTAACCAAGAAAACTAATTAAACCTTGCTAAAGGGGTTGGGCAGGGCTGCCCCCTCGTAGGGAGAAAGGGTGTTCAAAGAGCTAAAGGTTAGCACTCTCATGATTCTCCTCCACCAACTGACCAGTCCTGGCCACATTTGGCAGGCATGCACCACCCTGCCTAGCTAGCAACCGACCTGCCTGCCCCTCTGGCTAGCTTGGCTTCTCCAATGGTTGCAATACTAGTGAGAGCAGCACTCTTTATACATAGTCACTACACTGTGCTAGCTATAGGTAAGCTCTGCCTCAATGGTTTTTTTTACCAGCACTTGCAAATATGGGTAGAAAATTGATACGAATTATCCGTTTTATATGGTTACTGTATTCGATAGGTTATAATATATATGATATATATTTTCCATCCTATTAACAATTTCTCTCATATTTGTATTCAAATTCACATAAAAATATGGATATGAGTATGGTATAAACTTTTACCATCCGAAATATTATTTTATTCGGATTATTCGTATTTGTATTCATATTCGATCAAGCAATATACATATTTTATTACAATACGACTGATTAGTTGGACATATTTTTAATTGAATGTGAATTCATATTTCTTTAGGTGAAGTAAATGAATTAGAATGGTTAATCCTGATTGTATGATGATAAAATATCGTTAATATCTTCGTACTACTGAATTCATATTTATTTACAAAATAGGAATACTAATATGGTAAAAACACTGCTTGATTTGTATTTGATCCGTTCCACTCCTACTTGCAATCCTGTTGATTGGCGGTAGAGAGAGCTAGAAAAGAGAGAGAGAGAGAGAGAGAGAGAGAGAGAGAGGAGAGGATCGCATGCCGTGTCTCAGAGACGAGAGATCTCAGAGAACGGGAACGAGAGATAGCTAGCTGCATCCATGCGAGCACGCCGAACTCGCATTGCTTACACCGACAACGAGCAAATTAAGGAACCAGCCAGCCCTCTCCAAGTACCAGCGCTGTAAAAATTGGAAGTGGCCGGCTGCCTCTCGTACCGCGCGCTGCACCAGCTGCGACACCGCATTGCTGCAGCAATGGCACGCACGCACGGGCGAGTAATGTTTGGCTCTCGATCGGGTGGCGCAGATTATAATTCATTTACTAACCACTGCTCCGTCCCCCGTTGCGAAGTAGCGGTACTTGCGCGTGCAGTAAATGCAAGAGATCATGGCGCCACTGGTGGCTGATCGATACTATGGGTCTATTTGTTTCAGTTATAGATTCTGAGAAGTAGTTAGTGAGTATCTAGCTAGTCAGAATCTGAAGAATCTGGATAACCCCAGCTTCTGGCTACTAGTTCATTTTTTAGATTCTGTAACTTCTAACTACTTAGAATCTGGATGAAAATCTGGATTGTTTGGGGGAGCTGCAGATTCTGAGAGTAGCTCAGCTGCCAGAAGCTAAAACAAACAGACCCTATTACATCCATGTTAACAGCGCGCCTCGTGCGTGCAATGCGGTGCGTCCCTACTCCGTCACCCTCGCGCATACGGCAGCGTGATCCGCGTGGATACATACACCGACGTACGCAGCCACACATGCTAGTTATTATATAACACATACGGGTAGTTACAATATCTAGCTGTGCAGTTGTACATAGAATTTCGCTAGTTATATTGTTAAAATTGAAGAGAAGCTAGAAAGTTGCCGTGTTCGCTCTTAAAGAACTAAAAATTACCATGCTAATCAGAGGAAAAGAAGAAATATATACACCGTCGATCACGGTGGATCCAGGTTATAATTAACAGTGAATATTAATCAAATCTCATATAGATACAAGAGCGGTTGCAATTGTATAAGGAACTAGACTGTATTTCCATATCATAAGGATTAGAACTGTATAACAGATAAGAATGCATTGTAATATCTAAAATTCGGCTAATCCATCCCATTAGATCAATGGATCGACGATGATAAACTTTTCACGAGTTCCCTTCCGCCCCTTACGATCAACCCCTCGACACATCGAGATTACTCTAAGACAGAACCTTCCGAACAAAATCACCAAATCAACCACAGCACGTGCGGACTCGCCGTGGTTCCATGCATGCATGCATGCCACCCAGATGAGGACCAGCTCGAGGGAACACCACTCCCAGGAGTCCCAGCCAGCTGCGGCTTGTTGTCCCATTTTTTTTTTTTTTGGTTTTTCAGTCAGATGTTGACTTCAATTTACTTCAATTATCACTATGACAAAAACTCTTGGTATTTATAATACTAATAAAACGTAACAAAAAGCAGATGACAAAAACTCTTGGTATTTATAATTCTAATAAAGCGTAACAAAAAACAGATGGCAAAAACTCCCGGCTATCCATCCGACCATGACCTCTCCCCCCTAGGTACTCGCCCCTCGTCCTGATATCCCAGGGCGCTCTTGCATGACGCGTCCCAGTGGGCCCCACCGGCGCCTTGAGCCGAAACCGAAAGCGCCACGCGAAACCGAAAGCCCATTTTCAAGGACGCATGCAGGCGAGCAGGACAGGCTTTCCTTGCAGTCTCGCAGGGAGGAACTCTTGTTGTACGTGCGTACATGGCCGTATATACAGCAGAATACAAACGTACGAGAGATACGTATAAAGGACACCCTTCTGGATCAAGGTTTTCTTTAATCTGTTTCGGTCATGCATGCGACAGAAAGCTAACAGAAAGCGAGCGAGCGAGCTAGCCTCAAAAAAGAAGGGAATAAATAAAGAGAAAAGAAAGCGACTCACACCAAGCTGCAAGCCTCTAACCAACAGGAAATGGTCGCTGGACATGGAAGGCATGTTCGAGACCAAAAGGGAAGTGGCAGGAATGGATTTCATAACGGCAATCCGTCATGAAATGGAACCGTATGGTATAGTGTGCAAGCATATGTTGGGATCCAGATCAGAGAAGCGAGGTAGTTTATGCTGTGGAAGTGGTCGATGGTTTTTATCTGTCTTTTTGGAGATGACCGGTGGCGGATGACACATATAATTTTGTACTCGAAAAGACGTTTGAAAAATCTGGTTCAAAAACCCGTTCTGCTTGTTTCCACTTTCGAAGAAATCAAATACCAAAAGCTAGAAGACCAGAATATCAGAGCCATAGTCATCGAGAGTACATTCTACTTATTTGTGCACCATAGCACGGAGTGCTAGCTTGGCGGGAAGGCATGCATGCGTGCTATTGCCTGGCGTCCAGGGGCACGCACGCACATATCATGCGGTATCTCTTGTGAGCTCACGCAGCCGGGCATGCAGGGAGCAAGTAGAGTCAGGTTTGCAACCATCTTGCGTTGGCCACTTGTGTACGTACCTGCTTCCCTGATTCCAGGGAGAAAGATAGCGAGAGATAGAATCCCAAACGGCCAGTGCAATCAAATTTCTTGGGCTAGCATAGCTAGCTAGCTAGTTGCTTCACATGCATGCATGGCCTGCCTGCGCCGGCCTCTCTCTGTTACGTCACCGCTGTGCGTATGTACGTCAGTACGTACGTCGTGTAGATACGTATGGGCTAGCTGGTAGTTATGGTTGGCTAGCTAAGCTGGCTGGCTGGCTACACGCAAGTAGTAGTTAGCTGCTTCCGTCCGGGAGGCGTTGTTTGCTCTCCGGCCGTTGCGCCACGCCATCGTCGCGGCCGCGCGCGGCGTTGCGTCCACACGCGTGAACGCACGCGCGTCGCCGCCGGGGAAGGTGAGGAGCCTGATGTGCCAACAAGAAAGTAGCTAGGGTAATGGCTTTGAAGGAACCAGCCGGCCGGTTTTATATATGTGTTGGTATTGTACGTGCACCATGCATGCGTGCACGAAAGTTGCAGTGTTTGGATGTTGCTGCCGTTGTTAAATACCACACGGGTGCTAAAAAAAAAGCTCAAAAGAATATAAGACATTGATTTTATATGAAATATGTCTGCAGAAAAAAACTATGGATATATGAAGATGAAATTCACTATATGAGGAGGAGAGATTATAACTACGGAAAACTTTAATGCATCTAAACATGAAAATCCTTCTTGCACTGAAGTCCTTCACTCAAACAGAACATTGGAGAAAAATCTTCACTTTCAAACAATAAAACTCTATAGAGTATTATACTAGCTACCATCAAGGTATCATCAAACTTATTAAGTTGAATGTTGCTAATGCCTCCATAATGGTCGTATAAGCAATCTAAATTGTAACATATCCAAACGATGACTAGAACACCAAATTCAGTTGTCCCTACAATTGACATTGATTATTTTCAAAGTCTCCTCGACCAACCATAGCCCAAATTAATTCATTATGGAAAAACTTGCAACTCCACCTTATACTCCTCATCTGCAGATCTTGCCTCAATAACCTGTAAAAGACAATAGATCATTGAAGAAATCGCTAGTGATTAATTCTGTATAGATGTCACCAATAATAGGTATAATAGCTTGAATTGCAATGAATTCCACCTCCAACAGAAAATATGCAGAACCGACAACATAACTTCTTCATGGAAGATGACGATTAACAGAGATATCGCAGTACGACGCCATGGCATGGTGCCAGGTGGTGGGGGCAATGGTACTGAAACTAGCATGGGAACAATCACTATGGTAGAGCATGGGTTGACGCTCGGTACGGAGTCGGGTAGTGGAATAGAGTCGAGGTGAGTCGAAATCGCTGAGTTGGGAATGCTGAAATCTCCTAGTTTGATTCTTGTGATGGCCACCCCTGGGAGTCGCCTCCTCCCGAGGGCAACAACTAGGATCTTGAACTCTAAGCTTTGATACTACTTGTTATAAAACACATGGCAAAATTAGATGATTCAAAGAACAGTAGACACAAATTTTACGTGAAAAACCCTTGTAGAAAAAACCACTGATGAACTAAGGCAGAATTCTCTATACGAGGAGTGATTATAAGTACAGAGAACTTCAATGCATCTAAACCATATAATTACATGGGTACATATATAGGCTAGGTATCAGAGTCCTAGAAGGAGAAGGTAACCGAGTCAGAGTTGGATGCACCGGTCGGTGTCACGTCTAACATGACTTGGCGCATTCACCGCTTGGTGCCAGTTAGTGTTCGACACAGACACAATGATGAATTTGGATCACACTTTAACATACATTAGGAAATTTTGGGACCTATCCTACATTCACCTTGTTGAAAAAAAACCTTGTCTCCAGGACATATTTTTGGAAATTCTTGGGGGCACACGAGTGTACTGTATCAAACGACAGATATTTATGTGCATAAAACCATGCTCATTCTTTATACTGTCTATTCTTTAATTAGTGGGTGCCCGCATGGGCTTGATCTCGTGGACACGATCCAAGCATCGACATATGGAGCTGAGACATGATTAGATGACAACACGTGGAAAGGGGAGCTATAGTGTGGTCAATAGGAGTGAGAAGTGATCATGTCGGTCGCTCACTCACTTGGTCCCCTCTTTCCCTATGCCTCTCTTAGCCTCCAATCTCTCGTGTACCTCACCGCCCTGGTACCACTGAGCTCCACCACTCCCTACAGCCACACTCCACCACCCCTTCTTTCCCTCACATCGTTGCCTCCTCTTCCGTCGAGTCACAACCGCCGCCTATTGGGGGTGAAGATGTAGTCGCCTCGTTCCGCGACGTCGGGGGTGAAGATCGCTATGGTCACTATCGAGGTGAGGTCGCCACTAGGTCGGAAGCCACATCGCTAGGGAGGAGGAAGGTAAACCCTAACCCTTATTTTGATTTTTTGATTTTGAATTGAGTTGAATTTTCATGAAATGAGTTGAAATTCATCCCAAATTGAGTTGAAACTTCTTGGATTTGAAATTTGAAATTTTGTGTTTTTGCATGGAACAAGGAAAGGGGGTGGGGTCAAGGGCGTCCAATGGCGGTGCGGGGTTCTGGCCTTTCGATTCACGTGTGGCATATGTTGCCATTGAACAAGCGGAGGGGATGGGGGGGATGAGGCTATCTCTACTGTCCACATGTTAGTGTCTGTGAGAAAATGCCCCAATGGGCAGCCATAAAATAGTGATATTCTTTATACTGTATTTTTCATTTCAAAAAGAAATATCCTATATTATGTTTGGGAAAAGTCCATATTTCAACCCTTAACTATAGCCTTGATCTACTTTTCAACCCACATCATTAAAACCGTTTACTTTTCACCCTCAAACTCTCAAAACCATGCAAAACACCCCCTGACCTAAAACCACCGTGATTTTGGTTGGTATGATGGTAGTTTTCACTGACATGGATAGAACTCGCGCATAGTGTCTTCCTCAGTTTGAGGCAAGAGAAAAACAAAGGGGTAGGGAGCTAGGGCAGTGGCAAGCTTGGATGACAGAACTCTAGTGATGGGGCAGGCACAACGTGTTCTCGAGGATAGAAAATCCATTTATAGAGGGTTGAGGTTATGGGGATGGCGATGACAACAGGAATGATGTGAACTAGGGTGTTAGCCATGGCCTGATGGTACTCATCCCCAATTGCGCCTCCACCACCACCACCTCCTTACTACTCATCCCTTGCCTCCACGAGGTGCTCACCATGCTCACCAGAATCTACCCCATCATGAGCTCACACTTGGTGATGACCTCTTCTCTAGGCTCATCGCACTCCCACAGCGCCACCTCCCGGAGCACTCTATGTGCCATGTGTTCATCTGCCTCTCCATCATGTCTTGACGATGCCCCATTGCTTCCCAGAGTATGCCTCATCTACCTCTCAGAGCATGCCTTGCTGATGAATTTCCACGTAGCCACACCGCTACTTTGTTTTTCCGCCTATGGCCAATGTTGTCGCCCAACCAAATTTGATGATCCTTCTCCAATCTGCTTCAACCATAGGCTCTCCACATCACCCTAAAGGTCATGCTTGTGCTAATTTGTCTGTGACCCACTGGAGCACCACCGATGAGCTCCACATTGCCACCGCTATGGAAAGCTCACATTGCCGACTCATATTGCTTCACCTCCGCCTAATCCAAGGTGAGAACCAGAGACTCCTCGGTACACAAATGCTCACTGACCATAAATATTCGCCAGAAATTTATTGTCGTTGACATCTTCTTCTCCATATCATGTCTCCTTAATGGGCCACGGTGTCAATGGGGAAGGGGAGTGACTTGAGGTGGAGGAAAAGGTGCTGGTTCCGACAGGTGCTTCAAATGTGATAGGTTGCTGGGGAGGAGAAGGTGTGAAGAGGCCTGCTGGATGAGAGAGAGAGGTGGAGGAAGAAACGAAAGGAGAAAGGAGGAGGACGTGGCGCTTATTTGGAAAGAGAAAGAGAGAAAGTAGAAACCCATGTGGCAAGCCAACTAGATTTAGTGCCATCTAGGATCCATGTGGTGGCCTCATCGGTGTAAAACCACCCTGGGTTGGGCCTAAGGGGTAATGTGGACAGTTTCAATAGTTCGAGGTCCCAATTCAAACGATTTCAGAATTCAAGGTTGAAAATTGAACTTGTGCCAGAGTTTAGGATTGAAAAGTGGACTTTTTCCTATTATTTTTAGCAATCAAGGGCTATGTACTACTGTGGCCTCGCACGCTAGCGAAACAAACCCAAATTTTTTTGAAGCCAAACAAACCCAAAAGATTGATTGGCAGCGGGGGCGGAGCCAACTTTGAGTTTTTATTCTATTTTCTCAAGGGGAATCCCGTTCAACTTTTGGAACTGTTCACACATATGGTACTGTAACCTCCTTTTTTTAAACAAAATTTGTCTCCCCAGACATTGGTTTTGCAAATCTAGCTCCCACCCTGAGCTTGGCAGGCGACACATAACACCTACTATGCTATCGAGCTCAAGGAGGGGACTAGATTTGCAAAAATCGGTGTCTGAGGGCTAGTATCACCTGCCCCGCTATAGTAGCTCGACAGGTCCTGCTGAGCCACCAGAGCTCGGCAGCAGCTGCCAAGCTAGTGCTACTAAGCAATTGCAGTTTGGCATGTCTCCGACCTGCCGAGCAATGGTGGCTCGATAGCCGAGCTGCCGAGCAGCAGCAGCGCATCATATCTTAATTAATGATTAACTTAATCATGATTAACACTAATTAATCATTATTTTGTATGATTAGCACTAATTAAACATAACTAGAGCTAATTAAACTGTTGCACCGAGCCCAAGAAGAGAGTTAGATTTACAAAAATAGACATCTAGTGGCTAAATTTTTTAAAAATAGCTATAATACCATATATGTGAACAACCCGGCTTTTGAGCCTAGCTAGATCTCGGGCTAAAGCCTTGGCAGCCTCGGGCGTATCTCTGCCTCTGATTGCTAGGACTGCCCATTAACGAGTCTAATCAACCCGTGTCATCTCTGCGTTAACATTGTTGATTGATTTTTTTTGCCTTTACACACACACACACACACATTCTGTTTTTGATTTGTTTCTCCCTTAGACCATGCATGCACCACTGCAAGAGTTTTAATAAGATTTAGAAGTAATTATGGACAATCACGGTTAGTTCTCAATAGGTGTCGCACCCAGCCATGCAAACAAGTACAATCACGGTGCAGCTAGCTATAGCTTGCAAATGCATGCACGATATATATATCATGCTTGTAACTACGAAGCCCCGAGACATTATCCAGGTCACGAGAGAATAATGGCATCCTATATATATAAGCCCCAACATGCACCCACTTTGTTTATTTAATCAAGACATCATCTAGCCTTTTTAATTTACACTCCCGCAGCAAAAGGCACTAACACCATACATTGGTGACCGGTCAGTGACAGTAACATAATCCGGGGCAGGCAGCAATTGTTGACCTTGGAAAGGCTCCATCATCACAAAAGCTGCATCACACAGTGTACATATAAACAAAGAACTATAAGAATCTGATCTCCCTTAGGGGAAAAAAAAGGCCATCCATGAGTGCGACCACCAGATGCCAAGGGAAAGTTTGGCAGAACCCTAGTTGTTTATGGTTCACTGGTGTCCTCTTCTGCATCAAAGGATAGCCTAAAAAGAAGCCTGGTTAATTAGCCAGCCCTAGCTTCCTAGCTCCAAGTGCTGTTTAGTTAGGGTGACATGTCACTTTTGCATTTTGTTCAGTTGTGCTGCAAACTATATACCTGCTGATTAGCTGGTTAACGGCGAAAGGGGGCTCCTCCAATGGCTTTCCCTATTGTTTATTCAAAGGTATTCCTCGAGGATCTCAGGCATAGTATAATGATTTGGTGGTTCACAGGTATAACAAATATGGAGATGGGGGTTTGGCTGTTAAGTAAGGTGTGGGCCAGTGTGGTACAAAGCAAGCAACATCAGATTAAGAATAGTTTTCCATAGAGAATCCTTTTGTTTCAATGGGGTCATGGGTCATACATTCCATTTTTCACTTTTGTTAGAATATATAGTCATATAGAACTTGATCACCTACATCGCAAAGCCAAAATGATGAGACCTGGACGGATCACATGTGGAGGGACTTGAGTGCCCACATGGGTAGACATTTTGTGAATAGCCCCTCGGCGATAGGAAAATCATTTGTAAGACTAGCATTCACCATCTCAAGCAATTACTCAAAATCTAGTCCATCCAAATTAACCACGTCCCAAAGCTCCCATAAGAATCCTCTCGTTGACACTAAGACGTGGGTTAGCACTGAATTACTTTCCCGCATGTATAAGTAACATGAATGACACATATGGGAGCATACATATAAACAGTAGCAATCATATTGCGCCTCCTGCTCCTCCTCTCGTCCGATTTTTGGACACTCTATTTAGGTCCGCCTTGAGCCCTTGAACGTCACCACCAACTCTGCCTCCCACCGGTCATCGCCATTGCCAGCTTCGCCTCTCGGCCGTCACTCTCTCCACAGCTGCTGCATACCTCTCCCACCACTCTGTTCCCAATGTCTTCCTCCTCCAACCCTTAGGTAACCTCTTCTTCTCATATCTGGGGGAATGAAACCATGGATTTGCAATTGGTAGCATGGATGTTCAATTTATGTCTTTTGTACCATGGATATTCAATGCCAAGGTGGATGTGCTCATGGAGCTTAAGGCGACGCTAGACCTAGCGGGGCGTGCACTGGCATTGTGGGTGCATGGCGGGGACCTGTGCGGCGTGTGCCACGTGTGAAAAGGGTGGAGACCATCTTGCTGCAGGGGAGGGGCTCGCGGGGAGCATCTTGCCTCTTGAGCCTCACCGGGCTGTACCTGCACTACAACAAGCTGTGTGGGTTGATCCCTGAGAGATCGGCGTCCTCTCGGAGCTCGCAGAGCTCTACCTCGGTGTGAATAACCTACCCAGGAACATCCCCGTGGAGCTTGGCCACCTCGGTGGCCTCCAAGGTGAGTGAGTTCTTGGCTAGTCTTGGAGCTAATCTAAATTATAGAAATTATTTTTGGTGTTGTGTTTTGGTTAGTTAGTTCTTTGGTATTTGTCATCTGTATAATTTGAATGGAGAAGGAGTTCAGGTTTTTGGAGTGTACATTTTTGTTCCTCAATTGTTGTTTTGAGCTCGAGTTCTTATCTTGATGTCTGCATTTGATCACATTTAAGTATAAGACCTATATTGAACAAAATTAAGATTTTGTGCAGTGGATTTTGGCTTGTTCTTGCCTTTCTGGTCACTCATAGCTCCAGCTTCCTATTCTTCTTTGGCTTAGAGCACCAAATTGGTAGAAAGAAAGCTTATTAGAGATTCTTGTGTGCTGAAATGTTCTACCATGTTGTCGCTGATTAGAGATTCTTGTGTGCTCAAATGTTCTACCATGTTGTCACTATTCCTATCATATTCGTTCTAACCTATGCACTTATTTTGACCTAGGAGTGTTGATGATTGCTTGCCTACACCTGTGAAATATCAATAAGTTTGAATTTTTCTTAGTACAATTTGGCCTATGTGGATACGTTTGTACGGTTATCTTGATATGTGTATTCTACCTCTGAAATCTGATCCTTCTTCTGTGCCTTTTGGCAGTTTGATCTTTCATTCCCTGTACTGACACAAGAGAGGTTTGGGTTCTACTCATCAAGGAATTGGGTCTTTATGTTGGCATTACTTCCTCAGTGGTGTTTTGTACTTGAATTGTTCCTTTAGCTTTTTCCCTTATTCTAATGCTCATAATGGCCATTACTTCTTTGTTCACTTTAATATTTAAATTAGCTTGCCAAAAAGTTGATTACACCAATCTATCGAAAGTTAATATGATGATAATTGATCCCATCTAAGTAGCAAATGATTGAAAAGGTTGTGATGTTTGTGCATCCTATAGCTTGGCGACAACCAACTCTTAGGGAGCATTCCAACTCAGTTGGGTCAGCTCAGGAAGCTCACTGTTCTCACCCCTTAGTCCAACCAGCCCACTAGGGCGATGCCAGTGTCTCTCAAGGACTTGCCGTAGTTGATGCGGCTAGAGTTGAGCTCCAATCACCTCTTCAGTTCGATCCCTTACAAGCTTGTCAGGACATCACACTTGCTACATTAGACCTCTAGAACAATACACTTTCAGGAACCGTTCCTTCTTGTAAATAGTCATCAATAATTGTGTTCTTTTTACTATATCACAGTTTTTGTATGTCATCTGGGTTATCTCCATTGATTGTTGCAGGTCTGAAGAAATTGTGTTAGGGATTTCGATATGGTAACAATTTAGAGCTATGTGGAGTTTAGTTTGATTATCTGAAAGCCTATCCTAACGACGACAATGGCAATAGTCAACTTGCTCTCTCAAAAGTTAAGGCATTTACATCCCTTCATGCTTATTGGCTTCTCTCTGTGACACATATGTGGACTAGCTCTTGAGGCGCAGACTGGAAAGAGGTCTGCATTGGTAATCAAGCTATGCAATACGATAATACTAAAAGAAAACATGAGAATTGTATCTCGGCTCATCTCTTATGTGGGATTTTTTTTGAACTGTCATGTAAGTATCTTCATTTCAGGTATTAGATACCTTCTGCACTAGAGGATGTGGTTAAATCAGTTTATCTTACCAAATGAAAACAATAGCAAATTTGTCTTTCTCTTAATTATCTATTGTTATATTTTCTCCTTCCATTGTAGGTACTATTAACACCACCATCTTATCTTTATGTGAATTCCAATCTGCAATGGCCATTGGATTATGTTACATCAGGTATGTGTATGGCTCCCACATTACTACTACATAAAAACATGAGTTGGTAGTAGTGCGTTCCCCCTCGTTCACCATCCCTCGCTCTAATCTCTTTGTACATGCCTCCTTCTGTCTAGGGATTTCTTGCCCATCTATGACACCTCAACACTAACATAGTTAAGCACTTGCAATATCATTTTATTTTAAATCCATTGCAACGCCCGAGGTACCTACTTCAGTGTATGGATCAAAATTATGAACGTAAGTGTTGATGAACCGACTATCTTCACTGTCTAGTAGCTCTACTGAGAACCATGCTATTTTTTGTTTTCTTTTTCATTTTCAGAAATGCCCCTGGTAGAGAGAGAAAAGATTGCGGTAAGTACATGTGGCGTCCACATCTTGTACTTATCCTCACCACCCTCGGATTTCTCTCTCATCCCCTCATTCTCTTACCAATGTCTCTCTCCCTTGCTTGTTCCAACGACCGCTTGATATTTTATAGAAGAATGTATTTTAGCTGAAATGCTAGAGATGATCTCTTTTTCATAGTTTTACAAAAGAATGCATTTAGACTTGCATTTTAAAAAGGTTGTTATGGATCATAATTAATCTAGCTACCTATCGAGAGCTTCCTTCACATGTTCCTGTTCAGGCTTCCTCTTTTTCATGTTCATTATATGATTTGGGAAATATTTGATGATATGTATCACTTTTTTTTGGAACACTGTTGCAACGCACGGGCATCTTACTAGTAAATATATATGTATGTATATATGTATATGTATGCATATATATGTATGTATATATGTATATGTATATATATATGTATATGTATGTGTATATGTATGTGTATATGTATGTATATATGTATGTGTGTGTATATATATGTATGTGTATATATATGTATGTATGTGTATATGTATGTATACATGTATATATGTATGTGTGTATATGTATGTATGTATGTGTGTGTGTGTATGTGTTTATATGTATGTGTGTGTATAGTTGATGTGTCAAAGCATGAGTACCCCACCATGGGAGTACTCATCTCAATTCCATAAGATGGGATCTTACTATAGGTTAATCCTTAACTTTATATCATTATTTTGGGAGGTAGAGTGAGACTTAGATGTGTACCTTTCGGTCCTACTAGGCTTCCACAAAAGTTGGCGGAAATTAAGCCCCTATCTACATTATTTAGGTGATAGGAATGATGGAAATGACAATGCTAACGCAAGCATCATTGTGGCAAACTTTGATTTTAGTTCCATCACATGTTTCTTTTCAATTGAATTTTATTCATTTTGTTTATAGCATTTGTCATTATAAGAAAGTTGATGCATTGATGTAGATTGAGATAGGCTAGGGCGCACTGAAGTCTACGGAACCTATAACTTTGTTTCAAGTTATTTAACAGAGAGTAATCCTTGCACACCCCCCACACAGGACGTCGTAATGGGACACCATGGTGTCAGGGCACGATGATTACACACACATATGTGTATATGCATGTGCATGTGTGTGTAGCAAGTTTCACTAGGGTAACAATTTGGACTTTCCCTCTCCGATTTTCCAATTTAGTAGAGATTAGAGTTAGGATTAGAAAGGGGTTTGGCAAATTTCACATCGGAGATTCATTTAGCAGATTGGTCTGTTTGCCATTATTTTCAATTGCGATTTCGGGTACTGTTTGGAATAATATGATAATGTCATCTACTAGATAGTTTTGAAGAATTTTCTTAACTTTCTATAGAGTGCTTAATCACATCAGTTGATTGGTTAGTTTTAGAGTTATGATTTTTATAAGCCCACTGTTTGGTGAGTTGTCATTATTTGGTAGCACTGTGGTAAACTATGGATTAAAATTATTAAAGGGATTAATTGGGATTTTTCTATACATGAAAAATGTAGATAATTGTTTAAGGATTTTAGAGAGTGCTTAAGGATTTTTCTCTATAGAGTGCTTAAGGATTTTTCTCTACTTCGGTAGGCACTCCACATGAGTGGAGAAAGATCTATTTCGGTTGGAACCCTACGGGAGTGGGGGAAAACCTACTTCAGTATGCACTCCAGGAGAGTAGAGATGAGGTCTCCGTATGAGAAAAAACGGGCTTGAGGTCCCCGCATGAAAAAAGGTGAGCTTGAGTGGACACTGGTGGGTGTAACTCTCCACTATACCGGTATAAGTAAGAGAAGTGAAGACATGTGCGTTACATTCATAAAAAAGGAAATAAGATAATAAGATATATGTATGGAACTTGATGAGAATGAATATGTGAAATTGAGATGATGGTGAATGGATATGAATTGTTAATATGATATTGGCCTTGTTTATTATTCTATTATGTACTTGTTGAGTTGTGGACTCATCCTTAGTTTATTGTTATTTTTAGGTGCTCATTGAAGACGACATGCATGGGCGAAAAGTAGCACAACAATGTTATTGCACTTTATGGCTCTTTCTTTTACTTAGTGATCACTGATTCATTGTTAGAAATAAATCTTATTCTCCATGAAATTCTTAGATGAATAATGATTCCCCTTAGCACTTAATGGTTTTATATTGTTGCTACTTGTTTATTCCTTTTTTGTTAGATTTATTATTAATTCGGATTATTTGCCAATTGGTTTATCTTAATTTAGGTCCGTTATAGGAAATTGATAATTTAATCTAGATAGTCAGCATAACTTGGCCTAGGATTGGTAAACCTTTTTAAAAATTAATTAATTAGGTTGTATAATTTCTAAAATATAACTTAGGCTAATTAATTTGTTTGAAATAAACTTTGATACATTGATGCACAGTAGGATGGGTTTTGCATCAAGCATTGCATTTATGATTTTGGTATCGTATGATTAATAAATGTTGTTATGAAATGTTGCTTATAATTGTATCGCATGATTGTTTAACTGAGATGGATAGCGATAAGAATATGTAGAGATCGTGGTTGTAGCTATGGGTATGACTAGACCATGTCACCACACGTGGTACGTGACTAGCGAAGAGTTTCCTTTCAATAACCTTAGTTACAAATGGTAGGGGATGAGTTTCTATTGTACGTTTTCGTCTATGGGGGAGTTATTGTTTCTCTATGAGTTTTTATTGGTTGTTTGCTTACGGTATTGATGATGATTTCTCATTGGCTATTTTGTTCCATGAGGGAATTACAGTTTCTCTTCGATTGTTGAACTATTCTTGTTGCTTATGAAAGTTGTCAATTTGCCGAGTTATCTTTTTGTGGTGGTTTTACCATTTTATTGGGGGTTACAATTTATTTCTTAGCTTAATATTTTCTTTTCTGGATCAAGGAGAATATCTTTTGGAAGCCATATTTATGTGGAAGTAACCCATGTGTTTTTGGAGTAACTTGTGTGTTAAAATTTAAAGCCTCTTTTTGTGAAGAAAACAAAATGTAAAGCTCTTGTTGTGATGACTTCTTCAGTTTGAATGAGAGGAGAATCTATAAAAAAAATAAGAAAAAAATGTTGGTATGGAATGAAATGTCTAGTTGGGAAAGAAAGTTGCATATAAATGCTTTTAAGTAACATCTTTATTTGTGAAACTGATTAAATGTGATAGTGTCATGTAGTAGTTTCTAGATAAATAGTGAGTAGGAGTATGTTAATCATAACTTGATATGTTATAGTTATAGGGAAGTGTGAAGCATGGTTGAATCGGTTATATAATTAGAATGTTAAGAATTCTCAAACTATATTAGATGAATTAGATTATTTGGTCCTAATATATTATTCTAATTATTTGTGAAGATTACACTAAAGATATGTGTGATTTTTTTGTCTTTGGTGAATATTAATCATGAATTAATCTTTTCCAAGGATACTTGGTGAATATATATAGATGTCCGATTTACATGTTTCTCACCATGGTAAATTGACCTAATGTGTTTAAATAAATGGATGAATATTGTTGCATCATCGTGTAAAACCTTATTTAGTAGAGGTTAAATTGTTGAAGCTTTGATGGTATTTTGCTCTAAGTTCTGAACATAAGATATAATTTTTGAATATGTGTTTGTAACTATTTATGTGATTGGATAGGACAACAAATAGATTACACAATTAAGATAATCATCGACTGTTAATGAGAATCACTAGAGCGCAATTATTATGTGCTAAATTTGGTGTTGTGCATCACTAAGGGTTGAATGAATGAAGTTTAATAAATATTTTATATTTGTGTGCTTTCTTAGATTACCGAGTAATAGTTTGTCCTTGATTAAAGAGTTTTGCTAAAATGTTATGGTGGTTGTAGTAATGTTGTAATACTTTGTGTGTGTGTTTTTTAAAACATAGGATGTGATAATAAAATATTATAAAGCAATTCTGTTAGATTTTAGAAAGCTTTAAGATGTAACAATAGCCTTTGATAATTCTTGTTAGAAGTCTGTTAAATTGGTACTTGCATAATCGTTGGTAAGTCCATTTGAGGGTGGTGTTAAACCTTTTAGAAAAAAAGCTAGGTTTGTACTCGTAATTCATTTTAGGTTTGTTGGCTTACATGGTAGCGATACTTTATAAAAAAACTGTTTGTAGTGATATAATTATTTGTCTTATAAGTGAACTCATTGCAAGAATTAAAGCTTTAATGTGTGCTATCGTTTTATTATCCTAATTTCATTAGATGTGCTTGTGGATTATTGAATTTATCAAGGTATGAAAACTTGATGCATTATTTAGATTATTACCATTGTGTACATTACCAGATTTTATAGATGAAAATTGATCATGCCATCTAAAGAAAAATGATGTAATAACCTAATCAATATGGTAGTAAATTGAATGGTGAGGAATATTGAACTATTATCATGATATACGAATTGTTTCTTGGTGAATGACCTTTTAAAAATTTGGATATCTTTTTAAAGGTAGTCGGTAGAGACTAGCTTCACTTGTTAGAGTTTCTCTATCATTTATAATTGAATGTTTATTATAGGAGTCTTCGAAATTGAAATCATAAAGTGATATTGCTTAGCATCTCTGCCCAGCTATAAGTAATGGAGGAATTTATTATTGTGGCATGTAATATTTGAAGTTATCTAATTTTTGAAGTTGCAATATTAATGTGATTTTCGGTAATAACAAGTGAAGCTGGATTTGCGTTGATCATTGATAGAATTTGTTTTGTTGTGCTAGTTGTGTGTGTGGGAATTCTAAAGGAAAATTGTCCTTTAAAAGAGATAAGCTAATGGGATTCAATGGGTAGTCACAATATAGGTGCAATTGGAATAAATAAGAACAAAATAAATGGCATTACTTTTGTGAAGGAGTCTTGCTAATGCATTGAGTGACTTGTGTACTGGATTCTCTCTAGATTTGTTGCGATATTGCAACAAGATTGGATTTAACTTTGAAGTTTCCAATTTAAAAGAAATGTGTATGTGTGAAATGCGATGTTTCAGAATTTTATGATCCAAGGGAAATTATACCTTAAGTTCGAGGAAAGTACTCTTTTTTAGGGCAGTGAGATAAATTTTTTGGTTCCTATTTACTTTATGTGTTTTGTCCAATGTTGTTTATAAAGAAAAATAGTTTAATGGTGATATGGGTAGTCCTTTTCTTTGCTTAAATAAAAAAGGAGTTGTTATTTTGCATGTTGGAGTGATACCATCCTTTGCTTTATGTGGTTCTTGAATGAATTTTTCTTATTTGGAAGTCGAATGATTTTTAGTAAACTCTTTGTTATTTTTGGAGTGGATTCTTTTGAAAGGGTGTTGGTTTAAGGAGTATGATATGTCATTTCCTATGTTAAAAAAGGATGTGTCCTGCCAAGTGAGAGAATCATATGAGAGATATGGGAAGAGTTTCTGATGTTATTGAGAGTTAGGGCATTTGTGCCATGGAAAGTAAAAATGACATTTTGGTTTTTCAACGTATAGTTTGGATATCTCTTTTCCTGTGGTAGGTTTGTGCCCAAGAAATTTATTTAGCGGGTTGCAGTTATTGTGAGTAAAATGAGTTGATGTAGAATATGGGAGCGAATTCTTAAGGAGAGAGAGCGTGTAATACCCTAAGCCTTAATTGAATATGAAGTTAAAAGGTAAATTCAAAATATGTAGCTTAGTTTGGGGATATGAGATCATAGATACCTAGAACTCTTTAAGTGAATTCTACCTAGTTCGGAGTTTGGAACGAGGCTTTGTGGATACGTGAAGATTTGGTAGTCAGAAAAAGGAGGGTTTGGTCACTTGGGAGAGTTATGACGATGTGAGAAGGCGAGGATTGGAGTTCGAGGTGGGTGTCAATGTATTCTTGAGGGTATTTTCCACCAAAGATATTATGTTGTTCGATACCTAGGGAAAGCTTAGCCCGAGATACGTTGAACCATTCCCCATAGTGGCGTGTATTGATAAACCGACTTATCGATTGGACCTTTCTGAGTCCATGCATGTTGTGCACAATGTGCTCTACGTCTAGTGTGGAGGAAGTATTTTGGGGAAAATCGTAGCATGAGATATCGTTAGATCCATTGACCATTGAGTGAGATTTCACCTTCTAGTCCTAGCCATTGCAGATTCTAGGATAGTAGGAGCGAGTTTTGAAGCACAAGACATTGAAGTATGTCAAGGCACTTTGGTCGCATCTATTCGAGTGGGAAGCGACTTGGGAACTGGAATCTCATATGTGTAAGAAGTATTTGGGGTTGTTCGTTTTAGATATACCTAGAGTTTAATTTTAAGTTCAGTTCAGTTCCCGTTTAGAATCATGAGAAGTAGAATTTTGGGTTAAATTCTGTTAAGAGGGTAGAATATAATATTCTAAAAATAACCTTCTTGAGGATCTGTGTGTAATTAGAGAAAAGGGGATACATGAAAATAGGCTGCTCTGGAATTTTAGGGAGAAGTCATTTCCTTGGAACGAGTCATACGAGAGGATTTGGTGATGGAATCAAACTTGTGTCGTGATAAAAGAAGATGTGGAAGAGAGGAGGGGCCAAACTCAACACCAAACCCTAGTTGCCCTAGCTTTTCCTTTTTTTCCCCGGGCACCGCACGTTGCATCCATCGCCGAATGCCACCATCGCTCTAGCAACCATGCGCCCATACATGCGCTCATCCGATTGCATTCCATCACCCTGTCCACGCGTCACCAGCGCTTGACGCGTCGCTGCATCCACTCTCTATCCATTTTCCAGCACATGTGCAAGGCAGTGCACGCTCTAGCGCCTCACTCACACACGCCATGCACCAGCCACTTCTATCACCTGGTTGCCCACCCGCCAGCGCATGCACGCGCTCGGGTGCTGCCAACCCTGCATGGCTGCATGCGTACTGCTGGGTGCTGCTGAGACTTTGCATGCTGCATGTTGTGTGGCCATGACAAGTTAATAGCATTGGTGCTGCAGTAAGGAAGGAGAGGGAGAAGAAGAAGGGAATTAAAGGTGTCAGAGGGATCACGATTTTAGCGTTCTTCACCAGGGTAACGATCTGGATTTTCCCTCTTTGGTTTGCCAATTTAGTAGATATTAGAGTCAGGATTAGAAAGGGGTTTAGCAAATTTCACGTTGGAGATTTGTTTAGCAGATTGGATTGTCTGCCATTATTTTTAATTGTGATTTCATGCACTGTATGCGCATATCTATAAGATAGTTGTGGAGAATATCATTAGCTTTCTATAGAGTGCTTACTCACTTCTGATGATTGGTTAGATTTAGAGTTATGATTTTTGTAAGCTCGTTGTCTGGTGAGTTGTCATCATTTAGCAGCATTGTGGTAAACTGTAGATTAAAATTATTAAATGGATTAATTAGGATTTTTGCTTCATGTGAAAAGTGCAGATAATTGTCTATGGATATCATAGAGTCCAAGAACATAAATTTTGGTTGGGTAGATTAGAAGTTATAATTTTGGGAACACCGCTGTCCATAAACTAGTTGCTGCTGGACGTAACCATGGGAAACTATTAAATTGACTTAGTAGATGGAACAATTGAATTTTGGGCATAACTGAAATGAAGTAGCTAACTTTCTGTAGATTCCAAAAATGCTATTGTTTATTGTATTTGCATGTGTAGATTAATAGATATGAAATTATTAAGTCTACTATTCTGAAGATGATAGAACTGTCTTCTAGGTTAAAAACGGGGGGTTAAATGATTTAATCAGGAATTTTGGCCAATTAAGAAATTATATAAAATTTTGTGTTGATTTTGGAACTATTTTATTTTGCCATGTTAGGGTTTTGGAGTCAAAAGTCATGCTATTTTTAGTATTGGAACAATACAGGGTGACTGTCTAGTAAATGAGGAATATTGCAGAATTGGGAAGCTTGTAGGAGTGATGTCGTTTAATTATTGTTCTTATATTGCTGTGCTTGTATTGAGATTAGAGATTTACTGTAGGAGGAGTGGCATCGAGTTGTTGTCATCGTCAAATCAAACCATTCCTTGTAACTAGAAAATGCAAGTGCATGGTAGAATGACGTTGGAGTGTTTGAACTTATTGTTATGTTTGAATAAATACTTACCATAATGATTCATATGAATTTACTTGTTCTTATAATGCTCACATGTTTGTGGCAGAATGATGATTATTCTCTTGGTCGAATGATCATGATTACGATTAAAATAATGATTATGTCAGTTGATTAATGTTGATAACTAAATAAAGAAATATATAATCATTGCATTGTATGTTGAACATTCATGTTGCAAAAGATGACCTATGTAGCCCTCTAGAGTCTACTTTGTGTGGGCAACCCACGGAGTGGATAGACAAAGACCTATTTCGGTAGACACTCCACATGAGTGGAGAAATACCTACTTCGGTATGATGGTATAACACTCTGCTATGATGGTATAAGCAAGAGATATGAAGATATGTGCATTGCATTCACGAAAAGCGAAATAAGATAATGTGGCACATGTGTGGAACTTGATGAGAATGAATATGTGAAATTGAGATGATGGTAATGGATATGAATTATTAATATGATGTTGACCTCATTTATCATTCTATTATGTACTTACACAAATCAGCCTCCTATACACTCACTCTATGCCTTATAAGATGGTATGCTTAATTACTATTTGTCAATTGCCACTTTAAATATTAAAAGACTTCATAACATGACTTAGCTATTTTCTTTAAAAAAAGAAGGTAAGAGGTAATAAAAATAAATTCAGAAGACCAAAAAATGTTAGCAACTTTCAACAAGCAAATCCCAAGGAAATAATTAAATAGCATGACACTTTTTAAATGAAATTTCATAAACCTCTTATAAACCATGGGAAATCTCAATACTTCACTAAAATTATTCTTGATGCCAAATAGAATACAACTTCCTCATAGGTTATAAACTCCGAAAGCTCATAAGCACAAAAACTCCAAAACATTTTATTTAGATGACACCACAAAATATGATCAAATTCTTTTTTTTCTAAAAGGTTTACCACTATCCCCAATATGCTTTTATCGACAAGCTTCATATTATAAATTTACCAAAACTCTTAACAACGATCATCTTAATCCTCTATTCCATCATAAACTCTTGGGGGTTTAAATCATATACCCTCCTCATAGTTGGGAAATTGAGGATTTACCCTCCCCACTCAATGACATGTGGGTCATCGAGGTCATGGGCAAGGGTAAATCCTCAATTTTCATCTAAGTGGAGGGTATATGATCAATAATTCCTAAACTCTTCAAGACTCACTAAATAGTTTCATAATACTTTATCATCTTATCCTCAAATTGAGAATCCACTTAAACCCAAACTGAGAATCTACTACAATAACCACTTTATTCTAGAAGATAGCTAGTGCACAAATCAAAATGTTCAACCAAATTCCTTTTATCAATCATCAACTACCATCCAATAATTTCACAAGCACATAAATATCATACACTTATTAAAGTCCATGACCTCGACTCTCTTATGATTCTCAACACTACATCATGGCACACAATAAGTACACTCCGATGATTTCTATCAACAATTGGTTTTATCGTGAAATCTAATTTATACCCTACTTCTATTTGCAATCATATGGAAATGTGCAAGCACATATTCAATGATTTTACCTTGCATAATCCGCTAAAACTTCAATAATCATAATCTTCTATCAATCAGAGCCTCTCATGACACTACAACAAATTTCATCCAACCATTTTAGCTAGAATAACTATCCAAAACTCTTCCCATATAAATCCTAGATCCACCTATATTTAGAATTTTGAACCCTTTGTACACAATTCCACCAATTAATCATGTGAAGAAATGAATCTAGCAATCTAATATGATCACTAAGTATGCATTGAAGGAACACTTGTAAGAGTAATACCCACCAAGATAATACTTCAACATCTTCTTAATTTATCTATTCCAAATGGTCAGATTAATCCATGGAGACCCAAATAATCCAATGTATCCAACAAAATTTGGTAGACTCAACAATCTTAATGATCATTCATTAATACTTCATATTTTATATAATCTATTAATTTCTATTAGGAAAAGCATACTCTTAGTCACTATTCATCAGGTAACTACTCCAAGGCACCATCAAATGTAATATATATCTCTCTCAGAGGGATATCAATTGAAATTAACTATACACAATGCCATCTACAACACTTGGCCTCCAATACCTTCTCTCGTAATTCATATGATCACGACATCTCATCCAAACATCAAAAAGACATCTCAAAATGGTTTAAATACTCTTCTTCATAAAAGGGACATTTAACTTTAATCACTCAAAATATTAAAAAAACCACATAGATCGAAATATTCCTCATGATAATGAACTTGCAAAAGATATTTCTATTACCCACAACATCGAGTAAATAAACAAATCATTTTCCTCAATAAAATGAAAAAACTCTCATAAAAAGGATGACCTTGCAACTTAACAAATTTCATGACTAGCGAGAATAGCTCAACATTTGGAAAAATAACAATTTCTTCATGAAACACGATAGTGAATGAAAGCACGTTATCAACACTGTAAATAACTAACCAATGAAAACTGATAGAAACAGTCAAAACTCAACCATAGAACAAAAGGCCATTAAAACTCATCCCCGATCATTTGTGACTGAGGTTATATATCCAAAAAAACTCATCACTTATCACACACCACGCACGATGGCACAGCCTGGCCATATCTATGGCCACAACCACAACCTCCATATCTCGGCATCGCTATCCATCTCAATTAACTAATCACCCAATATACACATAGGCAGTAACCCAATATCCATTAGTAATTATACATCTAACGAAAGCATAAATGCAATGAATATCCCAATCCCATCCTACTATACTCTAGTGTGTCAAATTTCTATTTTAAATTAATTATTCTAAGTCAAATTTCAGCATTAAGTTTTTCTAAATCATTTTATTATTAGGATTATTAGTTTCACTAAGTTACCAAATCTACATAAAATTTTAGTTGATTAAACAAGTCAGTTATTAATTTATTTACCACAGACCTAAAATCCGCTCTGATACCAATTGTAACACCTTGGCTTCTCAAAAGCCCAAGATATCTCCCTCAACTACCATCACTATCAATTTTTAAATAATAATCAAGTATTACCAACAACTAGAATTCAAAAATAAAGATTCAACATAATAATAAACATAAATCTTAGCAACAATGTAAACCATAGATTGAATGCAAGATGAACCAAATAAGTACCAAGATGAATCATATATAAAGCTAAACCAAGGAAAGTAGCAATATTATGAACCAGAAAGAACTAGGGCAAAACCACAAATTGTCTAAGTATTGCAATGAAAGTTACTAAATAGTTCATGACCATAAATGATAAATTGCTAGGTAGAGTGACAAGTTACAAAGTGCAAAATTCCAAATTCTACTTCCATCCATGCATATCGCATTTAACATTCACCTAAAAACAACAACAAAGTAAGGGTGAGTCCACGATTTAGTGAGTACAAAGCAGAATAATAAACGATGCATCATTTTATTAACAATTTATACCCAGTTATTATTAACTTAATTTCTCATATTCATTCTCATTAGTTTCCATTTACGTGTCTCATTATCTCAAATCAATTTTCACTTTTCATGAATGCAATACAATACGCATGCTCATGTCTCAACGCATCTTCTACTTATACCGGTATAGCGGAATGTAACACCCTTCAATCTTCACTCATACCTAGGACCAATTGCCCTTTTTTCCATATGGAGACCTCATTGCCTATATTTTACATATGAGGACCGCATCCTACTTCCATGGGTCATATCTTTTCACCATGAATGCTTAACATGCAATACAATGATTATTATCTTCCTTCATTAAGCAATTGATATAATCATCATTCTTCTATAGTCATTATCATCATCATCGATTTATCATAATTATGTGAGCAATATAAAATAGGCATAATCATATGAATAATCATGGTAAATATTCATTTAACCAAATAATAATTCCAAATACTCAGATACCATTCTATCATGCACTTGCCTTTCTAGTTGCGACGACTGAATTGATTAGAGGATGACACCAACCCCAAGTTACTCATCTTACAGTAAATGCCAAACTCAATACAAACTACAATAATACAAGACAAGACTTAATCAACAACGTTCCTACACGCTCCCCATTTCCACAACTTTCTTCCTTTATCAGGCAGTCTTCCTGCTATACCGGTACTAAAATTATCATAATTTCCAACTCCCACAATGTATTATAGCAAACCATACCATTTATAGGATCTATACAAATTCTACAACTTCCTAGTTGATCAAATGTCTAGATTAAATCATCTAAACCCATATTTTTAATCCAGAAGATAGATCTGTCATCTTCTGGATAGCAGACATAATAGTTTATATATTTTAATCTATATATATACAAATATATTGAACTATAACATTTTTAGAAACTACAGAAAATGATCTACTACTTTTCAGTTATGTCCAAAATTCAATCCTGCCATTAAATCAGTCAAATTAGTGTTTTTCCACGACTGCATTAGCAGCAACCCGGTTCTGGACAATAGACTTCTAAAATTCATAACTTATGTTCTACTTGTCTAAAAAATGTGTTCTTAGACTCTCTAGAACCCTTAAGAAATTATCTACACTTTTCATGTAGAGCAAAAATCCAAATTATTCCACCTATTATTTTTAACCAAAAGATTAATACGTGCTGCTAAAAGACGACAATTATCCTGACAACAGGCTTGCAAAATTCACAACTCAAAATCTATTCATCCAATCGATATGAATAAAATTCTATAGAAAACTATCGAAATCCTCTACAACCTTTTAGTACATGGTATTCTCAATTTATCTGATTCACAGTACAACAGTACAGTAGATTTAACCGATCTACTATTCGATCCCGACAAAGACTTGCTTCTACCCTGTCTAATCTCGATGCTAATCTCTACTACAATAATTTATAAAATAGAGAATAAATATTCAGATCATTACTCTAGTGACAAATGCCAAAACCACGATCCCCATCTCACTTTCCCTTCCTCCTTGCTGCAGCACACTCCCAATATCTATAGTCATGGCAGCACTTCATGCAGTATGCATTATTTACTGTGCTGCATTAGTGCGTCAGGCAACACCTCAGCCGTGCTTCTTGCCGGCACTCGGTAGCACATGCAGCCTGCATGTGATGGCGTCGGCGGGCTGCCGTACAGCCGGGCGACGTGCGGCGTGCAGGTGTGGACTGCGGCGTGTGTCACTCACTGGCCAGGCGAATCTAGCGGCGCGCGACGACCGGACAACACGCTCGATGGGCAGGCAGCAGGCAGCCAGGCGATGCACTCGACGCGCGGGCAGTGGCTACGCACGCAGTGGAGCAGCGGCGCAGCGGCGAAAAGCTAGCGACGGCAGACGGCGTGCGGCAGCGATGGAAAAAAAACTCCAATGACAGTTGGGGTTTGGCACTGGGTTATCCTCTCTCCTATAACATTTTTATTATGGTACGAGATCGATTTGGTCTTTAACTCTCTATATGACTCATTCCAAAAAATTAACTCTTATCTAAAAAGTGCAAACATCCCCTTTTCATGTATCTTTTTTTCTCTTTTTACGCACATATCTTTAAGAAGAGTATTAGAATATTACAGGCAAGCCCATGGCCGCCCCGTAGCGCAAGTCTACGGCCACCCATGGTTGCGCCGCTGCATGAGCCTATGGTCGCTCGCTGTCCATTGCCATGCTTAGGCGAGCCCGTAGTTGCCTTCCGCCGCTACGCCCCGTTTGCTTGCTGTTGCCGGTGAGGAAGGATCTGGAGAGAGATAGGGAAGGAAGTGATGTAGAAGGAAGGAACCAGAATAGATAAGGTTAGATTGAGCGGACGAGAGAGGGAGACGTGGGAGCTTGGTGCCGTCTATTGATTTAAATCTCACGATGATAGTCTATCCTGTTGCTTTTGAGTTGGACGCTATAGCATTTTTTAGTATTTCACACACATATATATTATTCAGTAGAATATTAAATTAATTATGTTGTAATATCTAAAAGAAGTGTGGCTCAGCTGACTAGGCTAAATGACACTGTAGTAAACTATGGTGGGGAAGAAACTTGAACAACATGATTACACACTGAAGTAACTATATCATGGGAACCATCCTAAATATATTGATATGTGTCTGCTCCAAGTAGCTTAAAAGCTAGAGTTTATGATTCATTTTACATTATAGTTGCTGTTGGTTTATTCTGCATAATTAAATATAAAATAATAAAAACAAAAATAAAAATTATGTCAGTATGGATAACGCAAAGAAATAAAAACAAAAAAGCCTAAAAATTAAAAAAATCATAAATTATAAATCATATATTAGAAAGTAGAAGTTAAAATCATTTAGAGTGCATTTGAAATCAAGACAACTTGTCATAATGTGCTCGTACAGTTTATGATGCTTCTGTGCTTTGCTTTGTCATTTTACTGCTGCACGTACGAAAAGTTGAGTCTCTTCCCGACAATTTCGTTAACAATCCTTTCAGATTAGGACACTTTTATCACTGGAAGCTACGGCCATGCTAGGACAATGCTCATATGCAACTTTAATTTCCCATGATATTCTCAATATGTACTGATGGAAGCTAGCTAGCTAGTCACATCTAGTGACAGCGTGCATTTCCATGCATGATCACTAAAGAATTAGCTAGCATATACGTATACAAATATTGCATTTTTCTCCACATGATCTCATCTATAGCATGCAGTGGGCCCATTTATAAGAAGCACACTTAGAATATGAGTTAATGGTGATCAAATTAATTAAGCCACCTAGCTAATGATAGTACACATAACAAATTGAAAAGACGGTCAAAAAGATCGAATGATGCCATCAGATGCCACTGGCCTTATAGATGCTAGCTACAACTCTACCACTGAAAGGATCGATTGCACTGCATGGGAATCATCACAACTTTACTTGTGCAAAACTAAATCATCCATCATCTTTAGAGCCCGCTCAATTAGACTAAGGGGTGATCGGAATAGCGATGGCTTTTGATTTTTACTGAAAAAACACTGTAGCTAGCTGGAAAAACACTGTAGCTAAGTTGGTTTATTGAGTATAATTAAATGTAAAAAATTTTAAAAAAAACCGAAAACAAAAAACAGAAAAAAAAGTATAAGTAAATTTAAAAAAACGGGGAAAAACGAAAAAAATAAATTTTACTGTAGCAGGTACTGTAGCTACAGTATCTGCTACAGTGAAAAATCGCCACCGCTAGCGATGGTCGAAGCCCAGTTGAGCAGGGCGTAAAATTATACTGCCGTTCACTAAAATTACACTATAACTAACTGACGGTGATTTATTTAGCGTGATTAATTTAAAAAAATCTAAAAATAAAAAATAGGTTAGCACATCACGTATAATGTAAACGAATATTAAAAAAGAACCAGTAAAAAAGTTTTTAAAAAATACTAAAAGGCCAAAAAAATAAAAATTATAAATAGTAAAAAATAAGTCAAAAATTAGAAAGCTAAGTCTAAATGAATGGGATCTTAATTTGCTCAGAGAATATATCTACATCAGAGCCCATTAGCATGGACTCCTATACCTGCATGTACACGCTACCCCTATGATCTATAGGTATCCTTTAACATATTGTTTACAAGCTTGTCGATCTAGCAGGCACTGCCTGACCGAGAAGGGCAAATTAAACGCAGCAATTCTTGACCTAAGAAAAGGCTACACTACTATCACTTATTAGTTAACTACTACAATTACAATATGATGTACGTACTCTGTTTGGTTAAAGCAAGCAGACAAGGGAAAAAAAAAAGGATTGGAACTCTGAACCACCCATGTGTCGACGGAAAGTTTGGCATGTCGCACACTAAAATGTCTGCCTACGTGTATATATGTGGCTTATATTCCGTTATGACTTGTGACAACGGAACCGCAGGCTTGCTAATATATAAGTATACTTAATTAATACAAGCGGATTAAGGGACCATATCAAATGAGAACCAATCTTGAAATGTATAGGAATTGCTAGGAACAATTCAGATTGATCTTTAAATCCATCGGATTGAATCTAAATGTCTCAAATTAATCACTACCAACCAACCATCTTTGGTATATTGGCCATTAACTTGATATGTGTACTGTAACACCCCAGCTCAAGAATAAGAATATAATGCCACCACTATCTCATTTTCTTCCTAATTTAAACCATTTTTCGCAAGCTTTCAACAATAATACTTTGACCACACTTTAACAACATATTTACTTAAACACAGACATAAACAATAATCAAAGATCAAGGATTAAATTAGCACAATTAATATATTGGAACCATGCACCCAAGCACGCTAAGAACCACACGCTAGAGAACGTCCGAAACCACGCGCTCAGGAGCAACCTTACCATTGACATTGTAAGGTCGATGATTTAGAAATTAACAATAATTGAGATAAACCAATATTAAGTTTAATCAATAGTATTTTAATCGATAACATCCATACTAATTTTACTATATTTTAAGAGAACTCATTAACCAAACGCTAAAGTGTGCATGAATAATATCACTAACAATAAATGATTAAATCTCTAAGTGCGGTAAGTAGAGCAACGATGGTAGTGATCATGTGCAACTCTCTCCCCATGCATGTAATCTTTCTCGATCATCTAAAAACAATAACACAAGTAACGGCGAGTCCAGGACTCAACACGTACATAATAAAACAATAGTATCAACAATATTTATGATCTTTATCATTATCACAATACCATCTCTTCTTCTTTTCTTTTTATCAATGAATTAAAATGCAATGCAATGCCATATCCATATGCATGTTTTAAGTTCATACCGGTATAGCTGAGGGAACACCCGTTGATGTACACCCTTTACCTCGATCCTATGAAGGTGTCTACCAAAGTAGGTTTTACTCAAGCACACTCTGGACTAGTCACATAGCTTTCTCATCGATTTGATCTAGCACACTAGACTAGTTATATGATTTACTCACCGACTTGGCTCATATGCTCTTCTCATGAAGTGAATACAAGTGATGCAATATTTCCATAACTCATTTACCACATACCAACTTATCAATAACCATTAACATCATCTTTTCATCTTCATCAAACCACATCATATGGAACAAGTCTCATGTATATAAATATAGCATGACAAGTAAATCTAATTATTTAAAGCAACAATAAACAATAATCTATTGTTCTACTATACACTTGCCTTTAACCACGTGGAGTCACTACTACAAAAAAAGTTATAATAGACGCCTCATCAAAGATGGTTCATGGGAAACCGTCTATACTATAATTATCACAGATGATTTTATAAGCATGACCACATACCATCTATGATACGTAATTATCATAGACGGTTCTTACTAATAACTATCTGTGATAGTTCATAGATGATTATTAATACGAACCGTCTATGATAATTGCAGACATCACAAATGATTTTTAATTAGAACCGTATATGATAGTTCACAGATGGTTATTAATAAGAACCGTCTACGATAGTTGCGTATCATAGATAGTTTTTGGTTGGAACTGTCTATGCTATGTATTTGTACGCATGAATAGTGCTTTGTCTCCCCGATGCACGCCTCTTTGATCATTTCGGCTCTCCGATGCATCTCTTCATCTCACGCATCGAATGTATTCCTTGTTGTATAAAAATAATCGTTTGCCATCGGAGATTAATCTCCATATCACTAATCCTGTATGAGCACCTCGCTAGCTGACTATCTTTCTTGTCTCTCAAGCACAAATAAATTGTCTCTCCACTCTTTTATTGTTTCCGGCATTGATGGCCTACCTGGCCATCTTATACGAGCACCTCATAGTCTGTATGCTGGCAGATGCTACGAAAGGACACTGTGCCAACAGTGTCCTCCCTCCTATGTCCAAGGATTTTCCGGAGCAGGTGGACGCATTTCAGGCTTCGTTCGCTGATGATCCCAAACAGTCCAATGCCGACAACGTTGCCTACGAAGTTTTGAAGATGAAGATAGCATGCTACCTCCATCACTAGAAAAAACTTTAAAATAGTTAGGTTTCTACTTATTTTTGTTATATTTTTGTAAGAAATGACTGGCCACGCTGTTTGGCAATATGTAAAATCAAGTAGTTGAATTTATATTTACTATCTTATATATATGTAAATGGTCTCAGTATAACGACATGACGGCATTACTAACCGGTAAAAAATAACTAAGTAATACATATTTACTCATAAGGCATTACTAAATTTGTATTTATGTATATAAGATTGAATTTAGAACCATCTATAGTAGTTATCACAGATGGTTCTACTTTAGAACCGTCTGTGATGTGTATTTATAGACGGTTATTAATACGAACTATCTATGATAAGTAATTATCATAGACATTTATTAATGAGAACTATCTATGATAATTATGTATCATAGACGGTTCACGGTTGCACGTGTTTGGAATACACCACGTTATTAAATGCCTAGCTAGCGGGGTCCTGACAGATCTGTCTTTATTGCACTGGATTGAAGGAGGCGATCGGCTTTGAGGGGTTTGGTGAAAACATATATACCGCTTATAGATCTAGCTCGTAGATCGATTTGTTCTTGGTGATTAGAGGTTAGTATTTGCTTCTAATTATATGCCTTGTAATAAAGAGAGATGATAACTATGTTTAGATCTAGCTTAATTGGTAGTCTGCTCCAATTTAAGAATGGGTCACTACTCTTAGTTTATTTTAATATATTCTTACTTGATATATATATTGCTTCATGAATAGTACATAGCTAGATACTTAATTTAGATATGAATAATTTATTGTAAGGTGAATAACAATTATGTGTAAGTATTAGGCTGGCAAGATATAATAGCATTAATAATCTAATTTGATACTAATTTATTACATGCATAGCGTAGATGGGTCGAAACTGGATGTACATTGAGAACCGTATGAATGAAGAGTACATTAATAGTGTATTTGCTTTTAGAAGAGTGGCCGAGAAGGATATGTTGAAGGAGATGCAATATATATACTATTCATGCATTAATTATGATAATCTGAAGGTGTTTACCAACACAGTGCAGATCGAAACTGACTTGATTCGAAGAGATTTCAAAAAGGGGTATACATGTTGGACCAGTCACGGTGAAGAGAAGATTATAGAGGAAGATAGTTATAACATCATCAACGGAGACAACGAGATACCGGTTGTGGACTGTGCTTTCAATGCAGATAGGTCGCTGATGACAAACTAGATCAGATGCTACATGATGCAGAAGGGAACTATAGTGAGAGAGAGTTTGGTAAATTCGAGGGCTTAATGGAGGACTCGAAGAAATTTTTGTTCCTAGGCTGCAAGCTGCAATACACAAGGTTGTCATTTGTTCTTGAACTATTGAAATTGAAGGCAAGCAATGGTTGGTCTAACAAAAGTTTCACAGCGTTGTTAGATCTCCTAGCGAATATCCTTCTAAAGGGAAATGTGTCGTGGAGAACCATGTATCAAGCCAAGAAGGTTTTTTTGTCCATTGGGAATGGAAGTAGAAAGAATACATGCATGTCCAAATGATTGTATCCTCTACCATAAAGAATATGCAAATTTACATATTTATCTAGTGTGCAAAGTATCCCGATACAAGCATAAAAATAACTCTGATGACGGCGAGGACATCGAGATGAAGAAAAGACCTCCTACTAAGATGTGGTATCTGCTTGTAATTCCCCACTTGAAACATTTATTTGCGAACCAAAAGGATGCAAGATTGCTGCGTTAGCACTCAGAGGACCATAAAAAAGATGGAATGATAAGACATGCTGTTGATTCTGCCCAGTAGTGGAACACCGATATGATGTTTATAGACTTCGGTGCAGAACCGAGGAATATAAGGTTTGAGTTGAGTACAGATGGAATGAATAATTTTGGTAACATGAAAAGCCAACCCCGTCGCAACCTCTCTTACTGTAAATACCTCAACTCAATGTATGCCACAAAAATACAAAACATCAAACAAAACAATATTGCTCCTACAAATCTCCCGGTCCAACAAACTCCTCTTCACTGGACATCCCTCCCCATTGTCCCGGTGACCAAAATTCCATCACTTTTAGCATAGAGATCTTAACATGGGAAATCATATACTTTATAGAATCTACACAAAATTTGCTACACTTTCCTAGTTAACCCAAGACCCAGATTGATCCATCTAAGCCATTAGTTTTAACACAATTCGATCCAAACTCCGAATTGGGCAACAAGGTAGTGAAACGAAATTAGCTCAAAGAACTCTATGCATGCGTAGTCTAGGATTCCCAAACTAAGCTACATATTTTAAATTTAATTTTCAATTTCGGATTCAATTAAGGTTTGGGGTACTACAAGTACTTTAACCCTTTAAATAAATTTTTTGGGCACAAACCAGCCTCAAGAAAAGGAATCCAATCCGCACTTCAAAAAATCAAAAGTCATCTTTCTTTCCATAGCACAAATGCACTATTTCTCATTAACACAAAGAGATCTTCCTTTATCTTTCATATGATCCCTTCACTTTGCAGAGATCATCTCTCTAACAAGGGAAAAAAGAACAAACTACACTCATTAAACCAATTCTCTTTTGAAAGAAACCACTCCAAAATGAAGATTCACTAAGAAATCATTTAACTCTCCAAGTAAGTAGTTGCATTTAAAAACCACATAAGTCAAAGGTGAAATCACTCAAATGCAAAATAACAATTCCCCTTTGTAAGAAAAAAAGGACCACACATTCTACCATGAAACCACTTCACTTTATAAATGACATTAGACAAAACACACAAAACAAACAAGAACCGAGAGTGTTTCTCACTGCCCCTAATAAAACGTACTTTCCTCGAATCTAAGGCATAGTTTTCTCTTAGATCATGAAATTCCAATATTATGTATCATGTATACAAATTTCTTTTAAATTGCAAATTCCATGTTAACCCAAACTTATTGCAACATTGTTACAAAGCTAGAGAAAATCTAGTATATAAATAATAAAATACACCAACAATATTCCTTCACAAAAGTAGTATCATTCATAGTTGATTGCAGATGCACCTAATCTTGGAATTCCCATTGAATCCCATCAGTTTAGTTCTTTTAAAGAGCAATTACCTTTAGAATTCCAACACACACAGTTATCACAACCAAAAAAGTTCTATCAATGACTAGCACAAGTCCAACTTTACCTTTTATTACAGACAAATCGAAGCAAAATCACATTAAGATTGTAACTACGAGATCCAGATAAACTCCAAAATATTACATGACACAACATTGTATATCCCTCCATTATTCTAGTTAGAAATAGCTATTAAGCAATATCATTTCGTAATTTCAATCTTAAAGACTCCTGCAATACAATCTCTATTCCGTTTTTACTCACTCCTTTTCCGTATTCGCGAGTAGGTCCCAAAGAAGGTAATTGCCGAATATTACATGTATCACTTACTGAAAGTTGATTTAATTAAATTAACGACTGAGTCACCGAGACATATATTAGAGTTCTCGTTTTCCTATTTCAAGAGTTAGTTCCTGCTTGATAAGCTAGCTCCCACTAGGAAAGCTAGCATCCAGTCTACCTAGCTAATCTATCAACTAATATATCAGGAGGACGGCCCTTGATGCCAATGCACCCCAATTTAGAAAGATTATATTAGTGGCCGTTAGGTGCGTGGTTAACGTAAATGCATGTCGTTACGGGCTTAATATTATTACCATTATATTGTACTAGGACAAAGTTTTCTAACGGTGCAATTAAGTCGGTCAGCTCCGACCAATTGTTCCCTAGCTAGCTAGTAGGTGCATGCATAAGCATCGAGAGAACATATTAGTTGAGCCGTCACATATTATACTGGACGTACACGAGCTGAACGAGTAAGCAATTAACGAGTAAGTTATTTGTTGAGCTTTAACATTGTGGTGTCCTCTGCCGAATAAAGTATCTTGCTACAGGGGCGTTCGTTTTAACGATGATTTTTGATTTTTAGTTAAAATTTCATTGTAGTTGGTTTTTTTACTGTAGTTGATTTGGCTTTTTAAACATAATTAATTTAAAAAAAATGTAAAAATAGAAAAAACATGTTAATCTATTAGGGACAATACAAATGAACACGGAAAAAATAGAAAATACAAAAAAAACCTAAAATATCTTAAAAATTCAGAAAAATACGAAATACTGAATAGTGAAAAAACAGAACCTAAAAGTAGAAACTGAAAAAAAACCGAAATGAGCGAAGCCTTAACTTGTTGAATACTTGTGTGTTCAACTGTTCAATAGTCATTACGTACGGCAAACAGAAAGTGGGCTCAGCCTTCGATAACTACTCCATACACCCCATCGCACCCGTGAATCCATGACGTGACTATAATTTACACCCTGGTAACTAAAATTAGCATTAATTGCACGTGTATTTAATTAGGACGGGAAATTTAGTATGGATCTGTTCTTTTTGGTTGTGGCTAATGGCTTTTAGCTGCGGCTGATGGATTTTTAGCTGTTTGCGATAGAGATTGCAAAAAGAGAGATTATCGCTTACGATTTTTTATGGTACAGATATTAGTCTTTTAATGTGTACTACAATTAACTTGTAGATCCCATCTTAAAAAAATACTCCGATTGAAAGTCAGGTACTGTAGCAGAAGCCAAAAGTGGCTTTTAAAAGCCAAAAGCAAACATGCCCTATGTATGACATATTGTTGTGGAATATCGAAAGATTTGTCGACGCTGCTACGAATATATTACAAAAGGCTGGAAGGAGCAGGGAGTAGATGCAATGTAATCAACATTGTGTTCTTTTTTTCCCCCCTTGATGCTACGTAGTAGTAGTTATACTTAAGGGGGCATTCGGAATAGCGATGGCTTCTGATTTCTGGCTGAAATTTTACCGTAGCTGACTTATTTTTTACTGTAACTGAGTTGGCTTATTAGGCATAATTAAATTTAAAAAATGTAAAAATAAAAGCGGCATGCTAACCTAGAACGGACAATGCAAAGGAATATAGGAAAAAACAAAACACAAAAAAAACCAAAAAAAAAGAGGAAAAGGACAAAAGAGCAACAGTGGAAAAAAAAAAAGCAAACGCCGAACGTGATTGCCCAAAAAAAAGCTACGCTGAGCACTGCCTAAGGCTCAACCGGAGCAGTAAGAGCTTAGCCAAATGGCTCAGCCCTGAGTTTCTTAAATCAGAATCAAGGTAGGAGCGGAGTGGATTCGCTATAAAAAACTCAAAGCAGCAAAAAGTTGCTCCCGACAAGAATAAGGTGTCCCCATTATGAAAATGCCCTTAATTTGAGGTGTATTTATCCATCTTTTGCCACTACGTATAATGCCTGATTCGGTCCCTCCCACCACGCATTCCCCTTCTTTCGTTCACTCTCCCACTCATCTCTCTCACAGTGCCATGGAGTCCTAGTAGTGCTGCCCATAGAACGCCTCCCCGCCGGCTTGTAGGACCTTGCTGTGGCCTGGAATCTTGTTGCCGCCAGCCAGGATGCCCTCTCCACCACCTGGAATCCCGTCTCCACCACTCGGCATCCACTCACAACCGAACTCAAACGACTAGAGTCCACAGTGGTATCGACAACAGTAAGGGGTGACCCAGCAACTACAATGGCCAGCGGTGAGCTCGCACGCATCTCATGCTCTTCATGCAAAGGCAAACCGCCCCACCCCTTAACCCTAATTCCCCTACCGTGAAAAATTCCCATTTCCCCGACTCCAAACCTCCTCACGGCCACCTCATGGAATATTTTGCCTAGATATGGAATGAATCCATGCCTAGAATTGATGTGAGTGATTTCTTTGGTTTTGATTTGAGTAATTGCAGTATCGCATTCTAATTGAACCAAATGATGATATGGTAGCAATATTGTTAGTTGTTTGATTTGTGCACACTACTACAAAACAAACTATACTAGACGCATCATCACATACGGTTCATAGAGAACCATCCGTATTGTAATTATCACAGACGGTTTTATAAGTGTGAGCGTCTATGTTACTAGCAATGGCTAGATCTGTGTTATGCAATTATCACAGACAGTTTTTGTTAATAACCATCTATGATAGTTCATAGATGGTTATTAACAAGAATCGTCTATGATAATTGCAAACATCATAGATAATTTTTAATTAGAACTGTATGTGATATTACTACAGATGGTTATTAATAAAAAAATTATCTGTGATGATTATGTATCATAGACGGTTTGTGGTTAGAACTATTTGTGATATGTATCCCTTGTATTCATGAGTGGTGCTTCATCTCCCCGATGCGCTCATCTCATCAATCTTTTCGGCTCCCTGATGCGTCTTTTCATCTCACATGCCGAATTTATTCCTTGTGTTTATAAAAAAATGATCATCCGCTATGCACCAAAGATGAATCCCCACATCGCTAATACACATTTACTCTCAAGCACAAACAAATGACTTTAGCCTCTTCCTTTTCGCTGGCATTAATGGCTTACTTGGCCATCCTGTACGAGCACCTCACCGGTCGTACGCTGGTAGAAGCTATTGAAGGACACTATGCCAGTAATATCCTCCCTCCTATGTCCGAGGATTTGCCAAAGCAAGCGACGACCACTTTCCACTGTCTTGACATCCTCCTCCATCACGTCTTCTGGTTGGTCTCCCACTTCCAATAAGCTAATCTCGCCATCGACGTGGCCCTCCATAATGACGTTGTATGTCTCCAAGAGGCTTGCTGTCGCTTGGAATTTTTAGTCGAGGCGATGGGCGATTGAGTCAACCTTACCAAGACCCCTCAAGCAAGGTAAGAGAGCCTATGAATTTAATTCGACTTGATTGTTCAGTTGGAGGGTCTTTGGGAGACACTCGAATGAGCTTGTCAACAGGTGGACGCATTTCGGGCCATGTCACCTACAAAGTTTTGAAGACGGAGATAGAATGCTACCTTTGTCACTCGAAAAACTTTGATCTTTGTAGGATTACGTGACTGGCCTAGGTTTCTACCTTTTTTAATCTTTGTAAGAAGCAACTGCCATGCTGTTTGGTCATATGTAAATACAAAAATCTGTGATATATGTTTGGCCATATATATTACTGACCGGTAAAAATCAATTAAGTAATACATATTTACTCCTAAGGTATTACTAAATTTGCATTTATGTATATGAGGATGTGTCATATGTATGTGAATTTGCATTTAAGTATATGAGAGTGTGTCATATATATGTGAATTTGCATTTAAGTATATTAGAGTGTGTCATATATATGTGAATTTGCATTTATGTATATGAGAATACATTTAGAACCATCTTTGATGTATATTTATCACAGACGGTTCTAATTTAGAACCATCTATGATGTGTATTTATCACAAACGGTTCTACTTTACAACTGTCTATGATATATATTTATCACAGACGGTTCTAATTTATAACTGTATGTGATATATATTGTCTAGACGGTTCCAATTTAGAACCATATGTGATGTGTCTAACCTATTTATATTCAAACTCTAGGGTTTTCCTGCACCCCCACTCAAATGCTAATATTCTCTAACTCTCCCCCAAGCACGAGCCGCCGCCTCCTCTCTGAGCACGAGCCACCACCTCCACCCCCGAGCCCATCGCCTCCTCCTCCCCAAGTACGAGCAGCGGCCTCCTCCCCTAAGCCTGTTGGCTCCTCTCCTAGCATGTGCCTCCTTCCCGGCATGCCTCCTTCCTAAGCATGCCGTCTCCTTCTCGGCACATCTCCTTCCTGAGCATGCCATATGTAACATTCTTCTTTCCTATTTATGATATAGTAATAAAAAAATGTATCATCATGATTACACGTCCCGAGGGTTAATGCCTAGGCTTAAGTTTCAATTATGCCCTTTTGGTGTTAATATCTCAAAAATGAATTGCTAATAGTCTTAAACATCAATTCCCTAAATAAAAGATAAGTCATATTTCAGTTCTCTTTGGTCTAGACAGAATAAAAGCAATTATATAATAAGCATTGAATCGATAGTACTCATATTCACACCAATGTACTATATATATATATATATATATATATATATATATATATATATATATATATATATATATATATATATATATATATATATATATATAAGTCAATAACTCGCACAATTATAATTAAATAAAGTTGCACTTGTTTTTCTTTAGCTATAGAAAATATGTTAAGTTTGATATCCCTATCATATGTGGAATGGAGTAAAAATGAGTTATGCCATCACCCACCCACCGAGGTTCATAATTTTACAATTCTAATGATTTCATATCCCATACTAAATGATTCATGAGTTAAATTAGTACTGCTAGCACACTTATGATGTTCTAATTCACAGTGCACCAAGAACTCTATTTTTGTCTATAACTATGTTTTTTCAACAAAATCTATACTATGTTTCTCACCCCCAATGGTGCCTTCATAACCAAGGTAAGAATATATCCACACAAAAGGGCTTATTTTATGGTGTAATTGTTGCATTGTTGAATACTTATTAATTTGCTATAGCTTTCTTAGTAATTGAGTATGATGTATTTGTTTTGCAAAGCAACTGTTTCACAATGCTTATAATGCTTTATACTACTTTAGCTTCATGGTATGTATTAATTCATTTCTTATTCTGTAAGACATACTTGGTGTGCTGTGTAAAATAATTTTTTTACTTCAGATATCACCAACTCGAGGACGGTTATCATGGATAAACTTTAACCAACCTCCACTAAGAAACCACCTGTTACCATTACTAATCACCATCTTGGTTTTTTATATCTTCCCCATACACTGAAAGCAGTGTGTATATATATAAATGGTAACACTAGCATGAAGTAAATCACATACTGGGTCCAGTGTGTAATTTGTTGTATGTTTAAAGCCTAAGTGTGATATGTGATCTGATTTTATCTCTAGCTTATTTAAATTGTGGGGTCTGCAAAACTATATATATTAGTATTACCATGAAATATATAAGTACTGCTTTTAGTGCATGGGGAAGATATGAAAAACCAAAAATGGTGATTAGTAATATCATAAACGGTTATTTTTAAAACATCGTTTGTGATAACACATCACAGATAGTTTTTTATTAGTCGTCTGTGATTACAGACAGTTATTGTTAAAAACCGTTTGTGATACGTACACATCACATATGGTTATTTTTAAAAACTGTATGTGATATGTACATATTATAGACAGTTATTTTAAAAAATGTCTATGTTTTTACTTATAACAGATAGTTTGAAAACTATCTATGATGATTTCATATCATTACTGATCCATAAATTCAGAAGGCTTACGAAACCACTTGTGATGACGTTTGTGAACCATCCGTGATAATCTTTTCTACAGTAGTGGCAACATCTAGCAATTTGATTACTTGTTGATGTTGATTAATGGATTTTAAATGGAAACTAAGGAACTTGTCTTGTTAACAAAAAGACAGCACAGTTCGTTTTCGCAATTTTACATGCTTAATGGATTTTAAATGTAAATTGGAGAACTATGAGATGATCAGATGGTGTTAATTTTTTTGATGCCCAGATGAATATGCATATTGTGCTACTTCTTGCTTTTTTTTCCATTAATCGATGAAGCTGTATATTTGTCCAACTTCTTGCATTTTTGCAATGTTTTCTGTACAGTCTGCATTGTGTGACCCGATCTGACATACCCATATTTTGTCTGTATCTTCTAGCAAGTCGACCTTCTTGATACAAATGCATTAGATGAAATCTTCT